>BSBN01000161.1:1942500-4342500 GCA_027924645.1 Cunninghamia lanceolata
ATCATTTAGTCTAATCAACATTGAAGGCATCGAGAAGAATCCAAATGTCAAATTGATATGGAAATGAAAATGACTAACAAGGAGTGACACAATTCACCCTAATTGCAAGGATTCATAAGGATAAAGTTTGATACTTAGAAGGAAATTTAACCCTTTTCCCGACATCTATCTCTTCCTCTTAGATGATACTCTCCTTCCATCTTCGAAGGAAGATTCTTTTCCTATTCACACTGACCATCACAAATCAAGATTAGTGTATCATTATCTGATTCGTAAATCATAATAATTGAATAATGATATCAATATGTAATCTCATGCCTAACTAACATTAGTCAATATCCATATAATCAATGACTAAATCAAATATTTTCCATAAACATCTAATCATTAAACTATGGTTAATCACCTTGATTACCACACAAAAAGTAAGATTAATCTAATTCATAAGTTTAGGATGTAACAGAAATCAAGGTGTTCAAAATATGTTGCAACAACCATATTACAATGTGGTTGCTCACACAAACAATATATGAAACAATAAACAAAGTAAACAACAATCAAACATTTTGATATACTTACCAACTTCTCAACCTATGCTTTCTCAATGACCTTGTCTTACTCATAAAGATGGTTAAGATTATGATCTTGTTGAGCAACTTTGTGCTACTCATGCTAAGATCTCTCTTTGCCCAACTCATACAAACATCACCTACATGCCATAGAATGCTCCAAGAAGCTTTACAAAGGTGATTGTACCACTTGTTTTTAAGGCTAATGATGTAGCAACTCTGTTAGATTATATGCATGCAACAAAAATGGATATTTTGTTTCAATAATGTGAATTACCATCAACTAAAGTTCAAAACCAACATGATCCTCTTCTAATCTTTGTCACAATAAACAAAAATTTGATAAAGCGATTTATGATTGACAATGGATTGGCCCTTAATGTTTGTGGTGTTGATTTGTTACACAAAATTAAGATCGACATTTCTTTAATCAAATCAAATAAGCTTAACATTCATGGCTTTGATAATGTTGGTAGACAATCCCTAGGTAAGTGCACTTTCATATAACATCATTCTTGGTAGATCATGGATTCATGCCATGGGGGTAGTTTTGTCTACCCTTCATTGATCAATAAAGTTTTTTATGAAAATAAACTTCACACCATCGAAGCCGATCTAGAGCTAGAAAGATGTTTACACATTGAAACGTAAAAATCAACTTGTTAATCACAAGACTCTCAATAACTTAAAAGATGACTCATCCATACCTCTTTCTGTAGATAATGTTGTGCAAGATTCAACATCACTATTGAATGTACTTCTTGGTGACGATTGGGGTTCACTAGATTTTACTCCTTCCTTTACAGGGGAATATAAAATTAATAACCCTAATCCTAACACATCAAAAATTGCCTCGATCTCATCCAAGCAATCTTTGGAAATACCTAAGAAACCTAAAGTTTCTTTAGTAGAAAACAAAGACAATACTCTTACACTACAAAATATGAGACTTATGAGGCTCCACCATCTTCTAAAGAGATGGACTCTCTCTATGGTCATGGATTTCAAATTTTGTACAAAATTTGAGACTACATAGGCAATGGTTGTGGTATAGACCAACAAGGAATCATAGTACATTTACAAGTTGCAACAATTAACTACTCAGCTAGTATTAGATACCATTCTTTGAAGCCCACCAAAGCCTATCATCATCCCAAACTTAATGTTAATACAATATCAACTATTCCAAGACAAAATATGATATATCCTGCGATGATTGACATGGATTGTCTGCCAGGAAATATCCCACATGATCTAGGTATGTATTTCTCACTCATTCAACCATAATTGACGTAGCAACTTTGTAAGATGCTCTCAAGAGTGGGCTTCTCTTATGTATCATGTTGTGTCCCCTTAGATGACCCTTGATACTCTTGTAAGGTCAAGGATACAATGGGACCACCTCTATCATAATATTCTTCTATTTGTTTCTCTATTCTTCTATTTTCCTTTCCTCTATTTTATTGTTGTTTATTGTGCCTTGGGGGCATGACAGTGTGGAGGATGTCTTGGGGGCATCTTCCCATGTAAACCCAAGTCACTCTTGTCTCCTCTCTCATTTTTATTGTTTACATTCTTCAGTGATTTTACCTAGTTGACGAATGATGAAAGCAAATAAATACTGATAAGAACTGTGTATCCCTTTACTAGGAAAAGAAAAAATGGACCTCTAGTCCATATATGAAGATGGGGTTGATATATATATCTGATGCTTGACTAGTAGAATCACTCCATGTGATGTATCATGTTGTGAAACTTCTTGTAACAAACATTTGCAATACTCTCAATTTGCTTTAATACACTTTGGTTGGTTTTGTATCTCACCTTATTGTTACACTCAGTTTTGAGATACTAGCTGTATAGCCCAACGACTATACTCAGTTCTAAACCTGCAAGGGTAGCCTTGGTCTTTGATGTGATCTAATATATGATTTATGCATAGCTTTCATTGATTTAGTTATTATCTTAGAGTAAGATTTTCTAACCTTATCTCTTGTTGATTATCTTAACGATGTGTTTGTGGGAACATTTGGTGATCATGGCACATGTCACCTTTCGGGGAATGGGCTTTACAAAAGCTCTTGTTCCCTTGTGTATTTTCACTCTACCTTAAAGTGCTTCAGACTGGCAAGTAGGATCAACCACCTTAAGGTGGGGGCATATATAACAGAATCTATTTGATTACTTTTACATTGATGAAGCATGTTTGAAATCCATGATCACGAGGTAGGATGGTGTATCTCTTAATCTAGTGCACATCCTCTAGAGAAAAAAACCCTCATCATGAGGCAAGATGACATATCTCTTGAGAGCTAGGGAACATCCTTTTAAACAAAGCCCTCATCATGAGGTGGGATGGTGTATCTCTTGAGCTAGTGCACATCCGTTTATACAAAGTCCTCATCTCGAGGTGGGGTTTGATGTTGAGTCATTCACCCTTAAGTGTTTTTTTAGCAGTTGTGGTAGCATAGATCAACCATTAGGTGTGTCTAAAATGTGTTTTAGATAATGGGACTTAGAAATAAGCTCCTTCCCATCACTCATGTTTTCTATGTATAAGACATATAGTATGTCGATGACATACTATGCAATGCTCGTGTATTTCGTGTGTCTTCCTTGCCTGTTTTCTGTGTCTTCCCTTGACTGTGGTCTAAAGGTGCATAGCGATGAGCTCCCTCCACACTTGGGTTTTTTATTTGGCATGTCTTCCCCCTGGTGTGGTCTAAAGGTGCATAGCAATGAGCTCCTTCCACATTTTGGGTTTTATTTTATGTGTTTTTGGTAGTGTAAAGGTGCATAGCAATGAGCTCCCTCCAACCCCTAGTTTAGAATTTGTTTAGATCTTAAATCAATGTATACTTCATGTATTGTGTGACTACTCTCATGTCTTCTTCATGTATTGCATGCTTCCCTGTATTCTCCATGTCCTTCTAGTGCTTACCTAAGATTGGGGGCTAGAAATAGTCCTTCAACCTCTAGGTATGCTTTAGCTCTATGTGTCTAATGTGTTTAGTATGCTTTGATCATACTTTAATGCATATATGGAATAATAAGATCATACATACATTAATATGGGGACTAAATGTTATGGAGTAAAAAGTTTCCCTATGCCTTTTCAACTCCTAGTTTAGCTCCTAGGTCCCCGTGTTAACAATTTGCAAGTTAAATACTCATCTTGAAGCAATTTCCCTTGAAACCCATGTCAAATGGGACTAAGGGGCCCATTCTAAATAATTAAAAATGACCAAAATGGGCTTGGGAGTTGGGCACCCATACCCAAGTCCAACCTAATTTATCAGGGTAAAAGTTAAAGTGTGTCAGCTTGGGCCCTCTCAAAAAGTTTCCCTTTGTCAGCTCTCTTGATTTAATTTATGAATGTTAGTAGGAAAGGATATTTAAATAGGTTTATGTATTCATTTGTGGAGAAGATGGATAACATGAACTTGTGATATTGACCAAAGAGTATCCAAGGCTTTCATTGTGTTTCAGAGTAGAATTGTGTTGTTATTGTGTTTGTTTGTAGCAAATTTGGCTTCATTAATCCATCTCCTCATGGTTTGAAAGATCTTCATCTCTGTGAGGGATTAACCTCTAAGGTGACATCAATTTGTGTATTAATCATCTCATTTCATCATTGGATTTGGCCTCAACTCTCCTTGGGCATGCACTCTATCTAAGAAGGGTGTTGAAAGACTTGAATGTCCTTCCGGGGCTTGACTGGGGCAAGCTCCTAAACACCACAACCTCCAAACCCCTTTCTTTGTGTGTGTAGGTTACAAGTGTGAGAGTTGGAAAAGTACAGGTGCAAAGAAGCAATTTGATGGATAAGGTTTTGAGATCTTGAAGAATATTATGGATATTCCTCCCTCTTGGACCAGGGCACAGGTCACATAGTCCTCCTGACAAGTTTGGCTCTAGAATCAAGACTAGGATATAATCTCCTACACCTCTTTGCTCAAAATCTCCAATAAATTTTCCCTAGTAGACTTGGGCACCTGCCCCGTAGTCTACTAGAATTTTATTTCTAGAAACTCAACTCCTGGTATGATTTTGATCCTTCCTGAGTACTTTCATGTCTAGTTTTCTATAGCATTCTACCTGTTTATATCTGATTGCACTATAATTAGCATTCGAAGCTTATTTGACCTAGGGTTTGATAAATCTCTCAATCTAATCTATTATTTTCATATCATTCTTGAGTACAAAATTTGTTGTTGAGTCCTCATCCATCTTGTAGTGACTTCACTTAGTTTTGTCCTCAAATGTTCTTGAGAAAGGAGGGTTTTATTTGACACATTTTAACACCATTCATCCCCTCTTCTCTTTTTCATGCATAACACTTCTTATTATGTCAAAGGCCAGGGTTGATACAATATCCCAGCTAGACAACCACTCTCCCTAACTAATCTCTTGGCTTGTTCAAGATTGATTATTTCACATTTGATATTAAATGTATAATTATTTCCCACTACTTCTAGAGCATAGCCAAAGGCTTTGGCAAAGACTTTTCTATATTGGAGGTAATTCATGGCATAATTCTTCATTTTGAGCATAATGTTCTTGAATTCATTAGTCCTCATGAGCTGATCATCCTCTATAAAACCTTCCCAAAACTTAATTTGCACATCATTAACCATGGCATCACCCATCAGATTACTCAAAACTATGATTGCATCAAGGATATTGGTTTGTAGTTTCCATGACTTTTTGGGAGAGATAACGACTTTAATGAGTTCATCATTCAAAACAATATCATCTCCTATGCCTCTTGGTTGCATGGGAGACTTGGGACATTAGTCATGAATTCCTCTAACCCTGGCATCTCAAAGGGTTTTCCTACCAATATTTCTTTACCTTTGGAATTAGGATCAACATCACATGCACGTTGGGGTTCTCTTAAGTAGGGATTTGGGCAACTGTACTTTTTGGAGAGTCAACACATAGAGTTATTTCCCTCTCAGTTGTTGTCCTTGATGACAAATACATAAACTCTTAGGTTTGCGGTACCTTGATAGTTGCATCATCACAGTTGACATTTGGTTTTGCATACTTGGTATGACAGTGGTAATATGGCTGCATTGATAATCAATATTCAGATTTTGTGGAGTTGTTCTTACAAATCCTTAACCATCATTAGTTTGGTAAGATGATACAATGTTTAGGTAACAGTCAATTGGCTCATGGTGACCTTGATGACTTGCATTTCATGATATAGCAGTTGGCATATGCTCTTGACAGTTGTATTGATACACATATGATATCATGTTATAAATGATAGTTGGTGCTCTTAGTATATATTGATATGCTCTATATAGTTGAGATGCTCTATGCATTTGAATATGCACTTGATTCTGCCAGTTCATATTTGATGATATGCTCTTACATGCTCTATGATAGTTGACATGTTCACTTGTTCAAACTAGTTCATATTTTATGTGCTCATGATCACCTGTGGCATATGGCTCTAATGATTTATCCCTTGTGGCATATGGTATATGATTTCATGTCACATTTCTATGTTAAGAGACTTGTCCTATGGTGATTGTAAAAGTTTGGCATATGGTATGGTTTGTGGCACTATGGTACCATGACAGTTGACATACAGTTGGCACGAGTTTAGTAAGGTGGACAGTTGAAATATCACAAGTCCACATTTGATTTGAGTTCATAAGATGATATTTACTCTTCTTAAAACTAACACATCTATGGTTATCATTAAAAGTGGACAATGTTGTTTAACTAGGGCAGTAATAACTTGGAGTGATAGACCGACACAATGAGTTGAGCATTATAATCTTTTGGTTTTCATGCAAAAATAGAAAAAAATAATGAAAAAGGTCTTGACAGAATGATACCCTAAAGTCATTTTAACTAATTCAAAGATAGTTCATTGTGCACATATGATGGCTATGTTAGGGCATGAAAAAGCTTGAGGAAAAGATGGTATGGCAGCTAGAAGTGGTTTCTAGGTAGTGTGTTTTCATCCTCTTTAGGTGACATCATCCTCCATTTACAAGTTTGAGTTGAATTCAAAGTGGTAACATGTTTTTTATTTAAAACCCACTCTTAAAAAGGCTCAATGTATCGGGTTTGTTATGACCTTCACCTACTAGGCAGGTCTAAGCATTTGTGACATGTAAAAAGGTGATTGAATAAATCTTAGTGACCAGTCCATTATAGGCCAAACATAGACTCTTAGTGGCTATGATGTTTCAAGCAAAAAGGAAGTTTTTGTCATTCATTTTGCAAAGTTTAACTTTGGGAAATATAACTCCGAGCTCGGGTTTGAAATTTCAATGGTAATCAGGGAAAGTTATGCAGATTTCAATGGGTATCTCAATGTGGTTGAAGGGTATTTGAGAAATTTGACTATGTTGTTCAATGGAAGACTAAGCTAGTTCATTGTTGACTACTTTATTGATTTCAAACAATAGCAAGATGGTTTTGTGTGTTGGTCCATTAGGTGATTTTGTTCCTTATTTGTTCATTCTTTTTACAAAATCTTAAGCTATAGTTGATAAGAGGTAATTTGTGGTTCAGTTGAGATAAACAGTTGATCTTGAGCCTCTCTATGTTTACTATTTCATTTCTTTTGAGTAATAAACTACATGCAAACTTGTCTTCAAGGGTTCTGCTAATAAAGTCTTTAAAAAGAGGTTTTGTCTTTACCCATTTAGTTGGTGGTTACAAAACTATAAACATTTCTTGAAAAACGTAAATTGTGATACTTACCCTCTGTGGTATGGAAAAGACACTTGAAGGTATTTATATTCTCAAAGTGGGTCAATTTGACTACTCTTTCTTGACGGTTATTGATTTAGTTAAAATCTACTTCAAACGGTTCATCTTCTCATACAAGTTGGTTATTGAAAGAAACAAAAGGGCAGTGATAAAGTATAAAAAAGGGCATAAGATGAAAAACATTATAGAGGAGATTGATGTGTGTGTATCTTACATGATCATTAAGGTTATACCAAAATGTTGAGGATTGGATTGTAGCAAAACAGAGTAACCCTCTGTATTAAACCTTATTATTCATTGTATGTGATTGAAATATGCCAGTGAGGCATCTATATTTGCTAGTGAAGTATATTTTGATTAAGCTAGTGAGGCATTTTCTAGAGTGGTTTTTCATCCCTAGAGGGTTTTCAACTCGTCAAATCTTTGTGTTATGGTTATTTGTTCTGTTCATGAGTTTATGTTCATTGTTTCATGATTTAACTGTTGCATTTTATTGACATGATACTCATCTTGAGTTAGTACAAATGCATAATAATTTTGATACTCATCTCTATCCAATGAAGTAATAAAACTACCTCTATCATTTGTCATGATAAATTGTTCATCATAGTTCAGTTATCCTGTTCCTTCCTGTTCAGAAGCTGATCTAATAATGCACTACAGTTCATAAATGAATGTCTTATTTTCATTATACAAAGATTGAAGTTCATAGTTGGTAAAAGTTTTTTAATTGTTGTAAAAAACAAGTCTATTTCATAAGACACTAATTCACCCTCCCCCCTCTCAGTGTCTTTCATACTCTAACAAGTGGTATCAGAGCATAGGTTCCCTATAGAAGTTTAACCAGCTTGGGTAGATCCTGATAGTGGAGTACAATGGGTAAGAAGAATAGAAATAAGGTTTCAAATAAAGAAAAGAAAGATGCTAATAAAAAAGATGGTAAAACAAGCCTCAGTTAAGTCTAGCAATGATTTGTTGCATATGTCACCCCTAAAAAAGAATGGTCCTATAGTTGAGAATTTTGATAAAAAGGAAGAAATCATTGTGAATGAAGGAGAACAAGAATTTAATGAAAGAAAAGATGTTTTTTCTATTGAGACTAATGATGAAGAAAGAGTTTTCTTTGAGGATGAATATGGACAAGATTTTGATGAAGAGGATTGTGAAGTTGATGTTGAAGGAGAACTTTTGTGTGCCCTAGATACAATCAAGCAACTTAGTAAAGAAAACAAGAGGTTAAAAGACCAGCTTCAACAAGAGAAAGAATGCAAGGACAATGTATGTTCAGATTTTGAAAAAGTTTCTTTAGAGTTTGAAAATGCAAGAAATTAGATTGCAGAATTAAAGAGTCATGTTGATGAATCTTATAAATTAATTATCAGTCTAAAGACTGAAATTGAGGAAGCCAAAACAATAATAGAGAATACAAAATCTAAACTTGAGGTAAAAATAATAGAATGTCTGAAGTTAGAGAAAGAAATAGTCTCTTTAAGAAAGGATTTGGAAGAAGCATATTCAAAATTGCAAAAGAATATTCAATTTGAAAAGAGTACTGAATGCCTGAATGACATGTTGAGAAAGCAAAGGTATTACAAGGATACTATTGGCTTGGGCTATGAGAAAGGAGAATGTTTCAAGATGAGGGATGCTCCTAGGAAGAAGTGACGCAGAGCATCTAGGACAGCAGAAGCATGGTTCAAAACTTTAATGGAACCATTCTCTCTAGGTTCACTATTTTCTTTTTTTGACAGAGATCAAACTTCACTTAAGGAAGGGTTCCAACTCAAAACTACACATTCTTGACACCAAGAGAGGGAGGACTTTAGGGTACACCTTCCAAGAAGCCTAACTCAAGCTAACATACCATCTAACCCACTATACAGGGTCTACAGGATAGCAGTCTCACTGACTGTCACAATACTACTGCTCCATAGTCACAATAACCTCCTTGGGGTAATCTCCATCAACACAACTCAATCTCATTGCAACATACCAAATCTATAATATGCACTCACTCTAATGCCTTCATTAGCAAAGAAATAACATGACAAACAAATCTATTACCTTCTTGGTAGTGGCTATCTCCAAGCCTTCTCTGCAGTGTTTGTCTCCAGGAGGCCTATTACCTTCTTGTAGTGACTACCTCCATATTTCTTCTCATGGGATCATTCTAGATCCAGGGACATCTTGCATCATTGGTATTTCACAACATCTCCACTTCCTTAGTTACTGATCACCACCCTTCTACTTCCTCAGTCATTGGTTATCACCTATTTGCTGCTGTCCTCCTCCAACTTCCAATACATGACTCTTGATGGGCCATTTACATGGCAAGCTCCACCCTACACCATTCTCATACCTCTGCAGCCTTCACCAACCTCTATCCTAACTATTTTACATTTCATTCCACTGATCACAAATAGGAAAGATCAGTGGAATGAAGAAATACCCATCGGGGTACTCAGAAAAACCCTAATTTAGGGTTTAGGATGGTTTGTGGAGAATCAACGATTTCTCCCCCCTGGTTTGGTGTCAAGCCTTCAAACCACTTGCAACGGATAGATGACTCTGCATCCTAACCAACTATCACAAACACCAACCTCCACCAGACCGTATAGGTACGGATTATTGTAGGAAACAATGAATTTCTGGAAGGAACAACAGGGTTTAAGACAGTTAAAAGAAAAATAATGATTTCTCCCACCTAGATCATTGTCAAGACCCCAAACAATATTTAAATCAAAGCTACTTCAATCCTCTAACCATTGATTACAAACATATGCTATGACTATTCTGTACAGGTACGGGTACGGACTGGAAATAGTGACTAAAACACAAAAATATGCAAAAAAATAGTTTCTTTATTTTATTTCACTTCTATCTTCCTTCCCTCACAACAATGAACAATTTCTTGGCCTTTTTCAAGCCTGCCTCAATGCCTTCTACCTATGGGAGAGAAGTTGGATTGATGGAGGGGGGAAAACAATTGTCCCAAAACCACCAACTGCCTGACTACCACTATTGCAGTTTTGTAACTATCCTCTTGGACTATCTCAACTATTTTTTATGTTTATATGATGCTTTCTAACATGTTGTCAACCTTGGACAATGTTCTAACACCCTTCCAACATTTGACATGCTTCTAATCACAAGGATTGCCTCCTACACACATAAGGAGGGCCACAAACCTAAATGACTGTCCTCAACATGAGAGAATAGGTTTTTAGACATTGGGACATAGTCCCTTTATAGGCATGGCTTTCAAGCCTTATTACAACATTCAATGGTCTCAAGGACCTTATTTAAACAAAACAAACTACTTGAAAATCAAGTAAAATCTAGACATCTTGGTGCTCCTACACCAAGAAGATAGACTTGACATCTCATTCTACTGCACTTGAGGTTGAATCTAAGAAGAAAGCTAAGTTAACATTACTGATAACAAATCTTCAAGATTTCCACCTATCAATTATAATTATTCACAATTCCACGGTTATTGCTATGCATGGCATACTTATGGTCATAGGGCCAGAGATTGTAAAAGAAATGGTTTTGGGTGGAATAAAGAGAAAAGTTTTTATGGCTGTTCAAATTAGAATTACAATAATGTTTGTTATAACTGTAATAAAGTTGGCCATTTTGCAAGAAACTGTTGGATGCATGCAAGGTATGACTTTCTCAGATCACCTAGAAGAAACTACTCTTCTCTTGATCAAAACTACAATGTTTTGTGTTATAGATACAATAGTTTTGGGCATAAACAACAATGGTGTAAAGGAAGGATAAAACCAATTGGAGGCTATATGTTTAAGCAAAAGCAAGTGAGTGCCTTGGACAAAGAAAATAAAATACCTATACAAGTTTGGAGAAGAAAACTAGATCCAAGAAAAGCAAATCTTGATCTTGTGCACTTTGCACAAGAGACATCTTTTGTTGCCTAAATATCACCATGAAGTCAGGGGGAGAAGTGTAAGGTCTTATCAGTTATCCCCATGTAAACATATCAGTTTTTGCAAATGACAAGGAAAGTCTTATCATTGATGTCACTTGATGTCAAGGACATTGTATGCTTCATGTCTTGAATGGTTGATGAGATACTTAGTAGAACTTTATTTATGAGTGATTTGCAATGATAGTGCATTAGTGATAGGAATGCAATGAAAGGAACTTTTATCTTATCTTTAGTGATAGTAACTTTCATGACAGATAGTGACAGTGCCTTTGTGACCAGCATAGTGGTTTGTAGAACAATAATTTCTTGTCATGTAATTGTTAGATATTGCAAGAATTGTAGTTGGTGCAGTTATTTTGGAATAACAATGAGATTGTCCTTCCTTCGTGATAGAGTTTGACTTAGTTTTTACTCATTTACTTGCAGAGGCTTCTTTCCAGTGATGTTGCATAGTGTTGGTGAGTTTTTGTAAGCATCTTGTTGTAGATTTGATGACAATGTAGAGCAAAAAAGAAGTTATAGTGATCATTAGTATAAGTCCTTAATAAGTTCTTGATGATGTAATCATGACAAGGTATGGAGTTTATGTGGTTATTAGTTTGATCAATGTTGGCTTTGGTATTAGTAGTGTTTGATGACAGTCTTAATTCAATGACATTTATTTTGATGAGTGACTATTGTCTTTCCTTACATAGTGAGTATGATGACATACACAGTAATGACAGTGGTTCTATGCTCTTGATGCCATAATGAGTGTACTCTAGATTGATCAAGTGTAGTTTTGTTAACAATACAATGCTCATTGTTCATAATAGTTTCAAATTGCTCCTTAAGATAGTCTAGAAATAATGCTTTGTCTTTGCTTTTCTTGATTAAGAGTTCTTTGAGTTTTTATTGTAGAAATATTCTGTATCTTGTCCTGGGCTTTTATATTTGTTCGGTACATATTGATCAACAGTATGTGGTAAATTGCCTCAAACATGAAATGATCTTTTATGTGCATTAAGATTGCATCTAATGCACAAATTTTTTAGTTTTCTGACATTCTGTTGTTGTTGTGGTAAGGACAATGGTACAATGGTTGGCCTTTTTGATGTTGACATTGGTGTAAATGATAGGCTTGATGCTCTGATAGTGCTTTGAATAGTTCTAGACTATCTGACTGAATGGACAACTAATCTTATTGTCTAACCTTTGGTGTGATAGTGATCTTGGGAATGTTGTACAATGATCTTGGTATGCCTTCAACTATGGTGTGATAAGTGATCATCAACATTCTTTTTTTTGTTACTATAGCATGGCTATGTTTTGATGTTTGGCATTTGTTTGGCTGATAAATTGATACTTTGGTAAAGTGGTATATTCAGCTGATATTTTGGTGGTTGATACTTGATTATTGATCTAGCATTTTGATGATGGTAACAATGTCATTCTACTCGAAAGACTTGCTTGGCATATTCAGTTGTTGTCCTTGTTTTGATACATGCCCCTTTAAATGCTCATTTATGATACTGATAGTGCAGTTGTATTTCGGGCCATTTTGGATGTTTCTGCTTTATGGGAGACTCATGGTATTCTTAATATTTTCTGATTATACTTACATTTCTATCATATGTTGGTCTCTAGTTTCTGATATCTCCTTGAGGTATTGACATACTTTCTTTCTCCCTTTGTCTTTGATGCCAAAAAGGCGAAGAGAGAGTTGTGTTTTCCCATCAAGGACAAAGGGGGAGTTTGTTGCCCTTTTAGTTGTTGTCCTTGATGACAAATACACAAACTCTCAGGTTTGTGGTACCTTGATAGTTGCATCATGTCAGTTGGCATTTGGTTTTGCATACTTGGTATGATAGTGGTAATATGGCTGCATTGATGATCAATATTCAGATTCTGTGGAGTTGTTCTTACAAAGCCTTGACCATAATTGGTTTGGTAAGATGATACAATGTTCAAGTAACAATCAGTTGGCTCATGGTGACCTTGATGACTTGCATTTCATGATATAGTAGTTGGCATATGCTCTTGATAGTTGTATTGATACACATATGATATCATGTTACAGATGATAGTTGGTGCTCTTAGTATATATTGATATGCTCTATATAGTTAACATGCTCCATGCATTTGAATATGCACTTGATTCTACCAGTTCATATTTGATGATATGCTCTTACATGCTCTATGATAGTTGATATGTTCACTTGTTGACAATAGTTCATATTTGATGTGCTCATGATCTCTTGTGGCATATGGCTCTAATGATTTATCTCCTATGGAATATGGCATATGATTTCATGTTACATATATGTGTTAAGGGACTTGTTCTATGGTGATTGTAAAAGTTTGTTGTATGGTATGGTTTGTGGCACTATGGTACCATGACAATTGACATATAGTTGGCATGAGTTCAGTAAGGTGGATAGTTGGAATTTTTGGCAAGAGACACTACTAGGCATGTCAAGTGTTGTCATTGATAGAAATTGAATCTATCTTACACATCTGCATTATATTATTTGATCATACCAGAAGTCAGAGTGCACATTTGTCTAAGTCCGGATAGACAGGAATAGAGCATATGACAGGGTTTGACATTTTAGTCCACATTTCTCCACAGGTAATCATATTGTGTTGTGGATCTAAGGAAGGGCTACCTAAATCCAAATTTTTAGCCTCTGATGATGAAGGGATTGAAAGTTACAAGCATATGAGTATCAATTTTTGGTTAGATAGTTCAATCTGGTGAAGAATAGGCCAACTTGGTGTTTGATCCTAGTGTGGATTAAGAGAAGTTGTTGGTTGATTAATTTATGAGATCTAGTGGTATTGGCCAACATGTGTGATGACTTGAATACATAGGTTTGGGTCCACATTGATGTTTGTGCATGGATTCAACCGACAGAATAGTGATCTTGAAAAAGTTTCTATGTTTTCTTGAGGCCAACTATAGTTGATGAAATTTCATGTTGTGGATATATATAATCGATGGGTTCAAGCATTTTGGGATATGAATGTGCGAATATGATGTGAGAGGTGTGAAGTGTGGTAGTAAAAAGTGCGAATCAAAGAGATCTAAGGTTCAGATCATGGCAGAACAATGAAATAGGGCAGTGAGAGATGAAGTGAGTGAAGTCAGTATATTGAGCGTAACCAGAACTATAATCTTGCATTGTTAGATGCTATTCTTCAGTTCAAATATTTCAATGAACTCTTGTAATTGATCTTGTAGGTAGTGAGCTTTAGGTAGTGTGCCCAAAGGCATGTTCCTTCCCATTTGTAATACTTTTAACAGAGTATAAAATCTTGTGTGTTAACCCCCACCATGGTTTTTCCCTTAACTAGGTTTCCATGTAAAGATCCTGGTGTTCATGTGTGATGATCTTGTTGTTGTTGTTCTTATGTTCTTATTTCTTTCTTTTGAATGTATGCAGTAAATTTATAAGGGAACATAATAATAAGTATTGTAGAATGCTGATTCACCCCCTCCCCTCTTAGTGTTCCTTAATTTCAACAATTGGTATCAGAGCCAAGTTCCTTGGAAGAAGTTTAAAAACTTAAGGAAGATCTGGCAAGGTATTTCAATGGGTTCATTTAGGTATTTTGATGGCATCAATGAACAACTTCAAGTTTCTTTAGAATATCTTGATCAGTCTAGAGCAAAAGTCAAAGAACTAAAAGAGAACCTTAAAGATGCTAAGGATTTCATTCAGACTTAAAAGGGCAACTAAGCAAATCTATGTGTTGGGTGAATATTTTGTCGTTAACTCGCTACCGGCAAAATGGGTATATCAGCCACAGCTATGATGAGACAAAGTCTCTCCTCTCAGCAAGGGGAGGTTCCCTCTAATTACTTAACTTTTACAAATCAAACAACTTATCAAATTTATGTACACTAAAAACTATGTTTGTGGTGGTTCCATCTCATCTCATTCTCTTTTTTCAGAATAGATGTTTATATTTCAAACTCTTGATATAAGACTTATAAACTATCACAAAATCACAGAAGCACAAAGTTTTCTATTACCTCACTTACTACTTGTAAATGGAACTATTTGAAGTAGAATGCAGCCCAAAGTCTTAACTCTTCTTCAAGATGGTAAAAGTAAATCAAATATAACAACTTGTAGTACAAAGTCTCCAAACTATTGTATTCTCACAAACATGAACATATAACCCACAACTGATTTGATAACACAAAGTTTATCAGAATCAAATTAAAAGTGCTCTTCAATCACTTGTAACAAACTCCACACTTCAATTATTATCAAATAAGATTATGATAGCAAGACGTAAGAACAAAACTATCACAACACAAATAATCCCAAGACAAAGATTGGAATTGAATTTGCTTTCTTGTATTGATAAATATTTGAATATTGATTTTCACAAAAAGCACAAAGTCTTGATTTGCTTCTCAATTCACCAGAGTTTTCTTGCAATAGACAAAAGATAAAAAATTTACAAAAGAGGTGCCCTTTATTTATAGGGAAAGACCTTGAGAAAATCTAGGAAATCTACAACTACTTTGACTTATTCAACAAGAGAGTCCTATTTGACTTATGACTTCTCTTGTTTCACATGTAATTACATTTGGAAAATTACATGTCTAGATGTCCAAAACAAAATTCCATTTACATAATATCTAAGAAAAACAAGCTAAGGCACTAGGTTCCTCCATCTTTTTTCCTCAGGAAATTCTGATACATGGTTTGAACAACTGACATCTCGCATGCATCTGGTTTTGCTATGTTTTCAGAGATGGTGCGAGCTCAGAGAATTGAATCTTTCACCGCCTTTACTGCCTTTTCATGCTTGTCTAAATTATCCTTCAGATTCTCTAGAGTCGAATGTTGATCATACAGGTTGTCCATTGAGAGCACAGAGGGAGCTTCCTCTTCAAATTTCTTCTGTACCATTTCTTCAAAAGAACTTATCATTTCCTGTGCTGTGAGGAAACTATGATCTTCCCTTGTCAAGGTGCAAGGAAGTTCTTCCAGCGGGTGTAGGAGTGTGACATCACTATCTTCGCTGGCTTCTCGAGCTTGACACAGATCTTCAAGTAGACTCTTTATTATGAAAATACGATGAGCTAGAGTCTCTTTGGTCTTGAGGTATGATTCCCTGTTGGTGACGACCATAATGGTGATTAGATTCTTTATCTTGATCTTCTTCATATCTATCCACTCTTCTAGGCTCTCTTCTTGATCTTGCAGCTCTTGTGAAAGTAGATCTACCAGATTATCCAGCTCAGCTTTAGCTTTGTCCATTTTCTCCTTTCTTTCCACAGCGGTTTTTAATAGAACTCATCCTTGAGCCAACAACTGCTCCACTACATCCCCCACTATCTTGCCTCTAGCTTGGGCTTTTTCAACCTTTTGTATCAGGGGATCTTCCACTGTCACTACCATTGGTTCTACTATTTCTGATGACTTCACTATTTTCTGAAGGACAGCAGCCAGTTGTTCTGCTTTTGCTTTGTATTGCTCCTTCTCCCTCTTGGCTTCATCATACTTTTCAAGTAGGGTACTGGCAGTGGTTTGGAAATCTGCTTTGACACCCTCATGAGTCACTTTACCAAACTCAACCCTTGAGATGACATAACTGCTCATGTCAAAAGTATCAACCGTGGCATCTTTAGGAGGTTTGGCTATTTCTGCATATCTGATCCCCTTTTCAGTGACTAGCCTAGAAACAATCTTAGGCTTTTTCTTTTGGTTCTTAGCTTTCACGGGAAATAGCTTTTCAATGTCAATCTCATCAGGTGAGATGGCTTGCTTTTTCCTCTTTGGGGTATAGGCAGATAGCCATGGAGGAAGTATAGATGCATCAACAGCTGGAGGGGGATTCACTACTTGCTTAGCTGTATCTATATTCATGCCAGTGATAGTGACAATTGGACTTGTGTTGGTAAACACAACACCTGTATCAACAACTTTTTGTGAAGCATCAAGAAGGTTCTCCAAAATAGTTTGTTCCCCGATATCAAAAGATGGGGAAGATAAACTTGGAATGGAACTAGAAGAATCAAAAATAGTTCCAAAGCTAGCTTTCATGGATAGAGGAGTATTGTCTGAAGACACAACAAAAATTGGAGAAAGAGGGACATTTGAAATTGTTGGCAAACCAACAGAAAACGGAACATGAGGAGGAGGTGTAAGAACTTGTGTCTTGGAAGGAAGGTCTTTCACATGAGTCTACGGGGAACCATCAAGTTGCTCTACCTCTGTATCTTCATCTTCACCTTGTTCAGCTTCATCAGATACCTTTGTCTTAGACCTTTGAACATTTTGGTCTTTGGTATCAACATCTTCAATTTCCATCTGATCATCATTGATGTCTTCAACATTCGACTTAGTGGCATCAGCAACCTCTGCGGTTTCCTTCTTCTTTCCTCCCTTGGATACAAATTTGATTTTTAGTTTATGTACCTTGGAGGAGGAAGGAGTGTCACTCTTGTTCTTTGTTTAGTTTTCCACCTTTTTACCTGTTTGCTCCTGTGTCCCCTCTTCGAACCCTGTAAGGAACTCTTTCAACTTAATTCCCTTACTTTCCAACCACAGATTGGTGTTTGCCAGTATTGGTTGGAATCTTTTTCTGATAGATGTCTCCTCCTTGATTGACCATTTCACCTCTGGGAGAGGTGAAGCCTCAACATTTTCTGCTTCATATTTATGATCTAGGACATCCCCATCATCTTCCATTCCATCTGGAATATCAGCTAGTCCTAGTTCTTTAATTTGGCTCAAATGAAGCCTGCAGAAATCTAGTTTTCTGATCTCATTTTGGGTCCTGAGATCTGTCCATATGTCTTCGACCATTGGCTCATGAAAATTTGACTTCCTCTTGATTTTATCTTGAACCCTTCTGAAGTCAAAATGATTTCTTTTCTTGTAGGTCTTCATGGTGACCAACTGTAACTTGGAGTCAATTATCTTTGCTTTGTTGGCAGACTGAACTGAATACCTCCCAATTTCAATGCGAAACTTTATCCCTGACTTCTTAAGCTCCATCTGTTTGTTGTGTACCACAATCAGTTGTCTGCAAAGCTCCATAAGAACAATGCAATCACTAGGATACCGTGGCAGCATGTAAGGGTAACCAGGATAGTATCCTACCCAAAGATAAGTGAAAGTGGGAAATTGCAAGAACAAATAACCAAAAGAATTTACAACTTGACATGCTTCATCAGAAACTCTTTTTTGAACCAATTCACCATCCCACAAGCACATGAAAACTGAGAAGAATGCATCATTGACTCTTCTAAAATGATGAATTGACCCCTTCAGAGTGATTTGGGGGTAATATTCATATACTGGGACCAATCTCCTATCCCCCACTTGGGTTAAACCTGGAAAGTTCCTCATGCTTGCAGTAGCGTAGACAAGGTTAGAGGTCATGTAAAATTTGAAGGTAGTATTGACCTTTACCAGTTGCTCGTGCAAAGCATTGCTGATCTGTTCACCCCAGAATATCTTCTGGTTACCCCGTAGAATCACCTTGATGTAAGTGTACATCCAGTCCTGGAATTTGGAAGCAGAAGGGAGTCCTCTGATGTGACTCAAAAGAGTAATCAAGTCACACACTTCCTCCACAAAATCACTCCTGTGAAGATATTTTGGCCATCTGGTCAAAGTTGCCCTAGGAATCTTTAACCATTTGTTGTTTATGTGCCTCCTAGCAAATTCCAAATCATTGTCATAGTCTTGTTGACCTTGAGCAAAATCAATCTGCCTGACATTTTCAATTGGCAGACACATGAAGATTTTGTCCATGAATTCTGCATCCAATCTCATGATAACATTTCCCTGTGAGTCTGTCACAGCTCTAGTGTCTCTATTGTAGTGGTTGGCCACTTGTAGAACAAATTTAGGATTATGTGCGCTGCGCTGACCGGAAATGATGCAACCAAATGAATACTGCTGTCAATGATTTTCTGCATATGCTTGGAGGGATTTTCTTGTTTGGTTCTATCTATGAATTTGGTCATATCTATGTGCCCAATTTCTGTGTCTCTGATTTCATCAATGTTTGACTGCACTGCCGTTACCGGAAAGACACCCTGGTACTTGTACTTCATGCCTCTGGACTTTGACAAAGATGATTCTAACATGAGCCCTAGAGAAAATTGTGAATTTGAACAGCACCACAAATGCTGATTGAGAACTGCAAAAGGCCATGATCTCGCAGTTAGAGGAAAAATTGGATAAACTGGGTCAACTACGTTTTGATGATCATGGACAGGAAAGCATGTGTTTAAAGGGCTTGAGTGCGCAAATCAAGGCAAAGGTGAAAGCGGGCTTTTGGTTTTGAAAAATGTATTTTCTAGTGTTAGGGAAAAATCAGGAAAATGTGTTTGGGTGGGTGATTTGACCGCCCTTGCAAGTTGGGAGAGATTTCATGTGTAAAGGTGGTGAAAAATGCCGCTTCTGCATGTATCTTGGAAGTTTTGGTTAACATGTTTGAGCGGTGAAAATGACTGCCATCGCAAGCGACAAGTTGAAAATCTCAACTGCTCAGGCGGGTGAATTGGCCGCTATTGCATATTTTGGGTTTCACCACTGGCAAATGCTTGGGTGGGTTTTTTGGCCGCTCCGGTAGGTTAGTAACAATGAGTTTTGGTGTAGGGGCGGGTGAAAACGCCGTCATTGCATTTGAATGAAAACCTGAGGTTGAACACTTGAGCGGTGGTTTCTACCGACACCGCATGTGAGACACTAGTTTTTGTAGTGTTTGGTTAGTGATAAAAGCCGCCACTACATATGGTATGAACAAGTCTTCTGTGTAAGGTCGGGTGATTCTATCGCCTGAACACTAAAAGCTTCATCAGATGCTTTATCGGTGTTTTTACCGACTAGAACTTGGTCTGTGTTTGGGGTAAAGACTTCACTCATTAATCCTAAAACCTAGGGTACGAATAAACCACGGAAAATCTAAGACTCAACACATAAAAGACCGAATTAAAAATGACCATTTTAAATAGAAACACAATAAAATAAGTGATAAATTTGAAACAACAAGACTACTGATAATCATTTAGAGAAACCCTAGAAAGGTTTTTAATAAACTCACCTATTTAGGAAAGAAGAACCCTATACATGAAGATAGCCACTTGATTTCGTTTGAGTCCAATCTGTTGGCATGATCAATGGTTCTAGGGAGGAATCGGTAATCGACTGGGAAGGTTTTGAATAGAAAAAATGATGAGAGACAATGAGTTAAACATCATATTTAAAGGATCAAAGTCAAACCATTAAGACCTAGCACGAGTGATCATTAATGTCACTTCAGTTGAAAGATTTAGAGATCTCGTCGGAGTGGGTGTTTCAGCCATTCCAGCAGGGAGGATTAACACTTATATGTAATGGCGGGTGATTCTTCCACTAGTACATATCAAACAAAAATGTGACATATGTAATAGCAGGTGTTTCGGCTGCCATTACATATTAGGACAAACTAAAAAAAAAATGTAATAGCAGTCGAAAACACCGCTCTTACATGATAAAACAAAAATTTGGCCAACACCTGAAAAATAACAAAAATTGACCTTTTAACTAGTTTATGACTTAAACGATCCTCACGGATATTGAGAAATCAATTCAAGGGAATGTCGCAGATGAATTTTGAAAGTCAAATGACTTCACACAAGACTAAGGGAATCTTGTCTCGATTTGCGATCTTAGAGTGTAGATTCACAAAATGGACAAGTTTCGTGGGGTTGTCTACAAAAACGAGCATGGCTGATTTGAGAACAACAGCTAGCTCTAACTGGGGAACTTCCTTCAATTGAACTTTGAAACAATTGAGGGGAGTAGAATCCAGCCTCTAAGTGCCTTCATCCATGCCATTGGGCTATAGAGTCAAGCTAAAAGAAAAAGACACAAACGACTAAATGAAAACACAAATAAAAACATAAAACTATACAAAGGCACAATTTTTAACTTATCTGAAACTTCAAGGATTGAAGTGCTTCAGATGTTGTCCGCTGTGAGGCAACGAGAATGGTGTCCCATCCTGATACTCCAGCAAGAAACTATTTTCACCCCAGAAATGATGAATGGTGAATGGACCTCTCCACAAGGAATCAAATTTCCCATGCATCCCTTTTGGTTCTCTCCTCTTGTCCCACAACAAGACTTGATCTCCAAACTAAAACTCACGAGCCTTCGTCTTCTTGTCGAAGAGTTTCTTTACTTGATTTTGGTGCTCAACAATACGGTCCACCACCATAGTGCGCTAATCCTCAAGTTCGGTCAAATACATGATCCTTTTATCAATAGAACTATCAAAAGTTCTATCTTCCAATGCCTTTACCAACTTCAACGCTGGCAATTCCAAGGTAATCGGTATCTCTGCATTCAGACCATATAGAAGCTAAAATGGCGACATGCCTATCACCCTCTTGGGTGTAATTCTATCTACCCATAAAGCATCAAACAATACCTTATGCCAAGTTCTCTGATTCTCATCTACCAGTTTCCTGATGATAGTGATCAGATTCTTATTGCTTGATTCTGCTTGACCATTCCCTTGCGGATAATAGTCTGAAGAATGGGAAAGAATGATCCCATGCTCATAGCAAAACTCAGTAATCTCATGAGAGGAAAAACAAGTAGCATTGTTTGCTACAATCTTGTTTGGAACTCTAAACCTGGAAATAATGTTCTCCTTAAGAAAACTGCATACCACCTCTGAAGTAGCATGCTTGACTGGAATAGCTTCCACCCATTTGGTAAAATAGTCTGTTGCAGTGAGAACATAGTTATGTCCTGCACTTGATGATGGATTCACTGCGCCAATGAAGTCAATACCCCACTGCTGAAAAGGCTCCTCAATCACCACTGGTTTTAGAGGTAAGGCTGCCAATTTTGGTTTCCCAACAAATTGTTGGCATAACTCACACCTGCGTACCTAATTGTGCGCATCTTGGAATAGTGTGGGCCAATAGTATCGAGCTCGTAGAATCTTGTGAGATGTTACAGGTGCTGAAAAATGTCCTCCACAAGCCAAATTGTGGAAAGACTCCAAAAGTCTACCTTGTTGCGCTTTATCCACGCAACGGAGAAATACACCATCAAGATTTCTCTTGTACAAACCATTGTCCCAAAGGACATAGTTAGCAGCTTTTAACTTGACAGTTCTCTTTTCCTTATAAGACAAGTGAGAAGGGCATTCACCATAGGTAAGGAAATGACCAATATTGGAATACCACTCGTCAGTTGTAGTAACAAAAAGAACAGTTGGTGTGTCCACAACTTCTTCTTCTTTGTCCCCTGTCTCTTTTGGAACATTATCTACGATCAATTGACACAAACCTTTACCATGCACAAGCTTGGTGGGCTTGATATCCAGATCAAATTCTTGGATCTTACCGATCCAATTACCTCTCTTTGTTCTGAACTCCTGTTGAGTTAGGATAGATTTGACTGTTGTATCAGGCACCATGACAACAGTGTGTGAGTTTAGAATATAGAACCTGAAATGCTTAACTGCTTTGACTACGGCATAGGCATGCTTCTCCATATTTGAATACTTCAATTCATGAGCTTTGAGAGGACAACTCATAAATGATATGGGGGATTCAACGCCTTCTTCATTCTGCTGAACCAGAATAGCTGAAAGTGTGTGTTCTGAAGCGTAGCTATAGACTACGAAATCCTTAGTGTAGTCGGGACAAACAAGAACTGGAGCATGAGTGATAGCTCTCATGATATCCTCAAATGCTTCCTTACCTTCCGTAGTCCAATGGAAAGTGGCCTTACCCTTCATCATATTAACAATGTGACGGGTTTTTTCTACAAACTCAGGAATGAACCTTCGCAAAAAATTCATCTTTCCAAAGAAAGAGTGAACAGCAGTCTTACTTGCGAGCAGAGTGAGACTTTGAATAGTTTTAACTCTCTCTGGGTCAATCTTAGTACCTTCCCAGGATACAATGTGTCTGAGAAGCTTGCCTTCCGTCACCCCAAAAACTGACTTCTTGGGATTAAGGGAAATACCATTTTGCTGACAGCGCTCCAGCACTTGTCGCAAATGATGCGCATGATCATGACGGTTTTTGGAGAAAATAGTCAAGTCATCGATATATACCACGATGAACTTACCCATCTCATCTCTGAAAGCAAGATCCATCGCTCTCTGAAATGTTGTGCCAGCATTGATCAGACCAAAAGGCATTCTGCGATATGCAAACGTGCCCCATGGTGTGGTGAAGGCAGTTTTGAACTGATCAGCTTCATTTACCTCCACTTGGTTATACCCCAAAAAACCATCTAACATAGATAGCATTTCTGAATCTGTCACTATTTGCAACACTTGGTCCATGATGGGCAAAGGGTAGTTATCTTTCAAGGAAGACTGGTTGAGATTCCTAAAATCAACACAGATACGGATTTCTCCGTTCTTCTTCCTTACAGGTACTATGTTTGCAATCCATGTGGAATGATGAATTGGAAAAATTATCCTTGCATTCAGCATCTTCTGAATTTTAGAAAGAATCGTACCTGATATCTTTGGATTGTATTGCCTCTGCTTCTGTTTGTGAGGCAACGATCCAGCCTTGAGGGGAATTTCATGTCGAACCTCCTTAGGCCTGAAAGACTTCAGGTCATCATAGGAGTAAGCCAAAACATCAATGTAATGGCGGAGGAGGGTAATGAATTTGAATCTTTCATCAGCAGTGCAACATTTTCCAATGTTGACCATCTTAGGATTTGCTTCTGAACCCAAATTGACCTGCTCAAATTCCATAGAGGAATCTGAATCCTGTTGTTGTTGCCGCTGCTTGATATACCTGTCATGTTTATCAAAGAGTTTCTCAAGGGAAACTTTGGGATTTTATTTCCTTTCAATTGTAGAAATTCTTCGCTGGTCTACGAATCTACCTCAGAAACATATTCATGAGGTGGTGATTCACTTCCTTCAAAGTAAAGCTCATCAAAACTATCCATCTTTTCTAGGAAAGTAATGATCTAATTATCACCATTGAACACCTACCAATGGTTAGCGTTATTAGGTACACTTGGTCGGAAGACTAGCTCAATAGTGTACTTGTTTCCTTTGAAATCCTTGTGAGGCACCATGAGAGTGGCAGAAATAGCCAATGAATCTGCGCGGTCATTGAACTCTCTTGGCACTGCTGAAATGTTGAAAGCATCAAAACCTTCAATGCAATCCCATACGCGATTGCGATAGTGTCTCAGTCTTTCATTTTTTGTTTGGTACAAATTTCTTACTTGACAAACCACCAATTCGGCGTCCCCTTAAGCATGAAGGATTTTAACACCTCTGGCACGCACCGCTTCCAATCTGAGCAACAAGGACTCATATTCGGCGGTGTTATTGGTATTGTCAAATTGTAACTTATATGAAAAAGGTAAAATATCACCTTGTGGCAATATCAAGACCACTCCAGCTCCAAAACCAGTAGAAGAACAGTTGCCATCAAATTCCAAAATCCAGACTCCATCAGAATTTGATTTCTTGGACTTTCTTTGGTCAGAAGATTCCTCTTCGTCAGTGAGGGAAGAATCTGGTATTACTATACCCTCACCTGAACTTTCATCTGAAAACTCTTCAGAGTCTCCATCTAACATATCAGAGCTATCACCCGATGTACTCTCATCTGATGAATTGGAACAACCTTCAGTAGACAGGAAATAGTTACCCATTCCTGAGGACTCAAACAAAATTTGAGCTTTGGGGTTTGATGTTTCAGTAACAATGTATTTTGCCTCCTTCTCAGGAAGCAGCTTCTACATGACACCTTTAACAGGTATCCTAGCTTTAGACAAATCCATGTTCAACTCTCCACCCACATCCTTGCAAAAATTACATCCAAGAAGAATGTTGTATGAAGCTGGAACATCAGCTACCAAGACTGTCATCTTGATTCTCTTATCTGGAAAAGCTGCAAATGCAAATTGGGCGTCTTTGATCTGACCCAAAAGTGGAACTTGCTTATTCTCCATAGAGAAACACCTCCCAAAAGTTTTGGTTAAAGTGAGGCCAAGGGCATCTGCTACCTTAGCAGGCATAACATTGTCTGAGGCTCCAGAATCTATTACGCAATTGCTCAGTTTATGACCATTTACTAATAGGGAAACATAGAAAGGTTTGATTTTTCCAGAGACTTCAGGGGGGGTAGTAACAAGATTGTTTTGGGTAGGTTTACTTTTGGAGGAGTCATGAGTAGCTTTGGGAAACTCTTGTCCTATAGGGACGGCCTTATTTTTGACATATTTGGCTAATCTATCAAATTGTAAAGGATTAGCTTGTAGATACTCAACTTCAGACATTTGTATCTTAGTTCTCCTAGCATGATCTATTATATCAAATTGCTGAAAAGAATTAGCTACGGAGGAAGAAAAACCATCATTTTGATTTTTGGTAGAGATAGCACTAGTCTGAGGAGTAGAAGTGGAAGGTACAAATTCATTAGAAGCACTTACTTGTTTATTGGTCACCGGATCTTTTGACTAGAAAGGTAGCAGAGTCCCCCGTTTAGTGATTGAAATCACTGGTTGAGATTCTTCTCTCACCTTCCCTTTATCAGCTTGAGGAGCTGACTGATTTTGAGACCTAGTGAAAATAGCATATGCTCCTTCACACACTTCTCCTTTTTCAGCTTCGTCATCATAGTTCAGAAAGCTGATGGTAGAGTTGCTAGCTAACTCTTCTTCTCCTTCTGTGAAGAGATTAGCACCATTTTCATAATCCAACTCAGGTTGGAAAGAAAGTTCATTTTCATTTTTATAGTAGCCAACAGTAGAGTTGACCGGCGCTACTTCAATGGCAAGCTTCCCCTGTGTAGGAGGAAGATGGTTTTGTTGTCCTTGATTCCTAGCAGCATTGCCTTGATATGAATTATTTGGAAATGTCCTCCTTGGTATATCTCGGTAAGAAGGAGGCACAGATATACCTTGGGACATTTGTCTCTTGAGAGCTAGCAATTCATTTGCTAGCTTTTGCACCATGGGATCTGTGGTGCTTGTTGAAGCATTCTCAGTAGAAGAGGAGATTTTATTTCTATTAGTATCCCTTCTTATCTTACCTACCAGGATAAGATCATCTTCTACTTCAGTTGCCAGAATCTGAGCCGCAGCAAGATCAGTAGGAGCAGCTTGCCTCAGTAAGAAACTCACCTCCAGAAGTTACATATTGATAAAGAAACATTTAAGGTTCTCCATTGTGGGCTCAGCGGTGGTGGGAATCCTGTTTCTCAATTTGTTGAACTTAGCGATGAAATCTCGCATTGGTTCATGAGGTTCCTTTTTCATCTGTGTCAGCTGTGCCAACAATGCATGGGCATCTTCTGCAGGTTTGAACCTAGCTTCAAACTTGGTTTTGAGAGTAGCCCAGCTTGTTATGGTCTAAGCTTGGAGGTGGTAAAACTAGTCTGTAGCAGTGCCTTGTAGTGTTTCTACAAAGAGTCATACAGCCACATCTTCGTGCTTGACACCTATCACACCACAGGCTATACAGAAAGCCGCGATGTGCTCATCAGGATGAACTTTCCTGTCACCATAGAATTTGGGGAAATTCTTTCTCGAACTACAAGGTAGTTCATGCAATGGTGGGGTCAAATTTAGAGGACCAAAGGTATTACCCCAAGGACCTTGGGCTGCCATGACGCACTGATTGAAAGGTGGTATAACAAACCTTGGTGGTGTATGAATAGCCAAAACTCTGTTAGCACTGGCAATAGAAACTTCACCTGGTATTGGAGACCTGGTGCGTTGAAGACGAGGTCGTGGAGTTAAGAATCCAAAATTATTCTGCTGCATCAATTCAAATGCAGGATCAATAATACCCTGAGCTCTCTTACTTCTGGTGTACCGGGAATCTGCCAGACTGTATTATGCTAAACACAATTTTGTAAGAAAAATGGAAAAGAACTGAAAATGCTTCAACTCGGAGCATGAGGCTTCAAGTTGCACGTTCCTTCCCCAGCAGAGTCGCCAAAAAACTATTGGGTGAATATTTTGTCGTTAACTCGCTAATAGCAAAATGGGTATATCAGCCACAGCTATGATGAGACAAAGTCTCTCCTCTTAGCAAGGGGAGGTTCCCTCTAATTACTTAACTTTTGTAAATCAAACAACTTATCAAATTTATGTACACTAAAAACTATGTTTGTGGTGGTTCCATGTCATCTCATTCTCTTTTTTCAGAATAGATGTTTATATTTCAAACTATTGATATAAGACTTATAAACTATCACAAAATCACAGAAGCACAAAGTTTTCTATTACCTCACTTACTACTTGTAAACGAAACTATTTGAAGTAGAATGCAGCCCAAAGTCTTCACTCTTCTTCAAGATGGTAAAAGTAAATCAAATATAACAACTTACAGCACAAAGTCTCCAAACTATTGTATTCTCACAAACATGAACATATAACCCACAACTGATTTGATAACACAAAGTTTATCAGAATCAAATTAAGAGCGCTCTTCAATCACTTGTAACAAACTCCACACTTCAATTATTATCAAATAAGATTATGATAGCAAGACATAAGAATAAAACTATCACAACACAAATAATCCCAAGACAAAGATTGGAATTGAATTTGCTTTCTTGTATTGATAAATATTTGAATATTGATTTTCCCAAAAAGCACAAAGTCTTGATTTGCTTCTCAATTCGCCAGAGTTTTCTTGAAATAGACAAAAGATAAAAAATTTACAAAAGAGGTCCCCTTTATTTATAGGGAAAGACCTTGAGAAAATCTAGGAAATCTACAACTACTTTGACTTATTCAACAAGAGAGTCCTATTTGACTTATGACTTCTCTTGTTTCACATGTAATTACATTTTGGAAAATTACATGTGTAGATGTCCAAAACAAAATTCCATTTACATAATATCTAAGAAAAATAAGCTAAGGCACTAGGTTCCTCCATCTTTTTTCCTCAGGAAATTCTGATACATGGTTTGAACAACTGACATCTCGCATGCATCTAGTTTTGCTATGTTTTCAGAGATGGTGCGAGCTCAGAGAATTGAATCTTTCATCGCCTTTACTGCCTTTTCATGCTTGTCTAAATTATCCTTCAGATTCTCCAGAGTCGAATGTTGATCATACAGGTTGTCCATTGAGAGCACAGAGGGAGCTTCCTCTTCAAATTTCTTCTATACCATTTCTTCAAAAGAACTTATCATTTCCTGTGCTGTGAGGAAACTATGATCTTCCCTTGTCAAGGTGCAAGGAAGTTCTTCCAGCCGGTGTAGGAGTGTGACATCACTATCTTCGCTGGCTTCTTGAGCTTGACACAGATCTTCAAGTAGACTCTTTATTATGAAAATACGATGAGCTAGAGTCTCTTTGGTCTTGAGGTATGATTCCCTGTTGGTGACGACCCCAATGGTGATCAGATTCTTTATCTTGATCTTCTTCATATCTATCCACTCTTCTAGGCTCTCTTCTTGATCTTGCAGCTCTTGTGAAAGTAGATCTACCAGATTATCTAGCTCAGCTTTAGCTTTGTCCATTTTCTCCTTTCTTTCCACAGCGGTTTTTAATAGAACTCATCCTTGAGCCAACAACTGCTCCACTACATTCCCCACTATCTTGCCTCTAGCTTGGGCTTTTTCAACTCTCTATATCAGGGGATCTTCCACTGTCACTGCCATTGGTTCTACTATTTCTGATGACTTCACTATTTTCTTAAGGACAGCAGCTAGTTGTTCTACTTTTGCTTTGTATTGCTCCTTCTCCCTCTTGGCTTCATCATACTTTTCAAGTAGGGTACTGGCAGTGGTCTGGAAATCTGCTTTGACACCCTCATGAGTCAGTTTACCAAGCTCAACCCTTGAGATGACATAACTGCTCATGTCAAAAGTATCAACCATGGCATCTTTAGGAGGTTTGGCTATTTTAGCATATCTGATCCCCTTTTTAGTGACCAGCCTAGAAACAGTCTTAGGCTTTTTCTTTTGGTTCTTAGCTTTCACGGGCAACAGCTTTTCAATGTCAATCTCATCAGGTGAGATGGCTTGCTTTTTCCTCTTTGGGGTATAGGCAGATAGCCATGGAGGAAGTATAGATGCATCAACAGCTGGAGGGGGATTCACTACTTGGTTAGCTGTATCTATATTCATGCCAGTGATAGTGACAATTAGACTTGTGTTGGTAAACACAACACCTGTATCAACAACTTTTTGTGAAGCATCAAGAAGGTTCTCCAAAACAATTTGTTCCCCGATATCAAAAGATGGGGAAGATAAACTTGGAATGGAACCAGAAGAATCAAAAATAGTTCCAAAGCTAGCTTTCATGGAGAGAGGAGTATTGTCTGAAGACACAACAAAAATTGGAGAAAGAGGGACATTTGAAATTGTTGCCAAACCATCAGAAAATGAAACATGAGGAGGAGGTGTAAGAACTTGTGTCTTGGAAGGAAGGTCTTTCACAGGAGTCTGCGGGGAACCATCAAGTCGCTCTACCTCTGTATCTTCATCTTCACCTTGTTCAGCTTCATCAGATACCTTTGTCTTAAACCTTTGAACATTTTGTTCTTCGGTCTCAACATCTTCAATTTCCATCTGATCATCATTAATGTCTTCAACATCTGACTTAGTGGCATCAGCAGCCTCTGCAGTTTCCTTCTTCTTTCCTCCCTTGGATACAAATTTGATCTTTGGTTTATGTACCTTGGAGGAGGAAGGAGTGTCACTCTTGTTCTTAGTTCAGTTTTCCACCTTTTTACCTATTTGCTCCTGTGTCCCCTCTTCGGACCCTGTAAGGAACTCTTTGAACTTAATTCCCTTACTTTCCAACCACAGATTGGTGTTTGCCAGTATTGGTTGGAATCTTTTTCTGATAGATGTCTCCTCCTTGACTGACCATTTCACCTCTCGGAGAGGTGAAGCCTCAACATTCTCTGCTTCATATTTATGATCTAGGACATCCCCATCATCTTCCATTCCATCTGGAATATCAGCTAGTCCTAGTTCTTCAATTTGGCTCAAATGAAGCCTGCAAAAATCTAGTTTTCTGATCTCATTTTGGGTCTTGAGATCTGCCCATATGTCTTCGACCATTGGCTCATGAAAATTTGACTTCCTCTTGATTTTATCTTGAACCCTTCTGAAGTCAAAATGATTTCTTTTCTTGTAGGTCTTCATGGTGACCAACTGCAACTCAGAGTCGATTATCTTTGCTTTGTTGGCAGACTGAACTGAATACCTCCCAATTTCAATGGGAAACTTTATCCTTGACTTCTTAAGCTCCATCTGTTTGTTGTGTACCACAATCAGTTGTCTGCAAAGCTCCATAAGAACAATGCGATCACTGGTATACCATGAAAGCATGTAAGGGTAACCAGGATCGTATCCTACCTGAAGATAAGTGAAAGTGGGAAATTGCAAGAACAAACAACCAAAAGAATTTACAACCTGCCATGCTTCATTAGAAACTCTTTTTTGAACCAATTCACCATCCCACAAGCACATGAAAACTGAGAAGAACGCATCATTGACTCTTCTGAAATGATGAATTGACCCCTTCAGAGTGATTTGGGGGTAATATTCATATACTGGGACCAATCTCCTATCCCCCACTTGGGTTAAACCTGGAAAGTTCCTCATGCTTGTAGCAGCATAGACAAGGTAAGAGGTCATGTAAAATTTGAAGGTAGTATTGACCCTTACCAGTTGCTCATGCAAAGCATTGCTGATCTGTTCACCCTAGAATATCTTCTGGTTACCCCGTAGAATCACCTTGATGTAAGTGTACATCCAGTCCTGGAATTTGGAAGCAGAAGGGAGTCCTCTGATGTGACTCAAAAGAGTAATCAAGTCACACACTTCCTCCACAAAATCACTCCTGTGAAGATCTTTTGGCCATCTGGTCAAAGTTTCCCTAGGAATCTTTAACCATTTGCTGTTTATGTGCCTCCTAGCAGATTCCAAATCATTGTCATAGTCTTGTTGACCTTGAGCAAAATCAATCTGCCTGACATTTTCAATTAGCGGACACATGAAGATTTTGTCCATGAATTCTGCATCCAATCTCATGATAACATTTCCCTGTGAGTCCGTCACAACTCTAGTATCTCTATTGTAGTAGTTGGCCACTTGTAGAACAAATTTAGGATTATGTGTGCTGACCAGAAATGATGCAACCAAATGAATACTACTGTCAATGATTTTCTGCATATGCTTGGAGGGATTTGCTTGTTTGATTCTATCTATGAATTTGGTCATATCTATGTGTCGAATTTCTATGTCTTTGATTTCATCAATGTTTGACTGTACTGCCATTATCAGAAAGACACCCTGGTACTTGTACTTCATGGCTCTGGACTTTGACGGAGATGATTCTGACATGAGCCCTGGAGAAAACTATGAATTTGAATGCCACCACGAATGCTAATTGAGAACTGCAAAAGGCCATGATCTCGCAGTTAGGGGAAAAATTGGATAAACTGGGTCAACTGCGTTTTGACGATCATGGACGGGAAAGCATATGTTTAAAGGGCTTGAGTGCACAAATCAAGGTGAAGGCGAAAGCGGGCTTTTGGTTTTGAAAAATGAATTTTCTAGTGTTAGGGAAAAATTAGGAAAATGTGCTTGGGCGGGTGATTTGACCTCCCTTGCAAGTTGGGAGAGATTTCATGTGTAAAGGCGGTGAAAAACACCGCTTCCGCATGTATCTTGGAAGTTTTGGTTAACATGTTTGAGCGGTGAAAATGACCGCCATCGCAAGCAACAAGTTGAAAATCTCAACTGCTCGGGTGGGTGAATTGGCTGCTATTGCATATTTTGGGTTTCACCACTGGCAAATGCTTGGGTGGGTTTTTTAGCCGCTCTGGAAAGTTAGTAACAATGAGTTTTGGTGTAGGGGTGGATGAAAACGCCGTCATTGCATTTGAATTAAAACCTGAGGTTAAACACTTGAGCGACGGTTTCTACCGACACCGCATGTGAGACACTAGTTTTTGTAGTGTTTGGTCAGTGATAAAAGCCGCCACTACATATGGTATGAACAAGTCTTCTGTGTAAGGTCAGGTGATTCTACCGCCCAAACACTAAAAGCTTCATCAGATGCTTTGTCAGCGTTTTTACTGACTAGAACTTGGTCTGTGTTTGGGGTAAAGACTTCACTCATTAATCCTAAAACCTAGGGCACGAATAAACCACGGAAAATCTAAGACTCAACACACAAAAGATCGAATTAAAAATGACCATTTTAAATAGAAACACAATAAAATAAGTGATAAATTCAAAACAACAAGACTACTGATAATCATTTAGAGAAACCCTAGAAAGGTTTTTAATAAACTCACCTGTTTAAGAAGGAAGAACCCTATACGTGAAGATAGCCACTTGATTTCGTTTAAGTCCAATCTGTTGGCGTGATCAACGGTTCAAGGGAGGAATCGGTAATCGACTGGGAAGGTTTTGAATAGAAAAAATGATGAGACACAATGAGTTAAACATCATATTTAAAGGATCAAAGTCAAACCATTAAGACCTGGCATGAGTGATCATTAATGTCACTTCAGTTGAAAGATTTGGAGATCTCGTCAGAGTGGGTGTTTCGGCCGTTCCAGCATGGAGGATTAACACTTATATGTAATGGCAAGTGATTTTGCTGCCAGTACATATCAAACAAAAATGTGACATATGTAATAGCGGGTGTTTCGGCCACCATTACATATTAGGACAAACTCAAAAAAAAATGTAATAGCGGTTGAAAACACTGCTCTTACAAGATAAAGCAAAAATTTGGCCAACACCTAAAAAATAACAAAAATTGACCTTTTAACTAGTTTACGACTTAAACGATCCTTGCGGATATCGAGAAATCAATTCAAGGGAATGTCGCAGACAAATTTTGAAAGTCAAATGACTTCACACGAGACTAAGGGAATGTTGTCTCGATTTGCGATCTTAGAGTGTAGATTCACGAAATAGACAAGTTTCGTGGGGTTGTCTACAAAAACGAGCATGGCTGATTTTGAGAACAACACTATGGAAAAGAGAAAGGAGCTACTTCAGTGGTTAGCAAATTAGAATGAAGGCAATGACATGGATGAGGCTCTAAAGGAGAAGACCAAGGAATGTGAGAAGATGGCAAAAGAAGTTGTTGTCCTAAAACATGAGATGGAATTCGAGGTGATGAGACTAACCAAGGAAATTGAGGAAAGGAAGAAGATTGAGGAAAACCTAAATCAATCTTTGAAAGAAAGAACAAAAGAGTACTATAGATTAGACAAAATAATTGGCCATCTAGAATCTAATCTACAAGAAACTAGGTATAATAAGGAACAACTTGAAAGGTAAATTGTCATTCTCAAACATGACCTAGAAGCTGCAAATGAATACAAAGAGAAATTCAAGATAAGCTCAACTAAACTCAAGGTACTGCTTGATAGTCAAAAGAAGGTAGATGATAAACATGGTCTGAGATATGAGAAAGGTTAAAGCTCTAGATCTAGTCAAAGAAATCATGAAGTAAGAAATCAAAGAAGGAATCCTAGAAGGCCTCCAGTAAGACAACCTAATGCTCAAAGATATCGATCTTTCAATGGAAATTGTTTTAATTGTAATAAATTTGGTCATTGAGGTACTCAATGCACAAGTAGAGTGAATCAAAGTGGTCCATCCTTCTTCAGTCAATGCTTCAATTGCAAAAGGTATGGTCATAGATCCAATGAATGCAAAAGTATGATGATAAATAACTCTAACAACAGAGGAAATGCCAATTCTTTCAATGGCAAATGTTTTGCATGCAATAGATTTCGACACATGGCCAATCAGTGCAAATCAAGAGGAAATCAAGTAAATAAGCAAATGAATATTGTGTGCTTTAATTGCAATAGATCCAGTCATATAGCAAGATTCTGTAGAAGAAGGAATGATGATAAAAAACGTTCAATAAACAGAAACTAGAATATGCAGAGACAAGATAAAGGAAAGGACAAAGTATATGTGAATGAGATTTAGAATGAAATGAACAAGACATGGGTGAAGAAAGGTGAAATGAATAATGGTGATGGGTCCACACCGGAATCCGATGCTAATAATTCCTCTGGGAATTGAAATTGGAGCTCTAGCTCAGGGGGAGCTATGTTGAAAATCTAATTCTCCCTGCCAGTAAGTGGGTGCCTAAATCTGGAATGATGAGAGAAGATAGAATGGCTTGTTGCAGTTCATCTAAAGGTATTTCCAGAAGAAAAAAGGTTAATGTGGCAACTTGTGGAGCAATCTATGAGAAACTATATCAAGAAACAGGGTATCCAAAAGAGTTATAGCAAAAACATTTATTACATAAAAAAGTGAAGGTTAAAAGGAAACTCAAGTGACTTCAAAATCACTTTGCATCCAAGAAGAAGGAAGAAAGGTGAGCTCTATGCAAAGGATTTCAAGAGACTAAAGTGTGAAGAAGATTTCCAAGTGAAAACCCTAACCAACAAAACGAGGTTTTCTCTGTAAAGATTTATGAATCTACAATTTCTGAATATGGCTACTCCATTGGTTGTTGATATCACCGAAAGGCCCTGACCTAAATTTAAAAAGCATCCACACAAATCTATAGTGGTCGATCCGTTAGGTGCTTTCTCTAATGTTCTGCATGGACTGTTGCACATAGAAGATATTAGGGCTTACATTCATGCCAACATAGATGAGTTTGGGGATTCAAAGTTACTAGATTTATTTAAGAATCACCTGAGGAGTGAAATTTATGGCCTTAAACCTAAGTATAAGGTGCTGCAAGACAAACATTTCATTCAAATTATAGGGTTCCCATCCTTTGATGAGAATGAGTGGGTCTGGCATGTACTGAGTTAGATGCATGATGAATTTATGTGGTTGAAGAAACCTTTTAAGATCACAAAGGATGACATCAAGGTCATAACAGGACTGAACTCATCTAGTGGATTGTCGATGTTAAAATCAGTGAAGAACTACACTATAACTAAAACTACCGGTACAAAGTTTGATAAGAGGGCAATGACAATAGATGATATAATTGATCCAAATGTCAAATTTGCATCTATGGTGACTAAGTATAAGATATACCACTCTAGTAGGGAAAACTTAGTGTCTGGTACAACCATTTATGCTGCTTATCAGATGTTAAGAGAAAATGCTGACTATGACCTGTGTGAGCTTCTGAAAAAATAGCTAATGGTGAACTTGAACAAGATCAAGAAGGATAAGAAGAACACATTCAATTATGGTACATTGGTCTTGTGCTTGTTCTTTTATTTCATGAATGAGTTGCTTGGGATGAAAAGTCTATGTTGGACTAGTGACAATCCTGTTGCCATACAAATAAGAGAGCACTTGCACAATATTGGTGACTCCAATGCCCAAAGGATTGCTCTTTGGGGATATTTCAAGAATTTTCAAAATATGATGCAATCAATGGAAAGAATCCCTAAGTCTATGGTGGAAAAGTACAAGATACAATTTGCTTCATGGTAGAAATAGATCAATGCTTGATGGAAGCAGTTGAACCAAGGACTGTATGGATCATGCCCATGGGATATGAAGTTGATGAATGGATACTGGATATGTATGCTCAACACCTTATGGGCAAACCAAATGACACCTTAGTTGAGAGATTTGGTACATATGATGAGCTCAATTTGAAACTACATGTTGAGCTTCGGAGACCTAAATCTAAGAGAAAGATCCAAAGGAAAGTTGAAATGTATTGCAAAAAATTATTGGAATAACCAAAGAATCTATGACACAAATAGGGAAAGGATAGAGAAAGCTGAGAAGGAGAAGCAGGACAGGGAACAGGGAAGTGTTCCGGTAGAATTGCCTTCTAAATCAAGGACTACTAGGAGTTCTGGTATAATCTCCAGTGCATCACCTTCTCCTATTGCAGAGACATTCAAAGAAAAACCTACCGGTAAGGAAGGAAAAATAACAAAAGTAATGGGCAAAAGGTCATATGTCAGTGTGAAGGAGGATGAAGAAGAAACTGATTCCAATGATGAGGTTAAAGAGTTGAAGGCCTTAGGTACTAAGGCTACTAAAGTATCTAAGGAGAAGCCCCCTAGAAGCATAAAGTCAAAGAAAGTAGAAGCATCAAGTGTATCCCAAGACAAGCCATCTAGAAGTGTAAAGCTGAGTAAAAGACAAAAGACTGAGACTCATGTTGAAAAATCTACCCTGTCAATTGAAGATATTGTGAATATAGTAACTGTTCATGGGAATTTGAAGCCCATAATAGAATATTATGATAGCTTTCATGATGCTAACAAGAAAATCATGGAGGATGCTACTGTTAAGTACTTGAATACATTCAAAAGAGCACTTGTGGAAATTTTGCCATAAATCCCTAAGAGTCTAAGTTACATTTTAGAGATGACAAAAGAAGCTTCTAAAGCAAAGGATTTGGAGCTAAGGGAACATGTGTTGTCTAGTCGGTGTCTGGTAATCTCCAGAAAGGAAGCAGATAAAATTTTCAAAGAAGTTAAAAATGAATTTAGAAACAAACTTAGGATGAATAAGCTGATGATTGGAGACATTGATGAAGTTGTCAAAGAAATAGAACAAATTCTAAAGAAAGCCTTAAACAAGAATAAGTTTTATATGGTCACTGAAGAACCTGTTGATAATGATACATCCACTCCGAATGATGAAGAGTTGCAGAAAAATAAGCAACAAGCTAAGGTAGATGATTTCTCTATTATGAAAGAAGAAATATTAAATAAAGGAGATGAAGAGATGATGAAGGAAGATAATGTTGATTGTGTAGAGGATATTCAAATTTCTCCAGACCAATATGGTAAAGAAAATACAGAGATGAATATGGAAATAAATGCCCCTACTGAAGGTGATTTTGAGAAGAACAAAAAGTAGAAAGTAAAAGAAGTTAAGGACAAGGAAGATCAAGAAAAAGAAACTGATGATGGAATTGATTCCTCCATTTTAGATGTTCAGGAATTTGATAATGCTACAGCTGAGGATACACAAAATCCTCCAGAAAAGAATGCAGAAGACATTTCTGATAAAGATAAAAAGAAGGATGCCTCTACCGATGATGCAGAGAGAGCAAAAGCAGAGAAAAATAATGAAAATGATAAGCAAGACAATGTGGCTAACTCCAGAAAGGGAGAAGATGCAAACCCTAATGAGCATAAAACTGAAACACCATATTGGGCAAGAGACACTGAAAAAGTAGTGAAAGAAATTTTGGAGAAAGATAAACAAGTTGTAGAAGATCTAGATATAATACAAGGTCCAATTAATTTGGACACTCTCTCACTAGTACAAAAGATAAAGTTTGCCTCTTTTGCACAAGCTAAGGCCAGAGAGGAAATCTTGAAGTCCTATATAGATGACAGTTAGTTGCTTGGTCTTGCATTCAGGATTTTGGAGAAAATCATGCCTACATTTTAGAAGGACTCATCAGCATCCCTGTTTTGTTAGTTGAAGAGTCTGATAAACTTTGTAAGTACTCATTTTGAAACTTTTGAGAAGTCAACAGAAGTTAAAGTTTGAAATGAATTTAATGAGAAGAGATTTGTTGAAATAAAGAGACTAATTAGTTTTGATAGAATAGTTCTTGATACTAGTGTAAAGAGCATTCAAAATGCCCTCTCTAAAGGTTCAAAAATTTATAAGTTTTGCCTAGCTTGGTCTAGAGTTGTTGAAGATATTGAGAAGAAGATTAAGGACCTAGATCTTAAATTGCCTAACATCTCTCAGTCCTATAGTCCCTTAACTAAGCCTATAATAAATAAAAAATGTCAAGTAGTGAGTTTGCTTGATGAATTGAGCAATTTGGAGAAGGAAAAGGCTAAAGTTTTGGGTAAATTGGATGAACTCCGAGGACTGATTTCTCCTAAGTTAGAAATAATGTTCAATGCATTGACAAAAGCTCAAGTTGTTGCTCTGAAAAGTGATCCCACTAGTCTACAGAAGGCAGAGTCATAGTCATTTCTATTCAGTAGTCATATTTCAGTTTTGGATAACATGAAGAAATGTTGGGATAGTGAATTAGCATTATTGAAAAACATTTTTGGTGATGTGCTTAAGTTCATGTAGACAAGACATAAGGATTGTTTGTATATATACACCCATGTACATAGAATTTTTGCATGAATTTTGGTATGTGGATCTTAGCCTTTGCCAATGATGTCAAAGGGGGAGTGGAAAGCAGTGAAAAATGAGGAATTCATCTAAGGGGGGCCATTGGAAATCACAAGTGTACATAGTAAGGGGGAGTTGTTCTAACACTTAGTCATTTTTCACTAAGAGTTGCCATCAATGCCAAAGCAGGAGATTGTTGGAAAGAGACACTGCTAGGCATGTCAAGTGTTGTCATTGATGGCAACTGAATCTATCTTACACATCCACATTGCATTATTTGATTATAACAGAAGTCAGAGTGCAGATTTGTCTAAGTTCAGATAGACAAGAACAAAGCATATGATAGGGTTCAATATTTTCTTCTGCATTTCTCCATAGGTAATCATATTGTGCTATAGATTTGAGGGAATGTTAAGGGATGTCAGAGCTACCTAAATCCAAATTTTTAGCCTCCGGTGATAAAGGGATTGAAAGTTACAAGCATATGAGTATCAGGTTTTGGTTAGACAATTCAGTCCAGTAAAGAACAGGCCAACTTGGTGTTTCATCCTAGTGCAGATTAAGAGAAGTGGTTGGTTGAGTAACTTATGAGATCTAGTGGTACTGGAAGACATGCATGATGACTTGAATACATAGGTTTTGGTCCACATTGATGTTTGTGCATGGATTCAGCTGACAGAATAGTGATCTTGAAAAAGTTTCTATGTTTTCTTGAGGCTGACTACAGTTGATGAAATTTCATGTTGCGGATATATATAATTGATGGGTTCGAGCATTTTGGGATATGTATGTGCGAATATGATGTGAGAGGTGTGAATTTTGGCAATAACAAGTGCGAAGCAAAGAGATCTAAGGTTCAGATCATGGCAAAACAATGAAACAGGGCAGTGAGAGATGAAGTGTGTGAAGTTAGTATATTGAGCGTAACCGGAGCTATAATCTTGCATTGTTAGATGCTATTCTTCAATTCAAATATTTCAGTGAACTCTTGTAATTGATCTTGTAGGTAGTGAGCCTACCTTGAGCAGTGAGCTCTAGGCAGTGTGCCTGAAGGCATGTGCCTTCCCATTTGTAATACTTTTAACAAAGTATAAAATCTTTTAGGTTAACCCCCACCGTGGTTTTTCCCTTAACTGGGTTTCCACATTAAAATCTTGGTGTTCATGTATGATGATCTTTTTGTTGCTATTCTTATGTTCTTATTTCTTTCTTTTGAATGTATGTGGTAAATTTATAAAGGAACATAATAATAAGTTTTACAGAATACTGATTCATGCCCCCGTCTAAGTGTTCCTTAATCTCAATAGGATTATCATAAGTTCATAAGATGATATTTACTCTTCTTAAAACTAACATAGCCATGGTTATCATTAAAAGTGGACAATGTTGTTTAACTAAGGCAGTTATAACTTGGAGTGATAGACCAACACAATGAGTTGAGCATTATAATGTTTTGGTTTTCATGCAAAAATAGAAAAACATAATGAAAAAGGTCTCCGCACAATGATACCCTAAAGTCATTTTGACTAAATTCAAAGATAGTTCATTTTGCACATATGATGGCCATGTGAGGGCATGATAAAGCTTGAGGAAAAGATGGTATGGTGGCTAGAAGTGGTTTCTAGGTAGTTTGTTTTCATTCTCTCTAGGTGATATCATCCTCCATTTGCATGTTTGAGTTGCATTCAAAATGGTAACATGTTTTTTGTTTAAAACTCACTCTTAAAAAGGCTCAATGTATTGGGTTTGTTATGAGCTTCGCCTGTTGGGTAGGTCTTAGAATTTGTGATGGGTAAAATCATGATTGAATAAATATTGGTGACCGATCCATTCTAGGGCAAACCTAGACTCTCAGTGGCTACGATGCTTCTAGCAAAAAGGAAGTTTTGGTCATTCATTTTGCAAAGTTTAACTTTGGGAAATATAACTCTGAGCTAGGGTTTGAAAGTTCAATGGTAATCATGGAAATTTATGTAGATTTTAGTGGGTATTTGCATGTGGTTGTAGGGTATCTAAGAGATTTGACTACGATGTTCAATAGAGGACTGAGCTAGTCTGTTGTTGACTACTTTCTTGATTTTAAACAACAGAAAGACGATTTTGTGTGTCAGCCCATTAGGAGATTTTGTTCCTTACTTGTTCATTTTTTCAATAAAATCTTAATCTATGATTGATAAAAGGTAATTTTTGGTTTAGTTGAGATAAACAGTTGATCTTGAGCCTCTCTTTTTTTACTGTTTAGTTTCTTTTGAGTAATACACTACATGCAAACTTGTCTTCGAGTGTTCTGCTAATAAAGTCTTTAAAAAGAGGTTTTGTCTTTACCCATTTAGTTGGTGGTTACAAAACTATAAACATTTGTCGAAAAGGTAAACTATGATACTTACCCTCTGTGGTATGGCAAAGACACTCGAAGTTCTTTATATTCTCAAAGTGGGTCAGTTTGACCACTCTTTCTTGATGGTTATTGATTCAGTTCGAATCTACTTCAAATGGTTCATCTTCTCATACAAGTTGGTTATTGAAAGAAACAAAAGGGTAGGGTGAAAGCAAGAAGTTGGGTCCACAAAGAGGGGAAGTTTCAGCCCAAAAAAAATCATAAGAAACGTGTATGCTTTATTGAAAAAATGTGTACGTGTTACTTAAAAAATGCATATGCGTTTAGCTATGGGTACCTGAGGCTAAATCAAAATGGGTATGTGTTATGATTCAAGTACATGACAAAAAAATGTGTACGCATTTTAAAATGCGTACCCATTATAATGCGTGTGTATTTTAAAATACATGCCCATTATAATGCGTACGCATTTTTGAAAGGTATTTAGTTTTTTAAATAAATGACTGTCATTTCATTTTTTCCAATGAGCTTGCAGGAACATCAACAAAGCAATTCAGGTATGTAGTTTTGAGGGCCTTTACCAACACAAATTTCATTGCCACCTCCTCCTGTTGACGTAACTGACCTCTGCGACCTCCAAGTTTGTTAAATTCTGCATTTTTTGGTCTTATATGTTGCATTTTTTAATTGTAATTATAGTTTACTGTTTGTTATTTTTGTTTGTAATTAGTTTGTTTAATTTATAGTTTTTAAACTATATTTGCAAACAAAATAATCACAAAAATGAGAAACTATAAATTCTAAATTTAAATCCACAAAACCTAGAGTTCCAAATCAAAACCTAGATTGAAATTCAAAATTTAACTAATTTAATCAGGTAAATCACATAAAACCTAGAGTTACAAATCAAAACCCTAAACCCTAGGTTCCATAAAACTTAGACCTAAAAACTAAAACCCTTAATGCTTAACCTCAGGAGCTAAACCCTAAAACCTAAACCTAAAACCCTTAACCCTAGGACTAAAACCCTAAAACCTAAACCTAAAACCCTAAACTGTAAACCCTAAAACTTAAACCACAAAAACCTAAAACTAAAACCCTAAACCACAAGATTCATGCTTAGTTGTTTCACTAAATGGTGATATAATTGACAAGGGTCTTTAATGTGTTGATGTTTAGATTTGAGAAATGTGATCTATTAGTCTAATTTGAAGGCTATTTGTTAAATGTCTACTAAATATACTCTAATAGAGAACAAATTCATAGGTAGGTATAGAATCAAAACTATTCAAACTAACTTCCTACTTTCACAAACTTATTCCTATGCTCAAAACTATAGAATCAAAGTTCTATGAAGTAATTATACACATGCATTGTAAAGTTCTTATATAATTAGCTTATAGGAGAAACAAGTGATGAGTGGTTCCAACACAAAATGGGAAGGAATGATGTTGCGAATATGGTACCCCACAATAAGAGGAAGAGGCAAGGATCATAAAGCAATATCAAAAAACACCATAAAAGGAAAACATCACAATTATTTGACTTTTGGCATTCAACCAAGATAAAATAAGCCCTAGAACATACAACTAAGTCAACATAGAGATAACATATCAAGTAGAAGCAATGTAATTGGTCAAAGATTTAGGAGTAGGCCCATAGAACTCAATTCGACAAAGGATAGGTCTAGGATGGAATACAAATCACAAAATAAATCAATGCACTTGTTATCATTTTACCTAGATAACAATTAGGAATGCAATACAAAGGAACCATAAGCGTATGACAAAAAGGAACCAATTCACCCTCTTTCATCCATTGTTGCATTTTCCTAAACGAGAGAAAGGATGATCATGTTAAAATTATTGCATATTCCTATGCTCAAACTAACTTCTACCCTTTTACTTACTTGATCCAAATTGGTTTTCTATGCTCCTTCTATTAGCTAGGGGACAATTGATATTTATAAATATATTTACTAGGTTGTTTTATGATTAAAGCCATGAGGACACTTTTCCTTAACTAACCCTTTAATAGAAAACAAGATCGAAGACAATGAATAAATCCTAGGTAAAGGGGGGTTCACTTGGCTGTTCATTTGAATTTCTAAATTTGATGTTGGGTGGAACAATGTTACGCTCGTGAGGTCAACCTTGTGAGCATGGACTCAAACTATGATAAAAGAAAAGCTAGATCATAATAGACAATGATAACCTAGAAATTAGTGTATGGATGGATATGATAATCATACAAATAGGGTGAATGTATTGTGATAATCATGTATTAAACTTTATAAAATGTTTACTTGACATGTTTAATATCTAGGTTCCAGTTCTAACTCTTTGGAATGATATAAATGCTTGATATAAAAAAATGTGTGTTTTAATTTTCATCCCAGACATTTTGAAAGTGATTAGCAGATAATATGGATGAAGGGGAGGCTCAAATTGTTTGTATTTTCTATGACATAAATTAGTCTAGATTTTCATTAGATGCATTTTTTAATGTTTTAAATTGAATGTGTCTTCAATTGAGATGTATTTTGAATTTGTCCACATTCAATGTGATTTTTAGTTCAAATTGTGTACATTATTTAAATAGTTTGTTGATATATATTTTTTTATTGTTTAACATGCAGTTGCCCTTTCATCACATGGAGCCAAATATAGCTATAGCTGATGAGTTTTCCATAGAGGATTTCATACATATTGACCATCTCAAAAACCCCTTACGTGAACCATCACCTCCACATAATGTATCACCACCACATAACCCCACACCTCCACCTTCTCCACCTCCTAACCCCCCACATCCTCAAACTGATCAAAATTACCTAAGAGAGAGCATAAATGCAAACCTAAATGCCATTCAAGAAAATATAAATTTGATAAAAAATGAGCCCAACCTTCCCCCCCATGTAGCAGAATTTGCATCTTTGATGCAAACTGTTGTCGACTCTGTTCAATCCATCGATGCCGACCTAGTTAGTTTCCATTGATGGAGAGAAGAAAGAAGACAATTTTATGCAGATGGGTTGTCTTATAAACAAATCCATGACCTTCATATTACCAAAGAAGCAATGTGTGCACATTTATTTAACCCCAATACAAACAAACCAATTCCATCCACTAAAAAATGACTTGCAATTAAATGGTGTAGGCACCAACAGATAGCTGCACATTTTTGGGACAGATGGTGGATGGTCTTTGATACTCCACCACATGGCAATTGTGAGGTGCCCCTTTATTTTTTGAGAAAGTTATGGGTTGAGTTTGAGTTGGGTAAAAAACCCAACTATTTTGATATGAGGTCATTTCAGGGAGTTGGTCATGGCATGCCCCAAAATAGATTAGGAGCACATGTCGATCCTAAGTGATGTGCTCCAATTCTACTGATTGTTGCTCCTCTAGCTCCTAGTATTCCCGCTACATATCAGCAACAGATGACATTGTCCACATTAGGAGCATTTAGTTCTCTCTCAAGAGATCTCATTCATCAGACTACCCATGTGGTAACTAAAGTGGGTGATAGAGAGCACAGAGGTTCATCCTATGGGCATACTCAAGCATCCACTATAGGTCTACCTGTATCTATGATAGAATCATTTATGGACTTACTATATGCTGATGATCATCTGACATAGGTATGTACATCTTTTGAAAGGCATGTATTTTAATTTGTTTGAAATGTGCAAAATTCATGTAAATAATATTTAATTAAATTATATATATATAATATAATATTAATTTTCAAGAAGTGTTCAGTGTAGATGCAAGATCAGAGGAGGCCAGCTTCTCAATATGATCATGTTTGTTTTTCGAGAGTTGTAGAAATGGGCACACCTTATGGTTAGGTAAACTAATATATATTTTAATTTATATCCATATCTAATTTAATTTTATTTTGTACACGTGTGAAATTATGATATATTGTATCTATGCAGGGAGGTCAAGCAATACCCATGACCAACCAACCATAAGGTGTGGTGAGCACTCCTGAGTCATCGTCAACTTTTATGCATGGGCCATCTCAGGTGCATGCTTTTAAAATTTATTTAAGTTTGAAATTTACATGTGCTTTAAAAACTCACATGTACTATGATTATTTTTATGCAAGATAATAGTAGTATCCCTATAGGTGGTAAGCAGGCTCCTAATCATGGTCATGACCATGAGTCCATCTCATTCGAGGTCCTAAACTATACTAAATCTCCTATAAAATTTTTAGGTCTTTTAAATATATATTTAAATTCAATTAAAATCATTTTTTATCACTAATATTTTCTAACCTATTGTTTGCTTTATTTGGATATCTAGGAATTAGCAGCTCAATCATTTGGTCCTCAATTGATGATTATACCACCTGTTGAACAAAATGTGCCAGTAAAATCACATGATCAAATGGTAATTTATGCATATATACTTAAAATCATTTTTACTATATTCACTATATTTAATTAAAATCAATTTTTTATTAAGTTAATATAAATTCTAATCTATATTGTTTGCTTTATTTGACTATCTTCAATTAAAATCATTTTTTATCATATACTAGGTTCTAATCTATTGTTTTCTTTATTTGAATAGACTTGATTTGACTGATCGTCCTGATGGACTTTAGATAGTTTTATTTTATGGACTTTAGATAGTTTTATTTTATGGACTATAGTTAGTTTTATTTATGTGTACCACTTGACATATATACATTTTGAACATGTTATTTCATAGACCATTTCACATACATTATATATACATTATGATCATGTTTGTGTTTATGAATATGTTCACATACATACATGTTATGTTCATTTTAAAGTAATATGCACTATAAATTCTTATCTAGAATCAAATTGCATATATATATTTACATGTCATTGTTGAATGAAGTTTAGATGTCTTATGCACTATAAATTTTTAGATGTCTTATACACTATGAATATTTTATCTAATTTTCAAGTAATATGCACTATAAATTCTTATCTAGAATCAAATTGCATATATATTTACATGTCATTGTTGAATGAAGTTTAGATGTCTTAATTTAATACTTTAGATAACTTATGCACTATATATTTTTAGATGTCTTATGCACTATAAATTCTTAAATGTCTTATACACTATTAATATTTTATCTAATTTTCAAGTAATATGCACTATAAATTCTTATCTAGAATCAAATTGCATTTATATTTACATGTCATTGTTGAATGAAGTTTAGATGTCTTAAAATGATTAACTTTCAAATTTTAATAAAATCACAAGGTTAGGTGACAAATTAATACATTCCTTATAGTTTAGATCATATTCATAATAAAGTAAGGGCAAGTAATTTTAACTATTAATCACTAAACAAAAATCTATGTAATTAGAACAATCATTCAATGTATCCAAAAGATGCACTCATTAACAAGGTTCTACAAACCATATAATACGCCCTTAAGCAAATTATAATTTTTTTAAGAAGATTATATTCTCCAAAATCTAACACCAATTAAGGGCAGGTAATTTTTACTATTTTCCAATTCTAGCATATATTAATCACTAAACAAAAATCTATGTAATTGCAACAATCATTAAATGTATCCAAAAGATGCATTCATTAACAAGGTTCTACAAACCATATAATAGGCCCTTAAGAAAATTATAAACTTTTTAAGAAGATCACATTCTCCAAAATCTAACACCAATTAAGGGCAAGTAATTTTAACTATTTTTCAATTCTAGCATATATTACTCACTAAACAAAAAAATCTATGTAATTGCAACAATCATTAAATGTATCCAAAAGATGTATTCATTAACAAGGTTCTACAAACCATATAATAGGCCCTTAAGCAAATTCTTAGTCTTGCAGACACTATACAATCATATATTTCAATTGTAAAAGAACCTTAAAAGGAACAAGGAGTTTATAACAGGACAAATATTTTATCCCTTCAATCCAATAATGGAGCATATGAGCCTTGATAGCTAAATCATTTTTCATCATATCGAACCTAGTCTCCAATTAAGGTAAACACTTTATCAAGTAATATAAATCCTATGCGAGGATTTCTTGTGAAGTTTGTAGAAGCACTTAGTTGAGTCCATTGTTGTGAAATAAGCCTCCTTGGGATTTAATCTAACACCTTGTTTGACATTAGGTTTTCTTCTAAGTCTCTAATCACCAATTCTCTTAAGTATTTTTCCATTCTTAGATTTCAGTATAATACTAATAATGCAATATGATGTTGACTTCCTAAGAAGATCATATTCTCCAAAATCTAAATAATTAAGGGGAGGTAATTTCAACTATTTTCCAATTCTAGAATATATTAATCACTAAACAAAAATCTATGTAATTGCAACAATCATTCAATGTATCCAAAAGATGCATTCATTAACAAGGTTCTACAAAATATATAATAGGCCCTTAAGCAAATTCTTAGTCTTGCAGACACCATAACATCATATATTTCAATTGCAAAAGAACCTTAAAAGGAACAAGGAGTTTATAACACCTATCATTTACAATTCTTCGACTCAAGATATTAATTATATAAGACTTAGACATCTACACTTTCTTATGAAATAATCTGGACTAGATGACTTTGCAAAAGTAATTTAAGCTAAATTATCCTAACACTAGTGATGACTATAACTTATACTTGACATGTATTTAAAATGTATAGGATACAATTGAACAATTTTGTAAAATGTGGTTTGTAAGAGACAATTTGTATAAGATAAAATTGGAACAAGATATAAAAAGTGATTTATAAGTTCATTGAAGTTCATACATCGAACAAACATATATATTGTGTATTGATGTTTAATACAACTATATTGATGTTGAAACATATGTGCATATAAATACAATTAAAGCTTATCCACTTTTAGCTCAAGACCAACAAATTTATATTTACATAATTTATATGATGAAAATTCTTTACAGTGACAATCATGGTAGATCGACTTGATGAGAACCTGCAAAAATAATTAATATAAGTAACGAAACTATATTTTATGAGTCATGTAACTAGATAATTCATATGAGAAAAGAACAATACATACTAAACCTAAATATCCTAGATATAGATTATATGAGTCATGCATATCGTGAACCCTACAAATCTTAGAAATCCTAGATATAGATTAGTTATTCTAAGAGGATGGCTTAAGGGAAGTTAAGATATGTACCCTAAACCCTTAACCCATAAAGATTTGTTAATCTTTGCATCTCATGAACCCTACGACCTAAAGCCTAGGAGATGCAAGATGATGGATTAAGGGGTTCAGATAAGAGGATATGGCTTAAGGGTCCTAAGAGGATGGCTTAAAGGGAGTTAAGAGATGAACCCTAAACCCTAAACCCATAATAGATTTGCTATTCTAACCATCTTGTGAACCCTATTTAAACCCTTAACCCTTAACTCTAGGACTTAAAGCCTAGGATATGAACCTCAACCCTTAACCCTTAACCTATAATAGATTCAAGTTATTCTAATCATCTCATGAACCCTAGATATTCTTAACCCTTAACCATAGGACCAAAAGCCTAGGATATGAGGAGGGATTAAGGGTAGATAGAAGGATATGGCTTAAGGGGTCCTAAGAGGATGGCTTAAGGGGAAAATTAAGAGAGTTACTTAAGGGGATGCAAGAGGATGGCTTAAGGAGTCCTAAGAGAATAGATTAATGGGATATGAAATCAATTATAAACTTTTTTATAAAATGACAATGAATTATTTAGTTTTATATTTTGACTATCAATTAAATGTATTTAGAACTATATATAGTTACCTATATCTAGATTTGAATTCCATTGTAATATATATGTATGGGCCCTCTCTTTTTTGTAATGCATCTAGTTTTGGGAGACCTGAAACAAAAAATGATTTAAAACTATAATTAGTAAATGACTAAAGACTAACATTTATATGTAGACATGTTGATGTGATAAATTTTTAACTATATATATACAACTATATATACTTACCTATATCTATTTACTCCGTTGTACCATCTACATCCTCTCTTTTTCCTATGCACCTATGATTGTCTCATGATCATCCATTGAAAGTGTCCATAACACTTTATTAGTAGGCCTCCCTTTATATTTAACTAGTTTTATATTGGTTTCCAAAATCAAATGTGAGTAATGTATAATCTTCTTATGTCTTTCATAGTCTTCAAATGCAAGCAAGCCATTCTTTCTTATTAGATATTTTCGAAGCCAGGTGCCAACAACAACCACAAAACCAGTTGGACACTCAAAGTTGTCATCATCCACTCTAGGAGGTACCAACTTATGTTTTCTCTCAACACATCTAGCCAACCAATACTTTGTCTCCTCTTCATTCCCCTCAGGTGCAATAACAACATACACATGTCGTGCAGAAAAAAAAAATTAATTCAATAAAGTGACATATGTTTAATTCACCTATAAAAATGCATACATATATAATTGAATTCAATTTTTAATGTACCTTCTTGTACAAGGTCTAAAACATGATCATAATCATCTGATGCAAATAGTTGATTATCTTCAATTGTCATTCCATGTTGATCATGTGTCGATGTAGGTGTTAAGGCTCTTTGTTGCCATTCTTTGACCCATTCTATATTTTCATACGCCTCCCAATCACTTGCAATACAAAATTGACAAAAACATGCAAGCTCCCTTGTCCATATTGTCCATGTGTTTGCATTGGAACTCTTAAACACATGCCATTTTGTAGATCCATTAATTGTTTCACAATCTTGTCGAATAAAAATATCATTTTCTTCAACTAACCAAAAGAAGCATCAAATTATTAAGCTGTCACTTGTTCTTATAGATAATTTTGCATTGTACCAATCTACAATTGCACGTGCATCTCTGAATTTCACTGTATCCTCAAATTTTAGTTGTTGTCTAGCAAGAGCTCTTTTCACACATGCACCTACTCAATCATGTTCTCCTTTACCATGTCCAACTTCAAAAAAACTCCATATGTGTTGGATATTATTTTCCTTATAAACTCTACATAACCAATAAAATATTCTAGCATTCTTGAATTGATCTGTACAATTATCTGACCATATGAGATGTTCTGTCATTTGAATAATTCCTCTCTTTTAAATTTTTATAAAATTTATCAAAACAATATTGAACAAACTCAGGTGAATGCAATCGATTATCACTCATATAAAAATGGTACTCTCTCAAAAAATTTCTATTATATTCTCTACTGTCAACTACATGTCTATATACAATATGAACAAATATGGCTACTTGCACTGAATTATACTATTGTGATTGAATTTCTTCTTGTGGACTAAGAGTATAATTCTCAGCAAAATCAACAACTGACAATATAGTTCCAAATGGGAATGTATTTTTACATGTACGAAATTGACCATCAAGCCAACGAGCATTTTGAGAGTGTTTTACATATTTAGGTACAATCTTATCTTTAAATTCTTTAATAAATGAATGCATAATAAATTTTTTCACAATTAGCTCACAATGTTTTCCAAATTTTCCATCTTTTAAAGAATATTCAACATTTTAAAAATTTTTAACATCTACTAATTGTTGTCCAAAATCATGTAAACTACTTTCATGCATACATTCTCCTAACAATGAGAAATTACCACATCTATCACATTGTCCAGAAATACATGCATTTAAATAAAATAAGTTTCCATTAAGCGGTTCACAAAACAAACCTGCTATAAAATCTTTGATTATTTCAGGTGGCATATTAATACCACAAATGTCCTGCATAATTTGGTTAGCATGCAAAGTACAATGTATATAAAAAATATATCATAATAATAATGAAATTGTACAAGAGTTTTACAACAACAGGAGATTCATTGTTTGTTAATTCTAACATACCATGGTTTACATTTTTCAAATGATCTTTGACTTATGCTAATATTTGGTAAGATTGAATCATCTAAAAAATTTTATATAATTCAGTTTGAGTCATATCTAATAGATGCTTTGGATGAGGGTCACGTATTTTTTAGCTCACCCTTAATTTTAAAACATCTCTAATATTAGGTGATACTCTTGTATTATCATGCCAAAAATTTTTGATTAAAGATTTGATTTCATTAGTTAATTTCATATTTGACCTTGGCAGTCTATCACTAATACTCCAACATTGATTAATTGGATCTTTTTCAATAATTTCTCTTCTTTTAGCCACTCTTATCAAATTTTTAGGATTTACTTTTATATATTTACTAATCTTACTTAACATTCTTTTATTTGAAGTTGATTTATTAACTAGAGGAGTTGTTATTGCACGACAAGTTGCATTCTTATCTTTAGATCAACTTTTATTTCCTATAAAGTCAATAGCATTGGCAACACTAGATATGACTTGTTCTATTGAAACATCTTTCTTTTTTAGTTTTACAAAAATACCTAATTTTTTCATCACTTTTCACATTTTCCACATTTTCATCAATTGCATCATGAGTTGACATTGGAATCCTAATTTATTTCTATAAAAAAAATTTATATAATCTATTTCCATGAGTTCTCATTTGTCTCCAAGAAACTTTACCAAGAAGGTCATCTAACACATCTCTTTCAATTGTAAAAAAATGTTTTCATTTTCATTCATATAAGTGGTTTCATTTTCATTGAACATGCAAGGGCTTTCATTTTCATTGGTCAACATGCAAGGGGTTTCATTTTCATTTTCAAACATACAAGGGGTTTCATTCTCATTTTCATCAATATGAGGGATTTCATCATTATTTTGTTTTTGCATTGTTTCAAAACTAGAATTATTGATACCATCAATGGTGTATCCATCTTTAACTAAATAACTAAGTGATATATTATCAAGACTTGGGTTTGAAGACACACCTGCATAAATTGTTTTGATACATGTATTTTCCATATCATTGGGAGGTGGATTTGAAGACATACATGAAGTTGTTTGCATAGGTGCTATTTTTGTATTATTCAAAGTTGAAGTTGAAGGCATAGTTGGGTTTGTCTCTATAATTGCATTTTCTTCCATATTCACCATCTCCACATTTGCATCATCTACATTCATTTCACCCTTCATGTTTTCCTCTTCAACATTCATGGAACTAGATGCTTCTAAAAATTTTATTTGGCAGATTCTTTCTCTTCTATCCCATTATCTTTTTGCCTATATTTCTCTATTTGCTTCAATTTCTTCGGGTATCATTAACTTTCTACATCTTTTTCTATGTCTTTGCTTTGATCCCATGATTAGAAAACCCTCTTGATAAAAGCACAAATGAATCTTAACAAGTATTTTCCAATTGCCATCTCATTCAAATATTCAAATAAAACTATATAATATGGAGATCCTTTGTTCTATAAACTTTGAAGTACAAAAACATCATCAATATATTCAAAATCTCTCTTTTTCTATATCTTCTTGTAAAAAGTCCTTGTACTTTCAATTCCACTTCAGAAAATTCAATTTGAAATTGTCTCTTCCAAAAATTTGAATAGAATATGACCTGTTAGGAGATTGTACAAGACAAAAATGTAATAAATATATGCAGAAACTGGTGCTGTCGATTCGTATTACAAAAAGAGAATGTTGCAAGGAAAGAGTGCTTAGTTGGTTTTTCCCAAATTAGGGAATAATGGATCTATTAGAAACATGTACATTTTATAAAATGCATACGTGTTTCTTTTTCCTAAAGACCAAACATATAACACATACGCGTTTTTCTTAAGAATGCGTAGCATTTCTTTTAGGAACGCATACATGTTTCATAATGCATACACATTTTTTAAAATTTGAATTCCAAAACCACATATAGCCTCACTTTTAGGCTTGGGAAAGGCTTGGCAACCCGACCCTTAGCCTCTGACCTGCAACTAAAAAACAAAGGCAAGTTCAAGAGAATTGTTAAACTTTGACAATATAGTTGATGGACCTTTTTTATGAATTAATCTACGAAATTAAAACCCATTATAGAATATGATGTGTAGTTTCCAAATATATAATTTTTGTTAATATTGGTTTATGTTTGATATTTTTTAATTAATTTCTAAGCAAACTGGTCCATAAACTTGAAATTTTAGGTTTTTTTAGTTTTTTAATAACTTTTTTTGGTTGATTTTTTTGTAAAAAAAATTATATGACATCAATCTTCAGACAATTCCCTACACAATGAAAAATAAATAAAAAAATGTTTAGTTTAGGTTCAATTATGCTATCTGTACATGTTGATTTTTAAAAATAGCAATTACGGCCAATAAAAATTCAATAAAAAAAATATTCAGAAAAAAATTACAAACAAAAATCCTCATCAATCGTCATGTTGTTAGGTATATTTTTGTGAAAGGAATTAGAAAAATACTTTCATTTAGGTCAAAAAGTGGTGTCCATACACGTTCATGGTATGGTAAATTTTTTTTTTAAAAAATTGGTTTTTATAAATACCTATCAAAATTGAATTTATGTCATCTGGGTTTTTGAAAAAATTACATATTTGGAAACTAGATTCAAAATGCTAAATTTCACCATTACTAAATTTTTTCAAGATTCATTGTGTAAGTGCTTCAAATTTTTAGTCAAAGTGTGACAAATTCTGAAAAACAACAAAAACACTTCCACTTTTTGAACTCTTTGTGGACCCAACTTCTTGCATTAGCCCAGTAGTGATAAAGTATAAAAAAGGGCATAAGATCAAAAACATTATAGAGGAGATTGATGTGTGTGTATCTTACATGATCATTAAGGTTATACTAAAATGTTGAGGATTGGATTGTAGCAAAACAGAGTAACCCTCTATATTAAACCTTATTATTCATTGTATGTGATTGAAATATGCCAGTGAGGCATAAATCACTAGTGAGGCACAAATATGCCAATGAGGCACAAACAACCAGTGAAGCATCTGTATTTTCTAGTGAATCATATTTTGATTAAGCCAGTGAGGCATTTTGTGGAGTGGTTTTTCATCCCTAGAGGATTTTTCCACTCATCAAATCTCTGTGTTATGGTTACTTGTTATGTTCATGAATTTATGTTCATTGTTTCATGATTTAACTATTGCATATTATTGACATGATGCTCATCTTGAGTCGGTACAAATGCATAATAATTTTGATACTCATCTCTATCCATTGAAGTAATAAAACTGCCTCTATTGTTTGTCATGATAAATTGTTCATCACAATTTAGTTGTCCTATTCCTTCATGTTCACAAGGTGATCTGATAATGCACTATAGTTCATAAATGAATGTCTTGTTTTCATTATACAAAGATTGAATTTCATATTTTGTAAAAGTTTTTTAATTGGTAGAATAAAGCCTAGTGGGATCTTTTGGTGGCAATTTATGTGACACATATTGGGATCCAAATACCTTGATTATAGTGTACCCATTATGAAGGAACCTATCACCCCAATTGTGCAATCCCTTAGGGCCATTCACAACATTTAAGAGTATAAGGAATTAACAAAATCATGAGGAATTCTAGGCCTCTTATAACCTAACTTGCTCAGAATGGGGTTTACGAAGTGGTCCTCAAAAACATAGAAACTAGACTTATGATCATGTCTATTCAAGTGAGGGGTCCATAACTAAATAGGCCTGCAAGGTCCCATTTTATCTCTTTTTGAATATACCTAGACTTGAAACTTTGGGCCCCAACTATTGACACAAACATACAAATAGATATGACACAAGAGTGAATACCACCTGAATGGATTTACTGGTCCATTATCTTTTACTTCCTTTAGATCATCCCTCAATTGCTTGGTAAGGAAGCTAGCATAGTCACAAAGGCAATTTATATGCATTCTTTGAATGTGAAAGGAAAATACAATAGCAAGTCTTTTGATCTCATCCTAACCACATCAATCCCTATGACTTAACACATTTCCTCTTATGTTTCTCTGAAGTATCAAGAAAACATGCTCCTATTAAATGGTTTCATTTCTAAGTCTAGAATTGGTTTTGGTCTTTGTCCATAAGGCCCACCCTGCAATTGGGCAACCATTTGACTTTGTAGCTAAACATGTTCCTATTATATTTAGTGGCCAGCATCTTCAAATCCAACTAACTATGAGCCTAAGGGTTTAAGAGGAAAACTTTCTAAAATAGGGCATTATCAATAGTGAAAATTGTGTTTCCTTTATAGTCATATACACCATGATCCCTAGTGATATATCTCCCGATAGACCACTCAACTAAATCATGGTCAACAAAATAATTTGGGACCACCATCTTATGAATGTCAAATCTCTACCCATTACATACCAAAATGTATCCCTTAGCCTTATTGTGAAATGCCTTCAACAATTCTCCTCCATTAGTAAAGGTCATGGCATCTTATATTTCTACTTTAGTATCCTCAAAAAGGACAAACAAGGGACTACAATCACTTGATTTCTTGAAATATTTTAAAGCCCAAGGGAAATTCTCAAAAATAGATTGAGTAGGTTTTCTTGTATTTGCCATGACCATGAAATATTGGACCCAGACTCTCAAGATTACAATTTTTAGATTAAAATTTGAAATTCACTACAATAGTTAAGCAAGAACTTTTGAAACCAAATAATCTCTATTGCATATAATGCAGTGCAAAGAAACTTCACCTATAATTAACTAGAAATATAGGGAGATTACGGACTCACCTCTAAAATTTATAATGGTAGGGAACATTAATAGACCAAAACCAGGTGAACATGCTTAAGACATCCAAAATCACCCCACACTAGCTATAACAATTCTAGTTCTTAGAAGTCTTTCAAATTATGATTAGGCCAAGGTGAATTTTATATGTAGGTGAACCAATCCTTCAAACAAAGCACTGAATCACACTTGTTGATATGTGTACATTTAGGAAATAAATTCTTCAAACGTGTACTCATTTCCTTTAGTTTGGTAGGTGGGTTAAGGCTTCCAAAGCTAGGAGAAAGTTCACCATCGATATTCCATCTTGTCTTCTAACCAATGGTCCTACACATTCATGCATCATCAACCTTTAACAATTTGTGAGTTGATGCACAGACAATAGAGTTGAGTGTGGCTTTGCCATTAGCATGTCATCAACCACATAGGGTACCATCGTATCACCAATAGGATTGTGGGTACTCTTGAGTTACTTCATGAACTTGGATTTACATTAAACATACAGACGATGGGATGATCAAATGTCATTAAATCATTTGTACACACATTGATGTATTAAGGTGGAGAGTGGGTCCCTCCCTTTAGAGTGTGGGGGAAGGTTTGGTGTGCGGTGATGGGAAACATCCACAAATATGATGGCACAATAATAGGACAAGTGTCATGACACAACATAGTGTGATGGGACACAAAATTGGATAGGGGGGCATGAAAGATTGATGCAACATATGATTGTGCAGCCGTAGGGAGATAGGTTACTCCTAATGGTTAGTTAAAGCATAGCAAGGGCATGTGCAAGTTGGTTACTCACACATGGAAGAAACAAAGCCAATCAGGAAAGGAAAGTAACATAGACCACTAAGGTTTCAGAGGCAGGGGCTACCTAAGAGAGGACAAATGCTTAGTGATAGGTTGCATATGCCAAAGAGCAATGGGCTTTGTGGGATTGCACTAAGACATGCCAAGAACCAAATGACTTGGTGTATGAGAGCATGGAAAACAATATTCAAAATTTTAAAAAACACTCTCGAGACCAAAATACTCCATTATAGCCACATCACTTCTAAATATGACCAAAGGATTTTCCTTGACCATGCTTTTTAATGAAGACTCCAAAACAATGGATGTGGAATCTCTTACAATTCAATACAAGGGGTGTATTAGCTTTTAAACCCATAAAAAGTGCAAAATTTGTGTCTTTTGTTATTTCCTTCCTTTTTACATCATAGGATAACATTGCCACATAAAATTGGCACCAAGATTCTCTATATGTTTTCTACTAATCAATTTGGCCCATCACTAAGTCAACTTGATTCATCAATGATTCTAAGGTGTTTCCCAATGTTGTATGGTAGGGGGTTTGGTGTGGTCTCTCTCAATGTCCTAACCAATTTTGTAATTTGAGATTTATTTTCCCCTATTTTCCCTAGAAGGTGTTCTTGGCTTTGTAGAGGGTTTATAGGAAGTGTGGGAGGAAATTCACTTCTTCTAATGTTTTCTTGTGTTTATTCAGGTCTTCTACATTTTTCTCAACTTTAGGGTTTAAATAGGCTAGTTTCCAAAATTAGAAAATGAGGAATGTAATTGAATAAAAAATGAAAAATTCAAAGAATTTCTAAAGTCGATAATAGAAAATGGAAGAAATTTACCTCATCTATAGTGCAATAGCATTCAAACATGACTTAGAGCCTGATCAAGCTTCAATTCTTCAAAACACACTCACATTATTTTTCTACTCATGCTTTAAGGGAAAGTAGAAGGAAACATGAGGGCTCACAACCCTTTTTTTACTTTAGAATAATGTGAATATATTATGGCTTTGTAATTAGCAAGCCATAACACAATCATGTTAAGGTGTAGTTGTGCTTTTAGTAGTGTGTTGATTTGTGACTTAAAATGTGTTTTTGGCCATTTTTGGTCCCCTATCTCCATGTGCATGCTTCCCATATGCATGTATGCATGTCATGTGTAATAGTGGAAGAGGGTGTGAAAGATGTATCATCACCTAGTGACACATTATCCTTATGTTGTTCTTTGTCATCATGTAAGTCTAAGTTATGCATTTGTTCAATAGAAGTTGTAGAAGAATGTACTCCACAATCACTCAAAGATACATCATAATAAAGTATGAGAAGATCCAAAGGTGGGTTTGCATCAAAAAGTGGTATACCATCATAGTGCATAGGCAAATCTATGGGATTCAATAAGAAAAGTCCACTAGGAGAGGAAGAATGAGAAACACGAGTAAGAGATCATCTAGAGCCAATGGTAAAAGTAATCTATGAAAGAACATGACAAATCATGGAGGGATGTATAATAAGAATGACATGAATTAAACCATTTTTTAGCACTATCAACCAAGGTACCACCAAATGCATTAAAATACTATGTAAGGTAATCTATGAAAGAATATGATAGTTTATGGAACCTTCAATATATAATAAGAATGACATGAATTAAACCATTGTTCAGCACTATAAACCAAGGTGTCCCTATGAATGAATCAAAATACTATCATCACGTATATAAGAATAATATGAGGACAAGAATTATCTAACATGTAACTTTGCATCTTCATTACCACTAAATGACTCTATCTCAAGAATGTGCATTATGGACCAAATCATTGTGAAACAAAGTCATTCACCTCATCATGGGAAGATAAAGAACTATCACCATGCTCATCACTAAATACACCATTGAAAACAATGATGAGAAAAAGGATATAGAAGAACTTAACTAGCCATCTCATGTAGAGGTGAAACATGTGTATCGACATCACTAGACTCCTCAAGAAAAAATGAATCAAGAGAGGTACATGGAGGAGAATCCACAGATGTAAAATTAATGTTATCATGAGATGAAAAGGGAATATGCTTACTATGTATACTATTGAACATATGTCAAAATCCCTAGATTTATCAAATGGATAGGGAGTTAAAGTAGTATCTAAGTCTAGTTATAATAAGCCACAAAAGATGTATCATTAATTAAAAAATTAAGTCTTAGGTGTACATAACCATTAATGTCATATTGCTCCATGCTCATTAGAGTGTCAACATGAATCTAGGAGAGTGATTTCATCATCAACTTGAAAAAGGGATATGATAATGATTGAGGATGATTAAAGATAGAATGAGACATCTTTAAGAGGCCTTTGTTCAAAGTTATAGATCCCAAAATGACCCAAAAATATATGGTGAAGTCACTTCTTTGTGTAGGATGTGAACACATGTTTGTTGCAACATACTTGTCATCAACTAGCAAAGACATCACTAGTAGGATTAGCTAACTCACTTTGATGCAAACCATGAGTGGAAGTCAAAGCATCATGGATTTTGACCTTTGATGTTTTTTTAATTCATTTTTCATCTTTTCAGGGTTGGGAGGTTGTAGGAAAGTCATAAGTTTACCACATTTGAGAGGTGGTTAGATTTAATTATATGTGGTTGTAAACCATGCAAGTGGACAACTACAAGTATGTTTTAATGGGTCTCTTCATGGTGATGGTAGTTTACTATGGGTATAGTATGAGTTGGATAGTCATTATATGAAATCATGGATCCCTTGTTGGCATTATAACATATGTAAATAACATTTTCAAAGTGGAGCAAGGAGTCTATACAATCTACAGCTCAAGTTTTTTACATGAATTGGGTTTTATCTAAAGGAATTTGTTTTTTCATTTTGTTATGTGTATGCAAACATTGTTATCTACATTTAGAGAAGATATCATAGTTTTCATGATTTAAACTTCTTTTTGTTGAGTTATCATCCATTATAAATGGATAATTAGAGTGTATATTGAGTGTTGGGCGAGTTCTTTTAATTTAAAATCTATTTGTTAATAGTAGAGTGAGGAGTACCCTCCCTTTTTATGGATCAATAATAATAAAGTACAACAACATGAAGTGAGATTGGTAAGGAAGGGGGGAAGACATCCATGATAAAGATCTAGAGATGGTAACGTGCATAAGGGAGGGTGTAAGGATCAAAGGGTAACACACATACTATCCCAAATCCTAATCAAATTTGATATACAATGGGTGCAATTTGAATATTAGATTCAAAAATAAAACCGTAGAGCCAAAAACAAGGGTGCGTAGTGTTGTGACGTTTTCACACATCACCCCATTGCAAATGGGGACCCCCTCTTTTTCTTGCTTTCTACTATAGGTTTGCTTTAGGTTTTGGTTTTTCTCTGAGTTTGTAAGTTTGGTAGTATTGATCCGCCCAACCAAAACTCTTGTCAAAATCCATCATTCTTGTCAATATAAAGATTCCTAAGTTTATCACTTTGAATATGCAAGTCCATGACAAATGAGTTATTCCTTGTCAATCTCCGGAAGTCTTTGCATAAGTTCACAAGGGTAAATGGAATCCAAAAGGTCTAGGTTAGGCACAACGAAGTGAACATGAAATTGTCCAAGACTCAAACAAAGGAACATAAAACTTGTCCTTGACAATCCATTATAAAGATGAGAATTCCTGAATGAATGAGAAATGCGAAATTTGTGAAAGAATGAAAGTATGATCTGGGAGATAGTGGAACTCATGCGACTTGAATTTGTTCACAAGGCATAGTGAAGCTGCAATCCCAAACTTTGTTCCTCAACTATCCAAAACATGTGCGCCACAAATTGTCCATGTCTCTTTCAAAAATGTGCGCTGGAATTTATCCAAGACTCCCTAAAATCCCCGCTCAAAGTTGATTCCTTCATCACCAAAAAATGCAAAATTCTAGAGGGAGGTGAAATTTGCCAAGAGAAATTTGTCCAAGAGCTCCCGCAAAATGCGAAATTCCATGACCTCAGGGAAACATGTGATACGAAGTGAATCCATAAGGCATTAAAAGTGTGAAATTCCTTCATTCATTCAAACTGGCGAAGTGAAATTTGTTCCTAACACTCTAGAAAATGCGATTTTTCTTGTCCCTGACACACTGAAACATGTGACTTCTGTCCAAGCACCCAAAGAACTGCGCACAGGATTTTGTCCCTAACACAATGCAATGTGCGCCAAAGTCAGTCCTTGACTTCCTAAAACTGTGAAAGGAAATTGTTCCTGAATCTCAAAAAATGTGATCTTTTGATCTTGTTCACAAGGCATTCTAATTTGTGCAAAAATCCGTCCATAAGTCATTGAAAGGTGCACTGAGGAATTGTTCCGGACATCATGAAGAATGCGCCAGAAGTTGTGAGTGATCCCCTAAAAGGTGCGCTTAACTTTGTGAACAAACTCATAAAATTGTGAAAACTGTGAAAGGCTTCATAAAATCCCCGATCAACATTGTGAATGCATACAGGAAAATGTGCTAAATTTCGTGAAAGAATATGAGGAACTTGCGACTTGCATTGAACAAAATCATCAAATGTGCACCAACTTTTGTGAAGGAACAATAGGAAATGCCCACTCCAAAAAAAATTGTGAACATACACAGAAAATCTGCGCTTCAACTTATCAAAGACACACTAAATTCCACGCCAAACGTATTCCTGACTACAAGGAAAATCCGCCCAAATCTGTGAAAGGACTCTTGCAAAGTGCGATCAAAGTTGTGAACACTAGAAAATTGCGATGAAGTTGTGAAGGAGTCAAGGAAATATGCGACTTTCCTTGTGAATGATTCCCTGATATCTGCGACTAGAAATTGTGAAAGAACCCTTAGAAATTCGTGCCAAACTTTGTGAACAACATCATGAAATTCCCAACAAAAGTTGTGCAAGACCACCCAAAATTCGCACCAAGAAATGTGAAAGCACTCATGCTAAGTGCGACTTAGAATCTGTGAACTAACCCAAAGGAAAATGCGCTTAACATATTGAACAAGCCTAAGGAAAATGCGACCTGATTTTGTGCAAGAACATAGGAAATATGTGCTGAGAATTGAAAGAACATATGAAATTTGTGACAAGAAGTGTGAAAGGCAACACGGAAAGTGCGCCAGGAAATTTGAACGAACACAAGGAAAAGGCAACGCAACTTATGAAAGACATTAAGAAAACCCTGATTTTTCTTGTGAATGAGTTAAGGAAACATGCGACTTAATTTGTGAATGGGCCTAAGGGAAGTGCGAATTGCAAGACCAATGAAATCCGTTTCCAATTTTCTCCAAGTCGGCCTATGTGAAAATGCATATGAATAAATTGTTAGAATCCTAGTGAGGTTGGCCTAGCAATAAGGAATTCGCCCGATACGTGTATTTAAATGAGCTTTCAACTTTATAATTCCCTCAAAGAAAATTCGATTCGAGTTAAGATGAAGAGCAGATGTTATTGAAGAGAAGAGGCTAATTTTGAAGGAGGAGAGAATTTTCCTAAGGAGAGGGCAATTTTTTGTGAAGGAGAAGTGTTATTTTCCAAGTATTATTTTACTCATTTCTTCCAAAGTTGATTTTTCAATAAAATTCTATGAATGATTATTTGTGTTTGATTGTAGTATTCTATTGCGTTATGAATTTTATTCTCCTTTGCTATTCAAGAATTTCTTTGTTTGTGCAGGAATTCTAGAACAAGGGCAACTTCCGTGAGAAAGATGCTTGATGAAGAATCAGATGTTCAAGATGCATACAAAGAGTTCCAAACGCTGAACAAGGAAACTTCACATGAATGCCAAAGGAAGATGAAAGACCTTTCAAGACCTTTCAATAACACAAAGAGTGCTAGCATCAAGGACTATGGAATACACTTCAACTCCCACATCAAGGATTTCAGTTCCGAACAAGAAGAACAATCATCGAAAGTTCAAGAACAAGAATCCAGTGCATCAATCATCAAGAGGATCGAGTTCAACACTAGGAAGTGAAGTTCAAAACTACACCAAGAATCCATGCCAATGCAAGAATCCAAAGGAAGTACAACACAAAGATGCAATTCCAAGTTCAAGGAACATTCAAAGGATAAGCATGCTGAGGTGGCATCTAGTCATCATCAATCAATCCAAGTATGCCACATTGACATGTCTAGATAAATTGAACCTGGTCACTAAGATTGAGATAAGGATGGAGCCTTCTAGAAGATCATGTTGTTGATATCTCATTAGTCGATGGTGGAAGTAGTTGTAACTACCTTCCATTTTGATGTGTTGTATTAATCTTGGCCATTGATTCAAGGATCAATCTGGGCCCTTGGTGGTAATTTTGAGCTCTATATAAAGCTCATTCTATTCATTTGTAAAGGATTCTTCTCCTTAGTTGTTGTTGTTGGAGTTCTTCTTTAGAGGGTAGATGTTAGAGTAGAAGCTCTTGAAGGATCAGAGAGACTTTGTGAAATTGTTGTAAAGATACTACCAAAATCAATACATACTCATTGAAGCTCAGTGGATATTGTGTTCTTTTGGCATGTTAGCATGGTTTCCAATTTCTCAAAGATGATTCAAAGTGAATTAGATAGATTTTAGTTAAAGTTCATTGATATGGTGAATTAATGTGAAGATATTTGATGAATTCCTCAGTTCATACTTTTTGTGGATTACTGATGGTAATTTACAATGCAAAGTTAGCACAAAACCTTCATTTTGCAACAGTTCAATTGTGGATGTTCATTCAAGTTGGGCCAGCTGTGGGTATTTGGATGCATATTTACAGTTTGAAAATCCTTCATAACCCTTTGAAGATTTCACTAGTTTCATGTAGTTGTTCTCATGGCAAAACAAAGCTTGGTTTAAAGGAGTTTGTCTATCGAAGCATCATTCATCATCTCATTGTCTTTAGAGTAGATTAGATCTCTCTTAACCTTTTCCTTTTGTTATTTCTTTTTAGTTTGATGAAAGTTCAATTCATTCACAAGTCTGAGGAGTAATGAATTTCAACCATGACCTTGAAGAAGGAGCATTTTAGTGTAAGTCCATTTGTGATTACCAACAAGATCACATCATTTCATTGAGTCTATCCATGTGCACATCAAGACCTGACATTTAAGGAACCTTGGAGTACTCTCACTTGATCACATTGTTTAGCATTTGAGATATTTTATTCAATAGAGGATAGAGCACTTAGTGTTTTATTCTAATGTTGTTGTCATAAAAAACATATCAACATAATTGGTGCTAGAAGGAGGGCTGAATCAAGATATTGCTCCATTCAAAGACATTGTGAGAAAGAATGCTCAATGAGTTCTAGATTGTGAATGTGGAACCAAAGTGAGATTTCAAGATTTTCTAGATCTCTCATATGTGGAAAAATATAAAAAAAGTAAAAAAATTAGAAAAAAAATAGACATGGATTTCTCAAGATTTTCAAGGCAATTCAATGTGGATCATCCTCAAGTTAATGTTTTCCAACTTTGGTGGACTTTAAATGCACAACTATATCCTAAGAGTTTGGACTACTTTGCATCATGGAAGGGATGTAGAATTCACGATACCAATGGACACGAAGAGCTATATTGTCTAACATTTTTATCAAGGATGGAATTAGCATTGCAAGGAAAATTTCCTTTTCACAGGTGCATGAGCTGGTTGTTCCTACAAAAGTGGTGCCCGAAGTCTTATTTGATGAAAGAGAATTCTTTATAAGTTTCAACGAAATGATCAAGAAGAGATTAAGCATTGAGAAGGACTTGCCTGTACAGGACATGTTGATTCCAGGTGGTTGGTGTAGGATTCATAACATAGCTCATTCAGAACTCACATGTTCATCTTGTAAGAAAGCTATTCATCAAGTCAAGGAGCAATTAAGGTTGGAAGATGAGTCCAAGACACGATTAAGATTGGACAACTTATAGAGCAAATGTCTTCAAGAAATCAGTTTGCCATCCAAAGGAGAAGACGTTTCCATCCTATCCAATAGTGAAGATAACATAAGTGACCTTGATAATCAAAACACCATTATAGAGAGCAAATTTGCATATGTTCTTCCAAGAAAGAAAGAGCCTTCTAAAGTAGAAGTTGAAAAGGTGATAAAGGATGTTCAAACAAAGGCAGTTGATGATCAAAGTGTTGATTCCCTGATCAAAGACGAAGGAAGTGACTCAAGTCCATTGCAAGAAGAGGAGATCCTTGATGAACACCCATCCATGCTACAAGATGAGTTCATAAAAAATGAATCACAAGAAATTTCAAAAGTCCTTGGAGAGGAAAACAATCACATGGATGCATTGAATGAAGAATTACAAGCTAATGAGTCCAAGAATGAAGAACAATTCAAACAGGCGCTGGAAGATCCAAAGAAGGAAGTGCATGAAGAACTAATACCATGGATGTTCTAGGAAGAATGAGATGTTACAGGAGGAGTGATCCATAAACAATTTCAACCTCTCAATGTGTTGATGGAAATTGAATAATGTCCACTAGAAAATGAAGTATCCTAGGTTGTTTCTTTCCCTACCTTTAGTTGTGAAAGTTATGATTTTGATTATGGAGACCTAGGAAAAAAACATGTGTTTGGATTAATCATGGTCCTTTTGAATTGCCACAACTTATAATCTTGTGTGAAATTTTGCTTGAGTATGAGAAGTGTATTGTGCAAGATCTTTTCTTTGAATTCAAGGATGACTGTGCAAAACTTTGAACTGTCACTTGCACATTATTGCTTCTATTCATTTTGGAAAATCATGTTAGGTCATGTATATATTTAGGTCTTTTGAGTCTTGTTCACTCTTTGCTTGTAGTTAGATAGGTTTCTTCTCATTTTTCTTTAGTTTAATTTGTTGAGTTTGTTTGCTTTCCTTAGTTTAGGTTTGCTTTCCATAGAGTAGATGTTTTAGTTCAGGTTTAGTAGTTAGTTGGCTTTAGCTTTAGGTTTCCTTTTCTGGGGTTCCCCAATTTATGAAAAATTGATGAATTCTCAAAACACAATTGGGCAAATGTTAAGGTCCATTTCTTGGATAAATATTCATGAAATTCTTTAGAATCTAAGGATGATTTTCTCTAACTTTATCACAAGATTATGATTTGTAATTGATTCTGAAAGGAATCATTAATTGTGTCTTGACATTGATATCTTGTGATTATATATATTTTATCTATTTGATATATTAAATTCTCTTAGTCTTCTTTTGAGAAACATGGGTCATGAATTGGAAATTTATTGTGGACTCCATGGCTAGCATTGAGTAATGTGACTGCTTGCTCTAGGAAGAAGAATCCATTATTTAACATTTGAGATACTTTGTTCAATAGAGGATAGAGCACTTAGTGTTTTATTCTAATGTTGTTGTTGTCATAAAAAACACATCAACAGGTAGGATGGGGGTAAATGAGATAACACAATTAGTCACAAACCCTAAAGAAATAAAACACAAGTAAAAAGAGGATCTAAACCCTAATCAAATATGAGATAAAGGTACAATAATAAATTTTAAAAGCTCAAAGATAGAAAAAGGTGAAAGCCCTAGGTAAAAACCCTAGGCAGGTTCAAAAACTTGAGGTTCACCAAAAATGAAAGGAAAACACTATGCATAAATTAACCTAAATAAAGGAGTTGGGACTAATAATTAAAAAATTGAAAATAAATTTCAAAATTAAATCAATTGATTACAATACAACATGATGATGGAATGCAAGATGTTCTTCTTCTAGGTTATGTGAGTACCCATTTTATCATGTCATTACAAGGGTCAATAATTTGGTATCTCATGATGATTGAATACCCATCCTAAGCCATTATGTCATAAAAGTGGTAGTTGGTATCAATTCCTAGGACATCTCTCATTATTTGAGTCTTCCAAGTTCCCCTTATCATGCTTTCTAGAATTAAACCTTATCTTCTTCTTTGTGTGTCAAGTCGGCTGAAGGATAATGTTTTTCCTCAATTGACTTGGGTTTGCTTCAAGGTAGGAACCCAAAATTTTCTTTAGTATTGTTTGATTTTTTTGTGTGTTTTGGCCTTGTTTTTCCAACCAATATGAGTCTACCACTTTCAATAGGTGGTAGTTGTGAAACAATTACAATAGTTTCACAACTTCCACATCAATTTCATAACTACCATAGAAGTTTAACATGTGCCTTGATGGTTTCTAAAGTGCTCTAATGATTTTGTAATTGCCTACCAAGTGAAACTAGTAGTTTTTCCCAATTTTCAAAATGGGAGATTAAGCATCATTCTTCTTGAATCTTCTCATTTCCCCTTAGATAGGATTTTAGTTGTCCTTTTGAGTGTGTTTTTCTTTGTTTTGGCATCCCCTTTTCTAGATATTCTTACCTTTATAACTAGTTGAAGGGGCTTTTTTCCATTCCAGTCATTCTTTTGTGATTTCTTTCTACAAGTTTACTCTTCATTAAATCCATAGCTAGAGGAGGTAGCTTGTTTTCTTCTCCTCTACTTAGTAGCTAGTTCACTACATTTATCATCTTATCATCATCATTTCTATCCCATTCTAGCTACACATGTTTTAGTCTAGTCATTAATTATAATAAATCTTCTTTGGGTTCTTATTCCATTTTTTGGCTTGCTCTTTTTCTTGTTTCCTTTGAGATCCTTCTTCCATTCTCCTCCTATTTTTGGAATATTTTTATAATCAATATTCACAACAACTTACAAAGGTGATGTTTTCTCCCTAAGACATCAATATTAGCATCAACATCTTTGAATTTCCTTCAATATTTCTCTTGGTTTGTAACATTCTGGTTCTTAAAATCACATGTCCAAAATCCTAAAATATGCTAACTCCTTCAAGGCCAAGGGGTGTCATCAAGAAGGAGAAACAAGAGCTAATTAACAAATTGAGGATAATTAAGGGCCAATTGCTATGAGTGGGTAAACCCTCCTTTGTCTTTAGGCTCTAGAAGGCAAAGGGGGCATTCCATGAGGTCTTAAACATAGGACAATTAAAAATAAATAAAACATTAAACCCAAGGCTCTTAAGTAGCCATACCCAATGTGCTATGAACACCAATATTTGTCACTAATTTCATGTCGGCATTGGCTACATACAGACCCAAAAGACCTCCACTAAGCAGATGATATTTAACTCTTACCCTGCACCAAAACATAGTTGTAGTATATTTTCACCAATATATGGATCCACTTAATCACACATACACAAGGGCAAGAGGGAAAGGCACACAAGTAGGATTATCTAGTGATATTCAATTTCAATTCACATAAGATAGGGCACAATTTATAAAGTTGAATCATACATATATGGTGGAACCTAAACGTACTCTAATCTATTTCTACAACTAACAAGGACAAAGGTTTGATACTTTTTATGTGCTGGTCTCTTACCAATAAGATCGATGCCTACTCCATTTGGAAATAGAGTCAAGAACAATAAGGAGGAAGGAGATGCATCCAATAGAGTATCAATAGAATAAGACATGCATTCAAATACACATCCAAGATCATGGACATACTCAATAATCTAGAAAAGAATTGCAATGATCCATATACAATAAAGGAATGACTAATACAAAAGTTTTGTATTAATTTAAATGCTTCCATGCATTATTAGACCTTAGTTACAATAATACAAACAATTATGGCAAGAGGGGATGAATAATTGAGTTCAAGCATCTCCCTAAATAATTATAATCCTATGGAGACATAACATTACATGAAGATACGCTTTACAAAACCTTCCTACACTGCATTTGATGCCCTAAAATCACCTTGAGACACTTGTAAGCCTAAAAATTAGTTCAACGACCAACCATAATTGTATCTTTTTTATGAATATTTGGCATTAATTTTCACTCTTATTGTTTGAGCGGGAAACCAATTTTAACATCCCACCTACCCCTATATCTACTGCATCAATCCCACTAAATCCTCACCTAACTCTAGTTCATTCATTTTAGGCATTAAAGGCATTAATGGGAGGTAGGCAGACATTTGAATTGAAGGAGCCATAAAAACACATTAGAAACACATTAAAATATTTCACTTTTACCATGTTGGTGGTTTGGGCCTCCTTTGAACCTTTTGTCAGTGAATCAATGAGTTTAAGAACTTTTGAAGTCACTAACAAGCCACCTCCTTTCCTTTGTCATTCTTTTTGTTTCTATTTCCTTTTTCTATTTGTTAGAGCTTTGAGCTCTCGTTGAACCATGTTGAAGGTTCAAGAAGTTCTTGAACCTCCAAAATATTTGATGCCTCTTGATGAGAGAAGATTATGTTCCATTTTATGCCATATTATAACCTATTTCATGCACCCTCATACCCATTCCAACATTCCATTTTCATTCCATATCATTACCATTTTGCCATATTATGTTGCATATGATTTAATATATATAAGTCATATTTAATTTAGTTATTAGATAAAATATGTGAATAAATAATATAAGATTGTATTTACTAATATATCTTTAACTATGTCAATAAAATTAATCTTTCAACATGTAGCTTTGAGGGTACAAATCTTCTTGTCATGTAGAAAACCTTCCTATCACTTTCTGGTCAGGAGTTTCATTTTGTGACTAGATATTTATTTCTATCATATTTTCAAAAGGTGACATAAAACTCCAAGGTGGCATTAGTTGCCTACTGACCATGCACCAGATTTAATATAAGCATAGAGAACCCATGATGCAAATGTATTCACCAAACACTGCCTATTTATGTTCGCTGTTATAACCAAACTACTTGTGACCATGATGGATTTTTGTTCTTCTATTAACCATGTGATCCTCTCCACCTTAGCACTATCATTTCAAACAGATCTATGATAAAAGATTTCCTATGTGAAGGAAATCAAAACTGTCATTTCCTATATTTTCTTTACTATTGTAACAATCTAGGCCAATAAACAAGGTTGTACGTAAGTCATTCTTTGTTGGAGGAAAAACCAATAAACTATTATTATACACATTTGTTAGAGATACATCTATATAAGCAGTGTAAGGCATATTTCTAAGATATTATTGGACGTAGATTTCTATAACAGACTTCTATGTCATTGGCAGATTATTCTCTGATAAATAAAATCAATGTTTACATGATTGTCCCAGCATAGAAAGGCTTTCATTTTGTACACCGTGTGAACCAAGATCAAGGGCCCACTCTTTGGGGAAGCTTGGTGATTTCTGTAGTTTTTTATTGTTTCAGTTTATGTATTTCTACAACATTATTTTGTTATTGATTTGAGTGATTTATTTCTACAATAATGCTTTAATGTTGTACCTGTCACCAGGAAGTGACAGTTCGTATTGCTAGGATTATTTTGATTTAGTGTGGGTTTATTTTGATAGCTACATTCATAACCACTCATCTCATGACTTTCACCCCTTTGTAGCATACAACCCCGACACCTTTCACAAGATTATGTCCCAGATTGACACGTAGACCAAGTTGAATCTAGTTACTAATTCCTCTTATTTCTTTATCCTATGTTGGCCTATCATTTTGGCTCCATTGCTTGAGAAAGGTGTCAAAGGCCTACTAGTTCAGTGAGTTGAGTTAGGACCAATGCGTTAGGAAGAAAGCTCACGCAACTGTCGACCCCGCCTAGGTGACTACTCCTAATTTGCATTGTTTAAATCATATAGATGCATTATTTGATTTTGTAGGTAGATCTTAGAAGATAGTTCTCCATTTAGATATATCCACACCCATTTTTGTGAGTCAATTGAATAGAAAAAAGTTTGAAGAAATAACACAAAAACATTAAAAATATTGCATTTTCAAGGGAATTCAAACATGCCAATTTTGGGAGAAAAATGCTTCAACAATAAAAAATCCAAAGGGCACACAAGAGGGAAAATGTGCTTGGCAGCAGGGGCACTACCCCTCAACCCCACCCTATCTCACGATAGGGAGCGTACCCTAGGTGCTACCCTGGGACCCTACAAGGGGCGTTATCTCTTGAAACCCCTGGGGTTTGCCACCTCTAGACCCCTGCTTTCGAATTATTTTAAAAAAAGAAGAAATTGGTGTGGAAATCACGTCGAACCAAGTTGATGTTTTTATACCCCCTCTATCTAATGAATGCAACTTAGATTATCCTGATCTTTCATTGTCACTAGCATCTACAAGTGTTATTCCTATGTCTAACCAAGAACAAATAATTGATGAATTTTTAGGACAATGGAATTTTGAAAATGAAGATTTAACCATGTGTTGTTTTGATTGTTGCAAGGAGGAAGCTAAGTGCACATGCCAAGTTGATCAAGAGGACGTGCTAACTGATATACAAGTTATAAGTGAGCCTCATCAAAATAAAGGTGAACATGAACTAGTTTCATTTGTGTCTCAAGGACAACTTTATGCATCATATTGGGAAGATCGAGGTATGCTTCATGATGTTAACATGTCTTATCATTTTATTGGATTAGACATACAACATGTTTCTTCACAAAATGCTTCTTCACCTACTATGTACGGTGACTAGAAAAATGTATGCTCACAACCACCACAATATCCATTATTACAATCTTCATCATTACCATCTTCACTATACCCATCCTACTTAGTCCCACCCACTATATATCCACAACAATTCCTACCACTTTCATTATCCCATTCATATCATATACTATCCACTTCACCATATCGACCAAAGGAAATTACGATGCCTAATACAACATTACATAATAAGGTAGTTGAAACTACATATAATAATGCAAATTCATCGATCCCTTTACATTCTAATAATGTTCTTGAAATTGGCCAATCACAATTGAAGTATATTTTTGTGATTTCGGGATGTGATTTTGATTTGATTGCATTAGAAGAACAATATGATCAATTGTACAATAGTCAATTTAGTTCTTCTTTTCTACTTGGAAAATCACAACTTTTAAAGTGCATTCACACACATAAAGAAACACTTCAATATGAGTTTAATTTTATTATGGATCTAATAAATGTGTGTGTTGAAACTAATCATGCAATTAGAAATGATGAATTACATACATTGGCCATTCAAGAATTGTGTGAAGTAAAGAATGAAAGCCTACAAGATCTATCATTTATGAATGCATTTATACTCAAACATATGGATCTTTGGAGGCCTATGGTCAAAATGAGTATTCCCCACACACTTATTGATTTAGGCTCAACAAAAATTTATTTGATGCTTATGCACAATTAGATGGTTGAGTGCATTAGTTACCATACTACACATGCTACAAAATAATGATTGACAAGAATCAAGGTTTCAATATGTACATTTTTTGTGTCATTCTTGATTCTTTGGATTATCTTAAGATGACCAGTCATTAACAAAAGGTGTTATTCTATCATTGTATTTCTTGATTCCTTGGATTATCCTAACGCCCCCATGCTTTTGTAGTATGAAGGGGAAAATCCCTTGAGTTTTGAAAATTATTGTTTGATTTTTGATAATGTCTTCAATGATTGTTGCTTTTTATAAAACCACCCGTGTGAGCTTTGGACCAATTCAAGGTATGCATTCTTGTGTTAGTTAACATTGAATTTATATTATGTTTACACAAGAATCAATTGTAATTCATCCATTTTCTTATTATCAAGTATTTATTCATATTAATAACTCTACCCTTCATTTAAACAAATGATTAAACTACTTATTAGTGGTAGAGTTATTAAATGGATGATATTGTACATTACTTTATTTGATATGCTTGGTCATGAGAATATGGTTGCAAGTTTCTTATGTTGGTTACCCGATACTTTTGCACCAATTGATGATGCTTCTCTTCATGAGCTTTCAAAGACACATTTTGTTAGCCTTGCTAAATAGATGGTGAAGATCAAGTTTCTTTTCTACTTCACTCTTGGAGGTCACAAGAGGATTTTTGTGCCAAGTATTCAACATTAATGGATGTAACATCTCTTTTTCACCACCCTTGATGCTAGACCATGTGGAGACAAAAATGCAACATGGTGTAACCATGTATCTTGTAGTGTCATGTTCTTGGTTGATTATTCACAAGCCACACATTCAGAGGCAACTTGAAGACATGTGGAGGTCCTACAAAGATCTTGAGAATATTCTAATGTGTATCATTGCACTTCATCATCAGGATTGATTCATTTGGCTATCTAAAGCTATTTGGACATATTTTGATAAGTTGGAGGACTACATTGGTCTTTCACTACGTAGCCAAAGTTATCCTTGGAAGACTGCTTATATTGTAAGTACTTCCTTCACCTAAGTGATTTGGCATGTGTTCCAAAGTTCTACAAGAAACTTTCAAATATGGTGGTATGAGATACATAAGATCCAATTTTTTTCTCAATCATGCTATGAGATTATGCATGGTCCATCTTGATGAAGGTATATTTCTTGCTATTGGTCATCATTTCAAGTTCTACATCATGCAACTAGTTTGAACAATGACTTTCATTGAAGGGCTTCAAAAGGAACTCTATGTTTTCAATGGTTTTTCTGTGGTCATTATATGCAATTTTTAAAAAATAAAATAAAAAAATGAACAAAAAAAATGAAAAATTGAAAAAAATGAAAAAATAGAAAAAAAGAAAAAAGCAATAAATTCTAACACTGAAAACCTTTGAGCATTGTTAGACAACTACAATTTGAAAACTAGTTTCTGGTAGATTGTAGTTGAAATAAATTCTTAGTGGTGAAAACTATTTTTATAGTGCCACTAAGTGGTGAGTGATAAAAAACTAGCTTGCCAATGGTCACTTGTCGTTATCAAAAAAAAAAGAAAAGAAAAAAAATGCAATAATTGGTGTTCTTCCTCTAGGCTCATCCTTTTTTAGGTACACTCTGATGCTTCTATGGGTGTTTCTTTTTAGCACCTCCTGTTGCTCACTTGTGTAGCTATACTCCAACTTGTGGTTACCATGACTTTGATTGCTTATAGCACAGACTACACATTCAGTTGCGGTGTTATAGAAAGTGGAATCAACTACTAGTGGTATGTTCTATAATGCTTCTATCCAATGGCGATCTTTCATGGTGTTGCAGTCTCAGTCACAATTTTTGGTTCCTCCTTTGCTTGAGATTCACCATTGCTATGTTCTTTTGGCTACCTGACCTTGGCATAATTAGGCATGCAAGTTGGTAAAACAATCAGTTTTTTTTCATTGTTTTATCTCTTAAACTTTATTAATATTTCTTATTATATTAATCATATATGCAACATCCTTCAACAATTCCTCTCCATGTTTCCTAAGGATGGTCAACCCCTTTAAGTTGGGGGAGGTATACCATCCTTATTACCTATCTTTTCATCCATTATTTCTCATTATCCTTAGTATCCCATCCATTATTTCACCCTTTATAAATCATTCATATTACCTATCATTTTATTCATCCTTCATAGCTCATAAACACTGCATATCATTTCACCCATTTCGGAACACTACATATCATTTCACCCATTTCGGATAGCTCATGACATTTGAGATAAAAATTTATGATTCCTTCTAGAAATAACATTTCAAACAATAATGCTATGAGAAATGAAAAAAAATTGAAAAAAATATGAGAAAAGAAAAAAAGATAGAAAAATAAAAATAAAAAGTTGAAGGAGATATCAATATTTGAAAAGAAAGATAATTGAAAGAAATAAAGCAATAAAAATTTTCATGAGAAGCTAAGAAAGATGAAAGGCATTGTGATTATGCATGAGCTATAATAGTCAAGGGTGACAAAGATGGCCAAAGCTATGAATCCAAAAGGCTACCAGTTCAAATCAAGGACCTCTCGATCATAATGATTGCACGAGGATGTGCAATATGCTAAGTTGGGGGGAATGATGAGAGAAAATTATGTTCCATTTTATGCCATATTATAACCTATTTCATGCACCCTCATACCCATTCCAACATTCCATTTTTATTCCATATCATTACCATTTTACCATATTATGTTGCGTATGATTTAATAGATATAAGTCATATTTAATTTAGTTATTAGATAAAATATGTAAATAGATAATATAAGATTGTATTTACTAATATATCTTTCAGTATGTCAAGATAATTAATATTTCAGCATGTAGCTTTAACAGTGCAAATCGTCTTGTCATGTAGAAAACGTTCCTGTCACTTTCTGGTCAGGAACTTCATTTTGTGACCAGATATTCATTTCTATCATATTTCAAAAGGTGACATAAAACTCCAAGGTGGCATTGGTTTCCTACTGACCATGCACCAGATTTAATATAAACATAGAGAACACGTGATGCAAATGTATTCACCAAACACAGCCTATTTCTGTTCACTGTTATAACTGAACTACTTATGACCACGATGGATTTTTGTCTCCTATTAACTATGTGATCATCTCCACCTCAACACTATCATTTCGAACATATCTATGAGAAAAGATTTCTTGTGTGAAAGAAATCAAAATTGTCATTTCCTATATTTTCTTTGTTGTTGTAACAATCTATGGCCCATAAACAAGGTTGTACGTAAGCCATTCTTTGTTGAAGGAAAAAACCACAAAACTATTCTTGTACACATTTTTTAGAGAAACGTCTATATAAGTAGTGTAAGGCAGTTTCTGTATCAGACTTCTATATCATTGGTAGATTATTCTTTGATAAATAAAATCAATGTTTGTATGATTGTCCCAACGTAGAAAGGCTCTTGTTTTGTGCATTGTGTGAACTAGGAGCAAGGGCCCACTCTATGGGGAAGCTATGTCTTTTTTGTAGTTTTTATTGTTTCAGTTAATGTATTTCTGCAAAATTATTTTGTTATTGATTTGAGTGATTTATTTCTACGTTAATGCTTTAATGTTGTACCTATCACCAGGAAGTGACAGTTCCTTTTACTAGGATTATTTTGATTTGTTGTGGGTTTATTTTGATAGCTACATTCATAACCACTCATCTCATGACTTTCACCCCGTTGTGGCATACAATCCCAACACCTTTCGCAAGATTATGTCCTAGATTGACACTTAGACCAAGCTGAATCTAGTTACTAATTTCTCTTATTTCTTTACCCCAGTGTTGGCCTATCACCTCCTTCCTTATTGGCCTCCCTCAAGCTTGTAAGCATTTTGGTGATCTATTGAACTATTAAATTTGTTGGTAGGTTCAAAGGTTCTTGAATCATGCAAACCGTCGAAGCTTCCTTTTCCCTGCCTTTGTTGCAATTTTGACGATTCGATGAACTTTTGAACCATGTAAGAATTTTGATGAGTTCAAGAACTTTTGAACTTTACTTGCATCCCTTCCTCTAGCATGTTAGCATTTTGATGTTTCGGTGAACCAGGGTAAAAGCCCAAAGTTGTGTCACACTTTTGGCCGAAAAAATAGTTCAGAGTGAGTCATTTTTGCACGAGTTTAACTCGCTCAACTCAAATTCACCTGAAAACATGTGGCCATTGTGTGGCACATATGTGGCAAGATATTTTTAGGCAAGTCAATTTTGGGGCAAGATTGTTTCACCCAAAATCATGCAGTTAAAAACAAAAAAATGAAATTGCCACATTTCACGGTGACCGTTTTCTAATAGTGACAATGGGGTAGGGTTTGAAAGTTTTTCACGCGAAGGGCATCCCTGCCACCTTTTGTAATAGTCTCATCACCTTGAACCAGGTATGCCATCTTGCATATTATGTCAAACATCTTGTAGGGCACGATGTATAGAAGTGTTTGAAATAAACCTGCACCTTATATGGTTGTATGCAAGTAAAATGGGTTTGTATGTCATTGATTTCAATGTGTAAAATGGGTAAAATTTGTTTAAAAATTTGGTATTTTTTGTCAAACATTTTGTATGGCACGATGTATAGAAGTGTTTGAAATAAACTTGCACCTCATATGATTGTATGCAAGTAAAATGGGTTTGTATGTCTTTGATTTCAATGTGCAAAATAGGTAAAATTTGTTTAAAATTTGTGAATGGGTACAAAATTTGTATTAAAACTGTGTATCTGTGTATATGTCATCTTTCTGCTCAAAATACCTTTATAAATGCTCCAACTACTACTATATTCCTTCAAACTGTCATACAACCTGAAAAAAAAAAAGCAATATGAGATCATAAACAAATAATGATATGTAATTACAACAATACCCATACAACAATATGTAATTACAGCCATTTGATGCATCTACAACAATAGAGGCAATATAATGTGGAAGTAAAAGTAAATATAAGTCACCTTGGCAATTTGTTTAACATTGATAACATATTTTGCATCCTCGGTATTTGGGTTAATTATCTTAGTACACCTTGCCACCTGCACAATAGAAACAAGAACTAACTAAATATATACTAAAAATCAAAGCATAAAAGAGGGGAATTTTGATAGATGTAGTTCCAACAAACCTGCTAGAAATGTATAGAAAATGTGGAAGCTTAGAGAAAGCATGTGAACTATTTGACAACATACCTCAAAGAACTGTAGGATATGCACAAAAGAGTTTAGGCATCATGTCTATGCTTCTGCATTTTTTATACAGGTCTGCTAGGGCCCTTGCAACTGATACATCTGATAAAAACCCACAAGATATGCACAAAATGTGGTCTCATGGACTACAATGATTGCAGGATATGCACAAAATGGATTTGTTGAAAAGTGTTTAGAAATTTTAAAGAAAATGCAATTGGCTAGTGTAAAGCCAAATTCCACAACCTTTGCCAACATCCTCCCAGATATCCATCAATACATCTATGAATTTGAATGGATATGAGGGAGTTAACAGAGCCACACCTACCCTATACCATGACGCAATAGAAAACTACAAGGAACATCAAATTTCATCCACACAATATAAGCTTAAAAAATATATGAAAATTTGAAATCATTCTAGAGAGAATTTGTGCATAAATTCTTCTTTATTGAATTTTGTGCATAAGTTTTTATCAAGGTTGTGGTGATGGAAAATTAATCACAATTTGAAACCATTCAAGAAAGAATTTGTGCATAAGTTATTGGAAAGGTTGTGGTGATCAGAAGTAGCAAGTGGATGATGGCTATTGGGTGGGAGTCAGTTCACACATAAAACAAGTCAAATCAAGTGCTACAGCAATGCATGACATGCACTTTTATCCCTTGTAAGGTTATCCATTCAAATTTGCCCATCAAATGCTAGGGAATAACATGGTTAAAGAAGGAAACAACATACACTAGATATATATACATATATAATACTCTAGAATGTTAAATAGAGTCTACCTTTTCTAGATTGTCAAATAACTTGCTTGCTACATCTTTGATTGTGTTTAGAAGTATTGAAGAGTTGGTGATCTATTTCTATTTTTTTCTATCTAACTGTAATTTTTGTTGCTTCAACATGATGGGCAATAAAAACTATATTATGATGAATTGATGAATTCTCTTTGACAGTAACTTCATTATCTTGAATCCTTTGGGTTGGAGGACATTGATGTGGCTCAAAAGGAAAGTTGTTTTTCGCTCTACTCCAATGGCTTTGACTTATGATAAAGTCTGATTTATATAAATTCCAATGGATGTCATGTCAACATGCTACATGCTACATGTGATTTCAAATTTGGAGTTTCTATGCATTCCTAGTTTTGTATTTTATGGTTGAGTCAGATTTGGTTGATAGGCCTATTATTTATGTATTTGCAAGCATGTAAGGTGTAGGTTTATTTGAGAAGCACATGTGCATTTATATCATGGATTTTTTAAAGATGTATGTAGTAGTTGGAAAATTTATATGCATGTTTATTTACATCGTGACATACAATATGTTTGACAAAAAATTTAATTATTATGTTGCAGATAAATTTAGACACATGGATGACCAATCTTCACATCAGTCACATTAGTTAGGTCAACTTGATGATCGTGATAATTCTACGTTCTATGATGAGACCATTCAGAGGTTTAAAAAAGCTTTGGATGAACTCAATAGTACAATACACAATACACCAAACCTATCAAACAAAGATAGGTTGGTTAGGATTAGAGATGAGATAACACGTATGATCAAAGTGATTGATCATACAATCCCTATGATGACATTAGTGTTGACAAGTTTTATGTGCAATCACTTTCTCAGAGTGTTGTCAGCTAGAAGAAATGGCCATCTATTTCTAAGGTGGTTTCAGTGGATAATGTTCTTAGCATGTTCCCTTCTTATAGGGGAAAAGAGAGAGTGAGAGGATATTCTCCCACCAAGCATGTGGATGCAATTTTCAGTCCTAAATCATCTATCCTAGGTTTTTGGTAGCTTATCACAAATGGCCAAACAATGATGAGTTGCCATTATATTTTTGCAAACAATTATATGTAGAGTTCCATTTACATTTATCTGTCGATTATACATCTTTCCCTAAACATGCTAGTCAGGGGAAACAGAGGTTTGCAGAGAGACCTAAGTATAGAAGAGCAGATGTGCCACCTCTTCGGGACAAGAGGTCCTTAGTTTGCCCACACCTTTTGGTTCTTCCAAAACATGTGGAACTAGTAATGTCACCCAACTAGCATTGACCCCCTCAAGATGCATGATTTTTGAGAGCATGATGACTATTGCCATTGATGTTGATCAGTTGTCATCCGATCGTGTTGGCAGCTATTTGTTATGCCCGAGGATTGACATTCCATCCACCGAGGCCACATCGACCAATTGTTAAGATCGTTACATTCATGCTGATATACCATCACCACATGATGTGGCATAGACTAGGGGAGAGAGTGCTTTGCAGAATATGACTAGATGCCTGGCAAGTGATTTATTAGATTCATACCAGTTCATCAGCAATCAGTATGGGATCCCACTTAATGCTATATCCTCACATCTTGAGTGATATTTTGGTAGACAAAGGAGCCATGGTTAGGTTCACAAGGTTTGGGCAGACATCAAGATGTTCTAGTTGGTCCTATAGGCTTCACCCCTCCACATGTGCCAATTGGTCCTAAGGTTGAGGTTACTGCACATGATGTTATGTGAGGTGAGTATAGCAGGCTTCTTTTCAGCACTGAGACTGCACCATCTATACATGTATCATTGTCTCTCCATGATTCTGACCTTAGTGGGATTGGGAGTGCCTTTGTTGGTGCAATTAAGGTACAATTTATTTAAAAATTATAATCTATATTGATAAATTATATATTTAAAAATTATAAGTTCAATTTTAAATAAAATCACATACATTGATGCAATCTTAAATGTACATGTGTATTAGACACAAGCTACTATTTTATAACCTGGATATGGAGATTTCCATCATGCTAGCGATCCTAGTCATCATCATGAGTTAATTTAGATTTGTCAAGTATGATTTATTTATTTGAAATCAAAACAAATTATATGTTAGGTAATTTAGATTTGTCAAGTATTATTTATTTATTTAAAATCAAAACAAATTATATTTGTGTGTATATATATAGAATTTAAAAATTTTATGGTGTTTCATGTGTAAACCCTAACCCATAACTCGGCACAGCGCTCAAGTCACAGATTAGTCGAGGGCTCCAATCAGGGATCATGATAGCTCAAGACACATCTCAAGACAGAGCAAGGTTCAATCCACTCATAGAGAGAGACATTTATGAGTTGTTATTATGATTCGGATGTTTTATATTTGTACATTTGGACATTATGACTTACATGTTATTATATTTTATCTAGACGTTTTTATGAGTCACATGAACTTTTATATCTAGACGTTGTTATTATGAGTCACATGTTTTATATTTGGACATTATATGTACACTTATGTTTTATATCTTAGAGAAGTTCTTATATGAGTCACATGCTTTATATTTACATTTTGAAATTTATATTACGAGTTACATGCTTTATATTAATTATTTGGACATTTGGATGTCCATTGTTTATTTTGTGAAGAAATTTAATTACTTTCCCCTTTATGAATAAATTTAATGCATTGATGTAATATAGATATAAATGCTTGGTAAATTATTCAATCCAAGGATAACCAAGTGCCATGTTTAATCTACTTGACATAATGTTTTCAATGGTTGAAGCAAACATAAAAAGAGTTTTATTTAGTTAAAGCAAACATAAGTAACTACTCTACCTAATAAGTTAGTGTTATTTTTCCTTTTATCTAAATTTCTAAATGTGTCCTAATTAGGCTATATTCCTAATCTAAAATAAGATTAATTTGGGAAATAGAAAATGAATATAGGAAGATATCTAAGCAAATGAAGTAGTACATATTTAAACCTAGTAAAATTAAAAACTATCTAGAATAGCTAAAGTTGTAAGATTTAACAAACTTAAATTATTTTTAAAAACCATAAATCCAATGAAACATAGATTAATAAATATCCTTTATCCTCTACATATCCAAATAAGTCTTGATAGTGACTTGTCACACAAGTTCACTCTTGAATACAAATCCATTGTCTAAAATAAAAAAACACTAAAATCCACTTTTGAAGCCCTAGTTGAAAAATTAGGGCTCAAAAAATCTTGAAATGACTATTAACTAGAGAAAGAAAGTTATGGGCAACTCAAAATCTCTAAGATCTTGATGCTAAAAAATGGGCTTATCGACTTTCTAAGTCAAAAGTTATGGTCTTTGGAAGTTATGCTCCTACATCATTATTACAAGATAGAGAAAGATACATAAAATAGAAAAATAAAACACAACACAAGCTAAAGAAGTAATATAGATTCTCATTGGACTCATGAGCTGATTTCACTTTTGAAGGTTGTTTCAAGATCCTAGAACATTGTTCATCATGAAACAACCTCACATGAATTCTGCTAGACAATATATGAAAATCCTACATCAAAGTAAGCATAAATTCCTTAATGTCCTCCAAAGATCCGGGATTGGCATTGCTAGGATTAATAGAATATATTTAATCCTCCAAAATTTGAGAATAACATGCTTTCCATCCATTAGATCATGTATAGATGTAGTAAATTGAAGCATTTATATTGTATATTCCCTTTTCTTGTTGAGCATTATAATTACCTAGATCAAGGATATCTTAAACAATAGGATGTAAATCATTAGAATAACTTGTATGATCATGATTCATCTCAACTCTTTGATTACACCACAAGTTGATAATAGTACTAGTCTTGGAAAATAATGCAGTTTATTTTAAGGGTTCAAATCTTCATAAACCAATTTTATTTTGCCCTTTGAACTTGAAGAAGTGGAGGGAAAGCATGTTTTCACATAAGATTAGAAGTACTTAAATTTTTACTATTATTTATTAAATTTTATTGCTCCTTGTGCTTTTAGTACGTCACCTACTTGGATTTTAGACCCTTAGTTGATTGTCACCTTCTCAACCCTCCATTATTTGTGCTTAATTATTAAATATTTAATTATAGATTATAATTAGCCCTTTTCCTTATCTTCAATAGTACATTCTTATATTAAACATCTTAATGTGTTTTTATTGTTTATTGTCTCTTACCAATATATCATTTAGGTGTTAATTAATAGGGTAAATGACATAATGAAAATATTACCACAATAGAGATTTAATCTAATAAAGCATGTGATAAAGACAATAAATTAATTATCCAATTGAAAATAAAACATAACAAATGCAAACCATAACACTATATTTACATGGAGAAAACCTTGTGGGAAAAAAACTCCACCACAAAAGAGACCCAAGCTTGAATTAATCTAAAAAGAGTATGCACCAATACAATCACTTATATTTTGTAAGTTGTTTGAACTCTATTTTTTGCTAGATTTACAAAATGATAAATTGTGACTTGCTAATGGTTAAAAAATATTTGTTATTTGCTTGGTGACCTCAACTTCCCAATCACACCCCAAAACAAGAACATTATGACTTTCAAGAAAATAAGAATTTTTTACAAATTGATTTTAGGATTTATTTCTTAACTCAAAATATAAAGTGGGATTTTAGAGATATAAGGCATTTTTTTAGTTATTACAAACTTATTCCCAATTTCTAGTTCTTGGTAGTAAATTACAAAGGGGGATTTTGGTGGTAATTTGTAAAAGTGTAAATTTATTAAAATTGCATATTAGTTCTACACCTCTATTTCCATCTCGAAGTGGAACTATAGAACAATCATGCAATCCATCAAAATTGAAAAATTTCAATTAATGTCCACACTTATAACAATTGATCATGTAATGCAACTTTTCCCACGTGTATGCAAGAACCTATATATCCTGTCACATTATCATTTTCAATACTTGATTTATCAATTAAACTCTCTCACCTATGTTTCATGACCTACAATTACAAGCACCATATTGCATGCATCTTAGTTGTCTCTTTGATTACAAAAATGGTGATTTGGGCCCCATTCCACTGGTAAAATTTGCTCAAATTTGGTGGGATGGAGGGGCATAGGAAGTGGTGTAAGATTCTAGTGGTTATTTTGTAGGAGATAGAGTTTGAGGTTGAATTTTTTCAGGCCCTAGCTTGATTTTTCTCTTGTTTTGACTAAAGAGACTAGGTAGAGTGGTGTAGGCGTGAAATAACCAACTTGTGATGAAGTATGGTGACAAAACTTGCATAAAGGTAATCCATGGAATGTGTTGAGATCCTTGAAGTTGACAGGAGAAGTCTGGTGTTTAGATTTCAAGTACTTGCTTTGTGTGGTTGTAACCTTGAGTAAGCAAGAAGGGTAACTTGGGACAGTCTAAAGGAAGGTCTGTAGTCTGTGAGGTCTAAGACCTTGGGAGTCATTATTGGTTTACTCATGTCATTCCTACATAGTTCAAGGTGTTTCAATTTTTTGTTGAAGAGATTGGAGTGTTAGTGCCATTTGAAGCTTTGTAGCCTTGTTAAGGTCATATCAAGTTGAAGAGAGTTTAGTATGATTGAAAAATGAGCCCATTGTTGTGAAATATGCCTCCATTGTATTAAATTGAACCCCTTAAAAGGTTATTTATCAACTTTAGAGATCACTCAAGAATACTTTTAGACAAATTATACTAATTTTGGTCTTGGAAGTCATTATTGGTTTACTCATGTCATTCACACATAGTTCAAGGTGTTTCAATTGTTTGTTGAAGAGATTGGAATGTTTATGATGCAGGAGCATCCCTGGTTCAAGAGTAATCTTGTATCAACCAAAAACATTTGCATTTTAGTTCTTTCATTTTCTAGTTCAGTTCAAAGCAGTTCAGTCAGAAGTAGTTTCAACTTGTGTTTCAGTGTTGGAAATTCACATCTTGTAGATCTAGACTTAGCATCTACATTCATTCATCTACATCATATCAAGGATTTAGATCATTTGGATTAGTTATCGGAAAGATATTGCTATCAGAAGATCAACTATTTTCTCAAAACAAAGCACTCTAGCAGTTCCTAATAATCAGCTGAAGGAGAAGGCTTGCAGATCTCAATGACACATCATTCAAAGTCCTTTGGTTCATGGCTGACCTTGCCCAAGGGTCCACATGTTTTTCCATTCATTTGAGGAAGTGTTCTATGCATTTAGGTCTGACCTATCTGTGAACACATTACAACTCTTCATTGGAGTTTGTAACCTTCCTTAGCCAACACAGAGGAATCCTTTGGTCCAAAAATGATATATATTGATGTAATAGATCCTTAGGAAAGTATCTATTTAGATAAGAAATATTTGGTAGTTTAGATTTTGTGGGAAGGGAGCTTCAAAGCTTTATCTTGCGCATGTATGTAATCAGGCCTGTGAGCCCTAATTGTAAGCCTGCATGTTGCTGGCTAGATTGTATCTGAATTCTTTCATATATTGAATGACTAAATCTACAATTGTTCCATTTTCTTTGAGTTGTTTCTGTTGTGTTTACTCTTGCTGCACGGTCTAGATTGTTCACTCTATGAACCCTCCTACCATGACTACACCAAGTGGTATCAAAAGGAAAGTTTGATTCTCTCAAGCGAATTGGTGAAGGGGATTCCACAAGATCTTGTTGTGAGTAGATTACCGATCTAAGGTAGGTTACTTGTGAGTAACTGATCACCAACTGAGAGGCAGTTGTCACTTGTAGCACGATCGCCGAACCTGAGGTAGTTTGCACTTGATCCTAGGAAGATGCCGCTGTGAAGAGTTCCTCCTATTGGTACAATGGCTAATAGAATGGGTGAGACGATGGAATTGATGAGAACAATGTGATTTTGTTTGGATGTTGTTGAAGAAGATAGGCGAAGAGGATTGACACCGAGAACTAATGTTGAAAGTGATGATGAGGAAGAATTTCAATCTGCTGAACAAATTAGCAAAACCCTTGAAGGCAATGAAGAAGAAGAATTAGATTAGATAAAGATGTTGCGAGCTATTTCAAAGATTAGAAAAAGAACTAGAGTTGATGTACCGAACTATACTGGTAATTTGAATCTTGAAGAATTTATTGACTCGATAAATGACATGGAAGAATACTTTGAATATGAGGAGATTGAAGATCCAGAGAAGGTGAAAGTTGCAAAGACAAAGTTGAAAGGACATGCTACTATATGGTGGAAAGAAGTTCAGTTGGAAAGAAATGAAAGAGGAAAAGAAAAGATTACAAAGTGGGACCAGATGGTGACAAAGTTGAAGAATTAGTTCATACCTATTGACTATGAGTTGGAATTGTTGAAAAGATTGCAGAACTTGAGACAAAAGGATAAATCTGTGGAGTACACTGAAGAATTTCATAAAATGATCATAAGGATAGGACATAGTGAAGAAAGCAAGGAGAAAGTGGCTAGATACATCAATGAACTGAGATGGAACATTCAAGAAGAACTAAGTTTGGTAAGGATGGCATCTTTGGAAGAAGCATATCAATTTGCCCTAAAAGTTGAAGAGAAACTGAATAAGAAGCATGACCAGAGACAGAGAGGCAGAGGAGGTAAATTTTAGAGAGGTAAAACTTTTTCCAAAAATGATAGATCATTTGTGGAGCAGAACAAGTTTGATAGCCTAGTTAGGAAGGATGACAGATGACAATGCTTACTGGAGAGATGATAGAAGTTTTCACTGAAGAGGAAACCCTAGTGCATACCAGAATGAAGGACATAGAAGAGAAGGAAGAGGATTTGATAAGAAGACATTTATAGGTACTTGTTTCAAGTGTGGAGGTGAAGGACATAGAGCATTTGAGTGTAATCAGGGTAGTACAAGCAAGAGGACAGAGAACAGTGGAAGAGAAGCCTATGTTGAAGAAGAACCTGTTGAATCACCCAGTTTTGTTGGTAAATTAGAGAAAGGAGAATCCATATGAGGAGAACACTATTTCCAACAGAGGAAAATGAGGAACCATCACAGAGGAATTTAAGTCTATTCGAAACCAGATGCAAATTTGGAGGTAAGTGTTGTAAAGTTGTAATTGATAGTGGTAGTTCAGATAACCTAGTTTCAGAGGAGATGGTGACTAAGTTGAAGTTGGAAAGATTAAAACACCCTAAGCCCTATCAAATAGAATGGATTCAGGATGATCATAAGATACTAGTGAGTGAACAATGTTTGGTAAAATTTCATATTGGATCTTATCATGATGAAGTCTTGTGTGATATTATGCCTATGGATGTTTGTCATATCTTATTGGGTAGAGCTTTCCAGTATGATAGAAAAGCTATGCATGATGGGAGAAATAATACATATACTATAACAGAAAATGGGAAAATAATTACTTTGATTCCTTTGGAAGTTGATCCTAAAGATGTGGTATGTGGGAATGCTAGAATCTGTTTGGTAAATGGAGGAAATTCTTGCATGGTTTGAAATAGGAAAGTATGTGTTATGCCTTGATTCCTAAAACACTTGAAGTAGTGAAGAAACAAATTGAACTGGATGAAATAAAGGAGTTGCTGATACAGTATTAAGACATCATATCAGATAATGTACCTAAAGGATTACCACCTATCAGGAGTATCAGTCATCACATGAATCTTATACCGGGAGAAAGTTTGCCTAACAAAGAAGCACACCAGATGACACTAGTAGAGAATGAAGAATTGAATAGACAGATACAAGAGTTGTTGAGGAAAGGTTTGATTAGAGAAAGTTTGAGTCCATGTGCAGTACCTACAGTGCTAGTACTGAAGAAGGATGGAGAATGGAGAATGTGTACTGACTCTAGAGAAATAAACAACATCATAGTTAAGTATAGATTTCATTTACTTAGGATGGATAATATTATGGATTGTTTGAGTGGAGCAAGATATTTCACAAAGATAGACTTGAAGTGTGGATACAATCAGATCAGAATCAGAGAAGGTGATGAATGGAAGACTTCTTTCAAGACAAATGAAGGATTGTATGAGTGGTTAGTGATGCCTTTTGGATTGACAAATGCATCGAGTACTTTCATGAGGTTGATGAATGAAGTTCTGAAGAAATTCTTGGGTAAGTCTGTAATTGTGTACTTGGATGATATTCTAATTTTTAGTAGGACAAAAGAGGAACATTTGTTGCATATTAGACAAGTTTTGCAGAGGTTAAGAGAGGAGAAATTGCTGATAAACATCAAGAAGTGTAGTTTCATGAAGGAAGAGTTGGTATATTTTAGATTTGTGATTTCTGCAGAAGGATTGATGATGGACCCTAAGAAAGTGAGAGAAATTGTTGAATGGCCTACATCAGAGAGCATTGGAGAAGTTAGATCATTTCATGGATTGGCTAGTTTCTATGGGAAGTTTATTGGAAATTTTAGTTCTGTTTGTAACCGTATGACAGAGACAATGAGAGGTGACAGAAAGGATTTCAAGTGGACATTAGGAGAAGATAAAAGTTTTGAGTTGTTGAAGTAGAAAGTGATAGAGCAATCTATTTTGGCATTGCCGGATTTCAATAAGGTATTTCAAGTTGATTGTGATGCTAGTGGAAATGCAATTGGCGCAATGTTAAGTCAAGAAGGTAGACCTGTAGCTTATTTTAGTGAAAAGTTGAATGATGCAAGGAGAAGATATTCAGTTTATGATCAAGAGTTCTATGCCATACTTCAATCCTTGAAGAAGTGGAGACATTAATTATTACCTAAGGAGTTTGTGTTGTATACAGATCATCAAGCTTTGCAATATTTGAATAATCAAGGTAAGTTGAATCAGAGACATATGAGATGGGTACAGTTCATGTAGACTTATACTTTTGTGTTAAAGCATAGGAGTGGAAAATTAAATAAAATTGTTGATGCCTTGAGTAGAAGAAGAAACTTGTTGACAGAGATGAGAGTTGAAGTGTTGGGTTTTGATGAATTGAAGAACCTGTATGAGGGAGACACTGATTTTGTAGAACCTTGGAAAGCATGTAAGGAACCTATTGTGATAGATAGAAGTAAGTGGTTGGACTATTTCATTCAAGAAGATATGTTATTCAAAAGAAGTTAGTTGTGCATACCTAAAAGTTCAATGAGGGATAATTTGATCAAGGAGAAGCATAGTGGTGGATTGGCAAGACACTTTGGCATTGACAAGACAGTGGCTTTGGTGAGTGAAAATTACTTTTAGCCTCAGATACATAAGGATGTTCAGAGATTTGTGTAGAGTTTGTCAAGTTACAAAAGGGAGTAGTCAGAACATTAGATTGTATAAACCTTTGACAGTTCCAGAGAGACCTTGGGAAGACTTAATCATAGATTTTGTAATAGGATTGCCTAAGACACAGAGAGGACATGATTCAATATTTGTAGTGGTTGACAGATTTTCAAAGATGTCTCATTTCATACCTTGTAAGGAGACAACTGATGCAGTGCATGTAGTTGACCTATTTTTCAAAGAAATTGTGAGATTGCATGGATTACGTAAGAGTATAGTTTTAGACATAGATACAAAGTTTGTTGGATATTTTTGGAAGACACTTTGGAGGAAGATGAAGATAGATTTGAAGTTCAGTTCAACTTTTCATCCACAGACAGATGGACAGATAGAGGTAGTAAATAGGAGTATGGAAAATTTGTTGATATTTTTGGTTGGAGAGAAATCTGGAAGTTGGGATTTGATTCTTTCACAAGTAGAGTTTGCATACAATAATTCAATAAATAGGTGTACCAAAAGAACACCTTTTGAGATTGTGACCGGAGTGAATCCTAGAGGAGTTGCAGAATTGAGAGACATCAATATAGAGGAAAAGAGGATTTCAGAAGCAAAAGAATTTGTAGACCACATGAAGACAGTGAATAACTAGGTGAAGAAACATTTGGAAGCTATGAACAATAAGTACAAAGAGAAGGCTGATGAGAAGAGAAGACATAAGGAATTTGAAGTTACAGATGAAGTCATAGTGTACTTGAAAAAAGAAAGATTTCCAGTTGGGACTTATAACAAGTTGAAGATGAAGAAGTTTGGACCTTGTCAGATACTCAGGAAATTTGATTCCAAAAATGCATATGAAGTGGAGTTACTAGAGAATTTGGGTATATTACCTATTTTCAACATTGTAGATCTTTATCAGTATCATGAAGCAGAGTTCAGTGATAGCATAGTAGAAGACTTGAAGAAGCAGTTCGCACAACAAGCACCAGAGCAAATTGAAGACATCATGGATAGCAGAGTTGGACACAACACTAGAGGAAGACAATATAAAGAATATCTTGTGAAGTGGAAACACAGACTGAAAGAAGATTCATCATGGATTTCTCAGGCTAAGGTGGACCGTCTTGGTTCTCCCCTAGCCCCAGCAAAGTGAGGGACTCATTTTTTCAATAACCTCAGATGTCTGATGCAGGAGCATCCCTGGTTCAAGAATAATCTTGCATCAACCAAAAATATTTGCATTTCAATTTGTTTACATTTTAGTTCTTTCATTTTCCAGTTCAATTCAAAGCAGTTCAGTCAGAAGTAGTTTCAGCTTGTGGTCTGGTTTTGGCAATTCACATCTTACGAATCTAGACTTAGCATCTACATTCATTCATCTACATCATATCAAGGATTCAGAGCATTTGGATTAGTTACCGGAAAGATATCACTATCAGAAGATCAACTATTTTCTCAGAATAGAGTACTCTAGCAATTCCTGATAATTAGCTAAAGGAGAAGGTTTACAGATCATTCCTTGACTTGCAGATCTCAATGACACATTCTTCAAAGTCCTGTAGTTCATGACTGACCTCCCCCAAGGGTCGACATGTTGTTCCATTCATTTGAGGAAGTGTTCTATGCATTTAGGTTCGACCTATCTTGAACACGTTACAACTCTTCATTGGAGTTTGTGACCTTCCTTAGCTGACGTGGAGGAATCCTTTGGTTTGGAAATGATACATATTAATGTAATAGATCTTATGAAAGTAGCCATTCACATAAGAAAGATCTAGTAGTTTAGATTTTGTGTGAAGGGAGCATCAAAGCTTTATCTTGCACATGTATGTAATTAGGCCTGTGAGCCCTAATTGTAAGCCTGCATATTGCCGACCAGAATGTATTTGAATTCTTTGATATATTCAATGACTAAATATGCAAGTGTTCCATTTTCTTTGAGTTGTTTCTGTTGTGTTTACTCTTGCTGCACGGTCTGGATTGTTCATTCTATGAACCCTCCTACTGTGATTGCACCTGTTAAACTTTCCATTTGAAGCTATGTAGCCTTGTTAAGGTCATATCATGTTGAAGAGAGTTTAGTATGATTGAAAAATGAGCCCATTGTTATGAAATATGCCTCCATTGTGTTGAATTGAACCCCTTCAAAGGTTATTTATCAACTTTAGAGATCACTTGAATACTTTTAGACAAATTATACTAATTTTGGGCTTGGGAGCCATTATTGGTTTACTCATGTCATTCCCACATAGTTCAAGGTGTTTCAATTGTTTGTTAAAGAGATTGGAGTGTTTAACTTGCCATTTGAAGCTATGTATCCTTGCTAAGGTCATATCAAGTTGAAGAGAGTTTAGTATGATTGAAAAATGAGCCCATTGTTGTGAAATATGCCTCCATTGTGTTGAATTGAATCCCTTCAAAGGTTATTTATCAAGTTTAGAGATCACTCAAAAATACTTTTAGACAAATTATACTAAGCATGGGCTTGGGAGTCATTATTGGTTTACTCATGTCATTCCCACATAGTTCAAGGTGTTTCAATTGTTTGTTGAAGAGATTGGAGTGTTTAACTTGCCATTTGAAGCTGTGTAGCCTTGTGAAGGTCATATCAAGTTGAAGAGAGTTTAGTATGATTGAAAAATGAGCCCATTACTGTGAAATATGCCTCCATTGTGTTGAATTGAACCCCTTCAAAGGTTATTTATCAACTTTAGAGATCACTCAAGAATAATTTTAGACAAATTATAGTATTATTGGGCTTGGGAGTCATTATTGGTTTACTTATGTCATTCCCACATAGTTCAAGGTGTTTCAATTGTTTGTTGAAGAGATTGGAGTGTTTAACTTGCCATTTGAAGCTATGTAGCCTTGTTAAGGTCATATAAAGTTGAAGAGAGTTTAGTATGATTTAAAAATGAGCCCATTGTTGTGAAATATGCCTCCATTGTGTTGGATTGAACCCCTTCAAAGGTTATTTATCAACTTTAGAGATCACTTGAATACTTTTAGACAAATTATACTAATCTTGGGGTTGGGAGTCATTATTGGTTTACTCATGTCATTCCAACATAGTTCAAGGTGTTTCAATTGTTTGTTGAAGAGATTGGAGTGTTTAACTTGCCATTTGAAGCTGTGTAGCCTTGTTAAGGTCATATCAAGTTGAAGAGAGTTTAGTATGATTCTGAGAGTCAACAAGGAATATAATATTTTGAAGTAGTACACAGCAAATGAATATATCTCAATGCTTAAATATTTTTAGTAATAAATGAAATGTAATCAAATATTAAAGAAATTTGTACATATTTTAAAAAGCTAGAGCATATAAATACCATTAAAGATCTACCTAGACTTCAGTTAAAATAACAATCATCATGTTAAAATCCAAAATACAAAAGAACTCTCAGAAGAGAACTCATAAGCTCTTGCACATCATCTTTGAACATGTAAATTATGAACTAGATTGATCTATCTAATGTAGGTTTGTTATGTTTGATACCCCTACATGATAAGGATACAAAAAAAAGAGCTTCCCTTAGCTTTGAGAAATATTTATTCTATACTGACAAGGCCAACCACATGAAGGTGGAAGCTCAGTGGCCTCACGTAAGACCTAAGACACCTAAGACCTAAGACCTAGAACACAACTAAGACCTAAAAGACACCTTTAAGACAATTAAGACATAATTAAGACACCTAAGACCTTTAAGATGCTTAAGACATACACTAAGACACCTAAGACCTTTAAGATACTTAGAAGACATATCTACCTGACACATTTCAGACACCTAGACACCTAAGTCTTAAAATACCTAAGAAACCTACGACCTATAAGACACTTATACACCTCTAAAACACCTAAGAATTAAAACATATCTAAGACACATAAGGAACTTAAGACATATAGTAAGACACCTAAGACCTTTAAGACACTTACTTGACATGTATTTAAGACACCTAGACAACTAAGACACCTAAAACACCTAAGAAAGGTCTAAGATGCCTAATATACCTTTAAGACACTTAAGACATATATCTAAGACACGTAAGACCTAAGATATGTCTAGAAGACATATTTAAGACACATTTAAGACACCTAGACACCTACAACCTAAAATACCTAAGAAAATGTAAGACCTAAGACACCTCTAGACACCTAAGACATCTAAGTCTATCTATATATAGTTTAGAGATCATACCTGTACAACATGAAGTTCAATTTTATAACTTGAATTCCTTATAGGCATAGACCTACATAATTGCAAAAACAAAAATCTATGTAAATAAATTTATAGCTCATTTGTAGCTTGATTATGTTTGATTATAATAAAATTTGAACTAAGGACCATTGAAATTAAAATTTGAAAGAAAAGAACTATCAAGAATCATGTACATTTTAAAATAAATCAATAGATCAATAGATAATTCAAGTGCATATACCTTCATACCATATATCGATTGGTTCAACTCACTCTTCAATAATGTAGTTAGAGCTCTTGTTACATATAATCTAGATCTTTTCTATCTTTTATTATCTCTAAAATCTTTTTGTGATCTTTAATAGACAACCTCCACTTTTGTTGGCCACGTCCTTTTTTTTGTAAAGTTTCCAAACTTAATCTTGTTGCTATAACTAAGTGACTGTGCTGTAGAACCTTTTGTCCCAAGTGACATATAACCAATAAATATAATACCATTTTTATCTATCTTTACTTATTGATAATAGGTGCCTTCAACAACAACTGATCCAATGAGATATGATTATCCATCACCATCTGTCATTGATTCTAACAATTTTGATTTTGCTTGTGTGCATCTTAGTAGATAGTAATCTACACCTTCTATATTGTCAGGATCTGCAACCACAGCAAAAATATCTCCTATACAAACCATAAGTAAACATGTTTGTACATACATTTGAGTTGAACAATGTAAATCAAATGTTCAAAACTTTATTACAATCTAGAATATAAATCAATTTTGTAACTTACCTATAACAACTAAATGTGATACACGTTCGTAATTAGCTGAATATATATAGGATCATATACACCTACAATGTAACTATCTTCAAAAGGAGGCATTAATACTATTTGATACATGATTTTTCTCTCACTTGAATAGTAAGAGGCTTGCTATGTCCTATAGTCATGACTTGATGCAAACTTCTAACACCATTAATTGCTTGACAATTATATGGATTCAATCGATCAATATCTGCATGCATGAACTTTTTTGAGCATCTTAATTAAAACTAAAATTCAATTAAATCACATGTGTACTTAAATTTAAATATTAAAGTTTTCAAATAACATAAATTCAATTAACATACCTTTAACTTCCCAAAAATAGCATTTGTTGCATATTGAGTCATGGGCACCAAAATGGCTTTTGTACCATTCAACAATTTGATTTGCATTTCATATGGTGTTACCTACAATTTCATGTTGGTGAAGTGCCCAGCTAAGAGGTAAAAATTTAAAAAAGTTCACATGTACATCCAACTATTACAATACATGTAGATCAATTCAATAAATCATTGTAGAAGTATTCAACAATTTTAATTTTTGTAAATTTCGTATCTAGTACATTACCTACAAGTTCATATTGGCGAAGTGCACGCTTTACACATGCTCCTACTCCATCATGCTCTCCTTTTCTGTGTCCACTCTTAAAAAAATTCCATCAAAACTTTATGTCAAATCTAGCATGTTGTTGCATTAACCAATTAAATGCTTTTGTAGACTTAAATTGTCCTGTATAAATAGTTATATATAAACAACGATTTGAAAACCAAAAATTAATTAAAAATTCAAGTCTTAAAATTTTAGAAATTTATAAATTATAAATTATAAATTAAAAATAATAATAAAATCAACACTTACCAGCACATCCATCAGACCAAATCTAGTGTTGTAATGTAGTAATGGCACATTGTCTCAAATCTTCAAAAAACATTCGAAAGCAATGTGCTACATAGCTTCTATCATGACCCATATCATCACTGATATAAAAAGTGAACCTCCTTGATGATAATTCATTCATCTTCTATACTCTCTACCTCATCTACAATAACTCAGCATGTCTATAACAAACTTGTACAAAGATTATGACTTGTTCTGAATGATAATATTGACTTTGAATCTCAATTCAAGGACTAAATGTATAATTTTTAGTAAAATATACAATAGAGAGAATACAACCCGGTGGAAAATAATTCTTTGAGTCATGAAATTTCTTAGCCTACCATTTTGCGCCATGACAATGTTGGATATGTGGGTATACAATGTTATGAAATTTGTTCGTAAACTCGTTGCAAGCCAATTCACTCTCTCTCTAAACAATTTTTTGGATTCAGCTCCTGACTTCGTTGAGTATTTTTCATATTCAAATCTCTTCCAAATAAATAGCATTGAATGATCAATATTCTCAAATGGTAAAAATTTTGTCAAATTTCCACAATCTACACATATATTTCTTATACACTGTACATTGAATTCATCTAAATCTTCTAATTTTTCACATAAGATAGACTTCACAAATTGTGTTGTATTTCTAGGGATGGCTACATTTAGATTAACTATTGCCATAATTTTTTTATGACTATAGGTGTAGATGAAATTCAACATGATTTCGACAGCAACAAGTTTCACATACTTTATTTATACATACAAAACTTGGTCATAAATTCTCAATCATCCTTTGAGAAATCTTAACCTGTGAAAATTCTTTCTTGAATGCTTCAAAAAATTCACTTTGTGTTGTATCTATAAAATGCTTTGGATGAGCAATTTTTTTACCATCTTCATCTTTTATTTGTATAGTGTCCCTTCTATTGGAAGAAACATGGGAGTGCTTGGTCCAATATCCAATTACTTTTTGTTGTACATCTTCTGAAATTTTCTCTCCGAGGGACTCGACAAATATTTACTCAATTATTTTCAATGTTTTCATCTAATCTATTTCTCTTCTTGATATATCTTTGAACAATTCTCCTAGATACATTTACTAATTCGGTAATTGATTTAACTTGTCTTCTATGTGATAATTTCTTACTAGAAATTACAGTCATCAATGCTCTATGTGCAACACTTAAATCAGAATTTTGAATCTTGGTTTGAATTGAATCCAATGCTGTTTACAAGTTTTCAATTACTCTCTAATTTATTAAACAGTGGTCATTTCTTTTCTCCTAAATAACTTTGCACATAATTGTGCTCCTCCAATTAGAGATTTATCTTCAAAAAATTCATCCCAAATTCTTTTAGAGTGCAATTTTATTGTGCTTTCAAGTAACATATGTCCAGGTGAAATATTTTTGAAAAGAGGATCCTCATCCATCTCCATAAGATTTTTGATTCCATACAAAAAAATTCTATCACTACTACCAATTTTATTTTGTACTTGTTCATTAACACGTCCTTCAACTTGTTCATCAATAATTTCAATGGGTTGTTCTTGACTAGATGTTCCTAGGGTTTTTCATCTCTTTTTCAGTCATACAACCTTGATCTAGTTCTTTTATTCCCCATCACAAATTGCTTGTTGTAATTCACCTACACACACATATACACTTTAATAAATAACTCATGAAGTTCAATTTCTACATGGTAAAATGAGTAAATAAGTTGGGAATCATGTTACATACCTGAAAATTTGTAGCCTCTCATGCCAAAAAAACTCTTTTTGTGTGGTTTCTACAAATGCTTAAATTGAAAAAAATTAAAAAAATAATTTTTAGCCTCTATTGTGAAAAATTATGCTTCTTCTATTTTTTCCTTGATGCTTGAATTGAGAAAAAACACAAAAAATAAATCCATATATATATAATTAAGTTTTTTAAAAAATAACAAAAAGCAAAGAAAAAAAAAAACCACCGACTGGTGGTGGTTGCCGGAGTTATATAATTTCAGGCAAGTCAATCTTGCCCGAAACTATCTATGTGGCATTCCACTTGGCAGCGACCTCCTCATTTTTTGGGTTTTCTGAAATTCTCAACTTAAACTGAATATTTCTTCAATCAAAATGAATTATTTCAAAAATAAAAAAATATCCTTTTGTAGAGCTCTGAGTCTAGAATCCAAACATGATTTTTTGTTAATATTTTGATTAGTTTTAATATATATTTTTTTAAATTATTGCAAGTAGGTTGTTAAAATCAGATATAACACACTAGAAATTAAAAAATATATCAAAACACATCCAATTTTTTTCAAAATTATATGGTACACTAGAGAAAAGAGTCCTCTCCAAAAGGGTATAATTGGTTTTGTGAAAATTATAAAAAAATTAGACAAAAGTTGACATGGAATGAAAACTATCAGATTCTGTAAAGTTTGACTTTAAAATGATATTAAGAAGAAAATATGCATTGAAAACTATTTTTTTTCTCCGTACACTAGATATTGAACTCATCTATTTGGAAAAGAAAAAATTAGGGAAAAATAAGATGGTTTCCTCTTTTTTTTTTGTGACGTGGACTCAAAGTCGCGTTTTCCTGAAATTTTCAGCAATTCAAAATTTGCTTTTAAATTTATAAAAAAATGTCAAAATAATTTTTTATTTTTTTTGAAAAATTACAAGCATAAAATTCATCAAGAGATCTACATTTCATTAGTTTACATCATTTTGAAATTCAAAACGTAAATGCCACTTTTATGAGGTCGAAGTTGAAACTTTTTGCTTGTGTTGGCCGATTCTTTTATAAAAGTGTGACACAGGTTTGTGATTTTACCCACCATTAAACCTTTGATCTTTATTGGCATTTTGGTGAGTTCAAGAACCTTTGAACTTGCTGATAAGGTTCAAAGAAGCCCAAAAAGGCTGACAAAGGACTATACTTAGAATTTTTTTAGGGTTTTTAAGTTTTTTGTGAAGGGTTAACCAAGTAAAACACTAAGGGGGGCATATAACATAGGGCGAACACACTTAGGGAATTTTGCAAATTTTTGCAAGTTTGGGAACACCAACACAACATTCAACCAAAGGGTTAAAATTTATTTTTATTTTAAGTATTTAGATTTTGAAAAAATTAATTAGTACAAATTTGTTCATTAGTTAGTTTCAAATATCTAGTTGTTATGTCTTATAGATTAATTTACTAAGTTATATTATTCATAGTTAGATTAGACTATATGTATTAGATCAATGTCCCTTTACATACATTCATTGTGCAGATTAGTTTTATGCAACTAACCTACACTTTTGTTGCTCACACACATTCAAACAATTAACCCAATCAAATGATTAACACTGAACTCAAATGAAACAATGACAACAAGATGAATCATATAACATTCTTGTAATTTAGCAAATTTACAAACATAAAACAATTGACTCAGTCAAGCCAAACCAATCATATTAACCCCCTTTCAAGAAGTACAATTAGACTTGCCAATTTGAACATTGTAAACATTCAATGTCACAATAAATCAAACAAGCTATATCATGCCACAATACACATTGCAAGTATTGCATAAAATTATCAAACTTAGTGAAACAACTATCAACAAACACTTTAACAATGCTTTCAAATAAGTCAACAAAATTGTAAAAGCTATCTAATTATTGTCTAAGTGCATTAAATCAACCCAACAATCCAACAAGTGAACCCTAATGGTCAACATAAAGTGTCATCGAGAATTCTTCTTTTTGAATCTCTATTATGTATTCTTTGTGGCTTGATCTTGAGTCTCTTATTTGAGATTCCAAGTGAACTTCAACAACTTGTTCTAGCATGATCTCAAGAAGCCACTTATATGTTCTTTGGCATATAGTATACCTATTTTGGTGTATACAAGTTCATTTATTGAGTACATATACGATCTCTACAAGTGGGCCCTCGAACCACATGGCCCTGAATTGAGACTCATGGATGTGATCCAATAGAATGTGTACACTCATGAATCTTCTCCATGATGATTAAAAATAGGTCTAAGGATCAAGAATGTAAATCTATGGATTGGTGATAAAGAAACTAGGATGTCACAAGCTAACTTCACACAATTATGTCACTTATAAACTGATTATTACATTTACAAACACTAATCAAAGTGGTCCCAAATCATAAGGGAAAAGGGCATGGATATGTGATTTCACCACTATAATATATGACATTCACTAAAGTGGCTCAAATTTCCAAACATATAAGATAGAAATTCATTTGAGAGAGCTTGGAGTGCATTTCATAAAGCTCGTAGTGCATGTACACAATCATACATAAAAATTTTGATAGAAAATTTGAGTCACTTTAAACAATTTTGTTACAATTATATCACAATAAATTGTATTATAAAAAAATAAAAAATTATTTAAAAGACTAGATAGCTTTTAATCTATTAATGAAATTGAATGACTTAAAAAAAAGCATCATATTTGTTTTTAAAAAAAATTATTTTTTTAACAAAATTGTTGAGAAATACATGTGTAAAGAAACATAAAGACAAAGTGTCGACAAGATAAAGCTTAAAATCATTACAATTAGATTCGGTAAATTTTTTTAATACATACCGCAATTGAGCCAGACTTGAGTGTGCTGACGTCCACCAGCATTTTGATGGTCGAACATGATTCCTTACTGTCTGTCATTCACTTTTGTACGGCACTCCTCTGACACGCTTCTGCATTTCTTCCACGCAGTTTCCTATGCTAATCTACGAGTTCAGTCACTTCCTTGTCTCTAATTTTATTGTGACAAAGACTTTGGTCGTGGTTTATCATGGATTCCTTGTGCATTCTTTCCATCCGTTTGCCTAGGCAATCCACATTCACTCATTTTTCCGCGTTTCATACTGTTTATAATCTTTATAAGGTACATCCTCCCCTACCAAGTTTAACGCATCACTTTTAGAGCGAGTCCTGCTTCCATCCTGCTCTCCTTGGTTTTCTTACATTGTTTTGTTGTCTTCAGTTTAATCCAATTTCATGGCATCTACTTCTAGGCAGCTAGAGGTTGAGCCTACCCGTGCTTTTGAAGAAGTTGTGGCATCTGCATCCACTTCTGGTAGATCCATAATACCTGTAAAAAAAGTGCCCTACAATGTATTTATTAATGATCGTGGTCCTGATGTCAAATACACACTCGTGGCCACTCTTTATAATACCTTCACTGTCACTGGCACGGGATTGAGCATTTTTCTTGATTCTGAAAAGCTTGAATTGGGGGATTTCTTGCCTATAGAAATAGAAGCAGCAATGCAAAGTGCTTCAGTTCATATAGCTATATTTTCCCAGAATTATGCACAATCGCCGTGGGGTTTGGCAGAGCTTTCATATATGCTCAAAACAGGGAGACGAATTGTTCCTGTTTTCTATCATGTTCAGCCTGCTGATGTTTGACATGCAAAAGGAGTCTATGCTGAAGCATTTTCTCACCACGAAGAGAAGCATAGATACAGTTTAGAAAAGCTTCAAGAGTGGAAGGATGCCCTCTACAGAGTTTCCTATAATATGGGTCACATCATTAATAATAAAGAGTGAGTACGGAATACTCTTCTCGATCATCTTATGCATTCGGTGCATTTTTTTTATTTTTTTATTTTCGACGCACCTTATACTAAGGGATGTTTGTTCTGTTTCATTTTGCTGTTGTTGTATATGTTTTAGTGATAAGAGGACACTTCTCAAGAAAATTGTTAATTTTGTTTTGAGAGAAATTAAAAAAGCGCCTTTAGTTGTTGCCAAACATCCAGTTGGCTTAGATGAAGTTGTTAGAGACTTTGAAAGAATAAGAGATCAATCTGCAGAAAGCCATTCTATTGTGCAAGTTGTGGGAATTTGGGGTATGGGTGGTTGTCCAGACCCATAGCACCGAGAGCCTCTCGATCTATCTCAGTGAGGAAATAGTGTTGCAACATCAGTAAGGGAAACTGCTCCCTCGACATAAGTATATCCCGAATGTCCTCCTGCAAACACGTAAGGCAATGCATCAACCTAAACTACAAAAAAACCTACTCAACATATCTAAAGAATCATATCACTTACTTAACCTAAACAAATTGATCAAAACAAAATACAACATCTCTCGACTAGATTCCTGCAATCTTGGAGATCGCTTATCGATTGATGCATCGAGCAGGATGCCAATCGAGTCAATTTTGTTAAGTAATCTGACTATCCTATCCATATGTGCTGAACCAGAAGGTAAATGTGCAATTTCCCAATAAATGCGCCACTTCTGGCACATGCGCCACGGCATTTCTTAAATGTGCAGATCCATATCAAATGCGCAGCTATACCTCATATATGCACAGCCTAAATACATGTGCCGGAAGACAACATGCATATGCAAGAGCTCAATACATGCGCTGACCCATATCGTATATGTGCAGAACTTGCGTATACACCATCCCATATTGTAAATGTGCAACATAAAAACATATGCGCAGTTCTACAAGACATATGCGTCAAACTGCAATCTTGTACATCTATCTAAACAAATTTTCCCTAGCATTTATTACGCTAATAAATGACCCTAGGTAAAGTTTTTCAAACTACATACCAGTGGTCCTATCTCATCAGGTCGATCGAACTGTTGAACTCGCTCAATGTGGTGCTCCTCGCGCGGAATATCCATCTCAATGCCGACTGCTCTATGCTCTTATGCTCTCCTAAGCTCTCAAAGACCTTTCAACAAAAGCCAAGTGTGCAAATGACTAGGATTGTAGACCCATCTCCTATATATAGCGAGTGTACCTTAACTGGCTGTGTGACAACAATGGCTACTTCCCAGGCCTGTTTTTGCCTGTTTCTCTGAACCATGACCTATTTTTCTTCACTCTGGCCTATTTTTTGCCTTCTTCATCATGAGATTGTCTATCTCACATCATTCTCCCTTCTTCCTGTCCAATCTCTTGAGGGGGCATCCCTTTGTTGTAACTTGTACCAGGGGCAAATTGGGGCATGTATCATTATCAGGAATTTATTCTTTGAAGCAACGTCGGAAACTACATTACATCAAAGAGGGGCAAAATATATACACCTAAAAATGACACGACTCAGTCTAAATAAATATTCTTAATATTTATTTCATTCTAATTCTTCTATCAATAAATAAATAAACAAATTTATTTATTCGATTCATATTCTTCTAAAGTAATTAAATATCAAAATATTTAATTACCTCTTCTAAAGTCAAAATTAAATAAATTCCTTTATTTAATTTAATTCTTCCAAATTCTTCCAAATAATTAAATAATTCTTAAGTATTTAATCAAATTCCTCTTCCAAATTTAAATAAATCAAATCAAATTTATTTAAATCCTCTCAGTCTTTAAAAATAAAATATAATAAAATATTTTATTTATTACTCTCAATTCATGCAAAAGCAAACCTCAAGTTGATTTAACTAACTCAGTCAACCTTGTTTTTATCAAAAAACTCCTAAAATAGAAAAAAACTTTCTATTTTATGACAACATATCTTATCTTCAATAAATAGAAAAATAGTTAACTCAAAATAGCTTTTGTGTGACACTTGTCTTCTTTCTATTCGTGCACATTCCCTCAACCTTTCTCAACCATTGATTTTCTCATTCTTTCTATACTATTGATCTTCTCTCTTTCAAATCTATAAATTGAACTCTCTTCTTCTATTTCAATAATCCAAGCTTTTAGTATTGTTACTCTGTAGAAATTCTATTTGCTTGCGATCAACTTGTCACCATATCACCATTACCATTGTTGTGAAGCTCATCTTCATTGCAATCAACTATCATGGCCATTCTCACTTGACATCTTGGAATAGCAAGGAGGTACACCTTCTGAGGGTATATTCATACACAAGGTCATCTATGATAGGCTGCCAATAGAAGCCATGAGGTAAAGAGGTTTGTTGAGTTATTGTTCATTGTTTTAGATCTTCTTTATTTCTATATTCCATTGAGTTATGGATATTATTGATGTCTTTTGATATTGACACATAATTTCCCCTAACAATATCTAAGAGAAGGTTCACACTAGAGTCATAACATTTCCTCTCATCAAGGCTATAATGATAAGCAAAGGTAAGAATTAGCTCAGGGCATTGGACTATAGGTGGAAAACATGTAATGTGTCCTAATCCAGATTGAGCGATCTTCCTTGCTCTTAGAGTAACATTATCTCCACATGTGTCATGTTTGAAAATTTCTAGATCAATATTACCTATTCAGTATCTGTTATGTTCATAAGTTCATTTTTGAACTTAGACTCCTCGGTACCCCTTGAAATTGATACCTCATGGTGACAGGTAATTCCTTCTTCTTTTTCTTTATTGATTTCTTGGAAGATTGTGCCTCTTTTGTCCCTTGTCCCTCTAAATCCATTTCTTCTACAGATTTGGACCCAAACAATGTCTCCTTGCTTGGATGGTTAGAAACTTCCTCCTTAGACATCTAATTTGGCCTGCATGAGAAAAAGGATGTATAAAAACTCTAGAGAAGACAAATGAGCCACTAAATTCTAAGTTTTCTGAGGGTTTATGTGTTTTGGTAGGTTTTCAGAACCAAGTCAAAACTTTGGACCCTAGGTCATTTTTGGTCTACGGGCCCACCCTCCCAATTGGGTTTTGGGTAATGGGTGGAAATTAGGTTTTAGGTTAAAAGTGCAAAGGAGACAAAATTTCCATCATGGGTCCAAAGTCTCAAAATGGATTAATGGGTAGACAATGGGCTATAGGGCAAAAAGTGGTCTGAAGACTCTTTAAAGGCTTAGGTCCAAAATGGATATCAGGGCCTGAGGTCCTGAAAGGACCTCGACAGGATTGTAGGTTGCGAGGTGAAAACTAACTTTTGGCACACTTAAGCCTTACGAGTCGAAAGGCTTTCTAGGGGACCTTGAGAGGAAGATTTTTATCTAAGTGCTTTGTCAAGTGCAGGGTGAAAAGTGGATTCGACCCCCTTTGAGCTACTTCTTTAGTTTGAGGTCCAACCAACCTCCCGGGGTGTGAAGGTATGAAAGGTCCTTCGAACTTGGTTTTGTTTAGACTTGCGGGGAGTGAGGCAAAACTATTTTTTCGGACTTGCAATAAAACTTAAGACTTAAAAATCCTTTGAACCCTAAACACAATACATTTTGAAAGCTTGTGGGGAGTGGTAGAAAAACAAGTTTTGGAACCTGTTGCAAAATTCAAGGCCTATTGACCAATCGGGGCCCAAGGTCCTGATTGGACTCCATTGTTTTGAATGAAAATCTACCAGTCCCCACAAATGGGGCTCAAGGCCCAAAAGGGTTCTTTTTAAAAATGAATCAAGGGTGATTATTTTGAGAATCTGGCTATGCAGTTATTGAATTTGATCCACATATTTGAAAATGCAATCCTAAAATTACACTAAACCTAACCATAAAAAGTAGGAAAATGTGGAAATTAATCTAGTTTAATCAGAAAGCAAGAAAACTTATAAGATGTCTAACAAAGACTAACACTAAATAACAAACAATCACAAAGAACGAATAGGGAAACAACAAAAAGGAAATAAGACAAGCAAAAGAAATGATAATGGAAACCTACCTTAAGCGCTAAACAAGACTTCAAGGAACCGAGGACACAAGGAATCTAAAATCACAATCACAACCTCCCATTCACATGCAAGAAGATCAACAAGGCTTTCGAACAATGAATTCAAGTAGATACAAAAGAATTCTGGGCTCAACAAGTAGGAGGGTTTCTAAAAACAATACACAAATGGGCAATAAAAGGCTTTAAAAGCCTTTAAATACCATGCTCGTACGAGTCCCAGACCACCATTAATGTGGTAGTCAGGGCGGGGTGTGGGACTAAAACAGTTCCACAGACTAACAGCCAAAAGGCCAACTAGGACATGTGATCCTGATAGGACTCATTGGGAGTGGGGGCCAAAGGGGGAAAAGAACCACTGGAGGAAAAGAGTTGATTAAGGCCTGAGATCCTGATCGGTCTAGGAAGTCGATCAGGGCTTGAGGTCTTGATCAGTCCAAAGCACTTGGTCCCAGGAACCAAGATGGACCTGGGAACCTGCGAGCCTGGGAGTGAAAGAACTCTTGAAACTCAATAAGGAAACTCAAAAACCTAAGTTTTGAGGTCAAAATAAACAAGTCTCTTAGAAATTTAGGAGAAAGGATGATGCAAGATCATCAGAGGAATGACCCACAAGCAAAAAATTAGCAATAAGGAAGAAAGGGGGGTCCTAATATGTCTCAAGGATGGGGAGTGGTTATGCAGGGAATAACAAATGGTGACTCAACTATGAAAATGCTATACACATTTTGGAGGATAGAACCATTGATTTCTTGAAAGTCTTAAGTTTGAATCCATCAAGGATGAATACTGGGAAAGCAAACCCTATAAACAAACAATTATGGTAATGATAGTGAGACGATGCTTTGAAACATACAATTGTGTGCATGTGATTCATTTCTTTCAACAAGATTTTCCTAGAACCAAAACCTTGAAACTCACTCTGTCAAGCTATTCCTTGATGATTATATTCTACATATGATGCCCGTAGATGGGTTTTCATCATGGTACTTGCCCAAGGCACCATATATTATGGTTTTCACCAGAGGACGATTGTTTTTTCTTTAATATTTTCCATTTTTTTTCTTTCTTTTTTTTGTGATGACCTAAAAGAGTCAAAATATCTTGAACTAAGAGCTACCTCATATTTGTTAAAACCTGATGGTAAATTGCTTGCAAATTGGGCTACCTAAAAATTTGACTCCTCAGGGAGTATTTCTACAATATCCAATTTAAGTAGATATGCATAGACATAGTACTGGAGCCAATGTTGTTGGCCTATTTAGATTTGTACTGTCTCACTAACTAAGTTGGATATCTCTAAAAGGATTCATCTTCATGAGGATTTTAAATGTTCTTAGGGAAAACTAGCTTGGGGAGCAATGCTAATGAACAATATGAGACAAATGGAGGATGGGTAGTGAAAGAGCTTCGTAAGAGAACTGAATGCTTGCCTCTTTTATGAGAGGTATTGATTTGCCTTTTCACTATCTAGTGTGATAGGAAAGATGGAATGTAATGAATGAATGAGTGGATGTAGACGGATAGGGTACTTGGGCTACCTCTTTAGGGATTGTCCTATTGCTATTGATGTTAATTCAGAGTATTCATAAGGACCAGGAATGTAATAGCAATTTTATATGCTGAATGACATTCTCATTTCAATGTTTGGAACGATATATGAGATGGGATGGAATCATTATATGTTCTTAGACTATCTTAGCATAAGATGGGATTTTCAACTTGGAATAGTCAATAGATTTGAGCAACAAGGTTGATTGAAAAAAGAACTAGGAACGTCTTGTAAAGATTGAAAAGGGCTAATGGTAAGGTGGATGGAGTAATGGTAAGAACAATTGAAAACCTTAATACAATAAACTTAGACAGATATGGTTGCCTTAGCCAATGCTTGTTCAGAGGTCCTCTAGCTATTTCTTGTCTATGTAAACCTCAGTGACATTACTTTTGATTGCTAAAAAGACTTCTAGATAGTATCCTCTTGACATCACCTCTGACGTGTAAAATTGTGGAGCACGAGGGTGGAAATCTATTTCGGCATTCTAAGAATTATTGAAGATTGAATGTCTTGTCATAGATATGAATTTTGACAAATATGTTATCTCTTGGTCTTGTTGGACAACAAACTTGATTAAACTCTATCATCTGATGTTCGAACAACTACCTTCGAGTTACCTTGGAGTTCCTAAAAATATGCTATATCACATGGGGAAATAACTTTTAGCTGATTAATTCATAGATGATAATGAATATAGGCTCCTCACTTGAGTGTTCGGATATGCAAGCTATACTGTGTTGTTGTAAAATGCCTCCTTCTGCCTGATGAAAATTGATCTAAAAATTTATCACCCTCTGATGAAACCTTGTATGATATTGAGATGAATATGAATCCCCTATTTTAAGGAACATAATCACCATGGTTTTCACTTGATAAAGGTAATTACAAAGTTTGGATCCAAGCTAACTGTTGAATGTTAAAGTGTAAATAATGTACTAATCTCTTACATTATCCTTTAATCTTCACCACAATTAGGTTGTTTTCAAAGGCTTTGTGTTTCCAAGGCTCATGAGAAATAGAAGTAAACAAAAGACTTAATGGGAAATAGCTGATTATACACTGAAAATACTAATATAAAGATCATGATCAAGTTGGCCTTTGATACTTCACTACACATAGACCTTCTCCTTTAAGATAAGAAGGACCCACAAGTAGATGAACAAATGAAAGAAAGGAACAAGAACTAACAAATGAACCCATGCACATACGACAATTGGGACTAAAGATGACAATAGACGAATGAATGGTGAAAGACTTCTAATGTATTATAATACAAAATGTAGCACAATAGATTCAAGGACCAAAATAGTGCTTGAGAAACTGTCCATTGATGGGCAATGGGAAAGGTTCTCTAGTTAATGAGCTAATCTTGAAGGTATTTTCTCCCAGAATCTCAAAGATTTGATATGGGCCAAGCCACAATTTTTCAAATTTCTAGTGGTCACCTTTGTTTTCTTTAGCTTTATCCCATAATAGAACCAAGTCTCAAATTCTAAAATCTTTGATCTTAGCCCTTTTGTCAAACCATCTTTTAACCACTGCATGGTGTTTAATGAAGTGTTGTAGGGTTGTATCACATTTTTCTTCTAGGCCTAACAAGTTCATGAGCCTAGCTTCTATTTTATCCTCATCAATTGAAAATTCTTTCATGAACTGAAGGATGGGTATTTGAAGATTCACTGGGAAGACTAGGTTCAACGCATATACAAGCTGGTATGGGGAAGTTCCTGGAGAGGCTTTTGTTCTAACTTTTTTTGCCCATAAGGTGAACTTAAGCTGAGTATGCCAATCCCTACGGTTTTTTCAAGTAGTTTCTTACTAACATCAATTAAATTTTTATTTGTAGATTCTGCCACACCATTACCTTGTGGGTAATAGTTTAAAGAGAAATTTAATACTACTTTGTGTTCAAAAGACAATTGCATAAATTGAGTTCATGAAAAAGCAAGGTCATTGTCACATACTAAAGAAAAGGGTATCCCAAACCTGGTGATGATGTTATCTTTGAGAAACTTGATTACCACATCAGTGGTGAAATTCTTGTAGGTATGAGCTTCCATCTAGCATGTGCAATAATCTGTTGTAGTCAAAATGAATTTTTGACATGCAAATGAATTTGGGTTAATCACAACTACAAAATCTAATGCCCGTTGGGTGAATGGTCTTACCTCATATACTGGCTGCAATGGTATTGCAACATTCCTTTTTTGAGAGGTGGCCATTTGGCATATGTGACAAATTCTAACATGTTGGTGACCATCTTGGAAGATATAAGGCCAATAGTACCTTGATCGAAGTATTTGGTGTGTTGTAGAATCTCTCGATCCATGTCCTGTACCATACTTGAGATGAAATTCCTAAAGAACTTGTTTGGCTTCTAGTTCTATCAAACACCTTAGGTAGACACCTTCATAATTCTCTCTAAATAGTGTTTCATTCTTTATCATGAAATTGCGCTCTTGAGTTTGAGAGCTCTCCTCTTAGTGGTATTCAAATTGTCTAGGCATTTGTTATTCAAGAGGAAATACACTATATCTCTATACCATTCATCATTGGTGATGGCTCCAACTATGTATTGTTGTTAGATAATCTGAGAATACACATTAGCCATTGTTTTAGATAGTCCCTATCTTCTTACAAGCTTTATAAGCTAAAGTTCAAGGTTGAATTCTTGCAAAATGGCCATCCATTTGCCCCTTCTCTCTCCCAACTCACTTTGCATCAAAAGAGACTTCACAACTTGGTGCAGGAAAATTATGAATATCTTGCTTCTAAGGATGTAATGCCTAAATTTCTTGATTGCTCTTACCAATGTGAAAACTTGCTTCTCTAGATAAGGATACTATACCTTGGCATTTTTGAATGGGGAGCTCATAAAAGCAATAGGCCTTTCATCACCGACTTCTTTTCTCTAGGTTAGGACAACCACACATTAGTGTTTGGAAGTGAACGAATAAATATAAGAAGGCTATAGATAGTTGGGACTGATCAAGACCGGTGCCTCAGTGATAGATTGTTTGATCTAAGAAAATGCAGATTTAGCTTTTGTGTTCCATTCCATCTTTGCTTCCTTCTTCATCATGTCATTCAATGGTTTCATCATCTTAGCAAACCCCATTATAAACTTGTGCATGAAATTTATCTTCCTAAAGAAATATCTCATTTCTTTTTATTTCTTGGCATAGGTAGTTTCAGAATAGATTCCACCCTCTCTAGGTCGATAGAAATTCCCTTTTCAACTATAATATGACCCAACAACTTGCCTTTCGTTACTCAAAAAATGCACTTCTTTAGGTTGACCGAGATACCATATCTTCTACATCTTTCCAATATCCTCATTAGGTCTACAGCATGACTACTCTGGTCATTGGAAAATACTATAAGGTCATCTATATAGATGATGATGAACTTACCAACTAAATCAGTGAATGCCATGTCCATGGCTCTTTGAAAAGTAGCCCTAGCATTTATTAAACCAAAGGACATCCTTCTGTAGGTAAACATTCCCCATTTAGTGGTGAATGTAATCTTCATTCTATCTTCATAAATTACTAGGACCTAGTTGTACCTAGAATATCCATCTAAGAAAGACATTATTTGAGACCCATTCACAATTTGCAATACTTCATCCAAAGATGGGAGGGGATAGTTGTCCTTTTCAGATGATCAGTTCATATTTTAGAAGTATACACACAAATATGATTTCCCCATTTTTCTTTCTGATTGGAACTAGATTTGCTACTCAGGTGGAGTGTCTTACTAGAAAGATGATTTTGGTAGCCAATAATTTCTGTACTTCCTTGAAAATCAGAGGTTGAATTAAAGCATTGACTGGCCTCTATTTCTATCAAAGTGATTTTATGTTTGGCTTCAATGGGATTGTATGAGTGATGAAGTGTCAAATGTTTTCAAATCTTTATACCCCCAAGCAATGATGTCTCAATAATCTTTCAATGCCTGAATAATATCTTCTCTTTCTCTGATGTGGTAGATCTTCCCTATAATAACATTCCTTTCATTGTCAGCTGCTCCCAGGTTGTAAGTTTCATACTCACCACCTTCTAAATCGAAAGGTATTTTCTACTTGGCTCTGGGGTCTGAGTCAAAGATCCTCTCTAGTGCAACCATGTCTTTTAGTATGTTGTTGGTTTTTAAATTGATTACTCCTTCATCATCTTCTTTGAAGGGATCTCTATCAGATTCATCTACAATTTGGCTCTCAAATACTCCCGAACTGGACAGGAATTCTAGGATTTGTTGGTCATCTTGGAAGACCTGGAAATTCCTTACATTATCCAGTACTGCTAGTTCTAACACTAGTTCTACAAAAAATCTCCTCAACCTTGAATGAGGTTTAAGGGTGCTAGCAAGTACTGCAAGTGCATCCGAAATGTTATTCTTTCTCCTCGGGATGACTCTAATGTCAAAAGTACTAAAGTCTTCTATAATACTCCATACCCTGTATCAATAAGCTACCAACCTCTTGTCATGGTAGGCATATTGACCTCTTATCTGCCTCACTTCCAACTCAGAATATCCTTGTACTTTGAGGCACTGTACCCCCCTTTTGTGAGTGAAAATCAAACCTTAGATCAATGCTTCATACTTAGTCACATTGTTCGTACAGTGGAATTGTAATCAATAAGATGCTAGAAAGGCTTTTCCTTTTGGTCTTACCAACTCTACTCCTACTTAGCTCCTTGTTTAGAATGGGAGCCATTAAATCTCAAGGTCCATATTTGTTCTTGTGATACTGGTGCCTCATAAGTAGATTTTCCCTTCTGATCTTATTGCACAGATACATGTTTAGTTGCTAAGGTAGTAAAATTTGGCTCGTCTTTCCCTTGGTCCTTCTTCAATATGATTTAATTTTGTCTCAATTAGGTTTGGTTCCTCTTCACTTTCCTTTGAAGAGTATGCTTCTTGAGCTAGGATAGTTAAGTCTTCCTTGGCTTGGGCATGATCTACATGACTATGCTCCTAGGAAGTTTTGTCAGCTGGATTCACCCCTAACGTGTCCATGATAGCAACACTAGGGTGCCCACCTATAGGTATAATACCAGTCTGTCCTGATTTCTTATTGGTATATATGATAGCTGCTTCCTTGGTGTTATCTTGTCTAATCAAAAGTCTTGTATTGTATGAGGTATTTTCATCTATTGATGAAGGTTCTAAATACTATTTTTTGAAGAGATATTTCTTCACTATAGCAGTAGACACTGCACATGTGAGTTTTGAATGAGCACACTCATGGATCTGACATCGGTTTGGGAGTAAGAAATCATTGATGTTAATGTCTTCCTCCAGCAAAGCTTGATTTGTTTCTAGTTTTTGAACAAACTACTCACATTTAGAATACAAATCTGCACCATTAGTTTCCCTAGTGCTTGTGGTGTCTTGAGAGAACATGAGAGTAGTCAATATTTCATCCACCCTATAAATCCCTGGTTCAACTTCAATATAAGCAACTTCATTCTGATGGTTGTATTTTATAATCATGTGTTTTAACTTGGGCTAACTCTCGATTCTGATCTAGTTATAGTTTCCCCTCCATGGCGACCATAGATGTGAAAATATAGTAGCAAAGTATACGGTCAATATTTTGGACCAGTCTCTACTTAGCAACATCCCTTAGGCTTTAGGGATGTCTACCACTTGTATGTCGATGTGTTGTTGAATTCTGGGACCATATAGCAATTGGATATGCACATCCTTAAGTTCTCCTATCACATTTACTTCTATTTTGTCCAGTTTATTACCTTTTTCTAGGTGGGAGTTGGAGTCATCCCTAGTTTATGGCACATTGAATAAGGCATCACATTGCCAGATGCTTTGAAATCTACCAAACAGTTATGCAAATTCTTCCCAAATATCCTAACACTAAGGAGAAATGGAGGGGAGTCTAACTTCCCCCTATACATTCTTTTATAAGCATCAGTGGTTTCCACTACTTTTTCTTTCTCTTTGGGTTGATTAAGCTTGTCGAGGAATTTTATCAAAGCCTCTCTTTCAGTAGGACAATTATGAAGAACATAAAAAATCAATGACATATTGGACTTAGTTTTCTTGAGATCCTCAGCTATGTCATATCTCAGATCTGAAGCTACCTAAGGTCTTGCAAGTATCATTGTATTTGACCTCTGTTACACTTCAGGTTGGCCTCATGGAGGTAAGTGGTTGTTACTGGCCTTAGGGTCAAGCGGTGTAGGTCCATTACTAAGAATTGCCCGCCCAATTTGAATCAGTGTAGCCCACCAAGTCAAGCTCAATGCCCGCTGCGTAGTGAATCCCAAAACTAGGAGTACTCTAAAAGTAGTGAAGGATCCGTTTTGTTGCTTTCCAGTGTAGCTCATGAGGCTCCTGCATGAATTGAGAGACCATGCCTACATCATATGAAATGCTGGGTCTCGTATGAGTCAGATAAATGAGACTCCCAACAAGCTATCGGTACAAAGTGCCATCAACAAGTAGAGAAGAACACTGAGCCTCAAGTTTGACTCCAGAAAGAAAGGGAGTTGGAGCAGGCTTGCAGTCAGCCATATGAAACCTCGAGAGCAAATCTAGAGCAAACTTGGACTAGTTTATTGTGATCCCAGAAGTAGACTGGTAGATCTCAATCCCAAGAAAGTAATGCAACAAGCCCAAGTCAGTCATCAAAAACCTATCATGAAGGGTAGTTTTGACAGCCCCAATGGTGGATGAAGAACTCCCTATGATCAACAAGTCATCAACATATAGAACCAAAAATAAGAGTGAATCATCCTGTTATAGAATGTAGACATTGGGATCAGAATGGCACCAAGTGAACCCAACTGATAGAAGGAAGGAGTCCATCTTGGCATACCAAGCTCGAGGAGCCTGTTTGAGGCCATAGAGAGACTTCTGAAGATGGTACACAAGTGAATAATCCTAAAGGAACCCCTATGGCTGCTCCATGTAGATCTCCTCCTAAAGGTCACCGTGAAGAAAAGCACTCTTCACATCCATCTGGTGTACTTCCCAACAATTAGCTACAGCAATGGAAAGAACAAGTCAGATGGAATTCATTCGAGCAACTAGCAGAAAAGTCTCAGAGTAGTCAATCCCAGGAACTTGGGAGAATCCTTTGGCGACCAAGCGAGCCTTATGCTTATCAACCGACCCATCTGCTGCAAAGTTTGTCTGATAGATCCACTTACATCGAATAAGTTTTCTTCCCTTAGGAAGAGGGAGAAGATCCTAATTGTGGTTCCTCATCAAGGAACTATACTCGTCCTGCATAGTTGTATCCCACTCAGGAATACCAGAAGCCTCATGAAAAGATTGTGGATCTAAGGCAATAGCAATAAAGACATGTGGAGCATCTTGCAACTATGAACGAGTCCACTTGGTGTCTGATGGATCCCCAACCCAATCACCTACAGACTATAAGGTCTGTCTAGCCCAAAGTAGACCGGAAGGTGGAGAATCTGAAGGAGAATCATCAACCTCTGAATGATGACTAGGAGAGGAAGGAGGTGAGTCCTCTTAATCATTCTCTGCATCAGAAGTGGAGGTAGAAGACTGCTTAGGTGAATCTGACTCATCAAAAGATCTGTCATGTATCCCAAGTGACTACAATGTCAAAGTAGAAGGAGTTGGAGAAGTGATAGAAAGTGATCTCGAAGAGCCCTCCTCAAACTAAACACTCCTCTTAATGAACAACTCATGTGTAGTAGGGTGGAGCAACCAATAACCCTTCACAGTGTCAAGATAACCTACAAATATGCAAGGTCTACTCTATGGATCCAAGGCCTTGCATTTCTCTGCAAGAATGTGGGCCCATGTAGGAGAACCCAAAACTTGAAAGTGCTTAACTGATGGTTTCTGACTGCTCCAAGATTTAAAAGGATTGACTCCCTTCAAGGCTTGGTGAGGAACACGGTTCTGGATATAACAAGCACAGTTAATGCCCTCTACCCAATACTGTGGTGCAAGAGATCTGGAGTGAATCATGTAGTTCACCATTTCCTTAAAGGACCTATTCTTCCGTTCTATTGAGGATTGTATGGAACTGATGCTGCAAATCAATCCCCTCTGAAGTGCAAAACCTCTCAAACTAATGGTTGACATAATCACCACCATTGTTAGTGCGCAAAACTTTGATAGCTTTCCCAAATTGCACCTCTACAAAAGTCTTGAAGTCCTGAAAGTGATCAAATACCTCAAACTTCTATTTGAGAAAGTACACCCAAGTATATCGAGAAAAGTCATCAATGAATGTGAGGACATATCTAGCCCTGCTGAAAGAAGGATGCTGAAATGGACTAGCCAAATCACTTTGAACTAACTCCAGCATCTGTGAAGCTCTCCATGCCTTACCTTTGTCAAACTTTTCCTTAGGATGCTTAACAAGAATGCAACCTTGGCAAACACCACCTGAAAACTAAACTGAAGGCAACCCTATGACCATGCTCTACTGGTTGAGCTGCTACAAGTAGCGGAAGTTAAGATGGAGAAACTGCTCATGCCATAATCTACTCAAATCATTAGAATGAGTGAGTAAAACAGTCGAAGGAGGATCAGGAACAAAGTGGGAAAATAGATAGAGCTATTACTGATGATCTTCTCTCCCAACTGCAACTGTAGAACCACTGTGCAACTCACGAATCTCCACTGAATCAGGAGTGAACTCAACCTGCTTGCCTGAACCTGTGTGAGTGATCTGGTATACCGATAGGAGATTAGTTGATAATGAGGGCACACAAAGAACATCATGGAATGTGCCATCCCCCACATCAACAGACCCTCTCTCACACACCTCAATAGGAGTGTCATCACCCATCAAAATAGAAGGCATAGTACATGGCTCCAAAGATGCAAGTTCTTTCTTAGATGAAGCCATGTGGTACGAAGCACCTGAATCAAGAACCCAAGTAGATGGTGAAGAAGCAATTGCAACAAGGGCCTTGCCCTTTCCTTTTCCCTTGCTATTTTCTTTTGCCTTGTTAGACCTCTCATTAGAACTCTATTTGATAGACTTGAGAACACTGATATTATTCTTCTCAAGAATGTGTGTCAAGTGATCAATTTGTTTTTTTAGACATTTATGTTCATCGTGACCAGGTCTTTTACAATAGGCACATTGGACCCTCTCTTTCTTAGGCTTGTCACCCTTGGAAGATTGGGTCTCATTAGTTGCTTTTGAAGCAACTGGTATCTGATCCTTCTTCTCCTTGCTATTCTTCTGTTTCTTATCCTTACTATTGTTGTTACTATTTTGTCATTTTTATTCTTTTGTGTCTTAGTTGGCAGCCAAGGCATGTGACTTAGAGGACTTAAGAGTGCCCATATAGATTAGCTTGTCCTATTCCTGAGTGAGATTGATAGCAAAATCATCTAAAGATGGCATGGTGAATTAAGTACCAAGTGCACCCTTAGTAGCATAGAAGGTAGAAACAAACACAGAATATTCTGAACTTAGCTTAGAGAGAATACTAAGAATCAGTTGTTCATCTTTCTTTTCAATTCCACATTGTTTTAACTGTAGCCTTAGTGATTTCAATTTAGTGAAGAAATCCTGGATTGTGTTGAAATTGCCTCGACTTAAACTAATTAGCTCATTTTCCAACATATGACCCCTCATTGAATCTTGTGTGCCAAAAAGTGTTTCTAACTTTGTCTAGATTTCATTTGGTGTATTCAAAGACTCAATGTGAAAGAGCAAATCAGGAGAAACAGACAAACACAATGTTTCATATGTCTCATCACATTTGTTAAACTACTTAGGCTTATCTTCATCTTTAGCAGGTTTAGTTTCAAGTCCCATGGTTATCTTATTTAATCCATCTTTCCTTAAGTGAATTGTCATGCGTTAATTGTATGGAGTTAGGATGGGCACATTTGTTTGATCCATGATGAAGAAATGTAGAGAAGAAATGCCAAAAAAAGAGAACCCAACCAAGACAACCCCCCTTTTCACTCAATCAAAGACCCCCCCAAGAAAATATGATTTGGCACTTTCTATTCGTGTGTTTACAACTACCACTAGAAAGAAATACTAAGTGGTCTTGATTTCAATGCATTACAAAACCCTCATGAAGAGCATATGCTAAAAATACAACTTTAGCATAATACTCAGAGAAATAAATAGTACCACGGCGATCTACTAGAAAAATCATGCACTTTCAAAAAAATAATCGCCTCGATATGAGGTCGTATGTGAAAGTTATGATTCTCTGAAGTTCCCAAAACGAGAATTGTGCAGTGTCACGACTGAGAATCTACAAGTTCTGAAAAATCTTTGCATCAAAATCAAAAAATAACTACACTAGTACATAGAGCACAAAAAAAAACTAAAATAATAAAAAAAAAACATTCATGGGAAATGGACTCCGTATGAGCAAAAACGAAGCGTTTGAAAACTGCCTTCAAAACTACAATTGCCAACGAAGAGGGGTACTGCTATATCTTTTTGAGTTTGATTCTACAAAATATATAGACTACATGCAAAAATTGAAAGGTACCCAAATGGTTTTTCTGAGCTACGAACAAAACCCAGAAGGCATTTTTCTTGTTGATGTATAGAAGATGTAGTTCTAATATAAACATAATGTTTTTAGCTAAAAAAATGACCCCAGCAACCAAAAAATGACATGCAAAAGCTAAATCAGCTACCTAAAACAAGCAATGGCATGCTGGAACCTACAATATTGATTGAAAACACCAAATATGTAAGTTGGTTGTCAAATTTGAGCTTGAAACCCCGGTTCCGTAATTGTGTATGACGATCTTCAATTTCGGTGAAACAAAAGTCAAATCTGACTTTCTCAAGCCTCTTGGATGCGTTGGAATAGCTAGAAATGCTTCCAGTATAACCAAAAATACTACAATTGCCCAGATTTCATAAAACACATGTGTAAACCCAAGAGATTAAAAAAGTTTCTGTCAAACTTTTCTGATTCTCAATATCATCCGAAGATGCAAGAGAAGAGCATATTGGGTTTTTTGAAAAACTGTAATAAGATTTATTAGCCCCTCGAATCTCTCAAATAAGAAAACTAAAATCTACTCTTGCACATAGCAAGGCTCTGATACCATGTTAGAATCTGAAAAGATTATTAACTCAGAAAACTAGTGCAAAGAATAGATATATAAACTATGAATGCAAATGATACGAAATCAAAATAGCAACACAGAGTTAGTCTCCAAGAGAGTAATGCAAATGCTAGAAGCAAAATAGCATTAAAAGGATGCAAAAGTAAGAGATACAAAATAAAAGCTAGGTAGCATACTTATATAGACCAGGGAGAGGGAGGAGGTGGCAACACCAACCAATGAGGAGCAACCATCTATCGGACTAAAGATAGCAAAGTATCTTCCTAAGATAGCTAATGGATGCTCACATATAGGAAGGTGACACATCGCAACCACTCACCTAATAAGACATGCTTTATTAACCTAAGCGAGATTAATAGAAGTGTATGAAAAACCTAGGAATATGGAGAAAAATAAATAACCCAACTAGGAAATAAAAACCTACATTAACAAGGGTTCTACACATTTTATTTTATGAAATTAGATTATTTTTTAGATTTGAATTTTATTTACTCAAGAGTTAAAAATCTAGGATTTTAATTTTATTTAGTTAAAATTAAAAATCTATAGCATCACTAAAAATATTTCGCCATGTTATTACTTTTTTATTTCATTCTTCAAACTTACAATATTTTAATGCATTTTAAATTATAAAAGTATTAGTATTATTACATTTTAAGGAAATATTTGTGTTATTTAATAAGTTTTGTAAAGTTTAGTTTTATAGTTAAGGAAATATTTTAGTCCTATTTTATTTTATTTACCCAAGACATTTCAACACTCTTCAAAAATTAATTTTTCAATTATTGGAATGCAATTTGTCTATACAACCAATACCTAATCAACAAAAATAAATTACAACTAAACAAATACTATAATAACAACACTACAAGGTAGGTACTGGCCACTACGTGACACTTGTTTAATAGACTTTGTAAAATTTAGTTTTATAGCTAAGTAAATATTTTAGTGCTATTTTATTTTTACCAAATTGAATTATTTCTGAGATTTCAATTTTATTTACTCAACCACAATATTAGATTAATTAAAATAATTAAAATCATGTTCTCTAAAAGTACTTACTATTATTACTTAAACAAAAAATTAAGTGATTAAGATAAAATTAATATGTTAGGTAGACATTTCAAATCTCTCCACATCCAACTAGGGTTAGGGTTCTACATATTTTATTTTATGAAATTAGATTATTTTGGGGATTCCAATTTTATTTACTCAAGAGTTAAAAATCTAGGATTTTAATTTTATTTAGTCAAAAGTTAAAAATCTAGTATCAGGAAAAATATTTCTCCATATTATTACATTTTTTATTTTATTCTTCAAACTTACAATATTTTAATGCATTTTAAATTATAAAAGTACTACTATTATTACATTTTAAGGAAATATTTGTGTTATTTAATAGGCTTTGTAAAGTTTAGTTTTATTTGAGGAAATATTTTAGTCCTAGATTATTTTTGAGATTTCAATTTTATTTACCCAAGACATTTCAACACTCTTCAAAAATTAATTTTTCAATTATTGGAATGCAATTTGTCTATATAACCAATAATTAATCAACAAAAAAATTACAACTAAACAAATACTATATACAACCAATAGCTAATCAACAAAAACAAATTACAACTAAACAAATACTATAATAACAACACTACAAGGTAGGTACTGGCCACTACGTGACACTTGTTTAATAGACTTTGTAAAATTTAGTTTTATAGCTAAGTAAATATTTTAGTGCTATTTTATTTTTACCAAATTGAATTATTTCTGAGATTTCAATTTTATTTACTCAACCACAATATTAGATTAATTAAAATAATTAAAATCATGTTCTCTAAAAGTACTTACTATTATTACTTAAACAAAAAATTAAGTGATTAAGATAAAATTAATATGTTAGGCAGACATTTCAAATCTCTCCACATCCAACTAGGGTTAGGGTTCTACATATTTTATTTTATGAAATTAGATTATTTTGGGGATTCCAATTTTATTTACTCAAGAGTTAAAAATCTAGGATTTTAATTTTATTTAGTCAAAAGTTAAAAATCTAGTATCAGGAAAAATATTTCTCCATATTATTACATTTTTTATTTTATTCTTCAAACTTACAATATTTTAATGCATTTTAAATTATAAAAGTACTAGTATTATTACTTTTAATGCATTTTAAATTATAAAAGTACTAGTATTATTACATTTTAAGGAAATATTTGTGTTATTTAATAGGCTTTGTAAAGTTTAGTTTTATTTGAGGAAATATTTTAGTCCTAGATTATTTTTGAGATTTCAATTTTATTTACCCAAGACATTTCAACACTCTTCAAAAATTAATTTTTCAATTATTGGAATGCAATTTGTCTATATAACCAATAATTAATCAACAAAAAAATTACAACTAAACAAATACTATATACAACCAATAGCTAATCAACAAAAACAAATTACAACTAAACAAATACTATAATAACAACACTACAAGGTAGGTACTGGCCACTACGTGACACTTGTTTAATAGACTTTGTAAAATTTAGTTTTATAGCTAAGTAAATATTTTAGTGCTATTTTATTTTTACCAAATTGAATTATTTCTGAGATTTCAATTTTATTTACTCAACCACAATATTAGATTAATTAAAATAATTAAAATCATGTTCTCTAAAAGTACTTACTATTATTACTTAAACAAAAAATTAAGTGATTAAGATAAAATTAATATGTTAGGCAGACATTTCAAATCTCTCCACATCCAACTAGGGTTAGGGTTCTACATATTTTATTTTATGAAATTAGATTATTTTAGGGATTCCAATTTTATTTACTCAAGAGTTAAAAATCTAGGATTTTAATTTTATTTAGTCAAAAGTTAAAAATCTAGTATCAGGAAAAATATTTCTCCATATTATTACATTTTTTATTTTATTCTTCAAACTTACAATATTTTAATGCATTTTAAATTATAAAAGTACTACTATTATTACATTTTAAGGAAATATTTGTGTTATTTAATAGGCTTTGTAAAGTTTAGTTTTATTTGAGGAAATATTTTAGTCCTAGATTATTTTTGAGATTTCAATTTTATTTACCCAAGACATTTCAACACTCTTCAAAAATTAATTTTTCAATTATTGGAATGCAATTTGTCTATATAACCAATAATTAATCAACAAAAAAATTACAACTAAACAAATACTATATACAACCAATAGCTAATCAACAAAAACAAATTACAACTAAACAAATACTATAATAACAACACTACAAGGTAGGTACTAGCCACTACGTGACACTTGTTTAATAGACTTTGTAAAATTTAGTTTTAAAGCTAAGTAAATAGTTTAGTGCTATTTTATTTTTACCAAATTGAATTATTTCTGAGATTTCAATTTTATTTACTCAACCACAATATTAGATTAATTAAAATAATTAAAATCATGTTCTCTAAAAGTACTTACTATTATTACTTAAACAAAAAATTAAGTGATTAAGATAAAATTAATATGTTAGGCAGACATTTCAAATCTCTCCACATCCAACTAGGGTTAGGGTTCTACATATTTTATTTTATGAAATTAGATTATTTTGGGGATTCTAATTTTATTTACTCAAGAGTTAAAAATCTAGGATTTTAATTTTATTTAGTCAAAAGTTAAAAATCTAGTATCAGGAAAAATATTTCTCCATATTATTACATTTTTTATTTTATTCTTCAAACTTACAATATTTTAATGCATTTTAAATTATAAAAGTATTAGTATTATTACATTTTAAGGAAATATTTGTGTTATTTAATAGGCTTTGTAAAGTTTAGTTTTATTTGAGGAAATATTTTAGTCCTAGATTATTTTTGAGATTTCAATTTTATTTACCCAAGACATTTCAACACTCTTCAAAAATTAATTTTTCAATTATTGGAATGCAATTTGTCTATATAACCAATAATTAATCAACAAAAAAATTACAACTAAACAAATACTATATACAACCAATAGCTAATCAACAAAAACAAATTACAACTAAACAAATACTATAATAACAACACTACAAGGTAGGTACTGGCCACTACGTGACACTTGTTTAATAGACTTTGTAAAATTTAGTTTTATAGCTAAGTAAATATTTTAGTGCTATTTTATTTTTACCAAATTGAATTATTTCTGAGATTTCAATTTTATTTACTCAACCACAATATTAGATTAATTAAAATAATTAAAATCATGTTCTCTAAAAGTACTTACTATTATTACTTAAACAAAAAATTAAGTGATTAAGATAAAATTAATATGTTAGGCAGACATTTCAAATCTCTCCACATCCAACTAGGGTTAGGGTTCTACATATTTTATTTTATGAAATTAGATTATTTTGGGGATTCCAATTTTATTTACTCAAGAGTTAAAAATCTAGGATTTTAATTTTATTTAGTCAAAAGTTAAAAATCTAGTATCAGGAAAAATATTTCTCCATATTATTACATTTTTTATTTTATTCTTCAAACTTACAATATTTTAATGCATTTTAAATTATAAAAGTATTAGTATTATTACATTTTAAGGAAATATTTGTGTTATTTAATAGGCTTTGTAAAGTTTAGTTTTATTTGAGGAAATATTTTAGTCCTAGATTATTTTTGAGATTTCAATTTTACTTACCCAAGACATTTCAACACTCTTCAAAAATTAATTTTTCAATTATTGGAATGCAATTTGTCTATATAACCAATAATTAATCAACAAAAAAATTACAACTAAACAAATACTATATACAACCAATAGCTAATCAACAAAAAAATTACAACTTAATGAATACTTTAATAAAAACACTACAAGGCATTTTCACTTTTTATTTTTTATTTTTTTCAATTTCTTTTTTGGTTTTAGTTTTAAATTTTTTTCAATTTCTTTTTTGGTTTTAGTTTTTAATTTTTTTCAATTTCTTTTTTTGGTTCCATAGTTTTTGTGATTTTCTTATTTTAATTTGGTTTTTATTTTTTATTTTTTCCAATTTCTTTTTTAGTTTTTTTTCAATTTCTTGTTTTTATTTTTATTTTTTTTCAATTTATTTTTTGATTCCATAGTATTTATGATTTTCTTATTATCAATTTATTTTTAAATCACCAAAAATATCAAACAAAAAAAATTAAAAAATAAAAACAATAGAAAAAATAAACTATGGAAAAGAGATATCCTTGGTTTTTTAAAATCTAAATATACTAGTTAATAAATATAGTTAAATGTGCATCCACAATAGTTGTTGCCCACTTATCTGTGTCTTTATGGTTTTATTTTGTGACGTTTATTGTAATGTAATGATTAATATATAAATTGGTGTATTTGTGTATGGAAGTTGGCAAATAACTTAATTTTTATTTTATTTTATTGTTGCACATCTTAATAAATTGGTTTTGACTCCTAATGCATCTATTTGCCACTTTAGTTGAGAATTGTGAATGTGAAAATAATCCATGTTAGTTTCTTAATTGGGGAAATGAACCTTGAATTTTCAAAATTAAAGCTTAAAATTGGGTTCATTCCCCTTCTTTCCAACTACCCATTATGGATCAACTAAAGCACAAAAATATTTCAAATTGCATAGTAAGATGTTGTATTAAAGAAAAAAAACCCTAATTCATTATCATCATCTAGAGAATCAATAAGAAAGCATCTTGTTCACGTCTATAGGCACTAAAGCATTATCATGTGACATCAACATTCTAGGCATATTGCATGACTACCTACTATCTTTGGTGATTGTTTTGTATCATTTTTTAGTGCTCCAAATAGCACCTACAATTCTAGAAGCATCGCATAAGGACTAACTCCCATAGACATATCAAGGCCAAGACTCAAGTAATGTTTCATAATCAAAATGGAAGCAATTTGGGCCGATTGACAAGAGTGGGTTAGTTTTTATAATTTAGGTTCTATGAACTAAGGAAGGTATTCCCAATAAATCTTACTGAATAGTCAAAAAGAAATTAAAGGAACAAGGTCACACGACTTTGTTACACATTGTACTGGAGGAAAACCTAATTATTTGTCATTAATTACCCCTCATACTAGCTTACTAGACTTGCAAATTTGGTATCCCTAAACAACTAGTAGAACAATTTGGTTAAACATGGTTAGACCACAAATAAATGATCAATGAAAGTCCCTAGAGATATTAATCAACTATAACCTCCCATAGACTTATGCAAACTAGCTAAGAACCATAAATTATTGGACAACCTACCAAGATTATTATTAAATGAATTATGATCAAATGCCTTTATGACCAATGTCTTATTCATTAGCAATAGAGTAACGAAGTAAAAAAAAATCTAAAGATTGTATGCAAGCTTCAATTAGTGAATCGGAATTTACTTGAGAATCCAATTCATCTAGCTACAAATTCATGCTAGATAACATTCAATGAAAAAAACATCAAATAGAAGCAAAATACTTAGTGATCTACAAATGATTAAAATAATTTATCACAAATATGATGACTAAGTATTATTCCTCTATTTGTGAACAAGAGACCAACAAATGTGACCTTAGAAGCCTAAAAATAAGTACTAGAAATATAGTGCTATTTACAAATAATTTGTCCCTACAAAGTGGTTTCCTATTGATTACCTTTCATGAACAATCATAAATAAACATTTACAAAGATTTCCTAACAAAGGTATACATCTATTATCACTTGAGAATACTCAAAAGACACTTCAGATGCATAAATTTGGCAAAAGATGAGAATGAAGAGGATAAACTTCCTTTTATAGCATGGAGGATGAAACTATGTTGGGTGATGATCAACACATGTCTTTTGCTAAAACAATTGAGGAGTGAGTGTTTGGAAGGTGTTGTACACCTTGCATTGAAATATTTCATATTTTGTAAAGTTGGTCCTATAAGTACTTAAAAATGCATGAACTGACATGGCAATCTAAGGATGATTTGGCAATCCAACTTACGACCCTCAAAGGCTTGAATTATATACTCTCAACAATATTTAGGATTGATGGCATCACCCGTCAACCTATTTAGACCCTTATTCATCTTGTTTAGCCCCTAGACTGAGTTCTAATTCTTTGCCCACATCAAAAACCCTTTTGTAGATCCTCAACTAGAGGGTCCCCTGATAGACTTTAGGGTCACCTGGGTGACATGCCTTGGCAAAAGAGGGACCCTATTCCTGAAGGAGGTGACCCTTTCACCTTTTAACATGTGTGATTTATTTTAGTTTTGGTCAGTTTGCTTTCATTTTTACTTGTGATTAAGAGTATTCTCTAGTCTTAATTGAACTACTACTCCCCCTAATTGATTCTCCTCTCCTCTTGACTCTTAATCAACTTCCAATTAGTCTTTTGTTATCTCTCCATCAATCCTCTATGATCTCCTAATAAGTCCCTTTGTTAAATTCCAATCATTTTCCCCCTTTGGTGTTGATTCTATCCTATAAATACCTCCTCTCCATTTGATTTTAGGGGAGGTTGTGTACTACTGCAACTTGGCTTTCTTCTACAAAAGACTCTCATTCTCTAGGATTACCCTTAGGAACCCTACCATTTCTCTTGATGAAATTCTCCCCAAGCATCTTATGCTTCCACATGACTATGTGTGCCTCTTTCATTTTTATTTCAAAGCTGCTCAAATCTTTCTTACAACTCCCAATTTACCTTAGGATCCTAGTTCTTTCTCTATCATCAAGCAGAGGTTCCAATTGTTGCAGAGGAAGAGACCAAAAATGCTGGATCCCTGAGGACTCAAGCCAACACTGACACCACTGATTATTCATAGCTTCTTTAAAGTTTCTTGTAGATTTAGTAATTAGAAAATTCTCATTCACTTGAGGAAGTAAATTCATTATTTCTTCTTGGTTAGTTTAGGAATATCCTACTTTACTAGATTTAGATCTTACTTTATAAGTTCCTACTTTGCTAGATTTAAATTTTAGATTAAATACATTGTATTTTCATTAGACTAGATCATATAGAAAATCAAAATCCAAAACATAGAAAATTGTATTCATGGGAAAATCCATATAGATTTGCATCCATTTAAAAGGTTCATTTCAAGTAAGTATGAATTACATAATTTTTTAATTTTGTGAAAATATAGTAAAAGTATATTAGTTTGATTATTGCATTCATTTAGATTTATTTCTATTAGAGACTTCATAAAACTTGGAAAATAAAATACACAAAGAGAAAGCTCTCGATCTCATCACAAGGAATTCAAGAATTCAACATTCAAACAACTTGCAAACATCAAACACAAACATAGTCATCCATCTTCTTCATTCAATGTTCTCACTCAATGTGTCTTGGAATGAGAGAATATTGGATTAAAAAAAATTCTAGATGAGATTAGGGAGAACTTACCCATTCAAGAGGCTCCCACTAAATAAGTAGGCTAGGAACAAACTAAAATCATGAGGCTAGTTGAAGAATAAAATGAACAATGGAGACAAAGACAAGAATTTTGAGCAAGAGAGCTTAGACTTCTTGAAGAATTAGTTGAACTCAAAGAATGAAGGTTGAACACATTTCACCTTTTTTCTACCAATGAATTGAACTAAATTAGAGAAAATGACACTTCAAGTCAAATCCATTACAATGTCAGCACATCCACATCAATCTCAATAACAACACAATCGAAAACACAACCAATCATTAGCATCACATACAAATAGACCACAACAACAATTATTTAACTATCATTTGTGGCATTTTTTGTTTTACATGAATAGAACAACCCATCAATTCCAGCCCCACTCAAATGGCTCTTGCCACAAGAGCATGAGTGACTTGGTGGGTGCCTTTTAGCAAGGGTGCAATGAGTGTGTTGTTTGGAGTTTGATTCATTTGTGTTGTCCTTGAGTTAATTCTAAGCAACATAGGTCCATCTCAAAATAGGATGCCACACTTTAGGGGAGTCCAATATTTTCCTAGGGGCTCATTGTATGTGTAATATTGCAAATGCATTTAATGTTGGTGGCACAATAGGAAAATGTATTTAATTTTTGGGGGTCATGGTTTAGTGAGCATATGGTTTATTTGGCTGATTGGAGGAATACATTTAATTTATGGAGGTCATTGTTTGTAATGTAATGATTAATATATAAATTGGTGTACTTGTGTATAGAAGTTGGAAAATAACTTAATCTTAATTTTATTTTATTGTTGCACATCCTAATGATTTGGTTTTGACTCCTAATGCATCTATTTGCCACTTTACTTAAGATTTGCTAGTGTGAAAATGATCAATGTTAGTTTTGTAATTGGGAAAATGAACCTTGAATTTTCAAAATTAAAGCTTAAAATTGGGTTCATTTACATTCTTTCCAACTAGTCATTATGGATCAACTAAAGCACAAAAATATTTCAAATTACATAGTAGGATGGTGTATTAAAAAAAAAAACCCTAATTCATTATGATTTTCTAGAGAATCAATAAGAAAGCATCTTGGTCACATCTATAGGCATGAAATCATTATCATGTGACATCAAAATTCTAGGCATATTACTGTTGGTGTGAACAGGGTTATTACCTATCTGGTTTAATCTTTGTTGTGTAGATAATTCATATTATTTAACTATTTATTAGTTAAATAATAATCACACACATGTTCACATCTTAAGTTGACTTAGGAAGCATTCTAGTTGTCTTCTAGATGTTTCTAGTTGTTGATAGTTGTCATCTTATCCTATAGTTGTCATATGTCATAGGATTGAGACAATTGTCAGATGACTACAACATTTTGTATCTCACCTTGGTCTTTATAACCAAGGCCTCATTGTACATTATGTAATCCAGTACATTGTTGTATCATGGCAATACATCATTCTCTTTGCTTGTCTCTCTTGTGGAAGGTTATTTGGTTTTGCAGATTTGATCCGAGTGGTTGATTGCTCCAACATGGTATCAGAGCTTTGATCCTGCAAGCCCCTTCTCATTTTTGTTGAGAGATCTTGTTGTCAACGTTTTGCTGGTACATCCTGGCTGAAAACAGAGTTCACCATTGAATTTAGATTGCCCAAGTTAGTAAAGATTGATTGTCCAAAACTTGATTTTGGACATAGGTAATTTTTTGACTTTTTTGGGCTTTGCATGCATTTTTCCACAATTTTTTTGTCGAAAAGGCAAAAAAAAATTTAGCAGAGGGCCATTTTGCCCCTTATATTTTTTGCTATATTATCAGTTTCTCAGATCAGATCAATTGTTTTAATCTATTTTGGTAAGATTTGGCCCAGATCTCGCCTTTGTAGATCATCGTTTTATCGCTGTGGGTCGATTTTTCTGGTGTTTTAGGGTATTTCTTGCAGAACAAATTCACTTTTTTGTGATCTTGGTTGTCTTGTTTTGGCTGTGGCATGTTGTGGGTGCATCTTTGTGGCATATTTCTGTGCCTGGATTTGTGGACGGATCCTGAGGCCCTCTCATTTTTTCCTTAACTCACAAAGTCATCGACTGTGATCTGATTGAGCTGCTCCTCACGACACCAGATTGGCCTCACAAGCCATAAATCCTGCATTCCAACGGCTTCGATCAAGGTCGTGGCTTGATCACTGGTGGATTCAAGCAAGCGGTCAAATCTTTGTTTCTGCGACCTTTACACCTCCTACACCATCGACAGCTTGAACTCCGTCTGCAGTAGCTTCCTCTGCGACATTTTCACATTTCATTGCCGATCTTGTGATTCCTTCACTGTCGAACAAATTTATGATCTACAGCCGATCTATATCCAATCGGCATTTGCTTACCATTCGGTGGTTTGTTTGATACAACTAGCAATCCGGAGGTTTTAAGGCAGCGTTCATTCATTGTTTCAGTGGCGGTTTCAAGCCACACCAGTAGATCTTCATCAGACAAAGTCCACAGTTATATCGACCAATAGTGCAAAATATTTGTCCGCTCACCACAAAGCCTCTAGCAGTTTCCTTGGCATTGGCGGATCTCACACTCCATTCAGCGGTCATTAGATCCCAATCCACCAAACATCTCCTGCATACGCTTGAACACGTGACCAAACTGATCATTTGCTGTAATCGATGGCTTAAACCACAGTGACCACGCGGTTTGCTTCGCAGTCGATTGCCTTATCTAGCGGTTTGAGGCAGCGGAAGTTTGGTGGGCTTGATAATTTTTGGTGAGTGTTTTCAGTGGCTATTTGCATTCCAGAAATCGACAGATCCAAATCTTGTGTCAGCGACATCTCATTGTCGATCAAATATCCGGTAGCCTCCATTCTGCCTTTGGCGGATCTTCTATCTCCCAACGGTTTTTCTAACTCTAGTAGTCATGGTCTTCAAATCTTGGAGACGGTCAAATCCACAGCAGTAGGGTTCCAAAATCGTCGACTGCCTTCAATAACTCTGCTACGACCACCTTAAATCTTTGGTAGTTTATTTCCAACTCTGCGTGGTCAGCTCAAACCACGAAGTCTTTTGTTCAAGTGAAGGCTTAAAACTTCCAATTGGTAGTTCTCACTGTGGTAGTCGACCTTTAGTCGGCATTGGGTGGTCATCATAAACTGACCATCTTGCAAACCACAGTGAATCTCATATATATTGGGTTCCACAGTCCTCGGCATCTTAAATCTTTTTTCGGCGGGTATATTCTATTAGTGATCGACAGTCAACACTTTTTGGCATTAAAATCTTGGAATTACCAATTTGTATTGCTTTGGGTCGATGGTTTGATGCTTTGTGGTTGACAACCTTTTTAAATAAAGGTGAACTTTTGTTTGTTTGTTATTCATTTGTCGAAGACAGGAGATTGAGGTCCGGTTTGGCAGGAGGCCATTAGCCCCTCACAAACAAACTTATCTTCCTTTCTTTCCGATCACGCTGATTGGTCACACACTATGTTGATCCTGTCACATGCAAGTCGAGGCCCTTCTTTTTGCAAGTTTCGACAAAGAGGGAGATTTTATCTTTTTGCCATATCTTGCAAACCAGGAGGCAAATTTTCGCGTTCTTCTAGTCATTGGAAAGGTGGTTCAGTTAATTTCACTATTGTGCAAGTGATTTTTTCAGATTTCCTCATTTTTTGCTAGTTTTAGTAGCTTGAAGGTGCGGTTTGCGTGTTTCTTGTAACTGGCGTATCTTTTGCATACGACATCGAAATCTGGTGAATTTTTATTTGAAATTGCTTAGAAAATCACAAGGAATCTGATTGTAACTTTTGTTTTTTCCCTTGACAAGCTTTTTTCTCAAAAATTGTAAAAATCACCATGTGTTATAAACGGTTGATTTAAGCTTGTCAATTGTACAAATTCTTTCATTGTACTTTGTTGGGGGGGTTACAATCACATTGTTAATACACTCTGGGGGGTGAAAGGCATGATTTAAGTGCCCTTGTGTCTTTGGTTCTTGGTGTTTTTCTATTACACATGGCAGAAAGTGTGTCGATAAAACCACTCACTCCACATAATTACCACACATGGAAGTTAAAAATGAAACAACTATTGCAATCTAAGAGCCTTTGGCAAATGCTAGAGGATAATCCACCTGGTTTCACTAAGGAGTTTGAAAGATTTGCTTATAAGAACAAATTAGATGAAGCTATGGGAATCATAGGATTGCATGTATCAGATAACTTATTGTTTCATATTGCGGAGTGTAAAACACCTAAGCAAATTTGGGATAAGCTTGCAGAATTGTATGGTACTGTCAATGAATTCTGAATCTTACAACTTGAGGCAGAATTGACATCACTTTCTCCAGATAGTTTTCCTACTATTCAAGATTTTGTAGAGAAATTTAAGATGATCTTGTCATAATTGAAAGGGTGTGGGCATGATAAAACTGAAAAGGAATGCATCTTCCTGATTTTGTCGAAGTTGAAGGGCCCATTTTAGGTATTTTCATCTACCTTCTATTCTACTATGGATGCCTTTGGAAAAGACTTTAAGATGCCTAGCTTTGAGTTGTTCTGTGAGCGTCTTACTAGGGAGCAAACCAAGTTACTTCAAATGGATGCACTTCCTAGTTCTAAGAGTCAAGCCTTGATGGCCTCATCTTCCAAGGGTAAAGGAAAGAATAAGAAGAAGCCCAAGATAGAATCTCCTTCAGGTAGTGAGTCTCCCTTCAAACCAAAGCCAAAGAATGATCAAAAGCCCACTCCTCCACCTAATCTTTCCAAATCTGGTGAGTCTTCCTCCAAGACAAAGAAGAAGAAAGGTGGCACTTGTTCTTTTTGTGGCATGATAGGTCATGATGAGTCTCATTGTTTCAAGAGGTTAGAGGCTTTGGAGGAAGCTATGAAGAAGCACAAGATTTCACTTCCCAAGCCCTCCTCTATAGACAAAGGACATGTTCTTTCTGCACATGGCTTGCTTGCATCTTCAGATAGCTGGATACTTGATTCAGGTGCTTCACATCATATGACAAATTTGCTTGATCTACTTGAGACTCTTTCTGATACTAGCACTTCTCAAATTGCAATGGGGAACTCTTCACAGATTTCAGTCATGGGGACAGGCACCGTTCACTTGCAAGATGGTTGCATTGAAGATGTTCTTTTTGTTCCCAAGATTTCTGACAATCTTCTCTCATTCTATCAGATTTGTCATTCTGGGGATGGGAAGAAAGTTGAATTTACTCCTCACAATGTGCTTATTCAACAGCTACAGGATCATGAGAGAGTTGTTGCTACAGGGAAAGTGGATCATGGCTCATGACTATACAGATTTGATGGATTTGAGTCTTCATCAAGATCATCTTTTATAGCACATGCCGATGCCTTGAGTAGGCTTTGGCATGAGAGATTTGGACATTTGAATTACAGTTATCTTCAGCACATGAGCACAAAAAAGTTGGTTGTTGGTCTACCTAAGATTTCTTGTAGAGAGGGAGTTTGTCTGGGTTGTGTACTTGGCAAACATCATCAGGATCCCTTTCCTAAGGGTCAAGCTACCCGAGCTTCGGCACCCTTGGAGTTGGTTCATAGTGATCTCATGTCCTTCCCAACTCCTTCATTTTCAGGGGCCAAGTATGTGCTCACTTTCATTGATGATTTCTCATGACGCACATGGGTGTACTTTCTTAAGTACAAAAGTGATGTTTTTGACACATTCACGACATAGAAGGTGTTTGTGGAGATGCAGTCTGGTCTTTCTCTTCGATGGATACACACGGATAATGGGGGGGAATATGTGAACCAAGCTTTTCAGGATTTCTGCAATGAGCATGGAATTCATCATCAGTTTTTAGTTCCTTACACTCCTCAGCAGAATGGTGTGGCTGAGAGAAAGAACAGGACATTACGAGAGATGGCAAATTACATGCTACAGTCTAGGTCTATGGATCCCGCCTTTTGGGTTGAAGCAGTCAATTGTGCCAACTATATTCAGAATCGTATGCCTCACAAGGTAGTGCAGTATATGACTCCCAAGGAGGCTTGGTCCCATGTCAAGCTTAATGTATCCTTCTTTAGAGTATTTGGTAGTGAGGCTTGGGCATTCATTCCGAATGGTCGGCGTAAGGCTATGGAGAAGAAGAGTCAACCTTTGATTTTTTTTGGCTATTGTGAGGATGTGAAGGCTTATAGGTTGTTTTATCCTGTCACTCAGGATGTCTACTTTCATAGAGATGTCCATTTTGATGAGTTCTTCACACAAGTGGATTCTTCCACAACTTCTTCTTCCTCACTACATACTCTGCCTAATTCATCATCACTTGAAGATGTTTTGCTTCTTCAAGATGATACTGATGAAGGTCTTGCTCCACAACCTCCTCCAGTACCCATTTTGCCTCGATGGGCCTGCACTACTCTTGAGGAAGCTGGTTCTCTTGTTGGTGATCCCACAGATACTCGCCGCACTCGTTCACAGACAACAGGTGTCAGTATTTTGAGTCATGCCATTTCCACGGATCCTCAGAAGTTTTCAAATGCTGCAGATATTCCAGAGTGGGACATTGCAATGGTTGAGGAGTATTCTTCTTTAATGAAGAATCATACTTGGGATCTTGTTCTTCTTCCTAAGGGAAGAAAATTGGTTCGGTGCAAGTGGGTGTACCGCACGAAATATGTAGCTGATGGTTCTATAGACAAGTACAAGGCTCGTCTTGTTGCTAAGGGGTTTTCTCAGGTTGAGGGTATTGACTACTCTGAGACCTTTGCTCCTGTCACCAAGATGGATTCCATTCGTCTTGTACTTTCTATTGCTGCATCTTAGGGATGGTCAGTGTATCAGATGGATGTGAAGAGTGCCTTCTTGCATGGTGATCTTCATGAGGAGATCTACATGGAGTAGCCTCTAGGTTTTGTGCAAGACTCTTCACTTGTTTGCAGGCTTCATCATTCATTATATGGTCTCAAACAAGCCCCTAGGGCTTGGTATGAGAAGATGGATAGTTTCCTTCTTGCTTCCAGTTTCACACGATGCCATTATGACCCTACAGTTTACACTCAGAGACATGGAGATGATCTTTTGATCCTTGTGCTTTATGTGGATGATTTGATTCTCACAGCAGTTCTACCTCCATGATCCAGAGTATTCAGCAAACATTGATGGAGCACTTTGATATGACAGATCTTGGTCTTCTACACTACTTCCTTGGTCTTCAGGTTCACCAAACTACTGAGGGGATCTTCATTTTTTAGTAGAAGTATGCTCTTGATTTGCTTCAGAGATTTGGCATGGCTGATCGCAAGCCTACCCCTACACCATTTTAGTCAGGTGTTGTACTGTCTACCAATTGTACTACTCCCACAGTTGATGCTACATTGTATTGGTAGTTGGTTGGCAGTCTTTTGTACTTGACACATAGTCATCCTGATATCTCCTTTGCAGTTGAACTTGTCTCCTGGTTCTCTCAGTAGCCACATGAGAGTCATTGGAAGGCAGCCAAACGTATCTTGAGGTATATTCAGGGCACATCACATTTTGGCATTCATTACACATCCGGAGCTTCTTCGATTATGGGCTTCACTGACTCAGATTGGGCTGGTGATGTTAATGATCAGAAGTCCACTTCTGGCTTTGTTTTCTGCCTTGGTTCTGGCCTGATTGCATGGTCTTGCAAGAAGTAGACAGCTATTGCATTATCATCGACAGAGGCTAAGTATCGAGGTGCAGTTTTGGCTAGCCAGGAGGTTCTTTGGCTTCGACAGTTGATGGCTGAGTTTGGATTTCCTCCAGATCATCCCACTACTCTTTGGTGTGATAATTAGAGTGCCATTCATATTTTTGGCAACCCCGTGGAGCATCAGTGTACTAAGCACATTGAGATCCACATGCACTTCATCAGGCAGCTCATCTAGGATGGTGTTCTTAGCTTGGAGTACTTGCCTACTGAGGAGCAAGTTGCGGACATCTTCACTAAACCTTTGGCATTGCCTCGATATCTTTAGTTGTGATCGATGCTTGGGGTGAAGGAAGTTGTCCTTGAGGGGTCTTCTTGAGTCCTCCTTCCTTCACTTTTTCATTCTTTCCTTTGCATGTTTCTTTCTTTTGGAGAGGAGTTTTTTCCAATGAGGTTTTCTCCTTTTCTCCGCTTGTGAGAGATTGTTTGTATATGGGTACCTAACATGGCCTTGTTACCAGGACCCATCTTTGCATTTGTTTGTTCCTCCCTAAGTTGCACTTAAGGGGGGGTGTTGGTGTGAATAGGGTTATTACCTATCTGGTTTAACCTTTGTTGTGTAGATAATTCATATTATTTAATTATTTATTAGTTAAATAATAATCACACACATGTTCACATCTTAAGTTGACTTAGGAAGCATTCTAGTTGTCTTCTAGATGTCTCTAGTTGTTGATAGTTGTCATCTTATCCTATAGTTGTCATATGTCATAGGATTGAGACATTTGTCAGATGACTACAACATCTTGTATCTCACCTTGGTCTTTATAACCAAGGCCTCATTGTACATTATGTAATCCAGTACATTGTTGTATCATGGCAATATAGCATTCTCTTTGCTTGTCTCTCTTGTGGAAGGTTATTTGGGTTTGCAGATTTGATCCTGGTGGTTGATTGCTCCAACAATTACATGATTGCCTACTATCTTCGGTGATTGTTTTGTATCATTTGTTGGTGCTCCAAATAGCACCTATAATTCTAGAAGCATCACATAAGGACTAACTCCCATAGACATATCAAGCCAAAGACTCAAGTAAAGCTTCATAATCAAAATGGAAGGAATTTGGGTCAATTGACAAGAGTGGGTCACTTTTTTATAATTTAGGTTCTATGAATCAGGGAAGGTATTCCCAAGAAATCTTACTGAGTAGTCAAAAATAAATTAAAGAAACAAGGTCACACGACTTTGTTACACATTATGCTTGAGGAAAACCCAATTATTTGTCATTAAGTACCCCTCATACTAGCTTACTGGACTTGCAAATTTGCTATCCCTAAACAATTGGTAGAACAATTTGGTTAAATATGGTTAGACCACAAATAAATGATCAATGAAAGTCCCCTAGAGATATTAATCAAAGTTATAACCTCCCATAGACTTATGCAAACTAGCTAAGAACCATAAATTATTAGAAAACCTACCAAGATTATTATTAAATGAATTATGATCAAATTCCTTTATGACCAATGTCTTATTCATTAGGAATAGAGTAACAAAGTAACAAAATATGTAAAGATTGTATGCAAGCTTCAATTAGTGAATTGGGATTGACCTGAGAGTCCAATTCATCTAGCTACAAATTCATCCTAGATAACATTCAATTAAAAAAACATCAAATAGACGCAAAATACTTAGTGATCTACAAATGATTAAAATAATTTATCACAAATAGGATGAGTAAGTATTTTACCTCTATTTGTGAATAAGAGACCAACAAATGTGACCTTAGAAGCATAAAAATAAGTACTAGAAATATAGTTCTATTTACAAATAACTCGTCCCTACAAAGTAGTTTCCTATTGATTACCTTTCACGAACACTCATAGATAAAATTTTACAAAATTTTCCTAACAAAGGTATACATCTATTGTCACTTGAGAATACTCAAAAGACACTTTAGATGCATAAATTTGGCAAAAGATGAGAATGAAGAGGATACGCTTCCTTTTATAGCATGGAGGATGAAACTAAATTAGGTGATGATCAACACATGTCTTTTGATAAAATAATCTAGGTGTGAGTGTTGAGAAGGTGTTATACACCTTGAATTGAAATATTTCATATTTTGTAAAGTTGGTCCTTTAAGTACTTAAAATGCATGAACCGACATGGAAGTCTGAGGAAGATTTGGCAATCCAACTTACGACCATCGAAGGCTTGAATTATATCCTTTCAACAATATTTAGGCTTGATGACATCACCCCTCAACCTATTTAGGCCCATATCCATCTTGTTTAGCCCCTAGACTTAGTTCTAAGTCTTTTCCCACATCAAAAACCCTTGTGTAGATCCTCAACTAGAGGGTTGCTTGAGAGACCTTAGAGTCACCCGGGGTGACTTGCCTTGGAAAATGGGGTACCCTATTCCTGAAAGAGGTGACCCTTTCATCTTTTAACATGTGTGATTTCTTTTAGTTTTGGTCAGTTTGCTTTCATTTTTACTCATGATTAAGTGTCTTCTCTAGTCCTAATTCAACCACTACTCTCCCTAATTGATTCTCCTCTCCTCTTGACTCTAATCAACTTCCAGTTAGTCTTTTGTTATCTCTCCATCAATCCTCTATGATCTCCCAATAAGTCCCTTTGTTAACTTTCATTTCCCCCTTTGGTGTTGATTCTATCCTAGAAATACCTCCTCTCCATTTGATTTTAGGGGAGGTTGTGTACTACTACAACTTGGATTTATTCTACAAAAGACTCTCATTCTCTAGGATCACCCTTAGGAACTCTATCATTTCTACTATTGAAATTCTCCCCAAGCATCTTATGCTTCCTCAGGACTATGTGTTCCTCTTTCATTTTTATTTCAAAGCTTCTCAAATCTTGCTTACAACTCCCAATTTACCTTAGGATCCTAGTTATTTCTCTGTCATCAAGAAGAGGTTCCAATTGTTGTAGAGGAAGAGACCAAAAATGTTGGATCAATCAAGACTCAAGCCAACACTGATACCATTGATTATTCATAGGTTCTTTAAAGTTTCTTGTACATTTAGTAATTAGAAAATTCTCTTTCACTTGAGGAATTAAATTCATTATTTAATATTCTTGGTTAGTTTAGAAATTTCTTGCTTTACTAGATTTAGATCTTATTTTATAATTTCCTAGTTTGCTAGATTTAAATTTTAGATTAAGTACATTGTATTTTCATTAGATTAGATCATATAGAAAATTGAAACCCAAAACATAGAAAATTGCATTCGTAGGAAAATCCATATAGATTTGCATCCATTTAAAAGGTTCATTTCAAGAAAGTAGTAATTACTTTATTTTAAAATTTTGTGAAAATATAGAAAAAGTAGATTAGTTTGATTATTGCATTCATTTAGATTTATGTGCATTAGAGATTTCATAAAACTTGGAGAACAAAATACACAAAGAGAAATCTCTCAATCTCATCACGAGGCATTCAAGAATTCAACACTCAAAAAATTTGAAAACATCAAACACAAACATAGTCATCCCTCTTCTTCATTCAATGTTCTCACTCAATGTATCTTGGAATGAGAGAAGATTGGATCAAAACAATTCTAGATGATATCATAGAGAACTTACCCATTCAAGAGGCTCCCACTAAATAAGTAGGCTAGGAATAAATTGAAATCATGAGGCTAATTGAAGTATAAAATGAACAGTGGAGACAAAGACAAGAATTTTGAACAAGAGAGCTCAGAATTCTTGAAGAATTAGTTGAACTCAAAGAGCGAAGGTTGAACATGTTTCACCTTTTTTCTACCAATGAATTGAACTAGAAACTAGAGCAAATGACCCTTCAAGTCATATAAAAATAACAAATACAAATACATTACAATGTCATTGCATCCACATCAATCTAAATAATAACACAACTAAAAACCCAACCAATCATTAACATCACATACAAATAGACCACAACAATAATGATTTAACTATCATTCGTGACATTTTATTTTTTCATGAACATAAAAAACCATCAGTTCCACCCCCACTCGAATGGCTCTTTCCACAAAAGAATGAGTTACTTGGTGGGTGCCAGTTTCACAAGGGTGCAATGAGTTTGTTGCTTGGAGTCTAACTCATTTGTGTTGTCCTTGAGTTAATTCTGAGCAACACAGGTCCATCTCAAAATAGGATGTCACACTTTGGGGGAATCCAATATTTTTCTAGCCCGGCTCATTGCACATGTAATATTGCAAATGCATTTAATGTTGGTGGCATAGTAGGAAAATGTATTAAATTTTGGAGGGTCATTGTTTAGTGAGCATATGGTTTATTGGGTTGATTGGAGGAATGCAATTAATTTATGGAGGTCATTGTAAAATGCATTCAATATTGTAAAAAGCATATAATGCTTGGCTCACATGAAGTAATCCAAATTTGGTGCTAGGTTTAAAGGGAGCAAATGAGATGTTTTGAAGAATGTAGTGTCTCTTGGTCCTAGAGACAAACTTGGGCACCCACCTTAGAGATGCTTAGTGCATTGATTATTGGTGCTTGGGACATTAAATAATGGTGGCAATAAAACTTTTTCTCTTGTTTTCTACTCTCTTTCCTATAAATAGAGGGCTTGGGTAGGATATTATTCATATTTCTTGTGATTACTTCCTCCTTGAGTGTGAGTGTGAGTGTGGATAACTTGGAAGAGCTAAGACCTTGGAATTGTATTATAAGTTTTGATTGTTGATAATACAATAGTTTAGAGTTTTTAAGGTTGGATTTTTTATAAAAGATTTTTCCCAAGGTATATTGGTGTCTTTTTCTCTTGTGTGGTTGTTCTATCCCATTATTCTATTCTTGCTATTTATTTTTTGATGTTACTATTATAGAATATTGTTTTAAATTGTGTAGATTAGTATCTTGTAACACTCTTCTTGCAAGAATAATTGTCAAAGTTTTGCATATTTCCTTTCATTTGGTATTAGAGCCTAGCTAGCTAATTAAATATGTGAGAGGAGTAGGGCCTATTTCTATTAATCCTTGTTTGAGTGGGAGATTTGTTGTTGTTGATCTTATTTTTAGGATACAACCATGTCAAGCATTTCTAGAATAGAGATAGAGAATTTCAATGGAGGAAACTTTGAGCTTTGGAATCTCAAGATGGAGAAATTACTTGTGGATAGAGATCTATGGGTAGTAGTTGTGGACTAGAGACCAACTAGCATGAAGGATAAAGACTAGTTAGTTTTTTATCAAAAGGAAAGGAGTCTTATTCATTTTTTCCTTGTAGATTCAATGTTATTGTATATTGAGGGGGATCACATTACCAATAAGCTTTGGAATTTTTTGTTGAATTTTTATCAAACAAAGTCCATTGTGAACAAGATTTTTCTACATAAGAGGTCATATTCTCTAAAGATGGGTGTAGCGATTTAATGACAAAACACCTAAATGTATTAAACACTTTAGTGACTTAATTGGAACCTATAGATATGATTATGGATGAGAAGGAATAGAGCATAACTCTCTTATGTTCTTTGCCTTATAATTGAGATAATTTTGTGAAGGTGATTAGTATTAGAAATTGACAAGGTGGTGAGTTCATTACTTTATGAGGAGATGAGGCATCACATAACATATTTTGTCAAAGATGCTTTAATATTAAGAGGTCATTCCAAGGACAAAGAGAAGAACATGTGTGCCAAATCAAAGGTGAGATCTAAGACTTATTGCAAATCTAAGGTGGCATGTAGGAACTATGGAAAGATGGGGCACTACAAAAGGGATTGCAAGGAGAAGAAGGCAAAAAGGGAGTTAGATGATGATATAGAGTCAATGACCCCTAACAATGATGGTGATGATGATTTTTTGTAGCTCTTGCTACACATGCACACAAGGGTGTATGGCTTATTGAATATAGAGCCTCTTTTCATAGGACTCCTAATATGGAGTTGTTCTCAACTTATGAGAGCTTCAATGGTGGTAGTGTGAATTTGGGAGATAACTCATCATAAAATCATCAAACTAGGTAGAGTCAAACTTGCATTTGGAGACAAAAGGACCAAGACCCTCTCCAATATTTTATGCATGCTAGGTTTGGTGAGGAACATTCTTTCTATAAAGTAAATTGACTGATGTTGGTGTGTAGGTGGTATTCAATAAGTATGGATGTAATATGGTTCTTGGGGCCATGGTCTTGGTTAAGGGTTGGTTTGGAATTCTTTTCCAATTAGATACTAGAACCATGGAATATAATAGTTTAAAGGTTATTGATTTAAGGGACCATAAGCTTCCTACAGAGAAAACCATGCTATAGCATGATCATATGGGTCATATTAGTAAGAAAGGCCTATTTAGGCCTTCAAGAGTAAGAACTTAGTAGATGGGATAACTAATTATTCTATGAATTGTTTAGTTATATGAACATTGCATATATGAGAAAAAAAATTAGGTTAAATTTTCTACAAAGTTTTTGAGATTTCTTGGGATTTTAGATTTGATTCATAGTGATGTATTTAGTTTTGTAGATGTATCATCTCTTGAAAAATCCTTGTATTATATATATTCTATTAATGAATTCTCTAGGAAAGCATAGGTATTTTTTCTTAGGCATAAATCATAGGTCTTCTTGAAGTTCAAAGAGATTAATGCTCTTGTGGAGAATTAGATAAAAAGAAATATGAATTCTATTTAGTAGAGTTTGATCACTTTTGTAGGGACATGATATTGCAAGGAATAAGGCAACTTTATACACCCCTTATCAAAAATACAATTATGAAGAGAATGAACATGAAATTGATGGAGACCACTAAGATCATGCTCAATGGTGTCAAATTGGAACATAAATTCTAGGTACAGGTTATAAGCACAACTTATTAATTGATTAATAGGTCTCCTACTTCACCTCTTGTAGATAAAAACCCTTGAGGAGGATTGATAAATAAATAAGCCTTTGTCATATCATATGAAGGTTTTTAATTGTGAGGCATATGTACTTGTGCCTTAGGAGAAGAGATGAAGGTTATATTACAATGAAAATAATTGTATCTTCATCAACTATAGTGATGATGTGAAAAGGTACGACATTTGAAATCTAGAAATTGGAAAGATAGTGTATATAGTCAGAATGTGATCTTTAGGAAGGTCAAATCTTTTTCTATTCCTTCAAAACTTGAAGTTAAGAAAGAAGTGGTATATGTGAAGCCAAAGACTAAGGAGAATCATTCTTAGAGGGTTGAACCAAAGATTCAATATAGACTTGATGAGGAGGTTAGTTCGAAGAGTTCAAATGAAGAAGAAAAAAAACTCAAACCCCACTCTTGAGGAAGTCCACTTGGCATAGAACGACATCTAATAGGTACAACCCACTTGATTTTAAATGTATTTTCTTTGTCTACTAATGAGGATGAGCCCAGAATAGTGAAGGAGGAAACAGAGTCTACAAAGAGTAATTCCTAGAAAGTGGTCATGAATGAGGAGATGGTGACACTAGAGAAAAACACCACATGGAACTTTGTAGAGCTTCCCAAGGATAGGAAACATGTTGGCTACAAATGGGTTTTCAAGAACAAGCATAATTCTAAAGATAGAGTTGAGAAGTACAAATCAACGTTAGTGGCTAAGGGCTATTCCTAGGTTGAGGGAATTGGTTTTGGTGAGAACTTTTCTCATGTGTCAAAATTAATATCTATTAGATTCTTGTCATATATTATTGTTTCCTATGACCTCAATGTAGAACAAATGGATGTAATGATAAATTTTCATTGTGGGGAATTGGAGGAGGATATCTACATGATATAGTTGGAACACATTAAGGTGAAGGGTAAGAAAAAATAGTTTACAATTTGAAAAAGTTATTTTATGGTTTGAAATAGTCCCCTAGGAAATGTGGTCTCAAAATTTTAGCACTTATATCATGAAGTATGGGTATGTTAGAGAAAACTTATTTTACTGAGTTTACTTCAAACAAGATGGTGATCATTTTACTATTATTTATTTATATGTTGATGACATGTTGTTCTTCAGTAATAGTAAGGATATGATTAGGGATTTGAAATCTCAACTTTCATTTTAGTTTGATATGAAGCACTTGGGGTTGGATAAGTTCATTAGGGACATAAATTAGGAGAGTAAGAGTGACTATAAAACTTTGGATCAACTAGAGAAAGTATTTTAAATTGTGTTGTAGTGGTATAGGATTACAAACTAGTTAGTGTTCCCATTCTTGTGGAAGCAAAGCTCTTTGTTGATCAGTTCCATTCAACAATAAGTTAGATAGATGACATAACCCATCTCCTCTATGTGAGTGTATTTTTTATCCTTATGTACATGCTATGGTTTACACTAGAGTAGACTTTGCCTAAGTAGTGGGAACCTTGAGTTGTTTTATGGCTAATCCTTGGAAGGAGAATTAGAATGTGGCTAAGAGAGTCTTCAAGTATTTGAGAGACACATTAGAATGTTTAATTTGCTACCAAGGAGGAGAGAATTTAGGCAGGATATTTGTAATGCCTCGCCAAGGAACCTAGAGGATAACACAACTAAGCTTACAAAAAGGTTATTTTTTTTAACGAAAGAAATAACAACAATCATATATTTATTCATAACATTTAAATTAAGCTTTCTCCTCTAGGGTTCCATGGCTACATTACTAATGAACTAAAACAAGATCTAACCAACATTATGAATTAACTAACAAACATAGTTCATTCTAAGTCTAATTGCATCAGATAAATAAACACATACAATTCCATATTATATCATCAGATAAGTAACATGAGGATCCTGCACATAGGATCACAAGTACATAGACAAGTTCCTTTACAAGAGAGTACAAGATTACATTGGAGTACATATATCAAGATAACAGTACATGATTCAACTGATATACAAGACTGAAACATGATCATAAGTATCTGTCTCCTCAAGCTAGAGCAAGATCTAAAATCTGCCATACAAGGTACATCCTTCTCGCTCACCAACAACAAGGGAAACCAATGGAGATAAAAGCACAACCACCTGACCATGTGGAACCCTAAGGTCCAACCCCCCGTGCTAGGAGATAATAATAGGGTCCCACTAAGAAAATAATCAAGAAAAATAGTAGACTAACAGGTGCAAGGACTACACAAGACTTCAATACATGGGTCAAAAAGAACATCACAAGTAAATCAAGAAACACTTCCAGAGTCAATCACACAATGAAAGGGAAAAACACACATTAGGGAGTGCTAGGCTGCAGTAGGGAAGAGTATCATTGCATGGTCCTAACATGGGTTATCCTAGTAGTCCAGATGCCAACCCCTATCTATGGTTATCCTGGCAGTCTCTCACTAGACACCAGCCCCATAGGGTCACACATGCAGAACCAACATTCCTTTCATAAGGACAAGGAAGTTGATCTTTCCAACCATGGCCTTCTCATTCCATCCTTAGCTTGAACGAATGCTATAGGCATGGGTGAGGCATCCAATTATCTTATTTAGTGTGGAAACTACCCAACCCTCTAAATTTATTATTAAGTTATCACTAGATTAAAAACTTCCAATGGGTTATCCTGGCAACCACTTTAGGCACTGGCCCCACATTGAAAGCCACTCCCCTACTTGTATCTAGAAGACCCTATCCATCAAGCAAGACAATTACCATCACAATGACAAGTAATATATACAATGCAAGGCCTTTACCTTCTTGCATACAAATCATAATCGCAGGGACCAATTCTTGTCCAAAACATAAACCAAGAATGAACTACCACATTCTCATCATGATGCATTTACAACACAGAATACACATCATTTCACATCACACAGAGCAAGGCATTATCCATCTTGCACAGTCATCATAACCACATGAATAGGTACACTAAGCAAGGCATTATCTATCTTGCACATGTATCCTACTAACATGAATAGGAGATAATATTTTAAGAATGCATTTCATTCAACTCACATGATGCACACATAGCCAACCCCCACACAATAACACCCTCCTAGGCCTCTAGAAACAACTTCCCCAAATGACACAACACTTGATACCATTAAAAAAACACAATGGTTTCACATCACATTAACTCTCAAAGCACATCATAAACTAATACCCTTCAACAATATTTTTAAGGAATGTAACATTAATCCAAGCATGATCAATCATCTAACAATTATAAAGTGAATCTATCTCAATAATACAAAACTGTAACTTTCTATTCACCAGTAGTAGTTACAATATGATCATAAGATATAAGTGTCCACGAGTAACAATATTTTAACTAATGATTCTCAAGACTTATTTTAATTTCATTTAATTAAAATGATTGCAAACAACATGCAAATAACCCTAAGGCATACAAATTAAACACAACAATTATTTACGCTATTTACACTAATGTAGATTTTATTAATAATCTAGACAATTTTGTAAGTACTATTAAATATAACTGTATAAGCAAGGCTAAAAGCCTATAATATTAGAATGCTATAAATATCTTACACTAGTTAGAATCACAAGATACAAAACTTGAAGCTACAATGAAAGAACCTTGTTCTAAGGTTAGCTTGAGAGGAAAGGAATACAAAACAACAAAACACTCCTATAGATCTAACATCTTCATCAAATCTACACACTTTTAACCACATGCATATGATAGGATCAGCACAAAATGAATTTGCTGAGAAGGCTCTAGAAGCTACCAACAGTGCAAAATGTGAAAGCATAGACAAGGCACGTAGACTGATTGGTAGAATGCCTCAAAGAGAGTCATATGATGGAAAGCAATGATCATAGGATATGCAAAAAAAAAATTTGTTGAAAAATCTCAGAGAAACCTAGTTCAAAAATATAGAGTTATTGATGACGCAACTAACTGTTTTAATAGAGATGAAACAACTGAGAGGTAGACAGTCACAAAATATTCATATCTTAAAAATGACAAACTGGGTATAACTAATTTTTAGATATGATTTAGATATCTAGGTCGTTCACTATATATAAAAAAATTACAGAAACCCAGTTCATAAAAATAAAGTTATGGCTAACGCAATAGACTGGGTTCAAAAAAATGTAGAAGAGGATTCACAGGATATTTCACTAAATCTAATGTAACAATAAATCAGTTTCATATCTCAGTCCATACCTGGAATATTGCTTCAATCACATCTTCACAAATTTCCCAGCTCACATCCATTTTTTCCCAAGTCTTTTCTTCTGGAAACTATGGTTTATGATGCCAAAAGAAAAATAAAAACTTTTTGAGAGAGAGAGAGAGATATCCCCAAAACATAAAACATATTCTCTATTTGAAATGTATGCTCCAATAGATTATGTATTGAGATTTTAAAATAAAGTTGAGCATGCATAACCACCCCATAATTTCTTCCAAAAGATTCTCCTTTATTATTTTCTTACAATTTTCTATTTTTAACCAAACAATAATTTCTCTCTGATTTTATTTATTTTAGAATTTGCTATTTATTTCATTTACAACCAAACAAAAATGTTTCTTTGTACTTTTCTAAAATTAGTCTCTTACACAAAAGAAACAATTATTTCTAAGATTCCCTCTTGAGGTGCATAACTACCACTTTTTCCAAGTGGCCAAAATGGAAAATAATTACTCAAGGCGATAATAATAAAAAAAGAGAATTTTTTTTAGACATAATAATACATATTTCCATACAACTATAATTTACATAAAAGCATATATATTTATTTATCAAAGTGCCCTCTTGACTTAATAATTTTATTTTAATGAAGCAATTAACCAAAATATTAATCAAACAATTTCAAACAAAATAACCCAAATGCCAAACAATACCTGACACAATGCATGATTGAAAGCATGACCACAATGACAATGACTGACCATTATGCCTATACAGACAACACTGACTAGGTACAAAATTAGATACTCATCCTTTTCAAGGATGATGGCTAACTAGGGGACCACATGTTATCTCCATTCAACAGTTTCCATTGGGTTTAAGGCATGCTTAGACCTATCAATTCAGGTGGACTGGAAGCCTCGTACCTACATCTTGCAGAAACTAAATAGTCAAACAAATAGACATATATATAATAATATAGTCAAATACACCATGAAAGGGAATCACAGCTTAGCAAGGTACTCACACACGAGTAATGTGACACTATCCCTTTCACCATCACATCAAACACGTAATCACAACACACAACAATCAGTTACTAAACGACTAAATAAGAACCAACATCAGATAATCGCATGATACACATAATAAGATTAATCCACACAAAACATCACAACATAACATCCTATGATACAGAATCAGTCACATAAAAATCAATTCTAATATATGACAATCATAGTAAGATCAACATCATAATCACTTAAATGTAAAACAATGTTAGAGCATATAAATTATCAGTGTCACAACAAAGATTATCGATAAAACATACCAACTGTCATATGAAACCACACATAAGCATAATCAGGAATGTCATTACATGAATGTAGCATCTACCAACATCATAAAATGTACAACATCAACTATCTAGCATACCCTAAATATTCCTATTATTTTACCTTCACCTTCATGCTCCTTACCCAGACCATTTGCACATCCAAGATGAGAATGGAGGGGCATTACAATATTATATATTCATGGATTTATAGATTCAAATTGGGTAGGAGATATGGATAGCAAGAGGTTTACTAGTGGGTATGTGTTTACCTTATATGGTGGTGTGATTAGTTAGATGAGAAAATGATAGGCTATGGTTGATCTTTCAAATATAGAGGCAAAACATATGATAGCCACTCATACTTGTAAGGAGACAACTTAGATTCAAAGATTATGTTTTGACATTGGGTTGAAGCAAGATATAATGGTGATCAAGTGTGAAATTTAGTGTGCCATCAATTTGAAAAAGACCCCTAATTTTTATGCAAGGATGAAGCACATTCATGTGTAGTATCACATTGTTCATGACAAGGTGGAGGATAAGAGGGTTGTGGTCAAGAAGGTGGACACATTGATGAATGTTGTTGATGCTTTGACAAAACTTGTGAGCACATAGAGGTTCATATGGTACATGATTGCTTTCCCTTAACTACTACTTTGTTTTAACTAGGTTTGACCCCTTAAGAAAAATATACAAGTGGGGGAATGTTGGGAAGGTTTTTGTACACCTTACATAAAAATATTCCATATTTTATAAAATTGTGGTCCATATCAAAATGGGACACCACATTTTTGGAGAGTCCAATATTTTCCTAGGGGGGTTGTTGTGTGTAATTGATTAAAACTATAGGAGGATTAGAGGAAAAATATACAAATTTAAGTAATAAGCTATATAATTTGTAAAATACGCATTAAGAAACTTTAGATTAGTATGTAGATGTACATTCAAGACAAGTGAAATACTTTACAATGTAAATGCATTTCTTGAAAGAAGATCTATGCAGTATTATGTCTACAACAATCTTGCTAGTATGAACTTCTTTGTATGTACTTTGTATAGGATGGCTATTTATACAAAGGAGATGTCATCTATGCCTTTAACAATATGTTGACAGATGTAAAAAATGTATGCTATGATTTTCATGTGGACATGAGAGAGATAGGTGTTGAACTTGTATGGTGCCAATTGTCAAACCTACATGGTTGGTAAAACATGTAGTTTAGGTGTGGCTAGGTGTTGGACATATATAGTGCCAAACTAGGTGTATCTAAGTGGAGGCATCTGCATTCATGTGTAAGGATAAAATATGTGGGACAATAGTGTTTTGCAAGGATGCACAAGGATTAGATGTTGGTTAGTACTCTAAATTTATATGCACATAGTTACATGTTATATCTGCACAATGTGTGTTAAGTGTAGACAAGCTTGCATGTTGAATGAAATTGTGAGACTACAATAGTGTGCATGGTTGCTACACTTAGATCATTCACCCCTTCTTGAGAAGTAATGGTCCCAAATACATTAGAGTTGAGTGTAGGAAACTATACATGGATTTGATCCAAGTTGTACCATTTGGCCTAATCAACATATTACTTAGTTTTGACTATGTAGAATAGTCAATGATTACCTAAATGAGTATTAGTTGTAGTCATTTCAATGATGACATCCATTACTATTGGATTGAAATGAGTAGGTTCTAGGTCTATTAGATGTTGAGATTGTACTAGCTCTAGAAGAGGGGGGAATTATGGTTTGAATAACTCTATGTTGAAGATAGGCTGAAGATCCAAGTATTTTGGTATGTTGAGAATGAAAGAACTCATTAGCTACATGTAATATGGTGTAGGGACCTTATCATAGAGGTTTTATCTTATGGTGTGAATCATGAAAATGTTCATTTTGAAAATAAAGACAAACATTATTGCTGACCTAGAAAAACTATGGGGCACATGATGGATGTCATGACGATCTTTGCATTTTTATTCTTGGAGCTAAAGCATTTGTTGGAATTGTTTTAATTAAGGACTTAGATTCAATGTACAAATTGTTTTCTTTTTCTACTTCTCATTCTTGTGTGCACATCTCAAAAGTTGCTAGTGTGCAGTAGGATATGTCAAGAGGTGTCACTAGTTGAAACCCAAGAAATATTTGGAAAGGAATATTCTCCATAGAGTTGTGTAGTGCTCTATTGTAAGCATGTTGGATAAAAGGTAAAATATCATCCCATGTGCATGGATGTGAGTTGTTGTGAATTCACAAAAGGTGAACTAATGTGCGATTAACCACCTTTATTTGTCCATTGGTATAGGGGTGAATATTTTTGGACTGATCCAATTACATGCCTAATATGGTCTAGAGAGTTTGTCAAAATATGCTAATAAATCTTGGGTCATGGTCAAAGATAACGAAGCTTAGAAGCACAAAGTGAATCAAAACATGATTGAAGAAAATGCACATGGTGTCTAGCACTGTGATGGTCTTTTTGAAAGTGGCCACAATGGCCATTTTAGAAAACTTATCAACAACCACAAATATAGAGTCATTTTGGTGCTTGGCGGTTCATAGTCCACTAAGAAAATCCATGCTAATTGACTCCCTAGAATGTTTTGGTACTACTAAGGGAGCACATAAAGCTCGAACATCTTGTTTGTAGGATTCATGATGCAACAAGGTATCTATAGTGAGCTTCAAGTTACAAGTGATAGATTTCCTTTGCCTTGTTTGAATTGTTCAATATGGCTCACAACTAAGGAAGACTGTTCTTGCCCTAGCAATTTTGCAATTTGAGCTACATGTGGGTTAGTTTTATATGCTTTAAAGGTTTGAGTAGTGCATGTCATTCAATCATGCTATATAATCCATCATTTAATAGTGCATGGAAACCTAATATGTAATAGAGAAAGGTTTTAGTGTTGATGTTTTCCATTGGTCCAAGTTAGTGTAGCGGCAAGTCCATTCATTTCCCCTTGAACCAAGTATTCTTTATTAGTGGTGGGGCCTACCCTTTGTTCCTTTTTATTTTATTTGTAGGGATCCCTGATAGATGCCACATGGCATGTTCCCTAGAATTTAAAAGAAAAGGAAAAATAACTTTCTCTTAGATCAACGTGAGCCATAAAATCTTGCCACATCATACACTATCCAACGGTCCACAAGTAACATGTTCATTCTACCATTTTTAATAATAATAGTGCTTGACAACTAATTTTTGAAGTCCATTACCCCTTCTAGGTAATTCAAAGCATCTCCACTTGTAAAAGTACACATTGAGTGGGAATTCACCTCATACATTTCAAATTTTAGCTCATAGGTATAATGCAACCTTTATGCCCAACAACCACTTCCCTTGTACCATTTGCATCTTGACAACCCACCTACTCAATAATAGCCTCTTTAAATTGGGGCGTTATCTAATTCACTAGATAGGTACCTTTTATTAATTTCAAAGGTACTCCAACCACCAAAAAGGGAATTCTAGATCAATACCTTGCTCAGTTCCATCCATTTTGTTGCTTGGTTTGTAATTGGGTCCTTTATCTCACCAATTCCAAATTTTAAATTGCATATGTTTTGGGGTGAAATCTCTATTGTGGGATGTATGTTTTCTATAAATAGAGACATGTTTGCACCTTTCTATATTTTCAATTATTCCTTGTATATATGCATTGTTGAGCATTGTGTATGAAGCATGTTATCTCATTTTTTGTAATCAAATCCATGGGAACCTCTGTGTAACTATCTAGAGTTTGATATTACATTTTATGTGACTATTCAAAACTATTTGAATCATCAATATAAGAATTTATTACTTTGGAAGTTCTAATTCTTATTTTTCATGGAGGAATTTGTCTAATGCATAGTTTTCTTGTATCTCTCACTATTTCACCTTAAAAATTTGGGCTTAGGTTAGAATACATAAATAGCCAACCTTTTAATCTCAAATATTGTGTCATAGATTTGTTCCACATTTGTGAGACTTTCCATGCTTGGTGGCCCTATATGGCACATTTATCTTGAAAATATATTTAGGACATCAAAATATTTTGACATACCTAGTGGGACTCTAAAACTTAGCCTAACAAAGATTTTTTAGTGAAGCTTAGTTATTCACTTTTTGAACTATAAATCTAGTTAATTCACCTAGTGATTCTATATACAAACAAATAGAGCTCCAAAGTCTTTGAGAGTAACTATTGTCGCTAGGTCTATTTTAGCCTCTGAATCTCAAGTCCTTACAAGCCCTTTACCTCTAAAGAGAATTCCATAGCCAAACCAAACTTAGCCTTACGATACTCCTATGCAAAATCCTACAACTCTTGTGAATAAAAAAATCTAGAAGTTATGTCCCAACCTCGCCAATATCAAGATATTTTCTTATGATAATATAAAGATCTATTTTGATGAAATTTTATAGTAGAGACCACATGTTCAATTTAATGTATGAGATCAAATGATATTTTACATTATATGATTATCAATTATGATTATATATAGTTACATATCATAATCTATGACCTATTATATGCCATATTATCAATGTAGATAATATATGAGCTTATTTTGATGTATGTGCATTATATGTATTGTTTAGTATATGGATTTGAGAATCTATTTCTATAATTTTATTAATGAAATGAATTCTATTGAGATAGATTCCACATATATTTAGAACATGTGAGATGTGGTGTGTATTATAAGTATGAGAATTACTTCTTGGCTTTGATCATTATTCCTTTAGTTATTATTATTTGATGTGTGCAATGAGTGTACAAGGAAAAGGTATAAGCCAATGGGAGTTGATTCAAGGAGTTGCAACATGGATGTTTGTTCATTGTTTTAATTAACTTGTGGTATGATTAAGATGTGTTTATATGCATGCTAGTATTGCCACATACCCAAGTTATATGATACCCTGGGGCACCCCTATTATTAACATGTAAATGTTATGCGTGATGTCTAAGCTTTAATATTTGATATATAATTAATGTTCAAGTACTAAGAAATTATATATATATATTAGTGTTTAACATTAACTAGGAAAGTTCTTGGAATAATGTTTATGAAAATGGCATCTTTTGGGTATCTTAAAAAGATAATTTTATATAATTTAGGTGTAACTAGGCTTTTGGTTTGGTATATATTGTAATGGCATCTTTTAGAAGTTTCTAGAAGACCATAAGTGGCATTTTCAACATGATTAGTCACCTAATTTTTTTGCTAGATCAAGTGAGGGATAAGGAACCTCTCCATTTTTATTCATTCAATAAGAAGATTTTTACATATAGTGATAAGCCATAGGATGGATCATTTCATGACCAAGAGATAACATGTGAAAAATAAGATTAGTACGTAGGCCATAAGATAAACTACACTATTCCTAGTCCCTGAATACCCATTTCAACATGGGATCAAAGAAGCATATTATGAGGTTTCAAATATTTTTTGTTTAAAACTTTCTCTTTTGAATGAGATTCCACATTTTATCATCATTCCCACCATCATGATCTGGAGAGGACAATCAAGAATCCTCTATAGTTGGATGGACATTTTCTATCTAAATAGCCTTTAATAAGGGGGATAAAGGCTCTTTATTGACTGGGGAGGGGGGTATGGATTTCATAATCTAGAAGTCATATTATCTAGAACCTGTGCTATTTCAGAATAAGAATTAGAGATTACCTGTGCAACTCTCATAGATAGGTGGTGAAGAAGAGTGCCTTGCCACCATGAGGGTTTGGCCCGGCCCTATTTGCATCTAAATTTGGTCAATATGTAGCTATATGGCCAACTTTGTAATACCTATGATAATGAAATGGAAACCCTTTGTAATCTAGAAGCTAAGTCCAAGAGTAATTACCTAGTTTTCAAAATGATGTTTGTAGGAAGATATTTGGAAATATCTAAATCAACTAGGATTCACATATAGGTTGTATGAGTGAAAGCATAGGTGACCTTCTCTATCATTAGAAAGAAACCCAAAGAGTTTTTGATTTCCTCAAAGTAGGACTCTATCCAAAATTGAAGTTTGTTGGTAAATAGATTCAAGTCACTGCAGATTTCAAAGTGACTTACCCAACGAGCAATGACAAATGTTCTAGACAATAGTTGGATAAGTTGTTACTAGACTACCAACTTTCCTCTGTTTTTGAGAGGGGAAGCTCCCTCATATGATGGGGACCGTATTTGTAGTTTTTGTGTACTTTTAGCTTGAAAGTACAAAAAGGAAACTAACAATAAAGATGATTAACAAAAACCTTGACAGTAGACACACGAATACTGGTTTGGATTTCTCAATCTTATGATAGATTATGAAGGGGTTTCACCACAAAATCTAGAAACTACATTCCTAAAATTATATGATGAATTTCACAACAATATATATTTTAAAACATAACATTGACGAAAGAAGGATAATGCATAGATCTCAACATACGAAGAGATAGTTTATCGACACATTCAAATCAGGATACTGAGAAGTGAATGTGTTTCTTTACATCAATTGCATGGTTTATATATACTTCAAAAGATGACTAATGATTCCCACTAAAACAAAAGAGATCACCAACTCAACATATGAAGAATTAGTAATATTAACTCAGACACACATTTGAAACACACCATCCAAATACTTTCTTTATTATCTTTGAAATTATGTAACTTCAAAAACTCCCTTGTACAAAGTGTGAGCTCAAAAGTCTCTAAAAAGCTTCTCCATAATTTCCCTCCAAAAAGTCCCCCTTTTACATTTGAAATAGCCTTGTATTTAAAAGCTTTTTCCCAGTAACTACCTTGGAAACACCTAATAACTACTTCATAACTACCTTTTTGAAATACAATAGAATAATATACCTTTTTTTGGTTATGTTTTATATCACTTTTCTAGAAATAAAATTCATTTTCTAAATTTTACTTACAATAAGTGACAAAAGTCACTTTTACAAAAAGATAACTTGAGACTTGCGATTTTGAGTTGTGGATTTCGCTAAGTTCTTTTCATATTTATTTTGAGTTATGGATTTCACTAAGTTATTTTCATCTTTATTTGTTCCATTCGGTGGTCAAACCTTGCTAAGTGTTGATAGATCCTCTTTATACCTAAATCTTAGACTCCTATGTTTGCGTATACAAAACATGGATTGTGGAAATAGTATGTTTTTCACTGACAACATCATCTTGATAGTCATGACTAAATAATACTAAGTATTTTCTTGCTCCTATTACAATCATAAAATACCATTTCCATCCTCTACTCATCTCGTTCCTTGTCTATGCTCCCACATTTGCATACATTTGAAGGCTCTCTTAAAGTATGTTCTAGAATTTGATAGACCATTTTAGTGCAAGCTTCGAGTCATACATAAATGCTACCAAAGTGCCTGAATTTCCACTATGCTTGCTTGCAAATACATTTGAAGATGTTGCAATGTTTTGGTTCATAAAATTTCTAATGAAGGAAGAAAAGATCGTTGCTAAACTCCTACGCCATAATGGGCTGCCATAGCTAACACCAATGCTGAGAAGTGGCTTGAATTTTCTTTTCTTATAAGCATCAGCACATCAACCATTTAATCTGTTATTGTGATTTAACCATGAAAGCATGAAATTAGAAACTTAAGAACATTCACACATTCTACACATGAGACACCATATTTTTACGTGGAAAACTCAATGAGGGAAAAACCATGGTGAGGATTAACTCACAATATAAATGATATATCAAAATTTGCAATAAGGCTCACTTCCTTAGGTCTCACTGCCCAAAATGCTCACTACAAAAAGAAGGGACTCACTGCTAGAAGTAGAAGAAGATAGTTACAATGAGAACGGATCTCACAGCAACCAGGGATCCACCACAAACTCAACTAAATCTTTCATAACCTCTCTGCGTCAAAATATATTCTTTACTGCTCATTATCATACCATTTGGATCACACCTACAACAGATGATGCTTCTCATGCAGCCATTTCATCTATCTCAATAACTTCACTTAATTTCCCAATCATCGAACTCATTTATACATCCACAATCTTAGAAACAATCTTTAAGGTCAGCACAAACAAAAAACTTAACCAATATTCAAATTAGGTCTGGATCTAAACATTCCCATGGTGGAAAGGAATGAATGTGGACCACACCATACCTTAGCGGGGGCTCAAATGCAATCCTCCACACAACAATATTCTTTCACAAACTCCAAAGCATAACCGCAAGTAGTGAAAACAACCAAGTCAATAAAACTGGTGTTAGCACTATGACCTTTAGGAACACACTTCAACCATGATCCAAAATACATTTTTTGGACCAATCAAAAGCTAGGAACATGATCTAGAGACATCCACAAGCATGTTACAATCGCCAAGAACTTCCACACAACCTCCAAACACTATCTAGAAGATTCTTCAAACTAAACCACTTAAACATTACTGTCAATCACTGTCACATAGAAAAGATCACTTGTGGAGCACCGAATCATGAACCATTTCAACTGAAGACACATAACATCATTCCAAACTTAATTCTAGAACTGCATACTATAAAACTTAAATGTGGGGTGCTGCCATAATAATGGGTTACACTTTCTTGGACATCCTGATTTTTGCTAAAATCACATATTTTTAGAAAATATAATGATTTAAGCCCTGAAAGGTTCCATTTAAAGGATTTTAATTTAAGAGGGCTTGATCAAACCCCTTATATTCAAACTCCCTTGGATAGAACCCTGCTAGTTTTAAACCATACCTATAATGGAGTTTCTTCTACACCTATCAAAATGCTGATAGAAAACCACTTTTGATTTACCATTTGGGGGATCAAATGAATTCATTTAAAATATATGTTTTGTAAGTATGTAGTCCTTATTATAAGCTTCCCAAAAAGTATAATTTTAAATATATTTAATTTGATTATTATATTTATTTTTTATTTCTCGTGAATGTAGGTTTTTCACCGAACATCAAGTTCTCTGTTCTACACACATGGAAAATTAGTAAATTAGTGAAAAAAAATTCTAAAAAATATCTATGCCCTGGGTATTGATGTCCTTGTTTCAACAAAAAAAATTGAATTTCAATACATACAGAAAAAGTTATGTTTTATGGAATACGCGTATGTCTAAATTATAATTGGTTTGACTTCAAAAATTAATTAAAAAAATATTCAACAAAACATTATGAAACCAAATGCATGCCCTATATATTGGTGTTACCAATCTAAATTCAAAAGAATCAAAATTTTATCCTTTGTAGAAAAAAAGTTATGTGCTACAGAATACACATCACTTAAAAAAAATTGTTTACTATTAAAAACTAGTTATCAAAGAAGACGCAAAATTTTTTACAATTTAACTCCAATTTTTAAAAATATATATATTTGGAATCTACGAACAAAATCTGAGAAATCACTAGTTCACATCATCTTCAAATTCCTAATGGTTTAGTAGCTATAGGTACCAAAAAGTAAAGATTTAGTTCAAAATGTTGATTTCAATGTCGAGTTTGGCCAAAAAGTGTAACTGATTATCATGGGATGACCCTGTGGAGAGATACAGAGTAGAATACATTCTCCCTGTTACCATTGAATACTTAGAAAAATAGTTTTTACTCTAGTGAATGGAACTCACTCAAATCTTCACACCAAAGGCTGAAACTTGAGATAAAGCAACTAATGACATCCCTTAACATAACTTTTAAACCGCAGACAAAGATATTCAATCTATAGGATATGCAGAACAAAATACTACATTGTTCTGGTAGATATAACAATTTTGCAATTGCACTAACTTCTCAAACACTTACTCAAACTTATCCACATAACTTCCTTAGATGTAGACCTTAGGTGTTGACATTAATGACAACACTTATTGCTCATACTTGCAACAATCTCCCCCTTTGTCATTAATGGCAGCACATGATTTGAAAAACCATCAAGACAAACAAACTTGTTTTGCTTCTTTGCTCCCCCTTTCTTTATGCTTTATTTGGCTGCAACTTCCTCCTTTTTGTCATCAATCAGAATCTCTCTCCTTAAGTTTTTCACATGCACTTCTCTCTCCCTTTGACATCAATGGCAAAGGGTGCTAGAATTTCTCTCTCTCTTTAGTTATCAAATCTCAACTCATATCTGACAACCACTGCACTACTCCCCCTATTAGCAATACTACAAAATTTACTGCTCTTTATCAGGAACTCATATCAGCAACATCTACCTACTCTTCCTGAGAGGTATCCTTCAAAACATCAATCCAGATTAGAAAATGAGACTTTGGGCACCACTAGACTGATGAACTTCCTATGCATCTTACTTTCTAACTTCCTAACTTCTCCTTGAGATACTCAAAAGTATCCTTAGACAGAGGCTTTGTGAAAATATCTACAATCTGATCCTTTATAGACACATATTCCATCTTTACTTAATTCTTTACCTTTTCTCTTAGAAAGTTATACCTTATTGATATATGGTTTTCTCTTGAGTGCACCACTAGATTCTTTGAAATGTTTATAGCACTTGTATTGTCACAAAAGATTGAAATTGGTTCTCCATACACAACTCTTATATCCTTCAATGTTTGCCTCATCCATAGCACTTGAGTACAACAACATGTTGTAGAAATATATTCTACTTCTACAGTGGACAAAGAAATTGAATCTTGCTTCTTGCTCAACCATGAAACTAATCTGTTACCCAAGAAGAAAGCACCTCTACTTGCATTTTTTTTCTCATCAATATCTCCAGCTCGATCTGCATCTGTATAAGCACTAAGAGTGAAGTTAATATATTTAGGATACCACAATCCATAGTCTGAAGTGCCTTTTAAATATCTCATGATCCTCTTAACTGCCAACACATGTGACTGTTTAGGATTTTCTTGAAATCTTGCCACAAGACAAACTGCATGCATTATATCTAGTCTAGTATATGTTAGATAAAGAAGTCCTCCAATCATAGACCTATACTTTTTTTGGTAATTCTTAGGTGATTCATCATTCTTGCTTAGCTTGCAACTAGTTACCATAGAGGTACATACTGGCTTAGAATCCTCCATTCCAAACTTCTTCAACAATTCTTTCACATACTTGGACTAAGAAATGAAAATTCATTTTTCTGATTGAGTAATCTACAGTCCTAGAAAAAAAATTATTTCACCAAACATAGACATCTCAAACTCCTTTTGCATTTCCCCTGCAAATTTCTTACACATGACTTCATTTCCTTCAAAGATAATATCATCAAAAAAGACTACAACAACCAGAATTTGATCATCATTAATTTTGAAATAGAGATTATTGTCTACAGTACCTTTACTAAACCCTAATTGCAACAAATACTTATCCAACCTTACATACCAGGCTATAGGAGCTTGCTTTAGTCTATACAAGGCTTTCTTCAATCTACACACCATGTCACCTTGTTCTGATAACTGAAATCCTTCTGGTTGTTCAATATAAACCTCTTCTTCTAGCCTTTCATTCAAAATGCAGACTTCACATCCATCTTGTACACCTTGAAATCTTTGTGTGTTGCAAATGCCAAAAACATTCTTATTTCTTCAATCCTTTCCATAGGAGTATAAGTCTCCTCAAAATCTACACCTTCAACCTAAGAATGTCTTTTGCATACTAGTCTTGCTTTGTTTCTTACTACTTCTCCATTTTCATTCATCTTGTTTTTGAAAACCCATTTAGTTCCAATCACAATCTTATTAGTAGGTCTAGGAACCAATTCCCAATTTTGATTCTTCTCTATTTCGATTAGCTTTTCTTCCAGAGATTTTACCCAATTTTCATCTTTCTAGGCTTCACTTACAGTTTCAGGTTCAATCTTTGAAAGTAAATAGTAGTTCACCTATTCTTCTACAACTCTTTTCCTTGTCAATACCCCTTTGCTTTTATCACCAATAATTTGATCTTCAGAATGATTAATCCTTACATACCTGGGATTCTTAACAACACTTTCAGGTGCCTTTTTGTCTTCAATTGGACTGTCTTACAAGTTCAACTTTTTCTTCATTTAATGCAACAACAGGTTCATCTGATTCATAGCCGCTCATATCTGATATTCTTTCCCTATCTTCATCAACCTTCACATTAGCACTCTCAATGATCTTTCTCAATGTCTTATTGTAGCACTGGTAGGCCTTACTCTTAGTAGAGTATCCAAGGAAAATTCCTTCATCACATCTAGCATCAAACTTACCTAACTCTTCTTCTCTTCTGATAAAACATTTCTGTTCAAAACCTTTGAAACATTTCACTGTGGGAACTCTTCCATACTATAATTCGTAAGGAGTTTTAGTAACATTACCTTTGACTTCAACTTTGTTTTGAATGTAGACAACAATATATATAGCTTTTCTCCAATACACTTCTGGTAGGTTAGCCTCCTTCATCATTGGCCTAGTAGCCTCTTCAAATGTCTTATTCTTTCTTTCAACAATTCCATTCTGTTGAGGAGTCTTAGGAGCAGACAATTGTCTCTTTATCCCATGTTCTTCATAGAAAATATTGAATTCATTTGATGTAAACTCACCTCCTCTATCAGACCTTAAGCATTTGATCTTCAATTCTAACTCATTCTCAACCATTGCCTTGAATGATTTGAACTTTTCTAGTGCCTATGATTTATTGATGCAGGAGCATCCTTGGTTCAAGAGCAATTGTGCATCAACCAAAAACATTTGCATTTAAGTTATTTCATTTTTCTGGTTCAGTTTAGGTAGTTTAGTTAGAAGCAGTTTTCAGCTTGTGGTCCAGTATTAGCATTTCACATCTTGTAGATCTAGACTTAGCATATTTACCCATTCATCTACACCATATCAAGAATTTAGAGAATTTAGATAAGTTACCAAAAAGATATCTCTATCAGAAGATCAACTATTTTCTTAGAGCAGAGCATTCTAACAATTCCTGATAATCAGCTGAAGGAGAAGGCTTGTGGATCATTCCTTGGTTTGAGGATCTTAATGACACATCATTCAATGATCTTTGGTTTGTGGCCAACCTTCCCCAAGGGTCCGCATATTGTTCCATTCATTTGAGGAAGTGTCTATGCATTTAGGTCTGACCTATCTGTGTTCACACATTACACCTCTTCTTTGGAATTTGTGATCTTCCTTAGCCGATGTGGAGGAATCTATTGGTCTGAAAATGATATATATTGATGTAATAGATCCTTAGGAAAGTAGCTCAGAAGTTAGCAAGTTCATAACATAGTGATAGTTCATAGTTTAGATTTTGTGCGAAGGAGCTTCAAAGCTTTATCTTGCGCATGTATGTAACTAGGCTTGTGAGCCCTAATTGTAATCCCGTATGTTGCCAGCCGATCTCTATTTGAATTCTATGATATACTGAATGACTAAATATGCATTTCTTTCATTTCTTTAAGTTGTTTCTGTTGTGTTTACTCTTGTTGCACGGTCTAGACAGTTCATTCTATGAACCCTCCTACCGTGACGGCACCAAGTGGTATCAAAGTGAAAGTTTTGATTTTTTGGAGTGAATTGGCAAAGGGGATTCTATAAGATCTTGTTGTGAGCAGATCACCAATATGAGGTAGGTTACTTGTGCACAACTGATCACCGATTGAGAGGTAGTTGTCACTTTTAGCCCGATCACTGAATTTGAGGCAGTTTGCACTTGATCCTAGGAAGATGCCACCGCGAAGTGTTCCTCCTATTGGTACAATGGCTAATAGAATGGATGAGATGATGGAATTGATGAGAACAATGTGAATCCATTTGGATGCTGTCAAAGAAGATAGGCAAAGAGGATTAACACCTAGACCTAATGTTGAAAGTGATGATGAAGAAGAATTTCAATCTACTAAACAAACTAGTGAAACCCCTAGAGGTGATGAAGAAGAAGAATCAGATCAAATCAAGATGCTGCGAGCTATCTCAAAGATTGGAAATAGACTTAGAGTTGATGTGCTGAATTATACTGGTAATTTGAACCCTGAAGAATTGATTGACTGGATATATGATATTGAAGAATACTTTGAATATGAAGAAGTTGAATTTGCAAAGGCAAAATTGAAAGGACATGCTATTATATGGTGGAAGGAAGTTCAGTTGTAAAGAAATAGAAGAGGGAAAGAAAAGATTACAAAGTGGGACCAGATGGTGACAAAGTTGAAGAATCAGTTCATACTTGCTGACTATGAGTTGGAGTTGTTGAAAATATTGCAAAGCCTGAGACAAAAGGAGAAATTTGTGAAGGAGTACACTAAATAATTTCACAAGATGATCATAAGAATAGGACATAGTGAAGCAAACAAGGAGAAAGTGTCTAGATACATCAATCGACTGAGATTGAACATTCAAGAAGAACTAAGCTTAGTAAGGATGACATCTTTGGAAGAAGCATATCAGTTCACCCTAAAAGTTGAAGGGAAGCTCAATAAGAAAGTTGATTAGAGACAGAGAGGCAGAGGAGGTAAATTTCAAAGAGGTAGGACTTATTCTAGAGGAGACAGATCATTTATGGAGCAAAAAAAGTTTAATAGCCTGTTGAAGAAGGATGACAGAGATAACAGTGCTTACCGAAGAGATGACAGAAATTTCTACCAGAGAGGAAACCCTAGTGCATACCGGAATGAAGGATATAGAAGAGAAGGAAGAGGATTAGACAAGAGAACATTTAGAGGTACTTGTTTCAAGTGTGGAGGTGAAGGACATAGAGCATTTGATTGTAATCAGGGTAGTACAATTAAGAGGATGGAAAATAGTAAAAGAGTAGCCTATGTTGAAAAAGAACCTGTTTGATCACCTTGTTTAGTTGGCAATCTAGAGAAAGGAGAATCACTTGTGATGAGGAGAGCACTATTTCAAGTAGAGACAAATGAGGAACCATCACAGAGGAAGAGTTTATTCAAAACTAGATTCAAATTAGGAGGTAAGTGTTGCAAAGTTGTGATTGATAGTGGTAGTTCAGATAACCTAGTTTCAGAGGAGATGGTGACTAAGCTAAAGTTGGAAGGATTGAAACACCCTAAGCCTTATCAAATAGCATGGATTTAGGATGATCATAAGGTACTGGTGAGTGAGCAAAGTTTGGTGAAATTTCATATTGGATCTTATCATCATGAAGTCTTGTGTGATATTAGGCCCATGGATGTTTGTCATATCTTGTTGGGTAGACCTTGGCAGTATGATAGAAAAGCTATACATGATGGGAGAAAGAATACATACACTATAACATCAAATGGAAAGAGAATTACTTTGATTCCTTTGGAGGATGATCCTAAGAGTGAAGTGTGTGGGAATGCTAGAATCTATTTGGTAGATGGAAGGAAATTTCTGGATGGTTTGAGACATGAGAATATGTGTTATGCCTTGATTCCTAAGAAGCCTAAAGCATTGAAGAAAGAGATTGAAGAAGAACAACTGAAGGAGATAAGAGAATTGTTGATAGAGTATGAAGACATCATATCAGATAATGTACCTGAAGGATTACCACCCACAAGAAGTATCAATCATCACATGGATCTTATACCAGGAGCAAGTTTTCCTAACAAAGAAGCACATAGAGTGACACCAATAGAGAATGAAGAGTTGAATAGGTAGATACAAGAGTTGTTGAGAAAAGGTTTGATCAGAGAAAGTTTGAGTCCTTGAGCAATACCTATTGTGCTTGCACCTAAGAAGGATGGAGAATGGAGAATGTGTACCGATTCCAGAGCAATAAACAAGATCAAAATTAAGTATAGATTTCCTTTACCTAGGATGGATGATATCATGGATTGTTTGAGTCGAGCAAGATATTTCACAAAGATAGACTTGAAGAGTGGATACCATCAGATCAGAATCAAAGAAGGAGATGAATGGAAGACTACTTTTAAGACAAATGAAGGATTATATGAGTGGTTAGTAATGCCTTTTGGATTGACAAATGCACCGAATACTTTCATGAAATTGATGAATGAAGTTCTAAAGAAATTCTTGGGTAAGTTTGTGATTGTGTACTTGGATGATATTCTAATTTTTAGTAAGACAAAAGAAGAACATTTGTGACATATTAGACAAGTTTTGCAGAGACTAAGAGAAGAGAAATTGCTGATAAACATCAAGAAGTGTAGTTTCATGAAGGAGGAACTAGTGTATTTGGGATTTGTGATTTCTGTAGAAGGATTGAAGATGGACCCTAAGAAAGTGAGAGCAATTGTTGAATGGCCTACACTAGAGAGCATTGGAGAGGTTAGATCATTTCATGGATTGGCTAGTTTCTACCAAAAGTTCATCAAAAAATTTAGTTTAGTTTGTAACCCTATGATAGAGACAATGAGAGGTGACAAAAAAGATTTCAAGTGGACATCTGGAGAAGATAAAAGTTTTGAATTGTTGAAGTAGAAAGTGATAGAGAAACATGTTTTAGCATTACCAGATTTCAATAAGGTATTTCAATTTGATTGTGATTCTAATGGAAATGCAATTGAAGCAGTATTAAGTTAAGAAGGTAGGCATGTAGCATATTTTAGTGAGAAGTTGAATGATGCAAGGAGAAGATATTTAGTTTATGATCAAGAATTTCATGCCATAATTCAAGCCTTGAAGAAATGGAGACATTATTTGTTTCCTAAGGAGTTTGTGTTGTATACAAATCATCAATCTTTATAATATTTGAACAGTCAAGGTAAGTTGAATCAGAGACATATGAGATGGGTAGAGTTCATGCAAAGTTATACTTTTGTGTTGAAGCATAGGACTGAAAAATCAAACAAAGTTGTTGATGCCTTGAGTAGGAGAAGAAACTTGTTGACTGAGAGGAGAGTTGAAGTGTTGGGTTTTGATGAATTGAAGAACATGTATGAGTGAAAACCATGGAAAGAATGTAAAGAACCTGTTGTGACAAATAGAAGTAAGTGGTTGGATTATTTCATTTAGAAAGATATGTTGTTCAAAGGAAGTAAGTTGTGCATACCTAGAAGTTCAATGAGAGATAATTTGATCAAGGAAAAGCATACTGGTGGATTGGGAGGACACTTTGGCATTGATAAAATAGTGACTTTGGTGAGTGAAAATTACGTTTGGCCTCAGATACATAAGGATGTTCATAGATTTGTGCAGAGTTTTAGAGTTTGTCAAGTTGCAAAAGGGAGTAGTCAAATCATTGGATTGTATAAACCTTTGACAGTACCTGAGAGACCTTGGGAAGACATAAGCATGGATTTTGTAGTGGGATTACCTAAGACATAGAGAGGGCATGATTCAATATTTGTAGTGGTTGATAGATTTTCAAATATGGCTCATTTCATACCTTGCAAGAAGACAACTGATGCAGTACATATAGATAACTTATTTTTCAAAGAGATTGTGAGATTTTATGGATTACCTAGGAGTATAGTTTTAGACAGAGACACAAAGTTTGTTGGATACTTTTGGAAAACACTTTGGAAGAAGATGAAGATAGATTTGAAGTTCAGTTCAACTTTTCATCCATAGACAGATGGATAGACAGAGGTAGTGAATCAGAGTTTGGGAAACTTGTTGAGATGCTTGGTTGGAGAGTAAACTAGAAGTTGGGATTTGACTCTTTCACAAGCAGAGTTTGCATACAATAATTCAGTAAACAGAAGTACCGGAAGAACACCTTTTGAGAGTGTGACAGGAGTGAATCCTAGAGGAGTTGTAGAATTGAGAGATATCAGTAGAAAGGAAAAGAGAAGTGCAGAAGTAGAAGAATTTGTAGATCATATGAAGATAGTGCATAATTAGGTGAAGAAGCATTTGGAGGATATAAATAGTAAATACAAAGAGAAGGTAGATGAGAAGAGAATACATAAGGAATTTGAAGAGGGAGATGAAGTGATGGTGTACTTGAGAAAAGAGAGATTTTCAGTCGGGACATATAACAAGTTGAAGATGAAGTTTGGACCTTGTAAGATACTTAGGAAATTTGATTCAGGAAATGCATATGAAGTAGAGTTACTGGAGACATTGGGTATATCACCGATTTTCAACATTACAGATCTATATCAGTATCATGAAGCAGAGTTCAATGATAGCATGGAAGAAAACTTGAAGAAGTAGTTACCACAACAAGCACTAGAGTAGATAGAAGACATTTTGGATAGAAGAGTTGGGTGCAGCACTAGAGGAAGACAATACAAAGAATATCTTATGAAGTAGAAAGGCAGACCAGAAGAAGATTCATCATGGATTTCTCAGGCTAATGTGGACCATCTTAGTTGTCCCTTAGCCCCAGGAAAGTGAGGAACTCACTTTTACAAAAACCCCAGATGTCTGATGCAGGGGCATTCTTGGTTCAAGAGCAATCTTGCATCAACCAAAAATATTTGCATTTCAGTTCTTTCATTTTCTAGTTCAGTTCAGGTAGTTCAGTCAGAAGTAGTTTTCATCTTGTGGTCTGATATTGGCATTTCACATCTTTTGGATCTAGCATTAGCATCTATATTCATTCATCTACACCATATCAAGAATTTAGAACATTTGAATAAGTTACTAGAAAGATATTGCTATCAGAAGATCAACTATTTTCTTAGAGCATAGCATTCTAACAATTCCTAATAATCAGCTGAAGGAGAAAGCTTGTGGATCTCAATGACAAGTCATTCAATGATCTTTGGTTTGTGGCCGACCTTCCCCAAGGGTCCACACATTGTTCCATTCATTTGAGGAACTGTCTATGCATTTAGGTCTGACCTATCTGTGTTCACACATTACACCTCTTCTTTGGAATTTGTAATCTTCCTTAGCTGATGTGGAGGAATCTATTGGTATGAAAATGATATATATTGATGTAATAGATCCTTAGGAAAGTAGCTCAGAAGTTAGTAAGTTCATAACATAGTGATAGTTGATACTTTAGATTTTGTGCGAAGGAGCTTCAAAGCTTTATCTTGTGCATGTATGTAATTAGGCCTGTGAGCCCTAATTGTAAGCTTGCATGTTGCCGACCGATCTCTATTTGAATTCTATGATATAATGAATGAATGAATCTACATTTGCTTCATTTCTTTAAGTTGTTTCTGTTGTGTTTACTCTTGTTGCATGGTCCGAATAGTATATTTTGTGAACCCTCTAACCGTGACTACACCATTTATCCTTTAAAAAAGTGACCCAAGTCATTCTAGAATAATCATTAATAAGAAACATAAGCTACTTGTCTCCTTGTAAACTTCTTGTTCTTGTAGGACCACACAAATCTGTATACACTAGCTCTAGCAATCCAACAGAAAATTATTCTTTACTCTTGAAACTTATCCTTGTCTATTTCCCCAATTGACATTCCTTGCAAATAGTATTAGCAGGCTTCACAAGCTTGGGCAATTCTCTCATAGCTTGTACTGAACTTATCTTCATCAAGTTGGAAAAATTGAAATGACACATCCTTCTATGCCATAGCCAACCCTCATCTGTCTAAGCCAACAAACAATAATCATTAGTTCCTCTCAAGTGATAAACATTACCTTTAGTCATCTTACTAGTTGCAATCATTGTTCCAGAGCTTTCCATGATCTTGCATCCATTATCCTTGAATCTTAGACCATACCCTTTGTCACACATCTGGCCAACACTTAAAAGATTATGTTTTAAACCCTTCACATATAGAACATCATCTATATTGTGCTTTCCATCAAAAGAAATAGATCCTCTTCCACAAATCTTACTAGTTGTGTTATCTCCAAACCTAACCATTCCTCCATCATACTTTTCCAAACTTACAAACTTAATTTTATCACTAGTCATGTGATGTGAACATCCACTATCAATAATCTACTCATCCTTAACTTTCTCAACTTGGCAGATAGACAAAACACTTTCTTCCACTGGTTTTTTCTTCCTTCACACAGCTAGCAGGATTAGTAGACACAAGTTCTTCCTCGATAGCAATAAACAAGTATTCATTTGCACTAGTATCATCAGCCTCATTATCTGTTACACCATCATCATCATCCTCTCTAACATAATAGCATTTCATTATGATCCTAGGTCTACTTTCAAATTTCTTCTTGACTTTCCCAACTCTCTCCAGACACCTGGAGGTATAGTGACCAATCTTACCACAAGTAAACCATTTGAATGGTAATTTACCTTTGAACTTATCGGTACCTCTTTGAATTCTATCCACAAAGTTGGCTTCAATCTTATCAAGGTCATAATCTGGTTCCACATCATACTTCTCAGATCTTGAAGTCTTCTCTAAAGTGTTGGCTTTGAAACTAGTCTCAATCTTCAACAGAGCATCATCGAACTCTCTCATCTCAAAAGCAACAAACTTTCCAAGCAACTGATCCTTTGTAATCTTCTTCACACTCATAAGTTCTTTAATTGTAGACACCTTGTGACTGTAGCATTTAGGCAATGACCTAAGAATCTTCAACATGACCTCATTCTCACCAATAGTTCCTCCAAGACCTTTGATTCCATTAACAATTTCATCAACTTTTTGCATGTAGATTGTTATGTTCTCATCATCATACATCTTTAGAGCTTCATACCTTGCCTTCAAGTTCTGTAATTTGGCATTCTTTATAGATTCATCTCCTTCATATAAATTTTTCAACTTGTCCTAGATCTCATGAGAAATTTCTAGATCCAAAACTTTCACTAACTCAGTTTTAGATAAAGCATTTAATAGAGCATCTCTAGCTTTTCCATTTAACTCATACTGTTTGACTTCATCTTCAAATTATGGACCATTTGGAGGAATAGTAAACTTTGTTTATGTCATCTTCCAAACACTATAACCAAGAGAAATGAGATGACTTTTCATCCGTACCTTCCAGAGAACATAGTCCATTCCATCAAATTGTAGAGTATCCTTCTTGTGCGCCATCCTAAATCTACCTCAAGTTGTTAGGCTTTCCTCCAAGGAACCCTCGCTCTAATACCAATTGTTGAAATGCAAAAGATAACTGAGAAGGGGGGTGAATCAGTTGTGGCCAAAACTTAACTTCTTATAAGCATCAACACATCAACCTCTTAGTCACAGTTACTATGATTTAACCACGAAAACATGAAATCATAAACTTAAGCACATTTACATGGAAAACCCAATGAGGGAAAAACCAAAGTAAGGATTAACTCACAATATAAATGATATATCAAAATTTACAACAAGGCTCACTACTAGAGGCTCAATGCCCAAAATGCTTACTGCAACAAGAAGGGGCTCACTATCAAAGGGGCTCACTGCCAGAAGTAGAAGATAGAAGAAGATAGTTACAATGAGAATGGATCTCAGAACAACTAGGGATCCACTACAAACTCAACTGAATCTTTCACAACCCCTCTACATCAAAATATATTCTTTACTTCTCATTATCATACCATCCAGATCACATATGCAACAAATGATGCTTCTCATGCAGGCATTTCATCTATCTCAATAACTTCATTTAATTTCTCAATCATCTAACTCATATTTATACATCCACAATCTTGGAAACAATCATCAAGGTTGGCACAAACAACAAACTTAACCAATATTCAAATTAGATCTGGACCTAAACATTTACGTAGGGGAAAGGAATGAATGCGGACCACACCATACTTTAGCGGGGGCTCAAATGCAATCTTCCATGCTACAACACACTTCCACAAACTCCAAAGCATAACCACAAGTAGTGAAAACAACCAGGTAGACCAAAACTAGTTTTAGAACTAAGACCTTTAGGAATATGCTTCAACCATGATCTAAATTACATTTTGTGGACCAATCAAAATCAAGAACATGATCTAGAGATATCCGCAAGAACATTACAATCAACAAGAACTTCTGCACAACCTCCAAACACTCTATCTAGAAGATTCTTCAAACCGAACCACTTAAACATTATTGTCAATCAATGTCACACAAGAAAGATCTCTTGCAGAGCACCAAATCACAAACCATTTCAACTAAAGACACATAACATCATTCCAAACTTAATTCTACAACCGTAGATTGTAAAACTTAAATGAGAAGAGATGTGAAGCAGAATACATTCTCCCTGTCACCATTGAATACTCAAAAAAATAGTTTTTACTCTGGTGAATGGAAATCACTCAAATCTTCACATCAGAGGTTCAAACTTGAGATAAAGCAACTAAACAAATCCCTTAACATAACTTTTAAACCATAGACAAAGATATTCAATCTGCAGGATATATGGAGTAAAACACTGCACTATTCTAGTAGATAGAACAATTCTACAATTTCACTAACTTCTCAAACACTTAATCAAACTTATCCAAATAACGTCCTTAGATGGAGACCTTAGGTGTTGACATCAATGACAACACTTACTACTCATACTTGCAATAATGTGTGTGTGTGTGTGTTTGTAATTGTCATCATCCATCAGCTAGTATAACTATAGAGACAAAGGAAGAGGTATCGAATGAAATCAAAATAAATCTTCCCTTGGGTCAACAAGGGAGATTACAAAAACATCCTACACCTTGCATCATCCCCAAAGGACACAACAAAAATACAAATTACAACATATAGAAGAATGATGATAGAAATAGAGAGAATGTCACAATGGATTTCAGTTCCCTTGTATCCTTGCACCTACAAGGGTGTCAAGGGTCATCCAAAGAGAGCTTAACAACAACAATAATAACAACACAAATAAAATATCAAGAAACACATCATTGGGGTAAATAATCGCATGCACTCATAATGTAAAAAATAAGGTACCTCACTTGCAAGTCAACCTAAATCAAATCATCCTCTTCCCAATATTGCTCATCATCTATTTGGAAAGGCAACCAAGATGTAAGAGGAACTATAGGACATGAGGTATAAGGGACAAGAGTCATACCTATATTATCTTTGTATTCACTATTGTAGTATAGTACAATAGTTTCCATAGCCTTCATCTTTCTCTGTAGGAGACACAATGATAGTAGATGTCTCTTTCTTATTCGTCAGTGATAAATGCTTGCGAGGAGGGAGATTCTCCTCTCATGTGGCAAGGAGAGCCATAGCATTATGATGCTTCTTTCTTTCTCTTGCAATAATTTTTCATTTATCTTTATTTGTGATGTTTGTGAGAGGAACCATAGTATATTATAATGTGGATTCCTTTTCTTCCTTTGCTTCAAAAACATTAGAAGAAACAATAGGAACCACTGAAGGTTGGGAGACTATGGGGGAATGGTTCCTCAATGTGGGCTGCTCTTACTTCTCAACTTGCAAAATAGGTGGAAGTATAGGAGTGTCTTCAAGTGGTTGAGAAACCTCAAGAAATAAAACACGTGCAACTAATTGATTTCCACTTGTCTCCACAGAGGCAAGTGATACAAAAGTTATATTGTGATTGTTGGTAGGTCTATTTTGTGAATGAAGGTTGCCTCATTGTCCTTGAAGGGATGGTAGAGGGGGAACCTTGACATATCTACCAGATGCTCAAGGATGGGGAAGAACCTTCAATTTAGGCTTAGCTTCATTTACTACCAATGGTATAGGAGGAACTACTGTCATAGCCTTAGAAGATCAAGGAGGTTCAGGGACATCACAAGGAGGAATATTACTAAGTGATAACTTTGCTATTTTGTTTTCTTTGAAATTTTGATATGATAAGAAGAATACATCCTCTCTAGCTTGAGTGACTCCAACTAGTTGTGGCCAGAACTAGTCAAGTGTAAAATGTCCATTGCGAGCAATGGGTCGGTACTAACTGTGATGTATAGTTTGGAAACATCCCTCAAATGAGAATTTTAAGCACTTGTGAAGCATAGAGGGGTCTGCCTTCATGGAGTAGAGCCATGGGTAGCCCAACTTCACATGAAATAATTATGATGTAGGAATGATAAAAAATTAACATCCAAATCTTTTGGCCCAACTTTAACATTAAGAGTTAAAGCACCGAGACTTGGAAGGATAGACCCATCATGTGCTCTAATCACCATCTCTGATATTTCATAGGTATCTTGATGTAAACCATGCATGTAGAGAAAATTTTTAATTACTACATTCACCATGCATATAGGATCAATCATAGCACCCCGAATAGGTTTATCATTGATTTGAATAGTAACATAAAGTAGCCCATCAGGAGCTTCAATGGTAGCATCATTTGGAGTGAAAGATATAGCAGGTTCTGATTCCACTCACTCCTTGTGAGGGTGAGCATCCACCATGTAAATATCAACAACATTAGATTTGTGATGAGGTAAAGGATTAGTATACATTTGAAGATTTTGATTAGGAGTTGCCATTGATTTATTCCCTTTATCATTCACACCAGCAACTTGGATGACATTTGAGTCGATGAGGTCTTGAACTTCATGTATAAGATGCATACATCTTTCAGTGTCATGGCCAACAAAGCAATGAAATTGACAAAAGGATTTCAAATCAAAGGAAGATGATTGCATCTTACTTGGATTGAGAGGTCTAATGGGTGGAGGCTTGATGAGATTTTTTTACAAAAGTTGTGTCATGATATCATAGAAAGATTTTGATAACAATGTGAAGTTTCTTATTTTTGGTTTCAACTTGTAAGGGGTGGGAGTAGGAGATGATATTTCCACCACATGTTTTCTTATGTTATTCACTGAAATTTCATTTATCCTGATGAAGTTTTTGTTTTGTCTTTTGAAAGAATGATTGTGAGAGGCCTTAGATTGACAAACTAGAGTCGATGGGGGATTATGTACATACTAACTAACCAAAAATTGATAATCATTAAGAGTTGTGCAAAGATGAGTGAATGAATCATATCACATCAATAATATCTTATCAAAGATGTGAGGTTGTAAGTTTCCTATAAAGATTCTTTGCACATTAGCATCTAGAATAGAATATTGGATTTGTGAAAAGAGGGCTTGATAATGGCCCATAAAATCTATTTTTTTTCTTTTGTTCCTTGTTTTCAATGAACCAAGTCCATCAAAGAGACTTGAGGTCCAATGTTCACTTGAAAATGTTTGAGCAACTTATTGACTAACTATGAGAAAGAAGTTATAAAATTAGGAGATAGTGAGAAAAAAAAATCCAAGGTTGTGTCCTTGATTGACCTAGGAAAGATTTTTACCAAGATCGCATCCTCAAAGAAGAAATCACTACACATAATGGTAAAAGCTACCACATGGTTGTTAGGGTCTCCCTTCCTATTATGTTTCTCAAAGCGAGGGGTCTCAAATTTCTTGGCATTGGAGTTCTTAATATGGAATAGGACAAAGGGATATGGATATAATGTGTTCTAACATTAGGTTTAGGTGCACTATTGCTTATGTTGGCCAATTTTTGTTGGATGGAGGTCATATTTTACAACAATTAGTTTATGACAAGGTTACAAGTTAAACTAGGTAGAGATTGGAATGAATTGGAAGGACTAGGTGATGATGTATGAGTAGCCTTTTGGAATGTGATAGGAGGTTTAGATGTCATTGGAGTAACATTAGGTGTGTAACTATAAGGAATGGTACTATAATGTTGAACATGATTCCCAATGGATAACCCAACACATGTGGTAGCACTATTACTTGGTTGTGTAGTAGTGGTGAGAATAGTAGAAGTATAAGTAGGAATAGGGAGTGTTGATATGGGTGCCAATACTTGAGTCCCTATTTTATTAGAATAAGTGACATTGGTGATGATTTTAGTGTAACTAGATGTAGATAGAATATTGTTATGTACTATATGTGCAAGGCCATGCAAGACTTCCAATCCTTCTTGAACTTTGAGCAAAAGACTTCGTAGACTCTCAACAATAGGGACATCCTCCTTAGCTATGTGTTTTGAGCTTACAAATTTCTAGAAATTAGCCAACTGAGTGTCTAATCTCTAAATTTTTGCTTCAAGAATGTGAGCCACAAGGTCATCCATGTTGATGGATTCATGAAAGTTTGATGCTTTAGGAAGATGCGAAGTAGGGATATCAAGAAGAATTGATGGCCTTCTTGTGTGATAATCCTATGAATTTAGGGTTTTGATGTATTGGTATCATCATTATGCAAAGCATTAGAACCCATAATTTGATGACTTCTTCACACAAGAATTCTAGAATCGAGGCACCAGGTTACAAAGCTCATAAAGCATCTACAAGATTTAGTAACACACAAGATGCACCAATAGAAGAGCTGAATGAAGAAGCAAAAGAAGAATTTGTGATTTTGTTTAAGTGAAGCAATAATATACCCTTGATCAAATTCAATTCTACTCAAATCCACTTAAATATCAACAATGCTAATGCTTAAGTTAAATCTAAATTTCAATGCTTTTTTCGAAATGCAACAACTCAAAATTGTTCCTATCTTCAACTTTCAATGCAAGATGCCAATTTGTAATGTTGTAGAACAATGAAAATTCAGATTTGGAATGCTAATGACAGAAGCAAAATCTGAAATTAAACTATCAACCATAAACCTTAGATTGCAACATTAACTAGGTTTCACAAAATGCAACATTTTTGACAATTTCTAGTAATGAAAAGGATTCAAATGCACAATATAACACTATGAAATGATCAACTACTGAAATACCTTTCAGGTTTGATGCAAAAATCAGAAATTTAAATTATGCTATTCTGATCTATTCTTATGAGATGCAAAGAAAGTAACAAATATGCTTTTTTTTCAAATCTAGAATGAAGCTTTTTTTATTCAAATTTCAAATGCAAGGATGCAAGAAATGTTTTGAACAACAAGAATGATAATGTACAGAAAATGCAAATGCTTTTAAACAATCTATTAATGCAATAGGATCTAAAATGTACAGCAAATGCAAATGCTTTTAAACAATCTATCAATGCAACAAGATCTGAAACAATTATCAAATCTTTAAACCCTAGGGTCAAAACTAGCTCAATTATCTAACAATGCAAGGTTTTTCAAAGTCTAGTTTTGAAACTATGCAAAATTTAACTATGTTTGCATGCAAAATGATCAATGAACTCACTCCCAATTAGATCTAAGGTTGTAAACAACTCAAATCTCAAAGAATAAGGGTGCAAAAGTGCAAGAAATGATAGGTTCACAAAAATGTTTAGTGGAAAGAGTGATCTAGCCTAAAGAGTTAAACTAGGTCAAATTGTCTTCTATAAACATTAGAACATAAACTGATCTTGGCTTCTACCAAAGAAGGACAACTGAACTATAGGAGTTATACCCTTTTTGTTGTATATATATGAGTCAACCAAGTTCAACCAAGGTCAAGCAAGCAAGCTAAGACAAATGGTCAAAACCTAGGAGACAAAGATCGACTTATAACTAACAGATGGAAACAAATCTCAAGAAACAAAAAGTACAACAGAGATCAAGGAATACCTCAGAACTTGGATCTTGGAGTAGAAATGCCAAGGACTAGGGCGTTTGGGCACCCTGGGCCTTTTTTTAAGGTTTGGCAAAATCTGAGATATCACCAAACCTGTACCTGATTACTTTGTCTTCTTCCCAAAAATCAACTCCTGAAACTTGTTTCTCTGACCCGCACATAAGGAAAGAGGAAAAGGTTGTGTTGTGTATAAGGGCTTGCCTTAGTCAAACCCCATGTTGGTGTTTCCACATCCACTACAATGATTATTAGATCCAAGAGTGTGTTCCCTAGGAGGGCAGAGGCTAGATCTATAATAATATGATAGAAATATGAATGAAAATGATGATGATTACCACAAGAGGTATAACCCTAGTTGATGAAGATGACTCAAGATCTCACACCAACAAAGGAGAGTGGTGAAGAAGGCTTGAAAATCCCTTCAAGACCTACAAACAAACTTCAATAACATCCATAAGTAGATAACACTTCCAAGCATAGAAGATCAACACATGAGAGTAAACTCCAATTTCACATTAAGCAACTTAGAAGCATTCATCTAGGTGTAAAATGAACTACAAAGCTCCTTTATATATGCATTCCCGCTCATTTATGACAAATAAAACACAATTAGGCTAACAAATACAAACTAAGGAAGTGTCCCAAGATGACACTACAAAAGAGGGGCTAGAGATCTCAACTAGGACTAGGGTTCTCGAGCACCCTAGGCCTTTAGCCCCACAACCCTGGGGAGTACCAAATTTAGTGGGCTTAGTCTAGTCCTAAGTTGATTCCATCAGGTTTATTCATCAAAATAAGGATTTTATCATTTTAAGCTCAAAAAGGTGTTAAAATAGCCCTGATTAACAAAGACAACAAATTAGGTCCAACTAGGTGCTAAACTAGGTGTAAAATGCTAGTGGACAAAATTTACTCCATAACATTTGTCCATATAGTTACCTATGTGGGCCCCATTAGTGATCTCATAATATTAGTGAAAGGTAATGGCCAATTAGAAATTTAAACATTTTCCACTCCCCTTTCAATTGAAATTTTGGCACCCAAATGACTTTTGAATGCATTCAAGGCTTAATTAAGGGTTATGTGACTATTTTAAGAGTCTTATACAAAGGTTTGAAGGATTTAAATAGTCCAAAAATGATAAGGAGAGGGAGAGAGAGAGAGAGAGAGAGAGAGAGAGAGAGAGAGAGAGAGAGAGATGTCTAGCATACCCTCATTTCACCTTCTATAGGTCTGGCATACCCTTATTTCACCTTGTATATGGATTATGGACACAACAAAATGAGGAAGAGAGGAATAGAGAGACATAGGGAGATAGACACATTTGGCATGATTCACATATCTTCATTTCACCTTCTATATGATTTCCATGCTTTACATATCCTCATTTCACCTTTATATCTAGTGTTGAGTGTTGAATTGCAAGAACAAGGAACAAATTGGAGAACACCTTTGATTAATGCCCTAGAAAGCTTTGGATGAAGTGTGAACACCATATCAACCTATAGAGAGTAGAGGAAAGACCTAAAAATGGATATTACAACATAGCTTTTAGTTTAGTTTCATCTACTAGAAAGGTGCTAGGAGTGAAATTTTACATTCCGTACCTCATGGTATCAAACGAACTATGCCAACATGTCAGGGTGGGTGGGTGAATGTTAGGGGAGGTGTATTTTCAATGACAAAGCCTTCGAGTCATTATCAACTACATCGGACGGAGACAGTCTCTTAAGAGCCTTGACACAAAAAAGGTGTCAAACTTTGGACCAGCTATTCTGTCAAACTGTGACACCTATGAATATCTTCTTTACATGTATAGGTGGATGTAAGGTCTAGGTCTATGAATACCTACCTCTATTTTTTATCAAGTTTCTTTTCCTATGGTGGTAAGGAACACAATTTTCTAAAATGCTTCAATTTCATTCAGTGGAAAGGTGCTAGGAGTGAAATTTTGTATTCCACATCTCATGGAGTTGAACGGATTGTGCCAACACATGAGGTTGGGTGAGTAAATGCTAGGGAAGGTCTCATTTCATGCGCCAAGTGTCCTAGTCATTTCGGGCTATAGGCTTTTGGGAAAGTCACTTAAGATCCCTAAGAGAAAAAAACTACCAAACTTTGATGGAACAATTCTGGGAATCCGTGGCACCTAGGAATGTTTTATTTAGACCTACAAGTGCATGTGGGGTCCATCTACAATAATCTCTCTCAATTTTTTTCAATTCCAATCCATTTGACCATGTTGAAATTAAATGCATTCTTGTAAAATGCATCAGTGGTATTCAACATAACCTTGTCAGAAGCCATATTTTTTGTTTTATGCTTCATGGGGCTGAATGGACTATGCCAACACATCAGGATGGGTGGGTAAATGCTTGGGAGGTGTCGTTTCTTGTGCCAAATGTCCCAATCATTCCAAGCTACGAGCTTTTGATAAAGTGTGAGCTAGAAGTCTATAGCCTAGAACGACTAGGACACGTGCCACATAGAATTGGACTTCCCCTATCATTTACCCACCAACCCCAATGTGTTGGCATAATCCATTCATCTCCATGAGGTCCAAAATGAAAAATATGCCTTCTGGCAAGGTTATGTTGAATTCCATTGATGTATTTTGCAAGAATGCATTTAATTTCAGCACAGTCAAATGGATTGGAGTTGAAAAAAATGAGAGAGGTTATTAATAATGGACCCCACATGAACTTGTAGTTCCAAATGGAACATTCCAAGGTGTCATGGATTCTGAGAACTGCTCTATCAAATTTTGGCAGTTTTTTGCTCTTAGGGATCTTAAGTGACTTTGCTAGAAGCCTATAGCTTGGAAAAACTAGGACACTTAGTGCACAAAATGAGACCTCCACTAGCATTTACCTACCCACCTTGATGTGATAGCATATACCATTTGGCCCCATGAGGTGTGGAATGAAAAATTTGACTTCTACCACCTTTCCACTACATGAAACTGAAGCATTTTGGAACATTGGGTTCCTTGCCACCATAGGCAAATGAAATTGATTGAAAAAAAATTGAGGTAGGTATTTGTAGGTGGAGTTGACATCCACCTATACATGCAAAGAAGATGTTCATAGATGACATGCTTTGATAGAACAACTGGTCCAAAGTTTGACACCATTTTTATCTTAGGGCTCTTAAGAGACAGTCTCCGTCTGATGTAGCCAATAATGACTAGGAAGATTCACCATAAAAAATACACCTCCCCTAGCATTTACCCACCCACCCTGATGTGTTGGCATATTTCATTCATCCCCACAAGGTGTAGAATGCAAAATTTCACTCCTATTGCAAGTTTGTATGTTTGTTGAAGGGGGAATATATGTAAGAGGCTTCTTACTTGAATAAGGAATGTTTTGTATATCCTGTATATGGACAATCCCAAGGATGTTTTCATCAAATAAAAAACCAAATTTAATTGTATCTTTCTTTCCATTGGTAAATTAGTTGTAAAGACTAAGTGTTCTAATTGGCTATTGATGAAAAAGTTTGATATTTGGTTCATGATCTTGACTATCCTCAACTTGCACCATCATGAAGAGGTCTTAGATTTTATTTGTGACCTTCATAAAATCTTATCATGTAATTGATTTATAACTATTATAGAGTAATGAACTGAATCAATTATACAACAATGCTTAATAGAGAATAATTTAATGTCTCATACTGTGCCTTGTTTAGTGCAAAAATATGTGAAACCACACTCAACAAAACATGTGTTGAATAAGCATATTAGTCACATGAACATGCCAATTACATAAGGCACCCAAGCCATAGTCCTCTTGCATTTTAGGATAGTCAACTACTTGTAGTTTTGTTTCATAACAATAACCTTTCAAAGGCTTCTTAGGACTTGATGATGAACCTACAAAACCCATAGTAAGACCCATGCAACATAAAACCACTATTATGACTATCCCAAAAGTTTTATTAGGAATTAATTCTATCGTTACCACTGTTATGACTATCATCTATCTATACCCTTGGAATTGACACCAATAATCTTCCCTTCTTATTCATGATAGTACCTACAACCTACTAAACTTGTTGACTTCTTAGAATGAAATGGAGATAAAAATCCATAGAAAAATCCATGGGACCCCAAAAAGAAGGACTGCTAGAAGGTGAAATATGAGAAGCATGACAAAAACATGTTTTATAGAAAAAAGTAAGTAATATATGAAAGCACATGAAAAATCATGGAATGGTGTATAATAAACATAATATGAATCAAAACTTAACATGATATCACATTCAATAGTTATAAATTCTTAGCACACATGTTAAGAAACATATGCAGGTTTGTAAGATGGAACACTTGTCATTAAAACTCATAGTAACATCATGATATTATGGTCATAATCTCCTCATATGATATGACAAAGATAAGTTTGATTTCATGATGCAAAGATAAGCTTGATGCACAATTCACAACTTTATTTTCAATGAATGAAGCCATAATAAAATATGATGAAACAATCTTTAAAGGAACCCTTATCACTATGATGCATGAGGAACCATGGTTGCTTGTTGCAAATATGTGCCTATGATGTGTTGTCATTGATGTCAACATATCTCTTGTCAAAGATAGTGAAGACAGTGTAGTTCAGTAAAGTAGATTGCTCTGCATTCCCAGTGCGACAAAGATCAGAGTCTGCAGATTAAAGGGTTTTGTAGAGGATTTTCTGAAGTTGCTCTAATTAATATTTGAGAGGTCTGCATGGAGGATTGGTAAAGTTATGGCCATCTAAGTAGAACCAAGTTTGGCAGTTGTTCAGAGGTAACAGAGTGACAAGAATTTGGTTTCGATTGCTCCGTATTAGAATATTATGAGATGTGGTTTTAGAGGTATGTTTAGGATGTTGGTGTGTATCCTCAACTCAAGTGGTTCATGGTTCGGAGGTTCATAAGCAATCTTTCTAGTGTGACAATCATGACAGTTAGTGTTCTTAAGTTTCTGTATGAAGATGCAAGTGATTCTGGTGATTTGAGGTGGTGAGGTTGTTCTTGTCGATTTCATTATGCTTGTGGAGGTCTCTGGATCATGTGCATATTATGTTGGTGGTCCGCATTGAGGATTGAGTTTGTAGTTGAAATTTCTCCTTGGGTGTTGTTCTTCCCAGTCTTGGCCGACCAGATGCTTCATGCATGTTACAGTTGATCTAAGAGAAGTTCTATGGAGCGTGGCATTTTGTTCGAGGAAGATTTAAGTCCTCGCTATGTTTGGCCGACAATGTAGTGGTCTGCATGTAGCATTTTGTATTAATTCAAGTCTTGTGATTGTAATTGCTTGTAATGCCTATCTTGGAGAATGTTCTAGATAGATTATTGTAAGGCTGACTTTGATATTCATTCCAAAGTTGATGTCATATATAAATAAGTGTAGTGAAGTCAGGTAAATGGGTGAATGAGAATGATGATGCAGAGATAGCGAAGAAGTGTTTGGGGGTAGAGTAGAGGTGTTGTGAGCTTCAATGGAACTGAACTTTGGCATAGAGAAGATATTATTTCTCAGTTCAACCTTTCAGTGTTAACCATGTCAATGTTTTTGTAGATAGTGTGTCTCTTGGAACAGTGAGCTCTGGGTAGTGTGCCTGAAGGCATGTACCTTCCCATTTTTCTATTCTTTTAACAAAGAATAAATCTTGTGGGTTAACCCCCAGCATGGTTTTTCCCTTAACCGGGTTTCCATGTAAAACTTATGGTGTTATTTGTGTTGATTTTGTTTCTGATCATGTGTTGTTGATTCATGCTTTCATGGTTATATCATTAATCTATTAATATGTGGTAAAGAAGATTAAAATATAGCAAAAGATAAAGTTTTGAGACAACTGATTCACGTCCCCTCTCAGTTGTCTACCCTAATTTCAACAATTGGTATCAGATCCCATTCCTCTAAAAGAACCTTGATCACTTGAGGAGATCCAAGATGTTGACATACAAGAAGGACAGTCTAAGATTTGATGGAACAAATTACTCTCTTTGGAAGAATCGCATGGAGTGTCATTTGCAATGCAACAATGGTCCTTATTGGTTGATAACTAAGAATAAGTATACTCCTCTGAAGAATGATCCTAGAACTCCAGATGAAATCAAAGAAGCTGAATACAACATTTGGGCTAAAGAAGGATTGTTGAGTGCCCTGACTGATACAAAAATGACAAACGTCTTGGAATTGCAAACTGCTCATGAAATATGGAAGAAGTTGGAAACTTTGTATGAAGGTGATGGATATGTCAAATGTGCTAAGTTATAGAGCCTAAAGGGTAGATATGAATGTTTGAGGATGAGTGAAGATGAAAACATCACTTCCTACATGTAGAAGGTGAATGAACTTGTGTGTAGTATCAGGTGTGTTGGTGGAAAACTGGAAGAATTAGAGATTGTTGCCAAGGTGGTTAGATCCTTACCTGCTTCATACAAGCATAAAGTTGCTTCTATTGAGGAGATCAAGACTTTGACAGAGCCCATAAGCCATGATCTAAAGTGCCTTTTAAATACATTAAGATTATCTTTACTGCCATCACATGTGATTCTCTTAGATCAGCTTGAAATCTTGCAACAAGACAAACTGCATGCATAATATCAGGTCTAGTTTGAGTTAGATAAAGTAATCCTCCAATCATGAGTCTATACATTTTTTGATAAGTCTTGGGTGATTCATCAGTTTTTCTCAACTTGCAGCTAGTCACCATGGGAGTACATATCTGTTTAGAGTCTTCCATCCCAAACTTCTTTAACAACTCTTTTACATACTTAGACTGAGATATGAAGATTCCTTTATCTAATTAATTGATCTGTAGACCCAGAAAGAAATTCATCTCACCAAACATAGACATCTCAAACTCTTTCTACATTTCACCAAAAAATTTCATACACATACCTTCATTTCCACCAAAGACGATATCATCAACAAAGACATCAACAATCAAAATTTGATCGTGATTAATCTTGAAATAAAGATTACTATTAGTAGTGCCTTTATTGAATCCTAACTGCAATAAGTACTTATCCAATCTTGCATACCATGCCCTAGGAGCTTGCTTGAGTCCATATAATGCTTTCTTCAACTTGCATACCATATCACCTTGATTTTATAGTTGGAATCCTTCTAGTTGCTCAATGTAGACTTCCTCTTCTAACTCCCCATTCATGAATGCAGACTCCACATTCATCTAATACACTTTGAAATCTTTGTGAGCTGCAAATGCTAGAAACATTCTGATTGCTTCAATCTGAGCTACTGGAGCAAAAGTCTCTTCAAAATCTATCCCTTCAATTTGAGAATATCATTTGCACACAAGCCTTGCTTTATTCCTTACAACTTCTCCATTTTCATTTAGCTTATTCCTAAAGACCCATTTGGTTTCTATGATATTTTTGTTAGTAGGTCTAGGAACTAATTCCCATGTTTCATTTTTCTCTATCTGCATTAGTTCTTCTTCCATTGCCTTAACCTAATTTTCATCATTACAAGCTTCATTCACAGTTTTTGGCTCAACTATAGAGAGCAAATATTAATTCACTTGTTCTTTTGTAGCTCTTTTCCTTGTCAACACTCCTTTCTCTTTGTCACCAATAATTTGATCTTTAGAGTGATTGATTCTCACATACTTGGGAGTCTTAGCAATTTCTGGAGCCTTTTCTTCTTCATTTTGATTGTCTTCTTGTCCAACTTTTTCTTCACGAGTTATATTAGCAGGTTCATTTGACTCATTGCCACTTTGAACTGATGTTTTTCCTTTACATTCATCCACTTTCACATTTACACTCTCCACAATCTTCTTCAACCTTTTGTTCTAGCACCAGTAGGCCTTACTCTTGGTAGAGTATTCAAAGAAGATTCCTTCATCACATCTAGCATCAAATTTCCCTAAGTCTTCATCTCTTGTGATGTAGCATTTGCTTCCAAAGACTTTGAAGTATCTTACTGTTGGAATTCTTCCATACCACAATTCATAGGGGGTTTTAGTGCAATTACCTTTCACTTGAACTCTATTTTGATGTAGATAATAGTATGTATAGCTTCTTTGCAAAAGACTTTTGGCATGTCTCCTTCCTTCATCATTGCTCTAGCAGCTTCTTTAACTATCTTGTTCTTCCTTTCCACAACTCTATTTTGCTGAAGATTTCTAGGTGTAGACATCTATCTTTTTATTCCTTGCTCTTCACAAAAGTGTTGAATTCATTTGATGTGAACTCACCTCCTCTATCAAACCTCAAATATTTGATTTTTAGTTCTATTTTATTTTAAACTATTGCTTTGAAGGATTTGAGCTTCTCTAGGGCTTCTAATTTCTCTTAAAAAGGTAACCCAAGTCCTTCTAGAATAATCATCAATAAGCACATGAAGTACATGTCACCTTGTAGACTTCTTATCCTTGTAGGACCACATAGATTTGTATGAACTAAATCTAGCAAACTAACAAAAAATTGCTCTTTACTCTTGAAACTTGTTCTTGTTTGCTTCCCCAATTAACATTCCTTGAAAATAGTATTGGAGGGTTTCACAAGTTTTGGTAGATCTCTTATAGTCTGATCTAAACTTATTGTAGAGTGTAGAAACTCTACATTTTTGTGTCTGTTGCAATCTCATTGCGCAGGGTTTTTCTATTTTTTAAAATGTTTCATGCTCTAGTTGTGCAAGTTTCTTATTGCTGCACATGGAAGCTGCCAAGTGTTGAGCCTCAATTGAAAGCCACGCTATTGTTTCTAGCTATAACTCTTGTGTGGATCATGCCATGTAGCGGTTGTGTTTCTAATGTTAATGTTTCTCAAATGCTGTAGAGATTGCCAAGTGTCAAATGTAGAGGTAGTCCCTAAAGTTTCAATAAGAGTGCATAGTGTGCCATGTGTCCCTTTTTGAGTAACGCGGAGCTTGCCGGGTGTTGCTTTTCACGTTATGTTGATGCTTAGAGAAAAGAAGATGGTGGGCCACAGTGTTAAAGTTTCAGTGATGTGAAGAGTGCCATGTGGTGGATGCGGCATCAAAGTTATTAAAGTTTATGACTCTTCCCCGGTGAGATACTAAAAGTTTCTAAGTAATGCAGAACCTAACAAGTGTCAGCTTTTGTGAAAGTTTCAAAAGGTCTCTAATGTTTCTAAATGCTACGGGAGATACCACCTATCCCTGTTTTCCTCCTTTTGAAAGCTAGCAAGCGTTTAAGTTTCCCGCTATTAATGTATCTCATGTTTCAAATGCTGCGGGTTATGACAGTGGTCACCTGTGGAGGCAACTTGAATATAAAGACACAGTTTTGTGAAGAGTTGCGGATAAAGACATGAAGAAGTTTCAAGAATGCTGCGGAATGCGCCAAGTGGTGGTTTCCTATTCTTTTCTGAGAAACAAAGGAGTTTCAAGTTATGCGCGTGGATGCTGCAATCTATCACAGGATTTTAAAAGTTTCTAAGTATGTGGAAGCCACCAAGTGTCTGTTCCTTATAGAAGGAGTTGTACCACACATATTTAGTTCCAGCCAATGAGCTTGTGGAGAGGAGAAACTATTGTAGATTTGAAAGATCTATACTATCAGAAACTTTTAGTTACCTTCAGTTCCATTGGGCCATTGGGATTCGATTGTTGCAGGCAATCTTGCATTAGATCTTAGGATATAAATATGTAGCATTTGCCAGTAGTGCAAGGGTGCACATATAGAGATATAGATTGATATATACGGTTTGAGGCAGATAGAAACATTTTTTTGTCAGAGATTTAAGAGAAGTTGGCGATTTTTGTTGTGGTCAGTTGATATCATTTGCCTTTATTTTGTTATTCTTGATTAGAAGTTGATGTATCTGTGCATGTATCTGTACCTTTTATATTGCTAGAAAATTAATGAGAAGGACTGAGTTTTGTGCCTTGGTTGATATTTCCTGTGTCATTGCAAAGTGTCTGACTGTGAGCCTTTGATTTTATTCATTTCATCTGTTTATGTTAACCATGCAACTTCTGCTCTTTAATATAACTAAATCTTAAGGATATTTTCACTATGCTTAATTTGAGAGAAACACTTTTATTCAGGCGCATCACCATAGGTAGTTTTTTGCTTTAATTGTATCTGTAATCCTGTTTACTTCTTACCCTTTTCCTCAAAAACCCATTTAACATAGAGAAGAGCTAGCTTCTTTAAAATCTAGAGGTTGTTCAAGGTAGCAAGTCCCACATTCCTGAAACTTCCCATGTTGGTGTTGGAACCTGCGCAATTTTATACATCAACAATTTTTGGCACACCCAGTGGTACTATTCTTGAAGTTTCTGTCAAGATTGTATGAGCTAGAGAGCCACAGGGAGCCAGAGCTATCGACCTATCACAAGAGCTCAATCTACTGCTAATCCAGGCATTCTTCTACCACCACTAGTAGCTAATCTAAGGAGAAGAGTGAATCCATTTGCAGTAGCACAAAGAGTAAATATGGGAGCACTTGTAGCCCTAAGAAACTATGCAAATTGGAACATTGGTAGTCCTCTAATTCTCCTAGTACCACCAGCGACTTGGGATGCTATTCTAGCCAATGCCCTCAAGGCCCTTCCTAAGTTTAGAGGGGAAGATTTCAAGACACCTAAAGAGCATCTACAAGATGTTTCTGATGTATGTGCAGTACATGTTATCACTTAACAAAATGTGGCCATAAGACTGTTAGTAGCCTCTTTCAAAGCAAAGGCCCTAGACTGGTATAGATCTTTGACTCCAAACACCATATCTACATGGGATCGGCTTGGTGATGCTTTCTTTGAAAGATTTAAAGAAAAGGGTGATAAATCTTCTTTACTGCAACAATTGATCACTATCAAGAGGGCACCACAAGAAGCCATGACTGATTTCAAATCAAGATTTCAAAAGACTTGGGAAAGAATTCCTACTATAGCAAGACCATTACCAGGTATGGCTATTGTGTTTTACCTTAAGGCTTTAAATTCATATATATCAATGATGATTCAGTCTCTTGGAGGTCAGACACTACCAGAAGCATATGAGTTGGCAGTCAAGAATAAAAACAACTTAATAGATGCTAGAAAATTGTCCCCAAGGCCTCCTATGCCCATGTTCCCAGAAATTACCTTACCTTTGCCTCAAGAATTTTCTAATCATACAGCCCCACCTATGTCTATGTATTCATTTCCCCAACAACCTACTAAGCCAACCACCCCTGTTCAACCATTTGAGATGGATGATGTCAAGAACATTTTAAGAACATTTTGAAATGAGATAATTAATCTAAAGAGACAACAAAATCCCTATCCAAAGCCCCCTTATTAGGGTTATCAAGGAAATAGACCTCCCTTTCAGCCAAATCAATATCAAGTCCCTCAGAGGCAAGCTAATCCTTAGCCTTCAAACCAGTTGGTTACAGTCCCTACACCTTTACAAACTGTTCCTCCTAATCCCAACAGGGAAATCATTCTAGGGCAAAATAATTTTGTAGATGGCACAAATGCTTAGTGCTTCCCCTGCAACAATGCCCATATGCCTAGAGATTGTCCCAGAGGAAATTTACAGCAAAAGATAGCAGAATAGAGAGTATTAGAAGGACAATTTTCAACTTCTAACACTCCACAATATCAGTCTCTTGGTGTTCAAAATGTAGTCATGGTGGCCCAGATGCAAGGGATGTCTTTACAACAAGAAGAGGAAATAGCCCCTGAGCATGCTTTATTTTCATGGATTGAGAAGAGGATTCATTGTTCTTGAATGAAGCATCTACTTCTAAGAAACCATTGGTACAATCGGATTACTATACTAGAGTAAAAAGGAGAATGATGGAGTAGCTTGAGGTCACTAATAATGAAATGGGAACTCCTTCATTTCAGAGTCATCAGAACATAGTCTCTAGACAAGAAATGCCTCAGCCTATGCAGAATCAGGTGTTCTCAAGACAAGTCCTAGAAAAGACAAAATACCCTTATTATGCAAAGAGTCAATCATTAGGACCTGTGAATGTGGTGGTATGGCTGAAAAGAACTCCAGCACATGTATCAATCTAGGATATGTTAGCTATTCTTGAGTAGAAGACAATGTTGCAAGAAGTTCTGCAAGGCCAAGAAGTCCCTAAACATACTGGTGTTGATAACTGAGAGGGGGGGTGAATCAGTTATCTAGATTAATCTAACTTTCTATTCTTCTTTAGCCATTAGTATAGTATCAAAACACATAAGCTTAAATGAACATGAAAGCAGAAATAAACTCAGTACACATGACACAATATTTTTGACGTGGAAACCCTGTTAAGGGAGAAAACCACGGGGTGATTAACCCAAGAATATATTCTCTGTTAGAAGAATAAGATAGAACAAAATGACACTTGCCAATTAGGGTTCATTACCTGAGCACATTGCTCATAAGAGGCTCACTGCCTACAATATATTATACAAGGAAACTAGACACTTGAACTGATGAGAAGCATCTACACATGCTGAGGTTCAGTTCTGGTTAGGCTTAATATACTAATCTACTGCACTTCATTCTTTCTCTTCTTTTATGCTACTGTCCTGTCACATACTGGACCTGTAGTACTGCTGTTATTTTTATTTTCTACTTTTTTTCATACAACACCACATCTCACAACAATCTTCATATCTAAATCCATCTGGTATATATATCCGCACAAAGGATTTTATCCTCTTCCTAGTCGGCATCTGAAATAGTCAATATTTTCCCAAACTCTAGTCTATCAGCTGAATCCTTTTTTACCAAGTGATGTGAATCAAGGAGATACTTATAGAAGTCATCTAACATGTAGGCCAATCTTGGATGATACCTTAAGAACCTTGATCACCATCAATATCTCATCTAGAATAATTCTGGTGCTCTGTTGATCAGTTCTTCCTCTATCTACTCTGCCAAAATGGACCTCAATACTTAGATGCTCATATCTCTTCACTCTTTCATCACCGAAGGCTCAAACCCTAGAATCTATCAGTCAAGGTATTCCTCTTGACTTTCCCAAATCCACACTTTAGAAAGATACTTTCTCTAGGAGATCTGGACCTGACTATCTGACCTTGTTGCATGCTCTGTTCTTGCTTACTGGATCACAACACTCTTCAATCTAACTTCTGGTATAGGCACACCATGTCCTACAAATGTGTGGAATAGTCTTTGTTTCCATCAATGACAACACCAATGAAGCCACATAGTGTCTCTTGCCAACAATCTCCCCCTTTGGCATTGATGGCAACACTTAGAGAAAAATGACTAAGTGTTATACTACACTTTCCCTTAGTTGATGCTCTATTCTGTTGTACTTATACTGGAGCTCCCCCTTAGCTAGAGTCCTCATTTTTCACTACTCCTCACTCCCCCTTTGACATCAATGGCAAAGGGTGGGATCCATACACTAAAATTTTCAAAACTCAATCTATACTTAGTCGCATAAGTATATTATCCGGTTATACTTTACATATACTTTAGTATCTCTTCAAACGTGTTCTTTAATTGTACAACTTTTGTCGCCCAATTCTACTTCATCCTGTCCAAAATTGAGATGTGACCACTCAATAGGAATGCAAGAGCTTCTACCCTCTTCAGATCTGTTGGATCACTGGTCCAAGCTGTGGTTTGAGCATCATTTAGGGCCTCATGGATGGCCTCTAACTTAGAGATAATTATTCTTCTAAGTTCATTCAACCTACTTATTCTATTTTTCTTCTCCTTCTCAAGTTTCTTAATTTCATTTATGACTACAATAATCTGACACTCTTGATTTACTATAGAGGAGGATAGGGGATCAAAACTTTGAGATAAACTTAATAATTTATCCTCTTGCTCTTTTACCTTCTTCTCAATGTCCTTGGTCACTTTAGACCAGGATAAACAAAATTTGTAAATATCACCGCCATCTTTGAGAGCATTTTCTAAGCTCTTTTACCCAATATTCATAGCTCTCCTATCATTGGTTATTAACCCTTGCACTTCTGATAATCTTTTGCTGACTTCTCTAATGAATCAAAATGTGTGCTAACACTATTTACTAGAGATTTGAGATTACCGGATGAGGAGGCTGAGGGATCCTTCTGAAAAGATGGCATGATCTTTTCTAGTACACCAAATGCAATGTCTATGAGCTTGCAATCGTCCATGTGAGACTTTAGGAGTTTTTCTTTTGCTTTTTTCGAATTAAAGGATGCTAGCTTCATGGTTTGAACCGGGGAGAGGGAGTCAAAATTGAACGGCCCTTGAAGAAGTTCTGGTTCATCAAATTCCATCATCTCCTTGATTAAGAATTCTTCTACTGCTTCCGTTGTGTCTCTTGCCGATGACAGGGTTTTGTCCCCTTTTGTAGCCTTACTACTGACATCTTCTTTTTGCTTCTCCTCTACTTCTTGACTAATTTTCTCTTCCACTCTTTTTTCTCCTTTAGGTTCAGAATCTATAGGGGAAATAGGATGAGACATATTTGCTTCTTTTTCTTCACTTGTCTCCTTTGCCTCTTCTGATATTTTCTCAGTGAATTCTTCTTTGTTATCTATTCCCGAGGGATCATCACCTAAATCCTCTACAACAAAAATATTGAATCTTTTATAGGCATTTCAGAGGATTTCCTCTATTTCTTTTGCCACCTTATTAGTTTCTCCAAGCATGAGTTGATTCATTCTAGCCTTACTTCAGAACTCATCCTTGCAATCTTTGAAGATCATATCCATTTGTTTTGGAGTAATTGAGGGATAGAGCTGGATGGCCATCTGATCTCTAATCGCTAAGTCCTTAGCCTTGGCATTTTCTTTTTTCATATCAAGTTCCTTCTCTAAACTTTTAGGAATTAGAGAAACTATTTCAATAAATGCTTTATTGTATATGTTCAAGTATTTGACTGTGGCTTCCTCCAAGATCTTTTTATCTGCATCATTATATGCATCATAGAATTCTGTTATTGGTTGCAGGTTCCCATCCACAGTAACTGCTTTAACCACATCATCTAATGATAGAGTGAGCTTTTCAACAAACTCTTCTGTCTCTTCCTCCTTGGTTTCACTAGGTACTTTCTTCTTTTTCTTCATCTTCTTGATCTCTTCATCAAATTCAATTTCCTCATCATCCTTGAGGCTCATGTATGATCTTGTAGCTTTTGTCTTTGTTCTCTTTTCTCCTTTATCAGATGATTTTGCTTCTGGTTTTGATGCCTTTGAGCTCTTAGTAGTGGCAGATGTAGAACTTTTAGAGGATCTGGTCTGGGAGGGGGCTTCTACCAGAGCACTTCCTTTTTCTACCTCTTCCTTTTCCACCCTTTCCATCTTTTCTCTATTTGCATCTAGTGCCTCTTTTGAGATGCCATACCTTTTGGCAACATTCTCTACTTCTTTTCTAACTTTTCTCTTCATTTCTAGTTGCCTTAGCTCCACATGGATTTTCACACTTAATTCCTCAAATGTTCCAAACCTTTCTACTTTAGGATCCTTGGGTTGACTAAGCATGTGTTGAACATGTAGTTCAATAATTTTCTCATCTACTTCATAGCCCATTGGCATGATCCAGACTATTCTTGGCTCTGCTGCCTCCATTAGACATTGATTAGTTTCTACCATAAATCATACTATATCTTTATACTTTTCAATTAAGGATTGGGGGATTCTCTCTCTTTCTTACATCATGCTCTAAAAATTCTTGAAATAGCCCCAGAGTGCTGTATTATGTGCCTTGGCATCTCCAAGCCCATGTATATAGTCTCTGATTTGGATGGCTACTGGTCTATCATTCTGCCATACCCAACCACTAGATCTGGGAAGCTCATTCATGAAGTAGAAGAACAAGCACAGTAACAGTCCACCATACTTGAAGGAGTTCTTCTTGTCCTTCTTGATCTTTTGTAGATTTTCCATTAGTTCATTTTGAAGGAGTTCACAAAGATCATAATCTGCATTTTTTCTCAACATTTCATAAGCAGTGTAAATTGCAGTTCTAGGTACTGAGTTTTCCCTGCTAAAGTGATATATCTTATAACCGATGATCATGGAGGCAAACTTGACATCCGGATTAGTGATGTCTTCTATTGTCATTGCTCTTTTGTCAAATTTTGATCTGGTAACCTCACTCACAGTTTGATTCTTGACGGATTTGAGAATAGGAATCCCACTGGATGAGTGTAATCCGGTTACATCCCTAATGGCATCCTTGGTTATCTTAAATGGTCCATTCAACCACATGAAGTTATCATGCACTCTGCTCAAAACATACCGGACCCATTCTTCTTTTGTAAAATAGGGAAAATGAATGCATTGTGCAAAATACTTGTCCCAGAGGGCTTTATACTGAGTTTTGAGTTCAAATGAGTCATCTATCAAATGCTTGTGATAGATATCAACTAGCTTAGATTCCCCAAAATCTTCAATATTCTCATGAATATATGCCCTAACATCTTCTACATGCAGAACTCCATGCAGAATGTTTGAAAAGGCGCCTAGAGGATCAACTTCTAGGGACTTATATGAATGTTTATTAAATTTAGGACATAGCCTATCAATGATCTTTACAACATTTGGTGTAGTCATCTTTGAAAAGATTTACAGAGCAATATTCAATAATGAAAAATACCTTTTGTGCTTCTAGGGTTCATGGAGTGAGCTGGATTGATTTGCTGAAAGATTCGACTTCAACGGTTGACCTTTGAGAAACTTGAGACAATTTGACTATAGAGCTCTTTTTCTCTTCCTCTCGAGTGCAAATGTGTAAATGATGATCAAATGAACCCTTTTATCTCTGAGAAAAAACCTTAATTCCACATTGCAATAAATGTACAACTTAAGTTATTCTTGTTGCTCTGTTCTCCTTGTCCTGAGAGATTTTTCTAGTTTACTAAGATGTACTTAAAGCTATTCTTAGGGGATATCAGCAATTTGTTTACCTTTTGCAATCATTCCATTTAACCTCAGATCACGATACTTCAAATTCAAATCATGCCAGATCTAACTGTGAAAATCCTATTTTTATTGAATGACTATTTAACTAGATCAAACTTGGGAGATTAACCTGTTCAGAACTTCTTGCGGATCTTTTATCCCTTTACCTAAGCTTTTTTAGATGTTCCTTTGTGAACCCTTTAATCTGCAACTTTCCTTGTGCCAATTCCAGCACCAATTAACTGGCTGGGGGAAAATGTTTTTCCTTGTGTCTCCTCCTGAGCCAGAGCTCACTTTTTAATTTCTAGAAGGAATATTAGCACTAGATTCTAGTGCAGATCCATCCCCTACATTCTCTGTACTTCTCTTTACCCAAATCTTGTTCATATCACTTTTAACTTCATCCATATTCACTTTTCCTTTTCCTTTGTCTTGATTCTGATTATGATGCACCGGACCCCTTTTGTCCCGATTCTTGCTTCTACAGAATTTGGCAATATGACCAGATCTATTGTAGTTGTGGCAAACAACATTTCTTTGCATATTTGAATGATATCCTCTTGATCTGCATTAATTAGCCATATGTCCCATTCTATTACATGCAAAACATCTACCATTGAATGAATTGTTCATTTGCATATTTCTGCATTCATGAGATTTGTGACCATACCTTTTGTAGTTGAAACACTATCTGGAGAAGGACGTATTAGTCTGATTTATTCTCTTTCTACACTAATTAGCTTTATGACCAAAGTTATTGCAGTTGTGGCAGTATCCATTGAAGGATGGATATCTTTGAGCATTAGGTTGCCTTCTCGGATGTCCTCTAGGCTTGTTCCTTGGATTTTCTGATCCAAAATTTGTCTGACCTGATCCGGAGCTTTCACCTTTCTCATATCCCAAGCCACGCTTGTCATCTACCCTCTTTTGGCTTTCAAGAAGAACTTCAAGTTGAGCAAAACTTATCTTGAATTTCTCTTTGTATTCATTTGTTGTTTGAAGATCCTTTTTAAGAGTGTCAATTTGATCCTCAAGTTTTTCTTCATTATCTCTAGCATCTTCAAGATCAAATTCAAGATGTATGATTATTTTATCCATCTTGTGGCAGTCTTCTGATTTCTCCTTGAGAGATTGTCTTAGATCATCTTCAATTTTTCTTTTCTCTTCAATTTCTTGAGTGAATTTTATAACTCCTGATTCCATTTCATGTCTTACCATAATGATCTCTTTTGATAATTTTTCACATAACTTGGTTTTCTTCTTTAGATCTTCATTTGTATCATTGGCTTCACCTTGACTTGCCAATTGATAAAGTAGATCCTTTCTCTTTTTCATAGAGATACTCAGTTTCCCTTTTAGTTCATTTATGAAATCATCAGCCTGTTTGAGTCTTTCCTTCAGTTCATTGACTTCAGAGTTAGATTGCTCAAGATCATCTAGGGCAGACTGAAGTTGATCCCTCATACCATACACATCCATTTGAATTCCTTGATCTTCCTCAAGCTATTAGGCTCTATTTTAGAGGAACTTGGCTCTGATACCAATTGTTGATAACTGAGAGGGGGGGTGAATCAGTTACCTGGATTAATTTAACTTTCTGTTCTTCTTTAGCCATTAGTATAGTATCAAAACATATAAGATTAAATAAACATGAAAGCAAAAATAAACTCAGTACACATGACACAATATTTTTGACATGGAAACCCTTTTAAGGGAGAAAACCATGGGGTGATTAACCCAAGAATGTATTCTCTATTAGAAGAATAAGATAGAACAAAATGGCACTTGCCAATTAGGGCTCACTACCCGAGCACACTGCTCATAAGAGGCTCACTGCCTACAATAGATTATACAAGGAAACTAGACACTTGAACTGATGAGAAGCATCTACACATGCTAAGGTTTAGTTCCAGCTAGGCTTAATATACTGATCTACTACACTTCATTCTTTCTCTTCTTTTATGCTGATGTCCTGTCACATACTGGACCTATAGTACTACTATTATTTTGTTTTTCTACTTTTGTTTGCATGACACCACATCTCACAACAACCTTCATATCTAAATCCATCTGGTATATATATCCGCATAAAGGATTTCATCCTCTTTCTAGTTGGCATCCAGAATAGTCAATATTTTCCCAAACTCTAGTCTGTCGGCTAAATCCTTGCTTACCAAGTGATGTGAATCAAGGAGATACTTATAGAAGTCATCTAACATGGCCAATCATGGATGATACCTTAAGAACCTTGATCACCATCAATATCTCATCTAGAATAATTTTGGTGCTCTGTTGATCAGTTCTTCCTCTGTCTACTCTGTCAAAACAGACCTCAATACTTAGATGCTCATATCTCTTCACTCTTTCATCACCAGAGGCTCAAACCCTGGAATTGATTAGTTAAGGTATTCCTCTTGACTTTCCCAAATCTGCACTTTAGAAAGATACTTTTTCTAGGAGATCCGGACCTGACTGTCTGACCTTACTACATGCTCTATTCTTGCTTACTGGATCACAACACTCTTCAATATGACTTCCGGTATAGGAAAACCATGTCCTATCGATGTGTGGAATAGTCTTTGTTTCCTTCAATGACAACACCAATGAAGCCACATAGTGTCTCTTGCCAACAAATGGTGCCAAAGGAGGAACTACTGATAAAGGGAAGCTACAGCTCAAGGATACTGTACCTCTATAGACAATAGCTCTATTGAACAATACACTTGAGGTAGGTAAATCTAAACCAGATCCCTTTTATTTAACTCTAATAGTTGGGAAGAAATTATTACATAATGCAATGATAGACTTTGGGGCCAGTACTACAGTAATGCCAAAGCAAATAGCAGATGCTTTGAAGATAAAATATGAGCCACTTACAAGAGGGGTCATGCAGTTGGATGGGAAATCTGTATAAACAATAGGGAAAATTAAACAACTCCCATTGCAACTATATACTCGCCCCAATATAATTGTAAATCAGGATGTGGTAGTGATAGATATTCCCCCTGTATTTGGTCTATGCTTATCCAAAGATTTCACAACCAAGATAGGAGGTTACATGTCACTTGATTGGTCATACCTCATTCTGAGAACCAAATATGGGACAAAGATGAAAATACTGTCTGAACCATTATCTAAAGACCATATTACAAATGAACCAGCCTCAAAATTAGAAGCAACCCATTGTTAGATTTAGGGCATACAACTAAGAGGGGGGGTGAATCAGTTGTCCAAAACTTTCTCTCAATCACAAACTTAAATCCTCTAAGTGATTAGCAGTATATCAATCATGAAACATAATGTATTTAATTCAAAAGATAGAAACATATCAACACATGAGACACCAGGATTTTGACGTGGAAAACCAGGTTAAGGGAAAAACCACAAGGTGATTAACCCAAGATTATATTTTCTGTTAGAAGAATAGTAAGAACAAAATGGCACATGCCAATTAGGGCTCACTGCCTGAGCACACTACTCACAAGAGGCTCACTTCCTACAAGAGACACACTATCTACAAAAAAATAAGTATCACCTACTTGAACTGGAAAATAGCATCTTCACCATGCTTGAATCAGTTCCATTAAGCTCAATACTTCTACTCTACCTTTCTCTCTCCTCTTCACTACCACACACTCATCTCCACAAGCACACCTTTGAAATGAATTCACAATCCTTTATTTATACAAGACATCAACTTAGGAACAATCATCTAAGTCGGCAAACATCCACAAGAACATCTACAAGATGTATAACTCATCCGGTCAGCCAATCACAAGAAGAACACCAACATCTGGAAGTTACTCTTAAATTGCGAGCTCCAACTCTAATGCGGACCACCAACATGAACTGGACATGATCCAAAGACTTCCACAAGCTTACCTGAATCACCATGAACATCTACACCTCATTTGCTTACTGAAATCCTTCTCTCCTTCATCCAGAACCTCAAGAACATAGACTGTCATAACTGTCGTAAAATAATAGATGCTTGCGGACCTTCAAACCACGAACCAATATAGTTGACACTTCACAGAGATGTCGTCATCACTCCCTCAAATCTACAGAATAGGATAATGCAATTCTGGATCTCACTGGACCAATCTGTCTCACTCTGTCACCACTGAACACCTGCCAGAATCAGTTTAACTTGATCAGTCACAACTTCTTCATATCTTCATACGGACTTCTAAAATCTCTACTAGATCATTTTAAGACACAAATCTACCAACCCTTTAATTTGCATCCTCTGATCCTCATCCTATCTTGAACTTTTACCTTACTATCTTCCATGTTCTTCTATGTTCTTGATTGAGACTAATTTTCTCAATGTCCTCAGCACACAGCTCATCCAATCCTTATCATTAATGTAATAGGAGTATGTTGACATCAATGACAACACCGATTAGGCCCATACTTGCAACAATCTCCCCCTTTGTCATTGATGGCAACATATTATGTAAAAAACTATTTTAACCATCAAGACAAGAACTTCTCCTTACTGACACAACTCCCCCTAATAGCAGCAACCATTCACATGTCTTCTCTTCCTTTACTGCTCCCCCTTTGATCAGCAACCACTTTTTTTCACATGTCTTCTCTCCCCCTTTGACATCAATGGCAAAGGGCACATACTTACAATTCTACCACTTCAGAATCATACCTGCTGCTCCCCTTGAGTAGCAACTCCCCATCATCAATCCGGATCACAAGATATGACTGTGATATCCACCAGACTGATGCACAACAATGCACCTTAGTTCATCACCAAAGGGGCAATAACCCCTAACTTCTCCCTAATATACTCAAAAGAGTCCTTAAGTAGAGGTTTAGTAAAGATGTTTGCAATCTGATCCTTGGAAGGCACAAACTCCAATTTGACTTCATTCTTGTTCACTTGCTCTCTCAAAAAGTGAAACTTGATGGATATATGCTTGGTCTTTGAATGTAGCACCGAATTCTTAGAGATATTTATTGCACTTGAATTATCACATAAGATTGTGATAGGTTCCTCATACTCCAATTTGATATCTCTTAGCATCTGCTTCATCCACAAAACTTGAGTGCAACTACTTACTGCTGCAATATATTCTGCTTCAGTTGTAGATAGAGATATTGCCTCTTATTTCTTGCTTAGCCAAGAAACCAATCTCTTGCCCGCTCCACCACTGGTACTCTTCCGGTCATCCACATCTCCTGCCCAATCTACATCAGTATTGCTTCTGATTTGAACTCGATTGAGAGTATAGACTGCAGTGCTGACAACTTCTCTCCAATAGATGTGAGGAACATTTTCTTCCATCATCATGGTCCTAGAAGCTTCATGGATGGTCCGGTTCTTTCTCTCCACTACTCTATTTTGCTGTGGAGTCTTAGGAGCAGACAATTGTCTCTTTATTCCATGTCTCTCACAGAACTCTAAGAATTCACTAGATGTGAATTCTCAACCTCTATCAGACCTTAGACATTTCAATTTTAATCTAATTTCATTTTCTACCATAGCCTTGAATATTTTGAATTTCTCAAAAGCTTCTGATTTCTCTTTCAGAAAAGTTACCCACATCATCTGAGAATAGTCATCAATTAATAACATGAAGTACCTATCACCTTGCATACTCTTGATTCTTGCCAAACCACAAAGATCAGTATGAACTAAGTCCAATAATCTGGTAGAAGATAGTTTTTTACTCTTGAATGAGACTCTGCTTAGCTTAACCAACTGACATTCTTTACACAAGCTGTTAGTAGGTTTTACTAATTTTGGAAGATCTCTTACATCCTAAGTATTGCTTATCTTGATGATATTATCAAAATTCACATGACACATCCTCCTATGCCATAACCAACTCTAATCAACTTGAACAAATAAGCAACTTTTACCAGTACCAACCAAGTGGAAGATATTACCTTTAGTTTGGGTGCCAGATGCAATCTCTATTCCATAGCTTTCAAAGATCTGCATTTTCCATCTTTGAACCGGAGATCATAGCCTTTGTCCACCAACTGACCAATGCTGAGAAGATTGTGTTTCAATCCTTCAACATATAGTACATTTCCGGTTTTGTTTCTTCCATCAAAAGAAATAGTTCCTCTACCTCTGATTCTACCAGCAGAGTTATCACCAAAATTTACTACTCCTCCTTCATACCTTTCCAAATCTACAACCTTGTTTTTGTCACTTGTCATATGGTGAGAGAATCCATTGTCCATGACCCAACCATCCTTTTCTTCAACTTGGGCAGCCAGAGCTCTTTCTACAACTTTATGATTTGCAGATTCAGAGGATATTGGTTCTTCTTCCTTGATGGAAATAAACACCCATTCATTTCCAAATTTGTTTCCTGTCTCTGATTCATCATCTGTTACTCCTTCATTGTCATCTTCTTCATGAACATAGTAACAATTCTTTTGGAACCTTGATCTGTTAGGATTTGGCCTTGAAAATCTTTCCAGACATCTTGAGGCAAAATGACCAATCTTATTGCAGTTAAAACACTTAAAAGGCAATTTCCCTTCATACTTATTGAATCCTCTTGGTAGTCTCTTTGCAATAATGGCTTCAAGTTGAGCAGTTTCTAATTCTTCTTCTTCCAGGCCTTTTCTTACTTTTTCATACCATGATAGTTTCCTTGAAGAGTTCTCTCCCAGATCATACCTTTGTTTACCTTTTACAGAGGCACTGGCTTTGAATGCAGATTCAGTCTTGGGAGGTTCATCTCCAAATTCGAACATTTCAAATGTAGCCAATTTGCTAGCCAGTTGATCTCTTGTAACAGTTGCATGGGCTCTAAATTCATCAATGGCAGCAACCTTGATTTTGTAAGAAGTAGGAAGGGATCTCAGAATTTTGCCAACAATCTCATTTTCATCGAAGACTCCACGAGCATTTCTAATTCCACAAACAAGCTCATTTACTCTTGGCATAAAAGTGGTAATATTTTCATCATCTCTCATCTTCAGGTTTTCAAATTTCCCTTTCAGACTTTGTAACCTTGCACATTTAACATACTGGTCTCCTTCATGCAAAAGTTCTAGTTTTTTCCAAATCTCATAAGCAGTTGGTAGGTCAATAACATTTGAGAGCTCTGAATCAAATAATGCACTTAGAAGAGCTTCTATAGTCTGCAGATTGTTTTCAGTATCTATGATTTCATTTGGAGCTTTTGGACCACCCTGTGGAGGTACATATTGTATTGTATCCATGGACCAGTATGCCATTCCCATGCATTGCAAGTGACATTTCATCCAAACTTTCCACAGACTAAAATTAGTTCCATCAAACTTCAGACTATCCTTCTTGTAGGACAACATGCTGGATCTCCTCAAGTGGTTAAGCTCCTTTTAGAGGAACTTGGCTCTGATACTAATTGTTAGATTTAGGGCACACAACTGAGAAGGGGGGGTGAATCAGTTGTCCAAAACTTTCTCTCAATCACAAACTTAAATCCTCTAAGTGATTGGCAGTATATCAATCATGAAACATAATGCATTTAATTCAAAAGACAGAAACATATCAACACATGAGGCACTAGGATTTTGATGTGGAAAACCTGGTTAAGGGAAAAACCACGGGGTGATTAACCCAAGATTATATTCTCTGTTAGAAGAATAGTAAGAACAAAATGGCACATGCCAATTAGGGCTCACTGCCCGAGCACACTGCTCACAAGAGGCTCACTACGTACAAGAGACACACTATCTACAAAGAAATAAGTATCACCTACTTGAACTAGAAAATAGCATCTTCACCATGCTTGAATCAGTTCCATTAAGCTCAATACTTCTGCTCTTCCTTTCACTCTCCTCTTCACTACCACACACTCATCTCCACAAGCACACCTTCGAAATGACTTTGCAATTCTTTATTTATACAAGACATCAACTTAGGAACAATCATCTAAGTCAGTAAACATCCACAAGAACATCCGCAAGATGTATAACTCATCTGGTCGGCCAGTCACAAGAAGAACACCAACATCTAGAAGTTACTCTTCAATTGCGGGCTCCAACTCTAATGAGGACCACCAATATGAACTGGACACGATCTAAAGACTTCCACAAGCTTGCCTGAATCACCATGAACATCCACACCTCATCTGCTTACTAAAATCCTTCTCTCCTTCATCTGAAACCTCAAGAACACAGACTGTCATCACTGTCATAAAAGAATAGATGCTTGTGGACCTTCAAACCACAAACCAATCTAGTTGACACTTCACAGAGATGTCCTCATCACTCCCTCAAATCCACAGAATAGGATAATGCAATTCTAGATCTCACCAGACCAATCTATCTCACTTTGTCACCACTGAACACTTGCCAGAACCAATTTAACTTGATCGGTCACAACTTCTTTATATCTTCATGTGGACCTCTGAAATCTCTACTGGATCATTTTAAGACACAAATCTACCAACCCTTTAATCCACATCCTCTGATCCTCATCCTATCTTGAACTTTTACCTTAATATCTTCCATGTTCTTCTCTATTCCTGATTGAGACTAATTTTCTCAATATCCTCAGCACACATCTCATCCAATCCTTATCATTAATGTAACATGAGTATGTTGACATCAATGACAACACTGGTTAGGCCCATACTTGTAACACCCATGCTATGCTAAATAAAGAAGAGAAAATCTTTGTTGAAGAGTTAGGTGACTGGACTGAGCATGACTAGCAAGAAGAAGAGAATAATCAGTTATGACTATAATGCAGAGTGATCCCTATGGAAGTTATGACTCTACAGGCCTAGGCACTTATGTTATATTTGAAGAAGACCAAGAGATCTCTAATGTTTAAAGAAAAGAAGTATCACAGAGTCAGGAGTCTGAAAGAAACTTAGAAATCTGGAGCCTAAATTTGGATGGGGCTAGAAGTAAAACTGGAGCTAGAGCAAGAATTTACCTTGCTACCCCTAATGGTGAGAAAATTCTGAGAGCCATTCGCTTTTAGTTTTCCTATACCAATAATGATGATGAATATGAATCTTTGGTGCATGGACTCATATTGGCAAAGAAAAAAGGAGTAAGGAGTCTGATAGTAAAAGGGGATTCTAAACTAGTAGTGAAACAAATCAGAGAAAAGGCAATAGCCAAAAATGTGAGAATGAGATCCTATAGGCATAGAATTTGGGACCTCATAGATGGTTTTGAGGCCTTCAATATTGAAGTGGTTCCTAGAGCCCAAAATTCTAAGGCAAATAGGATGGTATAGATTGGTTCACAGTTTGATCCAGCATCCGACCTATTAGTGAACAATGAGTCAGTCAAAGTTATAGTGAGACCAACTATTCCAGACAATGACCAAAATTGGCATGTTTTTAGTAATGATTTCCAAGTACTCTCATTCTTGCAACAATCAGGAGAATTTACTGATTAGTTGCACCCTAAAATTGAAGAAGAATATGGTGACCAAATTATTCAACTGAAGTCAAGTAAGCTTCCTAAAGGACTGATTACCTTAGAAAACTTGTTTGACCCAGAAGATGTAAGCCTAGAGAAGAAGAGGTTTCAAGCAAATAGGGAGGATTATTCTAAGATTCAAGTTAGTGAAGGAAGAAAATTGAAGGTTGGAAATTCTACAACTCAAGAAGAAAAGGAAAGGTTGATTGATTTATGTGGAAGATATGATAGGGTGATTGCTTGGACCTATGAAGACCTCCATGACTATAATAGAGATATCATCCAGCACACCATAGAGCTTACTGAAGCATCTAAACCAATCAGACAGAAACAAAGGCCAGTGAATCCTAGAATTGAACCTTTAATGATGGATGAGTTGCAAAACCTCTTAGAATCAAAGATAATTTTTCCAATTAAGCATTCAACCTGGGTATCAAATTTAGTGCCTATAAGAAAAAAGAATGGTGACATAAGGCTCTGTGTAGATCTCAGGGATCTGAATAGAGCCTCTTTGAAGGATCATTATCCCCTACCCTCTATGGAACAAATTTTACAGACTGTAGCTAGATCAGAGAGGTTTTCCTTGTTGGATGGTTTCTCTGGATACAATCAGATTTGGTTGGCTGATGAAGACCAGCATAAGACTACATTCACTACAAAGTGGGGAACCTTTGCATATGCTAAGATGCCTTTTGGCCTTTCAAATGCTAGAGCTACTTTTCAATGAGCAATGGATGTAGCATTTGGGGAGCTTATAAACAAAATCATCCTGATTTATCTAGATGACCTCACCATTTTCTCTAAAAATGTTGTAGATCATTTTGACCATTTAGAGGTTGTTTTTAAGAAATGCCAAGAGTTTGGAATATCCCTGAATCCCAAGAAGTGTATCTTTGCAGTACCCCAGGGTAAACTGTTAGGGCATATAGTGTCAAAGGAAGGAGTCTCTATTGATCCAGAGAGAGTCACTGCCATAATGAACTTATCTCTACTAGTTAATAAGAAAGCAATCCAATCCTTTCTAGGGAAGATCAACTTTGTTAGCTGGTTCATATCCGATTTTGCAGGTCTAATTAGACCAATGACACTATTACTTAAAAAGGATCTAGTTTTCAAATGGACTGCAAAATGAAGGTGTTGTGATGTTCACAACACGCCCCATTTTACTCCTTAGAAAAATGAGGACCCCTGTTGTTGCTTTGCTTTTTTCGCTTTTGGTTTGTTGTTCTGTTTGGTGGTAAAGGGAAAAGAGGGGTTAAAATTGCAAACTTTGATAGAAATGAAGAAAAAATACATTTTCAGTACCAGTGCATGATATAGTTGGATTCCTTGTGAAAAATGAGCTAGGGTCGCTTTTTGAACCATCTTAAAATTTGCCATATTTTGCAAGTTATGATTATTTTGGTAAAATGTACATTTAGGTTTGTATATCACTTTGCATATACAAAGTCCTTTGTATGTGCAAAGTCCTTTTATACTTGCTCACTTTTTTTTTGGGTTCATATATACAAGGCTGCTTGTATGTCTTTTTCTTTGTATGCATTTTAATAAGGGTTTATGCACACATACAAAGTGGACCTGAAATGATTTTAAAGTTGGAATGAATTGATGTTCCAGTTCCACTTTGTATCCTAACATTTGTATATTTTGGCAGGTCAAATATACAAAGCACTTTATACATGGCGGACCTGAAGCGATTATTAAACAAGACTAAATCGTTGTATGATTCCGACTTGTATATTATCAAACATACATCGCAAGTATACAAGCGCGGAACCAAAAATTTATCAAGTGGGGTTAAGTCTATGTATGTTTTAAATAGTGCATATCAAAAGATACAAAGTAACATACATACAGGCTGGATCCCAAAGGAAGTTGGAATCCGATTAATCTTTGTATCGCGTCCGACTTGTATATCGAAGGATACATACAAGTGAAATATACAAGGGGCGGACTTGAAGTGAATATGAAATAATGAGAAGTCCTTGTATATTTCACGCCTTGCATATTATTACATTGCAAGGAATATACAGGGTGGATCTCAATGAAGAATTAAATTTGGTTAAATAGATACATCACATCTGACTTGTATATAAAGGGTACATTTCGACATGCATTTTGGGGCATACAATGTGGAATCAAAGGAAAAGTAAAATCTGGTTAAATGCTTGTATGAGGTCCAAATGTATATTTTGAACATACAAGCCAATATACATTACAAAATATGCATTACCTGATATACAGAGGAAAAGTAAGGGCATCGACATGAGTAATACAATCGGTAGGAAATTGTTAGAGGGCGCCGATGAATGAAAGTCACGCCGACGGAAGAAAAGACTTAGCTGAATAATAAAAGACATTGGCGTAACAATGGCTGTCAGCCAATCATTTTTTGGACTCGTCGATGGGTAGGTATCATGCTGATAGGCAGAAAAAGATAGAGTGATGGGAATTTGAGGATATTTTTTTTGGAGCCTGAATGCATATTTTCAGTCAATGATGGTTGACCTGACTATTTTGGATGCTGTATATGCATTTTTTTTGGATGCGATTTTCACAGATTTAGGGCCCGATTGATGCGTTCACATAGTCGTGACTTTTGATAGCTATTTTTCTTTCTGCAAGTTTATTAAATGTGATACTTATTGCTTGTCTATTTTTGCAGGTTTGCAATTGAGCAGGGAGCTGAAACTTAATGACGGTGACATCACGAAAAGAGGAGGAAATCAGATCTCAAGAGCAGAGGAAGATAAGGATGAAGGGCGAAGAAGTCAAAGGCCATTCATTGATGAGGACAAAATGTAGCTGAAGACATTACTGCAGTAGACCACATAAGTTATTATTGAGCTACTAAGGTTTCAGAAGGTCAATATTTCACCTAGATTTGATGTATGCTCAGAGGTATTTTTTGAGAGACTGGTTCGCCAGCATTTATTGTTGTAACTAGGAGTTTGAACTAGGGTTTAAACAAGGGTTTTTTGGGCTGTATTGAGGACAATCAGAAAGTCTATATATGGTGCCTTGATACATTGTAAAACCTTACACAGGGGCTACATAGAAATTTGTAGCAGCAAGAATTTGTAAAAGTGGCATTTTAGTTTAGTTTAGAAGTAGAAGAAGGAGGTTGCCTGTGTCTGCAATAAGGAATGTGTGGAACATCTGGCTTCCTTACTATATCTGTAAAGCTTGTAAGTTTTCTGTAATTTGATCATTGAAGCTAAGAGTCATTCTGACATTGTAAATCTTATATGACTGTCTATTTCTAATACAATTGAATTTGGAATTCTGCATCTATCTTCTGAGTGTTTTCCTGCTCTTCTTTGTGTTTGAAACATTTTCTCTTAGAGCTTGCAATCTTAGGTGTATGTTTGTGAACATGCTCAAAACTTACACTTAAGGTTTTGTCTGTGGATTTGATCAAATTGCTGTATTATTTATAAAGTACATAACAGAACAATTAGATCCTTTGAATAGAATGAATGAGGTGTAGATTAGATCTTTCTAACTTTTCCCAACCCATTTGAAAATACTTAGCTTAAAACGTAGAAATTTGAAGGAAATTTGTCTCATATTTGAAAGAAGCGTGCATAACAGAGTTAAAAGTAGACAGTTTTCATAAATATTTAAGAGGAGAAAGCTGCAATAATCTGAGAAGACTTTAAAGTTTTGCAGCACAAGTATAAGTTTATGCAAAAGGGATGAACAACATATTGACATTTATTAATCTTTTGCATAGTTTGAGTCCAATAACCCAACAAGAAACCCTAAATCACGTAAGGCCCCCTTGAACATTACAGCTTCACATCAACCAACTGAATTTGCCCAACAGGTCAAGACCTGACCATATGAAACTTGGGATTAAGTGACTCTTAACTAATTCCTTCATATCTTTCAAGTCAGTTTTGGTTCATTTTATGTGAATTTTAACTAATTGTTATGATTGCATCAAAACAATCATCAACAGAAGGCAGGCTTTTGAAGAAGTCAAGAAAGTTCTTTCAACAGCCCCAGCACTCAGATACCTGGACTTTTCTAAATCTTTCATATTGTATGTGTATGGGAGAGAATTCAATGTTGTTGTTGTTTTAACCTAGAAAGATGATCAACAAGAAGGAGAGCACCCAATAGCCTTTTTCTCTAAAACTCTCAGAGAAAATGAGGCTAGATATAATTTTGTGGAGAAGCAAGCATATGGCATGGTTAAATCTCTTAAAAAATTTAGACATATGGTAACAGAAAATAAGATCCTGATATTAGTGGCTCATCCTAGTGTAAGAGAATACATTATGGAGGGTGAGATCACTGAGAAAAGAGCCAACTGGATCACAAAGATTTTAGAGTATGATGTATAAGTGAGACCCACCAAGTTGGTCAAAGGTAAGTGATTGTGCCAATATATGACTCAAGACATGGAGAGAACAATGACTGAAGAAATAGAAAGTGAGAATGTATTGAAAATCTAAGAGATTGACCAAGATTCTTGGGTCACAAATAGAATATAGTTTATGAAGCATGGCATTTGCCCAAATGAGCTCTCCCATGATAAGAGAAGATACTATAGGTAGCAAGGGGCCTATTTTGTATTAATTGACCATATTCTATTTAGAAGAAATGCTGATGGTATATTTTTAAGATGTATAGAGAAAGATGAAGCCCAAAGAATACTACATGAATTACATCATGGAGCCTCAGGAGGACACTTTTCAGCAAGGATCACTGCAATCAAAATAACTCAAGCAGGATATTTTTGGCCCACTCTGTTTATAGATTGCTATCAACTAGTCAAGGAATGTCAGGCTTGTCAGTTTTATACTGGGAAAAGGAGAAATGCAGTAATGCCTCTAAGCCCCATAATTGTGGATGAACCCTTTGCTCAATGGGGTCTAGATTTCATTGGTATGATCAATCCAGTGTCAAGTATGGGACACAAATGGATCCTCATAGCCACAGATTACTTTACCAGATGGAGTGAAGTAGTACCACTCAAAGAAGCAACTGAAAAGGTAATATTAGACTTTCTAGAAGGCATTACTGCTCGGTTTGGTCCTCCTCATACCATTATATCAGATAATGCTAAAGCATTTTTGGGAACAAAGATATCTGAATTTGCATTAAGGAATGGGATTTATTTGAAGACTTCTTCAAATTATTACCCCCAAGGTAATGGCCTAGTAGAATCCACTAACAAGAACCTAATCAGACTCATTAAAAGGATAGGGACCAATTATCACAAAGAGTGGCATAAACTACTTAACACAACACTGTGGACTGACAGGATCACACCAAAGCAAGTGACTAAGATGTCTCCATATGAATTAGTCTATGGTAAACCAACAGTAATGCCACTAAGTTTAGAAATCCCTACCTTGTAATTATTGAAACAGATTGAGATTGAAGAGAATGGCCCCATGCAAGTTAGACTTGCTAAATTGCTGGATGTACAAGAGAAAAGAGAAAGGGCACATGAATCACTGATGAAACATCAGAAAATAGTTAAAGATTGTTTTGATAAGAGAACTTCAAATCCTATTTTTGAGGTTGGCTCACTAGTTTTGAAATGGGATGAAAGAGCTGCTGAGCCAGGTCGACACAGCAAGTTTGAATCATTGTGGATTGGTCCTTACAAAATTCATTCCTACAAGCAACAAAATTGTTTTGAGCTTGAGACTATGGATGGTGAACCTGAAGAGATTCCTATAAATGGGATCTATTTGAAGCATTTCAATTAAGCAGTGTCTCTTATGTATCATAGTTAGTTAGTTTCCTTTTTCTATTTTTCCCGCTTTCCCTTTCATTAAGTGTTATGTGAACACATGTCAGCAGCACAAGAGCCCTTCTCTTTTGATCTCACTTTTATTAAGGTTATTTTGTAAATCCCCAAAATCTTCAGAAGTACATGCTTTTCAGAAAAGATAGCCACTCCCGTAGCAATATCTGACACTCTGTTCTATGCGGATTTAAAAAAGATACACTAACTATTTCTCAGCGTTAATGCCATTTATGGGATAAGATGTGTCATTAAAGCCCCAATAGATTAGTATTAAATCTTAAGTGTGGCCCTCATTTGTTTCCTATCTCTTTGCTTTGAATCACTGTTGCTTCCAATTTCTGACTCTCACCGAGTGTCTTTCAGTTGTGTCATTCTTATTAAGTAGTTTCATTTTTTCCTGTGCCAAGATTTCCTGTATTTTCTTGAAGATATAGCTATGTCTGAAGCACAGTCTTCTCAGGAGGAGCTGGGAATTTATGAGGAAATTGATAAGCTTTTAAATAGCAAATCATATGCATCAGTGCCCATGCAACCAAAGAAGACCTACCCAAGAATAAGGGTCCCTGAGGTTGGGTATTATGTTGATTCAACAAAGGTGAAGGATTACGCGGATGACATTTATGACACAACCCTACAAAAGAACACAAGGACTCTCAGAGAAGGGGCACATCAGAGGTGTATTCTCTGAACAAGAAGCAGGTAGTCTGAAACTTTTGGAATGAGAATATGGACCTCACAGTTGGCACAGTTCCTGGTTCTAAGTGTGCACCTATGTCCTGACCTAATTAAACTATGTGTAGAGTTGTTTCATGCGCCCTCGAATACCATACAACAAGGCTCTTTTGTAGTGCATATTACAGCCAAAGCAATAAGAGATATGCTAGCCCTCCAGCATGACAAAACAACCACATTCCCAACTGTGGCCAAAATGCAAAAAACATGGGCAATTGTCAACAACAAGGTTAGATTCCTTAATTCAGAGATGCAGTTAGGAGAGGAGAACACCCAGATGCCCATACTACCTACAAGAAGGGCACAATTTAGCCAAAGTACTCAAGAGGCACTATCAATAATTGGCTTTATTTTTGGGTTGAAAGAAGACAATACAGTCCATGACTGGCAAATTGCTATCATTTTTAGATTAAAGAATGTAGACAAGTCACAAGAATACCAGTTGGATTTCTCAGAGAAGATTTCTTACTCTATGGTTGATCAGCTCGTAAATTTCAGGTCCAAGGGAGTTTTCAAGTATTCTGCTTATCTTTTCCATCTAACGTTGTATCAGAACCATGAACTTTTTGCACCATATATGCATTTAAACATGTATGGTCTAGATTTTGGTCAAAATAGAACTATCCCTATGTCTACATGGACACATGTGTTATCTGAGTCTTCAAACCCTTATGAGTTTTGGGAACTTTTTGTGGCCCCTGCCTTCTACAAATTAAGCCTTGATCATGTAGAACATAGATTGACATAGAGTATCAAGGGTTTCATGACCAATTTCCCAATCCCGTATGATTATTTGTTTGGGGCACACAATACTATCATTAGAGTACATGGTTTCAATGAGGAGCCCATGCTGCTACCTAAAATATTAACCCTTAGGGTAGCATTCCTAGAAGTGACTCGGCAAGTGTCAGTGGTTGATAATGAATTTGGCACCAAGAAAAGAAAAAGAAAATGTATGACATCCCATGGGTCAAAAGAAATATGGCACTAGAAGTTAGAGATGCTGAACACCTTTTACTTAGAAAGCTAGCTTCCCTTGGATTCTTCATCAGTGAAGACAAATGGAAGTATGACCCAGACAGTTTTATGGATTCCTAGATCAGAAACAATAAGGTCTATGCTAAAATAGTACATGAGGGCCAGCCTTTTTGGGAGGATAGGAGAAACCCAAAAGAAGACAACCTAGACCTTTACGTTGAATTAGCTGATTTGCCCTTTGAAGGGGACAGGCCATGGGAGAACTTCTATGATAAACAGAAGGAATTTGACCCTAAGTTACGAATGACTACTGGTTAGAGAAAGACATTGAAAAACAAAGAATGGAAGCCAGAGAAGATTGAAGCCTATTGGAAGTATAGGTAGGAAATCTCAGAGATCACCCATTCATTTGGAAATGTTGACACTGATAAAAAATGGGAGTCAATTTGGGATGAGTGGCATCCCTCCCCAGTTTCTAGCCCTGACACAAGTAGAATTCAAAAGAAGGGCGAGGAATCAGAAGAGGAAGATGAGTCAACCCACACAATGCAAGAAACAGGACATGCCTCATCTACTGCTCCTGTATCTTCAAGGCCCCAATCTCTTAGTACTTCAGAGAAATAGAAGGGTGTGGTGTCATCACCAACCATAGGGACCCCAACTGCTTCAGTATCTAAAGGTTCCAATTTTTCTCTTTTGAAACCACCAGTGGTGGTAAATGTGGTAGAGAAAGAAGAATTAGAGGAAACAACTCAAAGATCCAGGAAACATAGGAGATTGCATCTGGAAAAAGAAGAGGAGGTAGAGACAGCCACTGCTACAACAATTACCAGTCACATCTTCTGTTGCACAAGTGTTTCTTCTCCCTTTTCCCCTCTGTCTCTTTCTTCTACTTTAGGAATGGCAATCCCAATTAGCCAAACATTTGTACCCCCTACCACTTCTGTCGTGCTTTCATTAGCCCAAGCCCCAATTGTCACTTCATAGGCCATGTCTTCACAAGCCATTACATTACCACCCTTTTCCTCCTCTGTACCAAAAAGAGCCCCTTCTCAAATTTTCCCTAGCCAACAAGTAATGGCTATTCCCTATGGCCTACGTCTCATCCTTTTGTTGGAGGCTACATTGCTTCACCTCCTACTTTCCAAGCCCAAGAAGACACAACAAAAAGGGCTAGGGAGGCTAGGATGGACAAGAAGAGAAAGAAGGAAAACAAAAGCCCTACTGTGCCACATATGAGGTCACTTTTTGACCCCATCCAACAACAGTTGATAGTAACACATTTGTCTCCAAATGTTGTGAAGTCTAATGAGTAGATGCAGCCACAAGACTATTCAATGAATGTTGTAGCTATGGACATGTCTCTTTTCAGACCATAAGATAGAGTCAAGCTACTCAATGAGACCACATCTGCTGTTGCAACTAATTATTTGAAGGTGTCTAGGAAGTTGCAAAAGGTTGAAAATGATTTAAGTCAAGAGAAGCTGAACAATAGTAACCTAGCCGCAGAGATTCAATCAAAGAAGAATGAAATTGAGAATCTAAACAAACAGTTGCAAAATACCATTTCTTGCTAGATACATCAGGCTACACAGGCCCAAAATGCTTCTCTTAAAATTGAACTAGCTCAGGAAAAAACTGCAGTAAATGTTCTAAGACAAGAGAAATCCACCTTGGAGAAGAAGTATCAGGAACAATTGCAACAGCTACACAATTTCAGCAAAAGTTGCTGAGTGAACAGAATGACAATAGTGTCATTCAGGCACAACTCTTGGCAGAGCATCAAACAACAAAACAACTAACAGTTGAGTTATCTAATAGGCCACAGAATGCTAGGGTTTTGAATCTAGTAAAAGAGCTTTATGTTTTAGTTTGGGAAAGAATCTCTGAAGAGATTATTTAGCTTAGGCCATCCTTAACATTTTTGTTAAATGCATAGTAGTTATGTGAGAAAGTTGAAACCTCGGTGGAAGCCACCTTGTCAACTGTTTCTTTGAGGGTTTTAGACTCTCAACTTTTGTTAAAGAATCTATATGATACAACAGATGAAACTCTGTCAGCAGAAGGAATAAATGATAGAATGATCGCTGCCAAAAAGGTAAATGAGGTTCTAAGTTGCAACTCTGCAGCTACCAATTACCAGGAGCTCCTTGATATAGTGAAGGAAGGAGTCAAAGATATGAAGAAACATATAGAGAATTTGGTGCAATTGGGTCTTCCTTCACCATTTCTAGACAATAATACAGTGCTAATGATTGATGATATTAAGGCCCTACTTTTAACTAGGCAAAATGATGAAACAGTTTTCCAGGGTTTAAGTGATTCTTCATCAGTTAAGGAAGTTAGAGTTTCAGTTAAAGGCCGCAGTCCAAATTTTGCAGGCATTTTTCCACAAAGACATAATTAATCTTGATTTTGCTTTTTAAGATTTATAGAGTAAATAGGGTATCTCTGATTTAGAATGGTCTATTTACCAGATGACTTTGTAGAATTTATGACTCTGAGTTGTATTTTAATACATATTTTTTGCCAAGTTTTGGGTTCTTTCTGAGCAAGCTCAGAAGTCCTTTTGGTCACTAGGAACTGTAGAGTGTAGAAACTCTACATTTTTGTGTTTATTGAAATCTCGATGCGCGGGGTTTTTCTATTTCTGTAAATGTTTCATGCTCTAGCTACATGGGTTTCTTATTGCTTTACGTGGAAGCTGCGAAGTGTCGAGCCTTAGTTGAAAGCTATGCTATTATTTCTAGCTATAACTCTTATGCGGATCATTCCATGTAGCGGTTGTGTTTCTAATGTTAAAGTTTCTGAAATGCTGCAGAGATTGCCAAGTGTCAAACACGGAGGTAGTCCCTAAAGTTTCAATGAGAGTGCGTAGCACGCCATGTGTCCCTTTTTGAGTAATGCGGAGCTTGCTGCATGTTGCTTTTCACATTATGTTGATGCTTAGAGAAAAGAAGATGGTGGGCCACAGTGTTAAATTTTCAGTGATACAGAGAGTGCCACGTGGTGGATGTGGCACCAAAGTTATTAAAGTTTATGACTCTTCCCCGATGAGATACTAAAAGTTTCTAAGTAACACGGAACCCGACAAGTGTCAGCTTCTGCAGAAGTTTCAAAAGGTCTCTAATGTTTCTAAATGTTGCGGGAGATGCCACTTGCCCTATTTTCCTCCTTTTGAAAGCTAGCAAGCATTTAAGTTGCGGGTCCTGCTATTAATGTATCTCATGTTTCAAATACTGTGGGTTGCGACAGTTGTCACTTGTAGAGGCCACTTGAATATAAAAACACAATTTTGTGAAGAGTTGCAGATAAAGACACAAAGAAGTTTCAAGAATGCTGCAGAATGCGGCAAGTGTCAGTTTCCTATTCTTTTCTGAGAAATGAAGGAGTTTCAAATTATGCTCATGGATGTTGCTATCTGTCACAGTCTTTTAAAAGTTTCTAAGTATGCGGAAGCCGTCAAGTGTCTATCCCTTATAGAAGGAGTTCCGCCACACATATTTAGTTCTAGCCAATGAGCTTGTGGAGAGGAGAAACTGTTGTAGATTTGAAAGATCTATACTGTCAGAAACATCCAGTTACCTTCAGTTCTATTGGGCCATTGGGATTTGATTGTTGCAGGAAATCTTGAGTTAGATCTTAGGCTATAAATATGTAGCATTTGTCAGTAGTGCAAGGGCGCGTATATAGAGATATAGATTGATATATACAGTTTGAGGCAAATAGAAACATTTTTCTATCAAAGATTTAAGAGAAGTTGGAGACTTTTGCTATGGCCAGTTGATATCATTTGCCTTTATTTTGTTATTCTTGATTAGAAGTTGATGTATCTGTGCCTTTTATATTGCTAGAAAATTAATGAGAAAGACTGAGTTTTGTGCCTTGGTTGATATTTCCTATGTCATTGCAAAGTGTCTGACTGTGAGCCTTTGATTTTATTCATTTCATCTATTTATGTTAATCATGTAGCATCTACTCTTTAATATAACTAAATCTTGAGGATATTTTCACTGTGCTTAATTTGAGAGAAACACTTTTATTCAGGCGCATCGCCATAGGTAGTTTTTTGCTTTAATTGTATCTATAATCCTATTTACTTCTTACCCTTTTCGTCAAAAACCCATTTAAGATAGAGAAGAGCCAGCTTCTTAAAAATTTGGAGGTTGTTTCAGGTAGCAAGTCCCACATTCCTGAAACTTCCCATGTTGGTGTTGGATCTTGTGCAATTTTATACATCAACACTTATGTTTACTAGATTATTAAAATTTATATGACACAACCTTCTATGCCAAAACCAACTTTCATCTACTTGGGATAATAAACAATAATCATTAGTTCCTCTTAATTGATAGATGTTATCTCTGGTCTTCTTATCAGTAGCAATCATAGTTTTGGAGCTTTCCATTATCTTGCATCCATTGTCTTTGAATCTCAGATCATAACCTTTGTCACACATCTGATCAACACTCAAAAGATTATGCTTTAAACCCTTCACATAGAGAACATTGTCAGTGTTATGCTTTCCATCAAATGAAATAGATCCTTTTCCACAAATCTTACTAGTTGCATTGTCTCCAAACCTAACTAGTCCTTCATCATATTTTTACAAACTTACAAACTTACTTTTCTCACTAGTCATGTGATGTGAGCATCCACTATCAATAATCCATTCATCCTTATCTTTCTAAACCTGAACAGCTAAAGCAGTTTCTTCCATTTGTTTTTCTTCCTTCACATAACTAACAGAATTAGTAGACATGTTATTCTTTAATAGCAATAAATAAGCATTCATTTTCCCTAGTACTAGCATCATCAGATTCATCATCCGTCACACCTTCATCATCAAAATCTCTAACATAGTAGCATTTCTTTGGAGCTCTAGGCATGTTCTCAAATCTTTTTCTATTCCTTTCAATTCTTTCAGGACATCTAGAAGCATAGTGACCTACTTTACCACATGAGAAACATTTGAAAGGTTATTTTCCTTTGAACTTACTAGAACCTCTTTGTAGTCTATCAACAAAGTTAACTTCAATTTCATCAAGCTCATCATTAGGTTCTTCCTTGATCTTTCCTACTTTGGAGATCTTTTCTAAAATACTGGCTTTGGAAGCAGTTTCTACTTTTGGCAGAGCATCACCAAATTCTCTCATTTCAAAAGAAGTAATCTTACCAAGTAGCTGATCCTTATTAATCTTTTTCATAGTCATTATTTCTTTAATTGCAGCTACCTTGTGTGCATAGGATTTAGGAAATGACCTAAGTATTTTCATCACAACTTTAGTTTCATCAATAGGTCCTCCCATACCTTTGATTCCAGTAACAAGTTCATCTACCTTTTGCATGAAGGATGTTATATTTTCATCTTCTCCCATTTTAAGACCTTCATATTTGGCTTTCAGTCCTTGCAATTTGACACTCTTTAGAGAATCATCTCCTTTATATGGATTACTCAGGTTATCCTAAACTTCTTTACCATACTCATAATCCATGACTTTTATTAAATCAGAGTCAGTCAATGCACTCAACAGAGCATCTCTAGATTTTATATTTACCTCATATTCTTTGACTTCATCTTTAGTTGTTAGACCATTCTCTGGCATGGTATATTCAGTCTGTGTCACTCGCCATACTTTATAACCAATGCAAAGAAAATGGATTTTCATGTGAATCTTCCAAGTTACATAATTCATCCCATCAAACTTAGGAGCCTCCTTCTTGTAAGATATCCTAGATCTACCTTAAGCTATTAAGCTTACCACTGAGGAACCTTTCTCTGATACTAATTGTTGAAATACACTGAACAACTGAGAGGGGCGGTGAATCAGTTGTCACAAAAACTTAGCTTCATATGAACATCAAATCATCAACAACTTAATTGCTTATAATCAAATTTAACTGTGAAAGCATGAGACCATAAGCTTTAATCACAAACACACATCCAACACAGTAGACACCAAATTTTTTACATGGAAAACCCTAAAAGGGAAAAACCATGGTGGGTGTCAGCCCACATAAATATATGAGTTATAACAATACCAAAAAATAGAGGCTCACTACCTACAGGGCTCACTGCCCAAATTTCTCACTGCAAAGAACAACTCACTACCAAAGTGTGGCTCACTACTAAGGGGTGGCTTACTACCAAAGTGGTGAATTGATTAAGTAGCATCTACTCCATGTCAATATTCAATTCCATTGAAGCACAATATAACTTCTCTACTCTACTCTTTAACACCTTCGCAGTTATCTCTTCATATTCACACACACTCACTTTTTGCAACTCTATTACATGCTTTTATACAATTCATCAACCTTAGAATGTACATCAAGGTCAGCATTATATTCATCAACCATTGGAACATTCTCTAAGGTCAGCATTACAAAACATACATAGAAAATAGGTCTAGACCTATTACAAAATATAGCTAAGGAAAGATGTAGAGAAGTATGAAGAACACACCATGCATTAGCTAGGACTCAAATGCAATCCTTCATGCCACAACATGCTTCTACAATCATCAATGCATCTCCACAAATAGTGAAAACAACCAAGTCGACCAAGACTAGAGTTAACACTAGGTTTTCTAAGAACATTCTTCTTTCATGATCCACACTTGTCTTTGCAGACTAATCCAAAGGTACGAACATGATCAGGAGTCATCCACAAGCACATTGTAATCACAAGGAACAACCGCACAATATCTAACCACTCTATTAATAAGATTCTTTAAACTGGAGCACAAGAACAACACTGTCAGCTACTATCATAAAGAAAGGATAGCTTGTGTGCTGCCAAATGATGAACCATTGGAGTTAAAGGCACTTCACATTATCTTAGACTTATCTCTAGAACCGTAGATAAAAATACTTCAATGCAAAGGAATGTGGAGTATAACACTTTCTCCCTATCTTTGCCAAACATACAGAAAAAGATGTTTTCACTCTGGTGAACATAACTCACTCAATTCTTCATATTGGAGGCCCAAACTTGGAGAATAGCATCTTCAGATGGACTTCTAAATAACTTCCAATCCACATATAGACATATTCATTCTACAAAAATTGTGGAGCATTCTTTTGGACTGTTCTTCTATATGCAATACATTGTTTCCATTATAACTCACTGTCTCTACCGAAGAAGCTAATTTTGTCAATACCCTCAACATCAAGATTACTTACATAAGTAAATACAAAGAATCTTACTCATTACAAGAAAAAAACAACATAGGAGCATAGTTGACACCAATGACAACACAAATATGTTGACATCAATGACAACACTGATTAGGCACATACTTGCAATAGGGAGATTTCTTTGAATTAGGATTTCCAACTAGAGCAAGAAGCATGAGAGGAATACATGATAATCAACCCATTACCTCTCCATCAAACCAGAAATCTATAGAAAATCCTCTTGGTTCACTTGTTCCACCTCCACCAATGGCCTTGTTTGCTGCAAAAAATTCTCCTTTAGGGATTGTGCCAGGAGGAATCCATGAATTACCCAAGAACCTAGAAAAGTTTTGCACTAAGTACATCTATGGTGAAAGAAAAAATACTAAGGAACATATACAGGCTATCAAAGATGTTGCAATTTGATCACAAATAGCTCATTAGGATGTGGTCTATAGATTGTTCCCCTATTCTTTAGGAAACTCTGTGTATCAGTCTGCCATCAAATTCAATCTCATCATAGCAGGAATTGGAGACAACCTTCATTAACCAATTTTAGACATATGTTGACCCAGTTGTCATTTACCATCAATTGGCCACTTGCAAAAGGAACCAAATGAACCTTTAACAATGTTCAATACTCAATTTCAAAGGCTGTACAAAAGATTGGTTGCCCCCTACATAGTAGCAGAAGATGCAACCACTCAAGTTTATTTGAATGTGATAGATCCCCTAACTAGTCTATTCTTGAGAATAACTTAGACCCCAACATACATAGACACTCCTGCTAAAATATACAAACTAGCTATTGAGTTGCAACATCAAATGGATCCCTCTCCTTGGGGATGATAGCATGGTATCTACACACTTACACATCCCCTTACATCATTCTAGTGAGAACTAAGTCTCTACGTAGCTAAAAGGCATTTATATAACATCTGCCATTAAAGTGATAGGAACTTGGACAACAACATATAGATTAGCTAAATCATTCATATGCTATTCAGAATCACCATAATATCAGTGGCAATAGGAGACAAATAAATACTCAAAATTAAACATTCATTTCATACAGCTAATGCAACTTCTATTACAAAATATCAAAACTTTGTAGATTACATCCATACAATACTTCGAAGGATTTGGTTATAAAAGATATTTAACTTCTACATTTGACTTCTAGCCTCCTATCCTTATTTATGCACTCTTATTGGTCATCGATACTTATCCTATGGCCTGCTTGTATATACTGTTGCTCAGCTTCACTCTTTGACACCCTCAATTGACCACTTCATCTCCAATATATTCAACCTCAACTTGCCTCTCAAATAATGATTCGGCCTTCTATCTACGGCCCTCTTTGTTCATTGCTTCTCTATTCATCGGTCTCCTTAGATCAACCTCCTCCCTATACGTATGTGGCCTATCTCCAATTACTTGGCCTCCTCTAATACCTGTGGCCTCTTTTATTTTTTTCTACCGCTTCCAATCCTCCCTCACAAGTCATGCTTCTTCTTCATTATATGTTGCCTGTCTACCTGGCCTATCAGCCTCTTTTGCTCCACGTATGTGGCCTGCTCTCAAAATATATTGACCTGCTCTATCAACTAGCCTCCTAAATACTTACAGCCTCTTATATCTGCAACTATCGGCCTCAACCCCCTCTTTCTGTCTCAGTCTCCTTCCTTTATTTTGTCGGCCTCTTCTATTTGGCCTTCTTTCTTTGGTCTATTAGCCTCTTTTCTACCACCCTTTCTAATCCTCCACACCAATCGAGGCCTTCTCTTTAATGTGTGCGGCCTCCCCTCATTAATCAACCTTTTTCTCTCATTTTTATCAGCCTCTTTCTCTCTTTAATGCCTTTCGGCCTATTTCTAGCCACCTCACCAAGATAAGAAACTACTAGCCTATCTCCTCTACTTTAAGCACGGTTAGAAATTAAATGCCTGCACAACCACCTTTTGCTACACGCCTCCACTCTCTCATCCTTACTCATCACCATCAACCACTAACCATCCTTTGGTTAAATATAGAATCTCATCAATAGTCTCCTGTCTATTAAGACATTATGGTTAGCTCCTCCTTAAAATAACAACTAATTTTCCCACAATCATCACCACCTACACTAGTTATTCAACTTTCTATAATAAACAATTATTATTGTTCCTATCACCTTGGAAACAGAAGCTTCCTTTCTCAAACTTCTATCACAAAATTCAAAAATTGACTGGATGCCCCTGCATCAAACTCCCCAGGGGAGAAAAATCATGTGCTCCGGCACATGTGTTCCTCTACAAATTTAAACAAATCTTTTCTTCTACTTTTTCCATAACTTCTTTGTCTTGCATGCTTCCATCTTCCAACATTTCTATGCAACATTGTGGGCTCCTTTTATATGGCTACTTACATAACTTACAATCCACCTCCAAACTTGAATCCTTCTTTCATTCACCTCAAACAAATCATACTCAAACATCTAATGCATTATCAATACTTACCATTTCTATATCATCCTCAATACGCCCTTTTGACATATCTTCCAACCATTCTTCTCTCATGATCACCTGCTGCAACACAACATTATTTTCAGCTTCATCTGTTATCATCTTCCCTTCCAACTTTGCATCATCTTCATTCTTTATTTCTATAACAAATTCTGCATCATGGTCTTCAATCCTCTCCGCTGTCCTATACATGCTCACACCTTTAATCTTCTCATCCCATTCTTGCTTAATGGCTGCCAGTTGCTTCCACAAATCTTCTTCAGCATTTTCTATTGCTACTCTATCTTCTTCTTTACTTTCATTCTTCCTTTGTTGGTCCTCTTCCTCTAGAACTATGGCTACTCCATCATCATCTTCTTCCTCTATGGCTGCTTTCTGGTTTAAATCTACTTCTTCAACACATACCTCTGGTGTCTTCTTTTTCTAGACAACTCTTCTAGTAAAAAGCGTGATTATAACACAAGAAAAGAATAAGTGTTCATAATTAAATGACATAAGGAAAGTTATGAACAAACTCAGAACTTATCTACATATATGTCACATTAAGGAAACAACTAAGAATAATATCAACACAAATGCATAGCATTTATGGACTCTTTAAGAGGCTTACATTCCATCATAGAGAGACCATATGTGCCAGACCCATAGATAGTGGTGATAATGTAAGGTCGTAACTAGTTCAGAGTGAATTTACCTTTGGCACCAGTAGAAGCATTCACATTCCTCCTCAAAAGATATGTGAATAATATATTGATTATACACATGATTTAAGGTCTTTTGATAGGATTGAAGATGCTTGAGAGCATGAAGGTGTTATTCATCAAGCATCTAATGTTGTAAAAAGATATTGGTCATGATAAGTATTGTCATCAATAAAGCCTTGGAGGGAAATTCTAAACGAGTGAATTTCCAACTCTAGAGGCATAATAGCATCGACACCATAGATGAGATTGTTGAATATAAGGAATACTGAGAGGGGGGGTGAATCGGTATTCCATAAAACCACTTTTTAACATGTTCATTAATCTAATTTCCAAAATTGATAACATGAAAGAAGAATAAGCATAAGAACAACAACCATAAAGACATAACACATGGACACTAGGATTTTTACGTGGAAAACCCAAAAAGGGAAAAACCATGATGAGTGTTAGCTCACAATATATTATGATAACAATACTAGATTACATAAGGCTCACTACCCAAAGAAATGCTCACTGTAGGTGGACTCACTGTCTAAGTGGACTCACTATCCACTAAGAAATTGGTGTAGGAGCACCATAGTATCTTCATGCTTCTATAGAGAAATTTTGAAGTTTGATGTTTCTACCTTGTAACAAGGTCATTTGGACCAATTCACATATGTTTAGGTCATTAAGGTTCAAGTCTTGTGTTCATTTTTATAAAATGTAAAAAGTGTCACAAATGTAAAACTTACAAAGTTATAAAGTTGCAATGCAACATATGGAATATGAAAGGTCATAAAGGTTTGATTCGCTTGTAGGAAGTTAGAAATCAGTTAGAAACTAAAGAGTCATGATGTAATGCCTTTAAAAGGCCTTGTAACCTTCAAAGAATTTGTGGGTGGTTGATTAGAAGACTATGAGCAATAAAAGAACACTATTTTTTATGTATTTCTACAGAAATTTGTTGTTTTCTGATACTGTACGGCCCTGTACGGGAAAGGATTCATGCCAAGTTGATTGTAAGTGGTATTTTAATCAATCACCCTCCATTTCCATTTTGTTTCATGCGAATTGATGTTGTATTGAGTTAGATATTGAGGATTTTGTCAAAACTGTCAAAACCCTCTATTAGGGTAAACAAAGATAATGCAACTGTGTTTCTCTCATTTTATTCATTGAAAGTGGCTAATCCTTGGTGGAAATGATCTTGAAAATGTCTACTTCCATATTTATGAGGTTTTGAACCAATGGTTGAGATTTAAGAAGGGAAAATCAAGTTTTATGACTGTAATTTGTGTCACAATCCAGAAAATAGGGTTTTAAGAATAGTCAAGAGGTATAGGACTTAGGGTCTAATAAACTGCTTAGCAATTTGGACTTTTGATGGTTTTATAAGCATGAGTAGGTCCATTTAACATTGTTTGAAGGATTGGTTGAGAGAGATTGAGTCAGGAGATAGGAGAATCAATAAGACCCTTGTGTATGTAAGACCTAATAGGCCTAATTAGCACGGTGACAGTCCTTTGTTCAGCACTACTTCCCAAAGTAACATATGTTGGTTTTCAGATATGTTTTTATACTTGTTAAAGGGTACTCAAATTGCCCATCACAATCTTAAGAAGGATTCTGTGGAAAGAGTTGTGTTTGACAGTCTTTAATGGCAGGGCTACAAGGAGTTGACAGTCAATAAGGAATAAGCTAGTAAATGAAGGATAGACCTGGTAAATAATCATTTTGTTTAAGTTAAAGTTCTAAGGGGTTGTAAGTCTTAAAAAAAATCTTGTTTGTGACATATGGAAGATACTTGGGGATTTGTTGTTATGGCCTAAATGGCCTAACTACTAATTGGATAGTCTTGGATGGTGAAGTTCTCTTGTGAACTTGAGGTATCAAATGGATTGAAACCCATTGTTGTGCAATATGCTAGTATGAAGTTGAGTTTATCCTTTTCCTATGCATCAGAAATAAAGATAGAAGATATAAGAAGGATTGGCTCACTTCCAATAATGAACTGTTGTGAATGTATCTACCATATGCTAGATTACAGTTCCATTAAAGGCTTAATACACAGATTCAAAGGTCTTCATTCATTCTGCCCTGCTTCTCAACTCTACTACATATACTTTATTTTATGCCCTTGTTTTCTTTTTTAGCTCTGCACTCTACTCATAATCCTTCACACTTTGAATTCACACACATATCACCACATATCTATCACAACATTATAGTCCATCAAGTATTTATATCTGCAACAAGATTCATCTCATAATTAGGTTGGCAAGCCAGACATGAAGCGTGTATACAATGTATTTTAGCTTGTCGGGTTGATCATGTGTATAATTAGTAATGTGGATGCAAACAATCATTTAATAATCTTCATATAAGTTGGCACCAATCATTCAACCACTTAGATTGATAGTTTAAACAAAATATCTTCTCCACATAAAGATCTAACATGCTTGTCGACCTGTCTCTTAAGAACATGCTTGGCCAATTCATCTGCCACATCAAAACTCTTACTGTAGACCAGAAGAGACTCAAAGATTCATAACCAATATTCATTCTTGACCTCTTAGCATACCTTCAGAAATGCAAGATAAAATATGCAACTACGAAGGAATGTGGACCCTTTTTCTCTGGCAATGTGCACTATTCCTATCTTAGCTCTGTTCACCCGGACTTAGGTATTTTATAGTATGAATTCTAGAGGAAGTCAAGACTTGAGCACTAGAACATATCATCATCAAATAGCTATGAATAATATATCTAAACCGCATATATTGATCTGTAACTACGAAGGCATACTAACCCACTTTCTGTCATTTGCTAGATGAATACTGCCCATACTTAGTCATTTTAGCCTTCCGGACCAGAATAATTTTATGCCTTGTTGCCAAACCAAGTTGATCTTCTAAAGTAATGTTTCTTTGGAATGTCAGTGGAATCCCTTTGCCTTTTTTCCATCAATGACAACATGCAATCCTTCATTAGAGTAGTGTCTCTTGCCAACAATCTCCCCCTTTGGCATTGATGGTAACACTTACTGAAAAATGTGTATTCATTCCCCCTTTCAATATACACTCTATTCTTTCACGCCCCCTCAGGTGTTTTCCCATTTTTTACTAGTCTTCTTCTCCCCCTTTGACATCAATGGCAAAGGTGTATGTACAAGGGTAAAAATTGTGTCAAAACTACACAACTTTCATACTCTGTCGCATACAATCTTCAACTCAATTAGTTGTGGCTGAAAGAATATCCTTATACACAATCTTTAATTGTGTAATCTCTTCATCCCATCATTTTTTAGCTCTTTCCAAAATTTGAATGTGACCATTTATCAAAAAGACTATTTTTTCTGCCTTTTGCACCTCATAAGGTGTGTCCATTTGTGAAGCTACCTGTGCTTCTATTGCAAGATTAATCATTGAATCTAACTTAGGACTTATTAGTCCTCTCAACTGACACATTCTATTTTTCATTTGATCTCTCTCATTCATCATATTACTTAACTCATTATGGATATTGATCACTTGTATTTCTTTGCTTCTGACTAACTCAACTATCGGATCAAATGACTTAGAAAAGTTTGTCAGCTACAGTTTCATATCCTTGATCTTTTCTTCTAATTTCTCTGTGGCTTTTGGCCATGATAAATAGAGTTTGTATAAGTCACAAACCTCTTTAATGTTACTCTATATACCTCTTATTCCATTGTCTAATAGAGTTTTATTATTTTCTAGCATGGTCTTCAATTCAACTAATCTTTTCTCATCAAACTCCTTTCTGACTTTTGTTTCTACAGATTTTTCGAAAGATTCAAAATGATTGCTAATTGATTTTATCATACCTTTAAGTTGATCAGTTAATATAATTGATGTATCTTTCTAGTATTTAGGAATCAACTTTTCCAACACATCAAATGATGTACCAATGAGCTCATTATCCTGTATATGTGTCTTCATCAACTCTTCCTGTTCCTTTGCTTGAACAACTGACACTAGTTTGAATTTCTGCATAGGAGACATAGAGTCTAAATTTATCAGTCCCTAAAAAAACTCAGGCCCATTAAAGACTTGTTTTTCTCTCTCCAAGAATTCCATAACATACTCCACAATGTCTCTTTCTCTATCAGAGACATCTTCTTGGTTTTGTTCTAGAGGATCTAAATCCATATCTTTATTTTCATCATCTTTTTGCTCTGATTTAGGGATCATGCCAGCTTTTTTCATCAGCTTTGTTCTATTCCTCAGTTTTAGATTGATCCTCAATGATAGTCTCTAGATTAGTAACAGGGGTTGAATCTTCTTTCTCCTTTGGTTCTTCATCACCTTGATCCATGTGCACATCAGGAGTAGATGTATCATCTCCAATATTTATTTCTTCTTTATAATGTATAGTTGGAAGATGATGTTCCTTTAGTACTCTTAGAGTGATTTCCTCAGTTTCCTTCACTATTTTCTCAATGTCATCTGATATAAGAATATTCATTATTTTCTTTGATCTGAACTCCTTGCTAAGCACTTTTGAAATTTTTGTTTTGTCTTCAGGAGTGATCTTCAAACATAACGTTATCAGTATATGTTCTCTGAGTTCAATATCCTTTGTCATAGAAGCATCTTTCCTTGCAGTCATGATACTACCCAAGGTGTTAGGGAGATCAGTAATGATCTCAATGAGGGCCTTATTGTAAATGCCAAGTATTTGATAATAGCATCTTTAATGATTCTTTTATCTGCATCATTGTATTCATCGTAGAATTTGTAAATGGGTGTTAGATTGCCATCAATTGTAATAGCCCTCATAACTTCCTCTAAGCTCATTGTAGCTTGGTCTATTGCATGTACTGCAGTCTTAGCTTTCTTCCTTTCTTTACTCTTACTAGATGTCTTCTCTTTTGTGGTACTGGAGGGTTTGCCTTGTTGAGAATTGAAGGGAGGCACACTCTGTGTCTTCATTTTCTTCACTTCTTCATCGGTCTCAGCTTCCTCATCATTAATTGGATCCAATACTGACATACACTCTCTAACCTTTGGTCTTTTTCCTCTTGCCTATTTGCTCTTCTATAGTTGTAGTGGAAGGAATACTTGAGGGTTTGGATGTTGTTCTAGAAGAGCCAATACTTCTTGTTCTTCTTTTTGATGCAGGAGGTGCCTCTTGTTGTGTCTTTTGAACTTTTAGAACTTTATTTACCTCATTTTCTTGCTCCTTCTCCTTTTCTTTAGCTATTGTTTCTATCTCATCTCTAGCTCTTGTGGCTGATATTTGTTCTTTGGTGAAACCTTTACTTTGTGCATAATCTTCCACCATTTTCTGGGCTTTCTTTGAAATTTCTAGCCTCTTTGCTCAACAAAGACTTTTGTTGACAACTCCTCATAGGTTCCAAATCTTTCCACTTTGGAGTCCCTTGGCTTGCTTAGCATATGTTGGGCATAGTTTTCCAAATTTTTTTTCCATCAACTTCATATCCCATTGGTAAGATCCAAACAGTTTTGGGTTACATGACCTCCATCATACATTGATCCTTATCTACAATAAAGCATATATTAGTTTTGTATTTCTCCACAATGATCTTAGGGATCCTTTCTCTAGATTGCATTACCTTTTGGAAGTTCTTGCAATAACCCCATAGGGCTATAGTTTGTGCATTAATGTTTCCTAAACTGCTTAACTAGTTCCTAATCTATACTACAATAGGTTTGTCTCCAGTCTAAAAGTAATTCTTCATGCTTGGTAATTCTTGCATAAAGTAGAAAAATAAGCACAAAATCAACGCACTAAATTTGGAAGGGTATTTGTTTTCTTTTGCTTTCTTCAAGTTCTCCATTAACTGTTGATGGAGCAATTCACATAGGTCATATGCTACATTTTCTTTGACCATTTGATAGGCAGTGTATATGGTAGTACTGGAGACAAATTTTTCCTAGTTTGTGAAGTATACCTTATACCCAATTATCATGGATGCAAATCTAACTGCATGATCTTCAATGTCACTGATTGTCAATGCCCTTTTATAAAATTTTGTTGCAGTGGCTTTCATCACTGTATCATTTTTCACAGCCTTCAATACAAGCACTGTACTAGTAGAATTTAGTCCTATGACAACACTTATGGCATGTTTAGTTATCTTGAATGTAGAGTTGAGCCACACAAACTTATCATGAATTGGAATTAAGACATACTGGACCCATTCATCTTCTGTAAAAACTAGAAAATCTATATACTGAATAAGTTTCTTCTCCTCCAATGCCTTGTATTCCTCTTTTAGGTCAAATGTATCATCATTTAGATGTTTTAGATATAGGTTTGTGAGTTGACTACCTCTGTGTTCCTCTATAGAAACATGAATAAAATCCCTAACATCTTCCGCATGCATCACACTGAATGGAATCCCAAAAAATGCACCATTTGGATCGATCTCTATTGATTTAATTGGATGCTTTTTAAATTTGGGTCGAGCTCTCTTTTCACCAAATTAGGGTTTGCCTTGATCTTGCCTTGAATTGCTTTGGAGATCATTGTTGTTGCTAGAATTTTCGCTTATGTTTTCCTTATACACTTGAGAGCTTGATTGCAAAGTGATCCTTTCTTCGGATACAACCCTTTTAACTTTCACTTGCGAAAAACCTAGACATCATAAATGCTATCTTTCAAAAGCTACCAAAACACATTTCTGTAGAATACAATCTATTAGGATTTCTCTGCAATGCTTTGCACTTGAACCTTTTTCACTGGAATTTCTTTCAAAGGATCAGTCAAATGCATCTTTCCAACATATCTTCATGCTGAATTCTAGCACTGATAATCTGGCTAGGGGATTAAGATTTTTATTGCAGTTCTCCCTGAGCTAGAGATCACAAGGTCACTTCTCAGAGGAAGTATCTACAATAGAAACTGGTGCAGATCCATCCTTGTCCTCATTAACACCTTTCTTGATCTAGATCTTCTGCATCTCTTTCTTGATTTCAACCTAATTAGCTTTGTTCTTTATAGGATAATCTCCTTTTACAATTTTGCTTCTGTAGAATCTTGCAACATGTTGAAACTTATTGCAATTGTCGCATACCACATTCCTTTGTCCTTGATTCCTTCTATTGATTAGATTTGATCTACATTTATTAGCCATATGTCAAATCTATTGCATGCAAAACACTTTCCATTCAATGATTGAGTATTCCTTGCATTGTAAAAACCATTCCTTACCAGACTTCTGTATTCATTTGATCTGTGAACAATTTTCTTGCAATTGAAGCATTGACCAGAGAAAGATGGAACATTCTAATTTATTCTACTCCTACACTGAGTAGCTTTATGACCAAACTTATTGCAATTAAAATAATGGCCATTGAAAGATGGGTACCTTTGAGCATTTGGTTGTCTGACTGAAGGTCTTCTAGGTCTTCTTCTTTTATTTCTGAACTGGTTGCCTTTGTTTTGCTTCAACTCAGTGTTTACTTGACCTGATTTTAAACTTTCTCCTTTCTCAAATCCCAAACCTTGCTTGTCATTAGAACTCTTTTGACTAGTAATCATCTCATCAATTTTTGCAAAACTTATCTTGAACTTTTCTTCATAGCTCTTAGCTTTTTCCAAGTCTGATTTTAGGCTCACAACTTCTTTTTCAAGTTTAGCACATTCTTCTAACTTGCTTTTTACCATAAGATTTAGATCTTCTTTTTCTTTATCTCTTTGTATAACTTCCAATTTCAAATCATCTAGGGTTTCATTTGCTGATATCAATTGTTCACTAACCTCTTTGTATTTTTCTTTGAATTTCTTGACTTGCTCTTTTAGCTTTAGAATGCATTCATCAAATTCTTGTATGTTATCCTTCAGATCCCTGATTTCTACTTCAGATTCTTCCAGATCAATAAGAGTTTCTTACAGTTCAACATTGTTTGAGAAGTTTCCAAATATCTTGGTAGCCATGAGAGAACTCTCCCAGATCTTCCTCAAGTTGTTAGGCTTCTTCCAAGGAACCTTTCTCTAATACCAATTGTTGAATATAGGGAATATTGAGAGGGGGTGAATTAGTATTCCACAAAACCACTTCTTAACATGCTCATTAATCTAATTTCCAAAATTAATAACGTGAAAGCATAATAAGCATAAGAACAACAACCATAAAGACATAACACAGACACCAAGATTTTTACGTGGAAAAACCACAATGAGTGTTAGCTCATAATATATTATGATAACAATATCAGATTACATAAGGCTGACTACCATGGGGCTCACTACCCAAAGAAATGCTCACTATAGGTGGACTCACTGTCCAAGTCACTATCCACTGAGAAAGAAAGATAGAAGATAGAAGAAGGATTGGCTCACTTCCAGTAATGAACTATTGTGAACACATCTACCATATGTTGAATTACGGTTCCATTGAAGGCTTAATACACAGATTCAAAGGTCTTCATTTATTCTGCCTTGCTTCTCAACTCTACCACATATACTCTATTTTCTATCCTTGTTTTCTTTTCTGCTCTACACTCTACTCATAATCCTTCACACTTTGAATTCACACACATATCACCACATATCTATCACAACATCGTAATCCATTGAGTATTTATATCCGCAACAAGATTCATCTCGTAATTAGGTCAGCAAGCCAGCCACGAAGCATGTATACAATATATTTTACCTCGTTGTCTTGATCATGTGTATAATTAGTAATGCAGACCCAAACAATCATTTAATAATCTTCATATAAGTTGGCACCAATCATTCAACCACTTATATTGATAGTTTAAAAAAAATATCTTCTCTGCATAAAGATCTAACATGTCTATCAGCTTGTCTCATAAGAACATGCTTGGCCAATTCATCTGCCACATCAAAACTCTTACTACAAACCACAAGAGACACAAAGATTCATAACCAACATTTATTTTTGACCTCTTAGCATACCTTCAGAACCACAAGATAAATTATGCAACTACGGAGGAATGCAGATCCTTTTTCTCTGGCACTGTGCACTATTCTTGTCTTAGCCATGTTCACCCAGACTTAGATATTTTGTGGTATGACTTCCAGAGGAAGTCAAGACTTGAGCACTGGAACATATCATCATCAAATAGCTATGAACAACATATCTAAACTGCATATACTAATCTACAACTACAGAGGCATACCAACCCACTTTCTATCACTTGCTCTGAATACTACCCATACATAGTCATTTTAGCCTTGTAGACCAGAATACTTTTATGCCTTGTTGCCAAACCAAGTTGATCTTCCAAAATAATGTCTCTTTTTCATGTCAGTGGAATCCATTTGCCTTGTTTCCATCAATGACAACATGCAATCCTTCATCAGAGTAATGCCTCTTTCCAACAGAGATTATATGGAGTTGTTTTAGTAGCCATACAAATATTCATGTGATAGACCCACAATGCATATGAAAGTTGAGTATGTCATTGATCGTTACCATTTTTATTAAGGGTTTTAAGAAGAATGTTTTGAATGGTTTTATTTGATGCTTCTGGTTGGCCATTGGACTATGGATATTATGGCGTAGATCTAAGCATTGTCAAATTTTAAAATTTTCCATAAACTGCTTCATGTCCTTGTTATTAAATGATGTAACATTATTAGAAACAAAGGTGGAAGGAAGTAAAAAATGAGATATAATGTTATCTAAGAGAAAGCATCAAATAACTTTAACAATTGTGGATAGAAGTGAAACAACTTCAACCCATTTCATGAACTAATCAGCTTTTGTAATGATGAATATATTGTTGGCAAGAGACACTACATAGCATTGATAGGAGTTGTCATTAATCGCAACTAAGACTATCCCACACCTCTGTAGTGCAGTATCTGTTCATACCAGAAGTCAGAATAATAATCTATCTAAGTTCGGGAACCTAAAATAGAGTATATAGCAGAGTCTAGTATCTTGGTCTAGATCTCTCCAGTGGAAAGGCATGGTATGCTATGGATCCAAGGTTGTTGATAGCATTGCAAATATACCCTAAATCTAGAATTTTGTCATCTGGTGATGAAGGAATCAAATGTTATTAGTGTCTATGTATTGGGTTCTAGTCTGACAGAGCAAACAAAAGAAGAACAGGTAAACCTTACAGAAGATCTTGTTTTCAGATGAATGGAAGTTCCTCGTTGGACAAATGGTGGCATTTAGTAACTATGGATGACATGAGTAATGATTTTCAACAATAAGTTTTTGTTTGCACTCCAAGTTATGCATAGATCTAGCTGACAAGGCTAAGCATTCTTAAGTGTTCTAAGTACTGTTGAAGCTAACTTGTAGAATGATTATAGATCTTGTTGCAGATATATATAGTCAAGGAATTTAGTTGTTTAAAAAAAAAAGTGTGTGTGAAGGGAAGTGGATGTGAATAGAGAAAAAATCTAAGGTGCGAATAAGAGAAGAACAATGAGAATAATAAAACTAAGATGAAGTGTGTAAGATCCATTTTTGCACTCAATCAGAACTAAAATTTCTGCATAAGTAGATGCTATCATCAGTTCATATCTTTGTCTTTCATTTGTAATATTGTCTTATGTAGTGAGCCTTCATTTGAGTAGGTGAGCTCTAGGTAGTGAGCTTGAATGAATGTGCATTCCCATTTTGTATCAATACTTTTAACAGGGTATTACATTCTTGTGGGTTAACCCCCACCATGGTTTTTCCCTTAACCAGGTTTCCACATCAAAATCATGGTGTCAAATGTGTCATTCATGTTTTCTACTCATATGTTATTGTCTAATGTTGGAATGTCTTTATCATTGATTTAATCTTAAGTTACAAAAGGAATAACAGTAGAAAAAGAAAGAAAAGAGTGACAACTAATTCACCCCCCTTCTCAATTGTCTGGACCTATTCTAATAATTGGTATTAGAGCTAGGATCCTTAGAGAAGCCTAACGTCTTCAGGAAAAGATATTGGAAGAAGGTTCAATGGGTTCACTAAGAGATCTTCAATCAGCCATAGAAGAACTTGCTCAATCTAGAACAGAAATTAGTAATCTAAGAGGTGAACTTAAAGAAGCTGATGACACCATTGAAAAGTTTAAAGATAAATTAAAGAAATCCTTGCAAAGAAAAAAGGAGCTACTTTTGCAGCTATCCAATTTACCTGAAGAAAATAATTTGAATGAAGCTTTGGAAGAAAAAACAAAAGAATGTGAAAAGCTCTCAAAAGAAGTCATTGTTCTAAAAATTGAAATGGAATCTGGGGTGATGAGGTAAACCAAAGAAAGTGAAGATAGAAAGAAGATTGAAGAAGATCTGAAACACAAACTAAAAGAAAGATCTGAAGAATGTTGCAAATTGGATGGAATAGCTAGCCATCTAGAGTCTGGTCTACAAGAAAGTAGAGAGAATGAGAGAGAACTTGAAAGGCAAATAGTTATTCTCAGACATGACCTAGATATTGCAAATGAATACAAGGAGACGCTCAAGATAAGTTCAGCTAAACTTGAAGCACTACTTGAAGGATAGAAAAGGGTTGATGACAAGTATGGTCTTGGATATGAGAAAGGTGAAAGCTCTGGATCCAGACAAAAAAATCCTCAACCTAAGAATGGGAGAATTAGACCTAGAAAACCTCTGGTAAGACAGCCAAATGCTCAAAAATATCCATCATTCAATGGAAATTGCTTCAATTGCAACAAATTTGGTCATAGAGCTACTTAGTGTAGAAACAAAGTAAATCAAAATGGTCCATCCTTCTCTGTTCAATGCTTCAAGTGTAATAGGTATGGTCATAGATCAAATGAATGTAGAAATATGACAACGAATAATTTCAATAATAGAAGAATTGGCAATTCTTTCAAAGGATACTGCTTTTCTTGCAATGGGTTTAGACATATGGCTAATTAGTGTAGATCAAGAGAAAATTAGAAAAGAAATGTTGTATGCTTCAACTGCAATCAATCTAGTCATATTGCAAGATTCTGTAGAAGTAAAGACTATGGAAGAAGAGGTCCGGTAAATAGAAAATAGGATGAATAAAGATAAGACAAAGGCAAAGAAAAAATTGATGTGAATGAGACTCAGGATGTATCGAACAAGATATGGGTTAGGAAAACCATTATGAATGAGAGCAATGGACCTGCACCGCAATCTGGTGTTGATAATTCCTTTGGGAATTAAGTTCGAAGTCTTGGCTCAAGGGGAGTAATCTTACAAATCAAATTCCCCCAGCTAGTAAGTTAGTGCCTAGATCTAGCATAGTAAGAAAAGAGATCTTAAATTGTCTTTAGATCATATGGAAGAAATTCAAGAAGATAAGAGAAGGATATGGCAATATGCAGAACGATACATCAAGGGTTAATCAAAACAAGGCAATTGGATGCGCTAGGGCAGAGCATTTATTACAAAGGGAAATTAGGTGGCAAGAAGCTTAAAGGGGTCATTAACTCCTCATTTTAATCATTTTACATCAAAAAGAAAGAAGTGGACAAGCCTAGACTGAGAATTCTCAAAAGTCGGAAGCAAGAAAAGGATTTCCAAGAAAAAACCCCAATCTGCTTGGCAAGGTATTTTCTGTTTTCTGCAAAATCTTGAGTTTTCAATTTTTGCAAATGGCTACTCCTCTAGTGGTAGATGTTACTAAAAGGCCTCACCCCAAGTTCAAGAAGCATCCATTCAAATCTGTAGAGGTTGAGCCGTTAGGTGCATTTTTTGGAGTTCCGTATAGGGTTTTACATGTTGAAGATATTAGGGCTTACATTCACTGCAATATAGAGGAATTTAGAAATATGAGATTACTGGATTTATTTGAAAACCACTTGAAGGATGACAATCACCAATTGAAGCCAGAATATAAAACTTTAGAAAACAAACACTTCATACAAGTTATTGAATTTCCATCCTTTGATGAAAGCGAATGGGTTAGGTATGTATTGAGTCAGATACATGATGAGTTTATGTGGTTGTTGAAGCCATTCAAGATTACAAAAGATATAATCAGAGTTGTGACTAGACTGAATGGAATTGGTGGGCAACCCATGGTTAAGGCTATGAAAAATCAAATAGTAATTGATGCAACTGGAGCAAAATTCAACAGAAGAGCTATAACTATTAATGACATCACTGATTTGGATGTCAAGTTTGCTTCGATGGTAGTTGGGTATAAGATCTACCACTCCAGCAGTGAGAACTCAGTCTCTGGAACAACTATTTATGCCACATATCAGATGATAAAAGAAAATGTCGATTATGACTTATGTGAGCTTCTACAAAGCCAACTACTAGAAAACCTAAACAAAATAAAAAAGGACAAGAAAAATTCCTTCAAGTATGGCTCCCTAGTGATATGTATCTTTTTATACTTCATGAATGAGGTTCTGGGAGTTCTGGGTATACAATGGACATCTGACAAACCAGTGGCATGGCAAATTAGGGATCTTCTTCATAGTCTTGGCAATTCCCAGACACAAAAGACTGCTATTTGGGGTTACTACAAGAACTTCTAGAATTTGATGCATGCAAGGGAAAGAATTTTGAGTTCAATTGTTGAAAAGCATGAAAATGAAGTATGTTTCATTGTAGACACAACTAAATGTTTGATGGAAGCTAGAGAAGCAAGGACAGTGTGGATAATGCCCATGAGCTATGAAGTGGATGAGGAAGTTCTGGATATGTATGCTCAACATCTCTTGAGCAAACCTAAAGACACCTTTGTTGAAAAGTTTAGAACATACAAGGAACTGAGCCTAAAGCTGCATGTGGAACTTAGACAACTGGAAACAAAAAGAAAGGCACAAAAGCAAGTAGAGATGTATGCAGAAAGCATTGGGATTACAAAAGAAGCAGTGAAAGAAAATAGACAAAGGATTGAAAAGTTAAAGAAGAACACCGAGCAGGCAAAAAGTGAACCCGAAATTCCCCTAGAAGCCCCAAGAAAGACAAGGAGCTCTGCAATTCCTACTAAGCCTCTCCAGACCACTCAGACTAAGAAACAGGAAGCCACTCCATCCATTGAAGGAGGGAAAAGGAAGAAAACCAAGTCAACAAGAATCCTCAAGAGCACACAAGATGATGAGGAGACTGAAACAAATGAAGAAGTGAAAGAGATAAGATCCAAAAAGGTCAAAACTTCAAAAATTTCTAAAGATCAACCATCCAAAAGCATAAGGGCCAGTAAAAAGCTAGTATCCGGTAAGGTTGTCATGACTATTGATGAAATTGTAAAAACAATCACTGTTCATGGAAACTTAAAACCTATAAAAATTTTCTATGATAATCTTTATCAAGCTAATAAGAAATCTTTAGAAGATGCCATTATCATATATCTAAATAAGTTCAATAGAGCCTTGTTGGAAATCCTACAAGAACTTCATAAAAGTTTGAGGAAGGTAATGGAAATGAGGAAAGATGTAGCCAAAGAAAAGGATATAGAACTCAGAGAGTATGTTCTCTCCTCTTTGTGCCCCATAATAACTAGAAAAGAAGCAAATAAAATCCTTAGTGAAGTCAAAGACAAATTCAAAAGCAAAGTCCAGATGAACAAGCTAATGCTTGGTGAAAATGAAGAAATTGCAAAGGAAACAGAGGAAATTCTGAGGAAGGCTGTAGACAAAAATAAGTACTACATTATCTCAGAAAAACAAGATGAAGGAGACAATCCTATTGTTCTAGAAGAAAAAACTAACAAGAGAATCAATGATCAAAGTATCACTCTAGATCCTCCCAAACTTGTTATTGGAGAAGTTTAGAAAGAGGATCAAGTCAATGAGGAAGACATAGAGATAATAAATAGAATAATTGATGAAGTGATATCTCCTCCACCTGATCACTCTGAGAAGAGAGAGAATATTGCTACCGCTCAGAACCCTCTAGATCAAACAGCAAGTGGTGAACAAATAGAAATGAGTCTCTTAGAAGAGAACACAGAGAAGATTAATATAGAGAAAGTGAAGGAAAAAGGAAAGGAAGACAAAGCAGAAGAAGATGGTGTAAATGTTGAAACACCTAAAGTAGACAAAGTAAAAGAAGATGGTGCAAATGTTGAAACACCTAAAGCACCTAAATCAGATGATCAAAAAGGTGATTCAGTAAATGTAGCAAGATACACTATAGATGTAGTGAAAGATTCTCTTGAAAAGGAAGTTATTGAGCTTGATGAGCCTAAACTACTCCAAGGACTAACCAATCTGGATGTGCTCTCTCCATTTTAATTGATGAAAATAACATACTTCACTCAAGTAAAAGCCAGAGAAAAGATGATGAAATCTCACTTAGAGGACAATGAGCTACTAGGGTTGGCAACCGGAGTGTTAGAGAAATTAATGCCAACTTATAAGAAAAATCAAAATGATTCCCCCTCGGGCCATTTGAAAAATCTAGTAAGTTCAGTTGACTCACATTTTGGGTCTTTTGAAAAGTTTGCAGAGGCAAATGTTCAAAAAGAGTTTTTGAATAAGAAATTTAATCAAGTTAAGAATCTGATAAGGAGTGACAGAGTGGTATTGGGCATTAGTATAAAGAGAATTCAAAGTGCTCTAAGTGATGGAAGAGATATATATAAATTTTTTCTATCATGGACTAATGTCAATAAGGATGTTGAGAAGAAGATAAAGTAACAAGAACAAAAAATATCAGTTCTATCCCAAAATTTTGATCCTCTAAATGCCTCTCCCATAAATCAAGACTGTCAAATCATTAGCTTGACAGATGAAATAAAGAGACTTGAAAAAGAGAAAATCAATAGTATGAAGAGGATGTGTGAAATCTGGGGATTGATTGCCCCCAAGTTGGAAGCTATGAATAATGCCTTATCTGAAGCCCAGAATGCACTCCAGACAAGTCATCCTCTAGATCTAGCTAAGGCAGAAGCATATGCATTTGTGCTGAGTGGACAGATCTCACTCTTGGATGGAATAAAGAACACTTGAGCCTCTAAACTTGTCCAATTAAAAACTAGTTTTGCAGACATTCTCAAGTTCATGTGAACAAGACTTGATGAATTGTTGTACATATGCAACAGTATAAATAGACCCTTTTTTTGAGAATTTTGACTTGCAAACCCCACCCTTTGCCATTGATGTCAAAGGGGGAGTGAAGGGCAATGAAAAATGAGGAGTTTAGAAAAGAGGGAGAATCAAAATAAGTGAAGAGCACGAATGCATAGACAAAGGAGCAGTTGCTTCAAGACACTTAGTCATTTTTCACTAAATGTTGCCATCAATGCCAAAGGGGGAGATTGTTGGCAAGAGACACTACATAGCATTGATAGGAGTTGTCATTGATGGCAACTAAGACTATCCCACACCTCCACAATGTGGTATCTATTCATACTAGAAGTTAGAACAATAATCTAAGTCTAGGAGCCTGAAACAAAGTATATAGTAGAGTCTGGTATCTTGGTCTGGATCTCTTCGATGGAAAGGCATGGTATACTATGGATCCAAGGTTGTTGATATCATTGCAAATACTCTCTAAATCCATAATTTTGTCATCTGGTGATGAAGGAATCAAACGTTAAAAGCATCTATGTATCGAGTTCTAGTCTGACAGAGCAGACAAAAGAAGAATAGGTAAACCTTGCAAAAGATCTTGTTTCTGGATGAATGGAAGTTGCTTGTTGGACAAATGGTGGCATTTAGTAACTATGGTTGACATGAGTAATGATTTGCAAGAGTAAGTTTTGGTCTGCACTCCAAGTTATGTATAGATCTAGCTGACAAGGCTAAGCATTCTTAAGTGTTCTAAGTACTGTTGAAGCTAACTGGTAGAATGATTATAGATCTTGTTGTGCATATAAATAGTTGAGGAATTTGGTTATTTAAAAAAAAAAGTGTGTGTGAAGGGAAATGGATGTGAATAGAGTAGAAATCTAAGGTGCGAATAAGAGCAGAACAGTGAGAAGAATAAAGCTAAGATGAAGTGTGTAAGATCAATTTTTGTACTCAGCTGGAACTAAAATTTTTGCATAAGTAGATGCTATCATTAGTTCATATCTCTATCTTTCATTTGTAATATTGTCTTAGATAGTGAGCCTTCATTTGAGCAGCGAGCTCAGGACAGTAAGCCTAAATGCATGTGCATTCCCATTTTGTATCAATACTTTTAACAGGGTATTAAATTCTTATGGGTTAACACCCACTGTGGTTTTTCCCTTAACTAGGTTTCCATGTCAAAATCCTGGTGTCAAATGTGTCATTCATATTTTCTACTCATATGTTATTGTCTAATGGTGGAATGTTTTTATCATTGATTTAATCTTAAGTTGCAAAAGGAATAATAGTAGAAAAATAAAAAAAAGAGCGATAACTGATTCACCCCTCCTCTCAGTTGTCTAGACCTATTCCAACATATATGACCTCAAGAAGGTGGAGAAATATTTTTGATGATATCTAGGCCCCAAATAGAAAATGGCCAAGGTGGTACCTAGGTACAAAGTTCTTGTGCAAAATCTCATATAAGGCTGTTATGTTATTGACATTAAGGGCACTTCTTAACAAAAGAAAAGGAATCTTGTTCCATTCTTGTCCAATAGTAACCCATTTAGAGCAATTTTTAAACTACAACATGTCTAGCAAAATGCCTGCCACATGCACCAGAGTGAGCCTCTTCAAGGGCAACAAGGATTTTAGCTTTAGTTAAGCAAAATAAGAGAATACCATTATAGGAGTGATGATAGAGAACATTAGAGAGAATGATGTAACATAGTGAGATTGTGAATTCAAGTTTGAGCACTCTTCAAAGAACTAGGGGGAAAAGTATTATCACTTAGATAAATTTATATATGGCACTAGCACTCCCTTGAGTCCACATTATATCAGGAGAGGGAATTTATTAAACTACAATCACCAATATAGTAGGTGAATATAGGTTTTGAATTGTGAATTGATAATTATCCATAGAACCATCACAAGGTACAAGAGAGGTAGCACTTGCCATTGCACCAGTGTGAAGATTATCCTTACAAGGAATATTATTGATGGAGAAAGAATAAAAATTATCAAGAAGTGACAAAGCCAAGTCATGGTATTGAGACAATTTATCCTGTTTAGCTTAGTAAGAGCCTATGACTTGTTTTATAATTAACTAAGAATCACCATGAATTCTAATATGTTTAATATTGAGAGATAGCATAGCATGCAAGCCAACATTAAGGGCTTCGTACTCAACGATGTTATTAGTACAAAAAAAGTTCAAATGAGAGGAGAGAGGAATTGGCTTACTAGAAGGAGGTATCAAAATGACACCTTTCCTAGAGCTGGTTCAACATCTAGATCCATCGAAGAAGAAATCCCACATTTGATCATTTTCTACAAAAAGAATATGATTATCAGGGAATGATTCCTCCTTAATAATAGAAAAAAGGAGGAGCCTCAGCCAAATGATCGGTTACGACTTGTCCTTTTATCATCTTCTGAGAGACAAATTTGAGGTCAAATTCCATTAGTAACATAACCCATTTAGTGAGTCTTCCCGAAAGATCCATTTTTGAAAACAAATGTTTGAGGTTCAAACTTTATGATTACATGTGTCTCAGCATGGAGAACATAATGTCAAATCTTACTCATTGCAAAGACAAAAGCAAGACATTGCCTTTCTAAGATTTTGTATGAAATTTCATAATCAAGTATGGTTTGGATGATGTAATAAATGGATCATTCCCTACCCTCATCATCATGTTGAGCTAATAAGGCTCCTAAAGCATGTGATGAATTAGACATATATAAGAGGAAAGGATGTCTTAAGATGACTAGAATGGCTAAATAACTCTTTAGATCCTCAAACACTTTCTAGAAATCTTCATTCTAGTCAAAATGAACATTCTTTTTAAGAAGATTTGTGAATGGGAGGGTGTAGTCGACAAGTTGGGAAATAAAATTGTGTATAGCCTGAATCTTAACTTACAGACTACGAAGATGAGAAACATTTTTTAGAGCTGACATGTTTACGATAACATAGATCTTTTTAGTGTCAACTTTGATACCATGGTTAGAGACTATAAACCCTAAAAGCTTATCAGAGTCAACTGAATACATACTTGTAAGGGTTTAGTTGCATGTTATAGAGGCACATACATTCAAAGATACGATGGAGAATAGCACATGTTCTTGGTGCAATACTAATTTGGTCAAGATATCATTGACATAATCTTTTATAATCTTGTGGATAAAATAACAAAAAATAAGTGGCATTACATGTTGATAAGTCATCCCAACATTCTAAACACCAAATGACATGACCACATAGTAATAGTTTCACCATGGTGATGTAAAAATAGTTTTAAGTTGGTCTTCAGGGTTAATTAGAATTTGATATAACCCGAGAAGCCATCCATGAAGGAAAGTAAAGCATGACCTCTGTAGAATCAACTATCATGTTAATATTGGGTAAAGGAAAGTCATTCTTTAAGGATGCCTTATTGAGATTGCAAAAATCTATACAAATGCAAACACGGTTGTTAGGTAAATTAGAAACAACCACTATGTTAGATATCCATGGTGAATATTCAATCAGGTGGATGAAGCCAACTTCTAAGAGTTTTTCAATCTTAGCCTTGACCATTAAAGCAACTTTAGGATTCATCTTTCAAATTTTTTGTTTTACGGGTTGAGCATCAAGATACAACTCTATGTTATGGACCACAATATTTGGGTCTATACCAGGAATATCCACATATGTCCAAGCAAATAACTCAAGAAATTCATGAAGAAGATCAAAATGTGATTGTCACCCTTTAGAGGACAAGCATTTCCAATCTGTATAATCTTATCTTTAACTTTGGGATCCATTGAGATAGGAATAGTATCTCCAACAAGGAGAGTACTGTGGTCCTTAGTATCAAATGAAGGTGACACTTGAGAGTTGTTAGGGGATGAAATAATGTCATCAGAAAAATCCATAGATGCCCCAAAATACCCTTGCGTATTTAAGCAAAATGGGAATCCACAATCGTGATGATATGGAGGCATATGCTCGTAAATCTGTAAGAATTCAACAAGTGCTTCATCATTAGAGAAAGAATCAAGAACTAGAAATTTGGAAGAGTCCAAAGTATGATCAATAAGTTCAGAAAAGATTAATGGAAGAGAAGTAGAATCTAGAGATCATATTCACATCTAGGTAGTCCCGACAAGAAGACATAGAGGATCGATGAGGATGGTATCCTAGATCTAATGAAGAACCATGTGGATTAGTCCTTAAAGGGATCTTGATATCCTTCTCTCATTCAAAACCACATACATTTCCTTTATATCCTACACTAGAAAAGATATGAAAACCACGATCATAAAGGGATTGCATCTCCTTAAAAGGAGGACCACCATTAGTGGCATAATCTATGTACATGAAGTGTAATCACATGTAACCTTAGATGTACAAAGATTATGTTTAGAAGAGATAGATGTAGTGTCATTCATGGTAGAAGGGTTGTGTACAATCACATAATTTGAAGATGGTTTTCAAACATCCAAATGAGGGGAGTCGATTTTATACTCCCTAACAAAGGAGGGTGTAAAGTCTAGTGAACCCCAATCATCATCGAGACATGTATTGAAGGAGGATTCAACACCATCATCAACTTCTGGTGTAGGAGTAGAGGATGGGGAATCATCCTAATGGAAGAAGGAACTAAATTTTTAAGATTAATTAAGGAAAGAGACCGAGAGGAAGAATTTGTATGAGCTAATAATACTGCATAGGATCTAGATCAAATTTTATCATATAAGTCTTATTTTCAAAGAAAAATTTTATCAACACATGCAAGTTAAATGGAACTGCACCCACGGTGTGTATCCATAGTCTACTAAGTAGGAGTTTATAAGATAATACACCAGGCATGACATGGATGAGAGTAGGTAAATGACTAGGCCCAATTCAAATGGAAGCGTGATCATTCCCAGTGTTTGTCTACCAACATTTTTCAAAACCACAAATATGAAGAATATTAGGAGAGATCAAAGACATATCAATACTAATATGGTTCAATAGGTCTATACCAAAAACATTAAGATCAGAACCATTATCAATAAGGGTATGTTTCACACCAAAATTGTTGATTCCAACAATGATAAGCAGAGGATCACTCTACCTTTGTACCTCTAATGAAGGTAGCTCAAATTGTTGGAACACGATGTTGGTAGTGTTTGTATAAATGTAATCAAGTAAAGTAGCTACATCATTCAGCCTAGAAGAAGATATAATAGGGATCTTCTACACAAATTCTTGGAGCATGCTATGACACTGAGAAGAAGTTTGAATGAGTTCCCAAAGAGAGAGCTTAGTAGGAGTAGCATGAAGATGCTCTACAAGATCATACTCTATGAAGGACTTGTAAGTCAGATAGGGAGTTGACGGTAACAAAGGAGAAATAGGAAGGGAAACAGGGAAAGGATCATGTTGTTTGTCTCACATAGTATTATATGAGTGAGCTACTACATGGTAATGAGGAGCCCTAAAAAAATTTAGTTTGATAGTTTTAGCAACTTGTGAAATATAGTCATCAATTCAGAATGTGATTGAATCACCTTGAATAGTCATTATCAGTTTAGAAGTTATTTCTATTTTAGATCGAAGATGGACTACAATATTTTGTTTCATAGGTTCTTGGATAGAACCTGAAACATAGATTGTGTTAATCATGTTTGGAGAAGAAAGTTGGTTTTGTTTAAAAGAGGAAGATTTGTCATGGGCAAAGTCATCAAGGGATTCATCAAGCATGTCAAAATCTTCACTACTAAATGGTTCATCAAATGTAGTAAAACTTTCAAGAAATAAATAGAACATTGTCAAATATAATAATAAAAAGAAGGAGAAGCAGAGATATGCTAGTGAATGTAGTTTAGGTTCACCAAAAATATAGATGATAAAAATTGAAATAACTAAGTTATCTTAACTAGCACTCAATTCTGACCACTTACATTTAGGACCTAACAAGCTTCTAGGAAGAGTAATCTGCTTCTATCCACTCAAGAAGAGTAGATCAACCCAACTAGGTATAATTTAGTTCTGAAATAGCAAGTTACATAATAAAATATTATAGAAATAAAAGAACTAGAAACTAACAAAAATATAAAAATAATTTCAAGAAGCAGATAACAGAATAGGAAATGAGACATAGAGAGGAATTTGATGTTAGAGTCTAGAGGCTCAACCTCGAATGTCAGTGCGTCACGGGGACATCGGTATTGTTGTCCCAACACTAATAAAAATTCAAAAGGATGTACTGTACATAAATGTGTGAACTTGCAACATCATCTAATTGGTATGCAAGCATAACAAAACTTTCTAGAAATCAAAGGAAATAAGAATGAAGGAAATGAAATGGGAAATAAGAGGAACAAACTCATGTGTATTCAATCTTCTTATCCGACCTACACAACACAAAGACTTGAAGTAAGATTTGTTGGGGCTTTTTAGGGGTTTGCCTAGGTCAAGCCCCCATTTTGGTTTTCCAACCTCCATGGAAAAACCAACGATACAGAAGAAGTAAAAACACAAGTGTGTGCAAGCTCTTATCCTAAGTGCATCCGGAAGCTAAGAGAAATAACAAAATACTGGAATCAATAAGCATTTATTCCTAGTCTATGGGGAAAATATCCTAGTGTGCATTTGGTAAAAGGGTGGTGGTCTACATGAAAAGAAATTGCCAAAATGATGTTGTATAAAAGCAATAATAATAAACTGATATTATTCTATAACCATAAAGCAATATCACCAGATTTTAATGTTGTAGAGGAGGTTGCAATCCTTAAGGGTGCAATCTATTGTTGAACATCACAAACCCTTGAGTGAATGAGCCTCTTCCTAGCTCTAAATTAGATTAATAGCTTATGAAGTGGATAATGAGAGATGCCCCCATTATAGTGGGCATCAAATTTATAAAGTCTATTCATAAGAGTGTTTAGAATCCTTACACAATGGTTGAGAGAAGATTTTAGTACATTTTTCAAGCAACCGAGAGGAAAATTCATTATCCAAGAGTCTTCAAATGTTCAATGGTTCTCCTTTTTGTTCATCTTCCTTCTTTGCTTGGAAGAGGGGAATCTACCCCATTGGGTATGCTATAGGGACTATTCTGAGGTCATGTGAGAATTACCCTTCTAGGAGATTCAAGAAATGGGTGGGAGAATCTTCATGAAATTTTGTCATATTTGGGATGCCAGCATGGTGTGGTGACGTTCACACATAGTACTTGCATCCTATAAATACTCCTCCATGCTTCACATGTGTTCTCTAAAAAGTATAACAAGTGAATGTCTAATGTACATTTTTGGCAAATAGCTAGTGATGAGGGAAAAACATGTCGAGAGGCAGGCCTAGTGACCCTAAAAACATGCTATGGGTGTGGACACTAAAGCGAGTGAAATATATCATGAAATCGTGAGGGTATGCAATTTTCTACGTTACAACCCTTAGTCAAGAAAATAACTTTAAAGCAATTAATGTAACACACAATCACAAGGAAATTTACTTTGAATTTTAAGCATGGTCATAGTCAAAATCATGACATTTCATGTTCTCTCACACAACCAAGAGATGATAATAAGGAGTCACATGTGCAACATTAGATATAAAAAGCAATACAAGGTCACTACCACATATAATGTCTATAATCTCACCAAGTGTTCCACTATCTTCTAAAAATCTTGTTGCACGTGCCTCAATAAGAGACTTGGAACCTTTCCTTAAGCTAATATACATGTAACAACACCTTACAATTTGACATGTTCATGTACAAAAATTCAAGTGTAATATCAAAAACTTGAAAATAATGAGATGTTAATAGAAATGGAGCAGCTATCAAAGAAAATTCAAAAGGTTGAATAGAAAGCAATTACAAGAAGCAGTGATTTCAAAGCAATACAAAATTACTATACCTTTTTATTTGAATCATTCAATTTTTACCTTCATTCATATTCTAATATATTTTACTCATCTCTATGTAACTTACCTATAATATGTTTGTAAAAATTGTTATAAATCTATACAAAGTTACATAATTATAATCAGCATCACAATTATATTGATTATATTTAATTTAACATAGATAATTTAGAATCTATATTTTAAATAACAAAATATTAACAATGTAATAAGTGATAGCTTTCATGGTCAACTAGTCAATTTCCCATTGACTTTCAGAACTTCATACTGCTCTACATGCTCATGCTCCCACCTTTTGATTTTTGAATTTGGCCATGGTCGCGAGGGACCCCTTGAACCCCCTCCCCTTTCCCCTTCAGTATGAGTTAGCCTTGGGCTACCCTTTGAACCCATGACCCAGGCTGAAGTGTCGGTTCCCAACGCATGGAAGAATACCCTCTTGGGAGACAAAGACCATGTGATTCTGAATGTTGTCCTAATGTTGTTGAAGACTAAATACAAATCTTCCCTTAAACTCCATAATTTTACTATGGAGAGGATTGTTTCTTCAATGGAGCAAGCTCTAGTCAACAAATTTTTTTCCTACAGACCAAATATTGGTCTAATTAGGAGATGGGTGGCAGCCAAATGGAGATTGAAGGAAAGCATTTCTATTAGCATTATGTTTGGTAGACTATTTCTTTTCAAGTTTACCACTAGAGAAGACCTTACCTCTATTCTCATGGGAGGCCCCTAAATGTATGGAAAACACAACCACTCTTTGCAAGTGGAAGCCAAGATTCGATGTTGTAGTGGATCTTAATAAGATAGCCCCTATTTGGGTCAAGTTACCTAGGATTCCACTTGAGTATTGGGATGAACTGTTCAACTAGATTGCAAACACCTTCGGGCATTTTATTGCTATGGACAACACCACTAAAAATAAATCCAGGTTAGTTTTTTCTCATTTTTGTGTTAGTGTTGATATTCATAAAACCTTGCCTAACACTTTAATGCTAGAATCTAAGTATGGCCAATGGACTCAACACATTCAAAATGAAAATTCCATGGTATTCTATCAAAACTATAACAAAAATGGACACCTAATAACTCAATGTAAAGCTCTGAAAAAGAATTGTACTAATAATGGGGTTCTTCAAAAGAGAGATGAAGAGCACTACTCTTTTATGGAGGACATCCTCAACATAATTAGTTCCCCTTAGAAAGAGAAAAAAGGGCATGAGGAGAAGGAAGAAGATAGAGACTTGTACCATGCTACAGAGGGTCCTCTAGATTCAGCGAATCCCAATTTATAGGAAGAGAGTAACAAGACTCAAGCAATAGAAGAACATTTGTGTCTGATGCAGTTGGCTCCCCAATAGAAGGAAAATTCACTTTCTCTTTAGGGGGATATGGAAGAAGGAGAGATCCCCCATGTCATTGTTCCTATCTCTAAAAAGGAAGAGAGGACTATTGAGTTTGGCTCAGATTCTCGCCCAAGATTTTTTTCAAATAGATTAACAATCCAGGGACTAGTGGAGGGATTGGTAGTATGTTAACATGATTCTCTTCCTCAAGGGATAGTCCTTTTAGTATAAACCTAGGAGCTGGAATAAGTAAGTCATACACTAACCAAGATTCAGAGGGATGGACTACAACTAGGAAGAAAGGCCAAAACCTAGGGAAAAAGACTGTTGATGTGGGAGTGGATACCAAGGCAGGTAGGCCTTCCCAAAGAGAAATGAGACAAAGAGTAGTCAACAAGGATATTGTGATGGGCAGATAAAGGACATTGGAGATTGCCTCCAAAAAGGTCCAAGAATGAAAATGAATATTCTCTCATGGAATATTAGGGTACTAAATAGTCCCCAAAAGTAGTTCTTGGTCAAGAACTGCATCTTTGATTACAAAATTGATATTCTTTTAGTACAGGAAGTTAAGATGATGGCAGAAAGATTTCAAGTTATTTCCAAAAGTCATTGGTCCAATACTGACTACTACATCAGTGATCCTTCTGGAGCCTCTAGGGGTATTGTTATTATGTGGAGCAAGAATGTGGTTAAAGGGGAATGCCTCTCTCGGTCTAACAACAATTTGTGTGTCAAGGTTTCTACTCACAGTAAGATTTGGAATATTATTAACATCTACGCCCCTAATCAATGAAATACCAGGAAGGAGTTATGGGAAATGATAACCTTTTCAATTGGGGACAATAAGGAAGATCAATGGATGTTGGCGAGTGATTTTAACTCCCCTTTATACCCTTTGAATAAGTTAGGAGGCATCATGGGCTACTCTAACAACATGACTGACCTAGCTGAGTTTGTCAACAATGTTGGTCTTATGGATCTGGACCTCAAAGGACAATTATTCACCTTGACCAACAGAAGGAAGGGTGATAACATGATTTAGGTTAGACTAGATAGATTTTTGGTCACTCCTAACTAGGAGCACATCATCTCTTATCTCCTTGAACCCCTTCTAAAAACAATCTCTGATCACAACCCTCTACTTTTGTCTTGGAAAGATAGAGATGTTAAAGGCCCCTATCCTTTCATATTTGAAATAATGTCATCCTAGAACTAAGATTTCAAATACTATCTTGCAAAATGATGGTACACTCCCATCCAAGGTTCCCCCATGTATAGGCTGACTCAGAAACTGAATCTTGTGAAAACTAAAGTGAAAGGCTGGAATAAGTTTACCTTTGGGAATATCTTTGAACATAAAAAAAGGATCTTGTCTAACCTTGTTAATATTCAACTGTCGATGGCCTAGGGTGATACTTTAGATGCCACTCTATAGTAGGAGGACTCTTTAATGAAGGAATGGAATGAAATGCTAAAAAGAGAGGAAATCTATTGGAAACAGAAATCCAAAGTGCAAAGGCTATGAGAGGGTGATAGAAACACCACTTTTGTAACAACACTTTCCGTAATGATCAAGATTTAAGTTAATTATATAACTTTAACAAGACATTAATTAAGAATTGATAGAGATAATCAAAATTTGAATCAAGAAACATATACTTTTCCATCAATTAAGCATGTTAATCAAATTAAGATATAACAAACCTTACAATCTAATAGATCATTACAATCTAGGCATCTTAATCAAATTTTTACATTACAATAGACCAACTAGTCAAAATGCAAACACTGTATCTAGAACCAATGACATCTATCTTCATAAGCCTCGTCTTGTCTCATGCCTGGGAAGGAGAGCATCATCCTGGTGCTTTTCCTCCAACCATGAACTTGTGGTTCCCCACTCATCTTCCTAACTAGAAGAGGCCCTACCCTTCACGAAAAGGATAGACATTAAAAGCCAAATTGGATATCCATTTGGGTATCTAGTGTTGTGTCCTTCCTAATGTCTCACGGTCACACACTATAGATCCACTCTAACTTGTATCACACTACTAGAGACCGTAGGCCATCTAGAACATTGTGGACCAACAATGCATGTAGAGACAGATGCATTACTTTGGCTAAAGTTTTTCATATACATATGTTGCACAATGAATTTTGTCATATGTCCACCACCCTAACTCGACTTATAAGCTGTCATGTCCTACAGTAAGTTCTTAATGACCATGTCCATTAGTTCTATGTGTGTGGGATCAATTCAAAACATTGTCCAAACTTGAACATTCGACTCCCATCATAAGTTAGTTATAAATCAATAGGTTACTTTTGGTAATGCAAAACTAGTGACTCCATGTCACCTTGTTCCATTTTCAATTCATCCCAAATTCAAACTTTATGACCATCTCAGTCTCCCATGGTTAACATATCGATAGCATTTCATCACATATGGTGAAGTTGATTTCACGATACTCAAGGCATACCCTGCCTTAGTAAAATACATTAGTTTCTTAAGGTTTAATAGCTCTTATTTTCCCAATGAGCTTAATGTGTTATTCACAAAACCTAATAGTTTACAATAAAGTAAAAGAAACTATATCTCATAACACTATTCAATAAGTCATAATTCAGTCACATATAGAACTAGTCTATATTCTTCCTTTAAACTTATTCCAATTGTCTCATGATGAGATCATGATCATAAAAGATCATACCCCTTCATTTTTGAAGGTTCATTTAAACATTCATAATAGATTATACAACTCCCTTTTATAAATCATAGTCAGCTTCTCATACAAGTCTGACTTTGGTAGATTGGTGTTATATACACTCTGATATATAATTGCCTTCTAGACAATCATCTCAGTCTTAGGACTGTATTCATTATATTAAATGCCTTCACAGCTATTATTACAGTAAATGGGCTGCATGTTATATAATGATGCTGTCATGGCTATTACTACAGGACTACATGTTTTACATTGATGCCTTCACGGTTATCATAGCAGCCAAGTGACTATTTCCACTATCAACTGGAGTCATTCATAGCTCCTCTCAGAAGCTCTTATGCTCTGCTCTTTTCATCATACGATGTGAGCCTATTATATACATACATAGAATACATACTTAGCCATGGTGGCTTCAAGCTCCAATTATCATATATGTATTATACAATATAATAAAGTCAGGTCAAAAGACCCTAGACTCAAAACATAAAAAGAGTTTGTCTTTACAGAGCTCAATCTCAAGGTCTTGAGCTAGTATCCACATTAAACATAGAGCAGTGATTATTTGGCTCACTAACCCAGGGGTTATTCAAAACAAGTTTACACAGTATTGCGACTTGATTGAGTGCAGTCCTCAAGAAGAGTTTTAGAGTTTCATAGCTTAGGTCTATAGCTTGGAGCATAGTCTTAAGAATGTTTAAAATGTTTTCTTCTTGGCTTACAGCCCGAAGCATGGTCTCATACAATTTTCTATGTTTAAAAAGCTTAGCCTTCAAGGCTTCAAGCATATCACAATTCAAAGTTGTCTTGATAGGGTTCAGCCATATGGCTCTGAACCAATGAAAATATAAGTCTATAAAGAAAGGACATCTCGACCAACTTGGCCTTGAGCCACGACTTAGAAAGATATAATCATTATGCATGGCATGGCCTTGCAGGCTGCATGCCTCAGTTTCAACATTAACGAGATTCATCAAGATACACAGACTTAGATTAAAGTCTCATTGAGATTTAAACTCATCAAATGAAAGGCAATTTGGGGCATTCATTTCCCATTTAACTATTCTAGGCAATAGATAAGATGTAGCTCTAGTCTGCGACTTGACTAGCTACTCACAGCTCCTTCCAACCTCTGTTCTCCACAATCAGTTCAGCCACCTTTTCCTTTAATCCCCAACCACAATGATCTCTCCAAAGTGACTCCCAACACAATGCAATACTCAACATAATAAGATCAATCCCCAAGGCATTTCGAATATGGATGATAACTACTTTTTTGACTCAGTAGTGCCTCCACAAAAGATGGCTCGATACTAGCAAAACATGGGATGGTTGAGCTCCCAGTTGCCATTGATCCTCATGACCGACTAAATCAACTTAGAAATATTCAACGAATACAATTATTAAGGAAAGTAAATAATAATATTATTATAGATAACAACCTATTAAGAGGTTTCATCCTTGAATAAGGACTATCGTAAAGAGATAATATTCGTAAAAAGATTCACATAAATAATGTCAATTATCAGGGTTGAGTGATACTCCCCTAAAATTGACTATTCCCATTAGTCGAATGACTAGGAAAATAATAACTCCAAGAATAAAAGGTAAGAGAGACCTCCTTGTCTCTTAATGCTATTGTCTCTTGACTAGGAATGATGTTCCAAGAACATTATCTGGTCATTATGACTTGTCATGATAACTTCAATGACAAAAATATTCTACCAAGTACATAGAAACAAGGAGAAGAGACATGACACATGTCAAATTATGAATGGAATGAGGACATAGGAGTCGATTACTTAGATGGCTAGTCAACTTATGTCTTCACAATGTCTAACCCTTCCTCCAGGATGATACTCTCCTTCCTTTTTTGAAGGACATTCATTTTCCTATCACACTCAGGACCACAAGATTACGATCAGTGCATCATTATCATATCTCCTAAAATAAATCATTTAATTTACAAAAATATTAAACATCTGTATCTACTTCATAATCAAGAGTTTAATCAAATATTTCCAAAATATCAAATCAATTAACTATGACTAATCCTCCTGATTATCATGCCAAGTTAATGATTAAGTCTAATTATAAGTTGGGGATGTAACATATCTCCCCCCATAAGAATCATCTTCCATGATGATTAATTGTCTTTAAAATAAACCAAAATAATATGAAAAGGTTGTCAAAAGCATAATATCAAATGTCTTAGAAAAGATGAGCAAATCTAGCATACAAGTCATCATAATTTTCCTAGGTGGCATTTTCCATTGAATATTAGTCCCACTAGATCTTGCGCTATATTATTTCCTTGTTATGTAAGCGTACCTTACACATTTCGAGCACCTTGATGGGATTGATCACCACCACTCCTAGGTCTTTCACCTGTAGAAGGTTCCAATATAGCATAGGAATTTGATTATTAGTTGAATTAAACTTTTTCAAATATGAAACATGAAACACATTATGCATCGTGGCAAGTGCTAGTGGTAGAGCAATTCTGTATGCCACTAGGTTGACTTCTTCTAGAACTTCAAATGGGCCCACATATCTTGGTGCCAATTTAGACATTTTTATAAATTTGATGGAACTTTTCTGGGGTTTTACCCTTAGGAGAACTTTTTCTCCCATAGTGAAATGCCTTTTAACACACTTAGTATCTGTATAACTCTTTTGTCTATCATTGGCTTTTGCTAGCCTCTTTTTAATTAGATGGACTTTTTCTTCCATTTAGGATAGCATTTCAGGACCAAGGCTAACTCTATCTTCAAGCTTATCCCAACTTATAGGGATTCAGCACTTCCATCCATATAATTCCTTAAATGGTGCCATCTTAATAGCAGAATGGTAAGAGTTATTGTACACAAATTCCACTAGAGGAAGATAGCCCTCCCACTTGTATTGCTGATCCATGTAATACATCCTTAATAAATCCTCTAACACCTGGTTCACCCTTTCAATTTGTCCATCCATTTTAGGATGATAAGCAGAGCTTATGTTCAACTATGTTCCAAGTGAAGAGAACAAGGTTTGCAAAAATCTAGATGTCATTTGTGCATCCCTATCTGAGATAATCTTCTCAAGAATGCCATGGAGTTTGAAAATATCTTGAACAAATTTTTGAGCAATGATGGGTGCCCCATCTATCAAGTTTCGAAAATTAAAATGTGCTACTTTGGTGAGTTTGTCCACCACAACCAAGATAGCATCATGCTTGTTCCTCAACATAAGAAGCCCTTGCACAAAGTCAATGCTTATAATCTGTCATTTCCTTCAAGAATTTCATGAGGGTATAATAATCCTGCTGGGTATTGGTGTTCCACCTTCAGCCTTTGGCATTCAATACAAGTAGCTATGAAATTTGCAGCATCCCTCTTCATTCCTTTCCAAAAATATAAATGTTTCACATCAGCGAGTAACTTGGTTACTCCAGGATGCCCATAATATGGTGCAAAATGAACCTCTTTCCAAACCATATTCCTTAACTCTACTGAGTTAGGTACATACATCCTTCCTTTGAACCTTAATAACCCATTTGGTTGAAGGTTGAATCCTTCATATTTTGGATTCTATAGATCTTTCTCAAGGGTCTATTTTACCTACTCGTAAAACTCATCTCCCTTAGATGTTTGTAACACTAGATGTCTAAAATTAGAATGAATAGATATCATAGAGGAGATGTGCCTTCTCCTACTCAAAGCATCTGCCACTCAATTTTCTTTTCCCTAAATATATTTAATCTTGAAATCATAATCTGAGATAAATTATAACAATCTTCCTTGTGAGCATTAAGATGGGGTTGAGTGAACATATATTTAAGTCCCTGGTGATCCATTTTCAGCTCAAAGGGTTTTCCAAGCAGATAATGTCTCTGCATTTGGAGTACCTGAATGACTACTACCAGTTCTAAATCATGTGGGGCATAGTTTTGTTCATAGTTTTTTAGTTTACATGATTCATATGCAATAACATGTCCATCTTGGACTAGTATACCACCTAAGCCTTCCCCTGAGGCATCGATAATGACTTCAAATTGACCTTCCAGGTTAGACACTTTCAATATCAGGGATGAAGTTAATTTTTCCTTTAGCATGTCAAAGGCCTCCTGGAACTTTTTTGACCATTGAAACTTCTTGCCCTTTCTTTGCAAGGAAGTTATAGGATGTGCAATTTTAGAGAAGTTTTTCACAAACTTTTTGTAATAACCAAAAAGTACCATAAAACTTCAAAGCTCATGAACATTTCTTGGTTTTGGCCATCCAGAAATAGCCTTAATCTTAGTTGGGTCCATAGCTATTCCCTTAGTTGAAATTATATGACCCAAATATTGTACTTCTTTCTAAAAGAAAGTACACTTAGAGAGCTTAGCATATAGTTTATGCTTCCTTAATCTTTGAAGAACAATTCTCAAATGTTGCATATGTTCCTCTTCATTCTTAGAATAGATCAAGATGTCATCAAGAAAAACTAAGACAAACTTGTCTAGATAGTGTCTGAACACACTGTTCATAAGATTCATAAATGCTGCTGGCGCATTTGTTAACCCAAAAGGTAGGACAATGAATTCATAATGTGCATAGCTGGTTCTAAAGGTTGTCCTATGGATGTCTTCATCCTTCAACCTTAATTGATGATATCTCGATCAAAGATCAATCTTAGAAAATACTATTGCACCCCTCATCTAATCAAAAAGATCATCGATGCAAGGTAGAGGATATTTGTTCTTAATGGTTACTTTGTTTAACATGTGATAATCTATGTACAACCACAAAGTGCCATCTTTCTTTTTCAAAACAATGACAGGCGCTCCCCATGGTGACACACATGGTCTAATCAACCCCTTATCTAGTAGCTATTGTAGTTGAGCTTTTAACCCCATTAATTCTATTGTGGTCATCATGTAGAGAGCTTTAGAAATAGGTTCTGACCCGGGTATAATATCAATGGGAAAATCAAAAAATCTCTTAGGGGGTAACCCTAGTAGTTCATCTCAAAATACATCCTCAAAATCTCTGAGGAGGAGATGCTTGTCCATATTTGATCTTTCATGACCTATAAACTCCTTCATCCCTACTTCATTAAGTTTTAGGGATTTATAAAACATCAAGTCATCTTGGAAGCAAGTTTTCTTTGTTTCATCTATTTTGTCCATCTTGATGGCAAAGATTTGGTACCCTTTTCTCTGTGCCCTTTTCGTTTGTAAGGCAAAAATTTACCCCAATTTAATTTCGTTAGGTTTCCCTTAGAGAATGACTCAGTTTCCTAGGTCATCCAAACATTCTACTATCTTAGCATAACAATCTACTTTGGATCAATGTATCCAAATCCATTTTATCCCTAGGATAACATCATATGAGCCAAGTGGGACTACATATAGATTTACTTCTATGGAAAAATTTGGAAGTTCAACCTGAGCTTCAAATAGGCATTACTCTACTTGAGCCTTGGTGTGATTTGCATACTCTACAGACCAAGTATTTGCCATGAATCCTACTTTTCTAGGTATCTTATTTACAATTTTGGGAGAAATAAAACATTTAGTGGCACCTGTATCAATTAAAACTGAAATTGGGACTCTAAATAAAATACTTGTTGTCTCTACTGGAGTTATTTGATACTCAGCTTGATGGTTGTCCAAGGCTGCATGGATACATTGTTGGAATGCCACTTGTTGGGAAGGTAGAGGATTTCCTCTTGGTTGCACTCCCTATGATTTTTTGGGATATTGATTGGTGTAGTGATCTTTTCCACAAGTGAAGCATCCTACAACTGGTCCTTGCCTCTTGTGAGGTTTGCCAGAATTGTTCCCATTCTTCTTAGAGTGGTTGCTCCCCTTTTTATCTCTCCTGGATTCATTTTGTTTATTTTTAGCCCCTTTATCACTCTTCTTAGTATAATCATGTTTCTTCCCCTTCTTCTTAAAGGGTTGAGAAGATTGAGACTAGTTATATCTCTTTCTGTTTCTTTCCCTATAGGCCAACATAACCTTCAGGTTCTATTCTTGCCTAACGGCCTTCTCATAGACCTATTCCATGGTCATAGGACTGTGAACATTAACCTCACCCCCAATTTGGGCGTTCAACCCCATTATAAATTTATGGACACAAAATTTCTCATCATGTTGATATTATGGCACATATTTCAACAGTTGGGTGAATTTTTTGCAATACTCATTTATAGTCATATCAACCTGTTTCAGGTTTTCAAAGTCTAGAAGTTTCTGATCATAGAATAGTTGAGGAAGCCATCTTTGCCTAAATAGTTCTATGAACCTATCCCAAGTAAGGCTTGTAGATCTCAAGCCTAATTCCATCTTTTTTTTCATCCACCACGTGGATGCCTCACCCGCTAGCTAGAATACTCCCCAGACAGCTTTGATAACCTCATTATAATTTCTAATTTCAAAATACTTCTCCATCTCCGTAAGCCATGCCTCTGTGGCATCTCTGCATACGGATCCATCAAATTTTGATGGGATGACCTTTTTCATATCATGTGATAGTTCCATAGCCATAAGGCTCTTCTTATCCCCATCCTGTCTAGCTGCAAAGTTGTTTTCTCTATGTTGGCTTTGGGTGGTGTTATTATGACATTCCTTGCTATCACCCCCATCATAATCATCTTGCTTGTCTTCTAACTAGCCTCCCACTTTGTACTTGAGATTTTCCACCCTTGCCCTTGTTTCTTTCAACAAGGTCAAGATTTGATCTATTTTAGACTCAGATTGCCCTAAAGGTGCTCCTTCATCTTAGCTATCCTCCATTCTGGTTCCAACATGAACCTTTACTGCAATCTACTTCTTCTTGAAGTTTGTAGATAATTCATGGATTAGTCTTCCATGTTATGCAATTTATTCATTTACAAATCTATTCACATTCATGTAATCTTTAACAAAAAAGGAAAGATTGTCAAAGTTTTCCATTGCATTACAGTTTCCATTAGATTACAAATAATCCACAAAATTACAAAATTGTGTATACATCTTGCTTCTGCAAGTCATTTACAATTTGGGATAACTTCCCATAATCATATTTTCCTTTTAGTCTTAGGAGTTGAGGATACACACTAGTATTCCTTCACATTCTCCATAAGTTCATTATAGTTCTTAGGGGTATTTCCCTTAGATGGTGCTTTTGGGGCAGAGGGTGTCACTAATACTCTAGTAGAGTTAGATGCAACGAACTATTTGGCCTTCCTTAACTCCTACTTGATGCACTTCATTGCATCAGTGAAAGTTTCCTCATCAGATAACCATGCACCTACCAAGCATCCAGTCAATTCAAGTTTCTCCTTCATGGAGGCTTGTGCCTTCAAGATCTTTTGTTGGTGTAGGTAATGTCCATGTTCCATTACCTTCTTGCGAGCTGTGGTTCTGATTTTTTACCATTCTGGCATAGAACATCCAATCATTAGCACACTTAATCTTTGATACATTAATCATCAATTAGTGAGCTCATTAGGTCCATGTGTTGAACCTGGTAGCTCTGATACCATATGTAACAACACTTTCCATAATGCTCAAGATTTAACTTAATTATATAACTTTAACAAGTCATTAATTAAGAATTGATAGAGATAATCAAAATTTGAATCAAGAAACATATTATTTTCCATCAATTAAGCATGTTAATCAAATCAAGATATAACAAAGCTTACAATCTAATAGATCATTACAATCTTCAGTGAATATCCATCACTAATCAAATACATTATATGCTCTGCGCATCTTAATCAAATTTTTACATTACAGTAGACCAACTGGTCAAAATGCAAACACTATATTTCAAACCAATGACATATGTCTTCATAAGCTTTGGATTGTCTCATGTTTGGGAAGGAGAGCATTATACTGGTGCTTTTCCTCCAACCATGGACCTGTAGTCGCCCACTTATCTTCCTAACTGGAAGAGACCCTAGCCTTCATGGAAAGGTTAGACAATAAAAGCCAAATTGGATAGCCATCTGAGTATCTAGTGTTGTGACCTTCCTAATGTCTCACAGTCACACACTATAGATCCACTCTAACTTGCATGACACTACTAGAGAGACTACACCATCTGGAACACTTTGGACCAATAATACATGTAGAGATGGATGCATTCCTTTAGCCAAAGTTTTCATATACATACATTGCACAATGAATGTCGTCGTATGTCCACCACCCTAACTTGACTTATAAGCTGTCATGTCCTATAGTATGTTCTTAACAACCATGTCCTTTAGGTCTATGTGTGTGGGATCAATTTGAATCCTTGTCCAAATTTGAACATTTGACTCCTATTATAAGTCATTTATAACTCCATAGGTTACTTTTGGTAAAGCGAAACTAGTGACTCCACATCACCTCGTTCCTTTTTCAGTTCATCCCAAATTCAAACTTCATGACCATCTGGATCTCCCATGGTTAACATATTGATAGCATTTCATCACATATGATGATTCGATTTCATGATACTCAAGGAATTCCCTGTATTAGTAAAATAAATTAGTTTCTTAAGGTTTAATAGCTCTTATTTTCCTAATGATCTTAAGATGTTATTCACCAAACCTAATAGTTTACAATAAAGTAAAAGAAATTATATCTCATAACACTATTCAATAAGTCATAATTAAATCACATATAAAAATACTCTATATTCCTCCTTTAAACTTATTCCAATTGTCTCATGATGAGATCATGATCATAAAAGATCATACCCCTTCATATTCGAAGGTTCACATAAACATTCATAATAGATTATACAACTCCTTTTTTATAAATCACAGTCAACTTCTCATACAAGCCCGACTTAGGTAGATTTGTGTTATATACACTCTGATATATAATTGCCTTCTTGACAATCATCTCAATCTTAGGACTATATTTATTATATTAAATGCCTTGACGGCTATCATAACAGTCAAGTGACTATTTCTACTATTAACTGGAGTCATTCATAGCTCCTCTCAAGAGCTCTTATGCTCTACTCTTGTCATCATACGACATGAGCCTATAATACATATACATAGAATACATGCTCAACAATGGTGGCTTTGAGCTCCAATTATCATATATTTATTATACAATATAATACAGTTAGCTCAAAAGACCCTAGGCTCAAAACATAAAAAGAGTTTGTCTTTATAGAGCTTGGACTCAAGACCTTGAGCTAGTATCCACATTAAACATAGAGCAATGATTATTTGGCTCACTAAGCCACAAGCTTATTCAAAAACAAGATTACATAGTATTGCGACTCGATTGAGCGTAGTCCTCAAGAAGAGTTTTAGAGTTTCATAGCTCGGCTCTACGGCCTAGAGCATAGTCTTAAGAATGTTTAAAATGTTTTTTACTAGGCTCATGACCTAAAGCATGGTCTCATACAGTTTTCTGTGTTTAGAAAGCTTAGTCTTCAAGGCTTCAAGCGTATCACAATTCAAAGTTGTCTTGATAGGGTTTAGCCATATAGCTCTGAACCAATGCAAATATAAGTCTATAAAGAAAGAACAGCTCAACCAACTTGGCCTTGAGTTGCGACTTAGAAAGATATAAGTATTATACATGGCATAGCCTCGCAAGTTGTGTGCCTTAGTTTCAACATTAACAAGATTCATCAAGATACATAGACTCGGACCGAATTGAGATTTAAACTCATCAAATGAAATGTAATTTGGTGCATTCATTTCCCATTTCCCTATTCTAGGCATCAGATAGGATGCATCTTTAGTCTGTGATTCAACTAGCTACTTGCAGCTCATTCCAACCTCTGTTCACCATGAATAGTTCTGCCACCTTTTCCTTCAAACCCCAACCACAATGATCTCTCCAAAGTGACTTGCAACACAATGCAATACTCAATAGAATAAGATTGATCCCCAAGGCATGTCGAATATGGCTGATAACTACCTTTCAAACTACATAGTACCTCAACAAAAGGTGGCTCGATACTAGCAAAACATGGGATGGTTGAGCTCCCATCGATCCTCATGATCAACTAAATCAACCTAGAAATATTCCAATAATACAATAATTAAGGCAAGTAAATAATAATAACATTATTATAGATAACAACCTATTAAGAGGTTTCATCCTTGACTAAGGATTATCACAAAGAGATAATATTTGTAAAAAGATTCACATAAATAATGTCGATTATCGGGGTTAAGTGATACTCCCCTAAAATCAACTATTCCCATTAGTTGAATGACTAGGAAAATAACGACCCTGAGAACAAAAGGTAAGAGAGACCTCCTTGTCTCTTAACACTATTGTCTCTTGACTAGGAGTGATGTTCCAAGAACATCGTCTGGTCATCATGACTTGTCGTGATAACTTCAATTATAAAAAGATTATACCAAGTACATAGAAACAAGGAAAAGAGACATGACATATGTCAACTTACGAATGGAATGAGAAGGACATAGGAGTTGATTACTCAGATGGCTAGTCAACTTATGTCTTCACAATGTCTAAACCTTCCTCCAAGATTAAACTCTCCTTCCTTCTTCGAAGGACATTCATTTTCTTGTCACACTCAGTACCACAAGATTACGATCAGTGCATCATTATCATATCTCATAAAATAAATCATTTAATTTACAAAACTATTAAACATCTATATCTACTTCATAATCAAGAGTTTAATCAGATATTTCCATAATATCAAATCAATTAGCTATGACTAATCCTCTTGATTATCATGCCAAGTTAATGATTATGTCTAATTGTAAGTTGGGGATGCAACAACTTTCTTCCATAAATCTATTATGAGACACAGGAAGAGGAATGACATCACTTTATTGATGGATGAAAGAGGGAATATGGTGAACACAAAATTTCAAGTGGGCCAAGTGGCTGCCAATTATTTTCAAAACTTTTTAGCTTCCCAAATCCTAGCTGAGATGCATGAATTATTGGACAACATTCCTTCCCAACTATCGGGAGAGGATAATGTCCTTCTTGCTAAACCTATGTCCAAAGAAGAAGTTAGAGCTTGCCTCTTCTCTATGGGAGCCTTTAAATCTCCTGGCCCAGATGGCTTCCCTTTAGCTTTCTTTAAAGAATATTGGGATATAGTTGGTCGGGATGTTATTGAGGCTACTAATAATTTCTTTAGGATAGGAAAGCTACTAAAACAAATAAATAATACCTTTATAAAACTAGTTCCCAAGAAGACTAGCCCCATTACTATGAGGGACTTCAGACCTATAAGTCTCTGCAACACGGTATATAAAATCTTCTCCAAAATTCTTGTCTTAAGGATTCAGCCCATGCTGGATGGGAAGATCAGTAGAAATTAGAAAGGATTTGTCCCGAGTAGACAAATTCTTGATTTTACCATTTCAACACATGAATTTATTCACTCTATGGAAAGGAACAATATGCCTGGAATGGTTTTCAAATTAGTCATTTCTAAGGCATATGATAGGGTTGATTGGGAATTCCTCTTCAAAGTTTTGGCAAAATTTGGCTTCCAAGATGAGGCACTTAACCTTATTAAAGCTTGTTTCACCACTGTTAAGTACTCTATCTTGGTGAATTGAATTCTGAGGGGGTTCTTTAATTTGGGGAGAGGGCTTAGGCAAGGAGACCCTTTATCCCCGTACTTGTTTATCCTTATGGATGAAGTATTAAGCAGAAGTATTATGCATTTGTTGAGAAATAATGAGATCAGAGGCATTAAATTGGCTTCATCAGCTAGTCCTGCTACTATTCGATAGTTTGTTGATGACACTATCCTCTTTGGGGCTGCTTCTATGGTTGAGGCCTAGAGATGGAAGAATGTACTAAATGAATATGTTGTTTTTTAGTTCAGTGTGTTAATTATGACAAAAGTTAGATATATTTATACAATACTAGAATGGATCTGCAATAGAAAATTATGGGTATCTTGGGTTGTTTTAGTGTGGAGCTGGTAAGAACCTATCTTAGCATTCCCTTAGTTGTCAAAGAGGTCTCTCCCATGTACTAGAAATTAATTCTAGAACAAATTGAAAATAAGTTAGCTAGGTGGAAAGGCAAGTTGTTGAGCCAAGCAGGTAAGTACCAACTACTAAAGGCTTCCCTTTAGGGAATTCCCATCTACTTCCCATCTCTATTTAAAAACCCTAAATATATTGCAAATTTTTTGAAAGAATATAGATAAATTTCCTATGGAAAGGGGTGGAAGAGAAAAAAGGATTTCTTTAATCAACTGGGATAAAGTGTGCCACCCCAAATTGTAAGGTGGTCTTGGGCTAAGTAAAATCCATTGGACCAATAAATCCCTTTTGGCAAAGTTGGATAGAACTTTCTGAATAACAGCAAGGACTGGTGTAATGTAATGAGTGCCAAGTATATGTATAATGAGATCCCTTATGGTTTCCTCACTACTTCTAGTATTCCCAAGGGATTAGTCATATGGAATAATGTTTTGAAAAGTAGAACCCTCCTCCAAAAGGGGATAAAATGGAAGTTGGGGGATGGAAGAACTATCAAATTTTGGGAAGATAATTGGATAAAAGACCAATCCCTCAATAGTATTTAGGGATTCCAAAGGTTAGTTGTTTGGGATACCAATTTCTTTGGGCTTTTGGCCCTTGACTACATACTACCAAGGGTGGAGGTTGGAAACAACTGTCAGACTACTGTCAGGGGCAAATCAACCTAATGCAAGTTGATGATTTGTAGAAAATTCTCCAAAGATACAAAATTCCTATCTTACCTTCTAAGGATGAACTTATGTGGGCCAAAGATAAGGTGGGATCATTCTATGTTAAGTCTACTTACAACTTGCTTTCTAAATCTATTGAGGATTGTATCTTCTGGAGTAAGATTTGGAATCATAATCTTATTTGTAAGGTGAACCACTTCTAGTGGCTAGCGATGCATAATAGGATCTTAACTATTGACAATCTAAAGATTAGATGTTTCCAAATTACCAATAGATGTACTCTTTGCATGAAGGAGGAAGAGGTTGTGTCTCATTTGCTGCTACACTATGAGTTCTCTTTGAAGGTTTGGGGTTTGTCCTTGCAAAACCTTGGCATCTCCTGGAGTATGAATCAAGATCTTCCCTCCTTTAAGTGCTAATTCACTCCTTTCTATCACCCTTCTGTAAAGAACTCTAGGTTCAAATTATCCCTATTTTGGCTTAGGGTCTATGGAAGGAACATAATAATAGGTTATTTAGTGATAGCTCCAAATTTGCCAAGGAAGTCTTTTGTATATTCTCTAAATTGTTGGCAGAAAATGTCTCTAACAACACTCTAAAAGATGTGAAGACCCACCCTAGTAAGACTAAAACCAATATCATTAATAAGTGGAGTATCCCACTCCACATCTTCAAGGTGTCCAAGAAGATATCTTTCAGAAATACTAAGTTGCTCCCCCCAGAGAAGGATAGACAAAGCTTAATTTTGATGGACGTGCTAAGGGGAACCTAGAACTGGCCAATGGAGGTGGGGTCTTGAGATCAACTAAGAGGGATCTTTTGGCTACTTATGCTGGGGAACTGGGGGACAAATCTAATAATGTGGCTGAGGCTATAACACTCCTTTGGGGTGTGAAAGTTGCCTTATCCATTGGCATCAAAAATCTCCTAATTGAAGGAGACTTGAAGCTTATTTTAAATATTGTTCAAGAGGAAGCCAGAGTTGGTTAGCTAATTTCTGATATCATCCAAGACACCAGACATCTCCTCCAGGGTTTTGATGCTATTGAATTTAGACATGTCTATAGGGAAGGTAATAGTATAGCGGATGCTATGACTAATTTGGGAATAAATCTATTCCTGAAGAGATGCTGGAGGAACCCTAACAAACTCCATAGAAACATTAGAGATTACGTTTGTTTGGAGGCTCAAACTTGATCTTTCAATGATTGTGTTTGGAAGGTTTTTTTTAGTTTAGAGAATATATTTTGATATATATTCTTATAATCTACAATATGATGAGAAGGGGATTTTTAATGGTGCAAAGGGTGGTCAGTATCATGAGTGGCATGATGACATTAGATAACTAGCTTAAGAGCAAGGAACACCACATTACTTAGGGCCAGATCAGTAGGTTCACATGGCTTTTGCCAAGGTGGACCACAAGACGATTTCAAATTTTGGTGGTGCACACTCCCAATGACTTCCCACACAATTCTCATTATGATAATAATAATGATATGGAAGGGGAAGGTGATGGTAAGGATGGGCTGAGTGTTATGAGTAGCCATCAGAGTAAATTTAATGAATGCAAGGACTCCTCACACTCGCGATGCTAGAAAGATCTTCAATATCATTAGTGGCCTTTGGTTGTTTTTCCTCTTGTAGTACATTATTCTTCAAGGAGTTTTGAATAGGCTAGCCATGGGAGGTGATCAGGTGAGAACTGAGCCTTCCTCATGTGCTGAGTTTAAGGTTGATACAATTCTCTAGAGAATTTTCTATGAACGTGGTCTCACCCCATTCGTGGAGTGTCTCAATGGCTACAACAAGAATCTTTTGGTGTATTTTGCCATGACATGGGATTCGAGGACTGTTCGGGTGGGAGGGGTCCAATTTGATGTCAACAAAGACACTATTGCACATGCCACAAGTTTAATTTGTGATGAGAAATATTTGATGACGAAAACCAATGTTCAGGACTAGGAAAGTATGAACTAGTTTTTCAAGGAGGGTAAGTAACATGTTTGGCTATAGGGTGGATTTGAATGTGATAGCGTCATTCCTCCCTAGGACAAGGCATGTTTCCTTCTGATGAAATACATGACCCTAGAGGGTCTTTTTAGATGCTTTTATCACTACCATTTCACACATTTAAATCATTTCGTCATAAAATCCTCATCAACTTCCCTTTTTACCTATTGACTTCTCTTCAGTCTTCCACTAAACTAGCTAAAACTGCTCATGCCAATAATCCTAGAGTCATTGTTGTGCCCTTACATCAAGGTTTAATTTTTAACCTATATCATTTTCACCTTGCATTGTGTCCCCCCAAACCTATTAGGGATTGCCTAGTCAAAGAAGTTCATGATGATCATTTTGATGATGATGTCTCACTAATTGTTAAGGGTGGGGATAAGCCTCCTAAAGATATGGATAGCAGATCCCCTATTAAGTGTGCTCTCACCTCTCTTGGGTCCCCCATGAACCCTAAGGTTCTCATAGCTGGTCCCCTGGTCTAAGAAAAAGGAAACTGCTAAAGCCTCCTCGGCTGTTAAGAGAAAGGTTCCTTCATGGTGGGCCCTTTAGGTTTAGTTGGTGTTGTGTCTACTAGGTCCCATGGTCAATCTTCCCAAAAGGTGGCGGCCGAGGGCCTTTACAATCTCAAAAACAACCCCACACATTTTGGAGACAAAAAATGGGATAGGGTTAAAGCTGGGATGTCTATGACTAAGAAGACAACCAAGAACAAGAAACTCAAGAGCATGGCTTCTGGGGAGGAGGTGGTAATGACTAAGGATCTCTCCCCTAATGATAGTCACAAGGGTGACAATCAAGAGAAGGGGTGAAGAGAATGTTTTGAAGGGGAAAGGTAAAGTTCTCAAGGGTAAGATTAGTGATGGTACTCCTTCCAGGAGACCTAACATCCGTTGTTCTAGCAGGCTAGCCGGTACTAAAACCCTGGTGGCTAAGACAGTGGATTATTCGATGGCCTTAGACCCTGAAGAGGAGATTGAAATCAAGGAGGTGAGCTTACTCTAGAACAGCCTGATTTCCAAGAGGGTGCCAGTCTTTTTTAGGAGATGAACAATTACTTTTATGATACTGAGGAGGAAGATACTAAAATGGATTCTGATTAGAATGATATGGAGAGCTAAAAGAAATAATATCTACTCTCGAAGGTAAGATGAGGGTTATAGCTACTATGTGTTCTAAAGTTACTCACTGTGCAACCACTTCTTTGGCAGTCCTGTAGGATATTTAAGGAGGCAAACATGGTGATGAGAAGACCTCTAATAGCAAGGTGAATTACTTGGATTCCTCATGGAGGAATGGAATAAGCTCCTCAAGTAGTTTCTACTTCTATTTTTCTATTAGTTTTTGGTTATGGTATTGTATAAACTTTAGTATGTTTTTTAGCTATTAGTGTGCTTCTAGTCGATTGTTGGTGGCATGTTGGCTTGTTTTGCTACCCTTGTAGAATTTTCTAAAAGGGATCTATACCCTTGTTTGTATCCTACCATAATAAAAAACAAAATATTAACAATGTAGAGAATTAAAATTAAAATGATTGAACTAGTTATCCCTTCAATTATATATGGTCTCATGAATATTAAAAATCTTCTCTATTATTCTATTGAACTAAACTTAAGATTTAATATGAAATTAAACAAAGTTATAGTTAAGTTATTAGTAAAAAAATAACACTAAAATTGAAAGAAAAGAAAAGATCCTCCCTTTTTTGGGGGGTTGTAATACACCTTAGTTCTTAATACTAAATTTTCAGAAGTCAATGAAAGGAAAAAAAACACCCACCTTAAAACTCTTCTTCACAATGATTAGTTATAAACAAGGATTTTTTTTTTCAAACCTCATGGCCATCAAAACATTAAACACTCATTTATAATCTAGAATTTTTGAAAAAGAGAGTAGAAAAATCTATAGAATTCAAAAATAAAACATGATTGAATTGTCACACCAAACAAAAGGGAAATGTATCCTTCCTGCAAAGGATTTAATACTCCACTATCTAATATGGAAGAGGTAGAGGAATCTTAATTCAATATATAGATGGGCTAAAGAAGAATGATAATATTGCACATTAATGAGGAGGAAGTTGCATTTTACTCTTGTAGTAGAATGTATGCCTAGCACATGCACATAATAAAAAGAAGGGACTATAATTCCCCACACTAAAGAGGCTCCATAAGCCAAAAAGAGTGACTTACAATAGTAGCACACTGAAAAAAGCATTTATAGGAACTATCTAGTAAATAATTCAAGAATGAAAACTTTCCCATAAAAATATGTGAGTGGTAGAAGACATCGGATCGATGGATATATTTAAATAGCATAAACTGTCTCACTTTAGCCTATCACATATATACTTAGACAAGAATGAAACACTAATCCTTTGAAAACAAATTTATTTGTTTTACCAAAGGTGTGTTGGGTGGATATTTGCTAGTGTGAGTCCACAAATCCTAAGTGTAGTAGAAAATAAAATACAAGAATTTTGAATACACAAACTAATGGCAAAAATAGCAACCTGCCTCACCTGAACACTCCAACAAAGCATTAACGGTAGAGGAGAAATAGGCTAGCAAGAAATATCCAATGTTAGGCAAGCTTTAACCAAGATCTATGTTGTGCCATTCTCTAAAATCCTCACTGCCAGATCTCCGCCCACCTACACGAAAGATTGCATGAGAAAACTCTACTACTTTAAACACCTATAGGGGGCAATATGTACAAGATCATGATCAATTAAATGGTTAGCCTATACCTATAGGAGAACTAAAGATTTTTTATCATCCCCTGCCACCATATGGAACTCACCTCACTCCATGAGTGAATGCCTATTGACATAAATATTAATTTGAGAGAAGTGCCCATAAGCCATAGAAAGAATCTACAACTCTCTCTTCTCCCACCACAACTAATCTTCTCTCCACATTATCTATGTTGTACCCACTGCCTCTGAGTGTGAACTTATTAGTTGTGTGCCACTTAGAACATTGGATGAAGATACAAATCAAGACCTATTTACCCCCTCCACCTCTAGGTTAAAGATTGTTAGGGTAGGTTTTTTATTCCTTTTCATAAGGTTTTTCCTACACATATTATTAAGCTTGCTTAGGTTAATAAATTGAGTTTAATTAGGTGAGTAGGTTATGAGGTGTCACCTTCCTACAAGTGAGCATCCATTATCTATCTTGGGAAGATGCTTTTGCTATCTCTAGTCTGATAGATGGTTTCTTCTTATTGGTTGGTGTTGCCACCTCCACCCCTCTCTCTAGTCTATTTAAACTCACTACCTAGCTTGTATTTTATAATTTCCATGCTATTGTTTTCTATTTTCTAAGCAATCTATTCAGACTATTCTAATATGATCTCTTTTGTAATCTTCTCTTTGTGCTTGCCCTTAGCTTTCTAGATTTTGGGTTGTGATTTCATAACAAAATCTAACATAGTATTAGAGCGGGTGAATGCCTTTGGTTAGTCATTTAGAAGATCTAGGATTTGAGATCTTGGTTGCTCTTGAAAGTTGAGTATGCTCTTCTCTTGCATTTGATGATGACCTAGAGAATCAGAAAAAACTTGATAGAAAGACCAGTTTCTAGGGAGGGTTTTCTATGTGGCTTTGTGTTCTAGGTTCTTTCGGAGCTTTTTGGAGACTTTCTAAGCTCAAATCTAACAATTGGCTTGCATATTCTATGTTTTGATCAATCTTGTAGGTTACAACATGCCTTTTCTTATCTTAGGTATCTGATTTAGTCTTTGCATGTCATTTTTTAGTTGTCGGGCTTGTGTTTTGTTGCTAAAAGCATTTTTTTACATTAGATCCACATCTTTTGTACATCAGAAAGAAAATTGCCTTCTGGGTTTTGTTTATAGCATCAAAAAACTATTTGGGTATCTATTACTTTTTGTATGAAGCTTATATATTTTGCAGAAATGAAATTAGAAAGCTACAACAAACCCCCTCACCATTGTAGTTTTCAGTTTTGCACCTGAACTCCGAGAGGCCCGTTCTCGGTCATACGGAGGTATTTTTTAATGCTTTTTTTTTTGAAAAAAGGATAATTTTGTATTCTTCATAGTGGTGTGACTAGTTTTGTGCTCAAGTGATCCTGTTTTTCCAAAGAATTCTTTTTTCTCATCAAGTCTGACAGGTAATTTCAATTTTTAGAACTTAAAATGTCTATAACTTTCACATATGATCTTAGATTGAGGTCATTCTTTTTTTGAAAGTTGATATTTTATTGAGAACTACACATTGGTGCTATTTTAAGGTTCTTATTCTAATATATTTCTATACTTTCAATATTTGAGTCCATTTTGGACATTGTAAAACTCTTGAAAACTCTACTCCAACATTGTAAATGCATTGATCTATAAAGTGCTAAATCATTTTTATTGGGGAGATTCTTGATTGAGTGAATAGGGGGGGTCTCTTGGTGTGGTTTTGATATAGTTACTTGTGCTCTTCTTTTCCTTCACATTAATTATTCTAAGGTTCCTTTGTTAACACCTTACAATTATGCAACATGGCATTAACATGCATGGAATGCCTTTATGCAACTTGGGTATACTCCATATGTTGAACAAAAGGTAACTAAACCCATAGATGATGAGGAAAAGATAAAATGGATGCTTGAAAATACAAACGCTCTTGGATGTCTTCGTAGCCTTGTTTCCCTTGATACTTTGTTTCAAATTGAAGCATGCACAAATTCACATAATGCTTGGGAAAAACTGAAAACATTGTATCATACAACTGATGAAGTTAGAGGATATTAGATTGACAATGATTTGATGAACCCTAATCGTAAGAACTTTGGCAACATCTAAGGTTATATAACTAAGGTTAATGATCTGAGAGCACAATGTAAAGCATGTGGTAATTGAGATAAAGGACGTTCAGTTAATTTATAATGTATTGAACAAACTTGGTCCTAAATTTGCTACTTTTGTTTCTAGCTTTCACACTCAGAGGATAACTATGGGAGCTACATATATTATGCCTTCATTTGCATCTTTTTCTAAGATGTTAATGCATGAACAACAGAAGCTTATTTCTATGGGTACCATTAAGTTATCACAAAAGGCCTTGTTTGCTAGTCATCCTAAGAGATAGAAAGACTTAGGTCCTTCTGATAAGAAACAAAAGAAATTTAAGAAAAATCCACACACAGATCAAGCATAGAACAAATCCTCTTCAAAAGAGGACCCATCTAAGAAGGAGAAGTCTACTTGTGCATATTACAAGAGGACAAGACATGAAGAACATTCTTGTTATAAGAAGAATATTGATGAACTAAAACATCTTGATAAGAAGAATAATATCAGTCTACCTTCTAGAATGTCTAAGTCTTCTTCTTTTTCTTCATCACATTCTAAATAGTTAAGATCTAATAAGGAAAAAGGCTGTGCAAGTTTTCCTTCTGAGTCATAGAAAAATAAGGGTAAATCTCTTTATGCTTCTCGAGGTCTTGTATTTGGGAGATGGCTTCTTGATTTTGGATCTTCTCACCATATGGCTTCTTCACAGTCCATGTTCTCTTCTTTTGAGCCTTGTGTTATGCCACCTATTTTGATGGGCAACAATACTTACATGATTGTAATTGGAAGGGGATCTATGGATATTGGGGATAGCACCTTCAATGATGTTTTGTGTGTACCTCATTTGACAAACAATCTTCTTTCTATTTATTAGATCACCCATGGTGGAGTAGGGTAGACTATGGAATTTACACCTGATTTAGTTGTCATTCGAGACTTGGAGAGTAAAGAGATTATTGCTAATGGGATGGTTGCATCTCGATTATACTCTTTTTCAGACTTTGCACCTAATGATGGCTCTGATCCTTTGGCTATTGATCACACTCCTTGTGTGACACTTGATTTTGAGGAGAATTTTGATTACTTGAACCTAGGTATTCTCACATTTGGTCCTGTTCTTGAACCTTGCATTTCTAATCCTTCTCCTCCTATTTCTTGAGATGTTAGCATTTTAGTGATATAGGAGGCTCACATTGATCTTCTAGAGATAGTTTCTTGGGACATATTCCTACTAGACATTTCATCTTTGTTTGTAGAGTCCCACCTTGCAGATTTGGGAGACACTATTGATTGCATTCATCTTCTCTTTGATGGAGTTGATTCTTCTTCATATGTTTTGAGGGTACATTTGGACCCTCCTATTCCTTCTTTGCCTATATTTGCTTCTATAGTAACAATTTCTGTAGATACTCATGAGTCCAAACATCTGACTTAGTCATCATTCATGTTGACATCCTTTGTAGAAGTACTAGCATCTTTTATGGTACCTGATCCTATATGCTCAAAATCATGATGCCAATTGCCTGGGGCTGTCAAGTCAAATTTTAGAACGCACATGGACCCTTCCCTCCTTGCCATGAGGTGATTTGTCACATCACTCTCGCTCGTGTAGAAGTAGCCAATCAAGAGGAGGAAAGACATGACATGGGTCTATCTAATTGGAGAGCTGGACTTCATGGAGAGGGGTCGGCAAGTCTTGTGGCCTTTGTTGTTGTGTTCTAAGTTGAATGTTTCATTCAATTGAAGTGGTAGTTGAGATAACCCTATGACCCAAAGGGTCACTAGTTTCTCTTCTCCCAGGTTAGGATTTCTCCTATTCCACCTTTGTGTGGGTAAGTGGTTTTGTTCATTTATGTCCTATTGTCTCTCAATGCATTGAATGTGCTCTCATTGTATTTGGAGTTATCTAGTTTCTTCTAACAACAAGAGGACAAATGAGTCTCTTTGTGGTGCAACACATGTTTCTTGTTGTGGTCGTGGATTAATTTCCTTGATCTCATCACAAATAGCCCTTACCCACTCACCTCTCACTCCTAGGTACATTAGTGAGCCAAGATAGAGGTAAATGTGTGATGACCAAACTGTAACTAGACTTTAGGGTTTTGACTTAGGGTTTGGCTATATTTTGACTTTGCATTTACCTTGTGATGTGATCAAGGGTTTGATTGAATCATTTAACCATGGTTACCTCGTGATGGTATCAAGGGTTTGCAAGTTTGTTTTTTCTAGGGTTTCTATATGCATGCAAAGCTAAATGATATGCAAATGTGTTTTTGTGCTTTTTTAGTATTTTGGAAATAAAAAGTGATCTTTATTCTATGAAAGGGAAATATGAATGTTGTTAGATTTAGGACAAACAACTAAGAGGGAGGGTGAACCAGTTGTCACCAAAATCTAATAATTATTCTCTTAAAAACCTTCTTATATTTCAACAGCATATCAATGATTCAATCATGAAAGCATAATGAAATAATTTAAGAGCAGAAACATATTCAACACTTATAACACCAAGATTTTAATGTGGAAAACCTGGTTAAGGGAAAAACCATGGGGTGACTAACCCAAGATTGTATTCTCTATTAAAAGAATAAGAAGAATAAAATGGCACTTGCCAGTTAGGGCTCACTGCCTGAGCACACTGCTCACAAGAGGCCCACTACCTATAGGAGACACATTGTCTATATAAAAGAATATAAATATTACATACTTGAACTAGAGATTAGCATCTTCACTATGCTTGAGTCAATTCCATTTAAGCTCAACACCTTTGCTCTGCTCCTCTTCACTACCACCTTCTCATCATGACCATGGATACATTTGAATGACTTTGCAACTCTTATTTATACATGACATTGACTTTGGAATGATCATCAAAGTCAGCACAACATACACTTATTTTATTATGGAGTAATTACAAAAATACAACTTGATTTATTACATAACTTCATGTGTATCACTACACTATCAGCCACACATAGCTAGGACTTCAATCTTCTTTGAGGAACATGCCATGCTTCACAAAACATCTTCAAGATCATTTGCAACATGCACAGATCATCCGGTCAGCCAAGACTAAGAAGAACACCATCATCTGAAGGTAAATCTTCAATTACGATCTTAATCTTCAATGCAGACTGCCAACATGAACTAGAAACAATTTAGAGACCCCCAAAAGCTTGCTTGAATCACCATGAACATCCGCACCACTTTTGCTTACAGTAATCATTCACATCTTTATCTGAAACCTCAAGAACACAGATGGTCATCACTATTACATTAGAATGATTTCTTGTGGATCTCCAAACCATGAACCAATTGATTTGTCAATTCACATTAGCCTCCCAAATATGCCACCAGATCCGTAGAACATGATATTGTATTTCTAGATCTCACCAAACCTATTTGTGTCAGTTTGTCACCTCTGAACAATTGCCAGAACTAGTTTTACTCTCATGGCCATAAATCCTCCACATTTTCATGCAGACCTCTCAAATCTTGATTGGATCATCTTTAGACACATATTTACAAACCCTTTGATGCAAATTCACTGATCTTCATCTAGCTAGGATCTTCACTTCAAAGAGCTTCAATGTCTTCACTATTCTTCTCTATTTTTGATAGGACTAATTTTCTCGATATCCTGAGCACACAACTCATCCAATCCTTGACATCAATGCAATAGGAGTATGTTGACATCAATGACAACACTGATTAGGCCCATACTTACAACAATCTCCCCCTTTGTCATTGATGGCAACATATAATGTGAAAAACTATTTTAACCATCAACACAAGAACTTATCCTTACTAACTTACATAGCTCCCCCTATCAGCAACAACCATTCACATGTCTTCTCTTCCTTTACTATTCCCCCTTTGATCAACAACCAAATTTTGTTTTTCACATGTCTTCTCTCCCCCTTTGACATCAATGGCAAAGGGCACATACTTGTAACCACTTCTCATACTTCAAAATCATACTGACTGCTCCCCCTGAGTAACAACCTCCTAACATCAATCTAGATCATAAGATATGATTGTGGGATCCACTGGACTATTGCACATCAGTAATCCTTAATTCAGAACTTGAGGGGTAATAACCCCTAACTTCTCCCTAAGATACTCAAAAGAGTCCTTAGGTAGAGGTTTAGTAACAATGTCTACAATCTGATCCTTTGAGGGTACAAACTCCAATATGACTTCATTCTTGTTCACTTGCTATCTCAAAAAGTGAAACTTGATGGATATATGTTCTGTCTTTGAGTGCAACACTAGATTTTTTGATATGTTTATTGCACTTGAATTATCACAGAAGATTGTGATCGATTCTTCATACTCCACTCTAATATCTCTTAGCATTTGCTTCATCCACAATACTTGAGTGCAACTACCTGCTGCTACAATATACTCTGCTTCTGTAGTTGACAGAGATATTGCCTCTTATTTCTTTCTTAGCCAAGCAACCAATCTTTTTCCCAAAAAGAATGCACCACCACTAGTACTCTTCTGATAATCCACATCTCTTGCCCAATCAGCATCTGTATATGCATGAAGAGAGAAATCATGATCTTTAGGATACCATAATTTATACTCAACTATTCCCTTTAGATATCTAAGAATTCTCTTGATTGCCATGACATGAGACTCTCTAGATTAGCAAGGAATATGACAACAAGACCAAAAACATTCATAATATCAGGTCTAGTTTGATAAGGTATAGCATTCCTCCAATCATTGACCTGTACTTTTTCTGATCAGCCTTAGGAGATTCATCATCTTTACTTAGCTTACATTTGGTTGCCATGGGAGTATTCATTGGCTTTGAATCTTCCATCCCAAATTTCTTCAAAAATTCTTTCACATATTTGGTCTATGATATGAAGATTCCTTTCTTTGTATGAGTGATTTGTAGACCCAAGAAGAAATTCATTTCGCCAAACATAGACATCTTAAATTTTCTTTGTATTTGATTTGCAAAAGTCTTGCACATACTATCTTTCCCTCCAAAAATGATATCATCAACAAATACTTCAATAATCAAGATATTTTCATGATCAATCTTAAAATATAGATTACTGTCAGCATTACCTTTATTGAAACCACTCTTCAAAAGATGTTTCTCCAATCTTTCATACTAGGCTCTTGGGGCTTGTTTGAGTCCATACAATGCCTTCTTCAACTTGCAGACCGTATCTCCATGATCAGACAATTGAAATCCATCCAGTTGCTCAATGTATACCTCTTCTTCCAAATCACCATTTCAGAAAGTAGACTTGACATCCATCTAATATACCTTGAAAGCTCTAAAGGAAGCAAAGACAAGAATTAATCTAACTGCTTCAATTCTTTCCATCGGAGCAAAAGTTTCTTCAAAGTCAACTCCTTCTACTTGAGAATAACCCTTACAGACCAATCTAGCTTTGTTTCTTACTACTTCACCATCTTCATACAGTTTCTTCTGGAAGACCCACTTAGTTCCAATCACATTTTTGTCCTTAAGTCTAGGAACAAGATCCCAAGTGTGATTCTTTTCAATCTGCATCAATTCTTCCTCCATTGCTTTAACCCAGCTTTCATCATTTCATGCTTCACTTATTATTTTTGGTTCAATCTTTGAAATCAAACAACACTTTACTAAATCCTAAGAAAATTTTCTTCTTGTTTGAACACCTTTGCTTCTATCTCCTATGATTTGATCTTTATAATGATTTAGTCTTACATACCTAGGAGTTCTAAAATTCTCTTGCACTTCTAATTCTTGGACAGGTTCATCCAAACTTGTCTCTTCTTCTTGTATTTTTGGATTCTCCAGATCGACCTGAATTTGAACTAGAGTTGGGACTTTTTCTCCTTGGACTAAGATATCATTCTAATCATTTGCTTCATACTCATAATACCTTGAGGGACTTTCCAAGCCTTCATCAACCTTCACATTTGTACTTTCTACAATCTTTCTCAATCTCTTGTTATAACACCGGTATGCTTTTACTTTGAGTAGAATATCCCAAGAATATTCCTTCATCACTTCTAGCATCAAACTTGCCAAGGTCTTCATCTCTTTTGATATAACATTTACTACCAAAGACCCTAAAATACTTCACAGTAGGAGTGATGCCAAACCAAAGTTCATAAGGGGTCTTACTAGTATGGCCTCTGATTTGTACCTGATTAAGAGTATAGATAGCAATACTTACATCTTCTCTCCAATAGATCTAAGGAACATTTTTTTCCATCATCATGGTCCTAGATGCTTCCTGGATGGTCCAGTTCTTTCTCTCCACTACTCCATTCTGTTGTGGAGTCCTTGGAGTAGATATCTGTCTCTTTATCCCATGTTTCTCATAGAATGTTATGAACTCTTCAGATGTGAATTCTCCACCTCTATCAAACCTGAGGCATTTTATGTTTATGCCAGTTTCATTCTCTACCATAGCCTTGAATATTTTGAACTTCTCAAGTGTTTCAGATTTCTCTTTCAAGAAAGTCACCCACATCATCTGGGAGTAGTCATCAATCAACAACATGAAATACCTATCTCCTTGAAAACTCTTGATTCTTGCCAAACCACAGAGATCAATGTGTACCAAGTCTAACAATCTAGTTGAAAATTATTCCTTGCTTTTGAATCAGACTCTGTTTTGCTTACCTAAATGACATTCTTTGCACAAAATGTTAGCAGTTTTCACCAGTCTTGGAAGATCTCTTACAGCCTGAGTGTTGCTTATCTTGATGATATTATCAAAATTTATATGACACATTCTCCTATGCCACAACCAACTCTAATCAATTTGAACAAATAAGCAACTTTTTCTATTATGAACCAAGTGAAAGATGTTACCTTTTGTTTGTATACTAGATGTAATCTCAGTTCCAGAGCTTTCAAAGATCTTGCATTTTCTTTTTTTGAATCAGAGATCATAGCCTTTGTCCACCAACCATCCAACACTAAGATGATTATGCTTGAGACCTTCAACATACATAACATCACTAGTTTTATTCATTCCATCAAAACAAATGGTTCCTCTGCCTCTAATTCTGCTAGCAGAATTATCTCCAAACTTTACAACTCCACCTTCATATCTTTCCAAGCTTAAGAACTTACTCTTTTCACCAGTCATATGGTGAGAGCATCCACTATCAATAACCCATTCATCCTTTTCTTCAACCTAAGTAGCTAAAGCACTTTCTATCATCTTATGATTGGCAGATTCAATAGGCATTGGATCTTCTTCTTTGATGACAATAAACACCCAGTCACTTTCAGGTTTGTTTCCTATCTCAAATTCATCATCTGTTACTGTTGGATCTAGGGCATACAACTGAGAGGGGGGGGTGAATCAGTTGTATAAAACTTGCTCTTACTTTAAACACTTGATTCTTCTTTGTTAGTTAACGGCATATCAATTAACCATCTATGATAGCATAATGCATAAACACAAGAGCAGATAAACATCAACACATTGAACACCAAGATTTTGACGTGGAAAACCCGGTTAAGGGAAAAACCACGGGGTGATTAACCCAAGAATTATTCTCTGTTAGAAGAATAAAGAAGAATGAATGGCACATGCCAATTAGGGCTCACTGCCCGAGCACAATGCTCACAAAGAGGCCCACTGCCTACAAGGAGACACACTGTCTACAAAGTGATAAGAATCACAATCTTGAACTGGAGAATGACATCTCTACCATGTCCGGATCAGTTCCATTTAAGCCCAAAAACCCCTGCTCTACCTTTCGCACTTCTCTTTGCTATGCCACACTCATCACACCATGCACACTTCGAAATGAACTCACAAACCGTTATTTATACAAGACATTGACTTAGGAACAAACATCTAAGTCAGCAAACAACCATAAGAGTATCCGCAAGATGAATAACACATCCGGTCGGCCACCACAAGAACATTCGCAGGATGAACAACTCATCCGGTCGGCTGGTCGGAACAAGAACTTCATCCGGAAGAATATCTTCAATTTCGGGCTCTACCATCAATGCGGATCAACAACACAACCTCAACACAATCCAAGAACCTTCACAATCCTGCTTGAATGACCGGATACATCCGCACTTCCTCTACTTACTGGAATCTCTTGTCTTCCTCATCCAGAACTTCAAGAACACAGACTGTCGCCACTGTCATAATGCAAAAGGTACTTCTGGACCTCCAAATCATGTACAACTCAAGATGACACATCACAAGGACATCCCAAATACTCCTTCCAATCCACAGATTAGGATAATACAATTCCGGACCTCACCAGACCTTTCTGTGAACCTCTGTCACCTTTGAACACCTGCCGGAACTGGTTCCATACCGACAGCCACAACTCCTTCAGATCTTCATGCGAACCTCTGAAATCTTAACTGAAGCATCTCAAGACTCATATCTACAAACCCTTTAATCCGCATCCTTCGGTTCTCAACCTATACACTATATTTGCCTTCTTCTTATCACTGTTCTTCATTGTTTCTGACTGAGGCTAATTTCTTCAATATCCTCAGCACACAGCTCATCCAATCCTTCTTGTCAATGCAATATGAGTGTGTTGACATCAATGACAACACTGGTTTACCTCATACTTGCAACAATCTCCCCCTTTGTCATTGATGGCAACATATGATGTGAAAAACCATCAAGACAAGAACTTCTCCTTTCTGTCACAGCTCCCCCTATCAGCAACATGTCTTCTCCTCATTTAGTGCTCCCCCTTTGATCATCAGCCACTTGTTTTTCACATGTCTTCTCTCCCCCTTTGCCATCAATGGCAAAGGGCTCATACTTGCAATTCTCATACATCAGAATCATACCAGCTGCTCCCCCTTAGTAGCAGCTCCCCATCATCAATCCGGATCACAAGATGTGACTGTGATATCCACCGGACTGATGCACATCAGTGCATCTTAGTTCATCACCGGAGGGGCCATGACCCCTAACTTCTCCCGGAGATATTCAGAAGAGTCCTTGGGAAGAGGTTTAGTAAAGATGTCTGCAATCTGATCCTTAGAAGGAACATACTCCAATCTGACTTCTTCCTTGTTCACTTGTTCTCTCAAAAAGTGAAACTTGATAGATATGTGCTTAGTCTTAGAATGCAATACCAGATTCTTAGAAATATTAATTGCACTTGAATTATCACAGAAAATTGTGATAGGCTCCTCATATTCAACTTTAATGTCTCTTAGCATCTGCTTCATCCATAAGATTTGAGTGCAACTACCTGCTGCTGCAATGTATTCTGCTTCTGTTGTAGACAGAGATATTGCATCTTGTTTCTTGCTTAGCCAAGAAACCAATCTCTTCCCTAAAAAGAATGCTCCACCACTGGTGCTTTTCCGGTCATCCACATCTCCTGCCCAATCTGCATCTGTGTAAGCATGAAGAGAGAAATCTGGATCTCTAGGGTACCATAGACCATACTCAGATGTTCCCTTCAAGTACCTAAAAATTCTTTTGATTTCCATAACATGAGATTCTTTAGGATCAGCCTGGAATCTTACTACAAGACCAACAACTTGCATTATATCTGGTCTAGTCTGAGAGAGATACAACAATCCACCAATCATTGATCTATACTTTGTTTGATCTGCCTTTGGGGAGTCATCATCTTTGCTCAACTTACATCCGGTTGCCATGGGAGTGTTCATTGGCTTTGAATCTTCCATACCAAATTTCCTCAACAATTCCTTCACATATTTGTTCTAAGAAATGAAGATTCCTTTCTTTGTTTGAGTAATTTGCAGACCCAAGAAGAAATTCATTTCACCAAGCATAGACATTTCAAACTCACTTTTCATCTGATTTGCAAAAGTTTTGCACATACTATCTCTTCCTCCAAAAATGATATCATCCACAAACACTTCAACAATCAAAATGTTTTCATAATCAATTTTGAAATATAAGTTACTGTCAGCAGTACCTTTGTTGAATCCAATCTGCACAAGATGCTTATCCAACCTTTCATACCATGCTCTTGGGGCTTGCTTCAATCCATACAAAGATTTCTTCAACTTGCAGACCATATCATCATTATCAGACAATTGAAATCCATCCGGTTGTTCAATGTAAACTTCTTCTTCCAGATCACCATTTAGGAAGGTAGACTTGACATCCATCTGATATACCTTGAAGTCTTTGAAGGTAGCAAATGCAAGAAGTAATCTGACTGCTTCAATTCTTTCCACCGGAGCAAAAGTCTCTTCAAAGTCAATTCCTTCTATTTGAGAGTAGCCTTTACAGACCAATCTAGCTTTGTTTTTGATTACTTCACCAGCTTCATTCAGTTTGTTCTGGAAGACCCACTTGGTTCCAATTACATTCCTGTCTCTAGGTCTGGGAACAAGATCCCAAGTCTGATTTTTCTCAATTTGCATCAATTCATCTTCCATTGCTTTGGTCTAGTTTTCATCATTGCAGGCTTCATTTATTGTTTTAGGTTCAATCTTTGAAATCAGACAACATTCATCCTGATTTTGAGCAACATTCCTTCTAGTTTGCACACCTTTACTTCTGTCACCTATGATCTGATCTTCAGAGTAGTTCAGTATTACATACCTTAGAATTTTGGGAGTATCCTGTACTGTTGCTTCTTGATCAGGCTCATTCAGACCTATCTCTTCTTCCTAATTTACCGGATCAGGCTGATTCTGACTTACCGGAGAGGATTGAGTTCCTTGAACCTAAACACCACCTTGGTCATCTTCATCAAACTCATAAAATCTTGAGGGCTTCTCAATTCCTTCATCTACTTTCACATTAGTGCTTTCTATCATCTTCCTCAGTCTCTTATTGTAACACCGGTATGCTTTGCTTTGAGTGGAGTAACCCAAGAAAATTCCTTCATCACTTCTAGCATCAAACTTTCCTAGATCTTCATCTCTTTTAATATAACACTTGCTACCAAATACTCTGAAATATTTCACAGTAGGAGTGATGCCAAACCAGAGTTCATAGGGGGTCTTACCGGTATTGTTTCTGATTTGAACTCGATTGAGAGTGTAGACTGCAGTGCTAATAGCTTCTTTCCAAAACATCTGAGGAACATTTGCTTCCATCATCATTGTCCTGGCAGCTTCCTGGATGGTCCGGTTCTTTCTCTCAACTACTCCATTCTGCTTTGGAGTCCTAGGAGCAGACAACTGTCTCCTTATACCCTGCTTCTCACAAAAGTCAATGAACTCACCAGATGTAAATTCACCACCTCTATCAGACCTTAGACACTTCAGTTTCAATCTGGTTTGATTCTCTACCATAGCTTTGAAGATTTTGAACTTCTCAAAGGCTTCTGATTTCTCTTTTAGGAAGGTGACCCACATCATCCGGGAATGGTCATCAATTAGCAACATAAAATATCTATCACCTTGCCGACTCTTGATTCTTGTCGGACCACAGAGATCAGTATGTACTAATTCCAACAATCCGGTAGAGGACTGATCTTTGCTTTTGAAGGAGACTCTGCTCTGTTTACCTAGCTGACATTCTTTGCACAAACTATTTGTAGGTTTCACCAATTTTGGAAGGTCTCTTATAGCCAGAATATTGCTTATCTTGATGATGTTATCAAAATTCACATGACACATTCTTCTATGCCATAACCAACTCTGATAAACTTGAACAAATAGACAACTTTTGTTTGAACCAACCAGATGAAAGATATTACCTTTTGGTTGAGCACCAGATGCAATTTCAGTTCTGGAGCTTGTAAAGATTCTGCATTTTCCATTCTTGAACCGAAGATCATAGCCTTTGTCCACTAACTGACCAACACTAAGAAGATTGTGCTTCAATCCTTCAACATATAGTACATTACCTATTTTTCTCTTTCCATCAAAGGAAATAGTTCCCCTACCTCTGATTCTGCCAGCAGAATTGTCACCAAACTTTACCATTCCTCCTTCATACCTTTCCAAATCTAAGAACTTATTCTTGTCACCAGTCATATGGTGAGAACATCCACTATCAATAACCCAATCATCCTTTTCTTCCACTTGAGCAGCCAAAGCTCTTTCCACAACCTTGTGATTGACAGATTTAGAGGATATTGAATCTTCTTCCTTGATGGCAATAAACACCCATTCATTTCTAGATTTCCTTCCTAGTTCTGATTCATCATCTGTTACTCCTTCATTGTCATCTTCTTCATGAACATAATAGCAATTCTTTTGAAACCTTTGTCTATTAGTATTAGACCTTGCAGATCTTTCCGGACATCTTGAAGCAAAATGACCAATCTTATTGTAGTTGAAGCACTTAAAGGGTAGTTTTCCTTCATACTTATCGGATCCTCTTGGCAGTCTCTTTGCAATGAGGGCTTCAAGTTGAGCTGTTTCTGCTTCTTCTTCTTCCATGTCTCTTCTTGCTTGATCATACCATGACATCTTCCTTGATGAGTTTTCTCCCGGATCAAATCTCTGTTTGCCTTTCACATAGGCGCTGGCTTTGAAACCAGATTCAGTCTTGGGAGGATCATCTCCAAACTCGGTCATTTCAAATGCAGCTAGTTTGCTAGCCAGTTGTTCTCTTGTGACAGTTGTGTGGGCTCTGAATTCATCAATGGCAGCAACCTTGATTTTGTAGGCAGTAGGAAGGGATCTTAGGATTTTGCAGACAATCGCATTTTCATCTAGAGTTCCACCAACATTTCTAATTCCACATACCAGCTCATTCACTCTTGGCATAAAGGTAGTGATGTTTTCATCATCTCTCATCTTCAATCTTTCAAATTTCCCTTTCAGACTTTGCAACCTTGCACTTTTGACAAACTCGTCTCCTTCATACAGAAGTTCCAGTTTAGTCAGGATCTCATATGCATTTGGTAGGTCAATAACATTTGAGAGATCTGAATCATTCAATGCGCTTAGTAGGGCTTCCTTGGTCCGCAGATTATTTTCAGCATCTGTGATTTCATTCAGAGTTGTCGGACCACCTTGTGGAGGTACATATGGTTTTGAGACCATAGCCAAGTATGCTTTTCCCATACATTCCAAGTGACACTTCATGCGACCTTTCCAGAGAGCGAAGTTGGTTCCATCAAACTTCAGACTATCCTTCTTGTATGACGACATCCTGGATCTCCTCAAGCGGTTAAGCTCCTTTTAGAGGAACGTGGCTCTGATACCAATTGTTGGATCTAGGGCATACAATTGAGAGGGGGGGTGAATCAGTTGTATAAAATTTGCTCTTACTTTAAACACTTGATTCTTCTTTGTTAGTTAACGGCATATCAATTAACCATCTATGATAGCATAATGCATAAACACAAGAGCAGATAAACATGAACACATTGAACACCAAGATTTTGACGTGGAAAACCCGGTTAAGGGAAAAATCACGGGGTGATTAACCCAAGAATTATTCTCTGTTAGAAGAATAAAGAAGAATGAATGGCACATGCCAATTAGGGCTCACTGCCTGAGCACACTGCTCACAAAGAGGCCCACTGCCTACAAGGAGACACACTATCTACAAAGTGATAAGAATCATAATCTTGAACTGGAGAATGACATCTCTACCATGTCCGGATCAGTTCCATTTAAGCCCAAAAACCCCTGCTCTGCCTTTCTCACTTCTCTTCGCTATGCCACACTCATCACACCATGCACACTTCGAAATGAACTCACAAACCGTTATTTATACAAGACATCAACTTAGGAACAAACATCTAAGTCAGCAAACAACCATAAGAGTATCCACAAGATGAATAACACATCCGGTTGGCCACCACAAGAACATTCGCAGGATGAACAACTCATCCGGTCGGCTGGTCGGAACAAGAACTTCATCTGGAAGAATATCTTCAATTCTGGGCTCTACCATCAATGCGGATCAACAACACAACCTCAACACGATCCAAGAACCTTCACAATCCTGCCTGAATGACCAGATACATCCGTACTTCCTCTACTTACTGGAATCTCTTGTCTTCCTCATCCGGAACTTCAAGAACACAGACTGTCGCCACTGTCATAATGCAAAAGGTACTTTCGGACCTCCAAATCATGTACAACTCAAGATGACACATCACAAGGACATCCCAAATACTCCTTCCAATCTGTAGATTAGGATAATACAATTCTGGACCTCACCGGACCTTTCTGTGAACCTCTGTCACCTCTGAACACCTGCCGGAACTGGTTCCATACTGACAGCCACAACTCCTTCAGATCTTGATGCGGACCTCTGAAATCTTAACTGAAGCATCTCAAGACTCATATCTACAAACCCTTTAATCCGCATCCTCCGGTTCTCAACCTATACACTATATTTGCCTTCTTCTTATCACTGTTCTTCATTGTTTCTGACTGAGGCTAATTTTCTCAATATCCTCAGCACACAGCTCATCATCCAATCCTTCTTGTCAATGCAATATGAGTATGTTGACAGCAATGACAACACTGGTTTACCTCGTACTTGCAATAGTTACTCCTTCATCATCATCTTCTTGAACATAGTAACACATCTTTTGAAACCTTGATCTATTAGGGTTTGGACTTGAAGACCTTTCAAGACATCTCGAGGAAAAATGATCAATCTTATTGTAGGAAAAGCATTTGAAAGGTAATTTTCCTTCATACTTATCAGATCCCCTTGGCAGTCTCTTTGCAATAAGGGCTTCAAGTTTTTCAATGTCTAACTCATCTTCTTCCAGATCTTTCCTTTCTTTATCATACCATGTTGATTTCCTTGAGGAACTTTATCCAAGATCATATCTCTATTTGCCTTTTGTGGAGGCACTAGCTTTGAATGTAGATTCAGTCTTGGGAAGTGCATCACCAAACTCAACCAACTCAAATGTAGATATCTTACCAACCAATTGATCCCTTGTAATAGTTGTTAAAGATTTGATTTCCTCAATAGCAGTAGATTTGTGTTTGTAAGTAGGAGGTAGAGATCTGAGAACTTTGGCAACAATCTCATCTTCATCAAATATTCCACTAGTACATCTAATGCCACATGCAAGCTCATTTACTTTTGACATATATGAAGTGATATTCTCATCTTCATTCATCTTCAAGTTTTCAAACTTTCCTTTCAGACTTTGCAGCTTGGCACACTTAACATATTTATCTCCTTCATAAAGATTTTCTAGCTTTGTCCAAATTTCATAAGTAGTTTTCAAATCCATAACATTTGTTAGCTCTGAATCAGTCAAGGTACTCAGTAGGGCTTCTTTAGCTCAAAGATTACTGTCTATATCTCTAACTTCATCCATAGTTGTTGGACCATTCTTTGGGGGAACATATTTAGTTGTAGTTATGTTCCAATACTGAATTCCCATGGATTATAAGTGGCATTCCATGAGGCTCTTCCAAAGAGTGTATTTTGTTCCACCAAATCTTGGAATGTCCTTATAGGACGACATCCTAGATCTCCTCAAGCGGTTAAGCTTCTTCTAGAGGAACTTAGCTCTGATACCAATTGTTGGATTTAGGACAGACAACTAAGAGGGGGGTGAATCAGTTGTCACCAAAATCTAATAATTATTCACTTAAAAACTTTCTTATATTTCAACAACCTATCAATGATTCAATCATGAAAGCATAATGCAATAATTCAAGAGCATAAATAAATTCAACACTTATAACACCAAGATTTTAACATGGAAAACCCAGTTAAGGGAAAATCTACGGGGTGACTAACCCAAGATTGTATTCTCTATTAAAAGAATAAGAAGAATAAAATGGCACTTTCCAGTTAGGGCTCACTGCCTGAGCACACTACTCACAAGAGGCCCACTGCCTACAGGAGACACACTGTCTACAAAAGAATATGAGTATTACATACTTGAACTAGAGATTAAAATCTTCACTATACTTGAGTCAGTTCCATTTAAGCTCAACACCTCTGCTCTACTCCTCTTCACTACCACTTTCTCATCATGACCATGGATACATTTGAATGACATCACAACTCTTATTTATACATGACATTGACTTTGGAATGATCATCAAAGTTAACACAACATACACTTATTTTGTTACAGAGCAATTGCAAAAATACAACTTGACTTATTACAGAACTTCATGTGTATCACTACACTATCAACCACACATAGCTGGGACTTCAATCTTCTTCAAGGAACATGCCATGCTTCGCAAAACATCTTCAAGATCATCCGCAACATGTGCAGATCTTTTGTTCAGCCAAGACTAAGAAGAACACCATCATCTGAAGGTAAATCTTCACTTACAAGCTTAATCTTCAATGCGGACCGCCAACATGAACTGGACACAATTTAGAGACCCCCACAAGCTTGCTTGAATCACCAAGAACTTCCGTACCACTTTTGCTTATAGTAATCATTCGCATCTTCATCTAGAACCTCAAGAACACAGTTGGTCATCACTATCACATTAGAAGGATTTCTTGTAGAACTCCAAACCATGAACCAATTGATTTGTCAATTCACATTAGCCTCCCAAATATGCCATGAGATCCACAGAACATGATATTGTATTTCCAGATCTCATCGGACCTATTTGTGTCACTCTGTCACCTCTGAATAGTTGCTAGAACTAGTTTTACTCTCATGGGCATAACTCCACATTTTCATGCAGACCTCTCAAATTTTGACTAGATCATCTTCAGATACATATCTACAAACTTTTTGATGCGAATTCACTAATCTTCATCTAGTTGGGATCTTCACTTCAAAGAGCTCCACTACCTTCACTGTTCTTCTCTGTTTCTGATAGGACTAATTTTCTTAATATCCTCAGCACACAACTCATCCAATCCTTAACATCAATGCATCAGGAGTATGTTGACATCAATAACAACACCAGTTAGGCCCATAATTGCAACAAAATGCAAGCTAATATGTCTTTTCCTAATGCAAGTTTAATCTATGTTTTTTGTAACATCACTTTCCATAAAACTCAAGATTTAACTTAAGTATGTAACTTAATCAAGACATAATTAAGAATGGATTACAATAATCAAAGTTTGAACATAAAGAAACATATTATTTTCCATCATTTAAGCATGTTTATCAAATCAAGATATAACATAACTTACAATCTAGTAAATCATTACAATCTTTAGTGAAGTCCATCACTAATCAAATACATTATATGCTCTTGGCATCTTAATCGAATCTTTCCATTACAATAGACCATCTGGTCAAAATACAAACACTGTATCTGGAACTAATGACATCTATCTTCGTAAGCCTCATCTTGTCTCATGCTTGGGAAGGAGAGCATCATCCTAGTGCTTTTCTTCCAACCATGGACCTGTGGTTCCCTGCTCATCTTCCTAACTGGAAGAGACCCTACCCTTCACGGAAAAGTTAGACATTGGAACCAATCAGTTAGCCATCTGAGTAATTGGTGTTATGTCCTTCCTAATGTCTCATGGTCACACACTATAGATCCACTCTAACTAGTATGACACTACTAGAGACACTAGGCCATCTCGATCACTGTGGACCAACAATGCCTACAGAGACGGATGTATTACTTTGGCCAAAGTTTTCATACAAGACATTACACAATGAACATTGACATATGCCCACCACTCTAAATCAACTTATAAGCTATCATGTCCTATAATCACTTCTTAATGACCTTGTCCTTTAGGTCAAGTAAGAGTATGGGATCCATTCGAATCATAGTCCAAACTTTGAACATTCGACTCCCATCAAAGTTAATTATGACCAAATAAGTTACTTTAGAAAAGTGAAACTAGTGACTCCACGTCACCTCATTCTATTTAATTATTTTAATTCCAAACTTCATGACCATCTTCCTCCCTTGAGTTTATATCAATAACTTTCATCACATATGATAAAGTCGATCTCATGATATTTAAGACATTCCTTGCCTTGGTAAAATTATATTAGTTCCTTATGGATCAATGGCTATTTATTAACAATTGAGCTCATGGGTAATTCTCCAACCCTATAGTTATATTAAGAAAAAAGAATTTAAAACTCTTAACGTTACTCATTACGTCATAATTCAATCCCAAATAGTTTTAATTTATAACCTATTATAAACTTATTTTCAACTGTCTCATATAGAGACTATGACCATATTCCTTCTTGTTCAAAGGTTCATTTGGCATTCACAATCATAATAGCAGCACTACAAATAGTTCATTTTCAGCTACTCAAGTAAGCCTGAATGGGTTTTGTTTGGGTGACAATTGTTCACCGATATATATATATATATATATATATATATATATTGCCTTCCCAGTAATCCTTATAATTGAAGGACTGTGTTTTAATATATTAAAAGTTTCCACAGTGATTATTATAGTCGAGGGACTGTATACCATACAATGATGCCTAAATAGCTATCAATACAGTCATAAAATTGTATTCTATGAAATTATGCCAATACGGACATCAATATAGTCCTAAGACCATCTTCAAGAAAATGATGCCTATGCAGCCATAATAACAGTCACAAGATTGAATACAAGAAATGAGACCCTAGCGGTCACCAATATAGTTGCAAGACTAAATACAAGGAAATGAGGCCTTTACGACCAACAATACAGTTGTAAGACTATAAACATTATAAAAAAGACATGGAGTAATATATATACCTCTCTTTGAGTGCTCAAAGGCTTGACCATCATCATCATATGACATGGTTAAATACAAATAAAAAGATTCTATGCTTAGCCACTGTGGCTTTGAGCTCTAGTTTTCATATGGTAGTATGCAATATAGTGCAAGTCAAGAGACTCAAGGCTCACCAAGAAAGAGTCAATCTTTACAATACTCGACTAAACATATATCAAGAATACATATATGTTTGGTTTCCTAGCTCAGCTCTCAGCCGTAAATAAGTTTTCAAAGAGTTTAAGTATGGTCTCAACTCAGCTCCATGCCTTGAGCATAGCTTGGTAGTTATTAAGTTTAACAAACTCAGCCTAAGAGGCTTAGAGTATGAATGCAACTCAAAGTTTGTATTAAGTGGGTTCGACCAAACGGCATCCCAAACCACAGCATATGACATATTCAAAAAGAAACATAGGAATGGCTTAGCTGACTGGCCTGTGCCACAACTCAGAGAAAAATACTTATCATGCATGACATTGCTTGTAGTATGCATGCCTCATTATTCTATTAGATATCAAAGACTTCATTAATCTTAAATACCTAAGATGAGCAAAAGGTCGAATACAAACCCAGTTCTGTGATTCCTTCCATTGCTTCCCAATTTTGATTTAACACTATTCTTCCTCATACAATTATATCACCTGATAATTCCCAGAAAGCTAACCTCAGTTTCTATTGGGAATTAAGGTGTCTCAACCTTGGTAATTCCTTATATTTTTACATTGTATTTATTTATTTATTGCCTATTGTATAATTTGGATGCAAATCCTATGTTGTCATATTGTGGGAGTTTGCACAGTGATGTGTCATCCTACATGGCATATGACCACATGTAATTTTGTCCTCACATGAGGAGATAGGCATCCCACTTAGTGGTAGGAATATTTTGCCATGTGTCAGCACCTTGGATGTTGTGTAAGGGAATGTTGACCAAAACGGTTATGATAGATTCCTGTGACAAAGTTATGACATGTAAGAGTCAGAAATAGAAGCTTGTAAGTCAGGTGAAGACATGTGTCGAGGAGAATCTTTGAAAAAGGAATCTTTGGGCACCCCAAGGTGGACTATGACAAGTTGTAAGAGAATATGCTATTTATACCCTATGTATGACATATTCTCTTACAGTTGTAAGTTATGATAGCTATGACAAATTCTATGATGGTCGTAAGAGTCGTAAGAGCATCTATCATAGCCCATTTTGGAAATAGGTGACCTCTTTGGGATGGGGTGTGTGGAAAAGTGTTATAAGCATCTTACAATGTTGACCAAGTGTCCATAGGCATGGGTTTTGGGCCATGAGGCTAAGTTGGATGCCCATTCCAAGACAGAGCTAATTTTGCCTTGTATATTCTATATAAACAGGTGCTTTGAGGAGGAGTTGTATTATGTGATTGATAGATACTATTATGCTATTGGATTGACTCCAAACACAAGTGTCAAAGACTATTAAGAGCTTGCATTGCAAGTGTATTGTAACCATATTCAGTTTTTGATAATACATTGTGCAGGTTTTCAAGTGTGGGGTTTTTCACCCGATAAGGGTTTTCCCCATGATATATCTTGTCTCTCTTCTTCTGTCTTCTTTCTGGTTCTGTGTGTATTACTGCAATATCTCTATTATATGTTTCATGTTGTTGTAATTGTAAAGATTAAATTGAATTTGCATATCTCTCCCCTCATTAGATTAGTGTAGGAAGTGATTTCTGCACACCTAGCTTCCTTTCAATTGGTATTAGAGCTTGATCACCTTTGGTTCTAGTTGTTGGGTAGGGGTTTTTGAAGCTAATCTTAAGTTGAGTGGGAGTCTAAGCAGAGTATTTTGAATCTTATTGTAGCTAGAAGATGGTAAGCACATCTGGAAGGATAGAGGTGGAGAAATTTAATGGTACTAATTTTGAGCTATGGAAGTTCAAGATGGAAGACATGCTTGTTGATCAAGACCTCTGGGAAACTATTAGTGGAACAAAACCTACGGCAATGTCACATGCTGATTGGAATATCAAGGATTGAAAGGCTAAGGGTCTCATAAGACTTAGTCTTACTAATTATGTCCTGTTAAATGTCCATGACGAGAAAATTGTAAACTTGCTTTGGAAGAAGTTGGGAGATGTGTATCAAGCGAAATCCCTAGTTAAAAAAATTTTTCTGAGAAAGAAGTTGTATTCTCTTTGAATGGAGGATGGAGGATCTGTTGTAGATCATATGAATGCTTTCAACATGTTAGTTGCACAATTGACATCTATTGGTGTGAAGATGGAGGAGGAGGATCGTTGTATGACCTTGCTTTGTTCTTTGCCGAAATCATGGGATCATCTTGTCATGGCTATAGGGAGAACCACATCCACATTCAAAATGGATGACGTGGTATCTTCATTGTTGTCTAAAGAGATGTGGAGAAAGTCTTCTGAGGTAGCCAAAGAGGCTCTTGTAGTTCGTGGAAGACCCAAGGAGAAAGGGAAAAAGAAGGACAAGAAAGATGAGAAGGGTAGGTCCAAATCATGTGGGAGATCCAAATCTCCTGGAAAGTCCAAGGCTCTCTATTGGAACTGTGAAAAAACTAGGCATTTCCAAAAGGAATGCAAAGAGGAAAAGAAAAAAAAGAACCTAGATTCAGATTCTGACAAGTCACAAGATGATGGTGATGCTTTCATCGTAGCCCTAGCAACCCATGCATCTGATGATGTGTGGTTGATTGATTCTGGTACATCATTCCACATGACCTCGCATTGAGACTAGTTTATTAAGTATGAGGAGTTTGATGGTGGAAGGGTGTACCTAGGTGACGACTCTCATTTGAAGATTGTTGGTCATGAAAGAGTCTCTATTTGATTACATGATGGATGAGTGAAGGGGATCTCTGGGGTTATGCACATCCCAGGTTTAGTACAGAACCTGCTTTCTGTAAGTATGTTGAATGATGTAGGTGTGCAGGTTGTCTTTTCGAAAGAAGGATGCAAGATGACTAGAGGAGCTATGGTGCTTGTTAAAGGTACTAGGAGAAGTACTCTATTTCAATTGGAGGCATGCATTTCACATTGCAATAGTTCTTCTGATTTGAGGAAGAGGTTAGCAGTCACTTCATCCCCACCATTTGAACCAGCAGTGAAGAAATCTGTTGTATCTAGTCCTGATGGTTGTATTCATGCCTTGGAAGTTAAGCTTCCTATTGAAAAGACAATGTTATGGCATAAGAGATTTGACCACATTGGTGAGAAGGGTCTTAGAACCCTGAAAAATAAAAACCTCATTGAGGGGTTAGATAATTGTAATCTTGATTTTAACTTTTGCGAACATTGCATATATGGAAAAAAAAACCGTGTTCAGTTTTATTTGAGTTCTCATAAATCTTTTGGTGTGTTGGACATTGTTCATTCTGATGTATTTGGTCCTCTTAATGTTCCTTCGTTATCAAAATCTATATATTTTTTATCTTTCATAGATGACTACAGTAGAACGACATGGATTTATTTTCTTAGAGGAAAATCTGAAGTCTATAGTAAGTTTAAGGAGTTTAAAGCCTTTGCTAAAAATTAGACTGGTAAAAGGATTAAATGTTTGAGAATTAACAATGATGGTGAGTTCTATTCTATAGAATTCAATAATTATTGCAAGGAACTTGGGATTGAAAAACATAAGACAGCTCCATACACCACGTAGCAAAACGGAGTTGTAGAGAGGATGAACATGACACTGATGGAGAAGGCTAGGAGTATGCTTAGTGGAGCTAGCCTAGAACAAAAGTTTTGGGCTGAAGTTGTTACCACTGCTTGCTATCTGGTAAAAGGATCTCCTACATCAACTCTTGTTGGTAAGAAACCCATGGAGGTGTGGTCTGGTAGAAAGCCTTCAATAAGGCATCTTCATGTTTTTGGTTGTGAGGCATATGCACATGTGCATAGGGAGAAGTGGTCAAAATTGGAGAACAAGCCTGTTAAGTGTATCTTCATTGGCTATGGTGTTGGTGTGAAAGGATACAAGATTTGGGACCTTGTGGCTGAAAAAGTGTTGTATAGAAGAAGTGTCATCTTTAGAGAGCTAACACCTTCTTCCACTGTTTGATAGCCAGAAGAAAAAGAAAAGAAAGAGGATGCTGTTTAGTTTTATTCTTCCCCTGAGAAGATTGAACAGAAAGACAGTGTTGGGCCTGATGGTGAGAAGAGTTCTAGCAGCTCTGAAAGCTCAGAAGAAGAAGCTAAAACTTAACCTTTGCCTTTGAGGAGGTCTACATGAACAAGAAAGCAACCTAAGAGATTTGGTTATACATTGCTTGATTCTAGTTGTGCTTTTTCTTTGCTTACTAATAGTGATGAACCTAGAACTGTGTCAGAGGCTATGGATATGAAAGATGCACATTCTTGGAAGGAGGACATGGAGGATGATATGGCTTCTTTGAAGAAGAATCAAACTTGGCACTTGGTGCCTTTGCCTGCTGGACAGAAAACTATTGGATGCAAACGGGTGTTCAAGAAGAAATTTGGTGCAGGTGGTAGTGTTGAGAAGTATAAGGCCGAATTGGTTGCAAAGGGGTATTCACAAGTGGAGGGTATAGATTATGGTGAGATCTTCTCTCCCGTTGCAAAGATGACATCCATTCGATTCCTGTTATCTCTTGCAGCAGTGTATGACTTAGAGGTAGAACAGATGGATGTGATGATAACTTTCCTTTATGGTGATTTGGAGAAAGAAATTTGCATGTCACTTAATCAAGTCATAATTAAGAATGGATTATAATAATCAAAGTTTGAACATAAAGAAACATATTCTTTTCCATCATTTAAGCATGTTTATCAAATCAAGATATAACATAACTTACAATCTAGTAAATCATTACAATCTTTAGTGAAGTCAATCACTAATCAAATACATTATATGCTCTTGGCATCTTAATCAAATCTTTACATTACAATATACCAAGTGGTCAAAATTCAAACACTGTATCTAGAACCAATGACATCTGTCTTCATAAGCCTCGGCTTGTCTCATGCTTGGAAAGGAAAGCATCATTATTAAATCTCATAATCAAGAATCATTTAAAACTATTTATCATTTGTTTCTACTTCGTAATCAAAAGTTAAATCATATATTTCCATAATATCAAATCAATTAACTAAGCCTAATCCTCCTGATTATCATGTAAATTATTGATTAAGTCTAGTTTGTAAATTGGGGATGTAACATATCTCTCCACATAAGAATCATCATCCCCAATGATTAATTGTCTTTAAAACAAACCAACATACTATGAAAAGTTTTTAAAACATAATATCAAATGTTTGAGAAAATATGAGAAAATATAGCATGGAAGTCATCATAATTTTCCCAGGTGGCATTTTCCACTGAATATTGGTCACATTGGACCTTGCACTATGTTATTTCCTTGTTACGTAAGCATAACTTAAGCATTTTGAGCACCTTCATGGGCTCAATCACCACCACTACTAGGTCTTTCACCTGTAACATATTCCAATCAAGCATAGGAATCTAATTATTAGCACAGGAATTAAACTTTTTCAAGTAAGAAACATGAAACACATTATGCATCATGGCAAGTGCTAGCAGTAGAGCAATTCTGTATGCCACTAGGTCGACTTCTTCTAGAACTTCAAATGGCCCCACATATCTTGGTGCTAGTTTGGACATTTTTTGAAATTTGATGGAACTTTTATGGTGTTTTACCCTAAGGAGAATTTTATGTCCCACGGTGAAATGTCTTTCAATACGTTTAGCATCTATGTAACTCTTCTGTCTATCATTAGCTTTTGCTAATCTCTTTTTAATCAGATGGACTTGTTCTTCTATTTTAGTTAGCATTTTTGAACCAAGGCTAACCCTATCTTCAAGCTTATATTAGCTTATAGGGGTTCGACACTTCCATCCATACAATACCTCAAACAGTGCCATCTTAATGGCCAAGTGGTAAGAGTTATTGTAAGTGAATTCCACTAAAGGAAGATAATCCTTCCATTTGTATTGTTGATCCATGCAATACATCCTTAATAAGTCCTCCAACACTTGGTTCACCCTTTCAGTTTGTCCATCCATTTGAGGATGATAAGTAGAGTTGATGTTCAATTGTGTCCCAAGCAAAGAGAATAAAGTTTTCCAAAACCTAGATGTCATCCATGAATCCCTATCCTATTTAACCACAGAGTTATTTTCACCTTGATTATTGGGGTCTAGTACATTTGGAGTACATGCATGAATACTGCCAGTTTTAAATCATGTGGAGCATAATTTTGTAAATTGTTTTTTGGTTTGGATGATTCATATATAATAACATGTCCATCTTGGACTAGTACACCACCTAAGCCTTCCCCTGAGGCATTAGTAATGACTACAAATTGACCATTTGGGCCAGGCACTTTTAAAATCAGAATTGAAGTCAATTTTTCCTTTAGCAGGTCAAAGGCCTCTTGGCCCTTCCTTTTCAAGGAATGTATAGGATAAGAAATCTTAAAGAATTTTTTCACAAACATCTTGTAATAACTAGCAAGGCCCATAAAACTTTAGACCTCATGAACATTTTTTGGTTCAGGCCATTCAGAAATAGTCTTAATCTTAGCTCAATCTACAACTATTCCCTTAGATGAAAATATATGATCCAAATATTGTACTTTCTAAAAGAAGGTACACTTAGAGAGCTTACCATATAGTTTATGCTCTCTTAATCTCTGAAGAATGATTCTCAAATGCTGCATATGTTCCTCTTCATTCTTAGAGTAGATTAAAATATCATCAAGAGATACTAGGACAAACTTGTCCAGCCAGTCTTTGAACATACTATTCATAAGATTCATAAACATTGAAGGGGCATTTGTCAACACCGAAGGTAGGACAATGAATTCATAATGTCCATTTCTAGTTATAAAGGTTGTCTTATGGATGTCTTCATCCTTCAACCTCAACTAGTGATATACCGATCGAAGATCAATCTTAGAAAATACTGTTGCACCTCTCATCTGATCAAAAAGATCATCGATACAAGGTAGAGGGTATTTGTTCTTGATGGTTTCTTTATTTAACATGCGGTAGTCTATACACAACCACAAAGTGCCATCTTTCTTTTTCACAAAAATGACAGGTGCTCCCCATGGCGACACAATGGGTCATCGACCCCTTATCCAACAGCTCTTGTAGTTGAGCCTTTAACTTCATTAGTTCAGTTGTGGTCAACCTATAAGGAGCTTTAGAAATAGGTTCTGACCTAGCTATAATATCAATGGAAAAATCAAAAGCTCTCTTAGGTGGTAACCTTGGAAGATCATTTGGAAATACATCCTCAAAATCTCTGAGAAGAGGATACCTATCTATATCTGGTCTTTCCTAACCTATGGACTCCTTCATCTCTACTTCATTAAGGTTTTGGGTTTCATAAAAAGTCAATTCATCTTGAAAGTAGGTTTCCTTTGTTTCATCTATTTTATCCATATTAACACCAAAAAGTTGGCATGCTTTTCTCTATGCTCTTTTTATTTGTAAGGCAGAGATTTACCTCAATTTAATTTCTCTAGGCTTTCCTTGAATATGGACTTGGTTTCCTATATCATCCAAACAATCTACTATTTGAGCATAACAGTCTACTTTGGCTCAATGTATCCATAGCCAATTCATTCCAAGGATGATATCATATGAGCTAAGTAGAGCTACATAAAGATTTACTTTAGTGGAAAAGTTTGGAAGTTCAACCTAAGCTTCAAACAAACATTGCTCTACCTGAGCCTTGGTATGATTTGCATACTCTACAGACCAAGTATTTGCCATGAATCCTACTTTTCTAGGAATCTTATTTACAATTTTGGGAGCAATGAAACATTTTGTGGCACCTGTATCAATTAAAACTAAAATAGGAACTCCAAACAAAATACCTTTTCTCTCTACTGGAGTTATTTGATACTCATCTTGATGGTTATCCAAGGCCACATGGATATGTTGCTAGAATGCCACTTGCTGGGAACGTAGAGGATTTCCTCTTGATTGCACTCCTTGTGATTTGTTGGGACACTGATTGGCATAGTGGTCTCCACCACAAGTGATGCATCCTCCAACTGGTCCTCGCCTCTCTTGAGGTTTGCCAGAGTTGTTCCCATTCTTCTTGGAGTGGTTATTCCCCTTTTTGTCTCCCTTGGATTCATTTTGCTTATTTTTAGGCCCTTTATCAGTCTTCTTAGTGTAATCTTATTTCTTCCCCTTCTTCTTTAAGGGTTGAGAAGATTGAGACCAATTGTATCTCTTCATGTTCCTTTCTCTATTGGTTGATATAGCCTTCAGGTTCTATTCTTGCCTAACGGCCTTCTCATAAAACTCAAGATTTAACTTAAGTATGTAACTTAATCAAGTCATAATTAAGAATGGATTATGATAATCAAAGTTTGGACATAAAGAAACATATCCGTTTCCTTCATTTAGCATTTTTATCAAAAGTAGATATAATGTATTTGATTAGTCATGGACTTCACTAAAGATTGTAATGATTTACATAATCAAATCTTTACATTACAATAGACCAACTGGTCAAAATGCAAACACTGTATCTGGAACCAATAACATCTGTCTTCATAAGCCTCAGCTTGTCTCATGCTTGGGAAGGAGAGCATCATCCTGGTGCTTTCCCTCCAACCATGGGCTTGCGGTCCCTTGCTCATCTTCCTAATTGGAAGAGACCCTACCCTTCATGGATAGGTTAGACATTGAAACCAATTGGTTACCCATTTGAGTAACTGGTGTTGTGTCCTTCCTAATGTCTCATGGTTACACACTATAGATCCACTCTAACTAGTATGACACTACTAGAGACACTAGGCCATCTGGATCAGTGTGGACCGACAATGTATGTAGAGACAGATGCATTATTTTGGCCAAAGTTTTCATATGAGACATTATGCAATGAATGTTGTCGTATGTCCACCACCCTATCTTGACTTATAAGTTGTCATGTCCTACAGTCAGTTCTTAACAACCTTGTCCTTTAGGTCAAGTGTGAGTATGGGTTCCATTCGAATCACAGTCCAAACTTTGAACATTCAACTCCCATCAAAGTTAATTATGATCAAATAGGTTACTTAAGAAAAGTGAAACTAGTGACTCCACGTCTCCTCATTCCGTTCAATTATTTTAATTCCAAACTTCATGACTGTCTTGGTCCCTCCAGTTTATATCAATAACATTCATCACATATGATGAAGTCAATTTCATGATACTTAAGGCATTCCTTGCATTGGTAAAAGTATATTAGTTCCTTATGGATCAATGGCTCTTTTATTAACAATTGAACTCATGGGTTATTCTCCAACCCTATAGTTATATTAAGAAAAAATAATTTACAACTCTTAACGTTACTCATTACATCATAATTCAATCCCAAATAGTTCTAGTTTATAACCTATTATCAACTTATTTTTAACTGTCTCATATAGAGACTATGACCATATTCCTTCTTGTTCGAAGGTTCATTTGGCATTCACAATGATAATAACAGCACTACAAGTAGTTTGCTATCGGTTGCTCAAGTAAGCCCGAGTGGGTTTTGTTTGGGTGACAATTATTCATTGATATATATATATATATGTATATATATATATATACATATATATATATATACATATATATATATACATATATTCATATATCTATATATACATATATACATATATAAATATATATACATATATACATATATATATATATGTATATATATACATATATATATATATATATGTATATGTGTATATATACATATATACATGTATATATATGTATATATACATATATATATGTGTGTGTGTGTGTATATATATGTATATATATACATATATATACATATATACATGTATATATAAATGTATATATATATGTATATATATGTATTGATTGATGAAGGGGATAAATCACAAAACATAAAATAATAGATATTGAACACAACAAATAGAACTTTCTTTTTTTGAACTGGGCAACTCATTACATTACAGAAGCTCAATTACAATCAGAGGATGAATCCTCTACTAGATGCAACACATTACAGCTTTCCCAACCTCAAGACTCTAGAATCTTCAGCCTTCTGTAACCCTAAATCAGCTAGGGTTTCTATTTTCCCACCTATTCTTGACTCTACACTGGCCCCCTTAACTCTACTACTACCCAAGGTTCCCAAAACAGTCATAAATAGCACTTTTTGGTGGCCTCCAGCGAAATTTCAAAATTTGCAACTCCCTCCATAAGTAGGTCAACTTCCGGGAAGCATAACTTTTAATCAGGGTGTCTGATTGACGAACTATTTTAGGCGCTGGAAAGCTCGTGATGTAAAATATCATGGAGGAAATTCATAAATGGATTCCCTCAACTTTTTGAGATGTTATGAGAAGTTTTAGTGCCTCATATCTTGTTCCGTAAAATTTCAGGGGCTTTTCAGAAAACAAAAACTTTAATATTTTTCAGCTCACAAATGATCTTTGCCTGATTCCTTCACCAAATGTCTTATATTTCCATTATATAACTTTCTGAATGTTTTTGCTTCATTACATGCCCAAATGCAAACTTTCAAAAAATAGCAGGTACACTTTCCTAAATAGGTAGGTCGCTATTTTTAGTAGTTTTGGAAAAATTGAAAGTCCTACATTATTATTCTGGATATTATGGAACCAAAAACACTAATTATGGAAAGAAATGAGAACAACTACAATGGTTTTGAATTAACTTCTTTTTGGGTGATGCAAGATTGCCCTTACACCTCTGGATGCTCCTGCATGAGACACCCAGGGTAATTTAAGAAGTGACCTTGTCACGTCTTAGGTGTTTGTGTGAGGAAAACCCAATCGGTCAACCTCTACCTTAGACAACCAAGAAGAATATTCAATAGGCCTTGCTTTCCATTTCACTAGATATTCTTCATATTGCCTGTTCCTAGTGCTCCTTCCCACATGGCTATCCAAGATCAATTCTATCTCCTCTGTTGAAGTAGATGCCGGAATACTCCACTGTTCCTTTGTTGGTCCATCCTCTATCCCACCTTCATGATATCCTGATAAATCACCAATGTTAAAAATAGAGGAAATATTGATCCCACTCGGTAGCTTTACCTCATATGCATTTCCTGAATCATGCTTCTTCTAGATTTTGCATGGTCCAAATTTCTTCATTTTCAACTTATTGTATGTTCCAATTGGGAGCCTTTCTTTTCTCAGGTGAACCATGACTTCATCTCCTACCTGGAACTCCTTATACCTCCTCTTCTGATCTACTTTAGCCTTGTACTGAATATTCATTTTATTAATGTACTTTCTCACCTCTTCATGTAAATTCTTTAGATGTTCTGCAAAGTCTTCAGCTTCGGCACTTGTCTTTTCTCCATTGTCTAGCTTCCTTAACTCTGAAGCATTTCTTGGACTATTCCCATATATAATCTGGAATGGTGATTTACCAGTACTCCTATTGACAGAATTGTTGCAAGCAAATTCTGCCTGTGGTAATATTAAATCCCATCCCTTGGGCTTATCTCCTACCAAGCATCGTAGCAGGTTACCCAAACTCCTATTCACCACTTCAGTCTATCCATCAGTCTGTAGATGGTGTGCAGAACTGAACTTCAAGTCTGTCTTCAATTTCTTCCATAATGTCCTCCAGAAATAACCAACAAACTTGGTATCTCGGTCTGAAACTATGCTTTTTGGTACACCATATAGTCTCACCACTTCCCTGAAAAATAACTCTACAATATGAATAGCATCATTAGTCTTCTAACAAGGAATAAAATGTACCATTTTTGAGAAGTTGTCCACCACCAAAAAAATAGAATCATGTCCTCTCTATGTCCTTGGTAAACCAAGAACAAAATTTATGCTAATATCATCCCATGGCTTCTCCGGTATAGGTAATGGTTGATACAACCCTGTATTCTGACTTGTTCCTTTTGCCATCTGACACACTCTGTAACTCTGCACAAATTTCCTCACATCCTGTTGCAACTGTGGCCAATAATAATTTTCACTAATAATGGAAATGGTCTTATCTCAACCAAAATGTCCAGCTAATCCCCCACTATGCTTCTCCTTAATTAGGTTCTCTCTCATGGAACTCCTTGGAATGCACAATTGGCTTCCTCTAAACAACATGCCATCTTGGATTATGAAATCCAACCATTTTGTCCTGTCCAAAGTAATAGGTTCCAAACAAGATTTCCAAGCCTCTACAAAATTTGGATCATTAGGATACAAACTTTTGAGCTCATCGAACCCAACAACCTCTAACTTCATTTCTATCAACAAATTTTGCCTTCTGCTCAAGGCATCTGCAACTCTGTTGGACTTCCCACTCCTGTGCTTCAAAACAAAAGTATAGCTCTGCAAAAACTCAACCCATTTTAAGTGCCTTTGATTTAACTTTCCTTGACTATTAAGATATTGTAAATCCTGATGATCAGTATATAAAATAAACTCTTTTGGAAACAAATAATGTCTCCATTTCTTCAAATCCTGAACTATTGCATAAAACTCTTGATCATAAATAGAATACTTTTTCTTGGCATCATTAAGCTTCTCACTAAAATAGGCAATGGGCTTACCTTCTTGGCTCAAAACAACTCCTATACCACTACCACTAGCATCACAATCTACCTGAAATACCTTATTAAAATCTAGAAGTGCCAAAACAGGTCGTTCTATGACTTTCTACTTCAATGTGTCAAAGCTCTTATCTACTCCTTTAGTCCATCTAAACTCTTTTCTATCCCCTCTCATTGTCTCAGTTAGGGGTGCACAAATGCTACTAAAATTCCTGATAAACTTTCTGTAAAAACTTGCCAAGCCATGAAAAGATCTTACCTCTATTGCACTCCTTGGCGTAGGCCATTCAATGATAGCCCTTACTTTTTCTGGGTCCATCTTAAGACCTTCCTCTGAGACAACAAATCCTAGGTATACCAACTCCTTCTTTTCAAAACTACATTTCTTTAGATTAATCAGCAACTTCTCTTCCCTCAACTTCTCTAGAACTCTTCTGATATGCATCAGATGCTCATCCCAAGTCTTACTGAAAATCAAAATATCATCTAAATAAATAATAACAAAACTTCCCAAAAATTCTTTCAATACCTCATTCATGAGCCACATGAATGTGATCGGTGCATTGGTTAGCCCAAATGGCATGACTAACCACTCATACAAACCTTCCTTTGTCTTGAAGGTTGTCTTCCATTCATCTCCTTCTCTGATACAGATCTGGTGATACCCACTCTTCAGGTCAATCTTCGTGAAGTACTTGGCTCCACTCAAACAATCCATGATGTCGTCCATTCTTGGCAATGGAAATCTATACTTGATCATTATCTTATTGATGGCTCAAGAGTCTGTACACATCCTCCATTCTCCATCCTTCTTTGGTGCTAGTACTGTAGGTACCGCACATGGACTTAGGCTCTCCCTTATCAGTCCCTTCCTCAACAACTCCTGAACTTGTCTGTTTAGCTCTTCATTCTCTGCAGGGGTCATTCTATGGGCTGCCTTGTTTGGCAAACTGGCTCCTGGTATCAAATCCATTTGATGACTTATCTTCCTTACTGGTGGTAAGCCTTTTGGTACATTATCAGAGATAATGTCCTGGAACTCTTCCAACATATCTAAAACTTCTGATGGTACATCTTCACATTTCTCTTGACTAATCTTAGGATCAATGCAAAGCAATGATGCTCATGCTTCATACCGTCCAAAATTTTTTGACCATCTACCAAGCAAATTCTGGTAGTACTACATACCTTTTCTTCCACCTCCTTCAAAGGCTTCAACTTATGATGAACTCCATCCTTTGTTAGGGAATATGTGTTTGCACGACCATCATGGACAGCACTCCTATAATATTGCCATGGCCTCCCCAATAGCATTTGACATGTATCCATCAGTATGATATCACACAACACCTCATCATGGTAGTCACCAATCTTGAACTTCACTAAACACTACTCATTGACCAAAGCTCTATGGTCCTTCTGCAACCATGCAATCCGATATGGATGTAGATGCTTTCTTCTTGTTAACTTCAACTTGTCAACCATCTCCTCTGAAACAAGATTATCAGTGCTTCCACTGTCAATAATAATATCACAACACTTACCTTCACATTTGCACCTTGTGCAGAATAAACTCTTCCTCTGATTGGGTTCTCTCTCCTCATTTAGCAAGGTTCTTTTGACAACTAGGGTTTCTCCCCTTTCAGCATCTTTAGAATGCTCAGAATGTGCATCTTCATTTACATGTGCAACTCGTGCATTACCTTCAAGTCTTCTATTTGTCCTTCCTTGATGTTGCGGACACTCATATGCTCAATGCCCTTCTTCTCCACATTGGAAACATGTTCCTTTGAAAGCTCCTCTTCCAGGTCCTTGCCCAGGTCTACCTCTTCCTCTTCCTCTTTGCTCACCATTGTTCTGGTCAAGAGGGCAGTAGGTATTATCCCCTCTTTGATTTCGACTGGTGCCTGCTTCTTCACTTTTCTTTTGATCTTCATTACGGCCTCCATAGGGGCTTCCACCAGTCCTTCCACCTTGACCTCTCCCCCTTTGCTTGCTATCAAATCTTTTGTTCAGCTTCTCTTCCACCTTCAGGGAAAACTGGTACGCATCTTCTATGATGGTCATTTTGACCAGGCTCAACTCCTCTTGAATACTCAGCCTCAACCCATTAATGTAACGGGCTACCTTCTCCTTGTTGGGCTCTGCATGGCCTGTCCTAATAGTAATTTTATAAAACTCTTCTGCATACTCCTTAACAGACTTGTTACCTTGCTTCAGTCCTTGCAACTTCTTCAGCAACTCCATCTCATAGTCCACAGGAATGAACTACTTCTTTAGTTTCTCCACCATCCGATCCCATCTGGTGATCTTTCCTTTTCCTCTTTTGTTCCTCTCTAATTGGACCTCCTTCCACCAAATATTGGCGTGGCCCTTCAACTTTATTTTTGCAAACTTAACCTGATCTGGGTCCTCCACATCTTCATACTCAAAATACTCCTCCATGTCATTGATCCAATCAATAAGTTGTTCTGGATTCAAATCTCCAGAATATGTAGAAACTTTGATCTTGGGCCTCTTTCTGATCTTTGAAATGGCCCTCAACAACCTAACTTTTGTAGGATCTATGGCAGCTTCTTGTTCTTTCTCAGATAGCTCTTCTTCATCTTCACCTTCACTTTCTTCTCTCGTCCTCGGCTCAAACCCTCTTCGTAGCTCCTCTTGAAATGCATTGATTTGCCTTTATAGGGCTCTAAAACCCTCTTCCGTCAAATCATTCCTCCCAACATGATTTCTTCGTGGAGGCATCTTGGTCTCCGCAGCAAACCCACAACCTTAGGTCCTGGTGCAAACTGCCTCACGGTTGGCGATTTGTCTACACACTTAGGAACCCTTGCTCTAATACTACTTGATGAAGGGGGTAAATCACAAAACACACAATAACAGATATTAAACACAACAAATAGAACTTTCTTTTTTTGAACTGGGCAACTCATTACATTACAGAAGCTCAATTACAATTAGAGGATGAATTCTCTACTAGCTGCAACACATTACTGCTTTCCCAACTTCAAGACTCTAGAATCTTCAGCCTTCTGTAACCCCAAATCAGCTAGGGTTTCTATTTTCCCACCTATTCTTGACTCTACACTAGCCCCCTTAACTCTACTACTGCCCAGAGTTCCCAAAATAGTCATAAATAGCACTTTTTGGCAGCGTCCAGCTAAATTTTGAAATTTGCAACTCCCTCCATAAGTAGGTCAACTTCCGGGAAGCATAACTTTTGATCCGGGTGTCTGATTGACAAACCGTTTTAAGCATCAGAAAGCTCGCGATGTAAGCTATCACACTGGAAATTCGTAAATAGATTTTTGTCAACTTTTTCAGATCTTATGAGAAGTTTTAGTGCCTCATATCTTGTTTCGTAAATTTTCAGGGGCTTTTTAGAAAACAAAAACTTTAATATTTTTCAGCTGACAAATGATCTTTGCCTGATTCCCTCACCAAAGGTATTATATTTCCATTATGTAACTTTCTAGAAGTTTTTGCTTCATTATGTGCCCAAATGCAAACTTTCAAAAAATAGTAGGTACATTTTCCTAAACAGGCAGGTCGCTATTTTTAGCAGTTTTGAAAAAACTGAAAGTCCTACATTATTATTTTGGATATTATGGAACCAAAAACACTAATTATGGAAAGAAATGAGAACAAATACAATGGTTTTGAATTAACTTCTTTTTGGGTGATGCAAGATTGCCCTTACACCTTTGGATGCTCCTGCATCATATATATATGTATATATATATATATATATATGTATACATATATATGTATGTATACATATATATGTATATATGTGTATATATGTATATACATATATATATATATACATATATATATACATATATATACATATATATATATATATATGTATATACATATATATACATATATATATAGCCTTCTTGGCAATCCTTATAGTCGAAGGACTGTATTTTAAGATATAAAAAGTTTCCACATTGATTATTACAATCAAGGGACTGCATGCCATACAATGATGCCTAAATAACTATCAATTCAGTCGTAAGACCGTATTCTATGAAATGATGCCAATGCAGTCATCAATACAGTTATAAGACTGTCTTCAAGAAAATGATGCCTATGTGGCCATCATAACAGTTGCAGGACTGAATATAAGAAATGAGACCTTAGAAGTCACCAATATAGTCGCAAGACTGAATACAAGGAAATGAGGGCTTTATAGCCAACAATACAGTCGCAAGACTGTAAACATTATCATAAACACATGGACTAATATATATATATATATATATATATATAACTCTCTTCGAGCTCTCAAAGGCTCGACCATTGTCATCATACGACATGGTTAAATAGAAATAAAAAGAATATATGCTCAACCACTGTGGCTTTGAGCTCCATTTTTCATATGGTAGTATGCAATAGAGTGCAGTCGAGTCAAGAGACTCAAGGCTCACCAAGAAAGGGTCAATTTTTACAATGCTCAACTAAGCATATATCAAGAATACATATATATTTGGTTTCCTAGCTCGACTCTTGATCGTGAATAAGTTTTCATAGAGTTTAAGTATGGTATCAGCTCAACTCCATGCCTTTAGCATAGTTTCACAGTTATTATGTTTAACAAACTCAGCCTAAGAGGCTTAGAGTATTAATGCACTCAAATTTTGTATTAAGTGGGTTCGGCCAAATGGCACTTCAAACCACAACATATGACATATTAAAAAAGAAACACAAGAATGGCTCGGCTAATTGGCCTATGCCACGACTCAGAGAAAAATAATTATCATGCATGGAATCACTTGTAGTATGCGTGCCTCATTATTCCATTGGATATCAAAGACTTCATGAATCTTAAATACTTAAGATGAGCAAAAGGTCGAATGCAGACCCAGTTCTGCGATTCCTTCCACTGCTTCCTGATTTTGATTTAACAGTGTTCTTCCTCAAACAGTTATATCACCTAATAATTCCCAGAAAGCCAACCTCGGTTTCCTGCTTTTCCCCGCCGTCTCTTTTCTTTCCTCCCTGCTTCGATGAGGAGAGACTAGATTCAAAACAAAAAAGAACCAGATAACTAATTTTTGCATGTCGATAAAGGCTAGCAACTATCTTACACTCGGTAGTGCCCCTTAAAAGGTGGTCCGATCCCAAACTAATATGGGATGGTTGAGCTCGAAGCTCCCATCCACCTTCATGATTGACTATTCACAAGAATATTCCACTGACTATACTTATCAAAATAAGATAATAGAAATATTATTGGGTAATAACCAATTAAAAGGTTTTATCCTTGATAAGGATTATCACAAGGTTTAGTATTCATAAAAAGAATTCACATTACTTACGTCGATTATCAGGGTCGAGTGATACTCCCTTGAAATTGACTATTCCATTAGTCGAAAGACTAGGAATAACATAATGACTTTGAGAACAATAAATAAGAGAGACCTCTTTGTCTCCAAATATTATTATCTTGCAACTAGGGATGATGTTCCCAAAATGTTGTTCGGCAATCACAACTTGACAAAATAACTTCATCGACCAAAGAATAAACCAAGAACATAGAAACAAAAGAGAAGAGACATGACACGTGTCAACTTACGAATGGTAGAGAAGGACATAAGAGTCAATTACTCAAATGGCTAGTCAACTTATATTTTCACAATGTCTAACCCCTTCCTCCAAGATGATACTCTCCTTCCTTCCTTGAAGGACGTTCATTTCTCCTATCACACTTAGGACCACAAGATTACACTCACTGTATCATTATCAAATCTCATAATTGAGGATCATTGAAAACCATTTAACGTTTGTTTCTATTTTATAATCAAAAGTTAAATCAAATATTTCCACAATATCAAATCAATTAACTAAGACTAATTCTTTCGATTATCATGTCAAGTTATTTATTAAGTCTAGTTTGTAAATTGGGGATGTAACATTTTTGGGTTTTTGATTGTTTTAAAGTAAACTAATCTAAAGAAAGGAAATTGCTTCTTCTAATAATGTAGATCTAGTAATACGAAAATAATTATTCTAACATGCAAGATCTAATTATCAAGGAAAAAGCAATAATTTTCTATTCCCAAGAGCAAATTTGGTTTTTTAATTACTATAAATTGAAAAAATAATGAAGGAACCTGAAAGAAACAAAGATTTGTGTGACTCCACTACCCTCATAAATCCTTCATATTGGCAACCTCGAGTCCTTTTGAAGCAATGGGAGATCCTCTTGATGATAAAATGACACAAAGAAGCAAAATGAGGCTTTGTTGAAGCTTGAATGATCTCAATGAGAGCTTTAGTTGAGCACAATGGTGTAGAATGAAGTAGCATAACGATGCTTGGTTGAACAATGAATAAAGAAAAAGACACCTTCATCTTGTAAGAGCATTTGAATGCTTAGTTGGACAGCAAAAACTATCAAGAGCTATGTGCACAATGAATTTGCCTCCCTATAAGAGCTTTGAAGCTATGCAACCATGAAGGCTTTGAAGCTTTGAAGAAATAAAGAAAGAAATCCAGAAAGAGGCTCAAAGGCCTGTGAAGAAGCTTGAAGAATCTTGTGAAGATGAGAAGAGTATTCTCAAACTTACTCAACTTGGAAAATACTGAAGAGGTGAGGGGTATTTATAAGTTAAAAGAAGGGATGAGAGGTGGAATTGATTGAGAAGTTAACTCAATTGATCTAATACTTAACAAGGATTGATTAGGGAGTGAACTAGATTGATTACCCAGTGAACTTAGTTAATTAGGGAGAGATAAATAAATAATAGCTTATCACTAAAGAAGGATTGGAGTTGGAAGAATGCATGAGATTGATTGAGTTATTAATTTTAGATCAAATAGAGATAATTATGCATGTGTGGGTGCATGAAATAGTCAACTCCATATTAGGCATAAAAAATCATGTGAACTAGAAGAAAAATGGGTGAAAACAGAGCTAAAATGAGCAAGAAACTTGAGTTTTTCCATGGCTGAAAATGTGACAGGGTCGCCCCTTTTAGTAGTAGGGTCACCCAGGGAGTGACCCTAGGTCACCTAGGGGAGATCTGGGCTGGACAGGGTTTTCTGAAAATGAAAGAAGAGAAGAAAAGGAGGGGTTCTGCCTCTAGAAATAGGTCAGTCATGTGCAAGAATCCAAAGCTCCACTTGCACCTGCAGAATCTCCCAGGGGAGATCAAGAAATAATGGGGGGAGATTTGGATTGGTGGAGTGGAACTAAAAATTGAAAGAGGGAGATGGAAAGGGAGAACCTCTAGAAGGCATCTAGGGGGTGTATAGGATGAAAAACATAAAGGGAAGGTAAAGACTCAACTACAAGACACTCACAAGGCTTAGGAGCAAGGTTGAAAGCTCAAAAAATGTAAATCGACAAGTGTCGCAAAAGGATGCCGAGAAGCATCGCAAGTGACAAGACAGAAATCAACAAAGAGGAATCAACACAAGACAAGAAAGAAGACATGTCATCAAGAGGTTTGCTTCTTAAAGGACATTATTTCACACTTACATGTACGTGACAAGGATTTGAAACATCATAGGGGTCCTTGTGGAGGCTTTGTGTGATTTTTGTGCTTACATATTTGCCCCCTCAGAGACGATAGTCTACATGAAAGGTAGGTACCGCTCCTGAACTAGGCCTTACCTGTTTGTCGATTTTCCTACAATTGTACCTACAGTAGCTAGTATTAGTCCGGCATTTAAATATATCAAAACAAATGATGAAAATTGAAATGACGAAATTACCATGGATCGTTCGACTTTGACTAGTTGTTTGTCTTTATTGGTGAGACTTTTAGGAATGAATGCATGCAAAACAATGCATGTAAGATGTAGAAAAGAAATAGAGAACATGCTAAGCTAGAGAGAAGGACAATAGATTCTTCTTTTATTGTAGATTTTGAAGAATGTATTTGATTTTTAGGGATTTTTTATGTTTTACAATTTTTTTTGGTTTTTTTGTTTTTTCTAATTTTTATGGTTTTTGTGAAGATTTTGTAAAGGTTTGATTTGATTCTCCTTGAGATCTTTGGAAGACCTACATTTAAGATATTTCTACCCTTTCCCCCTTGCACGGGGAGACTCATGTACTTGATTACATAGTTTTTCTCTTTTGACTTGTTCGAGGAGTGACTTGTGCTCAGACATTGTTTTACACTTTATTGTTACAAGACTTGATTCAATGAGATCCATACATAGGTTTAGTCGACATTTTGTACTTCACTTTCCCTTTTGTGCATATGGTTGGTTAGAGATTTTATTTTGCTTATGAGAATGCATACCTAAGATGATCACATATGGATGACGCAATTTATTTTTGTCTTTTTGAGCATATATATATGAATGCAGGTGATGATATGCAGATGCAATAACACAAATATGCTGAAATAAAAATTTTACTTCTATGGAGTGCCATGAGTTATGACATTGAATTTATTTCTTTGGAACTCTTTTTCTAATTTTGATATGAATACATTGTGGAACAAACAACATGACTTCTCTTAAGTATGATTTTCAATCCAGGGGATCGCAAGTTGTCCTGATATAAGAGACCTATTCAAGGTTGTGAGACAAGATTTTGGACTCAAGTGGGGAGCGAGAATAAAAATGGAGTGTTTCCAATTTTGGGCATTACTAAAGGCTAAACATTGATCCTTATCTAGATAAGATAATCTGACAAGATTTCAACTTTTAGACAAGTAACAAATTTTGTTGATGTTCGCTAGACTTAGATCATAGATGGCAAGCAAGGTAGACCTGGGGTAAAGGATAAAATAGGAAAGAACAAGGGTCCCTAGGTAGGAGGTGATCCTAGAGACTACTAGACTCTTTGACTTTGCTCACCTAGTGTGTGGGTGTGCTTTGTACCTTTCTTTCTCTGTTAGAATGTCACTCTTGAGGCTTCAAGCTTAGATTGATCTCCACCTAAGAGTATAGATATTCAACAATTTTCTCTCTTTCACTCTTTTTTTGTATCTCTTTTTTTTTTCTTTTCACTTTTTTTTTTTGTATTTTCCTCACTTGAATTTTCTCATTTTTTTGGATTTTTGACTTTTCAAGAAATCAATGTTTTTGGAACTTTGATATGCAATATTTTGATCTCTCAATACTCTTGTTTTGATCACTCATTTTTTTATTCACTCAAATTTTAGATTGCTTCCTTAAGAGTTTTGATCCTCCTAATGTTTTTGGCCAGGAAAGATAAGGGGTTGAGTGCCACCTAAAGTTTTGTAATCTGGTCATACTTATCTACTACTAGGGAAGAATTGGGAAGGTCTACTTGCAAGCTTCTTTTGAACAAGTTGTAGGTTTCAATACTGACTTTGTTTAGACCTAACATCTTGATTCATTAAGAATGGGATCAGTGTAAAGCTAAGAGCTAGGTTTTGATTAGAATCATTGGGAATGAAAAGGGGATAATGGTGATTGTGAAAAATGGGGAATCTCTAGGTCCTAAAAGGATGACGTATATCTAGGCAACCTTAGACACTTTACTAAAAAGAAAATAGTACAAGAGCAAGTCACTAATTGTAATGCAGGATGAACATAATGATATTGAAATTCAAGAAATAAATTCTTTTTGACATTTTGATTTTTTTATAAATTTTTTTGTACTTTGTGATTTTTATGAGATACTAAACTCTTCTCCTTCCATAAAGCATGAGAGGTAGCATCATTTCTGATGTCTTCTTTAATTATATGTGGACTTATCCAATTTGGTCTAAATTTCAGTTGAAAGTCTTTACATGGACACTTGAAGACTTGGTGTAAAAATGTCTTTGTATTGATCGAGGAGTTTTGCGTACTCACATGTTTCATTGTTTCATGATTCGCCCCCTAGATTTACCATTTTTTGTTCTTGTTGAGTTCCCATGTTTGTTTTGAACTCTTGAGGGGAAAATGAGGTTAGTGTTGAATCTCCTAGTTTCTGTGGGGATTCTGGTTCTTCTGCTTCAGTCATGATTTCAATCATAGGAATGTTTATGTCTGGTTCAATTCAAATGGCCACTAAGTTGAATGAAGCGTAAGAATTTGTTGAGTTGGGATCTAAGGGGAATTCTCTTGTTGCCCACTTCCCTATACATTTTGAGATCTTAGATATGTTTGTAATTTGTTTCTATGACTCTCTTTTTTCAAAAGTGTTAATTTTTGGGTGACTAGTGGTTTCCATGGACTTTCCCTTCTTTTTGACTTGTTCAACTCTATAAAGGCTAAAAGGATCAAGATCTCCTTTGATGATGTGGGTTTGTCCCATGTATGAGAAGTGTAATTCTTAAAATAATGTGGATGGAATGACCCTCATCCTATGGATCCATGGCCTTCCTAGGATCATGTTGTAAGTGGTTTCTTCATTGATGACATAAAATTTAGTTGGGAGGGTTTTAGGACCCAATATGATTTGAAGATTGACCTTACCCATGGTTTTCTCATGATTGGGTTATCATGAATTTTAAGGATGGAAGTTTGTTTTGTAATTTGTGTTTCATTGTAACTCATTCTTTGAAGAAGTGAAAAGGAGACTATGTTGATTGCAGACCCATCATCGATCATTACACATTTAATGGAACATTCTTGGACTTGGACTATTAGATGGAGGGGGACGTCACCTTGTTTGGCTGTCATTGTCTAGGGGTAACTTTTCAAAATCAAATGTTGAAGAAGAACACTTTTTGTTAAACTGTTTTGAACTATATGGCCTAGATCTAGGGCTTTGAAGAGAGCATTCTTCTATGTAGGAGAACTCTTGATAAGCTCTAGCATATGAGAAAAATTTAAATTGTTGGTATCATTTGGTTGTTCTGGTCCTTGCATAACACAAATTTCTTGATCTTTATCTAATTCCACAAGGCCTAAGGTGTTTTGATCAAAGGTGTTGAGACTAAGTTCTTCATCTTGTGAGAATGTCTCCATGAATGATTTTTGTTGATGTTTTGGGAGGTTTGATATGAAGCGAAAGTACCCCTGACATGACTTGATCTCATGCCCCCTTCTCTTGTGAAATGAGCAATATTTATCATGATTATGATCTCGAGGTTTACAATGATTGTTGTATGACTTGTTGATTCTCAATGGATAGTTTTTGGCATTTTCATTCCCCAAATTTATATGACTATCGTAGACACAATTATTGTTGTTTCTAGATGGTGAAGTATTTGTTGATACATCTATGTCTTGATCGTTTGTCCAAGATTTGTTATTTGTACAATGGTTTATCGACCTTCCATTGGAATCATACTTCCTTCTTTCACTATCAATAGCAGCTTGGTAAATTCTAAGGGCACTTTCAAGTGCTTCTTCATATGATTTGTAAGGGAGTTTTTGGACTTGTTCTCATATGTCATTATTGAGAGCATGTAAGAACAGATCACAAAGTTCTCTGCGATCCATGTTTGGTACGTTAGTTGGAGAATAGAGGACTTTCCTCCATCATATAATAAAATGTGCAATGAACTTGTTGGCTTCTTGTTTGATTGTTAAAAATTCTCGTATTCCTATCTTGATTAATTTGTTTGTGTCAAAGGTAGCCACAAATTGATTGATGAGTTTCCTAAAAGAGTGGATCGATACTTCTGGAAGTCGATAGTACCAATCTAGAGCAACACCCTCTAAAGTTTTTGGAAAGATCTTTGCTACCACCCCATCCCAAGGAAGGATTTCTTGCACTACCATGATGTAAGCCTTGATATGAGAGTTGGGATCACCCTCTCCTTTAAATTTTGGAAGCTTAGGGAGGGGCCATGGTAGTATAACCTAATGAATGTTGTAGTCAAGAGGCTCCTTTAAATACTCAAGGTATGTTCCTAGGAAGGAGTTATGCGTAGAGGATTTTGTTCCTCTAAACATTAGCCCTTCGAGTGGAGCTTGTTGTGTTTGTTGAAAGGGTATGCAAGATTGTTAATATCTTGAAAAAGTTAGATGACTAGATGGTATCATGTTTATGTTTTAAATATTGGGTGGGATCATTTGTGGTTGATCTTGCATCATAAGAATTCCACCTATTTGATTGAGACTTGTCATGTTGGATTGTGAGGGCAAGGGAGGCCTAAATGCTTTGTTATGTGTGTCATACAAATGGGAGTTTAGATGAGGGATATTTTGTGTTCCCCCTTGGTTTGATTTGATTTCATCAATGAAATGATTTCCCTATGCCCTAGGTTTTTCTAAAATGTTGTTTTGGTGAGATTGTTCAATACTCCTAGCCTGAAAGGTCTCGATTAGTTGGACCAAACATTCTATAAGGTCTGTGAGTGAGGCTTTGTCCATTCTTTGATTTTTTATACCTTGCAATGGATTGCTTTGCATCAGTATTTGAGTGATCTTATTTGTTCTTTGTGATGACATTTCACATGTGGACTTATTATCTTGATGTACCATGTGGAGTGATTTTTGTACCTCCTGAGCTTCTTGTAAGTTCTTTTCTTGACAACATACTTTGTTGTCCACTTTGGTGGCCATTTTGTTATGGCTTGTTATGGGTTGATCATCTTTATGGATCTGAGATTGATTGTTCACTTATTGTGTTTTGATTTCATCAATGTTGTCAAGGTCTCTTTGGATCTATGTTGAACTTGTAATTTTGCTCGAGGGGACATTCCATTGGACTTTTTGCATGAAACATTGTGAAACATGAAAAAAAGTGAAAGAATCCATCCCAAAAGGATTCATTGAATGATGATGAAAGTGGGATCTTGCAATGAAAAAAAAAAAGCTCAACCAAAAGGTTTTTGCTTTGCACGTCGTATTCACCAAAATATATATGCTCAAAATGATGACTCTAGTTATCTGGGGCTATCACGTAGGATTGCAACACGCACACGGAGCCTTCCCTCCTTTCCATGAGGCAATTTTCCACTTCACTCTCTCTCACATGGAGGTATCCAATCAAGTGGAGGTGAGACATAGTGAGGGTCTGGCTCGTTGGAGAGCTGGACTTTGCAGAGAGGGGTCGGCAAGTCATGTGGCCTTTGTTTTTGTGTGCTAAGTTGAATGTTTCATTAGATTGAAGTGGTAGTTGAAATAACCCTATGACCCCAAGGTTCACTAGTTTCTCTTCTCTTGTTTGGATTTCTCCTATTCCACCTTTGTGTGGGTAAGCGATTTTGTTCATTTATGTCCTCTTGTCTTTGAATGCGTTGAATGTGTTCTCGTTGTATTTGGAGTTGTCTAGTTTCTTCTAACAACAAGAGGAAAAATGAGTCTCTTTGTGGTAGAACAATTGTTTCTTATTGTGGTCGTGGATTGATTTCCTTGATCTCGTCATGGATAGCCCTTACCCACTCAACTCTCACTCCTAGGCACATTCGTGAGCCAAGATAGAGGTAAATGTGTGATGACCAATATGTAAGTAGACTTTAGGGTTTAGTTGAGGGTATGTGTAGGATCATGATGGGCCAAACTATACCTCTAAGTGGCAATGAAAATACAAAAAATCAGACTTTATCAAGTTCGTGTGAAAATTTGAATGGATTAGCTACACAATTTGAAAAAGATGTAAGAACAAAATTTGTAGAGAATTGAATCTAGTTTATAGGCTACTATTTTTTTTTTAAACTAAATTTACTTCGTGAAAATTGAATATTTCAATGAACAGCTATTAATTTTTTTAGAAAAAAATAAAAAGTGGGTGTCTATCTAGCCAACCTAACTATGAGTATATATATATATATATATATATATATATATATATATATATATATAAAACTTTCAAAAGAAGTAGAGGAGTCATGTCCAAATGTGATGCATATTTATTTGAAATTTTTTTCTAATAAAATAATTAGTTATGATTTTTTATTGTGACTTTTTTTAAAAACTAAAAAGTAATTTTCTAGCCAACCTAACTTGATAAAAAAAAATTGAAATTCAAATTGTTTTTAACCTATAGCCAAAAAAGCATAGAGTGTGATGCAGGTTTCGGATCTCAAAAAGGTGAAATGGTTTGAAAGTTATGGATGTTTTTCAATCAGTGTGTCCATTAGGATTTTAGAGACACGATATATAGAAAATTATTAATAATTATTTAATAAAATGATAACCAAACAAATCTTATATTTTTATAAAGATAATAATTTTTTCTATAAACCCTTTTCATTTTATCAATTTTGCATTAAAAAAAAGTCGTCAGCACAAAGGGTGAAGTTCAAAGAAGAGACTGAAACATGAAAACACGTTAGAATCCATGTAAAGTCAACAACCAAAATGGATATCCATCTTGCTTTCTACCAAAGCAAGATGGATATCCATTTTTCTTCGATTAAAGCAACTCAAAATGGATATCCATTTCCTTGATCTATGAAAAAATTTGTACCATTGGTTTTGGATGAAGAGAATTAACATATTTGAAACATCGAGGCAATAATACAAGAAGTTAAAGTTAGTTGGTCATTTATAGGTGTATCTATTGTTTCATATCACATTACACATAGAATTCTAATTAACAATCTAGTTTCCTCATTTGGGGGAACATTTTTTTATCCATTTCTAATGGAAATATTTAGTTAAAAATTGGTGGATCCTTGTGAAAAGTATGGGCTCTTATCAAGCATGCATAACCAAGAAGGTTGATATGCATTTTTCTTTTATCAAGCACGCATAACCAAGAAGGTTGATATCCATTTTTCTTACATGTTTGTTGATCACATCTTATGAAATGGATGTTGCTTGGTGATAGTTCTAGGTTTAGTGAACAATATTCTCAAGCTTATTGCAATTTTTACACTTGTGACCAAATTTGGTACCAAACCCTTTCACCTTTTCAATTAATCCTGATAGTGTCATCTCACTCCATGCAAATTGAACCAACATTAGGACCATGTGAATGAGATTAAGGATAGCCTTGAAATATGAATCTTTGTACTGTTGACTATCCTTTTAGCATGACAATCCTTTAGGATCATTGTACCCAGGTGTAACAATCCTTCAATCTTCTTTTATTTATAGTTCTTTCCTCTTCATACACAAGATTCTCATGCCTTGTAGTCATGACAATCCACAAATCACCTAACTGTCCTTAGTGAGACTATATCTTATTTTGACAGTGATAGTCATCATCCATCACAACTCTCCTCTTTAACATAGATACCCTTTGCACATGTTTTGACTTCATGATTTTCCTTTTGTATGTTGTATTATGGTATGAAAATACTATAGCCCCTTCTTCATCCTCTTGTATAATGAAATTGAAGGTCGACACTTACAGTTACTCTTCTTTATTACTTGGTGATAATGAATCCCTAAGATCATTTTTTATTGTCTTGAAGCCAAATTTACCACTATTGAGATAGTCAGAGTTGATTCTTGATCATGAATATTGAGAATTACTTCAAATATCCATGGACAATTTCAATTGTATTTCTTAAGACACCCATGCCTTGACTATCCCTTGATGTTGGTCATGATTGTGCTTAGATGGCACAATAGTTCATAGTTAGATTTTTGCCACTAAAGTTTTCCTTTGACAAAGTCGTATTTGTAGTCCACCATTTGATGATGTTCAAACAATATAAATACTTATTCTTAACATAAGCAATACATTTCTCACAAATACCAATGCATTCTACTCATAAGGTTCATGGCACCATGCCTAAAGGTATGATAGTCAGCAGTGTACTATTATGGCAGCCTATGGTTGGTTTGAGAATATATAATAGTGATAGCATTCATGCCTAACAATCCTTATCGTTATTGTCATAATATATTTTACATTTGAGGCCTTGTCTACAACATACAAAGTTTACCTTTCTCACCCATACCTTGAGTATATAAAGGACATTGATAGGGAATTTTTAATTTCCACTCAGTCAGTGCAATCTAGGAGAGGATAGATTGTCTAAAGTTGTAATCTATTTCCATTTATACTTGCAATAACTACAAATACTTAGTGTTTATTCTCAACCTCGGTATATGAATAAAATGTGACCTATTGTTCTAATAGGCATATACGGACAAAGAGGTAATAAAGCCTTTAATTTTAAACATGAGATGGTTTTGATAACTTCCCATATTGGTAAGGTCCTGAATGACAATCCTTTGATGCACCTAATTGTAATAGGTGTTATGATAGTCCTTGGTATCTTTTCATTTCTTTCTTGAATGGCCTGCAAATAAGACATAAGACCTATTAGATCCTTCATAAATAAGAATTCTCATACATTACATTTAAACTTAAACTCCCTAAACATCCATCAATCCATCCTTTAATATCAAAATGCCATGAATATCCTATGATCAACCATTCTAATTCCTAGGATAGTCATATATTGCAATTTTGCTTCTCTATACTAAAATAGCCCAAGGAATATCTACCCTTGAATTTGTATTTTAACAATCTAATGTCTTTATGAATAACATTGAGCCTTCTTTTGGGACAACATTTTTGCCTTTAGAATCTCCTCATTTGATGATAGCCTAAAATAGAATAAGTGGATAGTCATAACATTTTAGCATATAATGGGAAAACCCTAAAGTGTGATAAAGTCTATACATTATCTATTCCCATCCATGTCACGAAGCAACTATTAAAATGCTAGGCCAACATGATTTAAACAATCATAAGGGCCAACAATCCACTCCAAATGCATGGGAAAAGGACAACTCTTGGATCCCATATTAATCATGTTCACATGGCTGCTAGCATCTTCAAGTGAGTTAATACAAAAATTGAAAGCCTCAAACTCATACACTTCAAAAAAATATACCTAATTATAAATTTGATATGCATGAATAAGGAAGTCCTCATGCAATACAAACTAAAATGTGTCATATTTAGACATGTCATCAAGTTGAACTACATCATGTTGAGACTCATGTTTACTTAAGCATTACAAGTCACTTGCCTCTTTGCATGCTTCAAAGTTCCAAACAAAGGACTCAACTTTAGGTGTAGCACAGTCCTCATCAATGACTGATTTACATGGCCTTCAATAAACTAAAATTATATATCATCTTTATGATTATATGGAGACTATATCATCTTTACAATTGTATGTCCAAGCTCTTTAGGAGTCTTCACAAATGTGTCCAAAGTAAGATTACTCAAATCAAATAATGGATTATATCCAGAACTTTATTAAGTTGATACCTAGGTGGATTAGTGTGTAAACATTCAAATTAGATGGTAATTCACAAGTTTATAGAATAATAAAATGAATCCCTAGTCTAGAATCCAAATGTACATAATAAAATAGATATCTGTTTTGTAGTAGTGATATGGATGTTGCAGAGTGTTCGTTGGCAAAAAAATTGGGATTTAAGAAATGGATATCCATTTTGAAAATGGATATCCATTTTCAAAATGGATATCTATTTCCAAAATGGATATCCATTTTGTAAATGTAGAAAAAAAATAAAAGGAATATTGTTGGGCCCGACATCTGCAACCAGAGACCCTCTGCTGTTGAAATACTCATGATTTCTAGCTATGACAGTGAAAGGAATATTTTTATGCACTTTTGGAGACACAATTTTGTTGTTAAAATCATAAGGGTGATATTTTTGTTCCCCTAATGGGGAGCAACAGTCGTCATAAAGAAAAAAGGAGGAAATTGAAGCAATTAGGGAAAAAGATAGGGAAAGGAAGAGGATTGGAAGAGTGGGTTTGGCGGATGCTCATCAAGGTGAATCTTCTTCTTTATCATCTAATGACATGCAAATTGAAGATGTTAATTTTGATTATAATGAAATGTTAGATAAGAATGAAATTCACCATGATATTGCAAATGAAAATATTGAAAAATGTTATGAAACACCTATTCATAATAACAATACCATTGACAAAGAAGAAGAAGAAAAATGAAGACGTGCACTTGAAGAAAGTGGATATGAACATCATGATGTTGAAATTGCACTCCATAATCTAGTTGTTGATAAAATTGATGAGGTTGATAACATTACTGAAACAAGAACAATCAATGTATCTCCAAATTTCATAAGAAGAGAGGACATTTGTCAATAAGAGAATAACCGTGATGAAATTGGAAAACACCCAAGAACCCCAAAATGGTTACTTGAAATTGATGAGAACATAATGGAAAAACTTGAAGTCAAGAGGTCATCACAAATGGTTCAGTTGTGGGCTACAAAACTCTTCAATGAATACATTGAGAAGAAAACATTAACCGAACAATGCCAATTTTTTGTGCAATTATTAAAGATGTACAAAATGAAACCTTTACTAAAGAAATTAAAGATTCAGTTAAACAAAGTGTCCAATCGGAATAAAATTATTGTTAGAAGCCTTTTCAATGCACTCAATTCTATTGGAAAGACTAGCAAGGAGAAAGATAAAAGAGCTACCTGTAGAGTAATAACAACCTTAATAGTAAGCAAACAATTAAGAAATGCTCGATTAATGAGGCAAACTTGTGTTGACTTAAGATTGAATCGTAAAACATTGTCAAAAGCACTAGCATTAAGATCAAGGCTAGATAGTCCTCTTGCCAATGATACTTGGGCTTTCAGTGGTAGGCTTCCATGAGTTGACAAGAAGCTAATTGATAGCACAAAGGAAGAAATTGAACAATTTTGGCACACTAACTCTAGGGTATCACCGAATGCAAAAGATGTGGTAAAGTTAATAATTGGTGATAAAGACTGCACACCACATCCTAAACATTACTTGGAATGTATCCAAACAACATTGTACAAACAATATTGTGAAACTCACCTAGGTATGACAATCTCACAAAGAGCATTTAAATCTCTTAAGCCATTTTATTGTGTTCCTCTTAAAGTTCATAATACATGTTGTTGCAAATACCATGTAGAGTTTTCTATGTACCATGAATTATTATGCAATATTCGTTATACTTTTCACACTAACGAAATGTTATAGGTGTGTGGTACAATTCAACTACCAAAGTCATCTAGGGACTTATTAGATGTATTTCTATGTATTAGAGATGATGGTTACATGTTCTACAAGAATGATTGTTTAAATGAAAAGTGTTTACAATGTGGTGGATTATCAAAGTTTGTATCATGTTTTCATGAGGGCAATGAGCATGATTTTGGAAAGAGAATGGTTGAGAAAAAGAGATATGAGACAGTGACATACAATTTGAAAAGTGGAGGTGAAGGTTCTAGATGTGAGTTGATTGTAAGACAGGTAAGTATTGCTGATTTTATTGATGATTTTAAGAAAAATCTTTTTTACAAGTATGTCAAACATAGCCATAGGTCTCGATGGTTAGATCAACAGTACAAGATGTGTAAAGACTCTTTCCCAATTGGAACTATTGTCTCTGTAGTTGATTTTACAGAAAACTATACATTGCAACCCCAAAAAGGAGTTCAATCCTAGTACTACAATTCTATTAAGATTGCTATTTTTGCTCACATCACATACAGACATGCACTTGAGAGTACAGAAGAGAACAGGAAGATTGTCAGAGAATACCATTTTTACATGAGTGATGATCGATCTCATTCAACATAGTTTGTGCAATATTATTTTCAACAATTTTATGGGTTATTGCAAGAAAAAGATATTAGAATGGATCAACATCTCATTTGGTTAGATAATTACATTGGTCAATTCAAGAATGCTTGTAATTTCTATTGGTTGAGCAAAATGCATGTAGAGAAGGGTATACCTCATATCTGGAATTTTTTTGAAGCCGGGCATGGAAAAGGTGAACATGATGGAGTAGGTGCATGTGTGAAGAGAGATCTTTTTAAAGAACAACTAAAGATTAGAGGTGGTGCTACATTCAGTGATGTAGATTCCATTGTTAAGTGGTGTAACTATGCATTGTCATGAGGACCGGCTCTTGATTTTGAAGTGTGCAGGTTCTTTTGGTTGGTTGATGATGGGATAGCGCTAGAGAAATTAGAATGTTAAAGAATCAGTGAATCATCAAAGATACATTCATTTCAAAGCTTAGATGCAAGTACATGGACTATTTGGACATGAGAATTAGCTTTATGTTGTCTGAGTTGTATTAAATATGATTGGAACAATTGTGAGTCAAGTGAGTGGGTAGATGCATGGATTCCACAATATGAAGGTCAATCATCTTTCGTCAATGACATGGAGAGCTCATTTGACTATGAACATCTTTTAGACCTTGTACAACTAGGTCATGTTTATGCAGTTGTTGCACCGCATGGAAATGAAGAGAGGTCAGACTATTGGTTGGAACGATGTGTATAGGGAAAGCAAAAGCTAACACAATCTATGACAGATGATGATGGGTTCACATATCCTATAGGATCAGTTGTTATTGTTGGGACTTGGTTACGAACATATATGATTAAAAAGAATGGCATCCCGGCCTTTGAAGACTTTGAGAAGCATAAAACCATATTGATATATTCTCACCTAGTTGTAGCAACAAATGTCAAGTTACTAAAGCATCATGGAAAACCAAAATCAAAAGAACTATGGACAATTAGTAATGCTAATCATGAAGCAATATTGGATACTTTGAAGGCAAGAGATGACCCCTCAAGTATGCTTGACTAGCATTTAAACTTCCAGATGGACATGTATGACATTTTTTCATCTTAGCTTGTTCTTGTTTTTTCTATTTTTTAGAATTGTTTTATTAAAAATCTTGTTACTTTAACTATAATGCATGCTTTTGACTATAAAGGACTGTGAATAAAGTTATTTTGCATGGCATCGTAGATTATTTTGCATGGCATCGTAAATTATTTTGTATGGCATCGTAGGTTATTTTGACTATACTCGAGGTATGATTTTTAGTTCTCATTTGTATTTCTTAATATTGCACATTTGTACCTTTTTCTACATAAGGTACTCCATGAGATGACATGTATTTGATGTCTTTTTCCAAATAGTTCATGTGCCTTGTCTATGCTTTCACATATTACATACATGTGTCACATGGCAATTGCAACTACAACATCTGACAAAATTCTCATTTCTATGAGGTATTCCACCAAACAGTTCATGTTCCTTGCCTATGCTTCCTTACTTTGCATTCTTCTAAAAGTCCTATAATAGTCATAATTAATCTTCATACTAATCTTGATAGTAATCTTTCCATCATTGTATTCCATGAGATGACAGTCCTATACATGTCTACTAGGATAGTTTTAACTACAACAATCCTAAAATAGTCCTAGAACAGTCCTATAATAAGCACAACATTTAATGTACATATTTATGATATTCATGTTTACTTAAATTTGCTTGTTCATGCTTATCACAGGACGTCACCTCCCCTACCCATCCAGCTCTATAGAAGAAGAGAGACAACAAATGATCAAGAGGGATCACCAATTGGTAGTAAGTGATTGATTACATATGTCATGTTATATATTTTGAATAATAAATTCTATATTAATGTGCATGTTGTTTGATTGTATTAATAGGTGGAAATTCATAACTCTCTGTCGAGGAGGTCTAGTCGATGAGCGATAAAGGATGAGTCATTGACTGGTTCACCATCTTCATGGCCTAGCAAGAGCCATAGATTATTTGATAGCAATCCATAGGAGATTTGATTTTGGGACATTTTGTTACATATGTCTATTTAGCTTTGTAAACATACTTTTGTATGTTATCGATGTATATCATTGTATATACCTATATGGTTTTATTTGTACATGCCTATATGGCTTGATATATACACTATACATTATTTTCATGACATTATGCATATATGTATATATAAGATCCTAATTTGGCACAAGTAGGGAGAATGCTTGCAAAGGTTATGGAATTTGGTTTTAAACATTCCAATTGTATTTGCTTCAAAGTTTCTAAAGCCTTTTCAAAAAATCCATTTTGTGCATATCTTGCAATCATTGCATTCCATGAGATAGCATCTCTTTGAGGTGTCATGCCAAACTGTTCACATGCCTTGTCTATGCTTCCACACTTTGGATTTACACCCGCCAATTGCAGTTTCTTAACATTTCCTTTCAATCCTTATCAAAAATTATGTTTTGTGCACATATTGCAATCATTGTATTCCTTCATTTACAACACATGATTAAATAAGAAGATGCATATTTACAACACTTAAGAATATGTAGTAGTGTTTCTCATGTCACCAATACTATGTTTGCATCTTCACATACATGGCTTACAACATGTGACAATATGAATGATAGAGAATGTTTGCATCAACATGATGGCACAACATGAACAAATTGCATGTTTGCATCAATTTCATTGGGTTAATGATTGAAAATGTGTCAACTTGAACAATATTTTTTGTTCTTCTCATCAAGACCTTCATGAAATGATACATTGGTTTCTTGATATTCAATCATGCATTGGAGATCTTCAAAGTGTTAAAGATGTTTGAAGTGATGACGAAACTTTCTATTTTGATGTATTTCAACTCCAAACTTCTGCCTAGAAGTGAAGGTGCTAATCCTTGATCAAACTAACCTAAAAGTGTGCCTTGGTACTTAGGGCACTAGATTATAATTGATCAACCTAAAATGTGCGCCTAAGGCTAGATAGTGAATTGGAAGGATAAAATGCATCATCAAAGGAGTTTATAGTTATTGAAGGCATCAAATGATGACTTGTGCGCACATCTACCTTTCTACACCATCAAATGTGCACCTAGATTAGTGAGGTGCCACTTCATATTAGTGATGTGCACATACATACATACATATATATATGATCTCGTAGGCATCTAGGTTTCATACACAAATTGCAATAGTTGTAGAGCCAACCTCCTATCAATGAGAGTTGAATAATAGTAAATAGAGATCTTCTCAGCCATAAATGGGATTTGCATACACACACACCCAATTGAAATAGTATCCTTATTGGCCTTATTGGCACCTCCCCCCAAGATGTAAGTTTTTTATGTTTATAATGTGCCCCTAGTGTCCTTATTGGCCTTATTAGCACCTAAAACACAAGAAAGTAGATTCCACTAGCTTTCAATTACAATTGCTCTTAGGCCCTAACACATCCATACAGGGCTGTACTAAACAAAGAAATAGCAGGAAAATAGTAAAATTTGCAAAAACAGAGTTTCTTGACATTAATTTCATTCAAACTTGTCTTCAATTCATCTTCAAAATGTTTTCAATACATCTCCAATGCCTTTTCCACAAAGGTTTATGCATATTTATACATGATTTGAGGGAAACCAATAGTCTCCAACTGACTTTTGAGTACTTGACTATTCATCTTCCATACTTTTGTATTTTTTTTTACATTTTTCATATGACAACTTTGACATATTTACAAAATTTGACAAGATGAAGACTAAATACATGGTGAAATGGTTTATCATGACCTTATTAGATTTCAAGCTACTATGCTTGATTAGGGCATATAAGGAATTTTGTCATATTGATTCTATTGATCTAAAACCATTCTCAATGCTAAACATATCATCAATGGACTAAAGAACTATCATCATAATGTATGGCATCATGGGAAGTATCATGACATGCACATAAGGAATTTAAATTATATTGTATATCAAGGTGTATATATATTAAAATCTAGTCCATAATGGTAGACATATACAAAAATTTGGCAAATATTTGAACTCAAAACATTTTTTACAAAATGTGGCATATGCCATGTCTCAAAATCTATATACAATCTACATGCCAAATAGCTACATCAAATACTACAAGTCCACTTGACCCTCAATCTATGATGGATCCTAAAAAGTGTCCTCTTTGTACCAAAATGTCTAGTAATTGATGGAGGCAAAGTTTCCTGCATTAACAAGTCAAAACACAAATTTGATTAATCTCTTCAATGGTAAATAAATATAAGTTAAAGTTAGTAAATAGATTCTTATCTACTACAATTAAGAACTTTCATTTATTAACATACATCTAAATCACTACAATCAACTATAAGACCGCTAGATAAACTATCAATTATTTAGAAAAATTCAATTCAATTACCTCAACTCCATGTTGTTGTTTGGACAATCGTTCTGCAAATGATTTTCTCTTAAGATGATTAGGTGTCCTATTGAAGCATGATGGCAAAGGTGGCACATCACTCACATTCTTAAGAGACTACATAAAAACAAAGTAACATTGAAATAAATTAATATATAATTATTAAACAAAATAGGAAATGCATACGTTTAAAAAGGTTAGATGTGTTACACACAAACAATCTAGAGTGCACTACACAAAAACTTATCTACTAGAAAACAAGCACATACCACCATCGGGGTCTCTTGCATCAATTGAGAAGGACTCTGAATTATTAAAATGACAAGAATGTAAGACTCTAAATGACTATAATCAAATATTTAAGTTTTCTAAACTATCAATTAAAGTACAATTCAATCAAATTACCTCCATCCTTTGTTGGCTTTGAGAAAGCCGTTCTGTGAATGATAGTCCCTTGGGTCGATTAGGAGTTCGAGAAAAGACTACTGGCAAAGATGCCACATCATTCACATTTTCGATTGACTATAAAATTAAATTAACATCAGGATATAAATTAATATATAATTACTCAAAGAAATAAATGCATAAACAAAAAGTTGATGTGTAGAACAAATTATACCGGCAAGTCCAAGCCAAATTGGATGGAAAACAAAGTTCCATGATGAACTTCTATCAACTCCTCCTCTGTCATCAACTGTTATCCCACTTAGATACATTAGTACTAATAAATTTGTTTATATATTCAAATGGAATAGACCATAAAATTTAACTTTAAATTTTAACTGCATAAAAGATTGCTCATGCATTTCTCTTTCTCTATGGTTCACTGATTCGGTAGCTTCTACTCTTGTCCCTGACCCCTCAGCTTGAGTTCTGGACCCCATTGCCTCATCTCATGAATGGAGATGGTACTCTGATGTGTTCAACGGTGGCTCACTACTCTCCATAATAGGACCTAAGCATAAATGATTGCAAGAAATGCAATGATGGGGCACACATACATGTGTGGACGATGATGGTCTAGTAGAACTAGGTGATCCAATATCATCACCTTCATCATGTGCTTGTGCAAACTAAGATGTCTATATAATCAAATGCTTGGTCAAAGAGTGTATGGTACTAAGGCCCAGTTGTGTTGCATTTGCAACAATGTCTAGGTGCTGCATTGGGGGTGGAGAAGGGATAGCAGGAGGAGGAATATAGGAACCTTGTACTTGTCTAATTGCCCTAGGTCTATCTTGAGGCATTCCCTTGCCCACTCCTTAAAACTCTCTAAAATCAAAATAATTAACATGTTGACCCATGACGAACTCTGCATAGAGTTTACGAAGGAAATACAAAGGTACATCTAAATTTTTGTTGGGTGGTTTATCAAAAACCATCCACCAATGATCCCAAAAGTACTGACTAATACCCTCATGAATACACCATTTGATTGAAAACTTGGGCTTACAGACATCGACATGCAATCCGGTTTTAGGATTGACAAAGTGTTGGGCTAACATAGTTTTTGTAATATCTAATTCTTTGACTTCATCATATGACAAACTGTTAGCATATTCGGCCTTCTTAGCTTCTTACCATTGCCTAAATGATTCATGTTGGGTTGACAAGGTTTGAACATGATTGATGATTCCCTTTAAATTTGATGTCATTGTAGACAATCGAGGGTGGCGGCGATACATTTCTATGATCCTACTTATATGATCAATATTTCTTTGAATATTCTATTCTATTGTTGGAGGAGGAGGGTTTGGTGGTGGAGGGTTTGGGTTTTCATTTTGTGCATCCATTTTACCTAATTAAAATATAAAACATACCCACTTAGCATAAAAAAGCAAAAAAAATTTCTTGAATATACAAAAAAAACAAAAAAATTGTGAATGATCTTACCTTTTTAGATCGGATATCCATTCTTCACCTCTGATATCCATTCTTCAAAGATGACACTACATTTTGTAAGCTGCAGGTTTGCAAAAATGCAGTGTCTTTTTCACTTTTTATGTTTTTCAAAATGGATATCCGTTTTCTTTTTCTCAATTGTTTTCATTATTGTTTATTTTAGTATTTTACCATTTTAGCATTTTAGTAAAATGCCTAAATCTAACCCTTAACGCATGATTAAATCTAACCCTTAACCCCTAACCCCTATTTCCTAACCCCTAAACCCTAAACTTGAGAGACCATAAACCCCTAAATCCTAAACACTAAACCCAAGAAACCCTAAACCTCTATCTCTCTATCTCCCTATCTCCCTATCTCCCCATCACTATCATTCCTCTACCTCTCAATCTCTCTCCCTATGCTTTGGCCATGTCCCTCACTCTATATCTCCCTATTGGTCTTCTCTCTCTAAACACTAAACCCTAAACCTCTAAACCTTAACCCATAAACCATAAACCATAAACCCTAAATAATGCCCATAAACCTTAACCCCTAACCCCTAACCCCTAAACCCTAAACCCTAAACGTGAGCAACCCTAAACCCTATCTCCTATCTCTCCCTTATCTCCCTATCTCTATCATCCCTCTACCTCTCAATCCTTCTCCCTATTTCTCTGGATATCTCACTCACTCTCTATCTCCCTATCTCTCCCCTTTGTCACCTCTATCTCTCCCTATCTATCTCCTCTCTCTTTCTATCTAGCTATCTCCAAAACTGAGAAACCCTAAATGTAGGTACACCCTAAATCCAATCAAATCTAAACCTATATCTCCCTATCTCTATCATCCCTCTACCTATCTTAATCTCTCTCCCTATGTCCCTGGCCATGTGCCTCACTCTCTATCTCCTTATCTCTCTCCTTGATCTCCTCTCTCTATCTCCCTATCATTCCTCTCTCTCTATAAACCCTAAATCTAAAACCCTAAACCTCTAAACCTAACCCCTAACCCCTAAACAATTTAAATCATAAACCCTAAATAATGCCCCTAAACCCTAAGCCCTAACCCTTAAACCTGAGAAACCCTAAACCCCTAAACCCAAGTAACCCTAAACCACTATCTCCCTATCTCTCCCCTATCTCCCTACCACCTTTGTCCCTCTACCTCTCAATCTCACTCCCTATGTCTCGGGCCATGTCCCTCACTCTTTATCTCCCTATCTCTCTCCTTAGACTCCTCTATATCTCCCTATCATTCCTCTCTCTCTATAAACCCTAAATCCAAAACCCTAAACCTCTAAACCTAACCCCTAACCCCTAAACAATAAATCCTAAACCCTAATCCCTAACCCCTAATCCTAAGAAACCCTAAACCCCAAACCCCTAACCGTAAACTCAAGTAACCATAAACCACTATCTCCCTATCTCTCCCCTATCTCCCTATCACCTTTGTCCCTTTACCTCTCAATCTCTCTCTCTATGTATCTTTCCATGTCCCTCACTCTTTATCTCCCTATCTCCCCCCTCAGACTCCTCTATATCTCCCTATTGGTCTGTTATCTCTCTCTAAACCCTAAACCCTAAACCTCTAAACCTTAACCCCTAACCCCAAAACTATACACCCTAAACCCTAAATAATGCCCCTATACCCAAGCAACCCTAAACCTCTATCTCCCTATTTCTATCATCCCTCTACCTCTCAATCTCTCTCTCTATGTCTCTAGACATGTCTCTTACTCTCTATCTCCCTATCTCTCCCCTCTATCTCGTCTATCTCTCCCAAACTCTATCAGTCCCCTCTCTCTATCTCTCTTTAAACTATAAACCCTAAACCCCTAAACCCGAGCAACCCTAAACCTCTAAACCCTAAATAATTCCCCTAACCAACCTCTAAACCACTTCTCTATATAGGTGCAACTAATACCACTTTTTCATTATTTTCCACATTTAATTATATTCTTTTCCATTTTCCAAGTCCTACATGTGTCCAAGTTGTATTGTTTGTCAAGTTTCTAGTCTAATTGTTAGTCCTAGCTCTCATGATTATAAAAATGTTAGTATAGTTAGATTTATCCTTAGGTAACATTAATTTACACATTGTTGTACAAACAACCACACTGAAACATAACCTTACCTAATTAAGGTTAACCTTTAAGGTTCTTTCATAAATGGCGAGCTTAACAGATCCAACTAGTTCAATGTTCTTATAGTCCATGCTTACCCTTCCAAGAGAGTTCATGCCATGTTAACTTTGCATTATGTCCTAACATATCACATGAAGGACATCATCATCACAAGGAATAAAAATGTCATGAAGGATTAACTAAGGTGTAGCTTCACTACATAAAGTATCATTCATAATTTTATCACTAGAGGGTAAGGGTATATCATGTGTATCCTTCTCAAACCATGTATCATGAATCAAATCATATGACAGATTGGGTAAAGCAATTTAGGGGCATGAAATCCAAAATGGATATCCATTTTGTATTTCTAGAAATGGATATCCATTTTGGTTTGGTATCCAAACCAAAACAGATATCTGTTTCAAAGTCAAAGTTTGCCAAGTCGCGAATTTGGCTAAGTAAAAACACAATTTTTTTCCTATTGCCACTGTTTGGCCCGCAATGATCCTTCACATACCCTTGACCTAGGGCTTAGTTGACTCTAAGGTTTAGTTGACCTAGGGTTTGGCTATGTTTTGAATTTGTGTTTACCTTGTGATGTGATCAAGGGTTTGATTGAATTGTTTAACCATGGTTACCTCGTGATGTTTCTATATGCATGCAAAACTAAATGATATACAAACATGTTTTTGTGCTTTTCTAGTATTTTGGAAATAAAAAGTACTCTCTATTCAATGAAAGGGAAATATGAATTCTAGCTAATATGACTTTTCCTAATGCAAGTTTAATCTATGTTTTTAGGTTTTCGATTGTTTTGAAGTAATCTAATCTAAAGAAAGGAAATTGCTTCTTCTAATAATCTAGATCTAGAAATATGAAAACAACTATTTTAACATGTAGGATCTAATTATCAAGGAAAAATCAATGATTTACTATTTTCAAGAGCAAATTTGGTTTTCTAATTACTATAAATTTAACAAAACAATGAAGGAACCTAAAAGAAATGAAGATTTGTGTGATTCCATTACCCTCATAAATCCTTGATATTGGCAACCTTGAGTCCTTTTGAAGTAGTGGAAGATCCTCTTCATGACAAAATGACACAAAGAAGAAAAAAGAAGCTTTGTTGAAGCTTGAATGAGCTCTTGATGAAAGATTTGGCTAAGCATAATGATGTAGAATGAAGCAGCGTAATGATGCTTGGTTGAACAATGAACAAAGAAAAGGTACCTTCATCCTGTAAGAGCATTTGAATGCTTAGTTGGAGAGAAAAAATTGGCAAGAGTTGTGTACACAATGAATTTGCCTCCCTGGAAGAGATTTGAAGCTATGCAACCACGAAAGCTTTGAAGATTTGAAGAAATAAAGAAAACAATGAGGAAAGAGGCTAAAATGCCTATGAAGAAGCTTGTGAAGATGAGAAGAGTATTCTCCAACTTGCTCAACATGGAAAATAATAAAGAGGTGAGGGGTATTTATAGGTTAGAAGAAGGGATGAGAGGTGAAATTGATTGAGAAGTTAACTCAATTGACAGAAGAGTTAACAAGGATTGATTAGGGAGTGAACTAGATTGATTACCTAGTGAACTCGGTTAATTAAGGAGTCATAAATCAATAATAGCTTATCACTAAAGAAGGATTGGAGTTGGAAGAATGCATGAGATTGATGGAGTTATTAATTTTAGATCAAATGGAGATAATTATGCATGTGTGGGTGCATGAAATAGTCAACTCCATATTAGGCATTCAAAATCATGTGAACTAGAAGAAAAATGGGTGAAAATGGAGCTAAAATGAGTGAGAAACTCCATCTTTTATGTGGCTGAAAATGCGACAGGGTCACCCCTTTATATAGTAGGGTCACCCTTAGGCGACCATGGGTCGCCCAGGTAGATCCAGGCTAGACAAGGTTTTCTGAAGAACTATAGGGGAAATGAAAGAAGAGAAGAAAAGGAGGGGTTCTGCCTCCAGAAACAAGTCAATCTTGTGCAAGAATCCAAATCTCCACTTGCACCTGTAGGATCTCCTCAGGGAGATTTGCAAATAATGGGGAAAGATTTGGATTGGTGGAGTAGAACTAAAAACTGAAAGTGGGAGATTAAAAGGGACAACCTCTAGAAGGCTTCTAGGGGGTGTAGAGGATGAAAAACATAAGGGGAAGGTGAAAACTCACCTACAAGATGCTCACAAGTATTAGGAGCAAGGTTAAAATCTCAGAAAACACAAATCGACAAGTGTCATAAAAGGATGTTGAGAAGCGTCGCAAACAACGAGAGAGAAATCGACAAAGAGGAATCAACACACAAGACAAGAAAGAAGACATGTCATCAAGAGTTTATTGCTTAAAGGACATTATTTCATGCTTACATGTATGTGATGAGGATTTGAATCATCATAGGGGTATTCATGGAGGCTGTGTGTGATTTTTGTGCTTACATATTTGCCTCCTCGAGGATGGTAGTCTTCTTGAAAGGTAGGTACCATTCTCGAACTAGGCCTTACCTGTTGGTCAATTTTCCTACATTTGTACTTGCAATAACTAGTATTAGTCTAGCATTTAAATATATCAAAACAAATGATGAAAATTGAAATGACAAACTTACCATGGATTGCTCGAGTTTGACTAGTTGTTTGCCTTTATCAGTGAGACCTATAGGAATGAATGCATGCAAAATGACACATGGAAGATGCATAAAAGAAATAGAACACATACTAAGCTAGAGAGGAGGATAATAGATTCTCCTTTTATTGTAGATTTTGAAGAATGTATTTGATTTTAGGGATTTTTTATGTTTTACAATTTTTTTATTTTTTTATTTTTTTTTTATGGTTTTTGTGAAGATTTTGCAAAGGTTTGATTTGATTCTTCTTGAGGTCTTTGGAAGGCCTACATTTAAGAGATTTCTACCCTTGCCCCCTTGCATGGGGAGACTCATGTACTTGATTACACAATTTTTCTCCTTTGACTTGTTGGAGGAGTGACTTGTGCTTAGACATTGTTTTACACTTTATTGTTACAAGACTTGATTGGATGCAATCCATACATAGCTTTAGTCAACATCTTGTACTTCACTTTCCCTTTGTGCATATGGTTGCTTAGAGATTTTATTTTTCTTATGAGAATGCATACCTAAGATGATCACATTTGGATGATGTAATTTATTTAAATTGTCTTTTTGAATGTATATATATGAATGTAGGTGAAGATATGCATATGCAAGAACATAAAGATGCTAAAATGAAACTATTACTTCTATGGAATGCCATGAGTTATGAAATTGACTTTATTGCTTTGGAACTCTTTTCTCAATTTTGATATGAATGCATGGTGGAAAAAACAACATGACTACTCTTAAGTATGATTTTCAATCCAAGGGATTGCAAGTTGTCCTAATATAAGAGACCTATTGAAGGCTATGAGATAGGATTTAAAACTCAAGTGGGGAGTGAGAATGAAAATGGAGTGTTTTTTATTTTGGGCTTTGCTAAAGGCTAAACACTGATCCTTATCTAGATAAGACAATCTGACAAGCTTTCAACTTTTAGACAAGTAACAAATTTTATTGGTGTTTGCTAGACTTAGATCCTAGATGACAAGAAAGGTAGACCTAGGGTAAAGGAAAAAATAGGAAAGTGTTTTAATCCTCTTTGAAATGACATTGCTTCTTAACATCATCTCAAAGAGTGGTAAAATGTAGACATCAAAAAATTGACCAATCGATCCATTCCCTGAGTCAGAAAATTTAATTAATTATAATTAATTAATTAAATGCTCCTTAATTCCTAATCCACTCCTAATCCTAAGGTTTAATTATTTTTAATTAATTAATTAAACCTTTTCACCTTTTAACCCTCCTATAAATAATAAATTAAAATCAAGAAATTTAATTTATTATTTAAAAAATAAAACCTAAAACCTAAACATAAAATAATATTTGGAAAAATTAAATCAAAACCTGTTATTATACCTACCAAGCCATTCAACTACTTTACCGTTTAACCATCTGAACTACTTTTACCCAAACTTTATAAAACCTCTCCTTATTTTCATTTGTCACCCCCGGACAAATTCACATTCGAGCTATGTAAATACTCGGAGCAACCACATTCACATTCTCATGCATCGGTAACATTTCATGGTTTTTGGTATTTAATTTTTGATCTTTCTATAGTTTTTAAAATGTGGAATTATTCATGTCAGGTTCACCATTGAATGTAACATTAAATATGGATTTGCAAATGGATTACAAATTTTTTAGAACCCTAAATTCATATTTAATGCTCCATCACAAGACAAGATAAAATTTAACTATAGAGAAATGATAAATTAAATGCAAAAACCAAACAAGATGAATGTTACTGAATGTGAAATGTGGTTTCTTAGATTTTAGCATAACTCCAATGTAGATTTTGTCTAGCCCTGAGAAAATGATAAATGAAATTGATTTTATAAGGTTTGGGTAGAAGTTGGTTCAGGTAGTTAAACGGATTTTTGGTTTGGTGAACAGTAAGGTGCATTTTTTTGAGGTTTTTCAAGGTTGAGATATTTGGATTCTAGGTGTGATGTTTGGTTGAGATTTGTTTCAAGAACACACATCAATCATAGAAGAGACAATCAGATTTGGCTATTTTTTATGACATCTTGATTTTTTTGCAAACACTTGTAGACATGCACAATCCTAGGCTAGGCAAGGACTATATTTGTTGAATCCCATAGCTACACTTATTCAAAGTGAATAGCTCTAGAATCTTGGTCAAGAGTCTAGCCCAAAGCATGATCAACCTTTCTCTTTACCAAATCTAGATCAAAACCCTTCAATTCAACCCATCCACAACCTATACCTTCTTTATGACCAAGATAGTATCTATGATGATGAGCCTGTCATTGAGCAAAATAATCCCATCCTTAACACACCTAATCCTATTTATGATGAAGCTCCCATATATGATCATGATCCTATCTATGATCAAGAAAATAATGACGATCCTCTTACTCAACTTTATACATTCTAGGATCAAGAGCTTGTCACTCCTTCCATTCATGGTCCCAATATTATCCATGATCAAGAAACCTCCACCATTCCTATCCATCATCCCACAACATCCACTTCCATTGATGAGACACTTGGTCCCCACAAGCACATAGATGATCAAACAAATACATTGGATCTTAATAAGCATAATGATAATCAAGATCATATTGCTCCTTCACCATCTCATAGTGATCCCGTTTCAAATCCATATCCATCAACTTATTTACATAGTTTGGCTACTTCCATTCATGAATGTTCTTCTCTAGGAGAGCAACAACCTATATCTGTTGCCTAATCTTCATCATCCAATAAGAAACTTGTGTCTTGTATCCTTAAAAATAAGCATCCTATTGCACATCGTATGTTCCAAAAAATGAATTATCAATGTAAAGGCTTAGGCCTTCATGAGCATGGTACATTGGAACCCATCCATGTCAAAGTCTCTCCCAAACCATATGGTATTGGTTATGTATCTCAAGGAAGTCAATCCAAAGATGTCGGTATCACACCTCTACCTCCTAAATCCACTTCATCCAAGCCCAATCTAGGTCACCTCATCACACTCATAAAACATATGTTGCAATCCCTCCTCCATCATCCTACGAGCCCAAAAAGCATGTGACCATTCATCTTCCTCCATCCACTTTACCTCCACTTCTTCCAATTCCTAACATCCCTCCATCCACTTTACCTCCACTCCTTCCAACTCTGAATATTCCTATTCTCAAATCTCCTTATCACTTTAGCCACAAATCCATTAATCCCTCCATTCATACATCCTATTCCCATAAATCCCCTAGAATTCCTAATCATGATCAACAAATGCACACATCAAATAAACATGAAGCTATCCTAAACACCCCTATGGGATTCAAAAATAAAAATTTGGATGCCTCCACCCATAAAGCCAAAAATCCCAATAATACTCATGCCATATGGTACAAATGTAAAGAATCCAAGAAAAATCCAAAAGATAATTTCAATACCAAAATGATTTGGGTCCCCAAGAAAAAAACATCTAGTTCAAATGAAGCATCCACAATCTTAAAATCCTAAACATCCTATTCCCCATCGTAAAATCCTAAAATTCATATGTCCATTTGGGTCCCTAAAGACCTAAATAGGAAAACCCCTAAGAGAACATCTCCATTACTCCCAAATCCCCCTTCCCATAAAAAGCTTCAAAATCTAGTTCAGTGTGTGCAACCGTTGGTCTTGGTTCCCTTCCATTCCACAACATTCCCACATACCTCCATCTCCCCATCTTCCATCTACTATCCTACTTATTTCTTCCATCATGTCCCTATGGTCCGTGCTTTTGCATAAGTCCATATCTATCTCTTTATCTCCATCTTACTCCACTATCCTCCTATCCTAGTCCACATCATACTCCACTATCCCCTATCTGCATGAACCTTTCATATTCCACATCTCTCTTGTGTAATCACCTACCAACATCTCTAAGCATAATTACATGGTCCATGTACGATGACATCCATCTCTAATGGAACCACCACCTTGCTATGTGAACAAAATCCTGAGTCTCTTTCTATTCCATCATATCCCCTACCAAAGTCACAGTAAAAAAAAAATCAAAATAGTAAAGAGAAATCATTTCGTCCAATGGTGAAAAACTAGTAAAGAGGCACCTTGGATAAGTACCATGATGAAAACCCGGCAAACAGGTGTCATGCGTAAGTGATTATCTATGTGCTTTACTGTTGGGGGCATGTTGTCGTATCTATCCCATCCTATCAGCCCATCTCATATCCTATCCTATCATTTTCCATCCTATCTTGCCATCCTTACCCATCATATCTATCATATCATCCTTATTGCACCTTCCATCCTCCCTTCCTCCTTTTGATCTTGATAAGTGTAGGGGTAAAATGTTGAAAAATGCTTTTGACACCTCTTGTCATACTCCAAATTCCACCCATCCATTTCTAACCATATCCTCCATACATCCATCTATTATGAAGTCCATTCATCCCTTCCAAGCATTATCCCCATCATGTATCCTAATAAGAATCACCTCGCCAAATCCTTAGGTATAATATCTAGACTGGGGGTAGGTTATTCCTATGCAATGTAGTCCATGGCAATCACATCCTCAGTTCCTTTCATCCATCTATCATATACCTCCCATCTATTATCCTTCTATTGCCACTCCTTGTATCCACCCTACCTTTATGCTATCACGACTCCTTTTATCCATCCAAATCCTACATTTATCCTATCATTCATTCTTTTTATCCACCCATCATTCCTACACACTTCCTATCCATTTCTTATCACTACTTTCTTCACCTATCCAATGCGTTTATTAGCCTAAATCACCCAACTTTCCCATCCTCGTTTCTTGACTCGGTGCTCCCTTGTCATTAGTTATCATTTGGAGATCACCATCGTATCCACACAAAATCCCATGCTTAACATCAAAATATTCCCAAAAATCCAAAAAAATCAAAATATTTGAAAAAAAGTCAAATATTCAATAAAAAATCAATCTACATCCAATCCAATCACATCAATTCTTCAAATCACTTCAATTGATTTCATCTAATTTATTCAAATCATTCAACTCAGATCATCAATCAAATCATTTCAACTCACTCAATTCATCAAGTCATCATCAAATCAATCCATCAACTCAAGTCAATGATGTAAATCAATCAAGTCAAATTATCCAATCACATCAATGGTCTTGTTCCTAGCCTTGTTGTGAACCTGATCGATCGATCATCATCATCAATAGGATATATTGTTTCCAATCCTAGTGTTGTTCTCAAGATATATCATTCCCATATCAACAACACAATCCTCGCATTTTTCTCGTGATAAATCGTTCTCACATCAACAACGCTATCAATCAATCATCAATAATTATCATCATCAATCAATTCAATCAATCATTAGTTTTTAGCTTGACAGGGGTAATACCTTGTTTGTTTTTGAATCATTTGTGCATGCATGTTTTCTTGCTTGTGTGTGTCATCATTTCATCTTGCATTTGAATCACATGTGTATCATTCCAACTAATATTCATATCTTGCATATGTTGGAATAACTTTTTGAATTATCCTTTACAATTAAGGTCATATCATACCTTTTGTGCATTAGGATTTTCATGCTCTAAGTTTACTTCCTCATACATTAGATAAGGTTGTATTACACTAGGGCATAGGAGACATCGTCACCTCGGTCTTTATACCTTGGTGCATAATGTCAAGTGCTATATCAAACATCAGGTTGCTCAAAGTTTAATTGGCATAACTCCACCTCCTTCCCTTCATTTCCTCTTTCAAGAGCCTATCCATGTCTTTTGTCCCTGCATAGCCTCTTGAGGGGGCATTATCTACCAATCCTTCATTTTTATGAGAACCCCATGTGAGCCCTAGCCTACCCAAAATTCGAATCTAAAACCTATGTTTTAATCTTCTTTGAAATGACATTGCTTCACAACATCATCTCAAAGAGGGGAGAAATGTAGACATCAAAAAATTGACCAATCAATCCATTCCCTAAGTCAGGAAATTTAATTAATTTTAATTAATTATTTAAATGCTCCTTAATTCCTAATCCTGAGGTTTAATTAATTTTAATTAATTAATTAAACCTTTTCACCTTTTAACCCTCTTATAAATAATAAATTAAAATCAAGAAATTTAATTTAGTATTTACAAAACAAAACCTAAAACCTAAACATGAAAAATCATTCATAAAAATTAAATCAAAACCCGTTATTATACCTACCAAGCCATTCAACTACTTTACCATTTAACCATCTAAACCATTTTTACCCAAACTTTATAAAACCTCTCCTCATTTTCATTTATCACCTCCAGACAAATTCACATTGGAGTTATACAAATACTCAGAGAAACCACATTCACATTCTCATGCATCGGTAATTTTCATGGTTTTTGGTATTTAATTTTTGATCTTTCTATAGTTTTTAAAATCTGGCATTAGTAGGGTTTTTGCTAAAAAATAATATTTTATGCTATAAAAAGAACAAGGGTCCCTAGGTAGGAGATGATCGTAGAGACTACTAGACTCTTCGGCTTTGCTCCGCTAGTGTGTGAGTTTGCTTTGTACCTTTCTTTCTTTGTTAGAATGTCACACTTGAGGCTTCAAGCTTAGGCTGAACTCCACCCAAGAGTATGGAAATTCAACAATCTTCTCTTTTTCACTCTTTTTTGTATCTTTGTTTTTTCTTTTCACTTTTTTTTTGTATTTTCCTCACTTGAATTTTCTATTTTTTTTGGATTTTTGACTTTTCAAGAAATGAATGCTTTTGGAACTTTGATATGCAATATTTTGATCTCTCAATGCTCACTTTTCTCAATACTCTTGTTTTGATCACTCATTTTTTTATTCACTCGAATTTGGCCAAGAAAGATAAGGGGCTAAGCGCCACCTAAAGTTTTGTAATTTGGTCATACTTCTCTACTACTAGGGAAGAATTGGGAAGGTCTACTTGCAAGCTTCCTTCAAACACTGTAGATTTGAATACTGGCTTTGTTTAGACCTAACATCTTGACTCATTAAGACTGGGATCAGTGTAAAGCTAAGACCTAGGCTTTGATTAGAATCACTGGGAATGAAAAGGGGATAATGGTTATTGTGAAAAATGGGGAATCTCTAGGTCTTGAAAGGATGATGTATATCTAGGAAACCTTAGACTCCTTACTGAAAAGAAAATAGTACAATCTCAACAAGTCATTGATTATAACATAGGATGAATAAAATGATACTGAAATGCAAGAAACAAATTCTTTTTGACATGTAAGTTATGTGTAGAGGATTTTGTTCCTCCAAACATTAGCCCTTCGAGTGGAGCTTGTTGTGTTTGTTGAAAGGGTATGCAAGATTGTTGATATCCTAAAAAAGCTAGATGACTAGATGGCATCATGTTTATATTTTGAAGCTTGGGTGGGACCATTTGTGGTTGATCTTGCGTCATAGGAATCCCACCTATTTGATTGAGACTTGTCATGTTGGATTGTGAGGTCAGGGGAGGCCTAAATGCTTTGTTATGTGTGTCATATGAATGGGAGTTTAGATGAGGGGTATTTTGTGTTGCCCCCTAGTTTGATTTGTTTTCATCAATGAAATGATTTCCCTGTGTCCTAGGTTTTTCTAAAATGTTGTTTTGGTGAGATTGTTCAACACTCCTAGCCTCAAGGGTCTTGATTCGTTGGACCAAACTTTCTATAAGATCTCTAAGTGAGGCTTCGTCTATTCCTTGAGTTTTTGCACCTTGTGATGGATTGCTTTGCATCGGGGTTTGAGTGACCCTATTTGTTATTTGTGATGACATTTCACATGTGGACTTATTATCTTGATGTACCATGTGGAGTGATTTTTGTACCTCCTAAGCTTCTTGTAAGTTCTTTTCTTGATAACATACTTTGTTATCCATTTTGGTCCATTTTTTATGGCTTGTTATGGGTTGATCATCTTTATGGATCTAGGATTGATTGTTCACTTGTTGTGTTTTGATTTGGTCAATGTTGTCAAGGTCTCTTTGCATCTATTTTAAACTTGTAATTTTGCTCAAGGGGACATTCCCTTGGACATTTTGCATGAAACATTGTGAAACATGAAAAAATGTGAAAGAATCTATCCCAAAAGAATTCGTTGAATGATGATGAAAGTGGGATCTTGCAATGAAATGCAAAAAAATCAAGCAAAAGGTTTTTACACTTCATGTCAGGTTCACCAAAATATGTATGGTCAAAATCATGACTGCGGTTGTCTAGGACTGTCCAGTTGGATTTTAGTATGCACACGAACCCTTCCCTCCTTGCTACAGGGTGATCCACCACATCACTCTCACTCACATAGAAGTAGCCAGTCAAGAGGAGGCGAGACACAGTGGGGGTCTAGCTTCTTGGAGAGTTGGACTTCACGGAGAGGGGTCGACAAGTCCTATGGCCTTTGTTGTTGTGTGCTAAGTTGAATGTTTCATTAGATTGAAGTGGTAGTTGAGATAACACTATGACCCCAAGGGTCACTAGTTTCTCTTCTCTTGTTGGGATTTCTCCAATTCCACCTTTGTGTGGGTAAGTGGTTTTGTTTGTGGTTTTGTTTGTTTATGTCCTCTTGCTTCTCAATGCATTGAATGTGTTCTCATTGTATTTGGAGTTGTCTGATTTCTTCTAACAACAAGAGGACAAATGAGTCTCTTTGTGGTAGAACAAATGTTTCATGTTGTGGTCATGGATTGATTTCCTTGATCTCATCACGAATAGCCCTTACCCACTCACCTCTCACTCCTAGGCACATTTGTGAGCCAAGATAGAGGTAAATGTGTGATGACCAATCTGTAACTAGACTTTAGGGTTTTGACCTAAGGTTTAGTTGGCCTATGGTTTGGCTATGTTTTGACTTTGTGTTTACCTTGTGATGTGATCAAGGGTTTTATTGAATTGTTCAACCATGGTTACCTCATGATGGTATTGAGGGTTTGCAAGTTTGTCTTTTCTAGAAGTTTCTATATGCATGCAAAGCTAAATGATATGCAAATGTGTTTTTGTACTTTTTTAGTATTTTGGAAACAAAAAGTACTCTCTATTTTATGAAAGGGAAATATTAATGCAAGCTATTATGAATTTTCCTAATGCAAGTTTAATTTATTTTTTTGGGTTTTTGATTTTTTTGAAGTAATCTAATCTAAAGAAAGGAAATTGCTTCTTCTAATAATCCAAGTCTAGAAATATGAAAACAACTATTCTAAGATGCAAGATCTAATTATCAAGGAAAAAGCAATGATTTACTATTCCCAAGAGCAAATTTAGTTTTCTAATCACTATAAATTAAACAAAATAATGAAGGAACCTAAAAGAAATGAAGATTTGTGTGACTCCACTACCCTAAAAAATCCTTGATATTGGCAACCTCGAGCCCTTTTGAATAGCGAGAGATCCTCTTGATGATAAAACAACACAAAGAAGCAAAATGAGGCTTTGTTGAAGCTTGAATGATCTCAATGAGAGCTTTGGTTCAGCACAATGGCATAGAATGAAGCAACGTAACAATGCTTGGTTGAACAATGAATAAAACAAAATGTACCTTTGTCCTATAAGAGTATTTGAATGCTAAGTTGGAGAGCAAAAATTGGTAAGAGCTGTGTGCACAATGAATTTGCCTCCTTGGAAGAGGTTTGAAGCTATGCAACCATGAAGGCTTTGAAGCTTTGAAGAAATAAAGAAATAAATTAGGAAAGAGGCTCAAAGGCTTGTGAAGAAGCTTGAAGGATCTTGCGAAGATGAGAAGAGTATTCTCCAATTTTCTCAACTTGGAAAATAATGAAGAGGTGAGGGATATTTATAAGTTAGAAGAAGGGATGAGAGGTGGAATTGATTGAGAAGTTAACTCAATTGATTGAATAGTTAACAAGGATTGATTAGGGAGTGAACTAGATTTATTACCCAGTGAACTCAGTTAATTAGGGAGTGATAAATCAATAATAGCTTATCACTGAAGAAGGATTGCAATTGGAAGAATGCATGAGATTGATTCAATTATTAATTTTAGATCAAATGGAGCTAATTATGCATGTGTGGGTGCATGTAATAGTCAACTCCATATTGGGCATAAAAAATCATGTGAACTAGAAGAAAAACAAGTGAAAACAAAGCTAAAATGAGTGAGAAACTCAAGTTTTTATGCGGCTAAAAATGCGACAGGGTCACCCCTTTTTCTAGTAGGGTCACCCGGGGGGCAACCCTAGGTCACTCAAGGGAGATTGGGGCTGGACAGGGTTTTCTGAAGAACTACAGGGGAAATGAAAGAAGAGAAGAAAAGGAGGGGTTCTGCCTCTAGAAATAGGTTAGTCATGTGCAAGAATCCAAATATCCACTTGCACTTGCAGGATCTCCCAGGGGAGATCTAGAAATAATGGGGGGAGATTTGGATTGGTGGAGTGAAACTAAAAACCTAAAGTGGGAGATGGAAATGGAGAAATACTAGAGGACTTCTAGTGGGTGTAGAGGATGAAAAAAATAAGGGGAAGATGAAAACTTGCCTACAAGATGCTCACAATGCTTAGGAGCAAGGTCAAAAGCTCACAAAATACAAATCGACAAGTGTCACAAAAATATGTCAAGAAGTGTCGCAAGTGACGAGAGAGAAATCGATAACGAGTAATCAACAAAAGACAAGAAAGAAGACACATCATCAAGAGGTTTGCTACTTAAAAGACATTATTTCACACGTACATGTATGTGAAAAGGATTTGAATCATCATAGGGGTCCTCGTGGAGGCTGTGTGTGATTTTTGTACTTACAAATCAATATCAGTATTTGTCACAGTTTGGCATTGGCTTAGATATCATTGAGCAAAATTTGGAGGAGGCATCCTTGTCTTCAGAGGAGATATGTTCATCTTTGGATTCTGTTCTATTTTAGTTTCCACTTGGCTTTGGTTTATCACTTTCTCCTAATTTGGTCATGGCATCCTTCAGCATCGACATGGAGACACATGAACAGTTTTCAGAGATTTCATACATCTTGAGCTTTCTTCCTTCATATTCCTTTTAGGAATGGGAAGAAATTCTTCATACACCTTTGTTTTTGTTTCTTCGCAAGGGGAGAGATGTTGTTTGGCGAGCGTGGATCATCTTCTCCATCCAATTCTGAACATCCACCATTGGCACATTCGGTTCACTTCAGGAGAGGCTTCTTAGTGCTTCTATTCTCTCTCTATATTCTGGGAGAGGGGGCTTCTATTCCTTTATTTTCTTTTTGGGGGGGGGGGTGCTTCTTCTCTGTTGGGGGGATATCATTATACATGGGTACCTCATAAGGCTTCCTTTCCCAAGACCCATCTTTTCACCCACCTATGCTACACTTAAGGGGGGTGTTAGTGTAGGTTTTTTATTCCTTTTCATAAGGTTTTTCCTACACATATTATTAATCTTGCTTAGGTTAATAAAGTGAGTTTAATTAGGTGAGTAGGTTATGAGGTGTCAACTTACTACAGGTAAGCATCCATTAGCTATCTTGGGAAGATGCTTTTGTTGTCTTTAGTTTGATAGATGGTTGCTTCTTATTGGTTAGTGTTGCCACCTCCACCCCTCTCTCTAGTCTATTTAAACTCATTACCTAGATTGTATTTTGTAATTTCCATGCTATTATTTTCTATTTTGTGAGCAATCTATTCAGACTATTCCAAGATATGATCTCTTTTGAAATCTTCTCTTTGTTCTTGCCTTTAGATTTCTAGATTTTAGGTTGTGATTTCATAACAAAATCTAATAGAGATTATCACGTTTCAAATATTGACTATAAAAAAATTGTATTATGGAGAATTAAAATTTAGAAGTAAACATAGCAGGATGCAATGGGCACTAGAGGACATGTTCAGAGTTAGATAGAAGTTGATTGTTTCGTTAGAGAACATAAAGATAGTAGGAGGCTTGTGAACGTAAACCTCTAAGTGCATGCAATATCTCAGTCGATCCACCACCTCCATAAAGTTGATCATAGTAGAGCTCTTTAAACTAGAAATACAATCAATCATTTTTTATACAAAATTCTAAAATCAACCAAGACATCTTGGAATGCTTGCATCTCATCCTCCTCCAATAATTACCAAGAAGAGACACATTCCTAGCACAGTCAACAATCCTAGAACAAGACTTGGACAATGTAAAGGAAAACTCATGTTGTCCCAAAGGCACAATCACATCAAATGTAGCATTAGACCATGACTCACCATAGAATGGTCCTAAAACACTCCCATTTAAGGCCTTGAAAGGATTTTTAGGAGCTATCATTTCCTAAGCACATATATAGAAACCAATATTAAATTGAATGCATTTAGAATTTAGACTCATTTCATGTACAACGAAATCTTAATCAACTAATCCACAATGTGGGCAAGGAAGAATCATTTTAGATGGGTGGAAAAAAATTCAACAATCTATATATCAAGAATTAATAGATGACACTTCACCTAGAAACAACAAAGAGCTCTAATAACTAATATTTAAAGTCTTTTAGTGTGTCAAAAGTGAAATTGGGTGGGTGACATATCATTTTCAAAAATTTGTCTATCACAAATTTACACTCTTTAAAAAAATTACATTCATTTTTCACATCCATATCTGTAATGAAATTTATGGGAAATAAGATTACCTATAAGACTATGTCATGGTTCATTAAACCCCTAGATTTAATAGCATAAACATTTATTTGTCACCTATTTTTTTTATCCTCACTCAAAAATTATCACCTATCTTTTCATCTTGATTCAAATATTTTGATTTCATGCTCTTGTCATAGATGTAATCCTATAACCTCTTACTTCTAATTCATTAATGACACAACCTAATAGATAATAATTGTATGTACTTTTTACAAATTCACCTTAGTTTTTAAGACTTTTATTTATAATTAAATTTATCATAATTCTTAGCACTTCCATTTTTAAGAAGGCTCACCATAATTTTTAAGACCTTTAAATTTTATAAATAAACTTAGTCTAATTCTTGGAACTATCATTTATGAACATACTTACATTAAATTTTAGGACTTCATTCTTTTTCTAAATAAAACTATTTTAACTTATGATTTTTTTTATATTTATTAAAAAATTAAGATATCTAATTTTATATACATCTCTAAATATAATTTATAAACTATATAAATATATTAAATGTACAATAAAAATATTTGATAGCTATCTCTTTATACATAATAATTTGCAAATAAAATTATATGACCATGGAAAAATCACTTAACAATTATAAATAACATCAAGATTGTTTAAATAATCATATAATCAAGTCCAAATAGAATAGATTTTTAAAATAATCATAAAAATCAACTCCACACATAAATGAAATATTTTCCATTAAAATAATATTTACCATTCTCTAAGTTTAGAGGAACTATAACAACACTGATTTTGAGGAACTTTTAATAGGAGTAATTGTATCATTGTTTAATGGGAAATCTTTGGAAATGTGCCAAACTTGTTTTAAATATGGTTAGAATATAGAAAGAATAATAACTATGAACATGTGAGCACTTGATGATATAGTAGAGACAGACAAATGGCCTCTTATGCTTGCAGTTGTGTAGATCTTTGATCTTAAAAGCTCACTTTATAAAATAGAGCTAATGATTCAAGATTATAACAACTTCCTCTCTTTCAACTATGATTCACATTTTTATATTTACCATCAGTTGGGAAAATTACTTTAAAGCAATTAAATACAAACACAAGGAACTTTAATTTGAATTTTAAGCATGGTCAGATATCAAGAGTAATACAAGGACACTCCCACATATAGTGTCTGTAATCTCACCAAGTGTTCCACTATCTTTTGAAAACCCTGTTGCACGTGCCTCGGCAAAAGATTTGGAACCTTTCCTTAAGCTAATCTACAAGCAACAACACCTTACAATTAGACATCTTGGTGTACAGAAATTCAAGTGAAATATCAAAAACTTGAAAATGATGAGATGTTAATAGGAATGGAGCAGCTATTAAAGAAAATTAAAAAGGTTGAATAGAAAGCAATTACAAGAAGCAATGATTTCAAAGCAATACAAAATTACAACACTCTTTTATTTGAGTCATTCAATTTCAACCTTCATTCATATTCTAATATATTTTACTCATCTCTATATAGTACCTTTAATATGTTTGTCAAATGTATTATAAATATATACATAGTTACATAATTATAATCAGCATCACAATTAAAGTGATTATAAATTGTAATCAACTTTAATTTATAAAACTCTTATCATAGATAATTTAGAATCTAGATTTTAAATAACCAAAGATTAACAATGCATAAAATTAAAATTAAAATGAATGAACTAGCTGTCCCTTCAATTGTTTTTGTTCTCATGAACATTAAAAATCTTCTCTTTATTCTATTGAACTAAGCTTAAAAACTACTATGGAATTAAACAAAGTTACAATTAATTTATTCATAAACAAATAACACTATAGTTAAAAGAGAAAAAAAAAATCCACTTCTTTTTGTTGTAATACACCTCAGTTCTTAATACTAAATTTTAGGAAGTAGGAAAAAAAACACCCACCTTAAAACTCTTCTTCACAAGGATTAGTTGTAAGCAAAGATCATTTTTCTTCTCAAATCCCATGGCCATCAAAACATTAAACCCTCATTTATAATCTAGTTTTTTTCAAAAAGACAGCAGCAAAAACATAATTGAATTGTCACACCAAACAAAAGGGAAATGTATTCCGCCTGCAAAGGATGTATTACTCCACTGTCTAATACAGAAGAAGCAGAGGAATCTCAATTCAATTTATAGATGGGCTAAGGAAGAATGATAATACTGCGTTAATGAGGATGAAGTTTCATTTACGCTTGTAGTGGAATGTATGCCTATCACATGCACATAATAAAAAGGAGGGACTATAATTCCCCACATTAAAGAGGCTTATTAAGCCAAAAAGATTGACTTACCATAGTAGTACAATAAAAAATGCATTTACATGAATGAAAACCTTGCCATCAAAACATGCGAGTGGTAGAAGATAGTGGATGGATGGACATAACTGATGTAGGAGCATCTGGGTCCACAAGCAATCTTGCATCGCCTTAAAAAATTTCAGTTTATTTTTCAGTACAGTTTGTTTTTCAGTTTTGATGTTTGTGCAACATCAAAGGTACTATTAGGTAAGCTCTTATTCCTGCAAGGCATTCATCTTTGTGACGGTTGGTGAATTTGTTGAGTACAATAGTTTCAGAAGCTTGAAATACACTTTGATTTAAGATATATTGTAATAAAGAGAGCAACCTATAAACATTATCAAAGGCTATATTTCAAACAATTGGAAGAGGCATTTAAATATGAAATATCAATGCCTAATTAAGGAAGACAACATCAACTTTTGAAAGAATATCCTACGTGCAAAAAAAAAAAAGAGGACCAGGGAGGCGCCTAATATAGAAAAGATCTGCAGTTTTATTTTAGAGATTTAAAACAGCCTAGATGAGGCGTTGAAAAACCAATAATAGGCACCTTTTATGACAGGAGAATCATACTAAATAGTGGAATTATTAGTAAATGAGGCGTGGGAAAATAGGGAAGGAGATGGGCGGCCAGTTAAGGTTGATATTGATGCAGAATTTAATCAGAATACAGGCGCTTAAGAATGGATGAAACGCCTCTCTTAGAGGCTGATTTTGGACATTAAAAATGCAGAAAAATAGATGAGAACAGAGGCGCCTGAAGGTCGAAATTACAACGTGGGGAATCACCTTTTAATCTGCGAATTGTTAGAAACTTAAAATAATCTCTATGTAGCGTTATGCAAGCATGAAGCTCCCATTTTGGGCATTTAAATTAATAACTTTGCTGCACAGATTCTTAGCAGATTCCAATGTCTCACACTAGTAATTTTGATGCAGATTAAAATTGTTAAAAAATGTAGATTTTATCATTTGTTAAATAAGCTGGAAATTGATAGAGTGGATGCCACTTTGGGTGCCCATTTAATTGGCTTCAATTCAGATTTCAGGGAAGTTTAAAAAGAGAAGTTATAGCGTTCAATGTGGGAGGGGCAGAGAGGAGGAGATGTGGAGTTTGAGTGTAGTGTGCAGAATTTGGGAAGAAGAATAGCCGTGAAGGAATGCTGATAAAATGAGAGGAAAGACAGCTTTCCTGTGAGAGGCCATGAAAAACCATTTTTGTAATCTTATTGTAAAAATAAGTCCAAAAACACCGAAAAAACAGGGCAAAACAGAGTTGAATAACCCAGCAAATTATATTCTTCTAGCTTGCAATACATTACATCCAAATGTTGTATCTAGCAGCTATCCAAATGCTATGTCTAACAGCTATCCAAATGTTGTATCGAATAGCTCTCTACAATCACATATATATAGCTACAAAACCTATGAAGCCTGGAAGCTTTTGGCTCTCTAGATGACTCTAAAATCCTAGAACCTTCTTTTCTAGCACAGCTGGAAGCTTTTTTTAGAATGTTCTTTTCTAGAACAGCTAGAAGCTTCTCCTAGAAAATTCTTTTTTAGAACAGCTGGAAGCTTCTTTCGGGAATGGTCTTTCTAGAAACATTCTAGACAATCTTAATAATTCCTAACACTTGTTGCAGATGCGTTGTTGCATATTTGTAGTTTGAAATATTGTTGCAAATAAAATGAAATAAAGTTTGGATTTGATGCTAAGAGTGTTTGAGTTAAGTGTGTCGTTTTTGTATTGCAAATGTTTATTTCCTGAAAATGAGTGGATATGAGTTGTGAGAGTTGTGGGTTTCCAACAGTGTGAGTCTGGTTGCTTGCATTGCATCAATAACTGAATAGCATAAACTGTCCCACTTTAGCCTATCATTCATATATATATACTTGAACAGGAATGCAACACTAATCCTATGCAAACAAAGATGATCTTACCAAAGGCGTGTTGGGCAGATATCTGCTGGCGTGAGTCCACAAATCCTGAGCGCAGTAGAAAACAAAATGCAGGAATGTTGAATACACAAACCGATGGCAAAAATAGTAAACTGCCTCGCCTGAACACTGCAACGAAGCATTAACGTTGGAGCCTGGAGGAGAACCGGGCAAGCAAGAAATCTCCAATGTCGTGCCATTCTCTGAAATCCTCACCGCCAGATCTCCACCTCACTGGATCAATTCAATGGTTGGCCTGTCTGCGAGTGAATATTAATTTGAGAGAAGCGTCCATAAGCCGCGGAAAGCCTCTACAACTCTCTCCTCTTCTCCCACCACAACCATTCCTCTCTCCACGTTGCATATGCTGTGCCCTTTGTCTCTTCCGTACCAATTGTCTCTGAGTGTGAACTTGTTAGTTGTGTGCCACCTAGAACGTTGTGTGAAGACACAAATCAATACCCATTTACCCTCCTCCACCTCCGGGCTAGAGATTATCACGTTACGATCATGGCATATAAAAAAATTGTATTTTGGAGAATTACAATTTAGAACTAAACATAGCAGGATACAATGGGCATTAGAGGACACTTTTAGAGTTGGATAGGAGTTGATTGTCTGGTTAGAGATGGAGTCAATGACGGAGAGATTCGTAAAGGCGAAGGAGTTTACAAGTGAGCCACTTTCAGGGACTGCCCGCGTGCACACTATTATTTCGTCTGGCCATTTCTGTAAATCCTTTGCACATCAACATTCAGCCTATACATAATTAATTGAAAACAATTAGAATTGTATATTTTTATAAACTATTATTACCTGCATGCTTGGAATGCAACCTTCAACACCTGATCTGCTGATTGCTATGAGTTCTAGCCTCTTCAATCTTTCCATGCGCTCCAAACATTCTGTGCCCGCCTCCTCCCACCTCGTATGTGCTCTCAGCATCTCCAATACTCTGCAATGTTCCAAACCTTGTATTTTTTTAACTCCGTAGCAACCTTTAAGTTCAAATACTTGGAGAGAAGCTGATTGTGCAAAACTGGGAAGCACATCTAACTTGGGGGACCCAGATATCATCAGAGTTTGAATGTTTACCAGACCAACAATACCGCTGATGTTCCTCACCATTTTGCACTGCCGCAAATATAAGGCCTTGATTGTACTTGGGAGGACTTCTATCTCTGTTAGATGCTCATTATCATCAAGTTCGAGAGTGGCAAGGCTCGGACAACAGTCTTCAGAGATGGAAATCTTGGACACTTGAGTTTTATCCAGAGTTATCTGCTTAAGGTTGCGCAACGAACAAGTAAGCAACCCTCCTCCGAGATCCAAACCGTTGATTGGGCTCCCTACCATTACCTGTGTTTGCCTAAATGTTTTTGGTAAGGATTTCAGTCCCGAAGACCTTATATCTAAATTCTCTAAGAGATTTAGACGCCCCACAGAGTCCGGCAATGATTCTAACTTGAGACATTCATTAATTATAAGAGTAGTCAAGGAGGACAAATCTCCAAGAGATGTAGGCAGGCTTGTCAACGACTCACTTCCAACATAAAACTCTCGCAACTTGCTCAGTTGACCGATGTTCATTGGTATCTCCCTTATGCTGGTGCCACGTAAATCGAGCTCTCTCAAGGAGGCCTGATTTGTGATGTGACGAGGCAATTTTTCCAATTGTATGCACCAAGCAAGATTCAAACACTCAACTTTTGTCATGTTTTCAAGAATGTCCGACTGTAAGGTGAGTACAGAACATGCCTCAAAGCTGAGGTGTTCCAAGAGTGTTAGCTTCTTAAAAGAGTCTGGCAACATCCTCAGTTCATAGCAATTGGACAAATCTAGATGCCTCAAGTTTCTCAAATCGCCAAAACTGCTGGGTAGGGATGATAGCTCTGGACACGAAGACAACGTCAGGTGCTCAAGCGATTGGAGATGGCAAAAGCCTTCTGGCAGGCTCCTCATCTCGTTCCTTAACCCGTTTAAGACTATAATTTTCAAATCCCGGAGACATCCTATTGACTTTGGAAATCCTTGGAATTTTGAGCACCCAGAAATAACCAACTCTCTTAACTGCACAGGACCCTGCGAAATCGACTGAAAATGAATAATAATAAAAAAACATTTAAGAAACTATAAAAGAGCTTATTAAAAGAAGATACTTACATCGCTGTCAGTCTCCCATAGTTCTTCTAAGTGATTTTCCTTACCCCCTACTTCGTTAAGTTCTAAAAGCCTCAAATTTTTCAATGAACTTAATGACTGAAGATTTCTCTGCCCATGGTGAAACCAGCGAAGCCATACTAGCTCTCTTAGTTTATCACCAGTTACTTGATTATAATAATTTCCTCTGACCTGAAAAATTTGTAATCCGAGCGAATTGGGTGTGAGGGTACAATCTCCTCTTAATTATTATAATCAATTTATCATCAATTACTTGATTATAATAATTTCTTTTTACCTGGAAAAATTTTAATGCAAGCGAATTGGGCGTGAGGCTACAATCTCCTCTGCTTGTGTTAACTATAAGCTCTCCGCCTTTGGAACATCGAGGAAACTCAACCTCGCTCATGGATCCAGCTCTTGTGGCCATTATTCCTCGAATGTCAATCCTCTTTTAAATAGAAAAAATCGATGAAATAAAAAATTATGGAAAAATTTAACTTCATGGAGACAAGAAGCAAACGAGTACAAGTACTAATATTACCAATCAAAGAAAGTATTAATATTACCTTTGCTTCATTATCAATATTAATATTCTGCTGGGGAGACCAGAGACAGTAGGGTGATTTTTTATTTGCAATTTCTCTTCCCAAATCTCTTAAGTGGTCATGCATTCTTATATAGTCTTGATCATCAAGCTCAACCAAGCACTTATTCAAAAGCCTTTCCCAACTGTGCATACCACTCCACCCTAATCCGTTCCAAGCTGTAATGGCCCAAGTTTTTTTCTCTCCAATAAAGAAACAAGCACTATCTAAAAACATTTGCTTCTCTTCATCATCTAGGGCATCATAACTTACTTTTAGCTTCAACTTAATATCATTATCTAGTGTTCTAGATATCTTATGCAATAGAGATTTCCAATAATCTTTGTTGGAGATACCATATAGCTGTCCTCCAAAGATCTTTAGAGATAATGGTAATCCATTGCAAACATTTAGAAAGTTTTCAACCAAATCTTCAAACTCTTGGAGTGGATAGGGCTGCATGAATGCATGCCAACAAAAGAGCTGCTTGGCATGAGGTGAATCTAGTGCTTTCATTTTATAGATGGATGAGATGCCCCAACATCGAAGGACTTCAAGTTCTCGCGTAGTGACTACAATCAAGCTACCACATGCAAGACTGTCCTTCTCAGGGACTAGTGCATCCAATTGGTCTACCTTATCCACATCATCTAGAACAATGAGCACTTGAACAGATCTTAAACGGCTGGCCAAAATCCCTTTGCCTTCTTCTATATTGTCAACTGATAAATCTCTGAGACCCAGGTCCTCTAAGAGTTTTTTCTGTTTGTTATGCAATATATTTTTGGAAGCACAATCTCTTATATCTACTAAAAAGCTAGACCTTTGCATATTTTTATATTTAATATTATATAGGTGTTTAGCAAGAGTGGTTTTGCCACAACCACTCATGCCCCAAATTCCCACAATTTGCACAGTGAGATGGCTTTCTGCAGACTGAAGTCTTATTCTTTCAAAATCTCTGACAACTTCATCTAAACCAACAGGATGTTTAGCAACAACTAAAGGCACATGTTTAATTACTCGCAAAACACAATTAACAATATTCTTGAGCAGCCTGCCCTCGTCACTAAAACATATACAACAGCAGCAAAATGAAACAGAACAAAAATCGCTTAGTGAGGTGGATCGAAAATTAAGAAATTAAAAAAAAAATGCACAGAATGCATAAGATGATTGATAAGAAAAGTATTAGTGCTGTAGACAAGAGTATTCTGTACTCACTTTTTGTTATTAATGATGTGACCAATATTATAGGAAACATTGTAGAGGGCATTCTTCCACTCCTGAAGCGTTTTTGAGGTATATCTACGCTTCTTTTTGTGGTGAGAAAATGCTTCAGCATATACTCCTTTTGCATATCGAACATCATCAGGCTGAATATGATAGAAAACAGGAACAATTTTTGTTCCTGTTTTAAGCATATATGATAGCTCTGCTAAACACCATGGGGATTGTGCATAATTCGGGGAAAACATAGCTATATGAAGCAAAGCACTTTGCATTGCCGCTTCTATTTCTGTAGGGAAGAAATCCCCCAATTCAAGCTCTTTAGAATCTAGGAAAACCCTCAATCCCATGCCAGTGAAGGTTTTGTAAAGAGCGGCAGCGAGAGTGTGTTTGACATCAGGACCACGATGATTAATAAATACATGGTAGGGTAGGTTTTTACCAGAAGTAGATGCAGATGGTGCAAATTCTTCAAAAGCATGCGTAAGCTCAACCCCTGGTTGCCTAGAAGCACATGCCATTAAATTGAATTGAACTGAAAACAACAAAAGAATGAAAGAAAACCAAGGAAAGCAGGATGGAACTTGGTAGTAGAGGGATATTATATACAGTGTGGAACGCGTGAAAGTGAAAATGCGTATTGCCTAAGAAACCTTGTGTAAGAACGAGAAAGGTCTTTGCCCACTTCCAATAAATAAAGATAAAGAAGTGACCAATCGCCTAGATTGCAGGGCTGATAGGTCGTGTTTGCATAGGAAACCAGCACGGAATAATAGGAGAAGCAAGTGGAGGAGTGTTGTACAAGTTTTGTTGCAACAACAAAACTCAATTACGGCACTATGGAAAACAGCATGGAAGAAACGCAGAAGCAACTCAGAAGAAGTGTTGGACCAGTTTTGTTGCAACAACGAAAGTCGATTACGGCACAGTCGAAAACAGCATGGAAGAAACGCAGAAGCAACTCAGAGGAAGTGTTGTATAAGTTTTGTTGCAACAAAAAAAGTCAAGTTTTGATGAGGGACATTCCAGAATGGGATAATCAGTAAGATCGATACCAAGTCAAGCCCTCTTCGGATTGGTCAGAACCAAATCCACCCCGAGAGAGAGAGAGAGAGAGAGAGAGAGAGAGAGAGAGAGGTAACTCTATAGCATGGCATTTGATTGATTGGAACAAGAAGATGCGAGCAACCGGGCAACTAGATGGACAGGTTATATAAACATTTTCTTAGATGTAATTGTGCGCATTTGTAGGTGACTATATGCTCATATCACAGGAAGTGTTTTCCAAGCTTTGTTACAACAACAAAAGTCAATTACGCCACAGTGGAAACAGCATGGAAAGGAATCCTGTTCGATTCTCCATACAAAATGGACTATTGAACCGTACAATCCATATCATACCATGCTCTCCACACCATACAAAACAAATCACTATTGAAAGGAAGGTGAGTCGCTATTGAAAGTGCCGGTTTGGGAGAGTCGCATCTATGGTGATAAGGTCAGATTCATTGGCGAGGGACATTCCAGAAGGAATAATCAGTCAAATTCATTGATGAGGGACATTCCAGAAGGGGATAATCAGTCCGATCCAAACCAAGTCAAGCCGCCTGATCGACGCCTACCTCTTGGAATTGGTCAGAACCAAATCCACCCCGAGACAGAGGGAAGAGCTTAACCAGCCGGTGCGTTGTAAACGACCGGCTGGTCGAGCTCTGTACGGCTGCCATGTGGAAGTCGACCAAACATCTGCCAGCAGTACGGAACGAATCAGCACAGTCGACTGTTTCGGTCGAGTCATAAAGTAACGTCGACAGCTCCAGTCGAGTGCTCAGCCGTACAGTCGGTGAGTTACAACTCACCGGCTGTTTACAGCTGGCGGAGACAGAGAAAGGTAGATAGCCGGTGAAGTCGCCTAGGAGGGAAACTCTATAGCATGGCATTTGATTGATTGGAACAAGAAGATGCGAGCAACCGGGCAATTAGATGGACAGGTTAATGGAAGGTCAGTGCCAGCCCCTTGGCCCAGCCCTTCTTTTGTATTGTCGCCTATGGCCTTGGTATACCATGTCCAGCGTCTGTTAAAACCATCATATGATGTCTTAGACATTCTATTTTGTATGGAGAATACAAAATAGCTGCTCGAGGGAGGATGATTGATGTGAGTAATTTTTTTCATTGATGTTTTGGATCACACGTCATAATGTACTGTTGAGATGAAAGAAAAAGATAGTTAGATTGTAGATGTAACACATATAAAGAGCCAAGAGATGCCAATGAAAACATGAAGAGCAATGAAAAAACAAAGAAGAAAGATAATAAATTAAACCTTAAAACGAAACCAGAATGGTCTAATTATATCTTTCATAAATATAAACATTTTCTTAGATATAATTGTGTGTATTTGTAGGTGACTATTATGTTCGTATCACATTGACAGAATCTTGTTTTCTCACCAAAACCTTGCTAGAGAGCTTCTCTATCACCTTAGTTGCTACAAGTCCAAAGTAGAGCTAATGATTCTTCAAGCAAATCTATCTATTTGATTCCCCATTTTCTAGTCCATTTCACCAAGCCTTCTCTCAAGTCACAAATATTAGTTCATCTAGTAATTTGATTGTATTGAATTGCATTATGTGTGTGATTATGGTATGGAATCATAGGTGGAGATGCATCCAATATGGAAGAAAAACAAGTTGAGAGATTATTCCAACAAGCATAACATTCATTTGAGTGCATGATCTCCTCTAGGAGCTCCAAATACTTCATGGGGTTTTAATGTTGTGATGGATAAACCACTTATTCAAGAAATTTCTCAAAAGCATGAAAAGATTAGGTAAGGTATTTATTTGTTCATATTCAATTATTTTGGAATATTTGCTTGGACATGAATTAGAAATTTAGATTGGTGGTGTTTAATTGCAAGTTAAGGTGGGGCATAGAGTAGGGAGCAATTGTGCTGCCTAAGAGCTATAACATAGGCATAATATGTCATAACCTATCTTCCAATAATTATATAAATTTAAATATTCTTATTTAATCATTTGTTGACTAATTTTGACTTGTGGGTGTGTGTGATAGGGACACTCTATCACTCTCTCGACGGAAAGAGAGTATCATCAAGGTAGAGGGCATTTAGTCGACTGAAGGCGAATTAATGTGAAGGACCTGAGCACACACCACAAAGTTTCATGTAGACTTAAATTGCATAAACATGTGTGATTGAATTGATGTCTTTTTTAAATTACAAGTAGAAAAATGAGAATAGATTGAATTAATTATCTAGTCGCAATATATATTATTTGCTTTATTAATTAGATTTATTAGAATATCTTTTGAAAATATTCCCTTAATGCTTAAATTCTATTTTGGCCACATGGATGAAGTGACAAAGAGGGAATCTTGAAAATATTTATTTTTTTAAAAGATTATGGGGACTAATCTTAGTAAAGGGAAGAGATATTGGGAAAGTGAAGTTATACGAATTAAATTAGCTTAGCTTAGCTTTTCTTTGCTTTGACTAGTTAAATTAGATTAGCTTTGCTTTGACTAGTTAAATTACAATTCTAGATTATATTTCATTCCAAGTATTTTCAAATCTTAGATTAGTTCAAAAATCATCTTCGAAAACATAAATAAAACATAGTAGAAATTGCATTTTAAAAGTAATCTCATATTAAATTGCATTCATCTATCAAATTCCTAGTTAATTAGTCCATTTTATATTCAATTCTAGAAAAGAAGCAAAATATATCATTTGCATACATATTGAAAAACCCAAAAAATATAAAAACATTCAAAAATGTCAAAACAAAACAAGTATTCACAAACTCCTCAATTTCATCGCAAGGTCAATGCTATCACAAACTCCTCAATTTTGTCACGAGCTCAAAAAGTCAAGAGAACTCATACAAAGACTTAGATAACATCCCTAAGTTAAAATTCAACTCTCGGTCAACTCAAGCCAATTCTCTTTATCCAAGCATATGAATTTGCCCTAGAATTAGAGGTGAGTGGGTTAGGGCTATCCTTGAGGAGATTGAACAATTACATCCTAGGCCACAACTAGCACAACAAACACTAGAAGAGATATAACATGCCCTTAGGTTGATAAAACAAAGAGAATAAATACAATGAAGCATTCAAGCCATACAAGAAAGATTACATCGTACTAGACTCATTAATGACTATAGTTTCAAGATTCATCTAGATGTTAGAACACAAGAAACCCAAACAGGAAATTAGTAACTAGCGACCCTTTGATCATATTATTATCTCCACCACAATGGTCATAGAAAAACACATAGCAAACAACAAAAATCCCCAGGACCAACTGAGCACTCTTCATGATGTTCTCCAAAGAGAATAGAACCATCCCTAGGTCTCGCCTCCACTCAACTGGCTTCTTCCACTAGACTGACAGTGACTTTTAGGTTGCCTAAAGCAAGGAGAGGGTCCATGTGACGTATCGAAGCTGACTCATCTGTGCTTGTGCCTGAGTCACTTTTTGAGGAGTACAAGGCCAAAACCATTTCCAACCATCCCATCATCATTGGTACAACCATTGGATTTAGATCCTTCCTCTTAATTAATGATATTTTCATTTATTTCCCCTCCTCTCTAAAATTAGAAATATTATTTAGGGTAGATTTTTTCTCTTGCATTGCTCCTTGCAACTATTCTTGTGCTTCATGACTATCATCAATAAGCCTTATTATGTCTTGTTCAAAGGGGTATCCTTTATCCTCATCATTAACTTCCTTATTTTTTGGTTCGTCATTTCTAGGAAGGGTTTTTTGGAAATTATTAATCAAATGACCAAATCTTCCATAGTTTTGACAATAAGGGCAAGAGTTCTCATAAACAATCTATTGGATCTATTTTCCAAACTTAGATAGGAGGATTATCTGTGTCGGCAAAATTTTGTTCATCTCAAAACTTACACAGAATCTAGTGAAGACAAATCATATTTTCTTCTTTGTAACTTTATCATAGTCAAAAGTTGCCCAAAAGAGCTAGAAATACTTTTAAGGATCTTCGGATCCCAATATTGTAATGAAAAACTAGGTAACCTAACCCATGTTGGGGAAATAACACACAAATCAATTATCAGGTCAAACCTAGGTTTCCACTTACAAAGGGTGAGATTATTTAAATTAGTTTGATCAAAACACCAAGGACCATTAGTAAAAACCTTAATCATGTCTTCCTAAACAACAAATCAAAATAAGACTAATCTATCCACCATTGCACTAATAGAAACACATCATTTTAATTTCTAGACCTGACAAGCCCATTTACCAACAAGGTCAATAATAGGCCAGAAGGAAAAAAACCCACCCACCAACGTGTTCTCCATGGTTGAGATAATTTCATCCATAAGTGAATCTAAGAGGCTGACAGCAATGCACTCCTTAGTATATGAAATATTAGGTAACTGAACATTTTCTCCCCTTGAAGTTCCAGGTCTTGAGACAAAATTAACCCAAGTCTAACCTACCTTACCATTAGAGGCCTTTGATAGGATGTTAGTACCATTGCATGGGAAAAGGGGATCCCCTTGATGGCCCTCCAAGCTGTAGCCCATTAGAAAAACTCCTTCCAAGTCTTCAAATTTTGAAAAACTATAACGAAGCTCTAGTTAATTATGTGATGTTAAAAGTGGGCTCCCAAAAAACTTATGCTCACTATAAAATTGAAAATAAATATAATAATCAAAATTATAACTATATTCAATATTATACTTGTTGGAAAGCTTAGTCCAAGGGCTACAATCTTGCAAGTTAGCTTGACATGTTGAATCCATTTGGTGGTCAAACCCAAGGTTTGAAACATAAAATTTTAAGGAAAATCTAAGGACTAAGGTGGAAAGGTCATTGCTGGGACCTTCACTCAAAGGACCTTTGAATGAAGGTCCATGAGAAAAAAATTCTAAAAAAAGGAATAAAAGGGACCTGTGTTTGAAGATCCCTTTTCTATTCCTTTTTTGGAAATTTCTAAAAAGGGAATAACAATTCTAAACAAAGGAATAAAAGGGATCTTTGTTTGAAGGTCCCTTTTTTATTCCTTTTTTTAAAATTTCTACAAAAGGAATAAAAGGGATGTTAGATTGAAGGTCCTTTTTATTTCTTTTATGGAAATTTCCAAAAAAGGAATAAAAAGGGACCTTCGAATGAAGGTCCCTTTTCTTCCTTCTTTGGATATGACCTTCGTTCGAAGGTCTTTCACATAAAAACCTTCGAATGAAGGTTCATCTTCATTCGAAGGTGATTTTTATTTTACCTTTGAATGAAGGTACCTTCATTCGAAGAAATACCTTCGAACAAAGGTATTTCTTAATTTTTTTCTCCCAACCTATATGCCAAATTCTAGTGTCCCACAAGTGGGACTCACTATTGTGGGTTCACTTCATAGTGCACTCTCTCACCACATTTATAACATGTGACTTCTTCTATTCTACTTTGACTTCATCCTCAATCTCTCCCACATATACCTCTAAATTCATTGTAGTAACTTCTACTATAATTATAATCATTCTTATAGCTAGTAGATGGTCTATCATTAGGTTCCTAAGGTTTGACATTTTGTATTGTATTGATATTGCACTAATTTCTCCATTGTGGTTGGTGGTATCCATGTTTCTGCATATAATGGGCTTATTTTTCAATCCCTTGGCCCTTCCCACCCCTATGAATGGATTCATTATCTTTGCATCTATGATTGTACTAAATTTCATGACCAACCTCATCTCTTAGGTAGAATAATAATGATGGATAATCATCTATTTGGTGGTCATCTCATTCTCTGTAGATTCCACAATATACACTTTTTATCCTCTTGGGAGGTTCTAAAAGGTTAACTCTTACTGTCATCATCCTTTTTATTACCTCTATTATTAGAAATTCATTTCTTAGATAGCCTTAATTTGAGCAATATGTGCACCAAATCTTCTTTCTCCTTATAGGTGTCATCTCCTAACTACTATCTCCTTTTGCTAGGATTTCTTTTTTTATCTTTAATTGTTCTAGTTCTAGTTTCAAATTTTCTATTTTATCACTTCCACTTTCCCTACCTTATCCTCTCCATGGTTGGGCTTCTATCCTAGAGTCCAATTCCACCACTTCTATATAAGTGTGAAAAAATATGCCATCCAATGACACTCTAATTATAGGTAGTAATGTAGACCCAAACCACTCTACTCTTTGTTTTTTGGAAAGTGATTCTTATAACCATCTCACAATTCCCTTAAACCTTTGGGTAAATTCCTTGATTGTTTCTCCCTTTTCCTAGAACATCTCCCTCATTTTTTTGACAATATTGGAAATTACTTAAAAATTTATCCTTCAACTCATCCCATTATTTATTATGTTCAAGGAATTATTTTATATACCACTTTAGGGCCTCATCCCTAATTGTTTCTAGAAAATCATATAACTTAGTTTCATTCTTCCTCACTCCATTTATTTTCTATATAGATTCTAGGACAAATATATGCTTAGAGGCTTCTTTCCCATCCTTTCTAAAGATAGGTGGTCTGACATGGTTTTGGTCTATTTTGTGAGTGATTAGTAACTTTGATTTGTTTATGTTTGGTAAGGTTGCACTACTTACTTTCCTACCTTTTCTCTTGTTTCTTAGTATCTTTCGTTAGAACTCTTATCCTTCCTACCACACTTGACAAATTCCTCTTGCTAGATTAATTTTCTTAATCTACCTTTATCCCTAGCAACTTAGTATCAAAGAATTTCTCACCTAGAATTTCTTTACACAAAACTACAAATTCTTTGTTTTTTGCTTCTTCCTTTGTTCAAAATGGTTCACTAAATATATATTTAGTTGAAACTCTTCTTGACTTAATTAGCATAGGGGAGTTAGGGGGGTCACCTATTCAAGGTGTTATTTCATTTTAGGTGATTGAGTTTTCAATAATTTCTCATTATTTAATTAAAATTCATTAAATAATGTTGGGCTCTCAAATCCTTCTTCAAATGAGCTACAATTGTATTGATGGTTAACTTATTGCACATTTCCCTTCTATCACCTACTTATGCATTCTTCTCCTTTTCTCAAAATTCCAAAATTTTCATAATATTTTCCTTCTCTAAACACACACTCTCACTCACCACCTTATCCAAGTATTCCACACTTTATTCTAGAGATTTTATTTTGATATATGAGTAAATAAACCTTCAAATCCTTCATTTATTGTGACCCTAATATTTGACAGATTAGGTTTAGAATATTGATCACAAGTTAAAATATCAAATAGTGGAGAACCCCTACTTCCACACCTTGGCTAAGCACTATAGCTCCCAATCCCTCACTTAATTGACTAGATATATCCATCATACTCTATTATCTAATATTTTAATCGAGTAAAGTACTCATTTTCAATATTGATATGAGGGTTAAGTTTATTTGATGTTTTATTATTACTAAGTAGTACAATAATCTTTTATCCCATTGACAATGGACTTCCAATACTCTCCACATTCTTGAAATTCTCAACATTGTCAATATCCTCAATGTTCTTAGAATTCTCAATATTTCTAGTAGTAGCCCTCCTAGAGTTCTCTAAAGATGCTTTCCTATCCTTCTCCATTTTTGTGTGATATATTTTCTATCTCTCTTTGGTTAGCTTTAGCCTTCTTCCTTCTTCCATGTGCAATCCATAATCCATCTCAATTTCTTCAAAGATTTATCTTTGTTTCTTATTATCTCCTTTGGCCATGGGTGTTTTTGATTTATAATTTCATTAATCCTTTTATCCCTAATGGCTCCAATATATACCTACCTTAGTAGTTTCATCTCTTTAGGGTCCTTTCTAGGATTTCCCCTTTCCATTATCCATCCCCTTGGTGCTTGATCCCTATTATAGGCTACAAAATAGTGTGTACTATCACACACCATCAAAGTCACTTCCTTCTTGCCTGTAATCCTTTGTTATTGAATCCTTTCTTACCATGAATCTTATTTTCTACGTTTTGTCCCTCCCTTACCACTCACCAAGGTCCCAGTAATAGAAGAAAAATGTTGAGAAGAGGGGGCACAAAACAAAGTTCTATACCTATTTTATTTTATATTGTATTTATACAAGTTGGTGTGAAGGATAAGAAAAAGGATTGAAAATTATTTGATATATTATAGAGTAGTGTAGTAAAGGATGGTACAAATAAATTGAAATATATGCACTTATCAAACATGCACATTATGAAATAGGAACATTATATATTCATTATAGAAACTTGTGGTATACAATCATTAGTCTCTTAATATGAGTCTATCTCTTTCTTTCAATAATCTCTATTATCATTCTCTCATATATCTCATATATCTTTCCTCATTTACATGTTAGCCTTTATCCTTTTCACTATGTCATATTCTATCTTTGTCTCTTGCATATACTTTCTCCTTTTATCTTCTACATCTTTCATGTTATACATGTGGTGCATAAATACATTATTAATGATAGGGACATGTCCCTCTTCCTTAGTATGCATCTTTGTGAGTGCTAGAAGTTGTCTTATAGATTCGCTTAACTTGTAGTGAATTTATCTTGCTTAATCCTACTTAGGGTGTGTTCTTTTGGTGCCATCCTTTGACACCCTTACAAGTTTTCACCATTGGCCTCTATTAGGCTGACTTTTCATGTTTTCAACCTAATGGGAATGGAATGGACTTTTCCTACTGACATGGCTCATCAATTTTAGCTAGATCCCCTCCCTAGCATTGTAAGATATTTTCTAGGTAGACTTTAAGAAAACTTGGTTCCATCTTATGAATTAAACTAATTTATCCACCAACACCTTTGTCATGAAGGATAAAAGAAAAATATATGAGTACATTGGCTCAAATTGATAATTCACTTGGATTTTAATGATATGCAATAGTCACATTTACACTGAAGACACATTTTTTCTCTAAATTAAAATTATAGTGGTGTTACTTGGGAGAAGTAGAAGTGTCTTTCATTTTGAGGAATTAATAGCATAGTTGATTTAGCATGACTTATTATTGCAATGATTATCTTTTGTTGTTGAAATGATTCTTTTATTATTGCAATAGATAATAGGTTGGGTAGTCTCTATTAAGGACTATCTAAAATCATCTTTAGCATGAAACCCATAGGTGGAAGAAGCATACAGAAGAATGAGAGGAAAGAGCTTGTATCTTTTAAATAGTTTGGGCAGTTGAATTGAAAAAGACATACATAGGGACAAATCTCCCTTGGATGGCAAAGATACTCATAGCCCAATTGAGGACTAGGTGACATCATCTTCAATGTGAAATATGTGGATGGAAGAGGTGGAAATAAGAATGGAAGGAAAGAGTTTGTATCTTTTACAAAGTTGTGGTAGTTAAATTTTAGAAAAACATTTTAGTCTAAAATGTAAATCTTATAGTGACATTTTATCTAAGCATGTGGGTACAATAGTAGTTTCTTCCATACATGTTTTGTTCAAAGAAGATAAGGTTGGAAAAATAAGGGATCTCACCATCATGCTTGATAGTAAAAGCTCAGTAAGTTAGAAAGCTAAAATGGTAGGGTCTACTATCCCATTGCCTATGTTTGGCCTTGTGGATGTTAATTTTTTTATATTTTGTTCTATTTTATTTAGTATATAGGATGCACCTCAATGTATTTTATGGGATCACTAGCCCCATCCTTATTATGGCATTGTTGTCCTTATCTTATGTCACATCATTGTTGTTATTAGTCTTATCAACTTATTTAAAATTAGAATGAGTGGGTTGGGTCTGTGTGGGAAAGTAGATAAAAGAAACACATCAACATAATGTGGAAGATTTGTCTATAGATCCTCAATTTTGTGTTATCATGTGTCAATGCTAAAGTTTACTTTTAGTTTTAGATAAGGATTGGAATACCAGAGGTAGTACAATAAGTACAAGTTAAGGGAGAATCCAATGGATAAAAGGTTTTGTCTAGTTTTGCAATTTAAAAGTGAATCAATCATGTTTCATTAGGTAAAGTAAGACAATAATGACAATTAGTATTGACTTCTTAGTTTTAATTATTTTCATATATGGAGTAGGTGTTTCAATTTTTTCAGTATTTAATAGGAGAGAAGACCTAATAAACAATTGCCTATGGTGTGGCTCATTATGTTGAGAGGTAGTTCTACAATGCCAATAGGGCATGAAGTCTCATGTCATGGCCACGTACATAAAAATAAAAATACAACCAACATATATTAAAAAAATAAAATTAAAACTCTAAAATTAAAAATATAGTTGACATAATTAAAAAGTAACAAATAAGTATATAGTAATTACTACACTTTTCAAAGTAAAAAGAAAAGAAAAATAGAATTAAAATTTATACAAAAGTAAAACAAGAGTATTACCAAAAAAATAAAAAATAAATATAAAGTAAACAATATAGATAAAATAAAAATTATATGTTCATCTATGTAGTAACAAAAAGAGATTTTAAAGATTTTTCTAAAGATAGATGTATTTAAGATATCTCTACTAGTAAATATTTTAGGTACTTGTCAATTATAAAATAAAATAAAATTTAATAAATATTATAATATTTAAATGGTGATGTGACTTTTAATAGATCACATCATTATAATATTGATAATAATTGTTTGAAACATGTCATATACTCGTCATTTTTATATTTTAATATAAAAACATCATTATGAATATTTTTTTAATTTAAATATAAGTTAAAAAAGAACTACATTTTAATAAATAGTCTTAAGACAAATAATATTTTAATCATTTCTCATTAATAAATATTCATAATTTACTTTGTAAACAATAAAAAACAAATTAAATTAAAATTAGAACATTTAATTAAATTTAAAATACAAATAACAATAACTACTCCGTCATAAAAATTAGCGTGAGAATAGGGAGTGAGGCGTAGAATGAGTGGCTGCAGTTTGTGCGGAAATAACCTACTACAAGAAAGGAACGTGACATGCCAGATGTGGTTTTGGATAATGTTTCATGGAAGATCTGTTCGAAGATTCTCAAATATTTTTCAGTTATACGTCAGCCATAACGTTCACATATGGTATTAGACTGGTGGAAGATGATTAATTGTTTTTGTAATACGCTAGCGCTTCATTTTAGATGTAGTTTTGGATAAGCATTCGCAGAACACCTCAGAGGTGACAATGGTTTCTGGTCACAGAAAGCAACGGGGAAGACACTCCGATTTTATTATTCAAAAGTTGTTACAAGTCAATGTCTGTCTAGCCATCCAAAACATGGGCATGATCCTTCATCAATCCATATGTTATTTAGTCATCCAAATATTCTTCCATATAATTATGAATGAATTCTCTAAATGCCTTGGCATTATTTTGCTGAATAGTGTGGGATTTTTCTTCAAAGTGAAGGGTATTAGTGTATACAAAATTGAGCCCCATTTGGTCACAAATGTAGTTTTAGGTTGGTCTTCTTCTTATATTTTGATCATGATATCCTAAGAATCCATTAATGAAAGAATATACTTCCCTTCCAGTAACTAACTCTAGTACCTCTTCTATAAAAGGTGTGGAGAGGGGTCATGGAAACATGCCTTATTAAGTTCGATGAGATTAATGTATTCTTATTTCCTCAATTTTCTTGTCTTGAACCACCATAGGGATTATCCTGTTTGTATTTTCCACCAGTATAATTATTCCACCTATCAACATTTTATCTAGTTCTAGTTTTACCTTAATCTTGACATTAAGATTCTGGTAGGGTCTTTCCTTTTGTACTTTGACCCCCTCTTTAAGTCAGACTTCTACTAACTGGATGACCTTTTCTCTCGAATAGTCTCCAACTTTGGCCATCTTAGGATTTTTCTCTATTGCTATATTTTCCTCTTTTATCCTTAAGGGATGATAAAAACACTCATATTTTGTTGCATTCTATATCATTAGCTTCCTTTCTCTCTATTCCACCTTGACATCTAGATTCTTTAGATCATCATCATCATAATTTTTCTCATCCACTCTCTTAGATTTACAATAGAATTTCTAAGGTATTGTATTAGACTTGTCCATCCGTTCAATCAACTTCAAAAATGCCTTGTTCCTTTTGTGGAGCTAATCGTCTCTTTCTCTATTTGAATTTCTCCCTGACTTCTTCTAGTGGTGATACTATCACTTCCTTCCTAACACTAGGTTTATTTTTTTACTTGGGTCATGGAATGATTTTTTTTTCAAAAGTCCTCATGTACCATGATCTAATTCATTGTTTCTACCCTCTTTTCTTGACTGATATAACATGTTTTCATGATAGGCAACAATGTCCAATAAAATAATTGTACCCTTAATCTTTCATCATACTCTATTATGTTATCCCACTCTCTAATGCAATTTCTCAAGTGTATCCTTGAGTCAATCATGCTACAATACTCCAAGGAAAATTGTAAGGCTCCCTCTTTAGGTAAGTAACTTGTCTTATTAATTGCAGTCAATGTCTTCCAAGTTACGATGTTAGGTTTATGGGTAAACCACCAACATGCCACACTATATACAAAGGTGTCATTTAAATCTTGCCTTCTTAGGTCTTCCTTTTCAAATATTCATTCCATGCTTCCCAAGTAGCTTAGAAGGTCACCTACCCCTAAGTAATGAGGTAGTTTAATATGAGAAATCCCTCCGGTTATATGATATAACTTATGGTGTTACAATGTAGTTTATTCCAAGTTATATCCATGTTTTATACCATTTATTATTTTCATACATCCTCTTCTTTTGCAGTACTAGCTTGGGTTGTTTTATTAATCTTCCAAAGATTATATACCTTATAGCTCCTAAAATCCTTCTTAGTTTTGGTCCATTTAGAAGCCATGCTTCTACAACATCCTCACTTTTTTGTTCTCCAATGACTACTATCTACTATAATTTCCCCTTCTAAATTATGATCTTCATCTATTTCTATTTTAGAAATCCTTCCGATGGAGTATAATCCTTTATAATCATCTTCATCATCTACATCCTTGTCTTGAGCTATCTCTTCAATATATGTGTAACTCATATGTATGTAAAATGGTATATGTACAACCTAACCGAGCACCATGGAATATTAGTTCCTCATTTTTTGAGTGGAATATACCTTTGCAATTCAAAAACAATTCCAAGCTCAGCAAGATGCTAAATGCATCAAAAGGATCTTTCATTTCTTTAACATCAAAATCTACTTTTCTCTTTATCCCTAATAAATTTACCTCTATATTCTTATAAGTTCCTATGGTACATACTATTGTCCTATCTACTAACGTGATGTTGTATGATGTATCATTTAAGTTTGGGTTTTCCAAATTTCTGCCACAAGTTGTCCAATGTATAATGCTAACATCTACTCTTAAGTCTACTCATACATTCTTCATCCACTTCTCCTAGACATTAACTCTATCAAAATATGGTGTTTCCGCCATTTTCTTGAAGTTTTAGTTTCTCTTCTTAGTTGTTGTCTTGTGTTAACCTCTTTGCATTTGTTCTAACTTATTTTGTATTTTTTTGTAATTTCCCATTATGTTTTCCTCTTCCACAAAGTTGGATAATTCTTTTAATAATAGAGTTTCCTTCTCTGAGAAACATGCCTTCTAGTCATCTTCCCTCTATTTTTCTCCTCTGATAGTTCTCTTCTCTTTCGTCAATATAGGATCATATTTCTTTCTAGTACAAAAATCCTTTACAACATCTTCTAAATCATCCATTATCAGTTTACCATTTACAATATTTGATCCACCTCATGTAACTACAACCACCTTATTTTTCTTCTCATATTATATCACATCTTTCCTCCACAATAACTCTTTTCTTTCTAGGTACTCCTCCAATTGTTCTTCTTCTATTAATTTGTTTTCCAAGTCTCCCCACCATTTTATATTTTTGTCCTCTAGCATCTATAGGTATCCCCATAATTACTTTTACCCTTCTTTGTGCATTTGGTCTAGATAACTCTTCACTCTTAATGGTTGCCTAGTTTTTTGTATACTACTATGTTGCTTTAGGATAGCTATATGAATCATGGGTGGAATCTTTGTAAAATCCACAATTCTTCTTTTAAATGCTTCCCAAAAATTATTAGCATATGATGCAGAGGCATCCACACTAAAACCTTGACATACAGCATGGATGTCCGCAACCCTTCATCATCATCATCATATTTCCTTTAACACTGTCAGCATCATCATATTCTCTCTTGTCGACCGATATCCTCCTGCAGACAAACTTTCGACTCTTTCGCCTGTCGGCAGCATCATCATATTCGACTATCGGTAGCATCATCACATTCGGCAAGCGCAAACATCCTCCTGATATTCACTGTTCATCTTACCGCCAACCTCTATCTTCATCATCATGATGTTCAACATCATGTTCATCAGCAGGATATAGAACATCCGGTTCCTCCCATATATCCTGATGACGACAACCTCATGCACCCTTCCTTCAATGCTTACGTCACCCCGATATCCTGATGACGATTATCCTGATGATGATGACGTCACATGCAGCTCCTCTAATATCCTGCTGCCCAATATCCTGATGACGATTATCCTGATGACGATGACGTCACAAGCAATTCCTTCAATATCCTGCTGTCGGCCAAACTTAACATTATCGGACCACGAAGGAATTGTCAACCCGATCTTCTACCTTATGCCGATACGCTCCTCCTCGGCCACACCTGATGATGATCACCCCAATGCACATTCACCTTATGCAACCGACTGCATCATGCTCATCTCCACTTATTCGGATGACGCCCGAAGTAACTGCAGGATATACGCAGAAATATCCTGATGATGCCGTTGTGACAAATTTTCAACCTTAGCGAATTTTGATCCGCCGAACCTCTTGGGATGACCCGATCTACTTTCAGGGTGATCTTCCAGACTCTGACAACTAGCACGACCTAGCACATACCCATGCTAGGGTCCTCAACACCTTTCGACTGCGATCCTGCAAACATGCACATGAACAAATAGAAAATGCATACTAAATCCTAACCTACTGTACATAGCCATTCCACCGATTCGACGAATCAACCGGTGGAATGGATCAGCGAATCCATGAAACCACCAAAACAGCAGATCGATTACACAATGGAGAATCAAACAGAAAATGAACACAAACAGGATCTTTATTGATTTCAAAAGATGCAATACAGTACTCTGTCTCTCTAACTCCTCTGCTCAATCTGATCGATGATCGATGATATGCAATACCAACCGATCCTCATGCATAAATAGGATCTCTTGCGAGTACTACTGACCCGACTCCAAGCAGCTGGGAAATCTCTCCAGGCGGCTAGGAGATCCAACCGGACCTACAGCATAACAGCTATCTTAACAAACTAGCTAAAAATAGTAAAGTATGGTCAACATGACCTTATTACATGCATTGGTCTTATCAGACCTTCTTGGAAACATTAACAAGACCTAAAACAAACTAACTGCCTCGAGGAGGCCGGCTGTCAGGTAGGTGCTCCTGCACTAGCATAGTGCGCTATCTCACCACATTTATAACATGTGACTTCTTCCTTTATCCTTTGACCTCGGCATCTAACTCTGTCGTGTCTGCCTCTAAATTCATTGCGATAACTTCTGCTATAAATTATAATCACTCCTATAGATATTATATGGTCTATAATTAGGTTCCTAAGGTGCCACATTTTGTATTGTATTGGCATTGCATTGATTTCTCCATTGTGGTTAGTTGTTGTAAACACCCTAAAATGACCATGTCTTTGAATCACTTGCATTTTTCATCTAATCTGTCTAATCACCTACATTTCAACATTAATTGAATAATCTAATTATTTAATTAATTTCATCAAATTCTTCCAAAATTCTAAAATTCAACATTAATTGAATAAATTGTATTTATTTAATTAATTTCAGCAAAATCAACCTTATTCTTCCAAAATTAAATAATTTGAATTATTTAATCAAATCATTATCCTCTTTCCAAAATTTCAAATCCATGTTAATTAAATAAATCCAATTATTTAATTAATTCATCACAATTCTATCTTGTCTACATTTAAATAATTTACATTATTTAATTAAATCAATTATTCTTCTAAATTTAAATAAATCATGCAAATTTATTTAAATTGTCTCAATTCTCTAAAAATAAATAAAATCAAATATTTTAGTTATAATCTTCTGTTCCTCAATTATGCGCAAACAATTAAATAAATTTATTTATTTAATTTCAGTTATCTTTCAATTCCTCTTATAATATCTTGTTAACTCATGTGTACAATCAGTCTTATTTTTAGAACTCTAAAAAAGGCAAAATTACAAGTTGAGTTATCTATTCAATCAATCTTGTTTTCATCATATCTTAATACAAATATCCTTATGGATTGACACATGTCATGTGCACATTCATCATGGTTATTTAATTTATCTCCTCTGTTGATTCTTTTGAATTATCTGGACCGTTGATCGATCTCTGTTGAAACCTATATAAACCCCCCTCATCTCCTTCACAAATCCTCTTTGATTACTTATTCTTAGGCATCCTTTACAGCACTTTGAGCATACATCGCATCGTTGAGCACTTTACAATCTTTTGACATTGATCTTTGAGCACTTTGAGCATCTATACTTGCTTGTTGCAAACATGGTTTCACAGCATATTTGAGCAATCCACATTCGACAAAAGAGAATAATACAATCTGGTAAAAGCTTTCTTATTTCATTTGATTTATTGATAATGGATTTTTATTTAGATAGATCTCTTTATGTTATGGGTTATTGATTTGGTTATTATTATAGTTTTGATTTTATCATTCGACAATCAATTTGATTTAATACCGCCTGGGTTGCTGTCAGGGCTGCCTGTGCCACTGCTACTATCTGTTTCTACACCTGTGCTAGGGCCTCAACCTATCTTGTCTCTGCCCTCACTGTATCCCTGTCTCTCCTCACCCTGACCATCCAGAATATTGCCATCATCAATCCTCAGGTCATCTGTGTAGAACACCTCTGTTAGGCCTGCCTCGCCCCTTGCTGGGTCAAAATCAACTCGTTCTCCATCAATCCAGATCTTGAGGATGTGATACACATCCTCAAGTGTCACTATAGCATCCCCTGTCAGAAAGTGAAACAAACATGTCTCACTGTGGTATCTCTCTACGACCATTGTCACTAGGGCAAGATTCGCCCTAATGTGTGTAAGGTGGGCCACATGCCATAATCCCATGTACTCTAAGAATGCATCCTCCTCCCACATCATATGTACCACCTTATTTGCTATAATGTGGTGTCGCTCTCTCGACATCAGTGGCGGCATCATCCTCTACATCCACAAAACCACTTGTCGTACCTTTTGCACACTTCTCCAAATCCCTATCGACATCTACCCTCTAATGCAAACCCTAAGACCAACTCTACCCTTCTCTAACCTAGGTGGTCAACCCCTCAATCAACCCTAACTACTTTGCTATTCTACCTTAACCAAAAGCGCCTTGTTTATCTAGTAGCGCTCCACTATTTTACCAAAAGTGCCTTAATGTTTATGGAAATACAGTTTACTACCATCTGCCAAAGGTAACCTGTTTTACACAAGTGCATTGCACTGTGTATCCATCCGCACCTTACTACACTCGCAAAGGTGACTCCTTTTTTTTACTCCCATGCCAACTACACCTAACGACCCAACCAACTGCGCTATACTGCTATGCTAATAGAGTTGTGGGTCTATACCAACCACGTTGCGACGCGATGCCTAAAAACCAATAGCATTGAGATTTGGCGTAAAGCGCTGTACTGCCCTACCAACTATGCTTCAGCGCGCCAAAAGCGCTTTGACCAACTACTAGAGGTGTCCTAACACCCTGTAGCACTTTTGGCTGACCTAAAGCCCTACCTAGACCAAACACCAAAAACTGACCTACAATGTTAAATACAAGGAGGTTTTCAGACACTTACAGCTGCTGGAGCTCCTGCTGGCCTCCTGTACATCCGCACCAGCTCTGCTCGATGCCTATGTGCTGGGATCAGCATCTCTCCTTGCTACCAGCTTCTTCTCCACTCAACTTTCACACACTAGGATTGTAGACTCTAAGCTCTATTTTTAGCAACCCTTGGTGTACAAATGAGAAAGGTGGTCCCCTTGCGATCTATTTATAGTGTCCCTCCCCTTTTTCTTCCCACCCCATTCTTTTTTCTACTACCTGATCGCACACTCTTCTAGTCGAGCATCAACCCAGTTCTTATGTCGCTTCCCTGTCTTTCCGCTCAAGGGGGCATACGCTGGGGCAACTAGTTACACTGGGGCATAAAAAATTGTATCAGGTCTTCAACAATCATTTTTTTTACGCAACACTGTAAACTGCATTGCATCAAAAAGGGGCAAAATGTAGACACCCTAAAATGACCATGTCTTCGAATCACTTGCATTTTCATCTAATCTGTCTAATCACCTGCATTTCAACATTAATTGAATAATCTAATTATTTAATTAATTTCATCAAATTCTTCCAAAATTCAACATTAATTGAATAAATTGTATTTATTTAATTAATTTCAGCAAAATCAACCTTATTCTTCCAAAATTAAATAATTTTAATTATTTAATCAAATCATTATCCTCTTTCCAAAATTTCAAATCCACGTTAATTAAATAAATCCAATTATTTAATTAATTCATCACAATTCTATCTTGTCTACAATTAAATAATTTACATTATTTAATTAAATCAATTGTTCTTCTAAATTTAAATAAATCATGCGAATTTATTTAAATTGTCTCAATCCTCTAAAAATAAATAAAATTAAATATTTTATTTATAATCTTTTGTTCCTCAATCATGCACAAACAATTAAATAAATTTATTTTTAATTTCAGTTATCTTCCAATTCCTCTTAAAATATCTTGTTAACTCATGTGCACAATCAGTCTTATTTTTAGAACTCTAAAAAAGGCAAAATTACAAGTCGAGTTATCTATTCAATCAATCTTGTTTTCATCATATCTTAATAAAAATATCCTTATGGATTGACACATGTCATGTGCACATTCATCATGGTTATTTGATTTATCTCCTCCATTGATTTTTTTGAATTATCTGGACCATTGATCGATCTTTGTTGAAACCTATATAAACCCTCCTCATCTCCTTCACAAATCGTCTTCGATTACTTATTCTCAGGCATCCTTTATAGCGCTTTGAGCATACATCGCATTGTTGAGCACTTTACGATCTTTTGACATTGATCTTTGAGCACTTTGAGCATCTATACTTGCTTGTTGCAAACATGGTTTCACAACATATTTGAGCAATCCACAGTCGACAAAAAAGAACAATACAATCTAGTAATTTAAGCTTTCTTATTTCATTTGATTTATTGATAATGGCTTTTTATTTAGATAGATCTCTTTATGTTATGGGTTATTGATTTGGTTATTATCATAGTTTTGATTTTATCATTCAATAATCATTTTTCATCATACACAGTTGTATCCATGTTTCTTCATAGAGTGAGCACCTTTTTGTAATCCCTTGGTCTTTGCCATCCCCCTATGGTTGGGTTCATTATCTTCGTATTTGCAATTGTACCATGGTTCATGACCTACATCATCTCTTAGCTAGAATAATAATGATTAATAATAATCTATTTGGTGATCATCCCATTGTTTGTAGATTCTACAATATGCACTTTTTATCCTCCTACGAGGTTCTACAATGTAAACTCCCAAAGTCGTAGCCATTTTCTTTCCCTCTAGGACTAGGCATTCATTTATTATATGGCCTTCATCTAAGTAATAGGTGCACCAAATATTCTTTCTCCATATAGGTGTAATCTCTTGACTACTATCTCCTTTTGCTAGGATTTCTTGTTTTATCTTTAACTTTTCTAGTTTCAAAATGTCTATTTCTTCACTTCCACTTTCCATATCTTGTCTTCTCGATGGTTGTACTTCTATCCTAGAGGTTAATTCCATCACTACTAAGTAAGTGCCAAAAATTATGCCATCTAAGAATGCTCTAATTGTAAGTAGTAATCTAGACATGAACCACTCTACTCTATTTTTTAGATAGTAGCTTTTGTAACCTCCTAACAACTCCCTTAAACCTTTTGTTGAATTCCTTGATTGTTTCTCCCTTCTTCTAGAGATAGGCAACTCAATACTGTTTTGGTCCATTTTATGAGTGATTGGTGCCTCTGATTTGTCTATGTTTGGTGAGGTTACACCTTCACTTACTTTTCTACCTTTTCTATCTATCTCTAGTTTGTTAGGCTCTTTTTCCTTTGAACTCTTGGCCTTCTATGTTGTAATTATACCTCAATGTGAAGGATAAGAAAAAGACTAGAACTTATATGGTAGATTAAAGAGTAGTGTAGCAAAGGATAGTACAAATAAATTGATACACACATGCACATTCATCACACATACACATCATAAAGTATGAACCATTATATATTCATTATAGAAACTTGTGGTATACACTCATTAGTCTCTTAATACACATCTTTCTCTTACAATAATATATGTTATCATTCTCTCATCTCTCTCATATATCTTTCCTCTTTTGTACATAAATTATCCTTTATCCTTTTCACTGTGCTATATTCTATCTTTCTCTCTTACGTATACTTTCTTCTTTTATCTACTACATATTTCATGTCATACATGTGGTGCATATATACATTGTTAAGCATAGAGACATGTTCCTCTTACTTAGTATGTATCTTTGTGAGAGCTAAAACATGGCTTATAGATTCACTTGACCTACAATGAATTTATCTTGTTCAGTCCTACTTGGGGTGTGTTCTTAGATTATTGTCAGCCATTGGTGCCCTTACATGTTTTGACCATTGGCATCCATTAGGTTGCCCTTTCATGTTGGCATTCTAATGAGAATGGAACGGCTCTATGCTATGAACATAGCTCATCAATTTTAGCTATAGCTCCTCCCTAGCCCTGTAAGATATTTTTAGGAAGACTTTAAAAAAAATTGTTTCCATCCAATAAATTAAACTAATTTTTCCACAAACACCCTTGTCATGAAGGACAGAAGAAAAATCTATGAGCACATTGACTCAAACTCATAATTCACTTGGACTATAATGACATATAGTGATCATGTTTACACTGAAGACACCTTTTTCTTTGAATTAAAATGATAGTGGTGTTAGTTTGGAGAAGTAGACATGCCTTTCATTGTAAGGAGATAATAGTAGTTGATTCAACATGACTTTTATTATTGAAATGACTATGTTTTTTTGTTGTTCAATGATTCTTTATTTATTGCAATAGACAATAGGTTGGCTAGTGTTTATTCAGGACTAGCTCACATCATCTTTAGTGTGAAACACATAGATGGAAAAGGACTAAAGAAGAATGGGAGGAAAGAGTTTGTATAATTTGTATAGTTAGGGTAGTTGAATCCAAAAAGACATACATAGGGACAAATATCCCTTGGAGGGCAAAGATAATCATAGCCCAATTGAGGACTAGGTCACATCATCTTTAGTGTGAAATAGGTATATGGAAGAGGCCTAAAAAAGAATGGGAGGAAAGAGTTTGTATCTTTTGAAAATATAGGGTAGTTAAATTAAAAAAAAAAATTATTTTAGATTGTGAAGCTTACAATCACATTTAGGCCAAATATGAAGATAAATTAGTAGTTACATTTGTACATGTTTTGTGAAAGGAAGAAAGGTATGTGAAAACTTCCTACACTAATCTAATGAGGAAAGTTATGCAAATTTTATTCTTTTCTAGTTACAGGTTATTAGATGCACATTAACAGAAAGGTAATAACACATCAAAAACAAGTACAATGCTCACAACAAAAGATATATGTGGGGAAGACCCTTTCGGGTAAAAAACCCCACACTCCAAAACCTGCACAATGTATTATCAAATCAAAAGATGATTAGAACACACTACAATGCAAGCTCTTCCAGGAGTACAAAAAATATCGATTCTCATTCGCATCCTATGATCTTTCACATCCTTTAGCCACTTATTTATCAAGCCTCTTTGGTAGTTTTCAAGAGTTAATTTTCCATGTCGACTAATAACCAAAAAATTGTCGACACCTTTATTAAATATAAGGCACTTTTTGCTTTAGGGGCAATGCCCCCAAACCTCTACTATGGGCTACACCCCCAGGCCCCCGCTGGGGGGATCATCCCCCGGGGTCCTACAAGAGGGGTGCAAACACTCCCCTATTAATTATTTTGGGAGGAAACCATGGCTGACAAAGTCACAAAAATTTATCTTGTTGCAAGTACCTGCAACTCTATAGCATGATCAGTCACCACATACTGACAACTTGTCACAGCTATCATTTCAACTCTTACATGTCATAGAATCTGTCATGACTCATGACACATGACCACAAGGTGCCGACACAAGGAAAAACTGTGCCAAGCCAACATTGGACGCCTACTTCCTCATGTGAGGACAAAACATACATCTAGACACCTTCCATGTAGGATGACACATCACCGTGCCAACTCCCATAAAGTGACAAAATAAGATTTACACTGACAATTACAATAGTAAGCAAAAATAAATAAACACAACATTAGGAACTTGCAAAGGTTGTGTTGATGAGTGTTTTATGACTGCAACAAACATTAGAATAAAACACAGAGTATTCTATCCTCTCTTGAATAAAGCTTCTCAAATGCTAAACTACATGATTGAATGAGACTGCTCCAAGGTTCCTTTTGTGTTAGGTCTTGACTAGTGTGGGATAGACTCAGTGAAATGATGTGATTTGCTGGTAATCACGAGGGGTACTTACGTGAGATTGCTCCTTCATGGACATGAAATTCACTCCTAGGACTCAGACTTGTGGGTGAATGGAATTCCATCACAAGTGGACAACTTGGAACCTACTACTTCCTCCAACAGAGACTGGGATTTCGTTGTTTCTTCCACGAAAAGGCCTGGATTTCACTATCTCTTCCAAGGAAAACAAGGCATAGGCTCTTAGTTCCACTTCTGGATAGGGAATGATTTCTCAGTGAGGTTCCTTATAGACTATTCCTAACGAAGATCTAAAAGAAAATACAAAAGATGAGGTAAGGGTTCAAGAATCTAATCGATGGAAATGACTACTGTTGAAGATGGAAACTGGAACCAATCCTCTACTTCATCATGCAACAACAACTAGGCAGAGATGGTGTAATCTTCTGGGGTAGAGGTAGAGATTTTCACACTGTCCTGTCATGGAACATGGAACTGATCATACTGAAACAATCAAAGTTAAGCATGGATTACGTTTAGACTAACCATACAAAGTGATTTGCAAGGCACAGATCACAAATGGTATGAACAAATCAACTTCAATCATTCAACAAGAACATTTCCATCACATCTATCTAACAAAAGCATGAAAATACAAGAAATAACTTCAATATCTTTCAGATTTGCTCCAAGAAATCATATGAACATCAATATTCAATGCTTATATCCTTGCTTCAGAAGTCTATATTACAATAATCCAACCGATCCTTGGAGTTTCAGCTCAGAAATATAATGCAAAAATAAAAGCTAACTACTAGGGTACTCTAGGAGCATGAAAAATGAGAGGAGAAAGAAGACCCTTTCAAATGAGGCCCCTTAGCCCTTATATAGGCAAGCAGAATACAAAGAGGAGGTGAGGAGATCAGATCTCCTTGAAATCTATGCAAACCCTAAAGAGATAGGGATGAATATGTCATAGGCTCCATGGGATGTTGCCACCTGCCCTGGATGAAAAGTTGCCACTTGTCCTGGACGCCAGGCTAACTAAGCTTCTTGGTAGGTAGGTGAGACCAGTCAACTATCTGTTTGTCCTGCTCCTTGGTCGTAAATTCCATGGTGTCTAGAGTCCTTTATCCTAAGCGTAGATTCTAGGGTGAACATGATTTTCATGTGGAGGAATCCTTCCTTGAGCAGGGGCGCACTTTTCAGTAGGTTTAGGAATGGAATTCCTTCCTGAGTTGGAATTCCCTGTTGTGGAATAGAATTCCCTGTCTTGGATTCTTGGATTAGAATTCCACATCCTTGGCATGGATTCCTATTTTTCCTAATGGATGGTGAACTGTACTTTTGTTCTTGGCTCTCCAAGGATTGATCCTCCTATCTAAAACTGAAGTCCTTGATGTGGAACTTCAAGTGTTGAAAGGAGTTCCGGTCTTTTATGCGAAGTCTCCCTATTGCTGAACTGAAATCTTGATGTTGTCTTCCTTGTACCAGTCATGTTGAGCATTGGAAGAGAGGGGTGTGCTAATGAAATTAATGCCTTTGAATGGAGTAATGCCTTCATTTTCCCTTGGTATGCATGTGTAGTCTTCTTGTTATTGGAGCTCCTGGATCTTGAAATGGTCATCCCATGACACCTGAATACTCTGTATCCATCCTGATTGTCCTGGATCGTCCTCTTGTCCGGAACTGGAATCCTTGATATTCGAGATGAAGTGTATTTTCTCTTTTCTTCTTGTGGAATTCACATGTAGTCTCCTCATCTGGCATTGGAAGTAGTCCTCCTCTCCGGTATTGGAACTCCATGATGCCTGAGATAGTCTTTGATCATCCTTGAGCTTCATCTTCATGGAAGCTCATCCTCGTCCTAGATTCCTACAAAACAAGGGAAACCTCGAGTAGTCATGATGAACAAGGTCCTTAAATGCAATGCAATCAAAATATAAAACAGGAACTAAACTTGCATAATTGATCAAATTGACTTATGAATTCCTAAATAAACAATGGCTTTTCTTCACTTCCTGGTATCCTTCACACTTGGACTAACCTTTCCTTTCATTCCAGGATTACCAGGCATGCACAGGAGGAATTTCCAGGTTAGAGAGCAACTTCCAGTTGGTTCAGGAGTCCTTCCTGTCCAGGTCATATTTTTCACTGTCAACAGGAATTTCCTACTACCCAGGTCAAGGATTCCTTGAGGTTGGGGATTCCTTAAGGTTGGGGATTTTAGTCAGTTGGGGATTCCAAGGAGTCATAAAATTCCACTTGTCCAAGAGTGCATATTCCAGTTGGTCTTGGATTTTGCACTCAGGACAAATTTCTTCCATGGCTACATAATCCACCTGGTCATGGATTTTGTGACCAAGGACACTTTTGTCCAGAGTCCAAATTTCTTCATTCTTTCAGGTTTCCTTACCAAAAATTTTCTAAGTCTTGGAAATTTTCTCCTATGGAATCTCACTCAGATGGAAGGTTGCTTCTTTCATTTTGGACATGAATTATCTTATTTTGCATTTTTCAAACGGAACTAGAATCCTGTTGTCCAGGAGCACAAATTCCACCTGGATCAGGAATGTGCAACCTGGACAAAAAACCTCCAGGAGCGTAAATTCCAAGGGGAAGTGGATTTTGTGACCTAGACTAAAAGCTCTCCTCGGTGCAGATTCCACCCTCAACTGGATAATGTGACTTAGACTTTTGAGCCTAATTTTGACTAAGGATTTGTCCTCCTGTTTCAATATTTTGGCAAAGGGTGAACTTTAGTTTGCTTCATCAGAGGTTCAATCATTAACATGGGATCTAAAGTGAGGTGTTTTTCATTTCTTCCATCCCCTCAAGGAATCTCCCATTTTCATGGTGAAATTTGCAGAAGGTGAATTTTAGCTGCTTTATGGAGGTTCAATGTTGACACGAGATCCGAAACACGGAGTTTTCATTTCTTCCATCCCCTCAAGGAATCTCCCATTTTCATGGTGAAATTTTCCAACCAAACTATGAAATCTTTGATTCAAGCATCTGTAAAGAATTCCGAGAATGATTTCCTGATGAGTTGCATAGCCCAGACTAGACAAGAATATGGAACAGAACAGTCCTAATCCTGGGGCGCATAATCTAGTAGGTACTGGATTATGTGACCAGGATAAAAACCATCCATGGGCGTATAATCCAGTACCTACTGGATTATGTGACCAGGGATAAAATCCTTCCTTGGGCACATAATCCAGTAGGTACTGGATTATGCGCCCAAGAACATTCCTATGGCACATTCCAACAATCATTAGGAGGGGGATTGAATATACACTGTTTTCAAAATTATTCTAAGTCCCTGAAAAATTCTATTGGTTTGGAAACCATCCGAGTTATGATCTAAGATTGAGTCCTGAATTGGGATCAGGAGGATATCCTTTGGATTAGTCCTACAGGAGTAGGGTTTCTAGCTCGGCAACTGAGTTCCATGATGGAAAGATGATGATGCCAAGCAGTGACAGGCTTTGTCAGATTCAGGACTTTGTTGGGATAGGAATCTAGATAGACCTTGGAACGGAAGTCCGGGAATGAATTCCTTGGAACAGGATTCAGGGATAGGAACTTCCGGAAAGGACCCTAGATCAAACTTCTGGACTGGATTATAGGACTAAAATCTGGATTAGAAAATTGGAATAGGAACTTCTGGACTAGAGTCTTGGAATTGGAACTTCTAAACTGGAGTCTTGGAATAGGATTCCTTATTCATCACGGAGTCTTATACTAAGAGTGAAGGATTTGGACTTCTTCTATGGAATGATGGATTCCTTCCATGGACTACCCAGATTTAATCAAGGAATGATAGGTAGGGCATTATCCATCCTCAGGTGAATTCACTATTTCAAGCATTCCTAATGTTCCCTATGAGCTGACTGCTTGGACATTCTTTCCTAGCTTCATGGATCAGGACAAGAAACTACAAGATCAAAGCAAAAATGATGGTGAAAGCGAGCAAAAGAGGGGTCCCCATTTGCAATGGGGCAATGTGTGAAAATGTCACAACATCTAGCACCACCTTTGAACAAATGTTCCTGAACATTTCAGAGATAAATACTCATTCTAAATCAAGAACCTTTGGGTAATCCTCTCTAACCTATCAGTGAACCTAGAAATGCACTTGAAAGGGAAAAGAACAAAGGATTAAATCAAAACACTTCTTTTTTTTATTATTGCGATGTGTGCAATGCTAAATACATTGATTATGCGAAGTATTCACATGATAAACCAGAATCAGGGAGTCAGAAGCTTTTTCATACACCCACATGTTAGATCGAACAAAAATGAGTACATGATCATGAAATTAGAATTAGAAAGCTTAGCACAATCATCCATATCCAAGAGATCTAAGTGTGTGCATTTGTATTCATTTGCATCCGTCGGCAACTGAGGTCATCAAACTTCTTTTACATTAAGCTACGTGATTAATACGCACCTCTTGAACTTCCTAGACATTGCCCCGCTGCCAGCGAGTGTTTATAGCCCCGGCGGGTTTGTCTTCGTAATTCCACTCAAGCAGAGCCCCACTGCCAACGAGCGTCCATAGCCCCGGTAGGGATTACTCGATCGTCCATCCAACTGAGTAATGGTGTGTGATTGAGTGCTTTTCTTTTTCAACTAACTAGAATTCAGCAGAGTACAATGTAGTACCGCTACCCTTGCAACACATGCTTTTGACGACATAGGTTATGTTGATAACTCAGCTAGCTGGGTATGGAATTCTGATGGCGGCAAAGGTGGACCATAGATTTTTCACTTAATGTAAGATCATTGAGACTCCCTCAGTTACTTCTAGATTTTTTAACGTGTAAAGTATAAGATCTTTGAATGTTTCAAGTTATGCTAAACAATTGATCCTTCCTCCAGGAGACTCCCTCAATTACTACACTTTTCAAAGTAAAAAGAAAAGAAAAATAAAATTAAAAGTTACATAAAAAGTAAAACAAGTGTATTACCCAAAAAAACAACTCTTAAACTAAAAATATAGTCAACAATGTAGATAAAATTAAATTTATATGTCAAGTATGTAGTAAATAAAATAATTTTCATGTTTTTTAAATAGGTGTATTCAAGATATCTATACTAGTAAATATTTTAGGTACTTATCAATTATAACAAATAAAGAGATAATTTAATAACTAGTATATTTATATTTAAAAAATATAGCTGATAGATATCTTCAATTTGTTTTTTGGTTTTTGGTTTTAGCATTTATAAATTACTCCAACTAATATTTGTTTAAAATAGTAAAAGCATCTTTGAGAGTAGTAGGTTTAGTGGTGTATTTATTGTAGCGTTTCATTATGATCCACTATAGTGGTGCATTGAATTTTATTTTATTTTATTTTATTTATTTGCTATTTTTTTTATCTTTTTGGACTTTTATTTATTGGTTACAAAATCTTTCAGCTCTTTATTGTAAGTGTAAAATGCCTTTCGAAGATAAATACTATAATATTTAAATGGTGATTTGACTTTTGAAGAATAATGTCATTATAATATTGATCATAGTTGTTTAAAATATTTGAAATGCTTACCATTTTTATATTGTGATAAAAACGTCATTATTAATATTTTTTTATTTTTTTATTTTTTAAAGAAAAAAAGTCTTTGACAAAAATAATATTTTAGTCGTTTTTCCTGGAAGATCTGTTTGAAGATTCTCAGGTATTTTTCAGTTATACGTCAGCCATTACGTTCACATATGGTTTTAGACTGGTGGAAGACCTGTTCAAAGATGATTAATTGTTTTTATAATACTTTAGATGTGGTTTTGGACAAGCATTCACAGAACACCTCAGAATGGTTTCTGGTCACAGAAAGCAACGGGAAAGACTTTCCCGTTTTATTATTCAAAATTTGTTACAAGTCAATGTCTGTCTCTGTAAAATAAAGCGTGTCACACAACATGCCATAGAACATAGTTTTATTGCTCCAAATTGAAATGTTATTGGGAAAATGAACAAAATGTCACTACAACACCCTCTACGGAAAAGTCATCTAAATCTAAACTGTGTTTTTTAAAAACTATATATTTAAATCCTTTCTTAAGAAGTGATAATGGCTTCCCGAATCTTTTACATCTATTTCGACGTATAGTATTTTCTTAAATCATTTAATTTCTTCAAGCATTTTAATCTCTGGTTTAGATTGCACAGAAATTCCCACAACATTGTGTTCCTTCAGTTTTTAAGGAGATTTTTACGAGATCTACTTGTGATGCACTCTACTTAAACATCATCCATTTCAATGGTCAAACAATTAATAGTAATTTTACACCTCATCACAACAAAAAGTGGTAAATATTTGTCCTATTTTTATTGACCAAAATTAACTTTTGACTGCTGAAATAGATGATATTTAAGAGCAACCATTGTAATGTAGATAATACACTTTATACATGAAATTTTGGTTAACATCAGTTGCTTGAGAGTCCAGTCGGAATAATTGATTTCATTTATTTCCTTCTCGGAATTTGGCACTCACCTACAGCTGGGGCCTAAATTTGATGGTCGTATGGCCATATTTGGTCATTTTAGCCATAAAATACAATTAAAATTTTAGGAAGACTGTATCACTTGAAAGACTAGATTTCAGGTGAATTGTCAAAATTTCTATGTAATTATTCTTATATATATTGAATTCAATCCAATTTCATTGCATCTACTTCTAGGCAGCTAGAGGTTGAGCCTACGTATGCTTTTGAAGAAGTTGTAATATCTGCATCCACTTCTGGTAGATCCACAATGCCTGTAAAAAAAGTGCCCTATGATTTATTTATTAATCATCGTGGTCCTGATGTCAAAGACACTCATGGCCACTCTTTATAATACCTTCACCCGCATGCGATTGAGGGTTTTTTTAGATTCTGAAGAGCTTGAATTGGGGGATTTCTTGCCTACAAAAATAGAAGCAGCAATGCAAAGTGCTTCACTTCGTATAGCTATATTTTCCCAAAATTATGCACAATCCTCGTGGTGTTTGGCAGAGCTTTCATATATGCTCAAAACAAGGAGACAAATTGTTCATGTTTTGTATCATGTTCAGCTTGATGATGTTCAATATGCAAAAGGAGTATATGCTGAAGCATTTTCTCATCATGAATAGAAGCATAGATACAGTTCAGAAAAGATTCAGGAGTGGAAGAATGCCCTCTACAGTATTTCCTATAATATGGGTCACATCATTAATACCAAAGAGTGAGTACAGATTACTCTTATCAATCATCTTATGCATTCAGTGCATTTTTTTAATTTTTTTATTTTCGATCCACATTATACTAAGGGATGCTTCTTTTGTTTCATTTTGTTTTCGTTGTATATGTTTTAGTGACGAGAGGACGTTGCTCAAGAATATTGTTAATTGTGTTTTGAGAGAAACTAAAAAAGTGCTTTTAGTTGTTGCCAAACATCCAATTGGCTTAGATGAAGTTGTCAGAGACTTTGAAAGAATAAGACCTCAATCTGTAGAAAGCCATTTCACTGTGCAAGTTGTGGGAATTTGGGGCATGGGTGGTTGTGGCAAAACCACTCTTGCTAAACAACTATATAATAGTGAATATAAAAATATGGAAAGGTCTAGTTTTTTAGTAGATGTAAGAGATTGTGCTACCAAAAAGTATTGCATAACAAATAGAAAAAACTCTTAGAGGACGTCATTCTCAAAGATTTTATCAGTTGACAATGTAGAAGAAGGGAAGGGGATTTTGGCCACCCATTTAAGATCTGTGAAGGTGCTCATCGTTCTAGGTGATGTTGATAAGATAGAGCAATTGGATGCACTAGTCTCTGCACACTCAAAAACATGACTCAGTTGCACGAGGCGGTCAAGTCAACTTTGACAGAGCACATGAGGCCCTCTCCTTTCCACAGGTGAACCTCCACATCACTCTCACTCTCGTGGTAGAAGCTAGTAGAGAGGAGGAAAGACATGGGGGTGGTCCTACTCGCTTGAGAGCTGGACATCGCAAAGAGTGGTTGGCTGGTCCTGTGGCCTTTCCTAGGTATTGATTCTTATCTAGTTCTCAGCGATCGTTGTAGTTGAGATAATTATTTGACCCGAAGGGTCCCTGGATATTGTTCTCTTGTTTGGGTTAGCTAGATTCCAATGCCTATTCGACTATTTCTTATAGTTGTTGATGAGTCTTCTACGTTGGAACCTTTCCTCCCCTACTTGAAGGAGTTCTTAGATTAGATGTCTTTGGTCGATCAACCTAAGCATAAGTTCTTCTTCTTGAATGGTCAATTGTATGTGTTGAGGCCCAAGGTGTAACTCTTTGATCTCCTCCATGATCGCCCTCACCCACTCACCTCTAAGTCAAGGGAACATTCGTGAGGTTGAATGGAGAGAGCTAGCTTGAGTTAACCACGAGTTCATTTACATTAAAATTAGAGTGATGAACTAAGGTTTGCTTTTCTTTGAATGAGTTGGTTGATTTGTGTTGACCTCATGATGAAATCGAGGCTTTGTGAACTTGTCTTGATATTTGGTATTTTCTAATGTTTTTGTATTTTGTGGGTTTTTGGTATGAAATGAAAGCTACAATGTATGCAAACAACTTTTTGTTCTTTTTATGGATTTTTGAAAGGAAAGTGCTTTAATTAATCTAACATTCAAATATGAATGCAATTCTATAATGAGTTCACCTAATGCAATCTTAATCTATGTTTTTGTGTTTTCTTGTGTTTTGATTTCAACTATTCTAGGAAATGAAAGTATCTAATCTAACAATGCAAATTGCTTGAAATAAACTAATCTAACAATACAAATTTATCTAGCCTATCAAGGAAATTGCAATATGAAATTACTATCACCAAGAGAAAATTTGAGATTATCTAATTACTACGAAAAAACATGAAAGCACTTGAAATGTGTGGACACCCAAGCCTCCACTACTCTCAGAGATCCTTGTATCAGCAACCTCTTCATCCTCTTGCAGTAGTGGGGATCTCCTCTTGGCAACAATAGGGAAGGGATACAAAAATGGATTGAGAAAGCTTTGAAATATGAGCTCAATGTGAGCTAAGAGCAGTATGGCTTGCAAACCGAGCAGTGTAACGACACAATAAGAAGATTTTGGAAAAGCTTGTACATAAAAATATTAAAAGAAAAGGTTCATAAGTCCTGCACGAGCATAATAATGCTTATGGAGAGAAAACACTAAGCAAAGCTTGGTTGCAGAAATGAATTTTCCTTCCAAAAGGGGGAGCTTTGAAGCTATGCAATAATCAAAACTAATGAAAGCTTTGAAGCTTTAGAAAACTAAAGAAAGAAATGAAGAAAGAGGCTCAAAGGCCTGTGAAGAAGCTTGAAAAATCTTGTGAAGATGAGAAGAGCATTCTCTAGCTTGGAAAATAGTGAAGAGGGGAGGGGTATTTATAGGTTTGAATGGTACATGAAGGGTGGGAATGATTGAGGAGTTAACTCCCTTGATTGGAGAGTTAACTAGGCTAATTAGAGAGTGATGAAGTAAAGATTGCTTATCACAGAAGTGACAATGGAGTTAGCATGAGTCAAAGAGCTGACAAGTATAGATCAACAAGAGCTAATTATACCAATTTGGAAGAGGTGAATGAGCTAAGAATAGTTCACTTTATGTTTGGACCAAAATTACATGCAAACTAGAACAAAAACATATCAAGATGGAGTTTTTTTGCGTCCAAACTTTAAGTTAATCCATGGCTTGAAAGATGATAGGGTAGCCCATGGGTTGCCCCTTTTTCCAGTCCAAATTGCTTCTGGGCGACCCTCATAGGAGAGGGTTTGGGTTGACCAAAAGGGGTGCAAAATGTTAGTTAGGGGATGAAGAACATACCTATCTCTAGAGCTAGGTCAAAAAGTGACCAGAAACCAAATTTCCACTTACAAATGTCAAATTGCCCAGAGGAGATCCTGAAATAATAGGGTGAGATTTGTCCTCGTAAATCACAACCGAAAATTAAACATTGGAGATGGCTTGGGAGGCCACTTGGAGGGCTCCTATGGGTGGAGTGAGATGAAAAATATAAGGGAAAGGTCAATTTACAACAAATAGATAAACAAGAGGCTTAGGGACAAAGACGCAAGCACTGAAAATAAAAATTGACATATGTCAAAAAATGTCAAAAGTGAGGGAAAAGTTAGTACGACAAAGGGGAAACAAAGGAAGAAGAAAAGACCCACATGTTGCCAAGAGAAGTGCTACTGAGAGGGTGTTATTTTCACACTTACATGTACGTGACAAGGATTACACATCATCACGGGGTCCTTGTGAAGGTTGTGCGTGTTTTTAATGCTTACATATTTGCCCCTTCAGGGACGGTACTCTACATGAAGGGTAGGTATTGTTCCCGAACTAAGCCTTACCTATTATCGGTTTCCCACAATTGTACCTGTTGGTGCCTGAATTCACTGTTGGTTATTTTAGCAATTTTTATGCAGGCACCTTCCCTAAATATCCAAAAAGTTCTAAGTGTTGGGCCTCCTCATCATATTTTCTTCGATGGTGGTCAGCATCATCATGCTTTTTGTCAACCAGTTTTTCATCAGGATCATCATGTTTCAATATCGGGTGATGTTTGCGTATCATCCCGATCCTGCTGATGAGCTACAGTGTGCCATGATTTTCTTGCGGGGGGTGATTTTTCAAATATCTGGTGATCTTCCAATTATCACCCTGCCCTTATATGATGATGATGTCACCCCGATCTTCTGAAGGGGTCATTTTCTAAGTTGTTCAACCCGACCTATTTTTTTTTAAGGAGAGGGTCATCATCATCATCATCATCATATTTCCAGACATCACCCTAATGTTGCTTACGAGGGTCATCATATTTTCTGCCTGCATTATCTTTCGCCGGGGTGATATTTTAACATCGGGTGATCTTTGTTAAGATCATCCTGATGATGTTGCTGCAAAGTCCTAAGTATGACCCGATATTCATCGGGGTCATCATATTTGGACATCAGGTGATCTTAGTTAAGATCATCCTGATGTTGTTTTATCACTTCATGTTCGTTGTTTTATCACCCTGATGATGCTGACATCATTCTTAGGTCAGGGTGATATCCATTTTTCTACCTGTCTGCATCATGATATTTTCGAAGGGAGATGTTCGCCTGTCAGCTTCATGCATTGTCCAATGGGGGTGATCATTTCAAATATCAGTCACATATTCATATATCACCCTGATCTTATAGTGGAGCTACAGTGCAGCATGATTTTTGTGCATCAGGATGATATTTCCAAATATCCGGTCATCTTCCGAATATCATCCTGATGTCGATATGATGGTGACGTCATCAAGGTCTGAGGGGGGGTTATATTTCTAACACTAGTCATCTTGTGGAGATCCCTTGATATTTGCAAATATGACGATGACGTCATCCAGATATGAGGAGGTGCGCGATAGGCAGATATGCTGATGACGTTAGCAGGATATGACGGTGACGTCATCAGGATGTTCATCGGCCAGACATTTGGTATCGGCTAAGCAGGAGGATCTTCCTCCGATGGATCAGGTTGTGCCAATGGAGGTGATTATCATGCAGGTTATATTGCGATATGATGCTGACGTCAGGGTGATATTTCAAGCAATAGGATATCATGCTGTTGGAGGATGATGATGAAGGCTTATACTAGTGTTGTCAGGAGCAAAAACACCGACATCATATATGCTCGTGGCCTAGTATATAAAGTGATGAGGAGGTCGCCGCGGGGTGCATGTGGGATAATTGGTATCCTGCATATTTTGAAATATCACGATGAGGTATTTTGGCGGGAAACGGTTGCGATGCACTGTTTGATGTTTTCCTGATGGCTGTGAGGTAGATGGACATTAATGGCGGTTGTTGCAGAGGTATGGGCGATGGCGTGAACGGATCTAGTACCCGATTAAAGATCTGGATCCCTAGGCGGCAGCGCAAGGCTCGAGATTTCTTCCTGTCTCCTCTCCCACCTGCTGCATTGAATGTTTGAGTGCCAATCTGATGATACGTTGTATCTGGTGAATTTTGAGTTTGCCTGGTAATTAATGATGGATACACCTTCCTGCTATATAATGCAGACTGTGTTATTCATTCGAGGTTGTTGAAAGTTGAACATTTTGGCTCTGTAACACAATACAATTCATTTTGGTTGCTCTGTACAGCTAAACCTGTGAGTTTATGTATCTCTTGTTGTACGTTTTGGCATGAATCCACTGATTTCATGGTTGATCTTATATGAATAATGTTGTGTTTGCATATGTTTTGTTAATTCTGTCTCCAGTATTGCATGTATCTTTCTTCTGAGTCTGGATATTTAAGCAATATTTGAGACTCTAGAACATAGAATTCCTATGTTGAATGTCTAATCTCTTAACTTCTGCTCAAGGGGTAGATTAAACTCTTTTCAGATTGAACATTGGGAAGGGTATACTGCAGTAGGGATGCCATAAGTAGAGATAACTTAACACTCTGTATTGGGAGATATCTGTAAGGCAGGTATCACATATGTCCCCCTGAAATCTAGTTTTAGCTGTTTATGCTGATCATTCACAAGTGTATGTCTACTGACTCCAGGCCCTGGATAGGCACCAATCTTGCTTTGTGTTTGTGTTACAACCATGTCCAGCTTTGCATCCAAGCATAAAATCCAAATCAAAATCTAAAACAACCATTAGGACATTAGAGTTAGTTTTAGGATCCTTAGTCCTCTGTCTACAACTGCAAATAGGCCCAAAGCTAGCCCCTTCGCTCTTATCTTTCAGTTTTGGTCTACTTATAGGAGGACTTATCTGCTTTCTGTTAGCATCCTAGCCATTGTATGTATATCCTCATAGATGTTGAGTAGGGAATACCCCCCTAGGTTTTGCAGAGCCTGAAGAAGAAGAGGAGATAAAATATAGAGTCTATCTCCTACACTGTTGGCCCCTGGCCCAGAGATCATGTTGATCATTGATGGCTACCTTGTAGGGAAATCTGGGAATAAGCATCCAGTCTAGGAAAAAACCAACAGAAATTGGTGACTCTACTGGGGAATTTGTGAAAGAACCCTGATTTACAAAAGGAAACAGTTCCTAGTAATTGGCGGCGACTCCGAAGTAATCTCCCAACCGATCAAAGTAAAATTTATATGCAAGGGAGAAGATCCCAACAAAATCCTTTATTTGAAGAGTTACCAGTAACAAGAAGAATGATGTACAGAAGAAAGGGAGCTGTCTCAGTCAGTCATGAGGGTTCCCCCAGAAAAAGTGATGATATGCAAGATAACCCTAGGCCATCAGGACAGCATGTACCTTACTTTTCAAATGCAGAAGCTGATATTCAAGGTGCATATGAGAGGCAACAGGGTGGTAGTATGGGAATGAGGTCAGAGGTGTTCCAAGAACGCCCATTTCTAGACCCTAATGAAAGGTTTGAAGAGGCAGAGTCTCTGAGGGATGATGAAGATGACGACCAGAATGATATGAGACCATCTACCTCCATGCCTAAGGAAGAACAGTTAGCTGAAGAAATTAGAAATCTGAGAGCAGAACTGGAATATCTACAAGCCATGAAAATCAGAGATGACATGAGGCAGAAAGTGCAAGCTTTAAGGACTGCCCAAAATAATTCAATTCCTACCCTTGAGAATGCAAATGTACAGAGACATCAGCAAAGAAATGAAGTGCAACATCAGCATAATGATGAGAGACAAAATGTGAATGATGCTAGGATACCACTGAACAATGTAAGAAACTAGAATGCAAACAGAAATATCAATGCTAATCAGTTAAACAGACAGCCCATGCAGCTAGATAGATTCAGGCAGCTAGTATTTGATGGTATTCCTGGGTATCCTAACCCCATTGACAAGCATCTAAGGTTGCAGGTGCCTAAATTTTCAGGAAACAACACTGTGTCAGGAGAGGATCATCTAAAAGCTTTTCAAAATGTCATGGATAACTTTGAGGTTGAACATGAGGATGTTTTTATGAAGTCATTCATGCAATCTTTAGTAGATGAGGCAAGAGAATGGTATAAGAATCTGCTTGACCAGAGTATTTCATCATGGGATGATTTTAAAAGGATGTTCAAGGAGCAATATGGTGACAAAACTGACCCTAGCTTTTTTGTAAATGAGTTTACCAGTATCACTAAAGGGTCAAATGAGCAAGTTGCAGATTTTAATGCAAGATTTACTAAACTGTTAAACAAATTGCCACATCATATGAGGCCAAATGAACCAATGTGCATAATATTGTATATCAATGCCTTTGATGCAAAAACTGCATATGGATTAAGAGATAAAAGTCCTGCTACTATCAGGGATGCTTTCAGAATTGCAGTGAATATTGAGAACAACAGGAAAGCATCAGGCAAGACAAACAGAAGGGATGATATAAATATTCTGCAGAATCCAAACAAGCCTCAAAACACTCAAGGTAATACATCTGCCCCTGAAGATAAGATAGACAAATTGGCAAATGTTGTTAAGGACCTAAGTTATAGACTAGCTAGAAGTGAAAAAGGGATAGGTTCTGATAAGCAAGTCTATCAAAGGCAGGAAAAGAGGCCATCATTGCATGATATGCCTTATAATACCAATTGGCGTAATGGTAGGCCTATATTCCCACCTAACAATACAAATCAGAGGACTCAACATGTCAAAGAAACTCCTGATCCTCTAAAGAAAGCTATAAATATTGTTGATGATACTCCATGGTGTATAATTTGTCAGATGCCACATTCACAGTCACAGTGTATGATTACTCAGTCCTTGTGTGATAATACTACATCTTGTAATGAATGCAATGAGCCACATTATGCGCAAGGTGATGATGTAAATATGATGTCCATAGGCAATGGATACACTCTTTATGATGCTGATACAAATGCAGATGATGAAACTCAGGGCTGCCAACAGTTCCCATATGATGAAGGTAATGAAGATAACTATGTGTGTGCTCAGAGCTCACACAATTTTTTGAGTAACTTACAACAACCTTCTGATGAGGAAATCAGGGCCTTCACAGCTGCAGCAGTTGCTCAAGTCAAGAGCAACTACAATCTCAGAGGTAAAAATCAAGTAGGCAGCCCACATCAGCCAGAAGATATTTCTGCAGATCAGCTAGTGCATGGTCATAAAGGAATTGAACCACAAAAAAGGCAGTGGGGTAATAATAAATAGAATTATAGACATAGAACAGGTCATGAATCTCAAGGACTAGAAAATAGAATCCCTCAGGCTGAAGATCAAAGTAAAGGTTCCCAAGACAAGAATGATGATCAGGAAACTATGAAAGTAAAAGCTAAATCAGCTCAGGATAAAAACAAGATTGTGGAGCAAGCTACAACTGTTATACAAAATTATGCTCCATTAGATATAGCTCAGGTCCTCTCTCAGGTAAAAGTCTCTGTTCCACTTATGGAACTAATGAAAGTGGAAGAAATCAAGAGTAGGACAATATCCCTAATTTCAGGGGTACCTTTTCAAGCTAAACAAAATGTTCAGACCCAGGGTGAGAAACATGTCATGTGTAATGAAGAAGATGAGGCTCCTGAAGTCTATTTGGGAGTGACTATGACAAAGTGTCCTTCACAAGTGGAACCATTTTATGTATCCCTGGTTATAAATGGAAAAATAATCAGAAATTGTATGCTTGACTCTAGAGCATCTACAAATGTCATGCCTTTGGCCATCATGCAACAAGCTGGATTGAAAATTGACAAGGCATGTGGAAAATGTTATGCTATGGATGCCAGAGAGGTACCAGTTATTGGAATTATGAAGGATGTAGATTTCAAACTGGCAGCATTTCCTGAAAAGAGATATAAAATGAATGTAACAGTGGTTGACATCAAGCCACAGTATGGTATCTTGCTATCAAGAAGATGGGTAGCACTAATTGGTGGAAGTATGCAGCTGGACCTGTCATATACCATGATTCCAATGAATGGCAGGGATGTTAAGCTAATCAGAGAACAAAGATCATCAGAGATAGTGGAAGACCAAGAAGCAGAGGAACAGATATGCTTTGTAAACACTGACTGTGATAACTTCAGAGTTGTCTCAAATGATGGAGAGGATAAAGGGAAAAATGTCTGCATTGAAGAGCTGGATCAGCAAGGTTTGTGGACCATGTTTTTTGATGGAGCTTGTGCAAAAGAAGGCTCTGGAGCTGGAGTTGTTTTCCTATCTCCAACTGGTAAGCTCCTCAAATTCTCTTTCTTGCTGAGGTTTGTTTGCACAAACAACATTGCAGAATATGAGGCTTTACTCTTAGGCCTAAATATTGCTCTCAAACATGGAATCAAAATGCTAAGAGTATCTGGGGATTTTGAGCTGATTGTATCCCAAATTAGAGATAGGTATGCTTTAAAAAACAAAAGATTGAAACAATATAAGCATGCTGTTTGGGATACCATTGAATTATTTGATGCATTTTCAATAGGTTGGGTAGAGAGATCAAAGAATGTTATGGCTGATTTCTTAGCTAATGTTGCAATAAGGCCAGATGACATCACTCTGTCAGATGTTACAAATGTAGAAGTTAAAATCAGGCCTGCAGTACCAGACAATATATGCAGTTGGCAAGTGTTTAATGATGATAGGGACTTGTTAAAATTTTTGCACTGCATAGATGAATATGAGAATCAGGAAATTGATTTCTAAGCTTTTGTAGAGACTATAGATGGAAAAGAAACTCTTATGGGGAAAGAGATAATTTAGTTGAAGACTAACAAAATCCCTAGAGGGTTAGTAGCTTTGGAAAGAGCTTTTGACAATAGAGACAAATTGGTCACAAGGACATCTCCCACAAATAAGGAAGATTTAGAAGAGATAAATTTGGGGACATCTCAGGCCCCTCAGAAGGTATACATTGGTAAACAGCTCAATCCACACATCAGGAGTATGCTGATTGCATTAATGAAAAGGTATAAACATGTTTTTGCTTGGTCATATGAGGACCTAAAAGCCTATAGGGAAGATTTATTCCAGCATGAGATCCCATTGAAGCCTGGAGCTAAACCATTTAGACAAAAGCAAAGACCTATTAATCCTACCTTAGCTCCAAAAATGCAAGAAGAACTCAGAAAGCTTAGGGAAGCTGGAATAATTGTGCCAATCAGACATTCAACTTGGGTGTCTAACCTTGTCCCAGTTAGAAAAAAGAACGGTGATATTAGGCTTTGTGTTGACTTCAGAAACTTGAATGTATCCTCTTTAAAGGATAACTATCCACTGCCTAATATGGAAGCTATGTTGCAGAGAGTGACTGGTTGTGAACTCTTATCCATGATGGATGGATTTTCAGGTTATAATCAGGTGAAGGTAAAGGAATCAGAACAGTATAAGACTGCCTTCACCACTCCATGGGGAACTTATGTGTATGTTAGAATGCCCTTCGGACTAACAAATGCAGGTGCTACATTTCAAAGAGCAATGGATGTTGCTTTTGTAGGGTTGATTGATTCAATCCTGGCTGTATATCAGGATGACTTGACTGCTTACTCAAAGAAAGAGGAGCAACATTGTATGCACTTGGAGTAGATTTTCATAAGAGCACTGGAATATGGTATTTCTTTAAATCCAAAGAAGTGTGCTTTTGGGGTAGTTGAAGGAAAACTCCTAGGGCACATTGTTTCCAAGGATGGAGTCAGGATAGATCCAGAGAGAGTGGCTGCTATTGACAGAATTCAAATGCCAAAAACTGTGAAAGGAGTCCAGTCCTTCTTTGGACAGATAAATTTTGTTAGGAGATTTGTTCCCAACTTTACAGAAACTACAAGGAACATTTCTAAGATGATGAAGAAGGATGCAACTGTCAACTGGGAAAGTGAAGCAATAGAATCATTTCAGAGTATCAAAGAGGCAATCAAGATGGCCCCTGTTCTTAAATCTCCTAATTTTTCTAGGCCATTCCAAGTATTTTCATTTGCTTCCTTTCACACTGTTGCTGCATGTTTGCTACAGAAAAATGAAGATGGTTTTGAACAGCCCATAGCTTTCTTTAGTATGTCCCTGCAGGCTTCTGAGTTGAAGTATGATATTATGGAAAAACAGGCATATGCACTAGTCAGAGCCATCAAAAGTTTCAGACCATACTTGGTAGGATCACATATAATTGCATATGTACCCCATGCAGCCGTCAAAGACATTCACTTAGCATGAGGTGACTGGAAGAAGGTGCAGATGGATAAACAAACTGTAAGAGTTCAACATAGACATACAGACTACCAAGTTGGTAAGGGGACAAGGATTAGCCAAGATGATGGCACAGTCAAACTTGGAAGCATGCCAAGTTAATGCAGTCCAAAATGAGAGTGTAGATGTATCAGGATCTGAATGGTACAAGGATATTATCTACTACTTGCAAAATATGAATTATCCTTCCCATTTTAGTGACAGTCAAAAAAGGACTTTAAAGTTACATGCAATCAGGTATGTTATTGTTCAAGGTGAGCTATACTGGAAAAACCCTGATGGTGTGCTGCTGAGATGTGTGGATGAGGATATGGCTAACAATGTTTTGATTGATATGCATAAAGGATTGTGTGGTGGACATTATACTGCTCAAACAACAGCTCATAAGATTCTCAGAGCAGGATATTGGTGGCCCACTCTCTTTTCAGATGCACAAAGGCTAGTAAGGAAGTGTGACCCTTGCCAAAGATTCTCAGGAAAATTGAGATATGATGGTGTTTTACCCCTCAGAACTGTAACTGTGGATGCTCCATTTCAGCAATGGGGAATTGACTTCATAGGGAAATTGCAGACAAGTCAAGTGGGGGACACAGTTGGATTTTGGTGGCAACTGATTACTTTACCAAATGGATTGAGGCCATTCCAACTAAGAGAGCTACAAGTAAGGTGGTGATGAATTTCATATTGGAAAATGTTATCATCAGGTTTGGAGTACCATTCAAGATAGTCACTGATAATGCTATGTGCTTCAGATCAGGTGAATTTGTTGGTTTTTGCAACAGGTATGGGCTAAATTTGTCATATGCATCACCATACCACCCACAAGGAAATGGTCAAGCAGAATAAGCAATAAAAGCATCATGAAAATTATCAAGAGGATACTAGACAGGAACAAGAGAGCTTGGGACTCAAAATTGAACTTAGCAATATGGGCTGACAGAGTGACAATAAAAAAGGCTATTGGGATGTCACCCTTTGAGCTAGTATATGGTGCATCAGCCAGATTGCCCATAAACAATCTCCTGCCAGTTTACAAATTTATCCAAGAAAATGATGAGGAGATTGAAGACCCCATGATAGAAAGGGTGAATCAGCTCGTTGCACTGGATGAAAACAGAAGGAAAGCCCACCAGATTAATCTCAAGAGACAACAAGATGTGAAATATCAGTTGACAGGAGAGCTACAAAAAGGAAGTTTCAGGTCAATGATCTGGGGCTCATTTGAAATGCAAAAGATCAGGACAAGGGTAAACATGGTAAGTTTGAACCCTTATGGATGGGCCCATATCAGATTTGCAGCACTCATGGGGAGGACTCTTATTTCCTCCAAGCCCTAGATGGTGAAGTTCTGGAATTGCCTGTGCATGGCCAATTCCTTAAGTTCTATTTTGCATAGATGACTTGTCTCTGTGCACATGTGTAAAATTATGTATAAATTGTAAGTGCCTTGTACAGCTCATGCTTTTTGGCTTTTTGCCTGGTCTGCCCAGAGATCTGGTTCTCGCTGCAGTCTTGCACCTGCACGTCCCCAATCGGAGCCACTGTTGGTGCCTGAATTCACTGTTGGTTATTTTAGCAATTTTTATGCAAGCACCTTCCCTAAATATCCAAAAAGTTCTAAGTGTTGGGCCTCCTCATCATATTTTCTTCGATGGTGGTCAGCATCATCATGCTTTCTGTCAACCAGTTTTTCATCAGGATCATCATGTTTCAATATCGGGTGATGTTTGCGTATCATCCCGATCCTGGTGATGAGCTACAGTGTGCCATGATTTTCTTGTGGGGGGTGATTTTTCAAATATCTGGTGATCTTCCAATTATCACCCTGCCCTTATATGATGATGATGTCACCCCGATCTTCTGAAGGGGTCATTTTCTAAGTTGTTCAACCCGACCTATTTTTTCTTAAGGATAGGGTCATCATCATCATCATATTTCCAGACATCACCCTGATGTTGCTTACGAGGGTCATCATATTTTCTGCCTGCATGATCTTTCACTGGGGTGATATTTTAACATCGGGTGATCTTGGTTAAGATCATCCTGATGATGTTGCTGCAAAGTCCTAAGTATGACCCGATATTCATCGGGGTCATCATATTTGGACATCGGATGATCTTAGTTAAGATCATCCTGATGTTGTTTTATCACTTCATGTTCGTTGTTTTATCACCCTGATGATGCTGACATCATTCTTAGGTCAGGGTGATATCCATTTTTCTACCTGTCTGCATCATGATACTTTCGAAGGGAGATGTTCACCTGTCGGCTTCATGCATTGTCCAATGGGGGTGATCATTTCAAATATCAGTCACATATTCATATATCACCCTGATCTTATAGTGGAGCTATAGTGCAGCATGATTTTTGTGCATCAGGATGATATTTCCAAATATCCGGTCATCTTCCGAATATCATCCTGATGTCGATATGATGGTGACGTCATCAAGGTCCGAGGGGGGGTTATATTTCTAACACTAGTCATCTTGTGGAGATCCCCTGATATTTGCAAATATGACGATGACGTCATCCAGATATGAGGAGGTGTGCGATAGGCAGATATGCTGATGACGTCAGCAGGATATGACGGTGACATCATCAGGATGTTCATTGGCCAGACATTTGGTATCGGCTAAGCAGGAGGATCTTCCTCCGATGGATCAAGTTGTGCCGATGAAGGCGATTATCATGCAGGTTATATTGAGATATGATGCTGACGTCAGGGTGATATTTCAAGCAATAGGATATCATGCTGTTGGAGGATGATGATGAAGGCTTATACTAGTGTCGTCAGGAGCAAAAACACCGACATCATATATGCTCGTGGCCTAGTATATAAAGTGATGAGGAGGTCGCCGCGAGGTGCATGTGGGATAATTGGTATCCTGCATATTTTGAAATATCACGATGAGGTATTTTGGTAGGAAACGGTTGCGATGCACTGTTTGATGTTTTCTCGATGGCTGTGAGGTAGATGGACATTAATGGTGGTTGTTGCAGAGGTATGGGCGATGGCATGGACAGATCTAGTACCCGATTAAAGATCTGGATCCCTAGGCGGCGGCGCAAGGCTCGAGATTTCTTCCTGTCTCCTCTCCCACCTGCTGCATTGAATGTTTGAGCGCCAATCTAATGATATGTTGTATCTGGTGAATTTTGAGTTTGCCTGGTAATTAATGATGGATACACCTTCCTGCTATATAATGTAGACTGTGTTATTCATTCGAGGTTGTTGAAAGTTGAACATTTTGGCTCTGTAACACAATACAGTTCGTTTTGGTTGCTCTGTACAGCTAAACCTGTGAGTTTATGTATCTCTTGTTGTACGTTTTGGCATGAATCCATTGATTTCATGGTTGATCTTATATGAATAATGCTGTGTTTGCATGTGTTTTGTTAATTCTGTCTCCAGTATTGCATGTATCTTTCTTCTGAGTCTGGATATTTAAGCAATATTTGAGACTCTAGAACATAGAATTCATGTGTTGAATGTCTGATCTCTTAACTTCTGCTCAAGGGGTAGATTAAACTGTTTTCAGATTGAACATTGGGAAGGGTATACTATAGTAGGGATGCCATAAGTAGGGATAACTTAACACTCTGTATTGGGAGATATCTGTAAGGCAGGTATCACATATGTCCCCCTGAAATCCAGTTTTAGCTGTTCATGCTGATCATTCACAAGTGTATGTCTACTGACTCCAGGCCCTGGATAGGCACCAATCTTGCTTTGTGTTTGTGTTACAACCATGTCCAGCTTTACATCCAAGCATAAAATCTAAATCAAAATCTAAAACAACCATTAGGACATTAGAGTTAGTTTTAGGATCCTCAGTCCTCTGTCTACAACTGCAAATAGGCCCAAAGCTAGCCCCTTTGCTCTTATCTTTCAGTTTTGGTCTACTTACAGGAGGACTTATCTACTTTCTGTCAGCATCCTAGCCTTTGTATGTATATCCTCATGGATGTTGAGTAGGGAATACCCTCCTAGGTTTTGTAGAGCCTGAAGAAGAAGAGGAGATAAAATATAGAGTCTATCTCCTACACTGTTGGCCCCTAGCCCAGAGATCCTGTTGATCATTGATGGCTACCTTGTAGGGAAATCTGGGAATAAGCATCCAGTCTGGGAAAAAACCAACTGTATGTATAATGAGAAGTATTAGTTTGACATTTTAAATTTATCAAGATAAATAGTGAAAACTGAAATGACTAAACATACCATCAATAATGTCATGAGTTCGCCTAGTTATTTTCTTTGTCAAGGAGACCTGTAAGATGCAATCACGCTAAACAAGGGTGCAAACACACTATGGAAATAAAAGATATGCTAAGCTAGAGAGGACACGAATAGATTCTTCTTTTATTGCAAATTTTGAAGAACATATTCGATTTTTAGGGATTTTTGAGGTTTTACAAATTTTTTAGTTCTTTTCAATTTTCCTAATTTTTATGTTTTTTTTGGAGATTTTGCAAAGGTTTGATTTGACACTCCTTGAGGTCTTTGAAAGACATATGTTTATTGAAGGGATATATACCCTTTCCCCCTCGCATGGGAAGACTTGCACACTTGAGTGCATAGTTTTGCTCTTTTGACTTGTTGGAGGAGTGACTTATGCTCAGACATTATTTGCACTTATTGTTACAAGGCCTGATTGGATGAGATCTATACATGGCTTTAGTCAACATCTTGTACTTCACTTTCCCTCTTGTGCATATGGTTGGCTAGATATTTTATTTGGATTTTGAGAATGCATACCTAAGATGATCACATATGGATGATGCAATTTGTTTTTGTCTTTTTACGATATGAATGAGATGCAATGTGTTTGGATGTGATTCACAAATATGAAATGCAAAGTACTATGTTCTAAGTGCTATGAATTCCATGATGTTATGACATGTTTTATTTCTTTTGATTTTCTATGATAGCATGTATGTAGGTGGAACAAACAATGTGACTGCTCTTAAGTAGGATTTTTGACCTGGGCGATTGTGAGTTAACTTGGTATAAAGAGACTTATTGATCTTTGGGAAGGGATTACGGACTCAAGTGGGATCAGGGAGGAGATGGAATGCTTCTAATTTTGGTCTTTGTAAAAGGCTAAACACTGATCCTTATCTAGACAAAACAATTTGAAAAGCTTTCAACATGGACAAGTAACAAATTTTATTAGTGTTCACTAGAATTAGATCATAGATGGAAAACAAGATAGACTTGGGGTAAAGGAAATAAGAAAAAATAAGGGTCCTTAAATAGAAGATGGTCCTAAAAACTATTAGACTGTTGGCTTTGCTCAACTAGTGTGTGTATGTGCTTTGTACCTTTCTCTCTTATTTCCTCTAATAGAATGTCACCCTTGAAGCTTTGAGCTTAGATTTACCACCCAAGGGTACGGAAATTCAACAATATTCTCTCTATCACCCTTTTTTTGTAACTCTCTTTTTTTATGCTTTTGCTCTCTTTTCTTGTATTTTTGCAATGCCTCACTTGATATTCTCATTTTTTTGATATTTTGATTTTTACGGAAATGAATGCTTTTGAGATTTCTATGTAATTTTGGATATTAAAAACTTTGGTCTCTTTATTCTCACTTTTCTCATCACTCTTCTTTTTTATCACTCATTTTTTTTATTCACTCGCATTTTTTATTGCTTCCTACAAAGTTATGATCCTCCTGGCATTTTTGGCCAGGAAAGGTAAGGAGCTGAGCACCACCAAAAGTTTTCACAATCCAGTCAAACTTTGTTTCTACTACTTGCAAGCTTCCTTTGAGCACTATGGGTTTGAAAATTGACTTCTCTTAGACTCAACAACATGAATCGTTAAGACCAAGATCAGTGTAGAGCTAAGATCTAAGCTTTGATTAGAATCATTCGGTAATGTGAATAGAGGAATAGTGATAAGTAGTAAATATGAATTATTATGGGATCTCAAATGCTAAAAGGTTCAACATATACCTAAGAAACCTTAGATTCCTCACTAGGACAAAAATTAAACGAGAGCATGGCCCTCACAAAATGCATGATGGAACAAAATGAAGAATACAAAATTTTGAACTTTTATGATTTTATACTTTTTTTGGATTTTTTATTATTTGATTTTTTTGGATTTTATAACCTTTTACAATTTTTTGAGATGTTGAACTCTTCTCCTTCCATTATGGACAAGAGGTAGTGTCATTTTTGACATGTTCCTTAAGTATGTATGGACCTATCCAATTTGGTCTGAACTTCGCTTGAAAGTCTTTGCAAGGACACTTGAAGACTTGGTGCAAAAATGTCTTTGCATTCAGTGAGGAGTTTTTTGTACTCACATGTTTCATTGTTTGATGATTTGTCCCCTGGATTTATCATTTTCTGTTCTTGTTGATTTCCTAGGTTTGTTTTGAAATTTTGAGGGGAAATTGGAGTTGGTGTTAATTCCCTAGTTTATGTGCGGGTTTTAGTTCTTCTTCTTTAGGCATGATTTCAATCATATGAATGTTTATGTCTAGCTCAATTGGAATTGCCACTAAGTTGAATGGAGCATAAAACTTTTATGAGTGTGGATCAAAGGGGAATTCTCTTGTTGCCCTCTTTCCTATACATTTTGAGGTCTTGGCTACATTTGCAATTTGTTTTCATGTTTCTCCTTTTTCAAAAGTGTTGATTTTTGGGTCATTGGTGGTTTCCATGGTCTAAATCCCTTCTTTTTTATTTTTTCAACTCTATAAAGGCTGAAAGGATCAGGATCTCCTTTGATGATGTGGGTTTATCCCATGTGAGAGAAGTATACTTCTTGAAATAGTGTGGAGGGAATAGCCCTCATCATATGGTTCCAAGGCCTTCCTAGGATCATGTTGTAAGTGGTTTCTTCATTGATGATATAAACTTTAGTTGGGAGGATTTTAGGACCTAATGTGATTTGAATATTGACCTTACCCATGGTTTGAATGTTTGGGTTATCATGAATTATAAGGATGGAAGTTTCTTGTGTGATTTGAGTTTTGTCATAACCCATTCTTTAAAGAAGAGAGAACATTGACCTTACCCATGGTTTGACTGTTTGGGTTATCATGAATTATAATGATGGAATTTTCTTGTGTGATTTGAGTTTTGTCATAACCCATTCTTTGGAGAAGAGAGAAAGAGACTATGTTGGTTGTAGACCCATCATCGATCATTACATGTTTAATGGAATAGTCCTGTATTTGGACTATTAGATGGAGGGCGAGATAACCCTATTTAGCTATGTCATTGTCTGAGGGTAACTTTTCAAAATGAAATGTTGAAGAAGAACACTTTTCACTTGGAGTGTTTTGAACTAGATGGCCTAGATCTAAGGCATCGAGGAGAGTATTCTTGTGTGTAGGAGAACTCTTGAGAAGCTCTAGAATGTGAGAAAAAAATGAATTATTGGAGGTCTCATCTGGTCTTTTTAGTCCTTGGGTGACACAAATTTCTTGATATTTATCTAATTCCACAAGGCCAAAGGTGTTTTGATCAAAGGCATTTTGATGGATTTTGGTACTAATTTCTTCATCTTGTGAAAATGTGTCCATGAATGTTTTTTGGTGACATTTTGGGTGGTTTGATATGAAGTGATGGTACCCCTGACATGACTTGATCTCATGCCCCCTTCTATTGTGAAATGAGAAATATTTATAATGATTGTGGTCTTGAGGTTTATGATGATTGTTGTACGACTGCTTGTTGATTCTTAAGGGATAGTTGTTGACATTTGGGTTCCACGAATTTGTATGACTATCATAGTCACAATTATTGTTGTTTCTAGATGTTGAAGTGTTCATTGACCCATCTATGTCTTTAACATTTGTTGAGGACTTGTTATTTATATCATGGTTTATCATACTTCTATTAGCATCATACTCTCTTCTTCCACTATTAATAGCAGCTTGGTCAATTCTAAGGGCACAGTGCTTCTTCGCATGATTTGTAAGGGAGTTTTTTGACTTGTTCTCATATGTCATTGTTAAGAGCATGTAAGAAGAGATCATAAAGTTCTCTATGATCCATGTTTGGTGCCCTTGTTGAAGAATAGAGATCTTCCCTCGATCATGTGATAAAATGTGCAACTGACTCGTTGGCTTCTTGTTTGATTGTTAAAAATTCTCATATTCCTATCTTGTCCAGTTTGTTTATGTTGAAGGCAGCCACAAATTGATCAATGATTTTCCTAAAAGAGTGGAATGATGCTTCTATAAGTCAATAGTACTAATCTAGAGTGATACCCTCTAGAGTCTTTGGAAAAATCTTTGCTACCACCCCATCCCAAGGAAGGAGTTCCCACACTACCGTGACATAAGACTTCATATGAGAGTTGGGATCACCCTCTCCTTTAGATTTTGAAAGCTCGAGGAGAGGATGTGGTCGTATGACTTGTTGAATGTTGTAGTCAAGAGGCTCCTTTAAATACTTAAGGTATATTCATAGGAGTTGGTTTAATGTAGAGGGTTGTATTCCTCTAAAGCTTAGCCCTTTAGGTGGAGCTTGTTGTGTTTGTTGAAAGGGTATGCTAGATTGTTGATAGCCTAAAAAAGCTGGATGACTATATGGTGTCATGTTTATGTTTTAAAAATTAAGTGGAATCACTTGTGGTTTATTTTGTGTTATAGGAATCCCACCTATTTGATCGAGACTCATCATATTGGATGATAAGGGTAAGGGAGCCATGAATATTTCATGGAAATTTGGATGAGGGGGATTTGGTGTTGCCCCTTGGTTTGATTCAATCTTATCAAGGAAATGATTTCCCTGTGCCCTAGGTTTTTCTTGAATTTCACTTTAAAACATTTCTAGCTCCAAGGGTCTTGATTTGTTGGACCAAGGTTTCTATAAGCTCTGTGAATGAGGCTTCCTCCATTCTTTGAGTTTTACAACCTTGATATGGATTGCTTTGCATGGGGGTTTGAGTGACCCCACTTGTTGCTTTTGATGGTACTCAACATGCCACAATTCTTTTATCTTGATTTGCCACATGGGGGGTTTTTGTGTCCCCCAAGATTCTTGTAAGCTTTTCTTTTGATGGCTCACCTCATTGTCCATTTGGGTGGCTATTTTTCATATGGCTTGTTAAGGGTTGGTCTTGTTGATGGATCTCAGACTGAACACTCACTTGGCATGTTTTGATTTGGTCAATGTTGTGGGGATCTTGTTGGATCCCCTTTGAGTATTTTGAGTTTGACTGATTTGAGGTTATAGGTTATGCGTTCACTCAATTGAAATAATTTCAATAACTAAGGACTATATAATATGTTTTAAGGCTATATTATGGATTTAATATCACGATATTGTCAATATTGATTTCATCTTCTGATTATGTAAAACCATGTTTAACTATAGTCGAAAAGGAGGAAAAAGGTTCTACTCACTAAATGAACTCTTTTTTCTTCATTCATTTCAATATTTCTTTGTCTAATCTTAATTTTTCTTATATTTCAATCCTACAAATTTAAAGTAGGGAAGAAAAACCAATACATAGATTTTATAGATAGGGCAACTTTTTCAATGACGTTGAGGGGCTGAAAATGCCGTAGAATGTGGGTCTACTAGTCTACGTAATTAAACTCGTTTCGAAGACATGATAAATTAATTACCCTCAAGAGTAGACGTTATAAACTTTTAATGTTTGTGGTAGTCTTGTTCAAAACATAACAAGGGTTGCAAGGTAGTTGTAGTCCCTGCCAAGTGCTATAAAGACAATTTGCTAAAGTTATAGATAGTTTTTGTTAAAGTTGTCTTCAGTTTTTATTACAAAATGGACAATCTTCTCCATGAACTTTAAGAGTTCACTACCACTTTTCAGGTTAATGATGTTTTGAGATTGTGTGTAAGATTAGTTGGTTATTCAAATTGAGATCCCAAATCTTTACAAAACACTCTGAATGAGTGAAATTAAGCTAACTCATAACAGAATGCAGTGAAATTAAACATAAACTGTGTCAATCTATGATAGACTAAAGAACCCCTTGAAAAGCAGCTGCTCTTCCTACAAGATTGAAAAGTACCCCTTAATGTTTTATATTTTAACTCAATTTTAAGCTCTCACTCCTTTGAGAAAGTTAGAATTTCAATTAGCTGATTTACTGAACAAGGCCATAAAAGTACATGTACCTGGGTCCCAAAGGATCTACAAAAGAATCCTTAGAAAACAAAGTTGTCCTCATTGGAATGGAATTTCAAGGTAGCCATTAATACTAATTCCCATGTTGCCAAAACCACTAGATATGCAATGACTGGTTCCTAACAAGTGCAACTACGGATTCAATAAATGGGTGTACTTTATATATAATATTAATTGGCTATTATTTCAGTCAAGCGCTTGGTTTCTAGAATGTACAACCATAATTTATGTAAATGTTTTTTTAATACATATATAAAATGGCCAGAGTTTCAGTCCCATGCCTTGTTCAGTGTAGAAATATGCAAAAATGCACTCTTGAAGTAAGTTGAAGATTGAACTGAATGTGATTGTGATGGAGAACAAATATATTATTATCAGGATTACCTCTTGTATATGTATAGTTTCAATAACAATCAAAAACATTATTTAATGCATACTCTTCTCAAACCATTTTGTGCATCTTTGGAATTCACTGCACTCCATGAGACTATATTTATTTCAAACATTTTATAAAATAGTTCATATGCATTGTCTATGCTTTTACATTTCGCATAGACCATTTTGTGCACATTTGGAAATCACTACATTCCATGGATGAGAGTACATTTCTTTTAGACATTTTACAAAATAGTTCATATGCACGGTTTATGCTCTTTTTGCATTGCATCTTTTGAGGCATTTTTTCTTTAATAGTTTGCATGCCTTGTGTGTGCTTTTACATTTTGCACAGATACTTAGCTATTGTAATTGCAACCACAATTTGTGAAAAATATTTCAATATTGATTATGCTTTGATGGATGTCCATGCCTTGTTCCAATGCTTAAATTTTGGCACAGAAAAATAGATAGATATTACATGTCATACAATATTTACCTTAAAAAAAATTTCACATGGATAAAACCTAAAGTAATCATCTTAAATTGTGAGTCACGCAGCAATAAATGGAACATAGGTCAAGAGGAAAAAAAATTCATTGTATGTTAGTTATATAGAAAGGAATTACCTCTAGATTTGAAATGGAGGTATTGTAGAACATAATACCATTAACTCCACTCAGTTGTTGGAGTAGCAGCAATCCAATCCCTATTTGCAATAATTTATTGCTTGAAATGGTGAAAAAAAATCATGAATCATAAATTCATGTAATCCTAAAAATTGTAGGACCTAAAGATACATTACTTTAAAAAAGAGAAAAAAATTGTACCATAGATTGGATTTAGATTCCCAAAGGCATGGTATAAAACTTATAGCTAGAGGGTGAAAATATCTCCCCTCAAGGATATTAGAGAAATTGATTTAACTTTATTAATTGTCCAATCTGTTGCACTCTATGATGTGGTAAGATTTTGTATTAGTTATAAGCATAGTACCTTTCAGAAAAGGAATTGTAGTTTTCTTACTATGATTTAAACTCTACAACTTAGATAAGAGTAATAGAGGAAATAGTTAGTAGTAGAGTGGAATGATTTGGAAAATTGTAGAAGCTCTAAAAAGAACGGATTGAAGATAACTCTCTATTTAGAAAACAAATAGATAAAAAGTGAAGAAAGATGAATAAAGAGCTTTGAAAACCCTAGATCCAAGTGAGTGGTTAAGTGTTTGTTATTACGAGACACAGTTACACCATTGGGTTGCCTAAATATTTTGAATAATATTAAAAACTGTTTAAAAAATATAGCCTACCCTTCTATGCATACTTGGGAGGATATAAAGCCAATTTTTAGGATTCACAACAAAAGGATTGGCCTTGGCAATTGTGGCTTTCTTTATCACTTCTTGAACAATCAACATGCTCAAGATCTTACTATGCGAGTAGCAGTCATTGTGTTCACTGCCTATTACAACATTTCAGCTCACATTGGCTCTAGTCTGATCAGTTTAGAGCTACACAGTCTGCCACTATTCCCCCATAGAAGGGTTGCTACCACTGGTCTAAAGCTATGATGATAGTTTCTACATTATGAGCACTTTGGAGTAGAAGCAGCTATGAACTATACATCTGCCTTTTTCAAGAGCGTGGTAGAGGACGAGGGAATAGAGTCTAGTCCATGCATTGTATAACATCACCAAGTAGACAGATAACTAATAGCTACATAAAAATTTGTTCAAAAAATTATTTAAAAAAACTCCTGGACAAAATAAAACCTAAAAACTCGGCACAAATCAATCGATTTCTAGAAAGACCGCAATCCATCACAAAATATTAGAAATTAAACTAAAAAGTCTATGTAAACTTGAAAACAATTAGATACAACACAAAATCTAGCCACTCATAGCATACACTAACAATCTTTTTCGTAGACTAGGAAGCCCTCCCTGTGTGTATGGGCATATTTTGTTGTGAATGATTCTTCAAAAGTGGAAGACAAAGAAGTCAAAGCTACAGAGATGTCCAGGGGAGCTTCCAAGAACAATAATTTATGCTCTCCTACAAGCCAACATTCATGAAATGCAGAGTAGCTTGGCGGATGTATGCAAAATGTGGAAACAAAGACAAGCCAAGTGACCTTCTTTACATAATGCCACATAACAACATGCAGCCACGTGTGGAGCCAAGAAAACCCCTAAATGCCCTGGAAAAAAAAAAGAAACATTTGAACATTGGCCCCCAAGAAAAATTTTCACAATTTTAAAGGAATCTAAAAATCAATGCCCAATGGGCTCAAAATACAATCATCTAATCATAAAATTGGCGTTCATAAATTTCTCCTTCACAAAATTTTGTGTGCTATGTAATGTTTTCCAAAAGACATGAAATGTTCAGTTACCTCTTTATCATTTGAGGTTTCTTTAAGTGTTTTCTTTTGTTTCCCCTTTCAAATTCCAAGGAAGCTTCATTTGTTATCAAGGATTTGTTCTTCTTTTTCAAACCTGTGTATTATTTCTCAACTATGTTACATTGGGCTTGATATTGATAAAGTGGTTCTTCTATCATCCTACAGTCTATGTTCTAGTTTCTAAGTAATATTTATATAGAAATTAGAGATTTTCTTTTCCTTAAATGGTTTTATTTTTTAGAGCTTGATCAAACATAACAACCAAGCAGGACAAAGGTCCCACATTAGATCCCTAGAAATGAAAATCAACTCCAAAATCATCATATAAATCACACAAAAGAGAACTAGCATATAAACGAAATCAGGAATGGCCAGTTTGCCATGAGTAGAGTATATACATGAATTGTGGTGGATTATACAGAAGCTGATATCATAGACTGTTCTAAACATTATCATTTATCTTTTGTTCTCTTTACTTTGGTTTATATTTCCAATAACAAACTAATGTTCCTTCTGTGATGCATGATCCATCGACTCTTGGGCCTATTATTTTTATCTCTTGGGTTAGAAGTGAACTGGGTGAATTATGGAATAGGCTAAGACAAATTGTAAATGATAAAACATGAATGATGGAAGTGTAAATTTCATGCAAGAAGTCACACTCAAACCTTTTAAAAATCTTAGTGGGAAATCCCACTTTTAGATAAATTTTAACATATTTTCCTAGATCCTTTTAATGCTCTACTGAATATCCATTTATTAAAATTGTTTCTACTAAAATATTCATATGTTTGAGGCACAACTTTCAATTTGACTGTGTCTGTTCAAAACTTCAAATGTAGCATTGCTATTGTTACACCTCCATTTTTTTTTTATGCAAGTAAGTTCTAGATTTCATTGGTTTTTAACTTCGTGAACATCAAATAATACACACCAAATGTCTTAAGGATATGGAGTTCAATGATGATTGAGTTATATTTTTATTATTTTTAAATATTTTACATGTAGGACATGGGAGAGTGTTGCTGCCAGTCCTTAAAAGCCTACACCATAGGTAATGGCAAAGAAAGTGCTCAAGTGCAGTTTGCTATAATGTTCATAACCATAACTGTCAAATTTAGAATCTTATAGTACTCTTGTTATGTTGTATCTGTCCCCATTTGTGTCAAAAGTTAGTGATGAATATATTGGAAATTTCTTGGCATTGTAAACATTTCCCCAATACATAATTGGAGTGATGACATATAGAGAGATGAAGAAACCCACCATGGTGTTGGGTATGGCAAACCAAGGGGTGGCTAGAGGACTAACCAGTCAAAGACAAAGGATCCAATGCCAAGCCCATTCAATCCTGATCCAATCTGGTGAGCTACCGCTAAGTCTTTCCAAATGAAGCATTATATAATACCAGGTTATTTGTTTGGCACAATGTCCACTGCATGTTAAAGCTAGTGGAAAAAATTACAGTCTTGTCAAGCCACCCTTTTTTCTCGTGTCTTTTTCATGCAGTGCCCCAAGTGTAAACATTACAATCAATATGCAACTCACATACTTTATCAAAATTTAATTTTGTAAATTTGTATTATTTTTTTATGGATTTATATTTTATGAGTCTAAAAAATCTATTTAATATTTGTACACTATTAAAAAATTATGTATAATAAAAATTGACTCAAACTCTAAAGCTAAATTCCTATTATGTTGCATATAACCAATCTAAACAAGTTTGAAACTGTTATGTAGAAAAAGAGGGTTTGTTGATTTGATTGATAGTTTGATTAGATCCTCCTTTCACTACATACATCAAGGACATTAAACTGAGTTGAATCACAACTTTTACAAGAGGACTCAACTACAAGTTTGGTATCACTTGGAATGACAAGGAAATTTGGAATTTGTTGATTAATTTGTTAAACCTTAGTCTAATTAAGCCTAAAACCCTAATATGCAAAATCATAAAGAAATAGATGAAACCTGACAAATGCTTACACATGAAGACATTAAATGCAGATTAGATACATACCAGATTTTAGGTTTAGGAAGGCAGAAACTTCAGGGACAAAAGACTGGGCGCCCTCAAGTCTAGTGCAGAGTTATTTCTGAGGGCTTCAGGATAAAATCTGCTACAGAAAACAACCACTTCAGAGATTCCTAATAGTGCATAAATGAGGGAAAAAAGAGTGAGCACCCTTTCCCTTTTAGGGATATTTTTTGTTGTTTTCTTCAGATCTGGATTTTTCCTGCTCTTCTCTAACCTCCTGCAACTCCTATCTGTGAAATCTAACAACTCTAACTTGCAATAACAAAAGAGGGGTTGGGGGTTGTGGTGTTTAGGAGCTTGCCTCGGTCAAGCCCCAGAATGTCATTCAGGTCTTCCAACACCATTGTTAGATAGAGAGTACGTGTCCTTGTAAGACAGAGGCAAAAGCAATGATGTGATAAATTATTGAAACACAAAGTAAATGTCACCTCTGAGGTGAAGCTCACATGGGGAGATGAAGATCTTTCATGCCATGAGGAGATGGATTGATGAAGACAAATCTACAACAAACATGAACAAGCACAGTGCAATACTACTCTACAACACAATGAAGGCCTTGAATATCCTTATCATAAGATCACAAGTTTGCAATATCCATTTGGTTGTAAAATGAAGTCCTAAACATGTTTATATATGCATTCATGCTAAACATCCGTAATTCAAATTGAATAGGCCGACAAAGGGAAACCTTTTAACAATCACTTTTCTGACACTTAATATTTGGGCCCTGACAAAATAGGGCAGGACAAGGGCACGGGCACCCTTGTCTAGGCACCTAAATTAGGGCTGGATTAAGCTCAAAGATGTCCCCTCAATCCCATTTTTCATGGGTTTTTGGGGATTTTGCTCCAGGATTAATTTCTAAGATGCATGATTAAAATCAAGGAACTTGGGAGCTAAACTTAGGAGACAATGGACATTTTACGACATAACATTTAGCCCCCACTTTAATGTATGTATGAGCTATCAATCCATACATGCATTAAAGTATGGTTGAAAACACATTAGGCATGTCAAGCACTTGAAGCTAAGGCATACATAAAGATTGAGGAACTATTTCTAGCCCCAATCTTAGGTAAGCACTAGAAGACACATCACAGACACGTAAAACACAATGAAGATAGTAACAGGCACACAAGACATGGAGCAGATAGTATTTAAGACATGCAAGACATGATGAAGACATGAGAGCAGTCATGCAAAACAAGATGAATACACTGATATAACATTTTCATTTTCATATATATGTGCATGGAAAATAAAATTGCAACACAAAACCCAAAAATGTAGGAGGAGCTCATCACTACACCCTTGAAACTACACCAGGTGGGAAAACACACCATACAAAACCTAAGTGTGGGAGGAGCTCATCACTACACCCTTGAAACCACACATGGGGGAAGACACACCATACAAAACCTGAGTGTGGGAGGAGCTCATCGCTACACCCTTGAAACCACACACAGGGGAAGACACACTATACAAAACTTGAGTGTGGGAGAAGCTCATCACTACACCCTTGAAACCACACACAGGGGAAAACATGTCGAATAAACCTGAGTGTGGGAGGAGCTCATCGCTACACCCTTGAAACCACACACAGGGGAAAACATGTCGAATAAACCTGAGTGTGGGAGGAGCTCATCGCTACACCCTTGAAACCACACATGGGGGAAAACACATGGAAGACACATGGAAAATATGGGCATCGTATAGAATTCCATAGACATACTATACATCTTAAACATGGGAAACCAGGTGATGAAAGGAGCTTATTGCTAAGTCCCACCATCTCAAACATGCTATAGACACACCTAATGGTTGGGCTTATGCCACAACAACCACCAAAAACACACTTTAGGGAGGATAGTCTCAAGATCCAACCCCACCTCTGCGGAGGACTTTTGAAATGAAAGGATGTGCACTAGCTCAAGAGATGCACCATCCTGCCTTCTGCATAAGGGATTTTGAATAAAAGGATACATACTAGCTCAAGAGATACATTATCCTACCTCCATGGAGGGCTTCTTTGATAAAAGGATATGCTATCCTACCTCATGGAGAGAGCTTTTTGCTAGCAAAATATAAATAAAGATGTGTACTCACGCCGGAGATACAATATCCTGCCTCATGGAGAGGGCTTATAAAGATGCTTCGTTAGTACCAAAATCATTACACAAATAACCTTTTATATGCCTCCACCTTAAGGTGGTTGATATCGTGTACCGATATCAAGCACGTTAAGGTAGAGAGAAAACACACAAGGGAACAAGAGCTCTCGCAAAGTCCATGCCCCCAAGGTGGCATGTGCTCACGATCGATGAATGTTCTCACAAACACATTGATTTGATATGCTATAATAAGATAACAAGAGAGGTTAAAAATCTTACTCTAAGATAATAACCAAAGCACGTCATTAAATCTACGCATGAAAATAGTCACATCAAGGACCAAGGCTATACTACGGGTTCGAAACCAAGTATAACCGTTGGGCTATACTGCAGATACCTTAGAACCAAGTGTAGCAACAAGGCGAGATACTAATCAAAGTGTACAAGAGAAGATTGAGTGGATTGTAAAATGTTAGTCACATGAAATGCCACAAGATGATACATCACACGGAGTGATTCTACTAGTCAAGCATTAGATATATATATGTGTGTGTGTGTGTGTGTGTATCAACCCCATAGTCATGTATGGACTAGGTCAATTTTTTTCTGTGCTTGCTGAAGGGACACATGGTCCATATCTGTATTTATTTGTTTTCATCATTCACCGACTAGATAGAATCACTAGAAGAAGGTAAACAATAAAATAAGAGAGGAGAACAAGTGCCTTAGGAATACCACATAGGAGGATAGCCCAAGGTCATTAACCATAACGCTATGGCCCTAAGGCACGACACACAACAATAAAATAGAGGAGAGGAACAATAAAATAATGATGATACAAATAGAAGAATGGTCACAATAGAGGCGGTCTACCAGTATCCTTAACCTTACAAGAGTATCAAGGGTCATCCAAGGAGACCTAAACAACACATACATATATAGATATATATTTGCATTTTATTTAAGAGGAGTCTGGACTTGTGAGCATCTTTGAGAGGTGCTCCATCAAGTTTTGTACAAAGTGAGTTATTTATACTTGATTGATTCTCATTTCTAGTATGGCCATGTGGTGTTTGTTTCCTAGATCCCTGTATATTTGAAATCTTCTTTTGCTTATGAGGAGGGGAATCATTGCTATTTCCCACTGATGATAGCCACCTTGTTCTTTTCTGATATTTTTCTTTCTTATTTCAATGATTAACCTTTCGTAGTGGAACGAAACATTTTCCACTGTGACCTCCTTTTCTTGTATTATCATATCTTGTCGTGGTTGTTCAATTTGTAACTTCAGTGCATCTTGGTTAACTCCCAATCCTTGAAGGGATAATGGTGGAGGAACCTCAACATAAATTCCCTTTCCCTATGGATGAGGTGAATTTGCAATTTTCTCCTTAGCCACTTCTATCATCCCAATTATTTCATCATAATCTAGATAATCATCTTCTAGTTATATTGTATAAATTGTTTGATCATATTGTTCTCGTTATGTCTAGGAAATGGATTAGTGAAGATCTGTAAATTCTGATTTAGAGGGGTAACTAACTTATTTCCATTGTCATTCACACCAGTTACCTATATTACATTCGAGTTGATGAGGTCTTGAATTTCATGTTTAAGATGCATACATTATTTAGTATCACTCCCTTGTTGTTGATGATAATGAAAGAAAGCATTAGCATCAAAGTGAGGTCCTTGCGTTCTATTACTATCCAATGGTTTGATGGGAGGAAGATTCAAGAGATTATTGCTCACTACTTCGTTCATGATAGAATGTAGAGACTCAGATATTGGAGTAAACTATCTTTATTGTTGTTGAAATTAAAACGGTGCCTTCTTTGGATTAGTGATAGCAAACACTTGCAAAAAATTATTTGAATTCTACTCGTTTAACTTGATGAAATTCTTTTTGTTCCTCTTGAAATTATTTTAAGATCTTTTGGTTTGAGCTTGATCACCTTGAGCCGATGAGTTTTGGTTCTCATACTATCTAGATGAAAGATGATAATCACAAAGGGTTGTGCATAAATTCTGAAAAGAGCTATATTTCATCAAGAGGATCTTATCATGGATGTTAAGTTGTAGATTTGTAATAAACACCTTCTAATCATCCTCATCGTTCATCTGGTATTGAATTTGTGCATAAAGAGATTGATATATGTTGGAAATAAGACAAATAACTGAGAGGGGGGGTGAATCAGTTATCTTAAAACTTTCTTCTTTTTACTTCCTTTTCTTTACTTAAAATTCAATGATATATCAAAACATGAAAGCATAAGCATCCATAAGAACTGAAATGAAATCTACACACATAACACAAGGATTTTACATGGAAGCCCTGTTAAGGGAAAAACCACGGGGTGATTAACCCAAGTTGTATTCTCTGTTAAAAGAATGAAGAAGTAAAAAATGACACTTACCAATTAGGGCTCACTACCTGAGCACACTGCTCACAAGAGGCACACTACCTACAAGAGACTCACTATCTACAAATGCTTATAGATGGTAACCAAGTATTTGAACTGATGAATAGCATCCACATATGCAAGAGTTCAGTTCTGGTTAGGCACAGTATACCAATCTAATGCACTTCATCCTTCCTCTATTCAGTATTACTCTTCTGTCACATTCTAAACTTAGATCTCTGCCTTCACACTTTCTTTTTCACATTACCACACACACATTTACAAACTCGAATCCATCAGGTATATATATCCGCATCAAGGATTTCCAATAACATTCTAATCAGCAATAAAAACACTTAGAATATTTGCAAGTTACTGTTTTGTCAGCTGAATCCATACTTGATTGATGATGTACACCAAAATCTTAGACATAGATATCATTAATCATGTCAGCCAAAGTCATACATCACCATAGGTTGCTTGATCAACACATTCTGCACATTCGGATTAAGATCCGATACCCTATTGGGTAGTTATTTCTCTCTCTGTCCTATCTACCTGAAGTCTAATACTCAGATGCTCATACCTTTCACATGCTTTGTCACTAGAGGTGAAATCTCTAGAATACAATAGTTTAGATACTCCTTATCAGTCATCCAAATCTGCAACATGCTGGGTTTCACCATCAAAGAGTTCCAAACCCAATTGTTAGACCCTGTCATGTGCTCTGTTCTTGACTACCAGACCAACCTATCTTCAATCTGGCTTCTGGTATGAGCAATTTGTGTACTATGGATGTGTGGGTTAGACTTTGTTGCCATCAATGACAACACTTGTGAATCCTAGCAGTGTCTCTTGCCAGCAATCTCCCCCTTTGGCATTGATGGCAACACTTAGTGAAAAATGACTGTCACAGTAACTCCCCCTTTGCTTGTGCTCCATCTCTTCACACTACTTACTGGTACTCCCCCTATGCTAGATTCCTCATTTTTCACTACCCTTCACTAGTTAGTTTCACTGCCCTTCACTACTTACTGGTACTCCCCCTATGCTAGATTCCTCATTTTTCACTGCCCTTCACTAGTTAGACATAGATATCATTAATCATGTCAGCCAAAGTCATACATCACCATAGGTTGCTTGATCAACACATTCTGCACATTCGGATTAAGATCCGATACCCTATTGGGTAGTTATTTCTCTCTCTGTCCTATCTACCTGAAGTCTAATACTCAGATGCTCATACCTTTCACATGCTTTGTCACCAGAGGTGAAATCTCTAGAATACAATAGTTTAGATACTCCTTATCAGTCATCCAAATCTGCAACATGCTGGGTTTCACCATCAAAGAGTTCCAAACCCAATTGTTAGACCCTGTCATGTGCTCTGTTCTTGACTACCAGACCAACCTATCTTCAATCTGGCTTCTGGTATGAGCAATTTGTGTACTATGGATGTGTGGGTTAGACTTTGTTGCCATCAATGACAACACTTGTGAATCCTAGCAGTGTCTCTTGCCAACAATCTCCCCCTTTGGCATTGATGGCAACACTTAGTGAAAAATGACTGTCACAGTAACTCCCCCTTTGCTTGTGCTCCATCTCTTCACACTACTTACTGGTACTCCCCCTATGCTAGATTCCTCATTTTTCACTGCCCTTCACTCCTCCTTTGACATCAATGGCAAAGGGTGGGATCTGCAAACCAAAAATGTACAAAAATTGTTATATATAAAGCCGCATATGTACATAAAATCCATAGGACGAAGTTACATATACTTAAGTATATCTACAAATGTAGTCTTCAACTGTACAAGTTTTGTGGCCCAACTCCTCTTCATCCCATCCAAAATGGAGATGTGTCCACTCAACAAAAATGCATATGCTTCTACTCTCTTCAAATCTGTAGGATCACTGGTCCAGGCTGCACTTTGAGCATCTGTCAAGGCATTTTGTATTAACTCTAGTTTAGGGATGATTATCCCCCTGAGTTCACCCATTCTATCCATTATGTCCTTCTTCTCCTTAGCTAGTTTCTTTATTTCATTTGTTATAACAACTACTTGGCATTCTTGGCTTATCAGAGAGATAGTGAGAGGATCAAAACTCTGAGATAGGTTTGTCAATTTTTCTTCTTGTTCTTTCATCTTCCTCTCAGTGTTCTCTACAACTTTCGGTTAGGATAAACAAAATTTGTATATGTCACCCCCATCCTTGAGAAAATTTTCAATGCCCTTTATACCAATGTCTATGGTTCTTTTGTCATTGTCAATTAGCCCTTGTATCTCACTAAATCTTTTTTCCAAAGAATCTTTATGGACCTTAGTTTCTACTAACTTTTCTAGGGATTCAAAATGTGTATTACATAATTGACTAAGTTTTTCAATTTACCGGATGGAGAGGCAGATGGATCTTTTTGATATGTGGGCATTATCTTCTCCAGTACTCTAGATGCACTGTTCAGCAACTCACCATCCTCCATGTGAGATCTCAAAAGTTTTTCTTTGGCTTTGGCCTGAACAAAAGATGCTATCTTCATTATCTGAACTGGAGAGAGAGAGAGAGTCCAGATTCAGGGGCCCTTGAATCAATTCTAGTTCATCTAATTCCAGTACTTCCTTATCCAAGAATTTTTGCACTACTTCTGCAGTGTCTCTTGCAGTCTCAACTTTCTTTTCTTCAAAGGCATCCAGATTGCATTGCTTAATGCTGTCATCCTCCTTTGCTTCTTATTTTGCCTTATCTTCTTCTTTTTCTTCTTCTCTTACGATAGAAGGATTTATCTTCTCCCTTGTAGAGTGCAGAGGATTGTTATCATCTGTATTTATATCTTCTTTTAGAACTTCCTCTTCCGGAATAGAGGAGTCTAAAGCCTTGGGTTTCTCTTCATTAATTTTCTTTAATCCTTCAACATCCATGACAGAGGGCTCTTCACTCACTTCCTCTACAATGGGAAGATTGAGCTTTTTTAGGGTACTCTAGAGAATTTCTTTTGTTTCATCAACTATTTGATCAATTTCTCCAAGCATGAGCTTATTCATTCTTTTCTTGCTCTGGAATTCTTCTTTTGCATCCTTGAAAACCGTGTTCATTTTCTTTGGAGTGATAGTTGGACACAATTGTATCACTATCTATTCCCGGATCTCAAATTCTTTTTCCTTTGCATTTTCTTTTCTTAATTCCAGGACTTCTTCTAGGCTCTTGGGAATTAAGGAAACTATTTCAATAAAAGCTTTGTTATAGATGTGTAGATATCTTACTATTGTTTCCTCTAGAATTCTCTTGTCTACATCATTGTATTCATTATAGAATTCTATTACCGGTTGTAAATTTCCATCCACAGTGATAGCCTTGATGATGTCTTCAATGGAGAAAGTGGGTCTCTCAACAAATTCTTCTGTCTTCTACTCCTTTTCTTTCTTTTCATCTTTGGAGGTCTTGTTCTTAGATACTCCAGATGTTTTGGTCTTCTTCAATTTTCTGACCTCTGCATCTGATTATGTTTCTTCATCATCCTTGAGGCTCTCACATGTTCTTGTGGCCTTGGACTTCTTTCTCTTTTCTCCTTTGCTAGATGGTTTGGCTTCCAGTTTAACAGATTTTGAGGTTTCAGTAGTGATAGGGGCAGAACTCTTTGTAGATCTTGTTCGAGAAGAGGCTTCCACCGGAACACTTTCTCCCTGTGCTTCTTGTCTTTCCCTTTTGATTTTCTCTGTTCTTTCTCTATTTTCTCTTACTGCCTCTTTTATTATGCCAAATTTTTCAGCCAATGCTTCAACTTGCCTACTCACCCTTCTTTTTGTCTCAAGCTGCCTTAACTCAACATGTATCTTTATGTTTAGCTCATCAAAGCTGCCAAACCTCTCTACTTCAGTGTCCTTGGGTTGACTTAACAGATGTTGAATGTGCACCTCTAATATATTTTCATCAACTTCATAACCCATTGGAATTATCCACATAGTTCTCAGTTCTACTGCCTCCATCAAATATTGATCTGTGTTAACCATGAAGCAGACTATGTCTTTGTATTTCTCAACAATTGACTTCGGTATTCTTTCTCTTTTGTGCATCATGCTCTGGAAATTCTTGAAGTAACCCCAGAGAGTAGTCTTTTGGGCTTGTGCATCACCAAGTCCATACAAGTAATCTCTGATTTGGATTGCTACAATTTTATTGCTTCTCCATATCCAACCTTTGGATCCCGGTAGCTCACTCATATAATAGAAGAATAGGCATAACACCAAATTGCCATATTTGAATGAATTTTTCTTATCCTTCTTGATCTTTTGTAGGTTCTCTATCAGTTGATTTAGTAGAAGCTCACATAAATAATAGTCTACATTTTCCTTTATCATCTGATATGCAGTGTAGATTATTGTTCTGGACACTGAATTCTCTCTTCTTGAATGGTAAATCTTGTAACCAATTAGTGTTGATGTAAACATGACATCCGGATCTGTGATGTCATTGATAGTCATTTCCCTTTTGTCCTATTTTGATCCGATGGCTTCAGTTACCATTTGGTTTTTCACAAATTTGAGTGTAGGCAAGCCACCAGTTGAGTGAAAACTAGTTACAAACCTGATGGCATCCTTTGTTATTTTGAATGGCCTCATCAACCACATAAAGTTATCATGCATTCTACTCAAGACATACTGGACCCATTCATCTTCTGCAAAAGACAGAAAGTGTATACAATGTGCAAAATGTTTATCCTCTAAAGCCTTGAATTCTAGTTTGAGATCAAAATTCTCAGTTATTAACTATTTTTTGTATATCTCCATTAGTTTCAAGTTCCCAAGGTCTTCAATAGTTGCATGAATGTAAACCCTAACATCTTCTACATGCAAAACACCATACGGGATACTAGAAAACGCACCCAGGGGATCAACTTCTATGGATTTGTATGGGTGTATCTTGAATTTTGATCTTGGCCTCTTTGTAACATTCACAACCATGGGAGTAGCCATTCTAACAATAAAATTCAAAGAGATTTTGTAGAAGAATACCTTTTTATGCCCTAGGGTTTTGTCGCAACTACCGAAGTGGATTATAGCTTGATTTTGATCTTTCACTTTGAATATTCTGTAGGATCACTTCTCAGAGCTCTTCTCTCTTCTTTGTTTCTGAATGTAAAGTATTGTAAATGATGAATGAAGAACCTTTTATCCTTCCACAAAAACCTAATTTGCTATTGCAATAAATGCACTATTTAAGTCATCCAGTTACCCTATTTTGAGTGAGTTTCTCATGAATCGTTGTGCAGATCTTCAAATCATTGTTTAGGTGAGTTGACAACATAACTTTAGCTCTTCAAAACATGCCTCTGAATCCATACACCATAAAATTGCATTTCAGATTATACCAGGTTCATTTGGGTTGTTCTGTTATTACCGAATAGCTTGTCAAAATTGGATCTACTCAAGTGACCATAACTTCTATAAGTCTTCATGTGGACCTCTCAACTTTTGACTGAATGTTCTGTAGATGAATCTACAAAAACCTTTTAATCCACAACCTTTGATTCTTACTCAATGTGCCAGATTTAGGCACCCACTAGCTAGATGGGGGAAAATAGATTTTCTTTGCAGCTCTCCTTGAGCTAGAGCTTACTTTTTAATTTTCAGAATGATTATTAGCATCGGATTCTAGTATGGATCCATCACCAATGTTCATCACACTCTTCTTTACCCAAGTCTTTCTCATCTCCTTCTAAACCTCATCCACATTCACCTTTTATTTTCCTTTGGCTTGTTTCTGATCATGTTTCACCAGACCTTTTCCATCATTGTTTCTACTTCTGTAGAATCTAGCTATATGACTATATTTATTGCAATTGTAGCACACAACATTTCCTTGCTTATATGATTGATATTCTCTTGTTCTGTACTGATTTACCATATGTCCCATTCTATTCCATGCAAAGCATTTACCATTGAAAGAATTATTTAATAGAATATTTATGTATTCATGAGATTTGTGACCATACCTTTTGCAATTGAAACATTGACTGGAGAAGGATGGACCACTCTAATTTATTTTATTTCTGCACTGAGTTGCTTTATGACCAAACTTGTTGCAGTTGAAGCAACTTCCATTGAAAAATGGATATCTTTGAGCATTAGGTTGTCTTACCAGAGGTCTTCTAGGCCTGTTTTTGTGATTTCTTGATTCAAGATTCTTTTGTCCGGAACTAGAGCTTTCTCCTTTCTCATATCCCAAGCCATGATTGTCATCTGCCCTCTTTTGACTTTCAAGTAGTAGTTCAAGTTTGGATGAGCTTATCTTGACTTTTTCTTTGTATTCATTTGTAGTTTCAAGATTTTACTGAAGGGTGACAATCTGTCTCTCAAGTTGTTCTTCATTGTATCTGGCTTCTTCAAGATTAGACTCAAGATGTCTAATTATTCTGTCCATTTTACATCAATCTTCTATTTTCTCCTTAAGGAATTGATTTAAGTTTTCTCCAGCTTTTTTCTTTTCTTCAATTTGTTTGGTAAGCCTCATAACTCCTGATTCCATTTCATGTTTTAGCATAATAACTTCTTTTGACAATTTTTCACATAGCTTTATTTTCTCATTCAGGTCCTCATCAGCATCATTGGTTTCAGTCTAATTTGCTAGCTTTTGAAGTAGTTCCTTTCTCTTTTTCATAGAATTACTAAGTTTGTCCTTTAGTTCAGTGATGAAATCATTAGCCTCCTTAAATCACTCTCTTAAATTTGTGACTTCAAACTGGGATTGCTCAAGATCATCTAAAGCAGACTGTAGTTGCTCTTTCATACCATATGGATCCATTAAAATTCCCCGATCCTCCTTAAGTTGTTAGGCTTCTTCCAAGCAGCTTGGCTCTGATACCAATTGTTGGAAATAAGATAGATAACTGGGGGGGGTGAATTAGTTATCTTAAAACTTTCTTCTTTTTACTTCCTTTTCTTTACTTAACATTCAATGATATATCAAAACATGAAAGCATAAGCAACCATAAGAACTGAAATGAAATCTACACAAATAACACAAGGATTTTACGTGGAAACCATGTTAAGGAAAAAACCACGGGGTGATTAACCTAAGTTGTATTCTCTATTAAAAGAATGAAGAAGTACAAAATGGCACTTGCCAATTAGGGCTCACTGCCTGAGCACATTGCTCACAAGAGGCACACTGCCTACAAGAGACTCACTATCTACAAATGCTTATAGATGATAACCAAGTATTTGAACTAATGAATAGCATCAACATATGGAAGAGTTTAGTTCTGGTTAGGCACAGTATACTGATCTAATGCATTTCATCCTTCCTCTATTTAGTATTACTCTCCTGTCACATTTCGAGTTTAAATCTCTTCCTTAACACTTTTCTCTGCTTTTATTCACACTTTCTTTTTCACATTACCACACACACATTTACAAACTCAAATCCATCGAGTATATATATCTGCATCAAGGATTTCCAATAACATTCTAGGCAGCAATAAAAACACTTAGAATATTTGCAAGTTATTGTTCTGTCAGTTGAATCCATACTTGATTGATTATGTGCACCAAAATCTTAGACATAGAAACCATTAATCATGTCGGTCAAAGTCATACATCACCATAGGTTTCTTGATCAACACCTTCTATACATCCAGATTAAGATCTGATACCCTATCGGTCAATTCTTTCTCTGTATATCCTGTCTACCTAATGTCTGATACTTAGATGCTCATATCTTTCACATTCTTTGTCACTAGAGGCTAAATCTCTTGAATACAATAGTTTAGATACTCCTTATCACTCATCCAAATCTATAACATGCTGGGTTTCACCATCAGAGAGTTTCAGACCTAATTATCAGACCCTGTCATGTGCTCTGTTCTTGACTACCGAACCAACCTATCTTCAATCTGGCTTCCGGTATGAGTAATTTGTGTACTACAGATGTGTGGGTTAGACTTTGTTGCCATCAATGACAACACTCGTGAATCCTAGCAGTGTCTCTTGCCAACAATATCGACTGATAAACTCAGTTAAATTCTCTTTCGGGCCTTACTTGCAATGAACTAAATCAATCAATGAGACTTGAGGTCCAATGTTTTCTTGAAAATGTTGTAAGAATTGATCAACTAGCTAAGAGAAAGAGTGTATTGAATTCAGAGGTAATGGGCAAAACCATTCCAAAGAAGTATCTTTGAGAGATTGCAGGAAGAGTTTCGCTAGAAAGTCCTCTTTAAAGAATAAATCACTACACATAATCGTGAATGCTGCCACATGAGTATTAGGATCACCTTTTCCACCATATTTCTCTAAGCAAGCAGTCTAAAACTTGTCAGGCATAGGAATTCTTAGGATTAAAAAAGATAGAGGGTTGCGAGCATTGTAAGTTTGTATATTAGGTTGAGAAGAATTTGTCAAGTTAGTCACCTTTTGTTGTAAGGAAATCATGCTCTGTAAGAGTTGGTTGAGGAGGGCATCATTAGGAGATGCAGTTTGAGAATTAGAGGTTGTGGTCATGAAATTTTGAGGTGATTGGTTATGAGTGGTGTAGACACCTAAAAATGTCTTAACCCTTCAACCACCCTTTGACATCTTCACATCACTAACTATTCCTTCCAATTAACTACATAAATTCATTTTATTTAATTAATTTATCCCCAATCATTCACCCTTAGCCATTTATCCCTAATTTATCCCTTGTGATAAATTAATTCATCTAATTTATCACTAAACCTTACAACACTATTCCTCATTAATTAAATAAATATTCTCAATATTTATTTAGTTAATTTCACCATCTTCCTAAACCCCAATTAATTAAATAAATCATACTTATTTAATTAATCCACTCTAATAATCAACCTAAACCTAGCCTAGTTGATTAAATAGCAATTATTTAATTAGTACCCTAGCCTACATGACCCCTAGACCTAAATTAATTAAATAAATCCTTATTTAATTAATTTTAACCCTCCATTAACCCATCTACTAATTTTCTCCAGCCATATGAATTAAGCTAATCCTCTTGATTAGTTTGGTCAAACCTCATTTAGCACTCATTCTGACACCTCACAAATAAAAAATTAACATTTATTCCACATAAGGTAATTTTTTTTTAATTTCCACTTGTCTTAATCTCCCACAAATGAGATCTTACACACCTAACTTGTCCTAGTAATTAATTTAATGGGACTCTTCCCTATGTGAATTAAAAATTGACATTTTATCCTCTCCATCTAACTTGTCCTAGTAATTCATTTAATGGGACTCTTCCCCATGTGAATTAAAAGTTCACATTTAATCTTCTCCATCTAACTTGTCCTAGTCTTCATTAATGGAACTCTTCCTCATGTGAATTAAAAATTCACTTTTATTCCCATCCTCACTCTCTCCCATGGAAATGAATTTTTTATTCATTCCTCATCCTTCCCATTGTGAATTTAAAATTCACAAATACTGGGAGCCATCAAATCTCATTGACCAAATCTTAGCCTTTGATCTCTCTTATTCAATCCTTTTGTGACACTTGTCACAAGACTACAACTCCAATCCAAACCCTAATCCTCAAGCATCCTTAGCCATTGATTTAAACTTCCAATCCTCACCCTCCATACTTTTACCAAAAATCTATAAATAGATCCCTCATCTAAGCCATTTCAACAACTTCTTCTTGCATCAAAACTATGCCCAAATTTCTATCAAATCTTCTCATCATACCATCATAATGCCAAAATCCCTCTAGCATTCTGTCCCATTCATCCATAACTAAATCCAATCCTCATATATATCGAATCCTTTATCAAATCTATCATCAAATCCTTCATCTACACTATGTTGAAAGAACAAGGAGCAATCCACATTCTACATTCAACATTGGGTAAAGCTAGGGTGTTTGGATGCAACACTCTCCACCTTATCAAGGAGAAAGAAGATTTCAAGGTATAAAAGGTTTGTCTTATGCATTTCATTTGTGTTTTCTAACCTTGTAGTTTTCCTCATCTTCGAGTGGTAACAAACGGTGGTTGGGAATAATTGTGAGTGGAAGGTGGTTGGGAATAATTTTAAGTGAAGGGTGGTTGAGAATAAGTGGAATGAAAAGGTGGTTGAGAGTGATTATTCATGTAAGAAGTCACCCTAGGTGCCAAGTTTTGATAATTGAATCCCACAGCCTTGTAATTTGTGCATTAATGCCATTAGATACTCCAATACTAGTGGTAGCATTACTACAAGAAGGTGCGTTAGTAGTGATGATGATGTAAAAGTAGACATTCCAGTAGTTGGTATAGGTGCTGATACTTGTGTATGAGTCGGTGATGGCATATTAATAGTGTTTGCACATTCAGTCACCATCATAATGTTGTTATGAACTATATGGGCTAGTTCACATAGCATATTAACACCATCCTATCCTTCTTTCAACAACTCCCTTAGATTATGAATAATAGGTACAGCCTCTTCAGCAATCCTTTCTTTTTCCACAAATGCTTGAAAATCAGCTAGTTCCTTATCAAGTTTGTTTATTTGCTCATCAGGTACACGTGTTATCACATCAATAGGATCCTAAAAATCATGAAATGTTTGTTCTTCCATTTTAGTTGTAGGAGGTATGATATCTTGCAAAGTTTGTGTTTCTCCTTTTGTAAAGAAGGTGTTCAATGGATTTTTCGATGTAAGAACATCGTTGCTATCGGGAGCACTAGAACCCATTAATCTAATAATTCTCCTTACACAGATATTTATATTAGGGTAGTGGATTATAAGACTTAGGAAAAAGCATACAACACTCAATGCACAAACTAATAGAACAAAACAAAGGAGCAAGATATGCTTGTTGAAATACACAATGTGTAATTTAACAAATATGCCAATTTTCAATCTAGAGCATTAAATGATGACAAATTTTCAAATGATAGATAAATATATGCTTGAAAATGAATGCTAGATCTAAAATGAATGGTATTTATGAATAATGCAATAAAACAAAGCAAAGCTATGCTTGTTTATGCACCTAAAATGCTCAATTTTTTTCACTTTTTTCAATGTAAATGCAAAAACACACTATGATGAAACACTACAATCAAAAATTAGATTTGAATGAGTGAAAAATGAGTAATAAATGTTGAATGCACAAGACAACTAAGAGGGGGGAGTGAATCAATTGTAGCTTAAAATTTCAAACCCTCACACATATTTAGATCCGCATAGATTCAATTAACCCTTAGAGTGTTATGATGATTAAGAATGAAAGAAAATAACAAAAATTGAATCAAACCAACATCAAACACAAGAGAATACCAGATTTAAGTGGAAAACCCAAGAAGGGAAAAATCACAGTGAAGATTAGCTCACAATATAATGTAGTATCAACACTGAATTACAAAAGGCTCACTGCCAAGAAGAAAGGCTCACTGCCAAAGGGCTTACTACATAGAAAGAAAGAGATAGAAGAGGTGGATCACTGCTAGAGTTGAACTATTATAATTGCATCTAACATATGCAAGGAGTACACTTCCAATGAAGCTCAAAATATAAAACTAATATTCACCACAACAACATCACCTCTGTAGCATCACTGAAGAATAGTAGACACCTTTTGTTCATTACATCCAATAATCTAACACATGAAGGCTTTTACTACACCACACAATCAACCACACTATTACTCATATCACATCTATTATGCACACACCAAATCATGATCCATTGACACTCATTTATACTGTTCTCCAAGGTTCGCAAATCACCTTAACCCAAAAAACTCAAATAAGGTCTGGACCTAAACATTCCCGTAGTGGAAAGGAATGAAGGCAGACCATAACACATCTTAACTTAGACCTAAATTCATCCAAGCATGCTACTCCACACTTTCACAATCACCAAAGCACCTCCGTAAATAGTGTAAACACCCAAGGTCGGCCAAACCTATGTTAACACAATAAACTTTTAAGTACACGCTTCCTCAAACCCAACGATGACTTGTGGACCACATGTAAGGCTTCAACACAATCTAGAGTATTCCATGAACATCCTAAAACATCCTAAAATCCAACAAATTTCTCCGCAACAACTTTCACCTACCGTACAACCTTATCCTATTTATCCAATATGCTTAACTATCTCTGTCATACACTGTATCTCTAGAAATCAACTTCCAAAGCACCAAACCATTAAAAATTCAACAAAAGAAAGATATGAACCTTATAATCACAATTCCAAAATTGAAAGACCTAAAACCATTTTGCGGAGAAATGTAGAGCAAAGACATTTCTCCTAGCCACTTCTGCAACACTCAGAAACACAGTCTTCATACTGGTGAACACAACTTCCTCTGCACAATGAACTATAACACCAAATTTGGAATGTAACAACTCTTAGCATCTCTGAAAAACATATCCAAACCACAAAGATAGATCTTCAACATGGAGGAAATACGAAGCAAAACCAGAACACTACTCTGTAAACTAAAATGCCACTTCAACACATTGTTTCCTTTAATAATCAAATTTTCTCAAAATCACTTAGAAACTAACCAATAGAAACATATTATTAACATCTTCAGCACCTCTTTAAAGCAACCAAATCAACCAAATAGCTCATACCATTGCAACAACCACATCTCAGAGACAATATCCACTCAACACTAACTACTCATACTCTTGCACCACAAGCAACTCACACAAATGACAATTGACACCAATGACAACACAAGCTTGTTGACATCAATGACAACACTGATTACACATACTTGCAACAATCTCCCCCTTTGTCATTGATGGCAACACATAATGTTAAAAACCATCAAGACACAACTCTGCACCAAACTTCTTTTCTTTCTTACTCTCCCCCTTTCTTTTACACATCTTACTCTCTCTCCCTAACCACTATTTTGTTTTTCAACTTGCTCTCTCTCCCACTTTGACATCAATGGAAAAGGGCTACATATCTCTTTCAATCTTACTTTTAGACAACTGCTCAAACTTGTACCTGCTTACTACTGCTCTGCAACATCATTTCTTTTATTGCTCTACATTCTCCCCCTTAGAAGCAACCAACATTAGAAATTACTCCCCATGACTGCAACAACTATCATGACCACTACCTGCTCCCCTTGAGAGGTAGCCTCCAACATCAATCTAGAATAAGGAATGAAACTTGAAATCCACTGTATTGATGCATCTCTTTATGCATCTAGTTCAAAGAAGGGGCAATAACCCCTAACTTCTCCCGAAGATACTCAAATATATCCTTAGGAAGAGCCTTGGTGAATATATCATCAACTTGATCCTTTGTAGGCACATACTCAAGCTTCACATCATTCTCTGCAACCTTCTCTCTTAGAAAGTGATACCAGATTGATATATGTTTTGTCCTTGAATGCATCACCAGATTCTTTGAAATGTTAATAGAACTTGTATTATCACATAAGATAGGAATAGGTTCATCATATACCACTCTAATATCCTTCAAGGTTTGCCTCATCTACAACACCTATGTGTAGAAAGATGCTACAACAATGTATTCTCCTCGGTAATAGACATAGATACTAAATCTTGCTTCTTACTGAACCAAGACACCACTCTACCTCCAAGAAAGAATGCACCACCACTTGTACATTTCCTGTCATATACACAACCAGCCAAATATGCATATGTGTAAGCACCTAGAGAAAAGTCATTATCATTTGGATACCACAAGCCATGATCTAGAATGCCTTTTAAATATTTGAATATCCTCTTCACTACTACAACATGTGACTCTCTGGGATCTTGAAATCTAGCCACAATACAAACTGCATGCATAATATCTGGTCTAGTAGTAGTTAAGTATAACAATAGTCCAATCATTGACCTATACCTACTCTGATCAACCTTAGTTCTTACTTAGCTTGCAACCAGTTGTCATAGGGGTACATACTGGTTTAGAGTCTTCCATTCCAAACTTCTCTAACAACACCTTGACATACTTTGATTGTGAAATGAAAATACCTTTATCTATCTGATTGATTTGTAGCCCAAGGAAGAAATTCATTTCTCCACACATTGACATCTAAAATTCTTTCTACATTTCATCTGCAAAAATCTTACACATACTTTCATTTCCACTAAAAATTATATCATATACATACACTTCCACAATCAAAATTTGATCTTCTCCTACTTTGATGTACAAATTATTATCTACGGTACCTCTATTGAATCCTTGTTGTAATAAGTACCTATCTAACCTTGTTTACCAAGCTCTAGGGGCTTGCTTCAATCCATATAGTGCCTTCTTCAACCTACAGACCATGTCAGGTTTATCTAATAACTAAAATCCATCTAGTTGTTCTATGTATACTTCTTCCAACTCACCATTCAAGAAAGCAAACTTCACATCCATTTGATATACTTTAAAATCCTTATGTGTTGCAAAAGCCAAAAACATCCTGATGGCCTCCATTCTTTCCACTAGAGCATAAGTTTCCTCATAGTCTATTCCTTCTACTTGTTAGTAACCTTTACACACAAGCCTTGCCTTGTTTCTTACCACTTCTCCATTCTCATTCAGTTTGTTTGAATACCCACTTAGTTCCAACCACATTCTTGTTTGTTGGTCTTGGGACCAGTTCCCAAGTCTGATTCTTTTCAATTTGCATTAGTTCTTCTTCCATAGCCTTGATCCAATACTCATCCTTGCATGCTTCAATGACTGATTTAGGTTCAACTTTAGAGAGTAAACATAGATTTACTTGTTCTTCAATAGCTTTCCTTCTTGTCAACACACCTTTGTTCTTGTCTCCAATAATTTGATCTTCAAAATGATGCTTCTACACATACTTATGGGTTTTAGGAGTCTTTTCCAAAGCTTCTTCTTCTTCAATATGTACTTCCTTTTCATCAACATTTTCTTCTTCTCTGCAAGATGACTCATCTGATTCATATCCATCAACTTCTAAATTCTTTTGTAGGTCTTCATCAACTTTAACATTTGCACTCTCATGAATCCTTCTCAACCTTTTGTTGTAGCACCGGTAAGTTTTGCTTTTAGTAGAATACCCAAGGAAGATACCTTCATCAGACCTTGCATCAAACTTTTCTAGATTTTCTTCATCCCTTTTGATATAACATTTGCTTCCAAACACTCTAAAGAACTTGGCAGTCATAGTCCTTCCATACCATAACTCATAAGGGGTCTTTGTACTATTTACTCTTTCCTGCACTCTATTCAGTATGTATAAAATAGTATGAATTGCTTCTCTCCAATATACCTCTAGTAGGTAAATGTTTCTTTTATCATTGTCCTTGTAGCTTCTTGAATAGTCCTATTCTTTCTTTCAACCACTCCATTTTGCTAAGGAGTCCTAGGGGCAGATAAGTGCCCCTTTATTCCATGATTCTCACAAAACATGTTAAACTCATTGGAGGTAAACTCTCCACCTCTGTCAGACCTTAAACATTTAATTTTCATATCCATTTCATTCTCAACCATGACTTTGAATGCTTTGAACTTATCTAGGGCTTCAAAATTTTCTTTGAGAAAGTAGCCCATGTCATCCTAGAATAATCGTCAATCAATAACATGAAATACCTGTTACCTTGAAAACTCCTTACCTTGGTAGGGCCACAAAGGTCTGTATGCACCAATTCCAATAGTTTGGTAGAAGACTGATCCTTAAATTTGAAACTTCTTCTTGTTTGCTTTCCAATCTGACATTCCTTATAGACATCATTGATGGGCTTTGTAATCTTTTGCAGATCTCTCACAGCTTGAACTAAACTTATCCTTAACAAGCTATCAAAATTTATGTGACACAATCTTCTATGTCATAGCCAACTTTCACTGATCTAAGTCATGAAGCAATAACAATCACCACCATTGAGATGATAAACATTTCCATCTGTCCTCTTTCTAGAAGCTATCACAGTTCCAAAATCTTTTCTAATCTCACAACCACCATCCTGAAACACAAGATTGTATCCTTTGCTACACATTTGTCCAACACTCAAGAGGTTATGCTTTAGACCCTTAACATAAAGAACATCATCAGTATTATGCTTGCCATCAAAACTAATTGAGCCTCTTCCACATATCTTAGCAGTTGTAGATCATCACCAAATCTAACTAGTCCATCATATTTTTCAAGTTTAACAAACTTACTTTTATCACCGGTCATATGATTTGAGCATCCACTATCAATAACCCAGTGGTTCTTTTTCTTGTCTAGTATGAAAAGTAGATATCAAAGTACCTTTGGTATTAAGACTTACCTCCAGAGCCTTTTCCTTCACACATTTCTCAGAGTTAGTAGAAACAGTATCGGTTGCAAGTATGGACCTAATCAGTGTTGTCATTGATGTCAACATACTCATGTTGCATTAATGTCAAGGATTGGATGAGTTGTGTGCTGAGGATATTGAGAAAATTAGCCCTATCAAAAATAGAGAAGAACAATGAAGACAATGAAGTTCTATGAAGTGAAGATCCCAGAAAGATGAAGATCAGAGTATACACATCAAAGGGTTTATAGATATGTGTTTGAAGATTCTCTAGTCAAGATCTGAGAGGTCCACATGAAGATTTGAAGTTATGGCCATATGAGTAAAACTGGTTCTAGCAATTGTTCAGAGGTGACATAGTGACACAAATAGGTTCAGTGAGATCTAGAAATGTAATATCATGTCTTGCAGATCTGGTGGAATGTTTGGGAGGCTAATGTGCATTGACAACTCGATTGGTTCATGGTTTGGAGGTCTACAAGAAATCCTTCCAATGTGATAGTGATGGCCAACTATGTTCTTGAGGTTCTAGGTGAAGATGCGATTGATTACAGTAAGAAGAAGTGGTGTGGATGTTTTTGGTGTTTCAAGAAAGCTTGTGGTGGTCTCTAGATTGTGTCTAATTTACGTTGGCAGTCCACATTGAAGATTGAGCTCATGATTGAAAATTTACCTTTGGGCATTGATGTTCTTCCTAGTTTTGGCTGACCGGATGATTTGCGCATGTTGTAGATGATCTTGAAGATGTTTTGCAAAGCATGGCATGTTCCTCAAAGATGATTGAAGTCCCAGCTATGTGTGGCTGACATTGTAGTGATGTGCATGAAGTTTTGCAATAAGTCAATTTATATTTTTGTAATTGCTCTATAATAAAATAAATGTATGTTGTACCAACTTTGATGATCATTGCAAAGTCGATGTTGAGTATAAATAAGAGTTACGAAGTCATTCAAATGTATCCTTGTGGTCATGAAGATGAAGTGGTAGTGAAGAAGAGCGAAAAGCAGAGCAGAGGTGTGGAGCTTCAATGGAACTGACTCAAGCATATTGAAGATGCTAATTTCCAGTTCAAGTATGTGAAATTCATATTCTTTTGTATATAGTGTGTCTCCTATAGGCAATGGGCCTCTTGTGAGCAATGTGCTCAGGTAGTGAGCCCTAATTGGCAAGTTCCATCTTTGTACTTCCTTATTCTTTTAATAGAGAATACATCTTGGGTTAGTCACCCAGTGGTTTTTCCCTTAACCAGGTTTTCCACGTTAAAATCTTGGTGTTTTGTGTGTTGAAATTGTTTCTGCTCTTGAATTATTGTATTATGCTTTCATGGTTAAATCATTGATATGTTGTTGAAATATAAAAGGGTTTTTGTGAACAAGGATCAGAATTTTTGGTGACAACTGATACCCCCCCTCTCTCAGTTGTCTATCCTAATTCTGACAATTGGTATCAGAGCTAAGTTCCTCTAGAAGAAGCTTAACTACTTGAGGAGATCTAGGATGTTGACCTATAAGAAGGACAGTCCAAGGTTTGATGGAACAAACTACACTCTTTGGAAGAACCATATGGAATGTCACTTGCAATGCATGGGAGATCAAGATTGGAGCTTAACTACAATTAAATATATTCCCCCATAGAATGGTCCAACAACTCCAAATGAGATCAAAGATGCGGAGAAGAATCTTCGAGCTAAAGAAGTCCTACTAAGTGCCTTGACTGATTCAGAGCTGACAAATGTTATGGGATTGAAGACTACTTATGAAATTTGGACGAAGCTAGAAATTCTATATGAAGGAGACAAATATGTTAAGTGTGCCAAGCTACAAAGTCTTAAAGGAAAATATGAAAAATTGAAGATGAGTGAAGATGAGAATATCACTTCAATTATGCCAAAGGTAAATGAGCTTGTATGTGGTATTAGATGTGTTGGTGGAGTACTGGATGAAGAAGAGATTGTTGGCAAAGTTCTCAAATCTTTACCTCCTATTTATAAACACAAAGTTGTTGCTATTGAGGAAATCAGATCTATAACACCTCTTACAAGGGATCAATTGGTTAGTAAGATATCTACATTTGAGTAGGCTGTGTTTGGTGATGCACTCCCCAAGACTGAATCTGCATTCAAAGCTAGTGCCTCTACAAAAGGCAAACATAGATATAATCCAGGAGAAAGTTCCTCAAAGAAACCAACATGGTATGAAAAGAAAAGGAAAGATCTGGAAGAAGATGAGTCAAAAGTTGAAGAACTTGAAGCCCTTATTGCCAAGAGACTGCCAAGAGGATCTGATAAGTATGAAGGAAAATTACCTTTCAAATGTTTTGCCTGCAATAAGATTGGTCATTTTGCCTCAAGATGTCTGGAAAGGTTTTCAAAGCCAAACCCTAATAGATCAAGGTTTTAGAAGAAATGTTACTATGTTCAAGAAGATGATGATGAAGGAGTAATAGATGAGGAATCTGAGATAGGAAAGAAATCTGAAACTGACTGGGTGTTCATTGCCATCAAAGAAGAAGATCCAATGCCTATTGAATCTTCCAATCATAAGATGGTGGAAAGTGCTTTGGCTACTCAAGTTGAATAAAAGGATGAATGGGTTATTGATAGTGGATGCTCTCACCATATGACTGGTGACAAGAGTAAGTTCATAAGTTTGGAAAGATATGAAGGTGGAATTGTAAAGTTTGGAGATAATTTTGTTGGTAGAATAAGAGGCAAAGGAACTATTTCTTTTGATGGAAAGAACAAAACCAGTGATATTCTATAAGTTGAAGGTCTGAAGCATAATCTTCTCAGTGTTGGATATTTGGTGGACAAAGACTACGATCTCTGATTCAAAAATGGAAAATGCAAGATCTTTGAAAGCTCTAGAACTGAGATTGCATTCGGTACACAGACAAAAGGTAACATCTTTCACTTGGTTGGTATTAGAAAAAGTTGTTTATTTTCTCAATTTGATCAGAGTTGGTTGTGGCATAGGAGAATGTGTCATATGAATTTTGATAATATCATCAAGATAAGTAACACCTAAGTTGTAAGAGATCTTCCAAGACTGGTGAAACCTGCTAACAGTTTGTGCAAAGAATGTCAGTTGCGTAAGCAAAATAGAGTCACATTCAAGAGTAAGGAACAATCTTCAACCGGATTGTTAGATTTGGTGCACACTGATCTATGTGGTCCGGCAAGAACTAGGACCATGCAAGGAGACATATATTTCATGTTGCTGATTAATGACCACTCCCGGATGATTTGGGTGACTTTCTTGAAAGAGAAATCAAAAGCACTTGAGAAGTTCAAAATATTCAAGGATATGGTGCAGAATAAGACTAGCATAAACATAAAATGCCTCAGTTCTGATAGAGGTGGAGAATTCACATCTGGAGAGTTCAAAACATTTTGTGAGAAGCATGGGATAAAAAGATAGTTATCTGCTCCAAGGACTCCTCAGCAAAATGGAGTAGTGGAGAGAAAGAACCAGACCATCCAAGAAGCATCTAGGACCATGATGATGGAAGAAAATGTTCCTTAGATCTATTGGAGAGAGGTTGTAAGCATTGTTGTCTATACTCTTAACCAGGTACAAATCAGAGGCAATACTGGTAAGACTCCTTATGGACTTTGGTTTGGCATTACTCCTACTATGAAGTATTTCAGAGTCTTTGGTAGTAAATGCTATATCAAAAGAGCTGAAGACCTAGGCAATTTTGATGCTAGAAGTGATGAAGGAATATTCTTGGGATATTCTACTCAAAGCAAAGCATACCGATGTTATAACAAGAGATTGAGAAAGATTGTTGAAAGTACAAATGTGAAGGTTAATAAAAGCATGGAAAGCCCCTCAAGGTACTATGAGTATGAAGTAGATGATCAGAATGATATCCCAGACCAAGGAGAACAAGTCCTAACTCCAGCTCAGATTTAGATTGATTCAGAGAATCCAAAGATACAAGAAGAAGAGACAAATATGGAAGAATCAGTCCAAGAAACAAAAGTGCAAGAGAATCCCAAAATTCCTAGGTATGTAAAACTGAATCATTCTAAAGATCAGATCGTAGGGGATAGAAGCAAAGGTGTTCAAACTAAAAGAAGAATTTCTCAAGATTCGGTGAAATATTGTTTGATTTCAAAGATTGAACCAAAAATAGTAAGTGAAGCATGCAATGATGAAAATTGGGTTAAAGCAATGGAGGAAGAATTGATGCAGATTGAAAAGAATCACACTTGGGATCTTGTTCCTAGACCTAAGGACAAAAATGTGATTGGGACTAAGTGGGTCTTCCAGAATAAACTAAATGAAGATGGTGAAGTAGTAAGAAACAAAGCCAGATTGGTCTGCAAGAGTTACTCTCAAGTAGGAGTTGATTTTGAAGAAAATTTTTCTCTGGTGGCAAGAATTGAAGCAGTCAGATTATTTCTTGCTTTTGCTGCCTACAAATATTTCAAGGTATATCAGATGGATGTCAAGTCTGCTTTCCTAAATGGTGATTTGGAAGAAAAGGTATACATTGAGCAACCAGATGGATTTCAATTGTCTGATCAAGGAGATATGGTCAACAAATTGAAGAAGGCATTATATGGACTTAAACAAGCCCCAAGAGCCTAGTATGAAAGATTAGACAAACATCTTTTGAAGTTGGGTTTCAACAAAGTTACTGTTGATAATAATCTATATTTTAAGGTTGATCATAAAAATATCTTGATTGTTGAAGTGTTTTTTGATGATATCATTTTTGGAGGGAAAGATAATATGTGCAAGACTTTTGCTAATCAAATGTAAAGTGAATTTGAGATGTCCATGTTTGGGGAAATAAATTTCTTCTTGGGTCTGCAAATTACTCAAACAAAAGAAGGAATCTTCATATCACAGACCAAGTATGTTAAGGAATTGTTGAAGAAATTTGGGATGGAAGATTCAAAGGCAATGAATACTCCCATGGCAACCAAATGTAAGCTAAAAAAAGATGATGGATCTCCTAAGGCTAATCAGAAAATGTACAGGTCAATGATTGGAGGACTGCTCTATCTTGCTCAGACTATGCTTGATATTATGAATGTTGTTGGTCTTGTTGCCAAATTTCAAGCTGATTCTAGAGAGTCTCATGTCATGGCAATCAAGAGAATTCTTAGATATTTGAAGGGAACAAATGAGTATGGATTATGGTATCCTAAGGACAATGATTTCTCTCTTCATGCATATATAAATGCTGATTGGACAGGAGATGTGGATGATGAGAAGAGTACCAGTGGTGGTGCATTCTTTTTGGGAAAAAGATTGGTTTCTTGGCTAAGCAAGAAAAAAGAGGCAATATCTCTGTCCACTATAGAAGCAGAGTGTATTGCAGCAGCAGGCAGTTGTACTCAAGTCTTGTGGATAAAGCAAATGCTAAGAGACATTAGAGTGGAATATGGAGAGCCTATCACAATCTTCTGTGATAATTCAAGTGTAATAAACATATCAAAGAATCTAGTGTTGCATTAAAAGACAAAACATATATCCATCAAGTTCCACTTTTTGAGAGAGCTGGTGAATAAGAATGAAGTCAGATTGGAGTTTGTGCCCTCAAAAGATCAGATTGCAGATATTTTTACTAAACCTCTACCTAAGGATACTTTTGAGTATCTTAGGGAGAAGTTAGGGGTTATTACCCCTTTGGTTCTAAAATTAAGGTGCACTAATGTGCATCAGTCTAGTGGATCCCACAGTCATATCTTGTGATCCGGATTGATGTTAGGAGGCTGCTACTCAGGGGGAGTAGTCAATATGATTCTGAAGTATGAGAAGTGGTTGCAAGTATGTGCCCTTTGCCATTAATGTCAAAGGGGGAGAGAAGACATGTGAAAAACTTAGAAAGGTGGTTACTGATCAAAGGGGGAGTAGTAGAGGAAGAGAAGACATGCGAATGGTTGTTGTTGATAGGGGGACCTATGTCAGTCAATGAGGAAAAGTTCTTGTTTTGATGGTTGAAACAATTTTTCACATTATATGTTTCCATCAATGACAAAGGGGGAGATTGTTGCAAGTATGGGCCTAATCGGTGTTGTCATTGATGTCAATATACTCCTGCTGCATTAATGTCAAGGATTGGATGAGTTGTGTGCTGAGGATATTGAGAAAATTAGCCCTATCAGAAATAGTGAAGACAATGAAGTTCTATGAAGTGAAGATCCCAGACAGATGAAGATTAGAGTATCCACATCAAATGGTTTGTAGATATGTGTTTGAAGATGCTCCAATCAATATCTGAGAGGTCCGGATGAAGATTTGGAGAAGTTATGGCCATATGAGTAAAACTAGTTTTGGCAGTTGTTCAGAGGTGACAAAGTGACACAAATAGGTCCGGTGAGATCCAGAAATGCAATATCATGTTCTGCAGATCTGGTGGAATGTTTGGGAGGCTAATGTGCATTGACAACTTGATCGGTCCGTGGTTTGGAGGTCCGTAAGCAATCCTTCCAATGTGACATTGATGGTCGACTGTGTTCTTGAGGTTCCAGGGGAAGATGTAATTCATTACAGTAAGAAAAAGTGGTGCGGATGTTTTTGGTGATTCAAGAAAGCTTGTAGTGGTCTCTAGATTGTGTCCAGTTCATCTTGGTAGTCTACATTGAAGATTGAGCTCATGATTAAAGATTTACCTTCGGGCATTGATGTTCTTCCTAGATTTGTGCATGTTGTGGATGATCTTAAAGATGTTTTGTGAAGAGTGGCATGTTCCTCGAAGATGATTGAAGTCCCAGCTATGTGTGGCCAACATTGTAGTGATGCACATGAAGTTTTGTAATAAGTCAAGTTGTATTTTTGTAATTGCTCTATAATAAAATAAATGTATGTTGTACTAACTTTGATGATCATTCCAAAGTTGATGTTGAGTATAAATAAGAGTTACGAAGTCATTCAAATGTATCCTTTTGGTTGTGAAGATGAAGTGGTTGTGAAGAAGAGTGAAAACCAAAGTAGAGGTGTTGAGCTTCAATGGAACTGACTCAAGCATGGCGAAGATGCTAATTTCTAGTTCAAGTATGTGAAATTCATATTCTTCTGTAGACAGTGTGTCTCCTATAGGCAGTGGACCTCTTGTGAGCAGTGTGTTCAGGCATTGAGCCCTAATTGGCAAGTACCATCTTTGTACTTCCTTATTATTTTAATAGAGAATACATCTTTGGTTAGTCACCCCATGGTTTTTCCCTTAACCGGGTTTTCCACGTTAAAATCTTGGTGTTCTATGTGTTGAAATTGTTTTTGCTCTTGAATTATTGCATTATGCTTTCATGGTTAAATCATTGGTATGCTGTTGAAATATAAAAAAAAGTTTTTGTGAACAAGGATCAGAATTTTTGGTGAGAACTGATTCACCCCCCCTCTTAGTTGTCTTTCCTAATTTCAATAGTATTATCCTTTAAGGATATGAATAGACTTTCATTATCTTCTTCATTTTCATATTCAGATTCATCATCAGATATACTTGAATCTTCTCTAATATAGTAGCTTTTCTTAGGCACTCTACTTTTGTTCTCCCTATTATTACTTCTCAAGATTCTTTCCAGACATCTTGAAGCATAATGACCAATCTTACCACAACTAAAACTCTTGAAAGGTAACTTACCACTGTGCTTACCAGTATCCAATTTTATTTTTCTCACAAAGTTAGCTTCCACATCATCAGAATCCTCCTGATCTAATTCCACAGTCTTTTTAGATTTGCCAGCTTTGAAGGTAATCTTAGCCTTTTCTGTACTTGTACCAAATTCTCTCATTTCAAAAGCAGTTAAGGTGTGAATTAATTGATCTTTAGTAAATTGATTCATATTTTGCAATTCTTCAATAGCAGAAACCTTATGACTATAAGCCTTAGGAAGAGTTCTGAGTACTGTTATCACATAGAATTGCACCTTGCTTGGAGACTTCCAATCATTCTAATGACATAATTTGGGAATGATCTCAAGGTGTGGGACCTTGCAATTTTGAGATCAGATCTCTGGAGAAGGTTCGTTCCTCTTTCTAAGATTAAGGCTTAGATAAAATAACTAACTCTAATGCTAAACTTGCTAGGGGAAAAGGGATAGAAGGGATACAAAAAAAGAAAAGGTGATGCACCAGAGTCATAAGGTGTATTAGTTGAATTGAACCAACACAACAATGATCTCACTCCCTAAAAGAACTCACACATGCCAAAAACCTTGACAGAGGCTTCAGATAGAAGACTGTAATCTATGAAGGAGTCATTCTACTTGCAAAATAGATCACAACTTCAAATGAAACATAGAGAAAAAGTGCAAGAGAGGTGAAATCTCAGAGATTTATTCACCATGAAGGTCAAATGACCATTACAAAGAGTAAATGACCTATTACAGATTAATAGACACAAAATAATTACATGCATTCATGGTTGAACAATGGACTAGAGACATCAAAGGCTCAAAACTAAGCACAATACATCAAATCTAGTTGTTTTGTAAGTGCATTATAAGGTCTTGAAGTAACAGATGAATTTGCATAGCATAACAGCCTAGAAATCAACTAACAATAACCCCAAAAAAATTTTACACATGCATATATAACATTTCATCTTCATTGTAGCAACAATGGCGTGGAAAAGGGCAAGTCAACAAGAAGGGATGTCAACCATGCTGCATCAACTCAAACTAGCATCGTTTGAAGCATGCCCTAGCCCATATCTATGAAATCTGCTAAAATAGGAGGTCTGCCCATACTGTGAGTACATGAAATTCAATGCAAATGAGGAATAGTGGCATGGGGAGGTGGGAAATCCATCTCCCACATGAAATTAGGCTTTGAAGATGCATTAATGGTGACTAGGAGAGTCACGGAGTAGTCAAATCACATTTTGCACAGTGAAAAAATGGCCCATCAGAGTTTCAAAGTTTGGGGCTTCAACCTTCCTCCCTATCACTTGCAAAAGAAAGGAGGAAGCTGAAAACACCAAGCTCTGACATTTATACTTAGAATACTTTTGTCTCTATGGAGATTGGGGCTTGGGCCTTTGTTGTTTAGCCTTCCAGGAGGGAAGGAAGGAGAAAGAAAGTCTGCCTCCCTGAGCTCCACCTTACACTTATAAACTTTTGATCACTGGAGATTAGGCCTTGGGCCTTTGGCATTTCTCCTTCCAAGAAGAAAGGATAAAGGAGAAAGAACCACTCCCCAAGCTCTACTTTGCAAAGGAGTATTACATTATCAACGGACTTTAGGCCCCGGGCCTTTCATCTTCCACCTTCCCAGAGAAAGAGGAAGAAGGAAAGTCTGAGCCCTGAAAGTCAAAGACTTAGCCGATCATTTGAAAGTTTCGACAGAGTTGGAGTTTAGGTATTCGACATTTTGAAGTAGAAGGATGAATAAAAAAAGGCTAACCTCTAACAACTTCTTCACACTTAGATGATTTTTGAAAGAAAAGGGTCAGAGCAAGCGGACTTTGGACCTTCTGTCCTACCACTTGCAAAAGAAAGAAGGAAGAAAAACAAAACCTCACACTTCACCTTTTACACTTAGCAGATTGTTTCTTCGGGAAAGAGTCAGGGTTCAGCCTTCAGGCCTTCTGCCTTCTGAAGGAAGGAAGGTGAAAGGAGAGAACTCTAAACTCTAGTGATATAACACTTAGAGCACTTATCTTGTCGGGCCTTAAGGCCCTCATGCTTTGCCTTCCGGAAGAGAGAGTAGAAGAATGGAACTCCGAAGTCTGACGACCTCTTTGCACTTAGTTAATTTTCAAAAGAAAAGGTCGAAGCTTAGGCCCCAAACCTTTTGCCCTATAAGGAAGAATGCAAAATGGCATAACTCTGTCCCCAATATCCCACAAAGATTCCAATGCTTAGCCAAATTTGCAAGGGAAAAGTTAGAGCTCAGACCCCGACCTCTCCGCCTTTTGAGGAAGAAGGGAGAAGAGAAGAACTCTAACATCATGACAAAGCAAAAAAACACAAGGAAAACTCTAAATTTTTTGGGACTTAACCATTTTTTGATGTTTTTCCCTACATCCTTAGAAGGGGAAACACCAGGATCTCATGGATCTCAGACTATTTGGCCATGAGGGTAAAATAGTATAGCATTTTGGTGACTATACAGGGGTGTTTTCCTGCCTAAACACTTGGATCTACAGGCCTTATCAATCCACTGGCCACAGAGTCAAAGGGCTAGCAATAAGAATAGGGTTGGTCAATATAAACTGAGCATGCCTCCAAGAACAAAACAAAACAAACCAAGCATGCATTCTCCTAATGAGAATGTAGCAAAGTACAAGGGCACTTATTGAAAGAAAACATCTAACCTATTTACAAGGTCTCACAACCATGCTAAAAGCAAGGTTTGAGATGAATCCCATTGACTGGGATGGGAAGAACCTCTCCATTCAACCTGGAATGTTTAAATGCATTGGCCTACTTGCAACTGGTAATAAGGTAAGGGCCACTCCACATGGCATCAAACTTTGAATGTCTTCTAGGCTTGGCCCTATTTGCATCCCATTTCAGCACTATATCTCCCTCACTAAATGTTCTACCAGTGGATTTTTTGTCAAATGTCCTCTTGACCTGATCTTGGTGGGCTTCAAGGGTCTTCATAGAAGTATCCCTCTTCTCTTCAAGTTTCAACATCTTTGCAAGTTTGATTGTCATGGCATCATTTTCCATTAGTTCCAGCTATTGTGCCAACTCAAGAGAATGCAATTCCAATGATAACGAAACCCTTGCTTCCCTCGCATACACAAGCACAAAAGGGGAGTTACCTATGGCTCTTTTGTGAGTAATTCTGTCAGCCCAAAGAGCAGTCTTTAACTTGGAGTGCCAGGTTCTCTGGTTATCTTCCATTGTCCTCTTGATAATTTTGATCAGATTTTTATTAGTGGACTCAGCCAAGCCATTTCCCTAAAGATAGTAATTGGATGAGGTCTTCAAGTAAATCCCATAGTTCAGTGCCCATTCACTAACTTTTGTGCCTACAAAGGCCTTGGCATTATCAGAAATGATGGTGGATGGCACACCAAATCTTATAGCTATACCCTCAAGGAAGTCTACAATGGATACCTTCATGGCATCCCTCAATGTAACTACCTTTGACCACCTGGTAAAGTAATTAGTGGCTGCTAGAATCTACTTATAGCTAGCACTAGAAGTTGGATTGATTACTCCAATGAAGTCTAAACCCCATTGAGCAAAAGGCTGATCTGTTTGAATTGGATGAAGAGGAAGAGCTATCAACCTATGCTTTCTAGAAAATAATGCACATTCTTTGCATTTCCTTATCCATCTATGTGCATCACTGAAGAAACTAGGCCAATAATAACTAGCCCTCATGATCTTGATTACAGTTGTTCTTGGAGAATAATGGCCACTGGCAGGGGCATTATGAAATTCTTCCAAGACCCTAGAGGTTTGATCCTGAGTCATACACCTAAGAAGGGCTCCATTGATGTATTTTCTAAACAAGACATCATCAACAAGAACATAAGGAATGGATTGGAGCCTGAAGTACCTTCTTTTGGCTTGATCCAATCCATCTAGGTATCTACCTGACTGTACAAATGTGACCATGTCATGATACCAATCAGTTGGAGTGTGGGAGTCAGTTGTTTGTGCCTTCCCTTGGACACATACAACATCATTTATGTCTTTGATGTCTACTGCCATTTTTTCACACAGACCTTTACCTCTCACCAACTTGGTAATATGGATGTCTATATCATATTCCATCACTTTAGTTAGCCATCCAGCCCTTTTTCATTGACATCTCTACTCAACAAGAACTCTTTCACACCAGGGTGGTTCACCATGAGCTGTATTTTGTTGTTTGAAAGCATATGCTTGAACATTTTTAGTGCTTTCACAACAACAAATGCCTGCTTCTCAACAAAATCATAGTTTAGTTCATATTCTTTGAGAGGATGGCTGGAGAAAGCAATTAGCTACTCTAGCTTTTCTTCATTCTATTGCATCAAGACAGTTGATATACCCTATTTGCCTCCAAAGGCATAAACGATCAAATCCTTTTCATAATTTGGGTTTATTAGTGTAGGAGCTTTTGGAATGGCCTATTTGACAGCTTCAAAATTGTCCCTGCCTTCCTTCAACCATGTGAAGGCATCATTCTTTTTAAGCATAGTTGTGAGGGGTTTTGTTATTGAAGCAAAATTAGGTATGACCCCTATTGGCACATGAGTTTCCATCAACATAAACCTTGGATGAATAGAGAATAAAAAATAAGCCAGGGTTGCTTTTGGAAGTATATCAGAATTCCTCATATTTTGAAAGTTATGCTCATGTCAAGAAAGGGCAATTTGGGATGTTAAAGGTTTTAGTATATCCCAATCCCCATCTGTGTCATAGTGGATATTATGTCCAAGGGTGGGCATTTGCATGAATATCCCATTCTTCATCCTTGAACTAAACCCGAAGTCTTCCTCAAATGTCATCAACTTTTGTTTTGTTTTCATCTAGATGTGCATGTGGACATTTTCGACATCCCAAATCCATATCCTAGTTTGTTAAGATCTGGGTTGTTGCTGGCCTGTGTATCCAAGTTTCCACTGGACCCCTTTTGGATCAATTTTTTATAAGGCCCTAGTGCATCCAAGTCTCAACGATGCAATGATGAAGTGGATCCATCTATTTGCAGAAGGCGTATATTGCAAAGGGGATGCAAAGGCGGTTGTCATCCAATATCCAAGAACAGGATCTAAGGCGATGTCATAATGGGATCCAAAGAAGGTACACAGAGTGTGGACCCAAAGAAACTTGAAGAGATATTCAAAAAATGAATCCAAATGCAAAAGTGGATGCAGAGATCTGATATCCCATAGTATGTAAAAGGTGGATATCTGATAATGTCCAAGTGGACATCTAATATGTGCATCCAAGTTGACATCTGATAGAGCATCTCAAAACCTGAAGATTCACATCCCAAAGCCCAAAAGTGCATGCGAACATCCCAAAACTCGATCTGAGAACATCCAGTTTGTTTCACATCCCACATTTCGAACTAGATCCAAAGCAAGTTTATTCATCTGGATATGGACACGATTTATCCCAAATTGCAAATGTCCACATCCAGTTTCAATCCGAGTATAAACGCAAGTGCATTCATCCTAATGGGGATCTGAGTATCCCAAATCATCCAGATCCATGTTAACATCCCAAAATGTAAAAATCCTAATTACCGAATATCCCAGTTTGTTAACATCCCAAAACCTGATCTAGATATAAAGCGCATGAATTCATCTGGATGTGGATCTGAATGTCCCCAAAGCATAATATCCCACATTCACATCCTAGAATTTGATTCTATGAAATTGATAGAGCTTTCTCAGCATGGCCTCCTACTTGATGACATCATCAGGGTCCCTTTGCATCTGAAAAGTAAAAAGTTCACTGCTAGATCCAAAATGCATTTGAATTTTCAAATGAAGTGATAAAGTGCATCCAGCTTTTCCTACCCATGTTTCAAAATGCTTATCATCCCAAAGGAAGGTGTATCAAAGTGTTTTTCAAATGTCTCCATCTTGAGATGTGCATCCAACTGTAGGAAATGGATCCAATGGCCTATACATCCCAATGGCAAACTTGTAGAAAATTGGATATACTCAGAGACAACTCATCGCATAAGGAGAATTGCATTTATTGTTAAATTGAGGGTTAGATGAAGGAAGCGACTTCCATGCTGACCTGCCAGATCGACCTGCAACTACATTTATTGTTGTGTAGAATAGGTATGGGCACCATATCCATCCTTCTGACCATTCCACCTGCTCCCTTGTAGTTGCAGCATGATTTTCCTGACTTTGGCCAAATTTGGAGGTAAACCCATGTGAAAACATGGACAAATAGAGTTGTTCAGGAATTTTCAAACCTGCAACCATGGTACTTCACCTTGAATGCACTATTTGTGGTAGATTTCGAAGGAAAATGAGGGCAAATATAGTGGATTTGGTCTTATTTTTCAGGGGGTTGTAGGGTAGAACAAAAGATTGAAGAAATATTGCAAAATATCAACTAGATAGGGTTTTGAAAGGCAAGTTTGTAATTATTTGACTGAAATGTATGTGAGATAGTATGAATGGACATTGTAATAAGCAGAGAATGAATATAATGTGCAGATTTTATAATCTTCTCAGTTTCTCTATGAGCCTTTGTTAGGTTTTTGATATATTATGCATGTATCTTGAATACATTTGTTGTTTCAAAAATTCTAATCTCTTGGTTTATCAATAATTGATTATAAAAGGTCATTGCAATGCATTTGTAATGGTACCCTTTGGTTGGATGCATGAAATCTAGTCAAACTTATCGATTATTAAAGAAGACTAAAGGATTATGCTACAATCTTCATTATTGTTGTTATGTTGAATCAAGTTCTACTTGTTTAATGTGCAAACAGTAGTGTCTCTTCTATTTCTTGCTTAGTAAATAGAAAATATTACTTTGGTGTCCCCTCTTGCATATATTTTCTTGACTCTATTGCCCTATGTTTGGACTTAGCACCGGTCTTCTTCTCCTTTGCAACTCACCTCTCAATTAAGCAACAAAATCTTTAACTTTCTCACATCTTATATTGTTTGAGTGTGTCATAACCATTGTGTGACAATAGTTTAAACATTTAGGGAATAATCACAAACTGTTTTAGACTTATGTATGGTTATGAATAATAGAGGTTCTAAGTGGTTGTTTCACCTTACCTTAGTGACAAAATTTGGAGTCAAGGGAAATATTTGGGTTCAATCACTAGTTTCAGTTGCTCATATTGTTTATTGACCTCTAGGAACACCCTCCTGAGTCTAGCTGAGCTCAAAGAAGAAGGAAAGAAAACCCACTTTCATTTAGTTGGCCTTAACCCATCCAATCCTTGTAGATAGACCCCTCCTGACTGCCTTAAAGGCATTCCCTAGCATAGGCCTTTTAGTGAAGTTTTAGAGGACTGGGTTTACAGTGGTTTTGTGCACCAACAAAACTAGCGCCATTGCTAGGGAAGAATTTTTTTTCATTTTCTTGGCTGATATAACTTATTTCTAAAAAGAAACTTTCTCTTCACTAGTAGAGAGTGGCAACTCTATAAAATTTGAGTCCAACATTGTGCATTTTATCAAAAATTAGAAATAGAAAAAAGGGAAAGTTACTAAAAACATGCAACCAAGAGATGAAAATACAACACATACAGCTAGGCAATGCACTGCATGGAAAGTCATAACTAGAGGTATGTCTGCTAGACAAAACTAGTCCATAGATGGAGTTGGCCCATCTATTAGAATCAATGAACAGGCAGGTCCAAATCAATATACTTCTGATGATTCAGCTAATAGAAAGAATATAACTAATAGAAGGAATCAAAGGTTTGTGTATGGTATGCCTAGGGATGAAATAACTATGATGAGGACTAATAGAAGAGCTGCAATAGATACTCAACAAGATGATACAGTCTTTCAAGATCCTCTGGACATAAGGACTGACAGGGTAGGATCTAGATCACAGTCTCCTATTTCTTTGCATGCATCAGAATGTGAAAATGATGCTACCTTTTATGATGCTGATGCTACTGCACAAGTTGACAATGAGTGGCAAGAAAGAGAACTTGATGCAAAGTTCAATTTATTGGATTAGACTCGGTAGAGATTGAGAGAGCTTCAAGCTCAAGTTGAGTTGCAAGAAGCCCAATTAGCAAGAAATGCAATGCATCAAAATACACCACAAACACCTTTGCAGCACCAAAATGTGTATGACAGACTTGTAGGCAATCAACCAGAGAGCATATAATAGAAGACAAGTTCAAAGAATTGCACCACAAAGAGCTCCCTTGGGACAAGAAAGGTATAGGTAGTTAGATTTCTATGAGATACCTGATTATCCTAACCAAATTCCAAATGAAATAAGAGGTAAGTTGCCTAAGTTTCAAGGAAATAATGTTGTCACCTGATAAGAACACCTCAAGAGATTCATAAATTTCATGGATGAATATGAAATTGAAGATGAGGATGTAATGATGAAGCTCTTTGTGTAGTCATTGGAAGAGAGTGCAAAAGAATGGTATAAAAGCCTTCCAGACAACAACATAGATTCTTGAGATGAATTTATGAGAGTATACAGGTTGCAATATGGTAATAGATTGGATCCCAAATTTGTCATTCATCAATTTACAACAATCAAAATGGGTGTGAATGAGTTAGTGGATGATTTCAACAAGTTCATAATGACAATGAGGAAGGTTCCTCCAAATCTTAGACCAAATGATTCCATGTGTTTAGTATTATATTGTGTTGCCTCTGATGCAAAGATTGGATATTGTTTAAGAGATAAAGACCCCCAAACCTTGAGGGAAGCATACACTTTGGCTATCAACATTGAGAGCAACATGAGAGCATTCAGAAAACATGTCAAAAGAGCTGATGTAAAGCTTTTAAAACCGGATGCAGTAGCTGCAAGTAGGCTTATCACCACTGAAGATAAGATTGATAAGTTGGTTGGAGCGGTGAAAGATTTGACATATAAGGTATCAAGAAATGAGAAAGGTATGCCCCATAACCCTGTTGCAACACATTTTAATAAGGGGCAGAGGCTTCATAACAAACCTTATAATTATGATTGGTCCAAGAATTTAGCTAATGTGAACAAACATAGTGCTCCAAGGCAAGGAATTCAAAGACCCCGAAATGATAACATGCCCGATCCTTTGAGAAAAGATCATGTCAATGTACAAGATGATGCTTTATGGTGTGAGGTTTGTTTTCTACCACATGACCCAGCTGGTTGTGCTATTGCCAACAATATGTTTAATCAAAATGATGATGATGATCAAGAGGATACAACAGAATACTATAAGGAGGTAAATCAATTTTGTGATTATGAAGAGGATACCTCCTTCCAGTATGACTTCATAGAGAAAGGAGGGCAATATTCTATATCTTCTAATGACTTCAATCAATTGAAGGAAATGATGCAACAAAGATATAATGGATAGATCTTTGTTGCACCATCTAAAGAAGACATTAGAGCTTTGACTGATGCTATTGTCATGCATGTGCAAAGTGGATATCAGCGCCATAATAGACAAGTAAACCCACCCAATGTTGACCAGGGGTCTACTGCACCAAAGGGAACTGATCTAAATTTGAATAAGGCAAAGCCAAGGGTGGATAGTGATGCCATGAAAGAGCAAACAACAAACAAGAGGAAAGGTAAGGAAGCTATCAAACCCATGTTGGTATGTGGTGACTGATCATGCAAGTACTGTACACTTGTAATGTTTTTCCCTCCTTTTTTGCATGATCAGAGTTAGTTGTTAATTTTTGTTAACCAACAAAAGCAAAATGATATTGTAAAACCCTAATTCTAGAAGTTTCCAGAAACCTTATTATAAGCAGTTGGGATGTATGTTGCGGGTGTGGAATTCATGAGATTGTAATCTATTTTTCACTAGATAATAAAATCATTGGATGGCTGAGTTTCTATGGATGCAGCCCATTTTGGGTGAACCACGTTAAATTTTTGTGTTGATCTCTTTTGTGTTATTTAATCTAGATATAATTGTTTATGTTTATTACTCTGATCTACCCTAACCCTAACAATTGGTATCAGAGTGGGTTGTGTTTGATTATCGTCTACAAGAAGGTCTCATAGTTGAGTGGGAGTCTCACGGTTAAGTGGGAGCAATGGCAGATGAGGGTAAATTAAAGGTAGATAAATTCAATGGGAAAAACTATCAATTATGGAAGATGCAAATGGAAGATTATATCCATAAGAAAGATTTATGGAGGTCATTGGAAGGAAAAGCCAAGAAACCGGTAGCAATGACTAATGAGGATTGGGAACTTCTAGATAGAAAGGCACTGGGAACCATTCAGTTGTGCCTAGCACCATCTATGACATTCAATATAACAGAAGCGAATACAATAGATGAACTGATGAAATGTTTAGCTAAATTGTATGAAAAACCCTCAACCTATAATAAGGTATCTCATGAAGTGTTTGTTTAATCTGAAAATGATTGAAAGTGGATCTGTGTCAGATCATTTAAATGAGTTTAATACAATTACTAGTCAATTAACTTCTATAAAAGTAAATTTGATGAAGAGGTGAGGGCTCTCTTAGTTTAATGTTCTTTGCCAGAAAGATGGAATAGCTTGGTAATGGTTGTAAGTAACTCTATCTTTGGTTCAAATACTTTGAAATATGATGATGTTGTTGGTGATATCCGTAGTGAGGAAATGTGACAGAAAAGATCAGGTGAGAGTTCAACATCGGGTAATGCTTTGACTGTAGAGAACATGGGAAGAACAAAGGAGAGAGGAAAAAGCCCTACAAATCATGGGAAGTCACAAGGGAAGTCAAAGAAAGGTAGATCTAAATCTAGAGGAAGAATGGATTGCTGCCACTGCGGAAAGCTAGGACACTTGAAGAAGGATTGTTGGTCTCGAAAGGGCAAACAAGGAGATACACAACATGATGATAGTAAGAAGCTATTGTTGCAAGTAATAAATTACATGATGCTTTAATTCTATGTTTAGATAATGCTAATGATTCTTGGGTAATAGATTCAAGGGCTTCATTTCATGTCACACCCCATAGGAAATATTTTGTAGATTATGTTCAAGGTGATATTGGATAGGTATATTTGGGTGATGATGAACCCTGTCAGATTGTTGGAAAAAGAAAGATAAAAATCAAGCTGCTGAATGGAAATGAATGGTTGCTACAAGAGGTAAGGCATGTTCCAAATTTGAGAAGGAATTTAATCTCTACAAGACAACTGGGTAGTGAAGGCTACATAGTTACCTTTTAAGACAAAATCTGGAAGGTCACTAAAGGTGCATTAGTAATAGCTAAAGGTGAAAAGGTAGGCACATTGTATTTGTGTACTGGTAATACTTATTCTACCTTAGCTGCTACAGAAACAGTTCCTAATTTGACAGTTATAACACTTGTTGCAGGAACAGAAACAGAATTGTGGCACCATAGACTTGGGCACATGAGTGAGAAAGGGATGAAGATCCTTCACTCCAGAAAGTTGCTACCAGGTCTGAAGTAGATTGACTTGGAGTTCTGCGAAAATTGTTTTTATCAAAACCAGAAAAGAGTCTGATTTCTCAAAATTGGGAAAGAGAAGAAGAGTGAGAAATTAGAGCTTGTGCACTCAGATGTATGGGGACCAACTTAGGTATCTTCTCTTGGTGACTCTTGCTATTATGTTACTTTTATTGATGATGCAACTAGGAAAACATGGGTGTATTTCCTAAAACAAAAATCAAAAGTATTTGAAACTTTTAAAAAGTGGAAAGCTTTGGCTGAGAATGAGACAGGAAAAAAGTTGAAGTGTCTCAAATCTGATAATGGAGGTGAGTATTGCAGCAAAGAATTTGAGAATTACTATTCATATAATGGAATCCGTAGGTAGAAAATAGTTCCTGGAACCCCACAAGAAAATGGTGTGTCTGAGAGGATGAATAGGACCATTATGGAGCATTCAAGGAGCACGAGATTGCATGCTAGACTACCCTTACACTTTTGGGCAGATGCTATACATACCGCTATTTATTTAATAAATAGAGGACCTTAAAATCCTTTACATGGTGGCATTCCAGAGGAGGCATGGACGGGCAAAAAGGTAAACTATTCATTTCTAAAAGCCTTTGGTTGTGAAGCTTTTGTCCATGTTGATATTGAAAATAGAACCAAGCTTGAGGCTAAGTCCAAAAAATGCACCTTCATTGGATATGGAGTAGATGAATTTGGTTATCAGTTATGGGATTATAAAAATCATAAAATCATTAGGAGCAAAGATGTTATATTCAATGAGAAGGTCACGTATAAGGATCAGCTGCAAGAAAAGAAGCATGAATAGGCCAAAATGGAATATGTGGTGTTGGATGAGATTCCAGAAAATAAAATACCAATGGTACCTGATGCTCAACAACAACAAGTTATCTCACAGACTCCTGCAAATGTTAGACGTTCTAAAAGGATAACTAGACCTCCAAAAAGATTTTCTCCATCAGTATATTCTATATTATTAACTAATTCTAGTGAACCTGAAGGTTATGAAGAATCATTGTAGGTAGATACCAAAATGCAGTGGGAGCTAGGCATGAAAGAGGAAATGGAGTCCTTGTTGCAGAATCAGACTTGGGACTTAGTCCAATTACTTGCAAGTAAAAGAGCATTGCCAAATAAATGGGTTTATAGGTTGAAGGAAGAAGATGGAGGCAAGAAAAGATATAAAGCCAGACTCGTAGTAAAAATTTTTGCATAGAAAAAGGGTATCATTTTGATGAAATATTTTCTTCGGTTATAAAGATGACTTCCATTAGAAATATTCTAAGTCTTGTGGCTATGGAAGACTTGCATGTTGAACAGCTAGATATTAAAACATCATTTCTCCATGGGTATTTGGAAGAGGAAATATACATGCAGCAACCACAAGGATATGAGGTCAAGGGGGTAAAAGTACAATAGTGTGTCAAACTTTAGAAAGGAATCAGCCAACAGTAAAAAAATTTCTAAACTTCGACCACATAAAAGTGGTATTTATGTTTTGAATTTTAAAATGATGTAAACTAATGAAATGTAGATCTTTTGTTGAAGTTTATTCCTGTAATTTTTTAGATTTTTTAAAAATTGTTTTCAATTTTTTTTAAAAGTGTAAGAACAAATTTTGGAATGCTGAAAATTTCAGGAAAATGTGACACTCACCGGACATCAAGAAACAAATTAACAAACTTAATTTCTCCCTAATTTTTTTTTCTAAATACGTAACTTCAATATCTAGTGCATGGAAAAAAATTCAAATTTTGATGTATATTTTTTTCGTAATAATGTTTTAAAGTCAAATTTGTCAGAATTTGACAGTTTTCATGGGACGTCAACTATTGTCTATTTTTTTAATGATTTTTAAAAAACAAAATATACCCTTTTGAAGAGGACTCTTTCATCTAGTGCCCCATATATTTTTTAAAAAAATTTAATATGTTTTACTTATTTTTTTTAATTTCTAATCAACATCTTTTTTTAATTTTAACAACCTACTTGTAGTATTTTAAAAATAAAATATATTAAAACTAATAAAAATATGAAAAAAATTACATATTTGGATTCTCCACTCTGAGCTCTACAAAAGGGTATTTTTCTTTGTTGTAGAAAATTCATTCTAACAGGAGAAATACCTTGTTAAAGTTTAATGTTTCATAAATCTTTGAAAAAAGGTGAGTTGGCTACCATGTAGACAACCAACTAGACATACTCAGCCGAGTATTTTATGGCTGACTTAGTTTTGGGTGTATTCTTATCAGGTGATAAATTGTCGCCCAATTCAATATCAGCTGGTACCCAGTTGACCAATAAAGTATCAGCCATAAAGAGTCGATATATATACAAATTTTTGTTTTAAAAAAATTTCAACTAAAGAAAATTTGATTAAATACAATTTAAGAAGATAAATTTTGACAAAGGAAGGCGTATTTGGAAAAAAGAAGACTTATTTCAACAAAAGAAGGTTTGTTTCATATCATGTTTTCTCTCTCACATCATATAACTCTTTTATTATGATATATATTTAAAATAGAGACATAATGTCTTTCCCCCCTCATGAGTAAATCATTATATATACTAGATCCTAGGCATCTAGAGAAAACTAGCTTTATGTATGTGCATAATCATGTTTTCCCTTGCACCTCTTCTCTTCTCTACTTTTCATTTATTTCTCATGTGTGGGTTCCATCCCTTATTACAAATTAGTATTTAACAAATGAAATCAATTACATCTAGTGTGATTTTATTTACATCACATCCTTACATTTAAGGAATCATAGGTCTTCCCCTTTGTAATCTTATCCTTTCATTGTTATATACCTTTTCATAGGATCTATATATCATGTTTTCTCTCTTTCACATCATATAAGTCTTTTATTACAATATATTTAAATTAGAGGCATCATGATATGTACCAAATATGCTTATGATACCAAATTTGCTCATGATATGTTTGTGTTAAGGGTAAATCGGAATGAATATCAAATACATCATTAATACCCAATAACTCAATGAAAATGGAAATAATCAAGATTAAACAACAAAGAAATAAAGAACTTCAGAAACCTCAATGCTTCATAGCTCCATTGGTCGCCTATCTCAATCAATCTTTCTTATGAATATGGTCCTCAGAAGGTGCACTTCCTTGCTATTTTCCAAGATTGTCAACGGAGAATGGCTGTGATAGTTTCCATTGCAATGAAGATGAGCTTCACATCAACGATGATAGTATGTTAATGGGTTGATACCAAGCAATAAAGGTATTGGTGTCAAAGGCGCACTATGATTCCTACAGAGTAAGGTTACTTAAAGCTTGGATGAATGGAATAAAAGAATAGAGTTGAATTTAGAGATTTGTGAGAGAGATGATCAACGGTTGAGAATGAATGAGAAGATCAATGGTTGAGAATGGTTGAGGAATGTGCACAAATAAAAAGAGGAAAAGTGTCTTGTTTCATTTTGCATGAGAGGAACTAACAATAGAAGAATAAAGCTAATTGAAGAAATTAACTAAAGATAGAAGAGGGGTTGTGGATGTGGATAAGAAGATAATATGCTTTATTAAATATTTGGAATATTAATTGCATGTGCACAAGGATTGAACTATATTTAGATAATTCAATTTTTAGAAGAAGTGGATAACTTAAATAAATGTTTTAGATTTATTTAAATTTAGAGAGGATATATTTAGGAGAGACAATTAAGTAATTGGCATTATTTAATTTAGAATGATTTTGGAAGAAGTTCATTAAATAATTGATATTATTTAATTTGCTAAAAGAATATTAGAAGAATTTACGAAGCTTAATTAAATAAATGATTTTATTTAATTAATGGAAGAATGTGAATCAAATAAATAAATTTGTTTATTTATTTATTGATAGAGGAATTTGGATGAAATAAATATTAAGAATATGTATTTAGACTAGTCGTGTCATTTTTAAGTGTATACATTTTGCCCCTCTTTGATGCAATGTGTTTTATCACGTTGTTTCAAAGAATAAGTTTGTCTGAAAATGATACATGCCCTAATTTGCCCTTGGTACAAGTTTAATGACAGGTTGCCCCCTCAGGAGATTAGACGAGGACAAGGGAAAAGGGACGTCAGATGGACAATCTCATGAAGAAGAAGGTGAAAAACAGGTTAGGATGAAGAAAACAGGTCACGGTTCGGAGAAACAGGAAGAAACAAGCATGGGAAGTAGTCATAGTCGCCACATAGCTAGGTAGGGTACATTTGCTATATATAGGAGCTGGGTCCACAAGCTTAGTCATTTGCACACTTGGCTTTTGTTGATTGGTTTGCTTAGAACTATGGAGAGTAGAGGAGCTAGAGCAGTTAGCATTGAGATGGATATTCCACGCGAGGAGCACTGCTTTGAGCAAGTTCGATGATTCAATCGACCACCTGAGGCAGGACCACCGGTATGTAGTTCAAAAAAAAATTGGCTAGAGTCATTTATTAGGCTAATAAATGCTAGGGAAAGACAACTAGGGTAGACGTACTGAAATAGTAGTTCAACACATATGTGCTGCGAAACCGCGCATATGCCACGAAACTACACTTTTAAGACGTGATGTTGCACATTTGCTCAAGCTATGCATTTGATATGCGAATCAGTGCATGCAAGCTGTGAATCAGCGCATATGTAGAAACTACGCATGTGTGATATGGTTCAGTGCACGTGTCATGAAGTTGCGCATTTGCATAGTTCTATGGCGCATTTGCTATGAAACGGCACTTTTGTCATGGATCGGTGCATTTGCGACCTTGTTCGGTGCATTTGCACTTAGGTAGTTAGATACCTAACAAAATTGACTCAATTGGCATCAGTGTGTCGATGCGTCAATTGATAAGCAATCTCTGAGATTGCTCAAATCTAGTCAAGAGATGTTGTGTGTTGTTTGATCAATTTAAGTGTGTTAAGTGATAGGATAGTTTCATTGCACAGGGCAGGTTTGCAGTTTTGCTTGATGCATTGTGTTGCTTGATTGCAGGAGGCCATTATGTGTGCTATATGCCTGCGGTTCGCGTGAACCTTGGTTTGCTGACTACTACTGTGGAGCCATTCCACAGCGAGGATGAGACTTTCCACTTGCCAACGGGGGAGATGACGATCACCGTGGAGGATGTTTATAGGATTCTACACTTGCCAATTCAGGGTGAGCTGGTTGAGTACGAGTAGCAGCAAGATGCAGGGCTTGCAGAGTGCAAATGAGTTTTTGATGACCCAGAGTTGGACTGCCAGGTGATCTCATGGCAGGAGATCTATGGCTGTTACGACTACTTCCTAGGGATAGTGGCTAGGTTGATCAGAGGTGTTGTATGCCCCAATAGGAGGTCTCATGGGTTCCTCATAGGATGGGGTAGGACTATGGAAAGGATGGTCACAGAGGGTACTCGGTTTGCATGGGGTGTCTGCGTTCTGGCACATTTGTATCATGGTATGCATTAGGTGGTCTACCATTGGGGTGCGAGCTTGTTCGCAGGGATGTCTTTGCTTTAGTTTTGGCTATGGGAGCATATCGCGATTACACGGCCTATCTGTTTGTTTCATAGGTAGCTTGGGGAGCCGTATTCTTATGGTTATGTAGGCATTGTTTCCCAGCACAAGCTAAGAAAGCTTTAGTATTGGAGGCATGCCCTGGATGGTGTGGATGCAGTTGTCTGGTGGTCCTACATAGATTACGAGTAGTGGGATGACGAGAATGATGAGCTTCCCTATTGCTTTCAGACTTGGTGGCCCATTGGGCGGACATGATATATTTTAGAGAGGCAGATAGTTAGCCGAGTACAGTGACAGTTTGGCAAAGTATAGGGGTGGCCTCAGGGTCAGGCATTGTTTACCTGGACGCATGTAGAGAGGTTTAGTTGGGGCCCAGTGGCATCATCTGATGAGGCACTTGCAGATTTTTAGCAGATTCTGTATGCAACGTGGCCTATGCAGAAGGAGATGATTGATGCAGGGATGACTCATGATTATGAGGAGTGGTTTACAACTCACCTTTTTTTGAGGTACTCAGATGGTGACGACAGAGGGAGGAGAGGGAGGAGGAGGAGGAGAGGAGGCCGAGGAGACGAAGGGGAGGGAGGAGGAGATGGAAGAGGGGATGGAAGAGGAGGAGGGCAGAGATAGAGGAGGAGGTCAGGAGAGGGACCTTCGCAATAGCCACAGGTAGTGCAGCCACAAGCTGTACCATAGATTTAGGGGTCAACACTATAGCAGGTACCTCAACAGATGGGTACATTGCAGCAGGTGTTGTGACAGGTTCATGCATAGGTACCCCAACAGCAGGTACCACAGGCCCCTCCGCAACTGGATTTATAGCAGTAAGCCATCACTGCGCTGCGAGGATAGCTTAGATAGTTGAGGGCATAGCTCCGAGTGACAGAGTCTCAGAGAGAGGTGGATGTAGGGGTTATATCTAGGCTCACAACAGAGCAAGATATGACATTGGAAAGGGTGCGAGCCCTCAAGTTGGAGAGAGATTCAGCCTTAGCGGCTTTGGGGATAGATGGTGCGACCACCTTTTTGGTTACACAGGTACAGCAGGGTTAGGCCCAGGTGTATCAACTATAGACTTAGCTTACACAAGTACAGGGTGAGCTTGCCAGAGTTCAGGCTCAGACTCAGTATTACAGGGGACTCTACCACGATGTGATGCTGGCAGATCAAAGAGCACCTAGCTATAGGAGCCAGTCTGTGGCTTCATAGAGAGTAGGGGGTTCAAGATCAAGAGCATCAGTTAGGGGCTCGTAGCAGTCAAGGGCCGGTGGGGGGGACAGTGCAGGGAGCAATCCACGGCAGTAGGGCTAGTCGTTGCCACTTGTACCAGTTTTGGTTTATGCACATATTTTTGATGGCTCAGATAGCCTGATTATGTACTTATGTATCATTTTGTACCTAAGACATGTATCATTATTTTTGCGGTGTATACACTTTTGACATATGACAGATAGATACTTTTGACATATATTGTACATTTGGACATGTTTATGTTTATGATGATGCAGCTATTGATCTCTATATGCAGTTGTTTATGCTATATGTCGTGGATGCATTTTCTATCTTATGATGTTTCATATGTAATGTATGCTTTGTATCATGTCTATATGATGCTATGTGATGGTGATCTAATGCAAACTTAGATGTTTACTTGATGATCTGATATGCAAAATGTGAGATGTTATCTATATGATGATATAGTTTATGTGATGATCTATATGTCTTCGCTTATGTTTTTCGATTGTTCTGTTGATATTATGCTATGTATGATTCTAAGGGGAATGAATGATCTAATGCATTTATTATATATGCAAAGTGATTTTAACATGTGTCTAAATGATATGTAACCTATGCTATGTTTTTTGTTATGTCCAAATGTACTCAACCGACTCAGAAATGACACAGTGATAGATAGAAGAAAATGTGAATGGAAGAAGAATGGTTCATTGCATGAGACATGGATGTGATTAGATGGTTCTGATATCTTGATAGTGTAAGTGTTTTGAAGTGCTTATTTCATCATTGGGCATTTTTATTTTTTTGTGTTTTTGAAATGTTGTAAGAAAATACAAGCATCGAGGTATAATTGAACTGAGATGACTTGAGTATTGTTTACATGGATTTTGATTCAGCAAGTTAATACAAGCATCTAGTCGAAATTGAATCTAGATGACACAAGTATTCCTTGCATATCAACAGACAAGGATTATACATATTTCATGTTAGGCCCCCAATGTCCGCGATGATCATTGTGTTGATCATGTCTTTAGACAAGGCTTCACATTACTACAAATAAACCCACAAGCAGTAGACAAAGAAAATAACCATGCCCCCATCATAGCATCTCTAGCTTTTGGCATCCTTGAGTAGCATAAGAAGACATGATAACAAAAATCAAGGCTTTGTAAATTTTAACCTTCTCAAAAGCATCAAAACATTCTTGCATTTAGATGTGTTTTTCTTACCATAATTTAAATAAGATCAGTGTGAGTGTTTTAGGTACTTGTTTGCTTTGCTTTGGATAGGTCGGATGTTTTTGCATCAAAATTTATGTTTGGAAGCGGGCTTTGCTGCACTTGCTTGTCTATTGGAAGGGATCAAAAATCCTTATTGTGGTCCTTTGGGGTGCGCGACACTATAGAATCCAACTCATCAACTAGGTCGAGGACTTGCCCCTAGTCAAGTAGTGGATTTGGTTTATTATGGATGAACTGACAATGGAAAGACTCGACATGATAGACCCTAAAGGACTGATGTAGTGTCTCGGGGGCACATCAATGATGGCCTTGCCTACGTGACAACATAGAGACAACGTAGTTTGGGACTTGGACTTGGATGGACTAGAGGAAAGATGACAGGATATGGGATGGACGGGAAGGAGCCTCAAGGGCGTATTGAAAATGGCCTTACCTACGTGAAGATGCAGATGCAACGTGGTTTGGGATGACTGGACGAGACTGACGACAGATGCTATGCTAGGATGACACTGTGGATGGGATACTAGATAAAGCCTTAGTTGATAAGGTGACAACAAGAGATAGAGTATCAAGCCATGATAGATTATCATCAGGTGGACATGCAGAACAAATATGGATTGAATGGAAGAAATGGATGCAAGGTGATGGTTTCTCAAAGATGGAAGAAGCGGTTTAAATAAAAAAGAGTGCCTATTTGCCAGGTTTTCACTGCCTTGCTTTTATTGCATGAGAGACAAAAGAGTACACATGATGCATGTTTGAGGTTTTCACCATGGTACCTATCCAATGCGCCTATTTACTAGGTTTTCACTAGAGGATGATTTTTTTGTTATTTTTCCAAAAAAATTTATTTTCTTGTTGTTTTTTTTCTTTTTTTAATTTTTTTGTTGTTTTTTTATTTTTTAATTTTATTTTTGTTTTTTGATTTTTTTGATTTTTTTGTTGTTTTTTGATTTTTTTAATTTGTTGTTGTTTTCTAATTTTTGCCCCTCCTTACATTAGGGTTCTCTATGTATAGAACTTTCAAAGATGCATAATGTTGATTGGGTCATTGAACAGTGCACCCTCTGATGTTGCTAGCTAATATGCTCCTAAACTATAGGCTACGACAATTGCATAGGGACCAAGCCAGTTTGGTTCAAACTTACCTTTCTTTTCCCAATCCTGTTGATTGCGGGGATTTTATTTGAGTACTAGATCACCAACGTTGAAGATCCTTGGATGGACTTTGTGGTTGTAGCTTTGAGACATTCTTTGATGATAGGCTTTGAGATGGTTGAAGGCATTTTGTCTCTTTTCCTCTAACAATTCTAGCTCTTGTAGCCTAGGAACTTTGTAGTCTTCATCTGTTATGAGACCTTTTAATGACACCCATAAAGATGGTAACTCGATGTCAATGGGAAAAATGGCTTCTGATCCATAGACAAGGGCATATGGGGTAGCACCTGTGGGAGTGTGTATACTGGTTCGATAGGCCCACAGAGCGGGATTCAGTTGTATGTGCTAATCATGGCCAGCATCATTGACGGTCTTCTTGAGGATTTCTAGAATGGTTTTGTTGGATGCTTCTGCTTGGCATTTACCTTGTGGATAATAGGGGGTGGAGAAACGGTGTTGAATTTTGAATTTGTCACAAAGCTCTTGAACATCCTGGTTCTTGAAAGGTCTTCTGTTATCCATGATAATGGATGAGGAAATTCCATATTTGCAAATGAGGTAATTGAGGATGAAGGAGGTGATCTATTTTCTTGTGATGTTGGAGAGTGGAATGGATTCAATCCACTTGGTGAAATATTCAGTGGCAGTTATTATGAATTTGTGGCCATTGGATGAAGGTGGGTGAATTTTTCTGACAAGGTTGAGTCCCCATTGACAAAAGGGCTAAGGTGTCATTAGAGGTTGTAGCTCCTGAGCTAATGTATGAATGAGGTTACCATGTATCTGGCACTACTTGCACTTCTTCACAAACTGATAAGAATCTATCTCCATATTCGGCCAAAAATATCCCAAATGCATGAGTTTCTTAGCTAGAGTGGGACTGCTAGAGTTTGATCTACAAATTCTATCATGCACTTCTTTTAAAGTAATTTGAGATTCTTCACGTTCTAAACATCAGAGTAAAGTAACATCTAGACCTCAATGATATAGGGTTTCAGCGATAATGGTATAGCAAGAAGCTTACCGAATAAAGGTACGGTGTTGGTTAGAGGACAAGTCAGGTGGGAGGGTATTGTCCTTGATGTAAGTGTAAATCTTGCCATACAAGGCTGAATTAGATGCGACTAAGAGGCATATGGAGTGTGTTTCAGGGAGATCATAAGCTAGTTGCACAACTGATTCTACCAAGAACTCATACTGTGATTCTTTCTCTGGTATCTCAAGGAGCGAGGTAATGGTTACCATGGTGTCTACTGCTTTGTTTTCAATGCGAGGTATCTGCTCAAAGGAAATGATCACAGAGTACCCTTTGAAGTCATTGACCATACACTTGTAGGGGATTAGCTTGTCATCTTTGATTTGATAGTCATCATTGACTTGGTTGATCACCAGTTGTGAGTCGCCATAGACATGTAGCTCTTTTATCTTCCATTTTTTTGCCATTTTGAGACTAATGACCAAGGCCTCGTACTCTGCTATGTTGTTTGTGCATGGGAATATCAAATGATAAGACTTAGGTATCGTATCACCTTGAGGGGTGATGAACAAGATTCCTACCCCCGATCCATGGTTTGTATAGGATCCATCAAAGTAGAGTTTCCATGAGTGAGATATTACACTGAGAATGGATTCATCTAGGAACTCGAATGTCATAGGTACATTGATGGAGCCTCTGCTAACTGATTAGCAATGATTTGTCCTTTGATAGCTTTTCTTTCTACATACTCAATGTCATATTCACTCAATAGAATCACCCACTTGGCTAGGCAGCCTGTCAGAGCTGCTTTGCTTAATAGGTACTTCAGTGGATCTATCTTTGCAATAAGCATGATTGAATGTGCTAGCATGTAATGTCATATTTTTTGGGAAGCAAAAACCACAGCTAGGGATGATCTTTCTATTTGTGAATACTGTAGTTCATAGCCCACCATTGTTCGACTGATGTAGTAGATGGCTCTTTCTTTACCTTCATAATCTTGTTTTGCTAGGATGGCTCCGAGAGATGTTGGTATAGAAGATGTAAACAGATACAGTGGCTTTCCATGGATTGGTGGTATCAAAATAGGCAAGTTCATGAGGTATTCCTTGAGTTTGCAAAATCCTTCCTCACACTTTTCATCCCACCAAAATGGTATGCTTTTGTGCAATAGGTGAGTAAAAGGTTGACACTTGTCTACCAGTTGAGATTTGAATCGTCTGATTGCCTGTAGCTTGCCCTGTAGAGACCATAGTTGAGTGATGTTCTTCAGTGGAGGCATTTCCATAATAGCTTTGACTTTTGCTAGATCTACTTTGATTCTATTTGCTGACACAATGAAGCCTTAGAGCTTGCCTGAGGTGACTCCAAATACACATTTCTTTGGGTTCAACATGACTTTGAAATTTTCTAGTCTTTGAAAGACCTTCTCTAATACATCCAGATGCAATTCTCTTGTTAGTGACTTTGCAAGGATGTCATCTACATAGTCCTCCATTGTGACGTGCATCATATCATGGAATATAGTGGTCATAGCTCTTTGATATGTTGCCTCAGCGTTCTTTAACCCGAATGGCATGACATTCCAGCAAAAAGTGCTCCATGGACAAGTAAAAGTAGTTTTGTTTTGGTCTTTTGGTGCTATCCTGATTTGATTATATCCGGAGAAGCCATCCATGAGAGATAACATGGTATGTCTTGCTGTCAAGTTGACAACAATATCAATATTTGGCAACAGAAAGTCATCCTTGTGGCAAGCTTTGTTTAGATCTTAGAAATCATTGCATAATTTGACTCTGCCATTAGGTTTGGATGTTGGCACTATGTTGGATACCCACTCTAGATAGTCTATTGCTCTTATGAACCCTACATCTAGCAGTTTCTTGAGTTCCTTTTTCACTAATAATGCAATGTGCGGATGCATCTTTCTAAGCTTTTGTTTAACTAGCTTGACCCCTGGATCTAGCGGCATATGATGTAGAATTAAATCTAGATCCAAAATGGGCATATCTTCATATGACCATGCAAAGTTGACTTGCTTTTCCTTGAAGAATGGTATAAATTTGGCCTTTTCTGGTCGAGTTAGAGACTTTGCAAAGTGGATGATCCGATGTTGTTCCTCTGTGCCAATGTTGACAAGTTCTATAGGTTCCATGAAAATTTGAGACTTTTCCTGGCACATGTCATCAAGGAGAGTGTCAAGCCTTCCATCGTTAGGTGCCATAGTTGGGTTTTCACCATCGGATGTGTCCTTTCTTTTTACTATTTTGGGATCTAATATTGTCGCAGAGCCATTTTCACCATCAGATCTAGTTTTTATTTTAATGTTTTTTGTGACTGGAAGGCTTGGCACCCTCTCTGAAATAGGCCACTGTGTTGAGTACAATGGCAAAACTAGCTTTATGATCTCCCACGGGTAGGTGGTCCCTAAGTTCCATGTAGTCAATATAGGCATCATCATTTTGGAACATGTCTAGTTGTGGGGTTCCTCGTAGATCCTAGTTGATAAGTTTAGGATGCACAAGGGAAGGGTGTTAGAGGATGGATCTGATTCATTGGGTGTAATGGTTTGAATGGATATGCTGGTAGGATTGGTAGGGATAGGATTCGAGATGGTACTTTCCTCCAAATTATTTATCACGTTGGAACTTTGACCTTCTTCAAAAGTCATACTCTCAAGAATCGGTGAATCACACTCTAATGGTATGTGCGTTAGAGTTAGTCCCTCATGGTAAGGAATATAGGTTTGAATGGTGTCCACTTCTATTTCTTCATAGGAGTGCTCTATGAGTTCCTCCCACTCATACTCATTGGAATCTGTATCACTGTCTTCTTCTAAGGCATGGATCTGTTCCACAAAACAAGCATTTGTTTTAGCTTTGCCCTTATCTTGGTAACCAAGTCCTCTTGTATTTCTTGTCAATGAGGATGAGGAAGGTTGTATGGGTTCTACGATTTTGTCTTTTCCTAGGCTGATGGGGCCTTATCCTTTATAACCCATTCATTGCAAGATGGGTTCACCACGCCCATAGATTCTGTTGGGAGATTAGGATGTTCTTGTGGTGTGTCTTCTTCTTCTGTATAGATCCATTATAAGACATCTCGTTCCTTAGTTTCATCTGATAGGGTCCCCCATTTGACAAAGGGAGCTACGGGAGCTGTGGGAGGAGTAGTTGGCTTTGGAAAATGTTTGGGTCGGCCAAAGGATCTTAGAGATAGAGGCATTTTGGCTAAGTTGAGGCTGTGCTCGATAAAGTATTCTCCTACCCCTATTTCTTTGATGGTAATTTTTTGCTCTTTTGGTTTGGATGAGGAAGCTTTAGAGGTATAATCATGCTGTGTGGTGGGGGATGTGCAGGCTCTGTTGTTGGGAATGATACAATCAGGCTTTGACGGATAGAGTTGCAATGTTGAAAGGGATCGGGATCACCTTGAATGGTAATCAGTTTGGTGTTATGAGGAAATTTTATGCATTGGTGGTAGGTAGAAGGCACAACTTTCATGGCATGAATCCATGGTCTACCTAAGAGGATATTATAGGCTATCTCTCTATCTAGAACTTGGCAAACAACGTCCTGTATGACTGGTCCCACTTGTATGGGTAGCACCACTATTCCTTTTGTAGTTCTTTCCTCTTCATCATATGCTTTGATAGTGATCTTTCTCCACGAATCCACTGCGTTCTCTGAGAACCCCAATGTAAGGACTAACTTGAGCATGCAAATGTTTAAACCGGCTCCTCCATCAATGTGAACTCATTTGACATGGTGTTTGTGAATAAAGGCGACGATATGCAAGGGTGTATTATGAGGCTGAGCCACTGAGAGGTCTTCATGTTCAATAAATGATATGGTGCTTAAGGAGGTTAGAATTCCCACCATAGCCTAAAACTTCTCTTGGGCTAGGTTTGTGGGCACTATTGTCTCCACTAAGGCTTTGTTGAGAATTTCCTTGTGTATGTCTTGTTTGGTGTAGGATTGCTTGCCTCTCCTTTGAGAGTGAAGATAGGTTGTTGTTTGGGAGCAGCCACTTTGGCATCTACCACTCCATCGTTGACAATGTTTTTGTTCTTTGTCCAAAATTTTGACTTATCTGTGGAGTAGTTGGAGTTAGGTGTGTCTTTGTACAATTTTATTTGTACCTTGGCGATCATAGCTTTCTCAATGAATAATCCCATCTCAATGACATTCATAAATGTGGTTGGACATTGGATTTGGATTTAGTAACTAAGATCAGGGTTAAGATTGTGTACAAACATCTCGTTCATTTGCTTCTCGGGCATGTGATAAGAGCATTTGCTTGCGAGTTGTCTCCACCTTTGTAAGAAGGTGGCAAAAGATTCACCACTCTTTTGCTTGGTGTTGCATAGGTCTAGCATGGAGACTTTGCGCTCTATGTTGTAAGAGAAGTGCATGACAAATTTGTTCACTAACTCGTCAAAAATTTTGATACCCGGGGTGAGTCATGAGAACCATTCCATGGATTGTCCTCCCAGTGATCCAGGGAATAGTCTCATTAGGAAAGTTTCATTGTGAGCCAGTTCTATGCATGCTGCATTAAACTCCCTAATGTGGTCTCTTGGGTCCCCTTTTCCTTTGCATTTGTCAAACTTAGGAACTTCGAATCGAAGGGGGAAGGGTACCATGTTCAAACTTCTATCAAAGGGGTATGGTGCGATATCCTCCAATGAATATGTTTTCGTAGGTGTCCCTGTTTTGAGTTCTGCATACTTCTGTTGTAAGGCTTCAATTTATTTTGTTAGTGCTTCTATGGGTGTGTCTTGGTTTGTTTTACCTTTGCCTTTATCCAAGGAGTTTTCCTCATTTGTGTTCTTTTCAAGAATTCTTTCTTCTCCTGGTTCTATTAATGCATTGATGTCAAAGTCAGTGGGGAGTTTAAGCCCTTTGTTTTCAAGATGAAGAAAGTATTTTTGAGGGTCCTCTTTGAGCATTCTATCTAGCATGCGCTGAAATTTTTTATTTTGGAGGGCTTCTTGGTAATCTTCATGAGTGATTTCCTCATCACTGTCGTGAGGGGATACAATGCACTCAGATGTTTCAGCCATTTCGAGTTTATTTTGATACTATGACCTTGTTAAAACCATGCAAGGTGATGTGGGACTAGAGACTCTGTCAAGATGCTATTGCAAGTTTGTGAGAAGGGGATATTTGTTTTGATGAGATTTGAACAAGGGACTCTTTTGATCAATGATTCCAAGCAAGGCGGCCGATACAAGATGATAGCCACTAGTAAGGGTAGTTGATACCCGGTTTACTATGTAGGGACTAGTCATGCACCAAGACTACTAGCGAATTTCTATGACCTACTAGAGTTACTTGAATCAAAATGATCTAAAAAGGACTTGAACTTATCTGATATGGGATTGTTTGACTCTATTTTGGGAATATCTGGTAGAAAGATGGATGAGATGACCAATGAGACAGGTTTTAGCATGGAAACGGATGGAAAGTGACTACACGGTAAAATATGATCTCAAAAACTGAAAAAGGACTGAAATGGGTACCCTAAAATGGAGGAAAATTTCTCTCGAATAGTGTGGAATAGCTCTCTGTTTGAATGCATAGGTGACAGATGTGCATGAACAAGTGACAAATGTGCCGCAAGTCAAAACAAATGCACAGTTCTATAGGATAAATGCACAGTAACAGTGGATGAATGCGTTGTAGGTCAGTATGAATGCGTTGTAGGTCGATGTAAATGTGCAACAGAAAGTGGCAAATGTGTAGGTCTTTTTTAAAAAATGTTTTTACAAGTTTTTAGCACATTTTTAATGTTTTTTGGCTTTTTTTGTTGCAATTTGGTGTTTTTGATCTGATCTTTGTCAATTATGGCAAGAAAACACATCAAACACAAAGAAAATTTTCATGTTTTTTAATTTTTTTGTGATTTTTTAGACTCTTTTTGACTCAACAAGAAAGTACAATTCATAGGCTGGTAAAGATAGTATTTGTTGGATCCCCTAGATATGCATATTCAAAGCAGATAGCTTCATGATCTTGGTAGCACCGGCTCCCCTCCATGGTACACACTTCTCATGCATACCAAGATCTAGGTTTCCCAAGGCTCGTACCCCCACCGAACCTTAGGATTGTCCCTGCTATCTCTACTAAGAACCACATGAATCAGGGTGGCTTCAAAGGTTCCACCTTTTGCACCAACAAATAGAAGCATTTTGGCTACTAAAACAAGGATGACTAGTAAGGGCTACCATTCGAGGGGTTATACATGCGGCATCACTACTCTCCGTTATGGAATCTCCCAGCCTTCAAGAGTTACCCCTTGGAGGGTTTTGGGGGAGGTTGGCTGTCGGTATAACACATCCGAACTCATTGTTTGAATCTTTCACTCCAAAAACAATTTATTTATAGTGGCTTAGTAGATCTTGGCTTTAGCTTGTTACCACTTAAGGTCATTCCCCGAGGACAAAATGGATATCCAAGTGCAGGCCTCTCTAAAGGATTAACACATGTGAAAATGATATGTCTGGAATTTTGGTCACCCAAGATAGGGGAAAGCATAGGCCTGGTATCATTTCCAAAAACATAGAAGACAATTGTTCTTTTCCGCTAGTTAAAAAGAAAAAACCTAAATGAGCTATCTACTTGGGCACACATGCGAGTTGTTAACTTTGAAAAGCAAGATAGCAGTGGTTCATTTTATCTTCCTAGCATGATGACTAGATTCAATTTGTAGATGCAACAAAATTCAAGTTACTCCCTTCCTAATTAGATCTAGATGTGAGTTTGCATGAATAATCAATTACTATCCTTTAAGAAAAAGATGATTTACTAACAATGCAGTTAGAATGACTAAACCAGCTCTTAAACCTACAAGTAGATGAGAATATTCCTGCAAAAAAGGTGTTAGCATTAGAAAAAAATCACAAGAAAAACCCTAAAAATCACTACTCAGGACAGATGTGCAGTTATAGAGCTTAAATGCACAGAAACAAACAGCATATGCAGAGACATTTTAAAAGCACAAAAATAGAGAAAAAAAGCACTGAAATGGAGAGCAGATGCGTGTTGATTATGATGTTAGTCATAAATGAACATAGAATAAAAGTTACACATCAACCTTTACTCATCTTGAAAGATACGATGAATTCAAAGAATTCATGATCCCAAGTCTCCTTGGATTAGTTCTTAATCAATTGACGTTACTCAGTAGTTGATGTGTGTTACTGTTTTCAATTCAGGGGCCTTATGTTTGATCATCAGCAGGATTCAGTCTCTATAAAGATGCTACACAGAAGGTTATCTACACAGGATATTTCCACAAATAGTGTGTCTGTACTCAAATCTTTACATGACATTTATCAATTGTACATGCTTTAACTTCAAATATGCTATAAATCTTCAAGTATCTATGAGATGTCTGCATACTTCATGTATTTTGCTCTTGATTATCTATTATTTTCAATTGTGATGGTGAGTTGTTCTGAAATTAAAAGGAATGTAAACAAATACTTCAAATTATGATGAATCTTTAGCTATTGAGCCACATACATACTTGATACAGTCATGAGAAAGAATAAATCAAACCATATTTTCACCAGGATGTTCCATAGCTAGATACAGTTGATGCTAACTTTAAAGGACGATGAATGAAGATAATATATGCAGACTGATGAGCACTCCAAGGGACGTAGCAAATCAAAGCATATATCAAGATTTCAGACACAGATTACTCAGAATTTACGATGATTTGTAATCAAAATAGTCTTCTCTTTCATTAAGTATGCAAAAACATGTACATATACAAGAACTTTGAAATAAGCCCTGATACTTCAGCAAACAAATTTTAATTAAGCTTTCAATGTCTAAAACAAGGCATCCCTGCACCTTTTGTAGAATAAGTTGAGGGAGCAGTTACACATGATCTACAATCAAGATTTATCTAGTGAGATCAACGGTGCACATTTCCTTTTGACTTAGTCAAAGATATCTTGTGGCATAGGTTGCTAGCTGGCAACCATCTAAATTACTTATTTTCTCCAAATGTCGGATGCTTATGCCTTCTTTGGTATTGCATCTTCATCTACTCTTTATTTTTTAGGTTCTTCATCCTCCTCATCAGGAGCTTTAGGATCATCACTTCCTGTATCTTCATCATCATGATGAATATTGCTCTGCATATGGGCTTGCATGATTATCCTGACATTTTCATATGTTCCCACCACTTGTTCAACTTCTCAGCAATCTTGGGTTTTTGCCTTAGCAATGGTGTGCTTGTGGGCCTGATATTTATCTCAAACTACCTCCAACTTGCTTCTCCTACTGCTTGATGTTTCATTGTAATTTTCCACCCTGACCTTAATCCTCATGATCTTGTCCATGGCTTCTTCCGTCAGGTGGTTAAGAGGATCATCAGCTATCAACTGGAAGTTATTATGAAAAGCCTTTATAGCAAAATCTGCATCTTGATTCTCAATCTTCCCTTTTACCTTCCCCTCTAGGGCCTCTAGGATCTCTGCTTCAAATGACATCATATCATGCAGCTTCATGCTGATGTCTCTTAATTTACTACTGCACTTCTTCAATATACCTTGTACCAAATATCTACCAACATGGCAGTATTATTATCCAACACCTGTCTATTTATTAGAACTTGAGGATTAATCCTCTTTATTTCACCCAAAACACTCAAGACTTTCTCTAATTGGAATGACCTTCTCTCGGCCTCCATTTGCAATTTATCAACCTTCCTTCTGGAGATACTTAGAGAATTCCACCTCTACAAAGAGGCTTTCACTACTTCTTCAGTTCCACTGAGTGTGGATAACATCCACTTTCTCATTATTACAGACTCATGTTTCATAAGGTCTAACTTATTGACCTCCTCCTGAGAAATTGTAGTCAATGGGACTGCTTGATCTGATACTGTGTTATCAGGGTTAATTAACCCTTTTATGTATGCATGCAGCTGGGCAATGTGCTCCTTATGCTACTTATTTTTCTCCTTTTCTCTCTTCATCCTTTGGGTTAAGGAGTCAATCATATCCTTCCCCTCTTGGCCTTCTTGATCGTCATTGGCAAATCCCAAATCCACTGTAGTTATCTGGAATTCTTCCAGAGTGATCTTGCCCTTTTCTTTCTCAACTGTGGGGAGTGCTACCTGAGTAGTTCTTCTACCTGTAACAGGATCTCTTCTTATTGCCAAGGTTAACCTGGCCTTCCTCTTCAGCTTCATGATGGTCTTTGAAAATAGTGTTGACACATCGAACTCTTGGATTTCAAAACATGATTCCACACCTACTTCTTTCTCAAGCCATGGAGGAACTTGGTCTTCGGATCCTTGTCATCTATCATCATCATCATCATCACCTTGTTCTCCAATAACTGCATCTATTTTTGATGGAGATGGTGACTTCCTTGTTTCTTCCTCATGATACTCTCCATGAGGGTGATCCTGGGGTACTTCCTCCTATTGAGGAACTTCTTCTTGTTGTGGAGGATCTTGCGGTGCATCTACATGATGATCTTGTAATTGGTCTTGTACTTCATCCCTTTTTATTTCACCCTCTTTGGTAATTTCCTCATTATGAGGCACATTTGCATCTGTGGATGTCATGGTATTTGTCTTAGGTGTATTTACTTGATCCTGGATCATGTTTTGCTATTCGCCTACTATCTCTACCTCCTGAGTCTTTAGGTAATCCTGACCTGAGGTTTCTTGATTACTTGAGGTTTCTTGGGTCCTAAGGGCATCATCAGTTGATGTATCTTTTTCTTCCCTGCCCTTTTCTTGGACTTCCACTATTTTGGCCTCAGCAGGTATTTCTTGTTGTTGACCCATATTTGGAGTGCTGCTTTCCACTTCTGTCAACTTGACTTCTTCTATATTTTCTATTCTTTCAGGTGAACCTGCTTGATGTTCAAGATGTGCATCTTCCTTATCTGTTAGGTCAATCACCGTAGGGCTGGTCACCTGATCCACTAATTTATCAAGCCCTATCTGTTGGGCTGCCCTCTCTGGGCTATCTTCCTTTTTTGTTCTGCTTGCTTCAATTCTTCTAATATTATCCTCTATGAGGATGGTGTTTCTTGTGGGGTTATGCAAGCACTTGAAGCAAGGGTCTCCATCTTCTGAGAAGCTACATCTTCTACCACTTCATCATCTGATAAGTCAACAGTCTCTTCCAGTGAGACAGGACCGCCTTGACTTGCTCTAGTGGTCTCTCTTTTCTACTCTTCAGCTTTCTCGGTCTTAAACTGTACTATGGTAGGAAGTGGCACATTATGTTGCAACTCTTTCCTAAACACTTCACTACCTACTCCCCTTAGCATCATAGGGTCATGTCTTATTTCACCCCTAATATGTGTTCTTGGCTTCTTAGGGCTGGATGCCATTAAGGGTGCCTTCCTCTTCCTTGTGAATACCATAGGATCATCATCTGAAAGCTCCTTAGTTATTGGCTCCTCCTCAACAAGGATATCTTCTTCATATTGCCTTGAGGATTGGCCCACATCTTGTGTTTCTATAGTCTCCATAGCCATCCTCAAGATTCTCTTGGTTTTTTGTTTATCCTCTAGACGTGGAGCTGATGAGGCTGATGCCTGTCCAGATGCAGATGCATCCTCAGCTGGGATATCTATCCTTTCAACTATTACTCCCTTAGGTGTATCTTTAGTTTTCTTCTTTTTATTGGGAGGTCCTTTGCTTTGTTTCTGAGGTGGCAGCCGCTCTCAATTAGATTTCTTCTTCTCTACCAGAAAGTCATCATATTCTTCATCTGAAATCTCTTTCCTTTTCTTTTGTTATCTACTGTGACTGCCACACCTCTCTTTTTCAGTGCATTAGTTTGTTCTTTCACCCATGCTTGGGTCAACTGTAACACTCCACCTGTAAACCTATCCAATGCAATATCTTCAAGCTACATTAGGTCAGGGGCTGAAATGGTGTCATTATACACCCTCTTTTCTTCATACTCATTTGACAATAACCTGCTATCATCCTTCTTCAATTGTGTAGGTATTGGAATACAATCAAATGTCCTGATCTAATTGAGGGCGAGTCTCTGGTATTTTCTCCTTCTAACCTCAGCCTCATCCTCATAATCTGTCCAAAAATCCTCCAAGTGCTTATGATGGATGGGCTTCCCTATGATCTTTTGCATTCTTTCATAGGGGTCATAAGATCTAGCCAGTGGGAATAGCTGTAAATTCATCAGGTTCAGACTACCTATGGCCTTCTTTATATTCTCTGAATCAAGGCATATATACCACCTACAGTTATTGGAAACAAAACTAGAGGAATCTTATTATTTACCTTGTATGCATCCAGTATTGTTGATATCTGTCTTACAAACTCCATTAGGATTATCCCATCAGTAGGGTACCTGGGTAACATTAAGGGCTACCCCTCAAAACCTTCTACACTTATGTAGGAGAATGTGGCAAACTGGATGAACCAGGTGCCATTTATGTATATCATTTCTTGAGCTTCCATGCTCAATCTTTTGGTTCTATCTTCTTCCATTGTCCTAACCAGCTGCATAGAAAATGCATCATTTACTAGTTTGTAATCATGGAGATAGTGTGCTCTTTGCAACTGAGGATAATGATCCCATATATGGGCATCATTCAAACTACCACCAATCTTTCCAACTATAGTAAGTGCATCAAAAGTACCTTTATATGCACATGAATATACAATATATGATGTCATATGAAATGAACACTCCAGGCCTCCTAGGTTCATGAGCTGCGCATTTAGGGCATCACTAATTATTTTAGCCCATAATGGCTTATTACCTGTGTAGATGCACATTAGTATAACTCCATACATCCAGTCTTTGAAGCCTCCAGCATTAGATTGGCCTGTCACTCTGCTAAGTAAGGCAATCATATATTGATACTCATCATCAAAGTCAAACTTGTACAAATGCACTGGTAATTTAGCAGTGGTAGGATAAGGACTGTTCTTTGCCCTCCATTGATACATCCTTTTTCTTGCAACCTTCTTGTTGTTTATATACTCAGTTTCTAATTTCTTCAGATCCATGATGACTACCTTCTTTCCCAGTGGGAGGTTGAATGTAGATGTAATTCCTTTGATAGATAAGTCTGCATATATTCTCCCGTGCTTTTCTAGCCTCCTTGTCTTAGGGTTATAGTTTCCGGCACACTCAATTACCAATTCTGGAGTCTCCATGGAGTAAGGAAACCCAACAGCATACCACATACCTGAGGCAAAAATGTTGTCCAGAAGGGTACTATCTCTATCTATGCCCATCTTAGCTGACCATGCCACCAAATCTGTGTTTCCCTGATGTGTATTTGCAATGATGCCAAACTTAAACTGCACTCCCTCTGGTTGAGCAAACATAGGTTTGAGAAATTCTGCATCGGACTTGTTCTTCTTGACGTCTACCATGGCTTCCTACAATAAACACAACTGGTCTTACAACAAATCCACATGCATGCATATACAACATTTTACTTTCATGGCACCATGCATATTATACTTATTAATCTTTATTTCATCATGATATGTCCAATTACAGAGCAAAACCAACAAAGGACTTACTAACTGGCCATGTAGAAAATGACAGCAGGAGGGCTTTAACTACTTACCTGATAACGCTTATCTCCTTAATTAAGTAGATGGTTATGATCACGTGTTCCGTTCTGCTGTAGGCTGTTAGCATCTGCAAGTAGCTCGTACGAGGGTTTGAATGTCATGTGCTCTATAAATCTCATTTCTTTGCAAGGTAAATGTAAAATGATTGTGAAAATTCACTTTATCCCCATTATTAAGGCAAATTAGGGCAGCATAAGGAAAATTTGATTATAACCATTGATCTTCTATCATAAATCTATAGGCATTGCCAGTTGTTTAAATCGTATTCGCAACTGGCGAGAACCACCTACTGCATCTATGTGCATTAAATGTTATGCAGCAAGCGGAGCGGGGTGATCTTCAGAAGATTGGGTGATATTAAGAATATCGGGTGATATTCAGATTATCACCCCCTATGTGTAATATGATCATCTGCCTTTGAACGGGAAAGCTTATGTGAAAACATCGGGTGATGTTTTGATATTGGGTCATGTTTTGAAAATCAGGGGATGTTTAAAATGTGAAACTAAAGTGACCTTTTCTCAGAATATCAGGGTGACATCATCAGGATAATGACTTGATTCATCATTGTTGCACTATGATGTCATCATCATGCTATGTAGAAAGGGTCAACATTGGAAATATACCTCCGTGAGGTAAAAGGATGATGACATCATCATCAGGGTGATTTTCTTTGTTTATTGAGATTGGATGATGTCATCATCATATTGGTTCCAGGGTGATATTCAGAATATCGGGTGATGTTCAAAATATCGGGTGATATTCGAAATATGAACCTCGCAAAATATATGAAGCTGTTAGACGGGTAAATACCACTATCACTTTAAAATTGATGTCCGGATCTCTGGATAAATGATTATCGGGTGATAAAATTATATCGAGGTGATCTTTCTTAAGATGACTGGTATTTGTAAATGTGACCCCCCTCGAAATATCAGGTTTGACCAGAACTTTGACTTGTCATAACTTTCATTCCCTAATGAATATCAGGGTGATCCAAAAGGCAAACCTGCATGAAATTTGGTACTCTTTCCAACCATGAGGTTACTTATATGAAATACTAATTTTGAGAAACTAACCTCATCATGATGACTTACCCAGCTTCCTTATGCAGGATCACCTGCATGACTTACTTTTGCCAGACCACCAGAAAGCAGAAAACACAAGCCAAGCCAAGCAAAAAGTTGGGTCCCTATTTTGACAAGTCAAAATGGGGCATGTTGTGTAACCACACAACAACTTGCCACCAAAAAAAATAACAAAATTCCAATGATTCAAGTGGGGTGATCACATTCATATATAGTATTCTAACTCTTTCTAAGTATAAGCATCATAATCTTTTTCTATGACAAATTTTCATCATGGCAACAGTGCTAACAAAGGATCAAGTGTGTGTAAATGATTAATTATCTTCATCTTGAAAGAAAGTTGAAAACATAAGTAACTGATGTTGAGCTACATAGTTTGGGATCATCCCTCATAGCCAACCTGGATAGAGCCTTGCTGCCAGCAGGCGTCCATAGCCCTGGCAAGGTTATCTATACAATCTCCCTAAGTAGAGCCCCACTACCAGCAGGCGTCTATAGCCCTAGTAGAGTTACTTAAAAGGCCTAATTTTATTTCTTTTCTAATTTTTTTTTTTTGTAAACTTTATATATCTAATGTCCTCATGTAAGCTCAGTGTGCAAGGTATGGTCACTTGTTGATTTAGGTTGGAGATTGTATTGGTAGCAAGGGAGTCCCTTTAGATTTTTCATGTAACACCTATACTTGTGTGTTCAACAAACCCAAGGCTGTTAGGTGAGTCATTGTGAAAGAATCACTTTGATCAAGAAAAGGCACCCTGATGAAAAAATATCACAGACCTGATCACAAGTACTTCTCAGAATGAGTCATAACCCATATGTAAATCTATTCTCATCACTTGAATCCTAACAATTTAGTTATTTTCTAGGGTAATGAGCTGCATCATCTTGACTAACCAAAACAAAAACTCAACCAGCAAACAAAACAAAAACCAAAACAAAATAAACTGTACAAACAACTATACAAATATACACTATAATACACATGACTATCATGAAGCTACTTAGGCTTGGAAATAATGTTTAAGGAATTGTCCATTAATTGGTAATGGAACATCCTCACCTATCAAGTTTTTAAGCCTGTAAGTGTTATCTCCTAGTATTTCAGAAATTTGGAAGGGACCTATCCAGAGTTTGTCAAACTTACCATGGTCTCTTTTCCTCTCATGTGCTTTGTCCCACACCAGGACTAAATCTGATATCCTGAAGGCTTTAACCTTGGCTCTTTTATCAAACCAGCATTTGACAACAGCCTGATGTTTGGCAAATTGATCAATTGCCTGACTTCTTTTCTCTTCCAAGTGCATCAACTGAAGCAACCTGACTTCTTGCTTATTGTCTATGCCTAGGTGTTCTTGGGCAAACTGTAGTGTAGGAATCTTTAGGTTAATAGGGAGGATGGGATCCACCCCATATACTAAGTGATAAGGTGAGTTTTCTATTGCAACCTTATTCCTAGTTCTGTCTACCCATAGGGCATACTTAAGTAGGGTGTTCCACTCCCTAGGGTTCTTTTCTATTAACTTTTTTATGATATTCAACAAATTTTTATTGGTGGATTGTGCTAATCCATTCCCTTGGGGATAATAGTTGGATGAGAACTTCAATATAATCCCATAATCAAAGGCCCAGCTTGATAATTTGGTGGAGGCAAAAGCAGAGCCATTATCACTTACCAGAGCATAGGGAACCCGATACCTAGTGACAATATTACTTTCCAAAAATCTGATAACATCATCAGCATTGCAGGTCTTAGTGCTGACAGCTTCAGTCCACCTGGTATAGTAGTCAGTAATTATTAAAATGTACTTGTGGCCTGATGATGATGGAGGATTAATTGGTCCTATGAAGTCCATGTCCCATTGTGCAAATGGGCGCATCTCCATCACTGGCTGCAAGGGTTGAACAGCATATCTCTCTCTATTGGCAGCAACCTGACATACATGACAGCATTTAATATGTTTAGCAATATCCTTGAAAATGGTAGGCCAGTAGTATCCTGCCCTAAGGATAGTGTGAGTTGTGGCCAAGGGTGACCCATGTGCTATTCCAAACTTGTCATGTAGCTTTGATAACACTTTTTCTACTTTTGGCTTCTCTAGGCATCTTAGATATATTCCTTCATAATTTTTCTTGAAAAGGACTCCCCCTTTCATCATATACTTCTGTGACCTTATTTTTAGGGCTCTCCTTTGTGAGGCCTGCAGTCTTGGTGGACATCTTCCAGTAATCAGGATGTGCCTGATGTCTGAGTACCACTCTCCATTGTCCTTTGCATTACTAACATAGTGCTGACTCATGATATTTGGGTCTATCTCTGATATCATCTGACTTAAAGCCTATCCTCTCACTATCTTCATGGGTGTAATTTCCATGTCATATTCTTGTAGGACTGTGATCCACTTAGCTTTTTTTTCACCTGGCTCCCTCTGCATTAAGAGCATCTTCACTGCCGCATCAAGCACCATAGCTATAACTTTACTTCTCAATATATATTGCCTGAACTTCTTCACTACTCTGACCAAAGCAAGTGCCTGCCTTTCAACATCCATATATCTCAGTTCAGCATCTTTGAAAGGGCAGCTCATGAAGGCTATGGGCTTCTCTTCCTTTTCTTCATTTCTTTGTGTCAGCACTATTGCAGAGGTATGCTTTGAAGCAAATGAATATATATAGAAGTCCTTGGTGTAGTCTGGACTGATCAGAATTGGAGCATCTGATATAGCTTTTTTGATGTCTTCAAAAGCTGCTCTAACCTCTGGAATCCACTCAATGTTTGCATCCTTCTTGAGCATGGCATTTAAAGGTCTAATAATTTTAGTAAAGCTAGTGATAAACTTCCTAACAAAATTAATCTTACCAAAGTAAGATTTAAGCCCCTTTTTGCTTCTAGGAAGCTATATTTTCATAATGGACTCCACCTTGTCAGGATCAATGATAATCCCATTTTCAATTATCAGGTGGCCTAGTAATTTTCCTGTTGTTACCCCAAATATGCATTTCTTGGGGTTCAAGGATATCCCATATTGCTCACATTTTTTAAGCACATTTCTGAGATCCTCTACATAGTTTCCTCTATCTTTAGAGAACACTGTTAAGTCATCCATGTATATGACTATGCATTTTCCTATTAAGCCTCTAAAGGCTATGTCCATTGCTCGCTGGAATGTTGCTCTAGCATTTATCAGCCCAAATGGCATGCGCATGTAGGTGAATATCCCCCACTTTGTGGTGAAGGTAGTTTTTAGTCTGTCAATTTTATCTACCATTACCTGGTTATAGCCTGAGAAACCATCCAAGAATGACATCATTTTGGCACCGTTTACAATTTGCAGGACCTCATCTAGGGAAGGTAAAGGATAATTGTCCTTTTCAGATGCTCTGTTCAAGTTCTTGAAGTCTACACATAGTCTGATGTCTCCATTTTTCTTTCTTACTAGAACAAGATTTGCTAGCCATGTGGAATGCCTGATAGGAAATATGATCCTGGCATTTAATAGTTTCTTAACTTCCTCAAAGATAATAGGTTCTAGCAAAGCATTGATAGGCCTTTGCTTCTATCTGAAAGGCTTGGCATCTAGCTTGAGGGGTATGGTGTGTGTGATGACTGATGTGTCATAGGTTTTTAGCTCATCATAGGTCCAAGCTATGACATGTATGTAATCTTTGAGAGCCTGGGTTATTCCTTCTAACTCTTCTTCTGTGCAAACTTTTCCTATTAAGACATTCTTCTTTTCATCACTCTGTCCAATGTTCACTTGTGAATATTGTCCTCCATCAGCTTTTGGAAGATCTTTTTGCTTAACATGTTATCTAGATCAAAAGCTCTCTCCAGCTCAATCATTCCTTTAGGAATCTTATTGTTGGGCAAATCCAATATTTCTTCTTCCTCCCAGACATGTGCCTCTACATTGTTTTCATCTATGATCTGAGCATCAAATATATCTCTATTGGAGATGAAGTCCAGGATATGCTGATCATCATCAAACACTTGGAGGTTGGTCACATTATTAGGCACAGAAGGTACTGATACTAGCTCTACTAAGAATCTTTTTAGTCATAAAATAGACAGTGGCTCTAATGTACTAGCAGCTTGGGCTAAAGCATTTGCTCTATGGTTCTGTTCTCTGGGTATGTGGGTGATATTGAATGCATCAAAAGACTCTATCAGGTCCCGCACCCTGTGTCTATAATTAGACAACTTTTTATAATTGCAGGAGTAAATTCCTCTTACCTGTCTCACTACTAATTCTGAGTCACCGTAGACATGCAGAATTTTTACTTTCTTCTTAAGGGCAAACAGTATCCCATGGATTAAAGCTTCATATTCTGTTACATTATTAGTGCATGGGAATTGTAATTTGTATGCTACTAAGTAGGATTTTCTTGATGGACCAATGAGATCTACCCCTACTCCAGCTCCTTGTTTGGACTTGGATCCATCAAATCTAAGGATCCATGGCTTATCTTCAGCAAAAGGTTTATTTGAGCCTTCCTTTTCCTTTGCAGCTCTGGCAGCTACACCACTTGATATCCACCAGTTTTCAATCAAGGCTTCCTGTGGAGATCTCTGCTGTTGTGTCATCTTATGGATCTCTTTTTTTAGAAACTCTTCAAATTTAGACAGATTGCTGCCTCTATCCTCATCAGATAGTTCATAATCTGATTCAACTAAACAATCACTCCCTTTGGTGATTTTCCCTTTTCTCTTAACATTACTCTAGTTACACACCAACATTTCCTCTATTTCCTGGACATGATTTTCATCCAACGGTATAGATTCTCCTGTTCCTGCAGGAAACAAACAACAATTAGCATCGCTATCATTACCGCTATCTGATGAACTTACCTCTGATGATGATGATGATGATGTTGATGCATCATTGTATGCTTGCTCTAACTCTAGCATGTCCATGCATGCTTCACAGGTTTTCTCAGAATGTGACTCATTATGCAACCTGCAGCAACCATCCATTAAAATATAATGAAAAGGCATTTTTAATAACTTACATCATTTTACCTATTTAGATAAATGCATCTCGAAATCCTTGAAATGATTTATCTCATTTTCATTCCTAGGGTCATTACCATATTTTACAACTATTTCATCATCCTAAGGATCATCATGATTATGATGAACATCATACATCAGGATCTCTTCTATCTTGACAGTCTGTGGCCTGATGGAGTAAACTCTAGGTTCTATGTCCATATACATGATCTTGTTAGTTTTGTTATATTCAGTGATCATGTACATCATTCTTGGTTCAACATCTATTCTTATCTGGTTCGGTATCCCCTTCCAGGGTAACCACATATGACTGAAATCTGTGGACATGTAGCCGTTGAGGGTTTTGGACCAGTCTCAGTTGAGTAACATCCCATAAGTCTCAGGTATGTCAACTACCTAAATGTCAATATAATACTGGATCTTGGGGTCAGATGCTAGCTGCATGTGGATATGAATTAACTCTCTGACCACGCTTACTTCTATTTTATCCAATTGAGTAACCTTCTTCAAAGATTTGCATATAGACAAGGGCATCACATTAGCAGATGCTCTTGAATCTACTAAACAATTGTGCAGGTTTTTGCTGAACATCCTTATAGTCAGTAAGAATGAGGGTGACTCACTCTTATCTCTATACAAGGTCATGTGGGAGGTTTCTACAACTTGAACAGTAGCCAGTACCTTTTGTTTGATATTAAGATCCTTAGCAGCATGATCCCTACCAACAAACTGACCTAAGGAGTGACTATCCTCTTTGGGCGCAGGATCATCCAGTGATTTCATAAATGCCTTCTTGATGGTAGGAGTTTTGAGTAATTCTAACAAGGACAAGCTGATTTTGATTTTCTTCATTTCATCAGCTAGATATGTGACTAGCTTGTCAGATTCATGAGGTAGATTGGCAATTTTTGGTGCTGTATTAGGTGATGCTAAGTACTGAGCATTAACCTTGGGAAATCTAGGGTTATTACTTGCCTTGGGATCTGGAAGTGTATTGAAATTATTTACAGGTAAGGAAGAGGTCAAAGAACTAGCAGACCTGTTTGCATTATTTCTTAGATTATAGTTATGCTTACTTGGATATTGCTGTTGGTAGGCATGTACCTCCTCATACTCATTTGAAGGCTCATTTTCATCCTTAAAGGGGAAAACATAATCTGACTCAAAAGCCATGGCTTATTCCTCACATGCCAGGGTATAATCTTGGTGGGCAGGTACTGCATGTTGATAGGGATGATGAGTATAACTCTCTAACACTAAGGCAGAATCATATCCACAAGGAACAATTTCATTTCCTTCCACCTAAGGTTGATTTCCTGAGGTGTTGGATACTTCATTCTGAAAAATGCTAGCAACATTTCTGAATTAAGGACAGTCTAACTCTGCATGTGCATTGGTGTTATGAATTCTGCACCAGTTAGTAAGGGCTGCCTCTGCAAGGTTGACTCTAGTAGTCTATTTGGATTCACCAGGAGGCTGATTGTTTAGGGGTGATGGCAAGGAACCATTGTTTGGCCTATTGTTCCACACTTTTGGCTATCTTTGAGGATTGTTATTACCGTTGTTATTGTTGTAATTGTTGTTGTTATCCCATTATTAAGATAATTTGGTCTATCATTGTTATAGCCTCTATTTTGATTAGGCTGAGAGTAGAAGTTTTGACTCCTTAAGTGACTGATCTCAGTGGTAAGCTTTCTTAGCTGAGCTGATATTTCTTTGATCTCTTCCTTCTCTTCCTGAACCTTGGCAACTACATTTTTAGTTTGGGGCTTAAAAAAGGAAGATCCATTATTCTGATTAGACTGATCTAAAACCTGAGGCATCTATGACTGTCCAGGATACTGCATTATCTGGCCATTTCCATTTGGAGGTGGCATAATACTCAATGGAGGTATTTGCAAAGGACTAGGCATCATAGCAGGAGGCATCATGGCTCCATTAGGCTATTGTTGGGTAGGATAACTTGGATAACCAGGATAACCAGGAAGTGTTGGAAATGCTATGTTTGGTGTAGGAGCAAGAACTAGCTGCTGACTGACTTTGATAGCTTCTTGGAAAGCTCCTATTAAAGTTGTTACATTAGGATGTGCTCTCCTGATGAACATGGAGGTTAAAGGATCTAGGGCTAAATAATAAATGCTCCTGATAGCTTCATCTGCTACAACATATGCTGCAACTAACTTAGATAGCATTTTCTGGAACCTAGTGTTGAAGTTAGCAATAGGTTCACCTTCAAACCATTTAATTGTGGCAAATAAGTGATAGTTCATTGAAGGATCTATTGGTGCTTTGAATCTATCAGTGAAAGCTTTCTCTAGGACTGCCCATGAATTAACTGAAGCCTAACCAAGACTAATGTACCAATTATAAGCCTCTTCCCCTAGGGAATAAAGAAATAACCTACAGACAACATCCTGATGCTCTATTCTAGGCCTACAACAAGCTTCCTTGAAAGCTCTAATGTGATCATCTGCATCTTGATAGGGATGATACTTTGGACAAATTTTATCTGGATTCTTTGGCAAAGCATGATAGGTAGTGAAAGTTAAAGGTGATTCAGTTGCAAAGAAAGACATAGCAACTGGTGGAGGTTGAGCCTATGGTATGATCGGCTGAGATTGGACCTAGGGTTGAGGCTAGATAGGAGGTGTCACAGATAGTTCTAAAGGTATTTGTAAACCAATAGGAGTTATAGGAGGAGCTTCTAGTGATACTCCTAAAGCACTAGAACCAGGAGTATGATGTATATCAACAGTTCTTGGTCTAAAGCCCCTGACAGGTAGTTCTTCAAAGATTCCACCAGATCGGGATCTGGTATTTGGCCTGAGAGCCAGGATGTCTCAAATTTAAGCAAATCGGCTAGATAACTATAAAGATTGGCTGGAATTTACCAACAAAGGCTATATTTATGACCACAAAGTGAGATCAACTAGATATTTATGAAATATTTGCATGGACCATGCAAATATGAGGCAATTTTGAAGTTTGATGACACTTGCAACTAGATATCAGGGTTTTAAGATGAATTACCTCAAATCTTCTCACAAATTTACTTGAAATAGACTTGATCTTTGCAAATTTATGATGATCTACCTTAAAGCTTGCAATATTTATGGTTAATCTTGAAAACTTCACAAATGATTATCATGTACAAGCTCAAAACAACAAATCTTTGTGTATTATTCAAAATCTAAAGGTATTTTAGCACGGTCTGCATCATCAAATTTGACTTACTGATGATGATCTTCTAATTTCAAGGCCCTCCTTCTAGTGCAAATTTATGTTGATCATGATGTTAGTCATAAACAAACATAGAATAAAAGTTACACATCAACCTTTACTCATCTTGAAAGATACGATGAATTCAAAGAATTCATGATCCCAAGTCTCTGTGGATTAGTTCTTAATCAACTGACGTTACTTAGTATTTGATGTGTGTTGTTGTTTTCCATTCAGGGGCCTTATGTTTGATCATCAGCAGGATTCAGTCTCTATAAAGATGCTACACATAAGGTTATCTACACAGGATATTTCCACAAATAGTGTGTCTGTACGCAAATTTTTTCATGACATTTATCAATTGTTCATGCTTTAACTTCAAATATGGGATAAATCTTCAAGTATCTATGAGATGTCTGCATACTTCATGTATTTTGCTCTTGATTATCTATTATTTTCAATTGTGATGGTGAATTGTTCTGAAATTAAAAGGAATGTAAACAAATACTTCAAATTATGATGAATCTTCAGCTATTGAGCCACATACATACTTAATACAGTCATGAGAAAGAAGAAATCAAACCATATTTTCACCAGGATGTTTCACAGTTAGATACAGTTGATGCTAACTTCAAAGGATGATGAATGAAAACAATATATGTAGACTAATGAGCACTCCAAGGGACGCAGCAAATCAAAGCATATATCATGACTTCAGACATAGATTACTCAGAATTTACGATGATTTGTAATCAAAATAGTCTTCTCTTTCATTAAGTATGCAAAAACATGTACATATACAATAACTTTGAAATAAGCCCTGATACTTCAGCAAACAAATTTCAATTAAGCTTCTAATGTCTAAAACAAAGCATCCCTACACATTTTGTAGAATAAGGTGAGGGAGTGGTTACACATGATCTACGATCAAGATTTATCTAGTGAGATCAACGGTGCACATTTCCTTTTGGCTTAGTCAAAGATATCTCGTGGCACAGGTTTCTAGCTGGCAACCATCTAAATTACTTATTTTCTCCAAATGTCGGATGCTTATGCCTTCTTTGGTACTGCATCTTCATCTACTCTTTATTTTTTGGGTTCTTCCTCATCCTGATCAGGAGCTTCAGGATCATCACTTCCTGTATCTTCATCATCATGACGAACATTGCTCTGCATATGGGCCTGCATGATTATCCTAACATTTTCATATGTTCCCACCACTCGTTCAACTTCTCTGCCATCCTGGGTTTTTGCCTTGGCAATGGCATGCTTGTGGGGCTCATATTTATCTCGAAGAGCCTCCAACTTGCTTCTCCTGCTACTTGATGTTTCATTGTAATTTTCCACCCTAACCTTGATCCTCATGATCTTGTGCATGGCTTCTTCCGTCAGGTGGTTAAGAGGATCATTAGCTATCAGCTGGAAGTTATTATGCAGAGGCTTTATAGAAAAATCTACATCTTGATTCTCAATCTTCCCTTCTACTTTTCGCTCTAGGGCCTCCAGGATCTCTGCTTCAAATGACATCATGTCATGCAGCTTCATGCTGATGTCTCTTAATTTACTGCTGCACTTCTTCAATATATCACACTCAAATTTGGTAACCTTGTACCAGATATCTACCAACATGGTAGTATTATTATCTAGCACCTGTTTATTTATTAGAACTTGAGGATTAATCCTCTTTATTTCACCCAAAAGACTCAAGACTTTCTCTAATTGGAATGACCTTCTCCCGACCTCCATTTGCAATTTAGCAACCTTCCTTCTGGAGATACTTAGAGAATTCCACCTTTGCAAAGAGGCTTTCACTACTTCTTCAGCTCCACTGAGTGTGGATAACATCCACTTTCTCATTATTACTGAATCATGTTTCATAAGGTCTAACTTATTGACCTCCTCCTAAGAAATTGCAGTCAATGGGACTGCTTGATCTGATACTGTGTTATCAGGGTTAATTAACCCTTTTATGTATGCATGCAGCTGGGCAATGTGCTCCTTATGCTACTTATTTTTCTCCTTTTCTCTCTTCACCCTTTGGGTTAAGGAGTCAATTATATCCTTCCCCTCTTGGCCTTCCTGATCCTCATTGGCAAATCCCAAATCCACTGTAGTTATCTAGAATTCTTCCAGAGTGATCTTGCCCTTTTCTTTCTCAACTGTGGGGTGTGCTACCTAAGCAATTCTTCTGCTTGTAATAGGATCTCTTCTTATTGCTGAGGTTAACCTGGCCTTCCTCTTTGGCTTCATGATGGTCTCTAAAAATAGTGTTGACACATCGAACTCTTAGATTTCAAAACTTGATTCCACACCTACTTCTTTCTCAAGCCATGGAAGAACTTGGTCTCTAGATCCTTGTCATCTATCATGATCATCATGATCACCCTGTTCTCTAGTAACTACATCTATTTTCGATGGAGATGGTGACTTCCTTGTTTCTTCCTCATGATGCTCTCCATGAGGGTGATCCTGGGGTACTTCTTCCTGTTGAGGAACTTCTTATTGTGGAGGATCTTGTGGTGCATTTACATGATGATCTTGTAATTGGTCTTGTATTTCATCCCTTTTTGTTTCACCCTCTTTGGTAATTTCCTCATTATGAGGCATATTTGCATCAGTGGATGTCGTGGTATTTGTCTTAGGTGTATTTACTTGATCCTGGATCACGTTTTGCTCTGCACCTACTATCTCTACCACATGAGTCTTTAGGTCATCCTGACCTGAGGTTTCTTGATTACTTGAGGTTTCTTGGGTCCTAAGGGCACCATCAGTTGATGTATCTTTTTCTTCCCCACCTTTTTCTTGGACTTCCACTATTTTGGGCTGAATAGGTATTTCTTGTTGTTGACCCATATCTGGAGTGCTGCTTTTTGCTTCTGTCAACTTGACCTCTTCTATATTTTCTGTTCTTTCAGGTGAACCTGCTTGATGTTCACGATGTACATCTTCCCTGTGTGTTAGGTCAATCACGGTAGGGCTGGTCACCTGATCCACTAATTTATCAAGCCCTACCTGTTGGGCTACCCTCTCTGGGCTATCTTCCTTTTTTTGTTCTGCTTGCTTCAATTCTTCTAATATCATCCTCTGTGAGGATGGTGTTCCTTGTTTAGTTATGCGAGCACTTGAAGTAAGGGTCTCCATCTTCTAAGAAGCTACACCTTCTACCACTTCATCATCTGATAAGTCAACAGTCTCTTCTAGTGAGAGAGGACCGCCTTGACTTGCTCTAATGGTCTCTCTTTTCTACTCCTCATCTTTCTCGGTCTTAAACTGTACTATGGTAGGAAGTAATACATTACGTTGCAACTCTTTCCTAAACACTTCACTACCTGCTACCCTTAGCATCATAGGGTCATGTCTTATTTCACCCCTCATATGTGTTCTTGGCTTCATATGGGTGCATACCATTAAGGGCGCCTTCCTCTTCCTTGTGAATACCATAGGATCATCATCAACAAGGATATCTTCTTCTTCATATTGCCTTGAGGATTGGCCCACATCTTGTGTTTCTGTAGTCTCCATAGCCGTCCTCAAGATTCTCTTGTTCTTTTGTTTATCCTCTGGAGGTGGAGTTAATGGGGCTGATGTCTGTCCAGATGCAGATGCATCCTCAGCTAGGATATCTATCCTTTCAACTATTACTCCCTTAGGTGTATCTTCAGTTTTCTTCTTTTTACTGGGAGGTCCTTTGCTTTATTTCTAAGGTGGCAGCCTCTCTCCATTAGATTTCCTCTTCTCTACCAGAAAGTCATCATATTCTTCATCTAAAATATCTTTCCTTTTCTTTTTATTATCTACTATGACTGCCACACCTCTCTTTTTCAGCGCATTAGTTTGTTCATTCACCAATGCTTGGGTCAATTGTAACACTTCACCTGTAAACCTATCCAATCCAATATCTTCAAGTTGTGTTAGGTAAGGGGCTGAAATGGTGTCATTATACACCCTCTTTTCTTCGTACTCATTTGACAATAACTTACCATCATCCTTCTTCAATTGTGCAGGTATTGGAATACAATCAAATCTGTTGATCTGATTGAGGGTGAGTCTCTGGTATTTTCTCTTCTAATCTTAGCCTCATCCTCACAATCTGTCCAAAAATCCTCCCAGTGCTTATGATGGATGGGCTTCCCTATGATCTTTTGCATTCTTCCATAGGGGTCATAAGATCTTTTGCCTTCTTTATATTCTCTAAATCAGGGCATATATACCACCCCATAGTATTGGAAACAAAACTTGAGGAATCTTATTATTTGCCTTGTATGCAACCAATATTGTTGATATCTATCTTACAAACTCCATTAGGATTACCCCATCAGTAGGGTACCTGGGTAACATTAAGGGCTGCTGCTCAAAACCTTCGACTGTTATGTAGGAGAATGTGGCAAACTGGATGAACCAGGTGCCATTTATGTATATCATTTCTTGAGCTTCCATGCTCAGTCTTTTGGTTCTATCTTCTTCCATTGTCCTGACCAAATCCATAAAAAATGCATCATTTACTAGTTTGTAATCATGTAGATAGTGTGCTCTCTATAACTAAGGATAATGATCCCATATATGGGCATCATTCAAACTACCACCAATCTTTCCAACTATAGTAAGTGCATCAAAAGTACCTTTATATGCACATGAATATACAATATATGATGTCATATGAAATGAACACTCCAGGCCTCCTAGGTTCATGAGCTACTCATTTAGGGCATCACTGATCATTTTAGCCCATAATGGCTTATTATCTATGTAGATGCACATTATTATAACTCCATACATCCAGTCTTTGAAGCCTCCAGCATTAGATTGGCCTGTCACTCTGCCGAGTAAGGCAATCATATATTGATACTCATCATCAAAGTCAAACTTGTACAAATGCACTGGCAATTTAGCAGTGGTAGGATAAGGACTGTTCTTTGCCCTCCATTGATACATCCTTTTTCTTGCAGCCTTCTTGTTGTTTATATACTCAGTTTCTAATTTCTTCAGATCCATGTTGACTACCTTCTTTCCCAGTGGGAGGTTGAATGTAGATGTAATTCCTTTGATAGATAAGTCTGCATATATTCTCCCGTGCTTTTCTAGCCTCCTTGTCTTAGGGTTATAGTTTCTGGCACACTCAATTACCAATTCTGGAGTCTCCATGGAGTAAGGAAACCCAACAGCATACCACATACCTGAGGCAAAAATATTGTCTAGTAGGGTAATATCTCTTTCTTCGCCCATCTTGGCTGACCATGGCACCAAATCTGTGTTTCCCTGATGTGTATCTGTAATGACGCCAAACTTAAACTCCACTCCCTCTGGTTGAGCAAACATAGGATTGAGAAATTCTGCATCAGACTTGTTCTTCCTAATGTCTGCCATGGCTTCCTACAATAAACACAACTGGTCTTACAACAAATCCACATGCATGCATATACAACATTTTACTTTCATGGCACCATGCATATTATACTTATTAATCTTTATTTCATCATGATATGTCTAATTACAGAGAAAAACCAACAAAGGACTTACTACCTGGCCATGTGGAAAACAATAGCAGGAGGGCTTTAACTACTTACCTGATAACGTTTATCTCTTGAATTAAGCAGATGGTTATGAAAAGAGCTCAAATGGTGGTGATGATCACATGTTCCATTCTGCTATGGGCTGTTAGCATCCGCAGGTAGCTCGTACGAGGGTTTGAATGTCTTGTGCTTTGTAAAACTCATTTCTTCACAAGGTAAATGTAAAATGACTGTGAAAAATCACTTTATCCCCATTATTAGGGCAAATTAGGGCAACATAAGACAAATTCAATTATAACCATTGATCTTCTGTCATAAATCTATGGGCATTGCCAGGTGTTTAGATCGTGTTCGCAGCTGGTGAGAACCACCTATTGCATTTATGTGCATTAAATGTTACACAGCAAGAGGATTGGGGTGATCTTCGGAAGACCAGGTGATATTCAGAATATCACCCCCTATGTGTAATATGATCATCCACCTTTGAATGGGAAAGCTTATCCAAAAACATTGGGTGATGTTTTGATATCGGGTCATGTTTTGAAAATCAGGGGATGCTTAAAATGTCAGGTGATGTTTTGATATGACCCCCTGAAACTAAAGTGACCTTTTCTTGGAATATCAGGGTGATGTCATCAGGATAATGACTTGATTCATCGTTGTAGCACTATGACGTCATCATCATGCTATGTAGAAAGGGTCAACATTGGAAATATACCTCTGTGAGGTAAAAGGATGATGACATCATCATCAGGGTGATTTTCTTTGTTTATCAAGATTGGATGATGTCATCATCATATTGGTTCCAGGGTGATATTTTACGATAGGGTGATATTTAGAATATCGGGTGATGTTCAAAATATCGAGTGATATTCGAAATATGAACCCCACAAAATATATGAAGCTATTAGACGGGTAAATACCACTATCACTTTAAAATTGATGTCTGGATCTCCGGATAAATGATTATCGGGTGATAAAATTGGATCGGGATGATCTTTCTTAAGATGACTGATATTTGTAAATGTGAGCCACCCTCGGAATATCAGGTTTGACCAGAAATTTGACCTATCATAACTTTCATTCCCTAATGAATATCAGGGTGATCCAAAAGGCAAACCTGCATGAAATTTTGTACTCTTTCCAACCATGAGGTTACTTATATGAAATACAAATTTTGAGAAACTGACCTCATCATGATGACTTACCCAACTTCCTTATGCAGGATCACCTACATGACTTACTTTTGCCAAACCGCCAGAAAGTAGAAAACACAAGCCAAGCCAAGCAAAAATTTGGGTCCCTATTTTGACAAGTCAAAATGGGGCGTGTTGTGTAACCACACAACAATGCACCGAAAGATCAGATGCGTAGCAACAGAGGTTGAAAGTGCTGAAACAGAGAGCAGATGCGCCAAAATATTAGATGCACCGGAATAGACTGCAGATGCGCATTAGGATGGGTCAAATGTGCTGAATCTCCCTATGTACAGAACCTTGCACATAAAAAGTCAGATTTCAGATTAAATCAGGGTGAGGCCTCATGATGGGCACCAAAAATGTTAAGGGTAAATCAGCATGAATATCAAATACATCATTAATACCCAATAACTCAATGAAAATGGAAATAATCAAGATCAAACAACAAAGAAACAAAGAACTTTCCAAACCTCAATACTTCGTAGCTTCCATTGGTCACCTATCTCAATCGATCTTGCTTATGAATATGGCCCTCAGAAGGTGCACTTCCTTGCTATTTTCCAAGATTGTCAATAGAGAATCACTGTGATAGTTTCCATTGCAATGAAGATGAGCTTCACAACAATGATGATAGTATGGTAATGGGTTGATCGCAAGCAATAAAGGGATTGGTGCCAAAGGTGCACTGTGATTCCTGTAGAGTAAGGTTACTTAAAGCTTGGATGAATGGAATAAAAGAATAGAGTTGAATTTATAGATTTGTGAGAGAGATGATCAATGGTTGAGAATGAATGAGAAGATCAATGGTTGAGAATGGTTGAGGAATGTGTGCAAATAAAAAGAGGACAAGTGTCTCATTTCATTTTGCATGAGAGGAATTAACAATAGAAGAATAAAGCTAACTGAAGAAATTAACTAAAGATAGAAGAGGGGTTGTGGATGTGGATAAGAAGATAATATGCTTTATTAAATATATGGAATATTTAATTGCATGTGCACAAGGATTGAACTATATTTAGATAATTCAATTTTTAGAAGTGGATAACTTAAATAAATGTTTTGGATTTATTTAAATTTAGAGAGGATATATTTAGGAGAGATAATTAAATAATTGGTATTATTTAATTTAGGATGATTTTGGAAGAAGTTAATTAAATATTTGATATTATTTAATTTGCTAGAAGAATATTAGAAGAATTTAGGAAGCTTAATTAAATAAATAATTTTATTTAATTAATGGAATAATGTGAATCAAATAAATAAATTTGTTTATTTATTTATTGATAGAGGAATTTGGATGAAATAAATATTAAGAATATTTATTTAGACTAGTCATGTCGTTTTTAGGTGTGTACAGTTTGTAATTTGAATGTTTATCTACTTTAACTTTAACAAATGAACAATTTATAATTTAGTGTTCTATTTATGCAATATTAACTACATGCATTCATTGAAAGCACACATGTGTGTACACTTGTATGCAGGTGAATTCAAATTTAAGTGTAATTCGTGATGGGGAATCGAAGGACTAGATCGAGGAAGTATGATCGAACAAGAGAGAGGAAGAGAAACGTGGCTAAAGGAACATCTACTGAAGAACAACCCATGGAAAATATTGATGACCAAGGTGACGTACAGGTACAAGAACAAACTGAACCTAGTAATAGAGATTTGTTCTATGGTATGGAAAATCTGATGGAGATGGATGAGGATTCTCTTTTCAATAAGATTTCATATGAATATATGTTACCTGAAAGCAAAGTAAAATTACACTCTAAAAGAATATGGGATGAATTTTTTGAAGAAAAATCTATAATTGGAAGAGAAGAGTTAGTTGCAAAGTTATTTAGATGAAAAGAAATGACCCCTGTTTTGGAGTTGTTAGGGGTTGATAATAGGAAATAGTCATCAGGTTCATTAAAACAAATAATTGTTGAAAACTTGCAAGAAGCATTAAATTGTATTGATAGCAAGAGTCGAGCTAGTGATCCAACTACTGCACGTAGAGCATTGATGATTTTAATTTCTAGTAAGAAATTATCACATAGAAGACAAGTTCAAGCAATTTCTAGATTACTAAATTTATCTAGGAGAACTGTTCAAAGGTATATTGAAAAGACAAATGAAATAGATGCAGAAATTGAGAAAAATTGGGTAAATATTTGTAGGGTTCCCTGAAAAGATAGAATTTCAGAAGATGTAAAGAAATAGGTGGTTGAATATTGGACCAATCACTCTCGTGTTTCTTCCAATAGAGGGGATACTATATAAATAATAGGTGAAGATGGTACAAAAATTTCTCATCCAAAACATTTTATAGATACAACACAAAGTGAACTTTTTGAAACATTCAAACAAGAATTTTTCAAATGTGAAGATTCTCAAAGGATGTTTAAGACACTACGACCATCATTTGTACGTATAAATAAAGTACATGAAACTTGTTGTCAAAATTATGTTGAATTTGATCTACATCTACAATCATATAAAAACACTATGGCAGTAATTGATCAAAATATAGCCATTCCTGGAAGCACAACACAATTTGTGAACTCTCTTTTATGCAAAAAATTAGAAGATTCAAATGATTTCAATGTTCAGTGTATAAAAAATATATGTAATGATTGTGAAAATTTGAAGAATCTTAAATTACAAGTTGACAACATTGAAATGTAAGTTATTTGGAAGAGATTTGAATATGAGACATACTTAACAAAGTCAGGAGTCGAGGCCAGAAAAATTATTCTCAAAGAGAGTGGATTGCCTTACAATGAATTTATGACTAAATTTCACAATATCATATATCCACATATCCAAAATTGTCATGGTGCAAGATGGCAAGCTAAGCAATAACATAATTCAAAGAATTGCTTTCCACCAGGTTGTATTCTCTCTATTGTAGATTTCTCTAAGAACTATACATTTAGTCCTCAAACTAAGATTCAAAGTCAATATTATCATTCAGAGCAAGTTTCAATCTTTGTGCAAGTTTGTTATAGACATGCCAAGTTTCAGGTAGATGGTATACAAAGTAGCAAAGATGCTTGAATTATCATCAAAGAGGTTCAATTTTATATCAGTGATGATACGGGTCATGATAGAAGTTATGTAGCTCATTGTATAAAAATGTTTCTTGAAGACCTGAACCGGTGCAGCATAAATCAAGAACAACACTAGATATGGTCTAATGGATGTGCTGGTAAGTACATTGTTTAGGGTTTAATTTTAAATTTTTATTTACTTTTAACTTCAAGAGACTTAAATTGTTCAATTACTTATTTAATATATTTAATATATGTCAAGTTTTTTGAAGCTAATTTTGTTTGAGTGTAATTATTTGTAACTTCATAGGACAATTTAAGTCTGCAAATCAACATGCTAGAAGCAACACCAAATTCTTGTGGATTTTTTATGAGAGTGGACATGGAAAAGGAGAGCACGATGGAGCAAGAGCATGTGTGAAGCGTGCACTTCGTCAACATGAACTTGCAGGTAGTTCGTGCCATATATATAGAATCTAGAGATATTTTTTAAAAAATTAGATCTATATTTATAAACATTAATTTTAAATTTTTAAATAAACCTTGAAAGTTAAAGGTGACAAATAAATTGCCAACATGTGTACTTGTAGGTAATGCCATACGGAATGTAAATGAAATTGTTGAATGGTGCAAAAGTCATATTTTTGCTCGCAACTCAACATACAACAGACGCTATTTTTGGGAAGTTACAGGTACATCTAGTCAAAATTTGTTAACTTTGAATTTCAAAGTGTGTACATACACATGATTTTTAATTGAATTTTCATATATATATATATATATATATATATATATAAATCACTTGGATGTTTATATAATTTACAGATATTGATCGATCAAATGCTATTAATTATCAAACAATTAATGGTATTAGAAGCATGCATCAAATCATGACAACGAGAGGTAGCAGGCCTTATGTAATTAATGTGAGAGAAAAATCATGTTTTTGTGTTGATTGCATCGAGGACAATGCAAATATTGTTCAATGTGAGAATATTAGAGATGGGTATGTTTCACAATGGGAAATGAAACAATTAATATCAATGCCTCCTTTTGAAGACAATGATAATGTTGATGTCCACGATCCTCTATATTTAGTTGATTACAAACATGTATATGATTTAGTTGTTATAGGTACATATTTAATTGATTAACTTAAATTTGATAAATATATATTCTATGTACAAGTAATTATATATATAAATTTATATATATTTACAACTTTCCTAAACTCTACATGGTGTGTGTACAGGAGATATTTTTGCTATTGTTGCAGATCCTGACAATGTGGAAAGTGTAGATTACTATCTACTAAGATGTACGTAACCAAAAAGAAAATTAGTGGAATCAATGACAGATGGTGATGGACAAGAGTATCCCATTGGATCAGTCATTATTGAAGGCACCTATTATCAACAAATAAATATAGATAGACATGGCATTGTATTTGTTGATTATATGCCAGGACAAAAGGTTCTACATTATAGTCACTTAGTTATAGCAACAAAAATAAATTTAGAAACTTTACCTAAAAGAGGACATGCCAAACAAAAGTGGAGGTTGCCTATTGAAGATCATGAAAAATATTTTAGAGATAATTAAAGATAGAGAGGATCCAGATTATATGTATGGTGCAGGGGCACCAAAGTAAAATCTACTATGTTGAAATAAGGCCTATTTGGCCATATCATCTTGTTCATGTTTTGTTTTCTAAAACCTAGAAGTCTTTGTATTCCATTTGGCAAATAATGTACACATTTTGTAGAATCTGAAAAGATCAATAGGAGTCGGTTGGGATTCAGGGCAGTTGGCCTTCCCTAACCATTAAGCAACCGTTGATCTTCCTACTCTGGCTTAATAAAAGCACAGAGGAGCAACCGAGAAGGAGTTTAGTAGATTTTGAAGATTGTGAATAGGAAATCAACTATGCAATAATAACTTTTGTCCATCATCTTCTGTGTTTGATCTGTGTATTTCCTAACTGTTCGTAATAGCTCTCTGTTCTCTGCAATTGAAATAGTTTAGTCTAAATTGTCTAAGATGAGTCGATGACCATTCCACTGGTGGATTTCCAAAGAAATCAGTGGAATAGCATCGCTCTGTACATATTTTTGTTTTTTTTTTCTTTTCTTTTACCTATTTGGCAGGGCAGATGTTCCAAACAGAGGAGTGTGCACAGTAGTATGCCCTAGCATCTCTATGTGCTAGGCGTAGAGTGTAGATTAGACTATGTGAGAGTGACAACCCTATCGGCGTATCACTGGGACTTAGAACTAAGTTTCTGCCGAAGTCAAACAGAGTCAAGAGTATCAGCGTATCAAGTAGATAACTTGGCATTGGACCGATAGTGTTGGTCTTACCGATCAAGAGTATCAGAGTGATAAGGGATAACTTACACTAACAGAGATCCATCGGGAGGAATCGGCGTATTGGTAACTCCGGAGTGACTCCCACCAATAGGTCTAGTCACGTCTAAGAGGGGGTTGGTCCATCAGTGCATCATCTTAAGTTGATAAGTGTTCACCGATGATAAGGGTCACAGTGATGAGAGATTGGTTACTGTTGAACTAACTGTCAGCCAAATGAAAAAGAAGTCTTTCTGATAGGTAAGAAGCGTGGAGCGACCCATCGGCGTGAGTCACGATGTCGGAGTGACACGTTCAAGGAAGACCGATGGTGTTTTTCTAGCCGATAGGCAAAGACTTTTGAATCTAATGCACACATTTTCGCTCCTCATCATATTGGTATTAGAGTCAAGTTAAAAGGTTATGTGGTTGATCTGGTATATGTCAGTAGAGGAGAGCGAAGGAGAGGCTAGCAATATGCCTCCAAAAGGGATGACCACTGAAGTGGTCAAGAAATTCAAGGAGATGGAAGAGATGATCAAGATTAGAGTCAAGGAAGCACTCCAAGCAGAATTGAAGGCACTAAAGATAGGAAAAAGGATAGAGGAAGGTTCAAATGAAGAAGAAGAGAAAGAGGAAGAAGAAGAGGAACAAGAATAGGCAGAGATACTGGCTAATCAAAAGCATTTCCTGGAAGCTATTAAGGCTATTGGAAAGGACTCTTCGGAGGCTCGGATAGATATTCCCATGTTTAGTGGAAAGATGAATGCTAACGAACTCATGGAATGGATTGAGGCTCTGAACAACTACTTCAAGTACAAAGAAGTTCCTGAAAGTAAGAGAGTTAAGTTTGCAAAAACTAAACTCAAAGGTGCAGCCCTTACATGGTGGAATTACACCCAAGGAGAGAGGATAAAGAATGGGAAGAGTATGATCTCTTCGTGGAGCAGAATGCTGGAGAAGATCAAGTCCCAATTCCTTCCATCTGACTATGAGGTGCAGATTTACAGGAAGATGTAGAACCTTAAGCAAAAAGATATGGATGTGGCTACTTACACTGAGGAGTTTCACAAATACACTCTTCATTGTGGGTACATGGAGGATGAAAAATACAAGGTAGCAAGGTATCTAAATGGTCTGAGGTTCAATATTCAAGATGAGATAAGTTTATTGATGCCTAAAACCATGGAAAAATACTATCAAGTAGCATTAAGAGCTAAAGAGAAGCTGCAGAGGAAAGGCAAACAACAAGGTAGAGGAAGAGGTGGCAGAAATTTTAGAGGCAGAGGTAGTTTTGGAGGAAGAAGTCCTAACCAGAGGTCTAATGGTGATTCTAGCCAAGGAGAACAAGTTGGGAACTCAAGTAGCAGAGGAGGCTACCAAGGAAGAAGGCCTAATGGAAGAGGTGGGACAAATGGATTAGGTAGAGGATCCAAGTTCTCCAACATGAGATGTTATAACTACAATCAGATAGGGCACCCAGCATATAAGTGTCTAGAAAAGGCCTCAACTTCTCATGGTAATGAGAGGAGAACCACATTGACTCAAGAGGATGCAGGGAGTGTGACATCTCCTAAAGTGAATTTAACATCAGAGATGGGAGAAAATTTGATGATCAAGAGGACACTGCTCAAAGAACCAGTGCAGACTAAACCATCACAAAGAAGAGCTTTGTTTAGAGTCAACTGCAAGATCCAAGGTAAGGTTTGTAAAGTTATTATTGACTCTGGTTCTACTGACAATATTATATCTTTGGAAGCAATAGATAAATTGAAATTAGAAAAGATACCCCATAGCTGTCCATATAGGGTCAGTTGGTTAAACAAGGGACATCATATAGTCATTAGTGAACAAGCATGGGTAGAATTCAGTATTGGGGTTATAGAGACAAGATATTGTGTGACATCCTTCCTATGGATGCTTGCCATCTTCTGCTAGGCAGACCATGGCAATTTGACAGAATGGCTCATCATGATGGGGAAAAGAATGTGTACTCATTCCAAAAGGATGGTGTAACTTATAGGATACAGTCATTAGTAGAAGGGGATCCAGAGTCTGTAGGATCTAGTGTAATGCTGGTAGGAGAAAAGGAATTCCTTGAAACATTAGAAGAATTAGGTGGAGTAGGTTTTGCTCTGGTTGTGAAACCTAAGGAGAAGAAAAGAGAAAATATGAGAGAAGTAGGGCCTAAGGATGTCAGAGAACTACTTGAGAGTTATAAAGAAGTAATTGCAGTAGATATACCAGATTCACTACCAACTATTAGAGATATCAGCCATCAGATTGATCTCATACCGGGAGCTTTACTTCCCAATAAGGTAGCCTATAAGATGACCCCTCAGCAGAATGGATAGCCAAGCAGGTTCAAGAACTTTTAGACAAGGGATTAATAAGAAAGAGTTTGAGTCCATGTGCAGTCCCCATTGTTTTGGCACCAAAGAAAGATGGGAAATGGAGACTGTGTACTGATTCCAAGGCAATAAATAGGATGACCATCAGATACAGGTTTCCTATGCCTAGAATTGAAGACCTAATGGACTATTTGGGGGGTGCTACCTATTTCTCTAAGATAGACTTGAAGAGTGGGTACCATCAGATAAGGATAAGAGAAGGTGATGAATGGAAAATAGGATTCAAAACCAATGAAGGGTTATATGAATGGCTTGTCTTGCCTTTTGGTCTATCTAATCCTCCTAGCACTTTCATGAGGCTAATGAATGAAGTATTGCAGGATTTCATAGGTAAATTTGTGTTAGTATACCTAGATGACATTTTGATATTCAGTAAAAGTAAAGAAGAGCATTTGAAACATATAGAGATAGTCTTGAAGAGGCTGAAAGACCAAAAACTGTTGATAAACTTGGACAAATGTGATTTCATGAAACAAGAGTTGATCTACTTGGGTTTTGTCATTTCCAAGGGTGATCTGAAGATGGATCCTTCAAAGGTGGAGGCTATTCTGAATTGACCCACACCTAAGACAGCAAGGGAGGTAAGGAGTTTCCATGGTTTGGCCACATTCCATAGGAAATTCAATAAGAACTACAGTGACATTTGTGCACCTATGCTGGAAACCATCAAGGGTAGTTGCAAGGTGAAGTTTGTGTGGATGAGAGAAGCAGATAGCAGTTTTGAGAGTTTGAAATAGAAAGTTACTAAATTCCATGTCTTAGTGTTGCCTGATTTCAATAAGGTTTTCACAATTGAATGTGATGCAAGTGGGCTAGCCATTGGAGTAGTGTTGAGCCAAGAAGGTAGACCAGTGGCCTTCTTCAGTGAAAAGTTAAATGAAGCCAAGAGGAAATACTCCTCTTATGACTTAGAGTTGTATGCTATGGTACAAGCTCTGAAAAAGTGGAGACATTACCTACTTCCCAAGGAATTTATTGTGTATACAAATAATCATGCTCTCAATTTTTTGAATGGGCAAGACAAACTCAGTCACAGACATATGAAATGGGTGGAAAGTATGCAAGCATACACTTTCACCATTAAGCATAAGAAAGGAGTCACAAACAAGGTGGCAGATGCTCTCAGCAAGAGGGTGTTGACAGTCCAAGAAGTGCAGTTGCAAAGCATGGGTGTTGAGTCACTCAAGGAGTTGTATGAAGAAGATCAGGATTTTAGAGAAATCTACAAGGTATGCAATGAGTTTGCTAATACATTTCATAGTGAGTTTTCAGATTTTACATTGTAGAATGGACTATTGTTTAAAGGATGTCAGTTGTGTATCCCTAAATGCCCCATGAGGGATAATATTGTGAAGGAAAAACATAATGGTGGACTGGGTGGACATTTTGGGTTGAATAAGACTTTAGATCTGGTAAGGAGATTTTATTTCTAGCCAAGAATGCAGTCTAACATCAGAAAATTTGTTGAAAGTTGCATAGTATGCCAAAGAACAAAAGGAGTCTCGACCAATGCAGGATTGTATCAACCTTTGCCAATACCCAACAAGCCTTGGGAATGTTTGAGTATCGATTTTGTGATGGGGTTACCCAAAACAAGGGTAGGTTGTGACAGTGTGTTTGTAGTGGTAGACCAATTCAGCAAGATGGCTCATTTCATTCCTTGCAGGACCACTAATGATGCTAGCTACATTGCAGGTTTATTCTTTAATGAAATTGTCAGGATTCATGGGCTACCCTTGAGCATTGTGTCTGATAGGGATAGCAAATTTGTAAGACATTTTTCGAGGACTTTGTGGAAAAGATTGGGAACAAATTTGTCTTATAGCTCATCCTATCATCCTCAGACTGATGGGCAAACCGAGGTGGTCAATAGATCTTTGGGTAATCTCCTTAGATGCTTAACAAAAGAACATGGAAGTAGTTGGGATGTGATACTCCCACAAGCAGAATATGCTTATAATGACTCGACAAATAGGAGCACAAGTCTGAGTCCTTTTGAAATTGTATATGGCAGTCACCCCAGGGGTATTTGTGAATTGAGAGACGTCCAGGGTTTGGACAGAAGGAGTGGACACACTAATGCATTTGCAGAAGCCACGAAAGAAATACAACAACAGGTCAGAGATACTTTACATGAGAATAGTCAGAAGATAAAGGCTCGAATGGATCAATGGAGGGATGTGCAGTATCGGGTAGGTGACTTGGTCATGGTTCACCTGAACAAAAATAGGTTGCCAAAAGGAGGCCACAGCAAATTGATGATGAGGAAGATTGGACCTTATTAGATTCTAGAGAAGTACGATCCAAATGCTTACAAGATTGAGCTTCCTGATGATAATGCCATTTCACCCATATTCAACAATGCTGATTTGATATTGTACAGATGTCCTGATATAGGGGAGAATGTAGAAGACCCTATCCAAGAAAATGAAGACTGGCTGAAGCACTTACCTTCTAGGGAGCCGCCAAACATGGAATACATTTTGGAAAGCAGGAAAGCCAGGAAGACAAGGCACAAAACATACTTTGAACATCTTGTTAAGTGGCAAGGGCTTCCAGATTTAGATGCTACATGGATGTTGGAGAAAGACATTCTAAAGGATGGTGAAGATGTATGAGAATTGGTCTCTAAGAAGACTTGAGACATTTTTTTCTTCTGGGGAGTATGGTATAGGGACACCAAAGTAAAATCTACTATGTTGAAATAAGGCCTATTTGGCCATGTCATCTTGTTCATGTTTTGTTTTCTAAAACCTAGAAGTCTTTGTATTCCATTTGGCAAATAATGGACACATTTTGTAGAATCTGAAAAGATCAACAGGAGTTGGTTGATCTTCCTACTCTGGCTTAATAAAAGCACAGAGGAGCAACCGAGAAGGAGTTTAGTAGATTTTTAAGATTGTGAATAGGAAATCAACTAAGCAATAATAACTTTTGTCCATCATCTTCTGTGTTTGATCTATGTATTTCCTAACTATTTGTAATAGCTCTCTGTTCTCTGCAATTGAAATAGTTTAGTCTAAATTGTCGAAAATGAGTTGATGACCATTCCACTAGTGGATTTCCAAAGAAATTAGTGGAATGGCATCGATCTGTACATATTTTTGTTTGTTTTTCTTTTCTTTTACCTGTTTGGAGGGGCAAATGTTCCAGACGGAGGAATGTGCACAGTAGTATGCCCTAGCATCTCTATGTGCTAGGCATAGAGTGTAGATCAGACTGTGTGAGAGTGAAAACCCTATCGGCATATCACTGGGACTTAGAACTGAGTTTCTGCCAAAGTTAAACGGAGTCAAGAGTATTGGCGCATTGGGTAGATAACTTGGCGTTGGACTGACAGTGTTGGTCTTACCGATTGAGAGTATCAGAGTGATAAGGGATAACTTACACCGATGGAGATCCATCAGGAGGAATCGGTGTATCAGCAACTCTGGAGTGACTCCCACCGATAGGTCTAGTCACGCCAAGAGGGGGTTGGTCCATCAGTGCATCAGCTTAAGTTGATAAGTGTTTGCCGATGATAAGGGTCACAGCGATGAGAGATTGGTTACTGTTGAACTAACTATCGGCCAAACGAAAAAGAAGTCTTGCTGATAGGTAAGAAGTGTGGAGCCACCCATCGGTGTGAGTCATGATGTCAGAGTGACATGTTTAAGGAAGACTGATGGTGTTTTTTTGGCCAATAGGCAGACTTTTGAATCTAATGCACACATTTTCGCTCCTCATCAATGTACTAGGAGCTTTAAGTTGGTTTTTGGATATATGTACATACATATGAATGGATATATATGTATGTACTCAAACTTTTTATAGATCTAACTAGATATCTATATTGATTGGACATGTGACATGATTTAGAATGTTTTTTTCAAAGGCTTCCAGTCATTTATTTTTGTCCAATTGTATTTAAATTTGTTCCATGTGGAATTCATGATGTACATGTTAGATTGAATATATATGGTTTCAATACAAAACCTAGTGACCTTAGGTCATATATTTTTCCTTTAAATTCCTTTTAAAAATCAGTATCACTCATACCTAAATATTGATTATTTACTTAAATCTAATCTGCATCTTCTGCCTCATTCTCTGCAATGTTGAAATAGTGTATAGCTCATATACATTGCGATCCTTATTGGAAGCTATTACTTGCAGCCAATCCCTGACATTATCCAAGTATTGGAATATATCTAGGCATGTTGTAATTTCTTTTCTTTCATTTAGAGTAGCAACCATGATTTTCTATGTATGGCATCTATAAGAGAATTGTAGCAGCTAGAACTCTTTATAGTTTAAAAAATTAGTATCACTCATACCTAAATATTGACTAAACTTAAATCCAATCTTCATCTTCTACCTCATTCTCAGCAATGTTGAAATAGCGTAGCTCATATACATTGCAATCCTTATTGGAAGCTATCAATCGCAACCAATGTTAGTTTCTAGCTTGTTGAGTTTTATCAGGTTATATGAAATGCGTTTATTTAAACTTTTGAAGGGTTGTATTGGATAATTATGCATTATTGGCTTGATAAAGTTGATATATAGACTTGAACAATCTTGCCAATGAGCCTAAAACTCATTTAACTTTATGCTTATTTTTACTTGTGTTGACAACTTACATAGCTTGATAAATCTAAATCTTTGTATCTTATGAGAGCCAATACTAGTCTTCATCATATGTTTTTATTTTTGTCCAATTGTATTTAAATTTTTGTCTAATACTAGTCTTAGATTATTTTAAATTTGAATCCAAAGAAGGATGAACACACCCAATAATGGAACCAATCTTTCATTATTTAAAAACATAAAATCAACACCATAACAGGATAAATACCTTAACCTTACACAAACTAGAAATCCAAGGGTCTGATTATTTTTTTATCTCAAGAATATACCAAGCCACTCTAAAGAATCCAATCCTTATTCCAACTCTTTAAAAATATTCAAGAACACTCTCTAAGTTTTTGAAATAAATTCTCCATGCTCTTTTTCAATCCTAAGAATTGTATAACCTTCAACAATGAAACTCTTTTCTAATATATGATCAAACCCTATCCTAAAAATAACTTCTTTCCTTTTTACACTCAACAAGCATATGAGATATTACCTATTTTTTAAATCAAATATTTTATCACCACCTACTTTCTCAATAAGTCACTATTTCACTTTTTTACTAACTCATAAACATTGCTAAAACACACACACATATGACCCAATGTACTTTTGCAGATACAATATAAAAATAACATTTTCAGTTCACTATATTAATTCCATCCAACCTCTTTATTTCCAAGTGAATTATATCATTTCTAAAATCTCCTAAATAATTTCCACACACATAGAAAACCATTATGCATCCTAGTAAATAATTTAAAGTTTTTAGGATTTAAGGACACTTTATTGGTCCCATTACAGAGGGATCTCAAATCACAAAATGATTTGGGTAGATGGATTTGACTAGTATTAACATTTTATGCTTCATTTATCCATCATTATTTTAGCCATTATTGACCATTAGTGAACATATATGAAAAATTAACCATTATTGTTTTACCCTATGTCTTGCACACTCAAATATACATCAAACATATCTAATGTGCAAGATAACTAAAGAATAGTATACTAAATAACCAACACATGCTTACACTCACATAAGGCACATACTTCTCACATATCACATCTTAATAATAATCATTGAATCATAGCATAATTAGGATAATATAAAAGAAGCATAATTAAACCATATTTACTCATCAACGAAGCAATAACACTAAACCATTAAAAATAAAGCAACTAGCATCTGATAATAATAATGAAAATGATGAACCTAAGATATTATAATAGATTGATGATAAAATAATATTGTATGTCTCATATATAAATGTGTTGATATTCAAAAGTAATCATCAAAAAATATAAAACATCATAGAACTTATAATTTGACACAAAATTATGGAGCAAGAACAAAGGCTCGATGCTTATGGGCCTTAGAGGAGCCTTTAGATTATGTACTCTTGATAGAAAGTTGATGAAATATTTAGTTAATATTATGAACATACCACATTACTATTAAATATTAGACTTATGAAGGGGCATTTATTCATCGTTAGATCATCTTTCTTATAACCACACAAACTAATTACACAAGCCTTATATTGTTAGTTTACCAACCTTTGGAGCAATCAACATTATATGTTCATACATGATCATTTCTTACTTACTCTTGCTTACACACTTTACTCAGATCCAATTACATAGTCATTACTCCTACATGATCATTATCTAAGTCTATCAAGTCTATCATTATCCCATGATTTTCCTATACTAGGAAAACACTATGCCAAGACAATCATTACAAGTTTATGATATTGCATTCTTCTATATGTTATTACAATTTTAGATAACACACTTACTATGCTTACACAATTGTTATTTGATTACCATGTTTTTTCTATAATGGTTGATGCCCTTACATGCTTTTTTTGGACAATAATTATCTTATCATCACATGATGTTACCTTTGATAGTTGCTACATGCTTTACATATTGTAAATTATGTTATATTTTCTCACATGCTTATATTTGATTTAATTACTTTACTTATTTATCATACATCATTTTCATTCTCCTTCAATTCCTTTCAACCATTAGATGCAACCAATTGAAAAAGAGGCATATATTGTCAGTGACACTCTTAAATTATTGAGATTTCAAGTAATGACTTGCGCTATATAGAGAATCATCACTATACCTAGATAGATCTTTATCTTTACAGTGGTAAATATCAAAATTATGTATGTATTTATTTATTGTTAGCAATGGTAGGGTATAATAATTTACATACTTATATAAATATAAAACCTTTGATTGTATGCACCTAAGAAAAATGTTAGTTGTATCAAAATGTTATTTTATAATATTAAAGGCAACTTTTATGTAGATGTTGTAGTATAATCATAAATTGAAATCATTGCATACCAAAATAGAATAACATATTTCCTAGCCATCCATCCTATTTGTAATGATGACACTAGATATTTAATTCTCAAATTTTGATAACTCAAACTTCTTTAAATCATAAAAATGGAGCATGTCATATATACTTTATGTGATGTAGAAGAATAATATACAACTTGAATTATTTCCCTATTTAAGATATATTAATTTGAATTAAAACTATTTAAGCTAAACTTGATTTTATCCAAATTAAGACCTATTCATTCAAAGGAAAACATCCATACAAATTATCTATATTTAACTAAACATCTAAATGTGCATATATACATATCATATATATAAAGTCTAAATAACATAAAGTCTAACTACAACATGTAAACACAACAACATAACATCAAGTCTAACTACAATATAACATCAAGTCTATAGCAACAACATAACATCAAGTCTAACTGCAATATAACATCAAGTCTATAACATAACAAAGAACACATGAATACATCTAACTATGCACAACATCATGACTCCTGCCTCCTATGGGCGGAATGGACCTCACTCAACCTAGGACTAGAATGATGAGCTGAGCCATGTACTAATCCTTGTCCCAAGCCCTGTCCTGAACCATGTGTGTCTAATCCCATCCAACTATGAACATCTAAGTGATGTGTAGATCCCTGAACATACAAATTATCTCTATTAAATTAAATTTAAATATATATTAAAAAATATGGAATCTCAAGTACACATTTTCTAAAAATTTTAAATGTACAATTAAATACTAAATACCTTGTTGCAAGTATGAGGTGAGCCATTGTTGTCATTGATGTCAACATACTCATATTGCATTGACAAGAAGGATTTGATGAGCTGTGTGCTGAGAATATTGAGAAAATTAGCCTCAGTCAGGAACAGTGAAGAACAGTGATGAGAAGAAGGCAAATGTACTGTATAGGATGAGAACCGGAGGATGCAGATTAAAGGGTTAGTAAATATGAGTCTTGAGATGCTTCAGTTAAGATTTCAGAGGTCCGCATGAAGATCTGAAGAAGTTGTGGCTGTCGGTATAGAACCGGTTCCGGCAAGTATCCAGAGGTGACAGAGGATCACAAAAAGGTCCGGTGAGGTCCGGAATTGTATTATCCTAATCTGCGGATTGGACGGAGTGTTTGGGATGTCCTTGTGATGTGTCATCCTGATTTGTGTATGATTTGGAGGTCCGGAAGTACCTCTTGCATTATGACAGTGGCGACAGACTGTGTTCTTGAAGTTCCGGATGAGGAAGACAAGAGATCCCAGTAAGTAGAGGAAGTGCGGATGTATCCGGACATTCAGACAAGCTTGTGAAGGTTCTTGGATCATGTTTAGGTTGTGTTGTTGGTCCGCATTGATGGTAGAGCCCGGAATTGAAGTTATTCTTCCGGATGAAGTTCTTGCTCTGTTTAGCCGACCGGATGAGTTGTTCATCCTGCGAATGTTCTTGTGATGGCCGACCGGATGTGTTATTCATCTTGCGGATACTCCTATGGTTGTTTGCCGACTTAGATGTTTGTTCCTAAGTTGATGTCTTGTATAAATAACGGTTTGTGAGTTCATTTCAAAGCGTGGTGGTGTGTGGATGAGTGTGGCATAGTGAAGAAACGTGCGAAAGGCAGAGCAGAGATTTTTGGGCTTAATTGGAACTGATCCGGACATGGTAGAGATGTCATTCTCCAGTTCAAGACTGTGATTTTTATCACTTTGTAGACAGTGTGTCTCCTTGTAGGCAGTGGGCCTCTTTGTGAGCAGTGTGCTCGGGCAGTGAGCCCTTATTGGCATGTGCCATTCATTTTTCTTTATTCTTCTAACAGAGAATAATTCTTGGGTTAATCACCCCGTGGTTTTTCCCTTAACCGGGTTTTCCACGTCAAAATCTTGGTGTTCAATGTGTTGATGCTTATCTGCTCTTGTGTTTATGTATTATGCTTCCATGGATGATTATTTGATATGCTGCTAACTAACAACAAAGAATCAAGTGTTTGAAAGAACAAGAAGTTTTATACAACTGATTCACCCCCCCCTCTCAGTTGTATGCCCTAGATCCAACAATTGGTATCAGAGCTAAGTTCCTCTGATAGGAGCTTAACCGCTTGAGGAGATCCAGGATGTCGTCATACAAGAAGGATAGTCCGAAGTTCGATGGAACCAACTTCACTCTCTGGAAAGGTCGCATGAAGTGTCACTTGGAATGTATGGGAAAAGCATACTTGGCTATGATTTTAAAACCATATGTACCTCCACAAGGTGGTCCGACAACTCTAAATGAAATCACAGAAGCTGAAAACAATCTGCGGACCAAGGAAGCTCTTCTAAGCGCATTGAATGACTCAGATCTCTCGAATGTCATTGACCTACCAACTGCATATGAGATCCTAACTAAACTGGAACTTCTGTATGAAGGAGATGAGTTTGTCAAAAGTGCAAGGTTGCAAAGTCTGAAAGGGAAATTTGAAAGATTGAAAATGAGAGATGATGAAAACATCACTACCTTTATGCCAAGAGTAAATGAGCTGGTATGTGGAATCAGAAATGCTGGTGGAACTTTAGATGAAAATGAGATTGTCTGCAAAATCCTAAGATCCCTTCCTGCTGCCTACAAAATCAAAGTTGCTGCCATTGATGAATTCAGAGCCCACACAACTGTCACAAGAGAACAACTGGCTGGCAAACTAGCTGCATTTGAAATGACCGAGTTTGGAGATGATCCTCCCAAGACTGAATCTGCTTTCAAAGCCAGTGCCTATGTGAAAGGCAAACAGAGATTTGATCCGGGTGAAAACTCATCAAGGAAAATGTCATGGTATGATCAAGCAAGTAGAGACTGTTGCAAGTATGAGGTGAGCCATTGTTGTCATTGATGTCAACATACTCATACTGCATTGACAAGAAGGATTTAATGAGCTTTGTGCTGAGGATATTGAGAAAATTAGCCTCAGTCAGGAACAGTGAAGAACAGTGATGAGAAGAAGGTAAATATACTGTATAGAATGAGAACCGGAGGATGCGGATTAAAGGGTTAGTAGATATGAGTCTTGAGATGCTACAGTTAAGATTTCAGAGGTCCGCATGAAGATCTGAAGGAGTTATGGCTGCCGGTATAGAACCGGGTCCGGCAAGTATCCGGAGGTGACAGAGGATCACAAAAAGGTCCGGTGAGGTCCGGAATTGTATTATCATAATCTGCGGATTGGAAGGAGTGTTTTAGATGTCCTTGTGATGTGTCATCCTGATTTGTGTGTGATTTGGAGGTCCGGAAGTACCTCTTGCATTATGACAGTGACGACAGACTGTGTTCTTGAAGTTCCGGATGAGGAAGACAAGAGATCCCAGTAAGCAGAGAAAGTGCGGATGTATCCGGACATTCGGACAGACTTGTAAAGGTTCTTGAATCATGTTTAGGTTGTGTTGTTGGTCCGCATTGATGGTAGAGCCCGGAATTGAAGTTATTCTTCCGGATGAAGTTCTTGCTCTGTGTAGCCGACCGGATGAGTTGTTCATCCTGCGAATGTTCTTGTGATGGCCGACCGGATGTGTTATTCATCTTGCGGATGCTCCTATGGTTGTTTGCCGACTTAGATGCTTGTTCCTAAGTCGATGTCTTGTATAAATAATGATTTGTGAATCCATTTCAGTGTGTGGCATGTGGATGAGTAAGGTGTAGCGAAGAAAGGTGCGAAAGGCAGAGCAGAGATTGTTGGGCTTAATTGGAACTGATCCGGACATGGTAGAGATGTCATTCTCCAGTTCAAGACTGTGATTTTTATCACTCTGTAGACAGTGTGTCTCCTTGTAGGCAGTGGGCCTCTTTGTGAGCAGTGTGCTCGGGCAGTGAGCCCTTATTGGCATGTGCCATTCATTTTTCCTTATTCTTCTAACAGAGAATAATTCTTGGGTTAATCACCCCGTGGTTTTTCCCTTAACCGGGTTTTCCACGTCAAAATCTTGGTGTTCAATGTGTTGAAGCTTATCTGCTCTTGTGTTTATGTATTGTGCTTCCATGAATGATTATTTGATATGCTGCTAACTAACAACAGAGAATTAAGTGTTTGAAAGAGAACAAGTTCTATACAACTGATTCACCCCCCCCCCCTCTCAGTTGTATGCCCTAGATCCAACAATTGGTATCAGAGCCGAGTTCCTCTAATAGGAGCTTAACCGCTTGAGGTGATCCAGGATGTCGTCTTACAAGAAGGATAGTCCGAAGTTCGATGGAACCAACTTCACTCTCTGGAAAGGTCGCATGAAGTGTCATTTGGAATGTATGGGAAAAGCATACTTGGCTATGATTTCAAAACCATATATACCCCCACAAGGTGGTCCGACAACTCCTGATGAAACCACAGAAGCTGAAAACAATCTGCGGACCAAGGAAGCTCTTCTAAGCGCATTGAATGACTCAGATCTCTCGAATGTCATTGACCTACCAACTGCATATGAGATCCTAACTAAACTGGAACTTCTGTATGAAGGAGATGAGTTTGTCAAAAGTGCAAGGTTGCAAAGTCTGAAAGGGAAATTTGAAAGATTGAAAATGAGAGATGATGAAAACATTACTACCTTTATGCCAAGAGTAAATGAGCTGGTATGTGGAATCAGAAATGCTGGTGGAACTCTAGATGAAAATGAGATTGTCTGCAAAATCCTAAGATCCCTTCCTGCTGCCTACAAAATCAAAGTTGCTGCCATTGATGAATTCAGAGCCCACACAACTGTCACAAGAGAACAATTGGCTGGCAAACTAGCTGCATTTGAAATGACCGAGTTTGGAGATGATCCACCCAAGACTGAGTCTGCTTTTAAAGCCAGTGCCTATGTGAAAGGCAAACAGAGATTTGATCCGGGTGAAAACTCATCAAGGAAAATGTCATGGTATGATCAAGCAAGAAGAGACATGGAAGAAGAAGAAGCAGAAACAGCTCAACTTGAAGCCCTCATTGCAAAGAGACTGCCAAGAGGATCCGGTAAGTATGAAGGAAAACTACCCTTTAAGTGTTTTAACTGCAATAAGATTGGTCATTTTGCCTCAAGATGTCCGGAGAGATCTGCAAGATCTAATACTCACAGACAAAGGTTTCAAAAGAATTGCTATTATGTTCATGAAGAAGATGACAATGAAGGAGTAACAGATGATGAATCAGATCCAGGAAGCAAATCCGGAAATGAGTGGGTGTTTATAGCCATCAAGGAAGAAGATTCCTTGCTCTCTGAATCTGTCAATCACAAAGTTGTTGAAAAAGCCTTGGCTGCTCAAGTGGAAGAAAAGGATGACTGGGTTATTGACAGTGGATGCTCTCACCATATGACTGGTGACAAGAATAAGTTCTTAGATTTGGAAAGATATGAAGGAGGAATGGTAAAGTTTGGTGACAATTCTGCTGGCAGAATCAGAGGTAGGGGAACTATTTCCTTTGATGGTAAGAGCAAAACAGGTAATGTACTATATGTTGAAGGATTGAAGCACAATCTTCTCAGTGTTGGTCAGTTAGTGGACAAAGGCTATGATCTCCGGTTCAAGAATGGAAAATGCAGAATCTTTACAAGCTCCGGAACTGAAATTGCATCCGGTACTCAGACAAGAGGTAACATCTTTCATCTGGTTGGTTCAAATAAAAGTTGTTTGTTTGTTCAAATTGATCAGAGTTGGTTATGGCATAGAAGAATGTGTCATGTAAATTTTGATAACATCATCAAAATAAGCAATACTCAGGCTGTGAGAGATCTTCCAAAGTTGATAAAACCTACAAACAGTGTGTGTAAAGAATGTCAGTTAGGCAAACAAAGCAGAGTCTCTTTTAAAAGCAAAGATCAGTCTTCTACCGGATTGTTGGAATTAGTACATACTGATCTATGTGGTCCGACAAGAATCAAGAGTCTGCAAGGTGATAGATATTTCATGTTGTTAATTGATGATCATTCCCGGATGATGTGGGTTACCTTTCTGAAAGAAAAATCAGAAGCTTTTGAGAAGTTCAAAATCTTCAAAGCTATGGTGGAGAATCAAACCGGATTGAAACTGAAGTGTCTAAGGTCTGATAGAGGTGGTGAATTTACATCTGGTGAATTCATTGACTTTTGTGAGAAACAGGGTATAAGGAGACAGTTGTCTGCTCCTAGGACTCCACAGCAGAATGGAGTAGTTGAGAGAAAGAACCGGACCATCCAGGAAGCTGCTAGGACAATGATGTTGGAAGCAAATGTTCCTCAAATGTTTTGGAAAGAAGCTATCAGCACTGCAGTCTACACTCTCAATCGAGTTCAAATCAGAAACAACACCGGTAAGACCCCCTATGAACTTTGGTTTGACATCACTCCTACTGTGAAATATTTCAGGGTATTTGGTAGCAAGTGTTATATTAAAAGAGATGAAGATCTAGGAAAGTTTGATGCTAGAAGTGATGAAGGAATTTTCTTGGGCTACTCCACTCAAAGCAAAGCATATCGGTGTTACAATAAGAGATTGAGGAAGATGATAGAAAGTACCAATGTAAAGGTTGATGAAGGAATTGAGAAGCCTTCAAGATTTTATGAATTTGATGAAGATGACCAAGATAGTGTTCAAGGAACTCAATCCTCTCCGGTGAAACAGAGTCAGCCTGATCCGGTAAATCAGGAAGAAGAGTTAGGTTTAAATGAGCCTGATCAAGAAACAGCAGTACTGGATACTCCCAAAATTCCAAGGTATGTAAAACTTAATCACTCTGAAGATCAGATCATAGGTGACAGAAGCAAAGGTGTACAAACTAGAAGGAATATTGCTCAAGATCAGAATGAATGTTGTCTGATTTCAAGGATTGAACCTAAAACAATAAATGAAGCCTGCAACGATGAAAATTGGACCAAAGCAATGGAAGATGAACTGATGCAAATTGAGAAAAATCATACTTGGGATCTTGTTCCCAGACCTAGAGACAGGAATGTAATTGGAACCAAGTGGGTCTTCCGGAACAAACTAAATGAAGCTGGTGAAGTAATCAGAAACAAAGCCAGATTGGTCTGCAAAGGCTACTCTCAAATAGAAGGAATTGACTTTGAAGAGACTTTTGCTCCGGTAGCAAGAATTGAAGCAGTCAGATTACTTCTTGCATTTGCTGCCTTCAAAGATTTCAAGGTATATCAGATGGATGTCAAGTCTGCCTTCTTAAATGGTGATCTGGAAGAAGAAGTCTACATTGAACAACCGGATGGATTTCAATTGTCTGATAATAATGATATGGTCTGCAAGTTGAAGAAAGCTTTGTATGGATTGAAGCAAGCCCCAAGAGCATGGTATGAAAGGTTGGATAAGCATCTTGTGCAGATTGGATTCAACAAAGGTACTGCTGACAGCAACTTATATTTCAAAATTGATCATGAAAACATTCTGATTGTTGAAGTGTTTGTGGATGATATCATTTTTGGAGGAAGAGATAGTATGTGTAAAACTTTTGCAAATCAGATGAAAAGTGAGTTTGAAATGTCTATGCTTGGTGAAATGAATTTCTTCTTGGGTCTGCAAATTACTCAAACAAAAGAAGGGATCTTCATTTCTCAGACCAAATATGTGAAAGAATTGTTAAAGAAATTTGGTATGGAAGACTCAAAGCCTATGAACACTCCTATGGCAACCGGATGTAAGTTAAGCAAAGATGATGATTCTCCAAAGGCAGATCAGACAAAGTATAGATCAATGATTGGTGGATTGTTGTATCTCACTCAAACTAGACCAGATATAATGCAAGCTGTTGGTCTTGTGGCAAGATTCCAGGCTGATCCTAGAGAATCTCATGTTATGGCAATCAAAAGAATTTTTAGATACTTGAAAGGGACAGTTGAGTATGGTCTATGGTATCCTAGAGATCCGGATTTTTCTCTTCATGCTTACACAGATGCAGATTGGGCAGGAGATGTGGATGACCGGAAGAGCACTAGTGGTGGAGCATTCTTTTTGGGGAAGAGATTGGTTTCTTGGCTAAGCAAGAAACAAGATGCAATATCTCTGTCTACAACTGAAGCAGAATACATTGCAGCAGCAGGTAGTTGCACTCAAATCTTGTGGATGAAGCAGATGCTAAGAGACATCAAAGTTGAATATGAGGAGCCTATCACAATTTTCTGTGATAATTCAAGTGCAATTAATATTTCCAAGAATCCGGTATTGCATTCTAAGACTAAGCACATATCTATCAAATTTCACTTTTTGAGAGAACAAGTAAACAAGGAAGAAGTCAGATTGGAGTATGTTCCCTCCAAGGATCAGATTGCAGATATTTTTACAAAACCTCTTCCCAAGGACTCTTTTGAATATCTCCGGGAGAAGTTAGGGGTCATGGCCCCTCCGGTGATGAACTAAGATGCACTGATGTGCATCAGTCCGGTGGCAATCACAGTCATATCTTGTGATCCGGACTAATGGGGAGCTGCAACTAAGGGGGAGCAGCTGGTATTATTCTGATGCATAAGAGTTGCAAGTATGAGCCCTTTGCCATTGATGTCAAAGGGGGAGAGAAGACATGTGAAAAACAAGTTGTTGATAGGGGGAGCTGTGACAGAAAAGAGAAGTTCTTGTCTTGATGGTTTTTCACATCATATGTTGCCATCAATGACAAAGGGGGAGATTGTTGCAAGTATGAGGTGAGCCATTGTTGTCATTGATGTCAACATACTCATACTGCATTGACAAGAAGGATTTAATGAGCTTTGTGCTGAGGATATTGAGAAAATTAGCCTCAGTCAGGAACAGTGAAGAACAGTGATGAGAAGAAGGTAAATATACTGTATAGAATGAGAACCGGAGGATGCGGATTAAAGGGTTAGTAGATATGAGTCTTGAGATGCTACAGTTAAGATTTCAGAGGTCCGCATGAAGATCTGAAGGAGTTATGGCTGCCGGTATAGAACCGGGTCCGGCAAGTATCCGGAGGTGACAGAGGATCACAAAAAGGTCCGGTGAGGTCCGGAATTGTATTATCATAATCTGCGGATTGGAAGGAGTGTTTTAGATGTCCTTGTGATGTGTCATCCTGATTTGTGTGTGATTTGGAGGTCCGGAAGTACCTCTTGCATTATGACAGTGACGACAGACTGTGTTCTTGAAGTTCCGGATGAGGAAGACAAGAGATCCCAGTAAGCAGAGAAAGTGCGGATGTATCCGGACATTCGGACAGACTTGTAAAGGTTCTTGAATCATGTTTAGGTTGTGTTGTTGGTCCGCATTGATGGTAGAGCCCGGAATTGAAGTTATTCTTCCGGATGAAGTTCTTGCTCTGTGTAGCCGACCGGATGAGTTGTTCATCCTGCGAATGTTCTTGTGATGGCCGACCGGATGTGTTATTCATCTTGCGGATGCTCCTATGGTTGTTTGCCGACTTAGATGCTTGTTCCTAAGTCGATGTCTTGTATAAATAATGATTTGTGAATCCATTTCAGTGTGTGGCATGTGGATGAGTAAGGTGTAGCGAAGAAAGGTGCGAAAGGCAGAGCAGAGATTGTTGGGCTTAATTGGAACTGATCCGGACATGGTAGAGATGTCATTCTCCAGTTCAAGACTGTGATTTTTATCACTCTGTAGACAGTGTGTCTCCTTGTAGGCAGTGGGCCTCTTTGTGAGCAGTGTGCTCGGGCAGTGAGCCCTTATTGGCATGTGCCATTCATTTTTCCTTATTCTTCTAACAGAGAATAATTCTTGGGTTAATCACCCCGTGGTTTTTCCCTTAACCGGGTTTTCCACGTCAAAATCTTGGTGTTCAATGTGTTGAAGCTTATCTGCTCTTGTGTTTATGTATTGTGCTTCCATGAATGATTATTTGATATGCTGCTAACTAACAACAGAGAATTAAGTGTTTGAAAGAGAACAAGTTCTATACAACTGATTCACCCCCCCCCCCCTCTCAGTTGTATGCCCTAGATCCAACAGAGACATGGAAGAAGAAGAAGCAGAAACAGCTCAACTTGAAGCCCTCATTGCAAAGAGACTGCCAAGAGGATCCGGTAAGTATGAAGGAAAACTACCCTTTAAGTGTTTCAACTGCAATAAGATTGGTCATTTTGCCTCAAGATGTCCGAAGAGATCTGCAAGATCTAATACTCACAGACAAAGGTTTCAAAAGAATTGCTATTATGTTCATGAAGAAGATGACAATGAAGGAGTAACAGATGATGAATCAGAACTAGGAAACAAATCCGGAAATGAGTGGGTGTTTATAGCCATCAAGGAAGAAGATTCAATACTCTCTGAATCTGTCAATCACAAAGTTGTTGAAAAAGCCTTGGCTGCTCAAGTGGAAGAAAAGGATGATTGGGTTATTGACAGTGGATGTTCTCACCATATGACTGGTGACAAGAATAAGTTCTTAGATTTGGAAAGATATGAAGGAGGAATGGTAAAGTTTGGTGACAATTCTGCTGGCAGAATCAGAGGTAGGGGAACTATTTCCTTTGATGGTAAGAGCAAAACAGGAAATGTACTGTATGTTGAAGGATTGAAGCACAATCTTCTCAGTGTTGGTCAGTTAGTGGACAAAGGCTATGATCTCCGGTTCAAGAATGGAAAATGCAGAATCTTTACAAGCTCCGGAACTGAAATTGCATCCGGTACTCAGACAAAAGGTAATATCTTTCATCTGGTTGGTTCAAATAAAAGTTGTTTGTTTGTCCAAATTGATCAGAGTTGGTTATGGCATAGAAGAATGTGTCATGTAAATTTTGATAACATCATCAAGATAAGCAATACTCAGGCTGTGAGAGATCTTCCAAAATTGATGAAACCTACAAATAGTGTGTGTAAAGAATGTCAGTTAGGTAAACAAAGCAGAGTCTCTTTCAAAAGCAAAGATCAGTCTTCTACTGGATTGTTGGAATTAGTACATACTGATCTATGTGGTCCGACAAGAATCAAGAGTCTGCAAGGTGATAGATATTTCATGTTGTTAATTGATGATCATTCCCGGATGATGTGGGTTACCTTTCTAAAAGAAAAATCAGAAGCTTTTGAGAAGTTCAAAATCTTCAAAGCTATGGTGGAGAATCAAACCGGATTGAAACTAAAGTGTCTAAGGTCTGATAGAGGTGGTGAATTTACATCTGGTGAATTCATTGACTTTTGTGAGAAACAGGGTATAAGGAGACAGTTGTCTGCTCCTAAGACTCCACAGCAGAATGGAGTAGTTGAGAGAAAGAACCGGACCATCCAGGAAGCTGCTAGGACAATGATGTTGGAAGCAAATGTTCCTCAAATGTTTTGGAAAGAAGCTATCAGCACCGCAGTCTACACTCTAAATCGAGTTCAAATCAGAAACAACATCGGTAAGACCCCCTATGAACTTTGGTTTGGCATCACTCCTACTGTGAAATATTTCAGAGTATTTGGTAGCAAGTGTTATATTAAAAGAGATGAAGATCTAGGAAAGTTTGATGCTAGAAGTGATGAGGGAATTTTCTTGGGCTACTCCACTCAAAGCAAAGCATACCGGTGCTACAATAAGAGATTGAGGAAGATGATAGAAAGCACCAATGTGAAAGTTGATGAAGGAATTGAGAAACCTTCAAGATTTTATGAGCTTGATGAAGATGACCAAGACAATGTTCAAGGAACTCAATCCTCTCCGGTGAGACAGAGTCAGCCTGATCCGGTAAATCAGGAAGAAGAGATAGGTTTGAATGAGCCTGATCAAGAAACAGCAGTGCTGGATACTCCCAAAATTCCAAGGTATGTAAGACTGAACCACTCTGAAGATCAGATCATAGGTGACAGAAGCAAAGGTGTACAAACTAGAAGGAATATTGCTCAAAATCAGAATGAATGTTGTCTGATTTCAAAGATTGAACCTAAAACAATAAATGAAGCCTGCAATGATGAAAACTGGACCAAAGCAATGGAAGATGAATTGATGCAAATTGAGAAAAATCATACTTGGGATCTTGTTCCCAGACCTAGAGACAGGAATGTAATTGGAACCAAGTGGGTCTTCCAGAACAAACTAAATGAAGCTGGTGAAGTAATCAGAAACAAAGCTAGATTGGTCTGCAAAGGCTACTCTCAAATAGAAGGAATTGACTTTGAAGAGACTTTTGCTCCGGTGGCAAGAATTGAAGCAGTCAGATTACTTCTTGCATTTGCTGCCTTCAAAGACTTCAAGGTATATCAGATGGATGTCAAGTCTGCCTTCCTAAATGGTGATCTGGAAGAAGAAGTCTACATTGAACAACCGGATGGATTTCAATTGTCTGATAATAATGATATGGTCTGCAAGTTGAAGAAAGCTTTGTATGGATTGAAGCAAGCCCCAAGAGCATGGTATGAAAGGTTGGATAAGCATCTTGTGCAGATTGGATTCAACAAAGGTACTGCTGACAGTAACTTATATTTCAAAATTGATCATGAAAACATTCTGATTGTTGAAGTGTTTGTGGATGATATCATTTTTGGAGGAAGAGATAGTATGTGCAAAACTTTTGCTAATCAGATGAAAAGTGAGTTTGAAATGTCTATGCTTGGTGAAATGAATTTCTTCTTGGGTCTGCAAATTACTCAAACAAAAGAAGGGATCTTCATTTCTCAAACCAAATATGTGAAAGAATTGTTAAGGAAATTTGGTATGGAAGACTCAAAGCCAATGAACACTCCTATGGCAACCGGATGTAAGCTAAGCAAAGATGATGATTCTCCAAAAGCAGATCAGACAAAGTATAGATCAATGATTGGTGGATTGTTGTATCTCACTCAAACTAGACCAGATATAATGCAGGCTGTTGGTCTTGTGGCAAGATTCCAGGCTGATCCTAGAGAATCTCATGTTATGGCAATCAAAAGAATTTTTAGGTACTTGAAAGGAACAGCTGAGTATGGTCTATGGTACCCTAGAGATCCGGATTTCTCTCTTCATGCTTACACAGATGCAGATTGGGCAGGAGATGTGGATGACCGGAAAAGCACTAGTGGTGGAGCATTATTTTTGGGGAAGAGATTGGTTTCTTGGCTAAGCAAGAAACAAGATGCAATATCTCTGTCTACAACTGAAGCAGAATACATTGCAGCAGTAGGTAGTTGCACTCAAATCTTATGGATGAAGCAGATGCTAAGAGACATCAAAGTTGAATATGAGGAGCCTATCACAATTTTCTGTGATAATTCAAGTGCAATTAATATTTCCAAGAATCCGGTATTGCATTCTAAGACTAAGCACATATCTATCAAATTTCACTTTTTGAGAGAACAAGTAAACAAGGAAGAAGTCAGATTGGAGTATGTTCCCTCCAAGGATCAGATTGCAGATATCTTTACAAAACCTCTTCCCAAGGACTCTTTTGAATATCTCCGGGAGAAGTTAGGGGTCATGGCCCCTCCGGTGATGAACTAAGATGCACTGATGTGCATCAGTCCGGTGGCTATCACAGTCATATCTTGTGATCCGGACTAATGGGGAGCTGCAACTAAGGGGGAGCAGCTGGTATGATTCTGATATATGAGAATTGCAAGTATGAGCCCTTTGCCATTGATGTCAAAGGGGGAGAGAAGACATGTGAAAAACAAGTGGTTGATGATCAAAGGGGGAGCAGTAAAGGAAGAGAAGACATATGAAAAGTTGAAGTTCTTGTCTTAATGGTTTTTCACATCATATGTTGCCATCAATGACAAAGGGGGAGATTGTTGCAAGTATGAGGTGAGCCATTGTTGTCATTGATGTCAACATACTCATATTGCATTGACAAGAAGGATTTGATGAGCTGTGTGCTGAGAATATTGAGAAAATTAGCCTCAGTCAGGAACAGTGAAGAACAGTGATGAGAAGAAGGCAAATGTACTGTATAGGATGAGAACCGGAGGATGCGGATTAAAGGGTTAGTAAATATGAGTCTTGAGATGCTTCAGTTAAGATTTCAGAGGTCCGCATGAAGATCTGAAGGAGTTGTGGCTGTCAGTATAGAACCGGTTCTGGCAAGTATCCAGAGGTGACAGAGGATCACAAAAAGGTCCGGTGAGGTCCGGAATTGTATTATCCTAATCTACGGATTGGACGGAGTGTTTGGGATGTCCTTGTGATGTGTCATCCTGATTTGTGTATGATTTCGAGGTCTGGAAGTACCTCTTGCATTATGACAGTGGCGACAGACTGTGTTCTTGAAGTTCCGGATGAGGAAGACAAGAGATCCCAGTAAGTAGAGGAAGTGCGGATGTATCCGGACATTCAGACAGGCTTGTGAAGGTTCTTCGATCATGTTTAGGTTGTGTTGTTGGTCCGCATTGATGGTAGAGCCCGGAATTGAAGTTATTCTTCCGGATGAAGTTCTTGCTCTGTTTAGCCGACCGGATGAGTTGTTCATCCTGCGAATGTTCTTGTGATGGCCGACCGGATGTGTTATTCATCTTGCGGATACTCCTATGGTTGTTTGCCGACTTAGATGTTTGTTCCTAAGTCGATGTCTTGTATAAATAACGGTTTGTGAGTTCATTTCAAAGCGTGGTGGTGTGTGGATGAGTGTGGCATAGCGAAGAAACGTGCGAAAGGCAGAGCAGAGATTTTTGGGCTTAATTGGAACTGATCCGGACATGGTAGAGATGTCATTCTCCAGTTCAATACTATGATTTTTATCACTTTGTAGACAGTGTGTCTCCTTGTAGGCAGTGGGCCTCTTTGTGAGCAGTGTGCTCGGGCAGTGAGCCCTTATTGGCATGTGCCATTCATTTTTCTTTATTCTTCTAACAGAGAATAATTCTTGGGTTAATCACCCCGTGGTTTTTCCCTTAACCGGGTTTTCCACGTCAAAATCTTGGTGTTCAATGTGTTGATGCTTATCTGCTCTTGTGTTTATGTATTATGCTTCCATGGATGATTATTTGATATGCTGCTAACTAACAACAAAGAATCAAGTGTTTGAAAGAACAAGAAGTTTTATACAACTGATTCACCCCCCCCTCTCAGTTGTATGCCCTAGATCCAACATACCTCGCATACAACCCCATCTTCATCCGCTATCTACTGTAAAATGTCATGTCCTAGCACCTCTCTCATTGGTCCCTAATGTAAGATTGATTAAATAAGAGTCAACACATGTATGATGCACAAGACTAAATTTTATAAAATTTAAAAATATTCAAAATGTATGTACCTCATCATGAGCAACCTATGTAGCTCCATGGATGACCCTCCCAATCCCACTAAGCTTGGTGGAATTGAGGGTCATCACAATGTTTTCATCAAACAAAAGACCATGGAATGATCCTGGTGTGTAAGGTGGCACAATGCCAACATCAGGTTGTGATGGAGTTTGTTGTTGTGGCACTGTGTTAGTCATATGTGTAGCTCACTAATCACTATGCTGACTAACAAATGTGGACATGGTCTCAAGAGGGATGTTGTACTCAGAACTGACAAACTAATAAACAGAAAGTAGATCCTATTCCAGACATGTACTCAATCTGTGTAAAGCACTCTCTCCAGAAGTCGACACCACATCAGATGGTGAAACTACGTCAGCATGTATGTAAGGATCATAACTGGCAGAAGTCGAATCAACTGATCCTATGCTGGTGTTTAGACGCAACATATATCTACTAACACGATCTGATGCCAAATGGTCAACGTCACTAGTAATAGAACCTAAACTTTCAAAAATACGTTGTCTCGATGATGTAACTGCCACCTCAGTTGACCATCCTAGATCCAACATTTTTGGAAGTACCAAAAGGTTCAGACCCACTAATGCCCTCTTATTTTCGGGCAGAGCTCGATCAAGACATCAGAATTTCTCTAAAAACCTCCCATGACCTTGTCCCACATGTTTTGGTATAGATGTGAAATCAACATCAAGTCATAAATGAGTAAAAGCAAAGTTGTTTGAAAAAATACAAAGGCAACTCATCATTGTGTGGCCATATATGATGTGTTGCTAACCACTTAGGATATATAAGTGGTGCAGCAATAACATCTGTACACATGGTGACAAAATAGTCCCGAACTCTGTCATGTCCATGATAATGTGGAAACATACTATGCACCATATTTGATGAAGGGGTAAATCATAAAACACACAATAACAGAAATTGAATACAGAGAATAGAATGTTCTTTTATTGATCTGGGCAACTTATTACATTACAGAAGCTTGATTACAATCAGAGGAATTAGTCCTCCTCAGGCTGCAACACACTACAGCTACCATCACCAGGCTCTGGAATCTTTCGCCTTCTGTAACCCCCAAATCAGCTAGGGTTTCTGTTTTCCCACCTATTCTTGACTCTACACTTTCCCCCTTTGCTTGCTATCAAATCTTTTGTTGAGATTCTCTTCCACCTTCAGGGAAAACTGGTACACATCTTCTATGGTGGTCATTCTGACTAGGCTCAACTCCTCTTGAATACTCGGCCTCAACCCATTAATGTAACAGGCTACCTTCTCCTTGTTGGGCTCTGCATGGCCTGTCCTGATAGTAATTTTATAAAACTCTTTTGTATACTCCTTAACAGACTTGTTACCTTGCTTCAGTCCTTGCAACTTCTTCAGCAACTCCATCTCATAGTCCACAGGAATGAACTGCTTCTTCAGTTTCTCCACCATCCGATCCCATCTAGTGATCTTTGCTTTTCCTCTTCTGTTCCTCTCTAATTGGACCTCCTTCCACCAAATATTGGCGTGGCCCTTCAACTTTGTTTTTGCAAACTTAACCCGATCTGGGTCCTCCACATCTTCATACTCAAAATACTCCTCCATGTCATTGATCCAATCGATAAGCTGTTCTGGATTCAAATCTCCAGAATATGTAGAAACTTCAATCCTGGGCCTCTTTCTGATCTTTGAAATGACCCTCAACAACCTTACTTCTGCAGCATCTTCGGCAACTTCTTGTTCTTCCTCAGATGGCTCTTCTTCAACTTCATCTTCACTTTCTTCTCTTGTCCTTGGCTCAAACCCTCTTCATAGTTCCTCTTGCAATGCATCGATTTGCCTTTGTAGGGCTCTAAAACCCTCTTCCGTCAAAGCATTCCTCCCAACACAATTTCTTCATGAAGGCATCTTGATCTACGCAACAAACCCACAACCTCAGATCCTGGTGCAAACTACCTCACGGTCGGCGATCTGTCTACACACTCAGGAACCCTCGCTCTGATACCACTTGATGAAGGGGTAAATCATAAAACACACAATAACAGAAATTGAATACATGGAATAGAACGTTCTTTTATTCATCTGGGCAACTTATTACATTACAGAAGCTTGATTACAATCAGAGGAATTAGTCCTCCTCAGGCTGCAACACACTACAGCTACCATCACCAGGCTCTGGAATCTTTCACCTTCTGTAACCCCCAAATCAGCTAGGGTTTCTATTTTCCCACCTATTCTTGACTCTACACTTTCCCCCTTAACTCTACTACTGCCCAGGGTCCCCAAAATAGCCATAAATAGCACGTTTTCAGTGGCATCCCGCTAAATTTCGAAATTTACAACACCCTATAAAAGTAGGTAAACTTCCGGGAAGCGTAACTTTTGATCCAGGTGTCCGATTGACGAACCGTTTTATGCGTCGGAAAGCTCGTGATGTGAACTATCACGCCAAAAATCCGTAAATGGATTTTTGTCAACTTTTTAGGACATTTAGGGAAGTTTTAGTGCCTCATATCTCGTTTCGGAAATTTTTAGGGGCTTTTCAGAAAACAAAAACTTTAATATCTTTCAGCTCACAAATGATCTTTCCCTGATTCCTTTGCCAAAGGTCTTATATTTCCATTTAGTATCTTTTTGCAAGTTTTCGCTTCAATCCGTGCCCAACTGCAAACTTTCTAAAAATAGCAGGTAGACTTTCCAAAACAGGCAGGTTGCTATTCTTAGCAGTTTTGGAAAAACTAAAAGTCCTACAACATTATTTTGGATATTATGGAATCAAAAACACTAATTCTGGGAAGAAATAAAAACAACTACAATGATTTGGAATTAACTTCTTTTTTGGGTGATGCAAGATTGCCCTTACACCACTGGATGCTCCTGCATCAATATTCAATGAAACAAACCTATTAACTTCTAGCCATTTCACTGTCCCAGTAACATTACTAGCAAGTGACACATAAAAATCCTCAATACTCAAATCATCGTAGGGATTGTATGATTTGACTATGTCAATCATACGTGCAAACTCTGCTCTAGTCCCCACCAACTTGTCTCTATTAGATAGGTTAGGTGTATTATGGATTGTCTGATCTAAATGTGTGAAAACATTATTAAGTCTATCAAGAGTGGCAGCATATAAATCACTCGTACTTACACTATGTGTATCACCACTATTATGCTCATTATCATGGCCATCACTATGATGCGATGCCATGTCAGATGTCAGTGCAAATTTCAGCATTTTAAAAAATTTAACATACATTTAATTTATAATTTAATGAATTTATATGTGCATTCAATTTTTACATTTAAAATAACAAAACTAAAAACATTTAAAATCTAAGAATTAAATACACATGAACAATCTACACGTTTAAATTAACTTTACAAAACTATATAAACATTTAAAATTTAAAAATTAAATATACATTCAATCTAATACATCTATTTCAATCTAATGCATCTATTTGTAAAACATCATTTATTGTTTATTGTTGTACTCTAAACCTTTGTTTGTAGTTGGAAATGCTCTAGTAGACATGTATGCAAAATGTGGAAGCATAGACAAGGCACGTGAACTGTTTGACATAATGTCTCAAAGAGATGTCATCTCATGGAATGGAATGATTGTAGGCAGCCCGCTTAAATTTGATAGTTGTATAGTTGTATTTAGGCATTTTTGTTGTAAAATACAATCAAAATTTTAAAAAAATTGTATCATATGAAAGGAAAGATTTTGGACAAACTGTCTAAAATTATATAAGATTATGATGATATATATATATTTAATTTTTATATGATTTACTTATACTAAGGCATTTTATAGTATTTGAAGGGCACCATTGAATAGATAACTGCCATTAAAAAGTTGTTTGACAGGCAAGGTGGACTGTCACATTTAATCCCTGATTGCAGGATATGCACAAAATGGATGTGTTGAAAAGGCTTTAGAAACTTTCAAGCAAATGCAATTGACAGGTGTAAAGACAAATTCCACAACCTTTTCCAATAGGGCTTAAATTTGACAATTGACCTTGCCTGTCAAGCAATTTTTTTATGATAGTTATCTATTCAATAGTACCCTTGAAATACTATGGTAGCTATCTATGACAAGGCACATGAACTATTTGACATAATGCCTCAAAGAGATGTCATCTCATGGAATGGAATGATTGTAGGCAGCCCGCTTAAATTTGACAGTTGTATAGTTGTATTTAGGCATTTTTGTTGTAAAATACAATCAAAATTTAAAAAAGATTGTATCATATGAAAGGAAAGATTTTGGACAAACTGTCAAAAATTATATAAGATTATGATGATATATATATTTAATTTTTATACGATTTACTTTTACCAAGGTATTTTATAGTATTTGAAGGGCACCATTGAATAGAGGGTCATCCCACAATAATGGGTTACACTTTTTGGCCAAACTTGACATTGAAATCAACATTTTGAACTAAATCTTCACTTTCTGACATCTATAACCACTAAACCATTAGGAATTTGAAGATCATGTGAACTAGTGATTTGTGAGATTTTGTTTGTAGATTCTAAATATATTTTTTGACAAAAATTTGGAGTTAAATTGTAAAATTGTTTGCATCTCCTTTGATAACTAGTTTTTAATAGTAAACAACATATTTTTAAAGCGATGTGTATTCTGTAGCACATAACTTTTTTTATAAAAAGGATAAAATTTTGATTCTTTTGAATTTAGATTGGTGACACCAATATATAGGGCATGCATTTGGTTTCATAATTTTTTCTTGAATATTTTTTTTAATTAAGTTTTAAAGTCAAACCAATTATAATTTAGACATGGGCATATTCCGTAAAACATAACTTTTTCTGTATGTATCAAAATTCATTTTTTCTTTTTTTTGTTGAAACAAGGACATCAATACCTAGGGCATAGATATTTTTCAAAAAAAAAATCACTAATTTACTAATTCTCCATGTGTGTAGAATAGAGAACTTGATGTTCGGTTAAAAACCTACATTCACAAGAAATAAAAATAAATATAATAATCAAATTAAATAATTTAAAATTATACTTTTTGGGAAGCTTATAATAAGGACTACATACTTACAACATATAAATTTTAAATGAATTCATTTGATCCCCCAAAAGGTAAATCAAAAGTGATTTTTTATTAGCATTTTGATAGGTGTAGAGGAGACTCCATTATAGGTATGGTTTAAAACTAGCGGGTTCTATCTAAGGGGGTTTGAATCTAAAGGGTTTGATCAAATCCTCTTCAATTAAAATCCTTTAAATGGAACCTTTCAAGGCTTAAATCATTATATTTTCTAAAAATATGTGATTTCAACAAAAATCAGGATGTCCCAGAAAGTGTAACCCATTATTGTGGCAGCACCCTAGATAACTGTCATTAAAAAGTTGCTTGACAGGCAAGGTGGACTATCACATTTAAGCCCTGATTGCAAGATATGCACAAAATGGATGTGTTGAAAAGGCTTTAGAAACTTTCAATAAAATGCAATTGGTAGGTGTAAAGCCAAATTCCACAACCTTTGCCAGCAGGGCTTAAATTTGACAGTCGACCTTGCCTGTCAAGTAATTTTTTTATGACAGTTATCTATTCAATAGTACCCTTCAAATACTATGACATGTCTTAATATAAATAAATCATATAAAAATTAAATATATATATCGTCATAATCTTATATAATTTTTGACAGTTTGTCAAAAATCTCTCCTTTCATATGATACAGTCTTTTTAAAATTTGGATTGTATTTTACAGCAAAAAAACCTAAATACAGCTATACAACTGTCAAATTTAAGCCTTGTTTGCCAGTATCCTTCCTACCTGTGCCAAAATGGGAGCATTGGAATAGGGTATGGACATCCATCAAAGCATAATGGAAGGGGGATTTTTCTCTGATATTATAGTGTCCACTGCCCTAGTAGACATGTATGCAAAATGTGGAAGCATAGACATGGCATGTGCACTATTTGACGGAATGCCTCAAAAAGATGTCATCTCATGGAATGCAATGATTGTAGGATATGCACAAAATGGACTTTGCAACATGCAGTGCAATGCAGTGTTGGAAAGGCTTTAGAAACTTTCAAGCAAATGCCATTGGCAGGTGTAAAGACAAATTCCACAACCTTTTCCAGCATCCTTCCTACCTGTGCCAAAATGGAAGCGTTGGAATAGGGTATGGACATCTATTGAAGCATAATGGAAGGGGGATTTTTGTCTGATATTATAGTGTCAACTGCCCTGGTAGACATGTATGAAAAATGTCGAAGCATAGACATGACACGTGAACTATTTGACAAAATTTTTTAGAGATATATTTTTTATTTCATAGCTCAGTTTGAGCATTGCATGTTAATACATGCATAATATGTTTATTTTATTTTAGAGCCTATTAAAAACTTAAAAAAGAGTGGTTATTTTTGTAATTATATATACATGAAACAATCTGCAATGGGAGTATGGTTTTTTCTTTTCCAGTATTTTTTTCTCTACAAGGTTCGGTATGGTATTCTTATGCTTCTAAAATAAAATGAACATAAGAGTACATTCCAATAAACTTCAGTCATGTAAGGTGGCATTCTCATATACATAAAGGATTATGTACTATTCAAACTTCAAAGAACATCATTATTCATTTAACGAATATGCTGAGTTTCATTGTAAATTGAATTTACAGTTTCTTGGAGCAGGTTGTGCTTCATTGTCTTCTATTTAGAAGCTTCTATTTTATGCATATCATGCTTGCATTGTGTTTCATGAGAGGGCATTTGTTTGAGGGATTCTATAAAAATAGTCATGCCATTCCACCAAGAACAAAGATTCCCCTTCCATTTTGAAGCTCCCATTTTGGCACAAGCAAAAACCAGACAAGCAAAGGTTTGGGAATTGTTTTTTACACATGTTGATTTAATTGCATGAAATTTTCAAAATCCTTTTCAAACAATCCCAACATTCATGATTAGGGTTTATTCAAATCAAAAGGTGGCTATTGTTTATTTATCACAATGGTACATGTGGGTGTAGAAGAACAGTACCTGGAGACCTGGCAACTTACAGTGCAGTGTTGGCTGGAGGTGGCAGTGCAGTTTGGCTATGGGTCGCTATCCGTCATGGGCTCTAGGTAGAACACTCCAAAACTATATCAATCTAAGAGAAAATGACAATTTTTCCTCTTTTTTTAATTTTTATTTTCTTTGGTTATGCCTAAAATCTAATCGCGTGTAACCTTACTGCCTGAGAAGGTTCCGTCAGGAAACGTACAACCACATAGGCACAACGTGGTTTTGAGCATAACAAAAATGACCATAACTAAATCACGCATAAATAATCTGCGTGGAATTATTTAGTTAGTTGAAAGTGTGACACACTATTGTGCTTTTAGCCAAGGGTAAGGAGGAATTTGTGTGCAGGTTAAAGAAGAGTTTGTATGGCCTAAAGCAAGCACCTCGGCAATGGTATTTGAAATTTGATAGTTTTATGGATGAACAAGGTTAAAAAAGATGTCATTCTGATTATTGTGTTTATTTTAAGAAATTGGGTAATGACAGCTATATTATCCTGTTGCTTTATGTTGATGGCATGCTTGTTGCCGGGTCTAACATGCAGCATATTAATGAACTTAAGAAGAAATTAGAAAATTCATTTGCTATGAAGGATTTGGGTGCAAAAAAATAGATCCTTGGTATGAGGATCACACAGAATAGGACAAATAGAAAATTAATTTTGTCTCAAAGTGAGTATGTAGAGAAGGTGTTGAAAAGTTTTAACATGGAGAATGCAAAAGCAGTTAGTACACCTTTGCCTAGTCATTTTAAGTTGACTAAGGTGATGTGTCCAAAGACATAAGAGGAGGAAGACAAAATGTCTAAGATACCATATGCATCAACAATTGGCAGCTTGATGTATGCAATGGTATGCACAAGGCCAGATATTGCACATGCAGTGGGAGTTGTGAGTAGGTATATGAGTAGTCCAGGAATGGAACATTAGAATGCGGTAAAATAAATTCTCTGATATTTGAGAGGTACTACATCAAAGAAACTATATTTTGGAGGAACTAATTCTTCTCTAAATGGATATGTTGACTTTGATCTGGCGGGTGATATTGATAGTAGGAGTACTACAGGGTATGTTTTTACTATAGGAGGTACTACAGTTAGTTGGATTTCAAGGCTTCAAAAGGTTGTTGGGCTTTCAACCATTGAAGCTGAGTATGTTGTTACTATGGAACCTAGCAAGGAGATGATTTGGTTACAATATTTTTTGGAGGAATTGGGGCAATGACAAGAAGATAGCATGTTGTACACTAAAAGCCAGAGTGCCATTCATCTTGCTAAGAATTTAGCTCTGCATTCAAAACTAAGCACATACATCTTAGATACCACTTCATCCAGTCAATTTTGGAGGATGGACAACTGAAGCTAGAGAAAATTCACACAAGTGAGAATCCTATAGATATGTTCACAAAGTTGGTTACATGGGAGAAACTGATGTCCTCATCAATTTTTGTTGGCCTTCACAACTAATAATGGTGCATATAAGAAACCAGCCATGCCTGTAATCCAGTGGGAGCTACAAGTGCAGCGATGTCATCCAAGATCAGTCTCCAAGTGGGAGATTATTTGGTGTGGAGCCTGACCATTCTCCAAGTGGGAGATTGTTGGTATGTGGTGACTGATCATGCAAGTACTGTACACTCGTAATGTATCATAATTCTAGAAGCTTCCAAAAATCTTGTTATAAGTAGCTAGGATGTATGTTGTGGGTGTGAAATTTGCGAGATTGTAATTTGTTTTGGACTGGATAATAAAATCATTGGATGGTTGAGTTTATGTGGATGTAGCCCATTTTGGGTGAACCACGTTAAATTTTTGTGTTGATCTCTTTTGTGCTATTCTTCATTGTTAGATTTGGGTTATTTAATTTGCATATAATTGTTAGTGTTTATTACTCTAATCTGCCCTAACCCTAACAACCCACTCCAAAGAAGAAGCCTCATACACGTGATACCTCCCCTCAAATGAAGTCTATTCCGAAGGGTCAAGGTGTACAAGCTCCCGTGGTTGACATAGAGAATGTGAAGAATATGAATGCTAGTGAAGGACATCATGTAGTCAAGGATGAATCCAATAAAAATCAGTCCACCTCTGCCGAAAAACAAGGTAATGCATCCTATTCCCAACCCTTATACAATTACCATTCCTATGTCAACTCCTTTGCCAAGTTATGCGCTTATTGATATGGTACAATGTTTTAGCCAAATGAAAGTTGTTGTCATCCCTGAGTTATTAAGGATCCCTAAGCATAAAGAAAGGATGTTGCAATACATTAATGCTCAAGTGAGTCAAGAGGATCAAGCAACCCTTGCTACTCCTATTGTTGGCCATGAAGATAGTAATGAGGAACAAGTGCCTGAGATTTATTTAGGGACTATGCTCATGGATGGTTCCTCAAGGATTGCGCCTTTCTATACCACCTTTCTGATTAGTGGAAACTTGGTGCACAATTGCATGTTAGACTCGAGTGCTTCTAGTAATGTGATGCCAAGGGAAGTAATGGAGTGTTTAGGACTAAAAATTTCAAAGACCTATGGCAAACACTATGCCATAGATTCTAGAGAGGTAAATGTCATTGGTATGGTCAAGGGAGTTGGTGTACAACTTGTAGGCTTCCCAAACAAATGCTTTGTCATGGATATTAGTATTGTTGAGTGCCCAGCCAAGTGGGGTATGTTGCTGTCAAGAAAGTGGGCAGCCTCTATAGGTGGGAGTTTACAAATGGATCTATCATATGCTACCATACCAGTTGATGGAAAATATGTTAAACTTTATAGAGAAAAGAAAATGGCATCCATTGTGGAAGATCCAGAAAAGGCTACTAATGAGGTGTTGTATGAAGAGGGTGAGATTGATAACTTTTGTGGCAACTTTGATGATAGCATCAGTTGCAGTACTGATCAGACTTCTACTCCAACTCCTTCATCCTTCGAAAACAATGAAGTACAGGAGATGCACTTTGATGGTACTTATTCACAGGAAGGTAATTGAGCAGGTATAGTGTCGATTTCCCCAAGTGGAGGCCAACACAAATTTAGTTTCAGACTAAACTTTGAATGCACAAACAATGTGGCGAAATATAAGGCCTTGTTGTTGGGACTAAAAATTGTAGCCAAGCATAAGATTAAGGGTTTGATTCTTATGGGTGACTCAGAGCTGATTGTGTCTCAAGTTAGAGGTGCATACATAGCCAAGGACAAAAGATTGAAAAGTTATAGGAATGTTGTTTGGGACAGCATTGAGATGTTTGATGCATTTCGCATCAAATGGATGGATGGAGAAAACAATGCAACAGCAGATGCCCTTGTTGTCATGGCTTCAAAATTTGATGCTTCCTATTCACCTTCACATTCTACTTTTAGTGTTGAAGTACTAACAAGGCCAAGCATTCTGGATAACACATATAGTGGCAGGTATTCAATGATGACCAACAGATATACCAATTTTTGAATTGCATGGGTGACTTTGAAGACCAACAAATTGATTGGAACTCCATGGTAGAGGTTGAGGATGACAAGGAGACTCTATTTAGCAATGATGTAATTCAACTTAAGACTAACACTATCCCAAGAGGGTTGGTTGCTTTAGACAGGATGTTTGATCATAATGATTGTTGTAAGACAAGAAGTAGGCCCATTCAAGACAGTGATGGAGAGGGTGTAAACTTGGGAACCAAGGCTTGTCCAAAGATGGTTTACATTAGAAAGAAGTTGAAACCAAAAGAGAGAAGGTTGTTGATTAGCTTGCTACAACAGTTCAAAAGGGGTTTTGCATGGTCCTATGATGAGTTGAAGGCCTACCGTGAGGAACTTTTCCAACATACCATCCCATTAGAAGATTATACAAAGCCATTTAGGCAGAAACAAAGGCTAATCAGTCCTAAGTTGGCACCACAAATGGAAAAGGAACTTATGAAATTGGAAGAAGGTGGGATCATAAAAGTAATCAGACATTCAAAATGGGTTTCTAACTTGGTTTTATTTAGAAAGAAGAATGGAGATATAAGGTTGTGTGTGCATTTTAGGAATTTGAACATCAAGTCACTCAAGGACAACTATCCACTACCTAGCATGGATCATCTATTGCAAAGAGTAACTGGATCAGAATTGATGTCAATGATGGATCACTTCTCAGGCTATAATCAAGTGATAGTGAAGGAGTCTGAACAGTTCAAGACAACATTCACCACTCCTTGGGGTACGTTTGTCTATGTGAGGATGTCTTTTGGCCTCAAGAATGCAGGTGCACCCTTCCAAAGGGCTATGGATATAGCCTTTGTAGGGCTTATTAATGAGATAATGGTGGTGTTTCAAGATGATATGATAACATATTCAAAGGATAGGAATGAGCATTACAAGCACTTGGAGTTAATTTTCAAGAGGTGTCTTGAGTATGGGATCTCTTTGAATCCCAAGAAGTGCTTGTTTGGTGTTGAAGAGGGCAAGTTACTTGGACACATTGTGTTAAAGAAAGGTGTGAGAATAGATCCAAAAAGGGTTAAGGCCATTGATCTAGTTCCTCAACCAAAGACCATCAAGGTTGTCCAATCATTTTGGGGGTAGATTAACTTTGTTACGAGGTTCATTCCTAACTTTGCTGAGAAAACTAAGGCCATTTGAAAGGTATTGAAGAAGGCACAATCATTTAATTGGAATGTGGAGTCAACAAATGCTTTCAAAGACATCAAAGAGGCACTTAAATATGCCCCTATCCTAGCTATCCTAGATTATACTAAGCCATTCCAGCTCTTTTCATTTCTTTATTCTACATAGTAGCTGCCATCCTACATCAAAAGAATGTGGAAGGGTATGAACAACCCATTGCTTTCTTCAACAAGTCACTACAAAATGCTGATTTGAACTATTCCACTATGTAGAAGCATGCATACACTTGTGAAGGTTGTTAAGAAGTTTAGACCCTATCTAATTAAGCAAAAATAGTTGCATATGTGCAACACACAGCTATAAGGGACATTTTTGTGCAACAAGAAGCCTCGGGTAAGAGATGTAGGTGGATCAATAAGATTCAAGAGTATGACATGGAGGTCCAACCCACAAGATTGGAGAGAGGCCAAGGTCTTGCCAAGCTTATGACTGAGTCAAATCTTGAGGCAGCTGAGGTAAATGAGGTAAGTTCTAATTCAAGTTTGCTTTCTTGTACATTGAAGGATGATCCTTGGTATCATTATATAGTATCATATTTGGAGACTTTGAATTGCTCTTCAAGTATGAGTGATGGTCAGAAAAGAACTTTGAAGTTAGTTGCCCAAAAGTATATTGTTGTGCAAGGTCAGCTCATGTGGAGAAACTTAGATGGTGTGCTATTGAAATGTCTAAATTTGGAGCAATCATGTAGAGTCATGAAGGAATACCATCAAGGTGTATGTGGTGGACATTTTATGTTAAATACAATAGCCTACAAGGTTATAAGAGCTGGTTATTTGTTGCCTACATTGTTCAAAGATGTAGCTCACTATGTTAGAAGGTGTGATTCATGTCAAAGGTTTGCTGGGAAAATGAAGTATGCAGGGGCACTACCTTTAAATTCAGTGATAGCAGTGGCTCCTTTTCAATAATGGGGCCTTGACTTCATTGGTGATATTGTGGAGAGGTCAAGCAATGGTTATAGATGGATCTTGGTTGCAACCAATTACTTTACCAAGTGAGTATAGGCCATACCCACAAGGAATGCAACTTCCAATGTTGTAATTGAGTTTTTGACAAGCAATATTATAACCAGGTTTGGTGTGCCATCAAGGATAGTCATGAATAATGCTATGAGTTTTAGGTCCAATGATTTTCTTGATACATGTTCAAAGTATGGGACTACTGTCACACATTTTTCTCCCTATCATCCACAAGGGAAGGGCTAAGATGAGTCAAGGAACAAACTTAAATTTACTCTTGAGAAGACACTTGAAATGAACAAAAAGAGGTGGGATGACAAACTTAAATTTACTATTTAGGCTGACAGAGTTGCCTACAAGAAGGCAATTGGAAGGAGCCCATTTGAGATGCTCTATGGGGTAGAAGCAAAACTACCAATTAGCCTTAAAATTCCAGTTTACAAGTTGTTACAAGAAGTAGAGGGTGAAAGGAATGATTCTTTGTCCATGAAGATCCATGCATTGACTGAGTTGGATGAAATTAGGAGGTCTGCCCATTAGAGAAACTTGTTGCACTAGCAAAAGGTTAAGAACTTATTTGATAAAAGAGTGGTCAAAAGATTCTTCTAGGTTGGAGACATGGTGCTGATGTGGAATGCAAGGGTGGAAGACAAAGGCAAACATGGAAAATTTGATGCCATTTGGGTAGGTCCTTATGTGATTAAAGATAAATGCAGCTCACAGATATTTTATTTGAAGAATTTGCAAGGTGAAATGTTGGAGCTGCCTATTCATGGACAACACCTCAAGCACTACTTATCTTGAAGGTGTGTTTTGTGTCCCTTTTGTATATATTTGTACATATGTGTTTTGCTTCCCTTTTGTTTCTACATGATTTGGCCTCATTTTGTTGTCTTTGTGATCTCCTGCCTCTCCCTTGCTATACTTTTGGTCTACCCCAGAGTTTTTGCTCTCGCTGTGCCTGTTGGAGGTACATGTCCCCAAATAGAGCCAATGTTAGAAAATGAGTTTCCATCAACATAAACCTTGGATTAATAGAGGATAAATAAAAGCCAGGGTTTCTTTTGGAAGTATGTTAGAATTCCTCATATTTTGAAAGTTATGCTCATGTCAAGAAAGGCCAATCTGGGATGTTAAGGGTTTTAGTATATCCCAATCCCCATCTATGTCATAGTGGATATTATGTCCAAGGGTGGGCATTTGTGTGAATATCCCATTCTTCATCCTTGGACCAGACCCAAAGTCTTCCTCAAATATCATCAACTTTTGTTCAGTTTTCATCCAGATGTGCATGTGGACATTTTCAATATTCCAAATCCATATCCCAAATTGATATCTGGTTTCATTTTCTAGTGTATCCCAGTTTGTTAAGATCCTAGTTGTTGCCAACCTGTGTATCCATGTTTCCGCTTGACCCCTTGTGGATCAATTTTTTCTAAGGCCCTAGTGCATCCAAGTCCCAATGATGCATCGATCAAGTGGATCCATCTATCTGTAGAAGGCATATATTCCAAAGGGGATGGAAAGGTGGTTATCATCCAATATCCAAGAATGGGATATGAGGTGATGCTGGAATGGGATCCAAAGAAGGTATGTAGAGTGTGGACCCAAATAAACTTGAAGAGATATTCAGAAAGTGAATCCAAATGCAAAAGTGGATGCGGAGGTCTGATATCCCATAGTATGTAAAAGGTGGATATCTGATAATGTCCAAGTTGACATTTGACAGAGCATCCCAAAACCTGAACATTCACATCCCAAAGCCCAAAAGTTGATTCCCAAAACTTGATCCGAGAACATCCAGTTTGTTTCACATCCCACATTCCAAACTGGATCCAAAGCAAGTTTATTCATCTAGATATGGACACGATTTATCCCAAAATGCAAATGTCCACATCCCAATTTTGATTTGAGTATAAATGCATGTAAATTCATCCTAATGAGGATCTAAGTATCCCAAACCATCCAGATCCATGTTAACATCCCAAAATGTGAAAATCCCAATTGTTGAATATCCCAGTTTGTTAACATCCCAAAACCTGATCCAGATATAAAGTGCATGAATTCATCTGGATGTGGATTTGAATGTCCCCAAAGCATAATATCCCACATTCACATCCCAAAATTCAATTTTATGAAATCAATAGAGCTTTCTTAGCTTGGCCTCCTGCTTGATGACATCATCAGGATCCCTTTGTATCTGAAAAGTAAAAAGTTCACTCTGGATCCAAAATGTATTTGAATTTTCAAATGAGGTTATAAAGTGCATCCAGTTTTCCCTATACACATTTCAAAATGCTTGTCATCCCAAAGGAAGGCGTATCTAAGTGTTTTTCAGATGTCTCCATCTCGGTATGTGCATCCAATTGTAGGAAATGGATCCCATGGCCTATACATCCCAATGCCGAACCTACAGAAAATTAGATATACTCAGAGACAACTAATCGCATAAGGAGAATTGTATTTATTATTGAAGTGAGGGTTAAATGAAGGAAGCGACTTCCATGCGAACCTGCCAAATCAACCTGCAACTACATTTATTGTTGTGTAGAAGTTGGTATGGGCACCATATCTGTCCTTCTAACCATTCCACCTACTCCCTTATAGTTGCAGCGCAATTTTTCTGACTTTGGCTAGATTTGGAGACAAATCCACATGAAAACATGGAAAAATGGAGTTGCTCAAACATTTTTGAACCTGCAACCATGGTACTTCACCTTGAATGCACTGTTCATCACAAATTTTGAAGGAAAATGAGGGCAAATATAGTGGATTTGGTCTTCATTTTTTAGGGGGAGATTTCCAGTTGTAGGGCAGAACAAAAGACTGAAGAAATAATGCAGAATATCAACCAAATAAGGTTTTGAAAGGCAAGTTTGTAATTATTTGACTGAAATGTATGTGAGATAGTATGAATGGACATTGTAATAAGCAGAGAATGAATGTAATGTGTGGATTTTATAATCTTCTCAGTGTCTATGTGAGTCTTTGTTAGGTTTTTTATATATTATACATGTATCTTGAACACATTTGTTGTTCCAAGTATTCTAATCTCTTAGTTTATCAATATTTGATTATAAAAGCTCATTGCAATGCATTTGAAATGGTACCCTTGGGTTGGATGCATGAAATCTAGTAAAATGTATGTATTATTAAAGAAGACTGAAGGATTATACTACAATCTTCATTATTGCTGTTATGTTGAATCAAGTTCTACTTGTTTAATGTGCAAATAGTGGATTCTCTTCTGTTTCATGCTTAGTAAATAGATAATATTACTTTGGTGTCCCCTCTTGCATATGTTTTCTTGACTCCATTGCCCTATGTTTGGACTTACCACTATTTTTCTTCTCCTTTGTAACTCACTTCTCAATCAAACAACAAAATTTATAACTTTCTCGCATCTAATATTGATTGAGTGTGTGATAACCATTGTGTGACAACAGTTGAAACATTTAGGGAAAAATCACAAATTGTTTCAAACTTATGTATGGTTATGAATTAGCTTAAATAGAGGTTCTCAATTGGTGTTTCACCTTGCCTTAGTGACAAAATTTGGAGTCAAGGGAAATATTTGGGTTCAATCACTAGTTTTATTTGCTCATATTGTTCATTGACCTCTAGGAACGCCCTCCTAAGTCTAGCTAAGCTCAAAGAAGAAGGAAAGAAAACCCACTTTCATTTAGTTGGACTTAACCCATCCAATCCTTGTAGATAGACCCCTCTTGACTAACTTGAAGACATTCCTTGGCCTAGGCCTTTTAGTGAAGTTTTAGAGGACTAGGTTTACAGTGGTTTTATGCACCAACAACTCCCTCACAAAGTTAATATTTCCTATAAATCGCTGCAAACATTTCTTTTGACTGGGAAGAAGAGCTAGAATGGAACTTGTTATTTTAGGATCAATGGCTAAGCCATCCTTGGAAACCACATGTCCTAACAGTTTTCCTTCTGGGACAACAAATACATACTTTTTTGGATTCAATAATATGCCATACTCCTTGCATCTTTCAAAGACTTTTCTCAAATGACCCAAGTGGTCAGTTGCATGCTTGGAATACATAGTCAAATCATCAAGATACACTAAGATAATATTATTGATTAGGCCTTTGAATTCCAAATCCATTGCTCTCTGAAAAGTTACCCCAACATTTGTCAACCCAAAAGGCATTTTTTGGTAGGCCAAAGTACCCCACTTGGTGGTAAAAGATGTTTTATACTAGTCTGATTCTTTTACAAGAATCTGATTGTAGCTTGAATAGCCATCTAGGAGTGAAAACCTTTCAGCTCCTGCTACTGTTTGTAGGATCTATTCCATGGAAGGGAGTGGATAGCTGTCTTTAAGGGAGACCCTATTCAAGTCTCTAAAGTCCACACACAATCTAAATTCATGTTATTGTCATTTTTGTGATGTGGCAGTAGAGTCCTTGAATGTTGGGGTTCATTATTGTTTTGAGTATGGAATAAAATATTATGTTGGTTTATGTAATCGGCTGAAATTTTGGAGCAAGAGGACCCATGCCTTGCTCTAGATACTTTTTGTTGAGATTTGTATGCAAGAAGGTAAATCTCTTGCATGGTATATGGATTCTTGTCATTGTGTCTCGCTTGATGGATAGGGTCTTCTAGATGCAGGTGGTAAAGTGGCTTCCAATGTGGGGCTGGTGCCCAAGGTGGCTGCCAAGATAACCCATTAGAAGTTGTTAATCTAGTGATAACTTAATAATAAATTTGGAGGGTTGGGGGGGGCTTTCACATTAATCAAGATAAAGTATGTCTCACTCATGGCCCAAGTGCTTGTTTAGGCTTGAGATGAGATGAGAAGGCCGTGGTTGGCAAGATCAACTTCCTTGTCCTCACGAAAGGAATGTTGATTCCACATGTGTCACCCTATAGGGCCGGTGCCTAGAGAGAGGCTGCCAGGATAACCATAGATGGGGGCAAATTTCTAGAGAGAGATAGCCTGGATAACCCATGCTAGGACCATGTGATGACAATCTTCCCTACTGCAGTCTAGCATTCCCTACTTGTACTCTTCCCATTCGTTGTGTGGTTGCCTCTGGAAGTGATGTTTTTGTATTGCCTTGTGTTGTTGTGGTCATGTGTAGTTCTTGTTCACCATAGTTATTGTCTACCTGACTATTCATGTTGTGGTACCTTATTGTTATCTCCTAGCACATGGGGTGGACCTCAGGGTTCCACATGGTGGGGTGGTTGTGCATTCTTCCATTGGTTTTTTGGCACCATGGCTCATGTGTGTAAAGAAGTTGTATCTCATGTTTCCATATTTGTACTTGTATTTGAAGATAAATATTTATACTATTCACATCTAGATCTGTGTATTAGTGGAACTCATTATGTAATTTGATGTAATCAGAAAGGAAGTGCTTTTGTATCATAGAAATTATGTAATTCCTCTTGTAAGATAAACTATTCTACATTTGTAAACATCATTACAAAGATGTTGATGTATGTATCTGATGAGGTAATCAAGTTGTTAGTCTGAGTTATTTGAATAAACTATGTATGTTGTTGATTATTGTTTAATTTCAATAATGCAACTATGTAATCCCTAGAGATGTTAGTTTAACTGGTTGTTGATAGATTATGTTTTGTTTTAGTTACTTCTATTTTAGTTAAAAAAAAATCCACCCTTTTATTGCTTTAGTTGAACTTATCTCTAGGGTTGCATGGTGGTGCATTACATTTGGTATCAGAGCCAAGTTGCAACATTGAGACCTCTAGATTGTTGTTGTTGCTCTAGGTTAAGTGATTTTCTCTTGTGGTGAGTTGGTAATGGTATCTTTCACCGGTGTGCATTAGTATGACATTAGAAGGTTGATATGTTTAAAGACTTGTCCTTTGATTATGTCTTGTTTACTTATGTGTTCTCTCTTCCTCTTCTCTGATAATGTGATGATTTATTTGACAATATGTCTTCCTTGAATGTTAGTGCTTGTTATTTTGTTGAGACTTTGAGTTTCTCTTGCAATCACTAGTGCATTATAAGAAAGAAGCATGGTTACTGTTAGTGCATGTAATTAAGTATTGGAATGATTTAATCATTTGGTGAGTCATGTCGTTATGTGATGTTGTCATGTGTGGGGCATCTTAACATGGTTGTTGATACCCTGACATCTATTTCCTAGTTGGTCATGACTGCTTGTGTAAGATCTATTGTAGTTTATGAAAGTTATCATTGTATGTGCATGTGTAAGAACTGTGTGCAGGAGATCAAACAAGACCTTGTGTTGGGCCTATGAGATCATGAATGTGATAATGTAAGTCAATTATAGTTTTTTATTATTCTTGTGTGTGACATCATACATTTACTTTGTAAGTATGTCCTTGCATAAGTAATACCATATGTTCATAGCATAGTAAAAATAAATTGTATTGTATTAAAAATAGAAGTTGTTTGTATATAAGTAGCGACAGTGTTACCTTAAATCTTTGTATAAAAGTTGCTTAAATAAGAGTATGTAGTTAACTAAATCATTTGAGTATTGGTGTACATTCTCTAACACATTCTGGACATTGTGTCCTTTAGTGTTGTGTAGCGGATACTCCATTTTTGTGGCTAAAAATAGTAACACCGTGATGTGGATTTGTTTTGGAATTTTTGATAGTTGTTTCATATGTTGTGGGTGGGATAACGGTGAATTTGTTTTCTTTGAACTCTCTTATGATAGGAGTTGTCACCAAAACTCTTTTCTTTATACTTGATTTATTGTTGAAAATTGCTGGCACTCTATGACTTAAAGTTGGATTTGATTATTCCGAATGTTTGTTTCTATTGGCTCCATTTTGTGTCAAGTGTTTTTTCTGAACGTCTGATAGTATGTTCAAGGGAGGACTCCATGGACAATTATACTTTGTATGGTTGATGACTAGTCGGTAGCATAGTGGAAATAGTTATGAGATGTATTCTCCCTGATTATATGTGAATGCAATTCTCTAAATTGTATGAAATTTTTGAAATATGTGTGTTTAGGTACAAGTAGATCACATGATATGCCTTAAAGAATTGATGTTCTTCTTGTCTTTATTGAATGATTGTGCTTATTTTATGAACAATTGCTTAATATGGATGCGTATGTTGACAATTGAAAGTTGCAATAATCATATGTTGTGTTTCCACCCTAGTCTGTGACTTCTAGGAGGAAGTCAAGTTTTGGGGGGGAGGATGTAGTGCCCCTCCATTCTCACTTTGGATGAGAAGGTGGTCAGGTGGTCGGGCTAAGGAGCATGAACAAGAAGGTAAAATACTCGAAATACTTAGGGTATGATAGACATGTTGATGGTAGGCTTACTGTTATGATGTAGTTGATGACACTCATTGATGTTTATTATGATGACACTGTTGATACTTTATGATTAGTACATTATGCTTATGTTGTGATCAGTTATAGGTTAATTGATTATGTAGATTAGTTTTACTATGTGATTAATGCGATTATTTGTCTGTGTTATCTGGTTGTTTATTCACTAATGAATTTATTTAATGTGGATACTTGTGATGTGTTTTGTGAAGGGACAGTGTAGTATTACTCATAATGAGTACCCCACTCTACTGCAATTCCGTGTCACTATGTGCCTACTTGGATGATTATATGTATGTATTCGACACTTTTGTTTGCTGCAGGTTATAGGTACCAGGCATCGACTCCACCTAAATTGGCAGGTCTGAGCATGTCTCCATATCAATGGAAGTTGTTGAATGGAGATAACATATGGTCCCCTAGCCTAGACATCATCCTTAAAGAGGATGAGTATCCAGCTATGTACCTTATCAGTGTTGTCGGTTTGGTCATGATAGTTAGTCATTGTTGTGGTGGTCTTGTGTTCTGATCTTGCATAGTAGTCAGGTATGGTTTGACAGTTAGGTTATTTTGTTGGTATTGTTTTGGTTATTGTTGCCTTAAAATCAAATAATTAGTTATGAAGCATTTTTGTTAAATAAATAAATGTTCTTATGTAAATTTAGTTTATGAAAAATATATTATTCTAGAAGTTAAGTTAATAAATAATAATAATAATAGTAATAAATGTAATTGCAAATAGAGATAAATAAATAAATAATATTTATGTATTACCATAAAAGATATTTATCTTGGTCTGGTTGTAAAATGTTTAAAATAGCAAAATGTAAGATATTGTTTAGGGTTATTGCCTCTTGTGGGGGGAATCTTCTGGAAGATTTTAGGGGATTTCTTTCGCTAAAAAAAATAGGGAGTTTTTGGGCTATATTTAGGGGGGAGATTTCTCTCTCATAATAATCTTCAGCAGATGGAACTTTTGGGGGGAGACTGGTTTGTGGCTACAGCAGTTGAACACAGCATCAAATCTTCAGTCCAGTCAAGCAAGCGAAATCAAGTTCCTTTGGTTCTAATTTCTGTCTCATTTTTCCATTGAAGCCAATGTTTGATTTATGATTTTTCTTGTTGAATGCAATTTTCTTGAGACATTAGAATCCTTGTTATCAGATTTAATTGTGCATGCATGTATCATTGCATTTTTGGGAATCACCAATTAAAGTGTCTGTCCATCTCTCAGCTCTTTCATCTTTGTTTTAGCAGTCTATTGCATTAGCCATAACTTTAGTTTTACGAACTGGGTTCTTCTAAATTTTGAATATATGGTGCATTACCTAGTTATCTAAATTATATCCAAAACTTGTCTATATCTAGTTTGTTGTTTTGGAGATATGAATGTTTTGTGACTCTCTACCTCTCATCCATTTCGTCTCTCTTTTAGTAGTCTATTACATTAGCCATAACTTTAGTTTTATAAACTGGGTTCCTCTATGTTTTTGATATATGGTGCGCGACCTAGTTTCCTAAATCATATCCAAAAATTATCCATACTTAGTTTATTGTTTTGGAGATATGAATATTTTGTGACTGTCTACCTTTCACCTATTTCATCTCTATTAAAACAGTTAGTTACATCACCAATAACTATATATTTTCAAATTAGGTTTCTCTGAAATTTTTATATAAGATTCACTTTATGTTTGTTAGATGATTGACCATGATTGAAATTAATGTTGAATTCTTCAAGACCCAATATTAGTGCATTAGATCATGTGTTGCATCTGTAGTTTTGTTTTTGAAGTATTGATGAGGAATTTTGGTTTATGATGTGTTTTGGAAGTGATTGTGATGTGTGACCATTGAATTTTAAATGGTGTCATGTATTTGAGTCATTTACGGAAATTGTTTCCAAAGGTCTAGGAGAGCATGATTATGTGGAGTTGGATGTGTGTCTATGACTCTAGTGATTATGTTAAGAAGTATTGGTTATATTTAATGTTTACTTCCCTTGTTTATGGTTCATGTGTTTGTGATGACTAAGCAAGATGACCCATGCCTTGTTCAGTGTACCTATTCTTGTGGTTTTGAATTCATGTTATTGTCATTTTCATGATGTGGTGGTAGAGTCCTTCTTGAATGTTGGGGTTCATTATTATTTTGAGCATGGAATAAAATATTGTGTTGGTTTATGTAATCAGTTGAAATTTTGGAGCAAGAGGACCCATGCCTTGCTCTCGATACATTTTATTTATGGTTAAGATTTTTGGAGCAAGAGGACCCATTCCTTGCTCTAGATACTTTTTGTTGAGATTTGTATGCAAGAAGGTAAATGCTTTGTATGGTATATGGATTCTTGTCATTATGTCTTGCTTGATGGATAGGGTCTTCTAGATGCAGGTGGGAAAGTGGCTTCCAATGTAGGACCGGTATCCAAAGTGGCTGCTAGGATAACCAATTGGAAGTTGTTAATCTAGTGATAACTTAATAATACATTTGGAGGGTTGGGGAGGGAGCTTTCACATTAATAAATATAAAGTATGCCTCACTCATGGCTCAAGTGCTCATTTAGGCTTGAGATGAGATGAGAAGGTTGTGGTTGGCAAGATCAACTTCCTTGTCCTCACGAAAGGAATGTTGGTTGTACATGTGTCACCCTATGGGCCGGTGCCTAGAGAGCCTGCCAGGATAACCATAGATGGGGGCCAGTTTCTAGAGAGAGATAGCTTGGATAACCCATGCTAGGACCATGCAATGACACTCTTCCCTACTACAGTCTAGCATTCCCTAGTTGTACTCTTTCCATTTGTTGTGTGGTTGCCTCTGGAAGTGATGTTTGTGTATTACCCTATGTTGTTGTGGTCATGTGTAGTTCTTGTTCATCATAGTTATTGTCTGCCTGACTATTCATGTTGTGGGATCTTATTGTTATCTCCTAGCATGGGGGTTGGACCTTAGGGTTCCACATGGTCAGGTGGTTGTGCATTCTTCCATTGGTTTTTTGGTACCATGGCTCGTGTGTAAAGAAGTTGTATCTCATGTTTCCAAATTTGTACCTATATTTGAAGATAGATATTTATACTATTTGCATCTATATTTGTGTATCAGTGGAACTCATTATGTAATTTGATGTAATAAGAAAGGAAGTACTTTTGTATCATAGAAATTATGTAATTCCTCTTGTAAGATAAACTATTCTGCATTTGTAAACATCATTACAAAGATGTTGATGTATGTATCTGATGAGGTAATCAAGTTGTTAGTCTAAGTTATTTGAATAAACTATGTATGTTGTTGATTATTGTTTAATTTTAATAATGTAGCTGTGTAATCCCTAGAGATGTTAGTTTAACTGGTTGTTGATAGATTATGTTATGCTTTAGTTACTTCTATTTTAGTTTTAAAAAAATGAAATCTGCCCTTTTATTGCTTTAGTTGAACTTATCTCTAGGGTTGCATGGAGGGGCATTACAAGAAGGCTCACTGCCTCAACCCTAAGCCTAGTAAGATTACAATAAGGGTTGTTAAATCGTGAGGACTGTTAAACCCTACTGGCGGCTCTCTGCCAGGCTTCACTACCATGATCAACACATTTTTTAATATGTAATTGAAGTACAATAGTTTCTCCGCTCTGCTCTGCCTCTTTTCTACTCTTCCTCTTTTCTATTCTTCCTATTCTTTGCTCTACCTTTTGGACCTTTCTTAAGATCTTTCCATTTTCTCTCAAAAACAACTTTTCTACAACTCAACTACAAGTATTTATACACTACATCAACCTTTGAATGATCATCAAGGTCAGCATTACAATTATCAACCATTGGAACAATCTCCAAGGTCGACATTACAAACATTTGCAAGATAGGTCTTGACCTATTACAACATTATGTAAGAGAGATGAAATAAAGATGCATGCGGATCACACCATGCCTTAGATGGGACTTAAACATGATCTTTCATGCTTCAACATGCCTTCACAATCTCCAGGATGACCTCTGTAATCATTGGAATCAACTAGGTCGGCCAAGTTGGTTACACAACACACTATCTAGAAGTAATCTTCAAACACCTTCACAATTCTTCCACATAGACCAATGTAATGATGTGAACATGATTAGGAGGTATCCACAAGTACGTTATAATCATCAGGAGCAACTGTACAATCCTTAGCCACTTTATCCATAGGAATCTTCTCACCGGAACACATGAACTTCTTTGTCTTCGACTGTCATAAGAGAAAGATAGTTTGAGGAGCACTAAATCACGAACCACTATAATTGTAGGCACCTATCATCATCCTAGACTTCCCTCTAGAACTGTAGAGAAAAATACTTTATTGCAGAGGAATACAGAGCATATTACTTTCTCCCTATCCCAATTGATCTTCCAGAAAAGGTAGACTTAACTCTGGTGACTGCAACTCTCTGAATTCTTCATACCGGAGGCTCAAACTCAAGATTTAGCAACTTAAGGCATCCCTTTGAATAAATTCCTATCTAGATAGAAAGATCTTCACCTAGAAAGAAATGCAGAGCAATCTACTAGGTTGTTCTTCAACATGCCACACAATGTCTATTCTGCACTTCACTGTAGCTTACTTGTTTCTTCTAGAGAAGCTAATTTTCTCAATATCCTCAACATGCAGAGATTCCTAACATGTGATAGAATAAGATACAGTTGACACCAATGACAACAAAGATATGTTGACATCAATAACAACATCGATGAGGCACATACTTGCAACAATCATCCCCTTTGTCATTGATGACAACATATGATGTGAAAAACTACAACAACCATCAAGACTGGATTCTCCCCCTTTCTCTTTACACACTTGCACTCTTTCTTTCTACACAATTCTCACCCTTTCTCTTTACACATCTGCACTCTTGTCTCTCTAAGTTTTTCACATGACTTCTCTCCCCCTTTGACATCAATAGAAAAGGGCACATACTTGCACTCTTCTGCTTTAATCCAATCTCTCTTCAAAACTCTTTGACTACTCCTCCTTAGAAGTAGCCCTGAAAGGCATCAATTTGGATCTATGAACACCTCTAGACTAATGCACTACTATGCATCTTAGTTCAGAGTAGGAGGGATGATAACCCCTAATGTTTCTCTGATAAACTCAAAAGTGTCCTTAGGTAGAGGCTTGGTGAAGATGTCTGCAATTTGATCTTTGGGAGAAACATATTCCAACCTAACTTCATTTTTTGTCACCTTTTCTATCAGAAAATGATACCTAATAGATATGTGCTTTGTCCTTGAGTGCATTACCAAATTATTTGATATGTTGATGGCACTTGTATTATCACAAAAGATTGTAATTGGATCTTCATACACAACTCTAATGTCCTTCAAAGTCTACTTCATACATAACACTTGAGTGCAATTACATGCTACTGCAATGTATTCTGTTTTTGTAGTAGACAGAGACATTGAATCATGTTTCTTGCTCAACCAAAATACTAACCTTTTTCCCAAGAAGAATGCACCTCCACTTATGATTTTCCTATCATCCATATCTCTAGCCCAATCTGCATCAGTGTATGCTCTAAGGGTAAAATCATTGTCCTTAGGGTACCACAAGCCATAATCCATTGTACCTTTAAAATACCTCAGAACTCTCATGACTACCATCACATGAGATTCCTTGGGTTCTGCTTGAAACCTTACTACAAGACATACTGCATCCATTATATCAGGTTTGGTTTGTTAGATAAAGAAATCCTCCAATCATAGATGTGTACTTTTTCTAATCAACCATGGGTGAGTTATCATCTTTACTCAACTTACAGCCAGTAACCATAGGTGTACAAAATGGTTTAGAGTCTTCCATCCCAAATTTCTTTAACATCTCTTTCACATACCTAGACTGAGAAATGAAGATACCTTTATCTAATTGGCTTATTTACAGACCTAAGAAGAAGTTCATTTCTACAAACATAGACATTTCAAACTCACTTTGCATTTCTCCAGCAAAAACTAAGCACATACCTTCATTTCACCCAAAAATAATATCATCCACAAAGACTACAAACAATAGGATTTGTTCACCATTTATCTTGAAGTAGAGATTGGTGTCTGTAGTACCTTTATTCAACTCTATCTGTATCAGATACTTGTCCAACCATGCATACCATACCCTGGGAGTTTGTTTTAATCCATACAAAGCCTTCTTCAATCTACATACCATGTCACCCTAATCTAATAACTGGAATCCTTCCAATTGTTAAATATAGACCTCTTCTTCCATGTCTCCATTCAAGAAGGTAGACTTCACATCCATTTGGTAAACCTTGAAATCTTTGTAGGCAGTAATGGCCAAAAACATCCTTATTGCTTCAATCCTTTCCACAAGAGAAAAAGTTTTTTCAAAGTCTATTCCTTCAACTTGAGTGTATCCTTTGCATACCAACCTTGCTTTATTTCTTGCCACTTCACCATTCTCATTCAACTTATTTCTAAAAACCCACTTTGTGCCAATTGCATTCTTATCTTCTCATTTGGAAACAAGATCCCAAGTCTAATTCTTCTCTATCTGCATCAATTCCTCTTCCATAGCCTTTACCCAATTTTCATCATTGTAGGCTTCATCCATAGTTTTAGGTTCAATTTTGGAGATTAGATAGAAATTTATTTATTCCTCTACGACTTTTCTTCTGGTTAAGATCTCTTTGCTCTTATCTCCTATTATCTTTTCTTCAAAATGGTCGAGTCTCACATACCTTGGAGTTTTGGTGACACTTTCTGGGGCTTGTTCTTCTTCATCTGAGCTATCTTCTTGCTACACCACTTATGAAACCTCTGGTTCATCAGATTCATATCCATTTGGTTTGATGGCATTTCCTTTCTTTCATCAACTTTGACATTTGCACTTTCAATTATCTTATTAAGCCTCTTATTATAGCACTGGTATGCTTTACTCTTAGTGGAGTAACCAATAAAGATTCCTTCATCACATGTAGCATCAAACTTTGCTAAGATCTTCTTCCCTTTTGATATAACATTTGCTACCAAAAACTTTGAAATATTTCACATTAGGAACTTTGCCATGCCACAATTCATTAGGGGTTTTAGAGCTGTTACCTTTTACTTGGACTTTGTTTAGGATGTACACAGCTGTATGAATTGCCTCTCTCGAATATGCTTCTAGCAGATCAGCTTCCTTCATCATGGTTCTAGCAGCTTCTTGAAGTGTTGTATTTTTTCCTTTCAACAACTCTGTTTTGTTGTGGAGTTCTAGGTGTATATAGTTATCTTTTTATTCCATATTTCTCACAAAATAAATTGAATTCATTTGATGTAAACCCTCCTCCTCTATCAGACCTCAAGCATTTGATCTTCAAGTCCATCTCATTTTCAACCATTGCCTTAAAAGCCTTGAACTTGTCTAGGTCTTTATCTTTTTCTTTCAAAAAGGTAACCCAAGTCATTCTAGAATAATCATCAATAAGCAACATGAAGTACCTGTCTCCTTGCAAACTTATTATTCTAGTAGGTCCACATAGATCTGTATGAACTAGCTCAAGTAGTCCTTCAACTAATTGGTCCTTCCTTTTAAAACTTGTTCTTGTTTGCTTCCCAAATTGACATTCTTTACAAATTGATTAGCAGGCTTCACAAGTCTAGACAGATCTCTAATAGCCTGTGTGTTACTTATCTTCATAATGTTATCAAAATTTATGTGACACAACCTTCTATGCCAAAACCAACTTTCATCAGTTTGAGCCAACAAATAATAATTTTCAGCTCCATTCAAGTGATAGATATTACCTTTGGTCTTTTTACCAATTGCAATGACTGTTCTAGAGCATTCCCTGATCTTACATCTATTGTCCTTGAAGCTTAGATCATAGCCTTTTTCACACATCTGACCCACACTCAAAAGATTGTGCTTTAATCCTTTCACATACAAGACATCTTTAGTATTATGCTTGCCATCAAAAGAAATAGATTCTTTTCCACAAATCTTACTAGTTGTATCATCTCCAAACCTAACCAGTCCACCATCAAATCTTTCCAAACTTACAAACTTACTTTTGTCTCCAGTCATGTGGTGAAAGCATCCACTATCAATAACCCATTCATCTTTGTCCTTAATAACCTGAGCAGCCAAGGCAATTTCCACTAGTTTTTCTCACTTCACATAGCTAGTAGAGTTAGTAGACACAGGATCTTCCTTAATAGCAATAAAAAAGCATTCATTTCCAGAATTAATGGCATTATCAGGTTCTCCATTATCTAATACTCCTTCATCATCATCAAAATCCTCAACATAATAACACTTCTTTTGGGTCCTAGGTTTGTTCTCAAATCTTTTTCTATTTGTTTCAATTCTTTCAGGACATTTGGAAGTAAAATGACCTACTTTACCACATGAGAAACATTTGAAAGGCAATTTGCCTTTGTACTTACCAGATCCTCTTTGTAGTTTGTCCACGAAGTTGGATTCAACTTCATCAAACTCATCATTGGACACTACCTTGTATTTTTCTAATCTGGAAGTACTTCTTGGAGTACTAGATTTGAAGGTCGTCTCAATTTTTGTTAGAGCATCACCAAACTCTCTCATTTCAAAAGTAATAAGCTTACCAACCAGTTGATCTCTGTCAATCATTTTAACTTGCATGAATTCTTTAATTATGGATACTTTGTGACAATAAGACTTGGGGAGAGATCTAAGAATTTTCATAACAACTTCCTTTTTTCGAGAGTTCCACCCATGGCTTTTATCCCTATAGTAAGTTCATCAACACTTTGCATAAAGGATGAAATGTTTTCATCATCATTCATCTTTAAACCTTCATATTTCACTTTCAAACTTTGTAACTTGGCTTCCTTCACAGAATCATCTCCTTCATACAGATTTTTCAGCTTTTCCCATACCTTATTTGTAGTTTCAAGATCCACAACATTCGTCAATATTGAGTCAGGTAAAGAGCTTAGCAGAGCATCCTTTGCAGGTTAACATCTATTTCATATTATTTGATTTCATCTTCAGTTGTTAGACCATTTTGAGGTATGGTGTATTATGTTTCTGTATCTTTCCATACTTTGTAACCAAGACTAAGAAGATGGATTTTCATCTGAGCCTTCTAGAGAACATAATTCATTCCATCAAAATGTGGCACTTCCTTCTTGAAAGACATTTTGGATCTTCCTCAAGCTGTTAAACTTTCTTCTAAGGAACTTGGCCCTGATACCAATTGTTGATATGTGCTGGACAACTAAGAGGGGGGGTGAATTAGTTGTCTTAAAAAATCAAATGCTTTTGCATTAAAATATTAAACACTTATCTACAATGATTAATATTTAACCATGAAACCACAAAATTAAAACTTTAACCACATGTGCAGCAACAAACACAAGAGACACCAGATTTACATGGAAAACCCCAAGGTGGGGAAAAACCACGGAGAGGATTAACTCTCAATATATATTGTAATCTTGAAATAATGATTGTCAAGCTTGGTCACTCCACGGGCCTAATCATACTAACTCATTGTCATGAAGAACAACTAGGTCTAGTAGGCTCACTGACTCAACCCTAAACCTAGCAAGATTACAATAAGGGATGTTAAACCTTGAGGACCATTAAACCCTATTGGTAGCTCACTGACAGGCTTCACTGCCATGATCAACACCTTTTTGAATATGTAATTTAAGTACAATAGTTTCTATGCTCTGCTTTGCCTCTTTTCTACTCTTCCTCTTTTTTGCTCTCCCTGTTCTCTGCTCTCCCTTTTGGACCTTTCTTAAGATATTTTCATTTTCACTCAAGGACAACTTTTCTATGACTCAACTACAAGTATCTATACACTACATCAACCTTGGAATGATCATCAAGGTTGGCATTACAATCATCAACCATTGGAACAATCTCCAAGGTCAGCATTACAAATATTTACAAGATAGGTCTTGACCTATTACAACATTATGCAAAGGAGATGAAATAAAGATGCATGCGGATCATGCCATGCCTTAGTTGGGACTTAAAAATGATCTTCCATGCTTCAACATGCCTTTACAATCTTCAAGATGATCTCTGTAATTGGTAGAATCAACCAGGTCAGCCAAGATGGTTACACAACACACTATCTAGAAGTAATCTTCAAACACCTTCACAATTCTTCCATGTAGACCAATGTAATGATGGGAACATGATCGAGAGGTATCCACAAGCACGTTATAATCATCAAGAGCAACTGCACAATCCTTAGCACTTTATCCATAGGAATCTTCTCACCGGAACACATGAACTTCTCTGTCTTCGACTGTCATAAAAGAAAGATAGCTTGCAGACCACCAAATCATGAACCACTACAATTGTAGGCAGCTATCATCATCCTAGACTTCTATAACCACAAAGAAAAATAATTTATTGCGGAGAAATGTGGAGCATATTACTTTGTCCCTGTCCCAATTGATCTTCCAGAAAAGGAAGACTTAACTTTGGTGAATGCAACTCTCTCAATTCTTCATACCAGAGGGTCAAACTTAGGATTCAACAACTTTAGGCATATCTTTGAATAACTTCAAATCCACACAGAAAGATCTTCACCCAGAAGGAAATGTGGAGCAGTCTACTAGGTTGTTCTTCAACATGCAACACACTATCTATTCTGCACTGGGTGAGTGCAAGATCATGATGGGCCAAACAGTGGCAATGGAGAAAAAACTTGTTGGATGAAAAGGTACTAACATTTAGACTAATATTTAGAATTGGATGGAAAGGGTGTTAATATTTCTAGCTTAAATATGGATTCCCTCCAAAAATTCATTCAGATTACCTCATATTTAGGTAAGTGGGTGTCCCAAAACTTGCCAATGAAACTTGCAAAACCACCCATTTAGTGTTATCCTAAATTTTTTCCACAATTTCATCCTTGAAGCTGATAGATTTTTTCGTAACTACATTTAATCAAATGAAAAGGGTTTATAGAGGAAGCTATTAAGATTCTAAAAATACAATATACACCTCATAATAATTTTAATAGGTACTTGTTATTAATTTTCTACATACACTATGTCTGATTTCTTGATAGATATACATATTGAAAAACATCCATAACTTTCAACATATTAATCCTTTTTTAAATCCAAAAGACGAATCATATTCTAAAATTTATTAGGTATACATTAAAATTTAAATTTTTTTATTTTCATATATTTTTTACCAAGTTAGGTTGGCTGAAAAATTAATTTTTAATATTTCAAAAAAGTCATAGTAAAAAATTAATAAATAATTATTTATTTACTTACAAAATTCAAAATAATATGCATCACATCCCCTCATGTGTCATTTAGTTAAATCCAAATCATGGAGGAAAATTTTTATTTTTTTCTCATACATAGGTTGGCCGGAATGACATACTTTTTACGTTTTTTTGAAAAATTTAGTAGTACTTCGTTGAAATATCCAATTTTCACCAAACTATTTTTAATTTTTTTAAAAAAGTAGTAGCCCATAAAATACATTCAATTTATTACAACTTTTATTACTAACTTATTTCTAGATTGTGTAGATAACTCATTCAATTTTTGACATAAAGTTACTTAAGTCTATTTTTCACATTTACATTGCCACTTAGGGGTAGTGTTTGGCCCTTCATGATCCTGCACTCAGCCCACTTCATTGTAACTTACTTGTTTCTTCCGAAGAGGCCAATTTTCTCAATATCCTCAACATGCAGAGCTTCCTAACATGTGATAGAATAAGATACAGTTGAAACCAATGACAACAAAGATATGTTGACATCAATGACAACACCAATGAGGTGCATACTTGCAACATAAAGGGCTCCCTCTCAAGAAGGATTCCTCATGGGTAGAAAAAACCTATTCACCTAATGATCATATGGTGCATGAGACTTCTAAAGATAATCCATTAGATCTTCCACCTTTGATTGAAAACTCAAGAACCTTAGATGAGAAGACTATGGATAGCTCTATTCTTCCTAACAACACTGTACCTTCATCTCACTCCAATAGCCAAGATGTAGAGTTAGTGGATGAGAAAAGGTCTCTCACATTAAATCCTTTAGGGATAGATGTTGGGTATAATCAAGAGGAAAACAATGTTAATTCAATATTCACTAATAGACTTTCTAGCAATATTCCTAAGATGGTTGTGCAGGGGGCACCTAGTGCACATTCTTGCTTAGAACCGGTGATTATGGTTCAAGGTGTTCAAAAACCACCTTGACCCCCATGTTACATCTACAAATATGCACAACAAATTTCCTAACCAAGTCCAGGTGTTCAAAATGTGTTGCAACAACCACACCACAATGTGATTGCTCACACACATAACACCCGTAATAACAAACAAAGTAAGCAAGCTTTGCATGTGCTTGTCTCTCTTCCATGTTCTCAACCTATGCTCCCCCTACCACCTCATCTTACTCATAAAAGTGGTCAAGAATAGGATCTTGTCGAGCAGCTCTGTATTGCTCCAGCTAACATCTCTCTTTGGGATTTAATACAAACTTCACCTTCATACCATAGAATGCTCCAAGAAGCTTTACAATAGGTGATTGTCCCACCTACTGCTAAGCCGAATGAATTAGCAGCTCTATTAGATTGTATGAATGCAACAAAATAGATATTCTCTTTCAACCACATGAAATACCATCAACAAATGATGAATATGATCCACTTATGATCTTTGTCATGATAAATAAAAACTTGATAAAGCAAGTTATGATTGACAATGGATTAGCTCTTAATGTTTATAGCATTGACCTACTACACAAAATCAAGACTGACACATCTTTAATCAAACTAGATGGGATTAGCATTTGTGGCTTTGATAACACTGGTAGACAATCCTTGTGTATGATAATTTTACTTGTAATGGTTGGAACTATGACATTAGAAAATCTTTTTCATGTTATGTCAAGTTCTCTCTCATATAATATGATTCTAGGTAGACTATGGATTCATGCCATGGGGGCAGTTCCATCTACCCTTCATCAATCCCTTAAGTTCATTTATCAAGACAAGCTCCACAGTATAAAAGTTAATCCTAACCTGAATACTTGTTTACATATCAGAATACAAAAACAAGTTAAAAATTAGCAAAGATTAAACAACTTACAAGTTCATTCAACAATACCTCTTGCCACAGATAAGGTTGTATGAGACCCTCAACCATCAAATGCACTTTTTGGTGACAATTGGGGTTCATGAGATTTTAATCCTTGCAGTATAGGGGAATATAAAATTAATAACCCTAACACATCAAAAGTGGCATCAATCTCATCTAAGCAATCCTTTGAAACATCTCAAAAACCTAAAATCTCTGTGGTAGAAATCAAAGACAATAGCCTCACTTATACTATAAATTATGAGACCTATGAGGCTTCACCATCTTCTAAGGAACTGACATCCCTCTATGGTTGAGGATTTAAAATCCTTTATAACAATTGTGACTATGAAGGTAATGGATGTGGTGTAAATCAATAAGGGATTCAAGTACCTCTAGAATCTGCTTCAAGACATTACTTAAGTGGCATTGGATATAATCCTTTTAAAGAAAAGAAAGCCTCTCATCATCCTAAACTTAATGTTAATGCAATATCAAGAAAACCAAAGCAACATGTGAGATATCCTAAGTTGACAAGCCACACTTGTTGTAGCAAATATTATAGTTGCTCTCAAGGGTGGCCTCTCCCTAGATATGTATGTTCTTAACATCAAGTTTTATCAGGTAAGTATTTCTAACCCTCTACCTCCATGTTGTGTTTCCCCCGTGATGTGTTATGTGTTGTTTAGGCCTCCTAGGATGACCCTTGATTCTCTTGTAAGATCAAGGATACTAGGAGACTACCTCTATTGTGACCTTCTATTTCTCTCATCATTCTTCTATATTTCTTCTCCTCTATTGTCATTGTTGTGTGTTGTGTCTTATGGACATGTAGCATTGCGGTTGGTGACTTGGGGGTACCCTCCTACGTGACTATCCTTAAGGCACTTGTTCTCCTCTTTTGATTTATTGTTTACCTTCTTCTAGTGGTTCTATCTAGCGGGCAAATGACAAAAAACAAATTATACTGATATGGACCAAGTGTCCCTTCAACGAGAAATAAAAAAATAGACCTAGTCCATACATGACGATGGGGTTGATACATATTATCTAACGCTTGGCTAGTAGAATCACTCTGTATGATCTCTCTATCTTGATGTTGATGTTGATGTTATCTTATCTTGCTAACAAACTATAACAATTCTACTACTTTGTACACTTTGTTTATCTTGGATTTTATCTTGCATGGATCTTTCATGTAGATGATAATATGCATTGTTGTTTATCATGATTATGTGAATACTAACACCCTTTTCTTGTAGGAAATTGTGTGTTTGTGGGAACATTTGGTGATCGTAAAGTACATGTCACCTCTAGGGGCATGGGCTTTGCGAGAGCTCGTGTTCCCTTGTGTGTTTTCTTTCTACCTTAATATGCTTGATATCGGTACATGACATCAACCATAGTAAAGTGTGTTTGAATAATCTAGAAATATATTGCAATCATTTAATCCCTCTGTGGAGGCAGGATATTGTGCATATCCTTTTATCTTAAGCCCTTTTGTCGAAGGCAAGGATTGTGTATTTCTTGAGGAGATTGCATGTCCTATCATTTTCAAAAAGTCCTATGAGTAGGCAGGGAGCAGATCTGAGACTATCCTAACCCTTAAGTGTGTTTTTGGCGATTATTGTGACAAAGCCCAATCGTCAGTGTGTGCTTGTAATGTACTTGAGATAGTGCTGAACCTAGCAATAGGCTCACTCCATCGCTTGTTTGTCATGTTTTCTCCATGCCTTCTAAGTATGTGTATGGCGTATTTGTTCTCAAAGTGCAAGACTAGTGGCAATGAGCTCCTCTACACTTTGGGATTTATATGGCATGTTTGTTCTCAAAGTGCAAGACTGGTGGTGATGAGCTCCTTTACACTTTGGGATTTGCATGGCGTGTTTGTTCTCAAAGTGCAAGATCGATGGCGATGAGCTTCTCTACACTTTGAGATTTGTTTGGCATTTAGATAGTTTTCTTTCCTTGTACTTGCATTTGCATTTCATATGAGAAAAATGAAAAAAAAAATAATCACTGCATTTATTGTATTCTTTGTGTTTTATGTGTCTTCAATGTTGTCTTCTCCATGTTTTGCATTCATGTAATTGTATTCTCCATGTTTTGTGTGCTTGTTACTATCTTCAATGTGTTTGACATGTCTTCTTTGTGCTTGGTGTGTTTGCTGTGTTTGTTGACCTTACTTTAATGCATATATTGGTCTTGTGTTTATACATACATTAATGTGGGGGCTAAATGTTATGTTAGAAAATATCCCCCTAGGGGCTTTTCCCTCGTAAAGTTTAGCTCCTGAGTCTTTAGGGTGCATTTAGAGAATCTTGCATGGTAATTTCGACTCCTAATGAGAAAACCCTTGGGTCTTGTGACAAATAGGACCTAGGGGGTGCTAATTTAATGATCCCAAAACATAAATGAGGGGGTGGACTTGGGCACTAGTGCCATATTCCAGCCTTATTTTGGGTCTACCCTAAACTTTTATGTCAGTTTTGTGATCCTTATTTGGGTCCGAGGCCGACATCTCATGTTTGAATTATGAAATTCTTGGCAGGAATCTTTGTAGTTGCATATATAAGCATGTTTAGTGATTCATTTGAAAACTAAAAGATGTTCATGATTGAGAGCTATTGGCATACTTGTGGCTTTTATGGTGTTCATTATGTTGTAGAGCAGCGCATTTTTGTTGTGTTTGTGTTTGCAAGTTTGATTACATCTTCTTCTCATGGCATTAAAGAGCATGTTCCTTCCATGAGAGATTCATCATCAAGGTGACATCATATTGTGCTTGTTTATCAATCTATCATTGTGTTTTTGCCTCTATCCCATAGGGATATGCACTCTTATCTAACAATGGTGTTTGGAAGACTTGAATGTCTCTCCAGGGCTTGACCGAGGCAAGCCTCTAAACACCACGACCCCCTCCCACACTCCTTGTGATTGCAGGTTACAAGTGTCACATCTAGAAGAAGTGGAGTTACAGGGAAGGTTCAAAGATAACAAGGATTCAAGATCTGAGAAGAAGCAGATATTGTTCAACATTTTGGGACATGGGCGCTAGTGGTAGTGTCCCCTACATCGAAATAAGAAAAAATGAAAGTTACAGTGAAGATCGATGCCGAGAGGAGATCAGGATTCCATAAAGAAAAAGGTATATTGGACTAGGGTGCTAGTGGAGGTGTCCCTGACTTTTTTGCCTTCCGAACTTTCAAAAATAGTGAGTTAAGGTTCTCTTCCCTTCACCTTGTCTTAAGATCATTTGTCGTAACTCACCAATTTACTTGCTATTTTGCCTAAATTAGGGTTTCAAGAGCACTGAATCATTAGATAGAGACTTTGTTTGATAAGATCTAAATTTCCATAGCTTCCCTTGTGGCAACCCAATCTGATTGGCAATTGCTCCCACTTAGTGGAGAATCAACTCGGTTGATATGCCCTTGGAATGTTAGTGGTGAAAGGAGGATTCTATATAAACCCTTGAATTTGGAAACCCCTCTTTTTACTTCTAAACATCCTGATACACTACATCAATGACATCCTTCCAAGGTGGTGACTCAAGATCTTGTTGAAATGTTTTTTCTTCTAAACTCTGCATATTTATACACATAAGGGCCATGTGCACCTCTTCATGAGACTTGCTACGATTCTTAGGCCCACTAGAAGATGTGTCTACAAATGCATCATGTTTAGCATCCTTCATAGTGGCTTGATACCACTTAGGAAGATTTTTATGTACATGATATGAGGATTGAGGTGGTAAGAAAGGGAAAAACTCATCCAATAGAGTTAAAACCTCTTCATGAGCTTCTTCATCTAGTTCCTCATCCTCAGGTTCAAGAATTCTAGGTATTTAGGAACTAACAAATGATGGAGAGGAAGAGGTGTTGCAACCAAATTCCTCATCAAAAACAACATCCCTAGTAATTTTGTGACTGCATCCATAAGTTGATACCCCTTTGACTTTGAATTGTACCCAAGAAAATACACTTCACAGACTTATCATCCAATTTTGTGCTCTGAACCTTGGGTACATGCATGAAGGTGGTACATCCAAACACTCTGAAATGAGAAATAGATGGCTTCTTCCTAGTCCAAGCTTCTTCTGGTGTGATATTATCAAGCACTTTGGTGGGTGCTAAATTCAACAAATACACTACTATATATATTGCTTCAGCCCAAAATGTAGGATCAAGATATGCATCCTTCAACATGCATCACACCATTTCCACAATAGTATGATTATTCCTCTCTACAACACCATTTTGTTGAGGTGTATACACAATGCTAAACTATCTTTGTATTCCATGTTTTTGTAAGTAGTTTACAAACTCCTTACTTGTGAATTCCCCCCTTAATCTAAGCAAAGGGCCCTGAGAGTTTAACTAGATGACCATTATTCAAGGGCTCAAAACTCTTTGAATTTCATAAAGGTTTCATCTTTGAGAGCCAAATGATAGACCCACATTTTCTTGTATAATCATCCACAAAGAGAAGAAAAACTGAAGCATTTCGATGACTGAGATTCTTAGGTCCGCATAGATCAGTGTGAACTAATTCTTAGGGACTCGGGGCTCTATTTTCTATAGTAGGAAAAGGAGCCCTATGCTACTTTCTGATAAGACAATGTGAGCAAAGAACTTTTGTTTTCTGAAAGGGGGGAAGTCCTCTCACCATATTTCTCTTACTCAATGCAAGAAGATAACCAAAATTGAGATGGCCAAATCTCCTATGCCAAAGAGTTGTGGATACAATGCTTTTCACTACAAGGGCTTGATCTTCATTTGAGACATCAACTAGTTGGAACATCTTTCCTACCCCTGAAGCATGAGCTACAACTATTCCATTGTGAGTTTTGTCTTGATAAGACAAAGTTTCTCACTATTGTGCTAATCAAATTCAACTTGCAAGTTGTGCTCTAGTAACTGACATCCAGAAAGAAGGTTCTTTGTGAGCCCTAGAACATACATAACCTTTGTAAGTTGATATTTTTGAGTTTTTAGTGGAAGGGAAATATAACCAATCCCCTGAATGTCATATGAGGTATCATCACCCAATGAAACATGCCCATAGGAGGTGGATGGAGTGAGGTCACAAAACCATTCTTGTTCCCCTATCATGTGTCTAGATGCATCAGAATCAACATACCAAACTGAACTATTTGATGTGGAGGCCTTAGTTTCTACAACATACAAGAACTCTTCTTCATCTGAATTACCTATAATAACAACATTGCTTTGTTTCTTATTTGGATTTTTCTACCAATGGGGATTCTTCTTCTTTTCCCCCTGAAAAGATTTATGTGGCTTTATTTGACTGGATTCACTATTGGCATAGGAATTATACTAGCATTCTTTGAGTCCATGACCCTTTTTGCCACAAATTAGACATTTCCTTTTCTTATGAGAAGAGTTTTCTTGATTTAGTTTAGAATGACCTATTGGACCACTCTAACATTCAAATTGTTTTCCCTTCTACTTTGTTGCAAGGGCCTAATTGTCTTGAGAGTCTATCTCACTAAAGATTGCTTCTTCCTATTGAAGCAAGTTAACCAGTTCTTCAAATGAGGGTGTTTTATTAGCGACATTTAAACATGTGACAAACACTCAAAATAAGGGGGGTAGTGCTCTCAGTACAATTGGTACAAGAGAAACATTTGTGACTTCTTCCCCTAATGCTTGAAGTGTTATTTTAATTTTGGCAAATCTTCTAAAAATGCCTCTACCTTCTCACCATTTTGTGTTTGTAGACAATGTAACTGACACTATAAATGGAGGATTTGATTCTAGTTTTTAGCCTCATAGACTGTTTTGAGATGATCCTAGGCTTCTTTTGTAGTGGTGGTTGTTCAAATGTGAGGTTGAACCTCATTAGACACACCAAACAAAATGATTAATTTGGCCTTATAAAATTTATTTTGATCATTTCCATCTTGTTGAGGTCTAGTTGTATGCCGAGAAATGACATACCAAAGGTCTTCAAATTCTAATTGGGTTTGCACTTTGGTTTTCCAAGAAGCATAATTGTCTCCTTTCAAGACTTGTGAATCAGGAAGAAAAAATTTTGGAGCATTTGAAGCCATTATTTATTGTTTTGAATGTCCTTATATTTTTTATGTAACCCTTATTTCTCCTTGACATTTTATAGAGTCGATGCCACAAACATTGTTGTTGCAACTTTGTTACGCCTTAGATGCAGTAATTCAACACGACTTGGCATTACCTATAAATGCAAATTAGAGGCACCGTTAATACGAAATGTTGCTAGATTGTTTTTTTTTTTTTTTGAGTTTTCAAAACTTAATATGTGCTTTCAAAAACAACAATTGCTCCAAATTTTAAATTTTAAGTGCAAAAAATTAATAAATTTTTTCCTTTTTGATTTTTTAATGGTTAAACTATAGAAAAGAAAAATTATTTTAAAAATAATTTAATATTTTTGTATTATCAATAAAATGCTTTTCTAATTCTAAAGTTAACTTTGGAAAAATTTTAGGGCTTCTTCAAACAAATTGAAAGAATTGCACCTTTATATGCCTGATTCTGCTCTTTTGTTTTCAAATTGAATTCATGAGTCAACTTCAATGATGAATTCACCTTTGTAATTTTATAGACCTCCACTTGCAGGCTTTGAACAACATTCATTTTACAGATTAGACGCCCAACAATTATAGTTTATTTTGGCAATGTTTGAATGCCCAAAAATTTGGTTTGTACTACCTCAAATTATAGAAGAAACAACCTAATACAACTTCTAATGCATTTTTTAACAACAAATGTGTTTTTCAACAGCAAGTAGGGCTTTAACAGTAAATGATGCACCCTCATTCATGCTTTCAATAGATGATTTGGAATCTGGTGCAGGAGCACCTACCTGACAGCTGGTCTTGATAAGGCAGTTGGTAGTTTAGGTCTTGTTTGTGTTTCCAAGAAGGTCTGTTAAGACCAATTGCATGTAATAAGGTCATGCTGATCATGATAAGATCATGCTGACCAGGCTTTTGCTATTTTTAGCTAGTTAGTTATAACAGCTGTCATGATGTATGTTCGGTGGGATCTCCCAGCCGCCTGGAGAGTTCCCAGCCGCTTGGAGTCGGGTCAGTAGTACTCGTAGGGAAATCTTTATAAGCATGAGATCGGTTGATTGTAGATCATCGATCGGCAATCTAGTATTGCATTAAGCAGAGGAGTTCCATTGTGCTATGAGAGGAACATCATATTGTATTGCATCTTTGAATCAATAAAGATCCTGTTTCGGTTTCCTGTTTGATCCCCTTTGTAATCGATTTGCTGGTTTGAGAGGTTTCATGGATTCACTGATCCATTCCACCGGTTGACTCATCTGATCGGTGGAATGGCAATGTACAGTAGGTTAGTAGTTAGTTTGTTTGTTTGCATGCAGGTGTGTAGGATCGCGGTCGACAGATGTTGAGAAGCCTAGCATCCTCATGTGCTAGGTTGAGCTGATTGAGTTGGAAGATCACCCTGAGGTTGGATCGGGTCATCCCTGGAGGATCGGCGAAGTGAGATTTCGCTAAGTGAAGAAGTTCGCCAAAACGGCATCATCAGGATATCTTGGTGAATATCCTGCAGACAGTTCGGACATCGTCATCTGGATAAGTGAAGGAGAGCATGATGTTGTCGATTGCATGAAGTGCAAGTGCGTCGGGGTGATCATCATCTGGAGGAGCCGAGGAGGAGCGTATCGGCATCAGGATCATCCATCGGGAGTGCCAATCATCCGCGTATCGCGAGTAGATGCGGAAGTGAAAGTTTGGTTTTTTTGACTAAGTGTTGAAGAGGTCATCAGGATATTGGGTGACGTCATCGTCATTAGGATATGACGTCATCGTCATCAGGATATTGAGATATCCCCCCTATGTGAGTTTATCCTGCCGTTGTTAAAGTGCTTGGGTATCGGCAGAAGGTTGTATTAGCATCATCAGGAGGTTTCGAGAGAACCGGATAAAGTAGATCATGATGCTGTTGCTGGTATCGTCGGGTAGCGGAGCATCGAAGGTAAGCTGCTGAAGGTGATCGTCATCAGGATATTTGGAGCAACCGGATGTTGAATATCCTGCTGACGAAGGAAGTGTTGCATATCATGATGCCGAAGGAGTTCGGAGCCCGATGAACAGTGCAACCGGAGGATGTTTGTGCCCGCTGAATATCATGATGATGATAGGCGACTGGCGAAGGAGGTGAATAGTAGTCGGCAGGAGGACAATTGCGAGTGTCCGAAATATGATGATGCTGACTGTGTAACGCGCAACATGATGATGCTGTTGGTGGTTTTAGGAAATATGATGATGATGGCGAAGATGATGATGATGAGGTTGGTCTACAGACATCCATGCTATATGTGAAGGTTATAGTGTGGATGCCTCTGCATCAGAATCAAAGTGAATGATACGGCCTCTTTCACCTTCAATGTATTAGACACCCTTTTGTAGATGATTTGGACTGCAAGCAAATGATTTTGGATTTGCAAATTAAAATAATTTGAAACACTTCCTTTTGGAATTTCAATGCCTTTAATCTATTCTTTATGGTGCGCTTCCTCCACGGAAAAAGAGAAGATTAATTTTTATCTGCAACACTCAACGTCCAGCAAATGCCAACAAATGAATTTCAACGCCAATTTCTCAAACACCTCCTTGTATAAGAAATGATTGAATGGATCATCCTTTTTGTAAAGATGCCTTTGCAAATTTGATTTGAATAGATGATCTGGTTGATCATTAATTCCTCCACTCACTCCTTCGTGCAAGTTTTCAACCTCCCATTCTCACACAGGCACATATAAGATTTATTTTTCTTTGATACCATATTGATGAGGAAAAGCAATGAGAGATGATTTTATTATGTGAGTAGCATATGTATACAAAGTATTAGTGTTTGGAATAACAATTTAGTTGGGCATACTCGACCAACCAACTATAACTATCAAAAATAGTTATTAGTTAAGAATGTTAATAATATGAAATATATTATTAACATTTTACTAAAATAAATTTAACAATGGTTACTTTGTGCAACTAATAACACTAACATTGGCACACGTTTAATATTTGGGAGCAACATTTAAACTTTTGTGGAGATTTTTCATGAATTTGAATCCCTCACTGCATCTTTACACCACACACACACACATGCACAAACGCACACATGTGCATGCACACACACACACACACACACACACACACACACACACACACACACACACACACACACACACACACACACATTTTGTGCAACTAATAACACTAAAATTGGCACGCACTTACTATTTTGGAGCAACTTTCAAATTTTTGTGGAGATGTGTCACTTCCATCTTGCATGGCTTTGAATCCCTCGCCGCATCTTTACACCACACACACATGCATGCACACATTTTCCACAACTGATAACACTAACATTAGCACACACTTAATATTTTGGAGCAACTTTCAAAATTTTGTGGAGATTTGTCACTTCCATCATGCATAGATTTGAATCCCTCACTCCATCTTTGCATCATGCACACATGAACACACACATGCACACACATGTGTGCACACAAACACACATTTTACACAATTAATAACACTAACATTGTCACACACTTAATATTTTCAAGCAACTTTCAAAATTATGTGGATACTTGTCACTTCCATCATGCATGGCTTTAAATCACACACACACACACACACACACACACACACACACACACACACACACACACACACACACACACACACACACACACACACACACACACACACACACACACACACACACACACACGCACACACCCACACCACACACACACACACACACACACACACACGTTTTGTGGAGATTTGTCACTTCCATAATGCATGTCTTTGAATCCCTCACCACATCTTTACACATAATACACACATACATACATACATATGGGTGAATGCAAGATCATGATGGGCCAAACAATATCTCTAAGTGGCATTGAAAATGCTAAAAAACTAGACTTAAGCAACTTTACGTGAAAATTCAAATGGGTTACCTACATAATTTGAAAAATATGTAGTAATAAAATTTGTAGGAAATTGAATGTAGTTTATGGGATTTTATTTTTTTGAAAAAAAGTAAATTTATTTGGTAAAAATTAGATACTTCAATGAGGCACTACAAAATTTTTTGAAAAAAAAATTAAAAATAGGTGTCCTGCCAGCCACCCTAAGTGTGAGAAAAAAAAATTTGAATCTTTAGATACAAGTAGAGGACACATGCTCGGATGTGCGCATATTTTTATGAATTTTTTTGGTAATTAAATAATTAGCTATGAATTTTTTACTACAACTTTTTAAAAATATTAAAACGTAATTTTCTAGCCAAACTAACTTGGTCAAAAAATATGAAATTCAAAAAAAATTTTAGACATGTAGCTAACGAAGTGTAGAGTGTGACACAACTTTCGGATTTGAAAAAGGTTAAACGGTTTGAAAGATATGGATGTTTTTCAATCAGTGTGTCTCTCAGGAATTCAGATAGTGTGTAGGTAGAAAATTATTAATAATTACCTATTGAAATTATAATTAAACATATATTATATTTTTAGAATCTTGACAGTGTCCCGAATATACCCTTTTGATTTTATCAAATTTGGATAAAAAAAGTTCATCAGCATCAAGGGTGAAGTCGAGGAAAATATGTTAAAACATATCAATTCTTCATTCACATTGAAAAAGCAAGTTTGGATTCCCAAGCCTAAATTTTTGGGGGAAACCTTTTAAAATCAAAATAGAAGAAATGAATAATCGTTTCCAAAACAGATATCCATTATGGAAAAATGCTTTAAAAAAGCATTTTTCCAAAATGGATATCCGTTTTCCCAAAATGAATATCCATTTTGAAAAAAACATACCAATCCTAAATCCAAGCCTTAAAAAGTGTTTCACGATTTGGCTAATACTATCACACGATTTTTTCCTCCATTGCCACTATTTTCCCCATCATGATCTCGCACTTACCCATACATACATACATACATACATACATATATATATTGTGCATTCGATATCACTACCATTGGCACACACTTAATATTTTGGAGTAACTTTCAAAATTTTATGTCTGCTATGAAGCAAAGAGAGGAATTTACAAGTAATAATAGTGTGGAGTTGATGTACATGTACATACATACATACATACATACAACCATACATGTATATATGTGTATATATATATATATATATATATATATATATATATATATATATTGTGCAATTGATATCACTAACATTGGCACACACTTAATATTTTGGAGTAACTTTCAAAATTTTGTGTTTGCTATGCATATTTGAATACTAGTGTAATGTATGTAATTGGGGAAACATTGGAGAAGGTTGATAGTCATGAAATGAAACCTAAGTGAAAATGGAGAGATGAAAATGAAGGTTTCTATTTAAAGAAATAAAATTGTGAATCTTTCTTCAATAATTGTCAATCTTGTTTTATTTAATATTTTATTAATTAGAAACAGATGTATAGGGGCCCTCATCCACAAGAAACATAAGTGTGTTTGAATTCAACATAAATCCAAGAGTTCTAAAAATAAATTAACAGAAATATTGAAACCTTAACATCCAACAAAGAAACATCTCATACATAATATGAACTATTTACCCAAAGTAAGATAAAAAGACAACAAAACCAAAATTGAAAGAGTAGATCTACCAAAGAATAAACTAAAGCCAAACCTAACATCTAACCAAAAGATATAATTAGTCTTGAGTGCAGACTTCACTCTTGCTCCTAAGGGTAAGAAATGTTTTCATCATCTATAGGTATCTTTCATCAATAATATACATAACTTCCAACTAAAGAATTTCAACTTTTAAAATATGACCCTTCCACTTCTTAGGTTTCTTTACTTCCAAAAACTTACCATGAGAGGTGATACCACCTAGGAATTCCAAAACATCTTTCTCAAAAAGGAAATGCTAAGGAAAATAACTCACCTCTTACCTCGAATCTACACCTTTAGCCATGACTACCATCTTCTATTGAGCCAACAACAACTTTGAGCCTTGATGACTATTGGGAATGTGTTGTATATCTCACATTTTTTTGTACCTCTAATGGATTATAAACTCATCCATAATATTGGGCCTTGAGGCAACACCCTAACTTAGGTGTTTGGGAGGCGAGAAACCCCCAAAGGGGGTTTTGAGAATGATGGCCCTATGTGTATGATATGAATCTTTTGAGGGAATTCCAACATTGCATGACTTCTTGGGGTCATGGACAACAAGATACTAAGTCCTAAGTAAAGATCTAGAAGAGGAACTAAAATTAGGTCTGTAAGACAACACACTAAGAGACCTCAAAGATATACCTTAGGCATGAATGTGTTAGGCCAAGTTGAGGGAGCTTGATAAATAAGGAAGTTGTATCTTGTTTGTTTTGGGAAGGTCAAGGTTCACCAAGTGTGTTTTGTGGCTACACTCTGTTATGCAATCAAAAAGATCAAAGATCTATGGATAGATTTCTAGTATTCAAGACTCTTAGGATACACTTGATCATGAGGCAATAAGAATGTGATGACTACATGTGCTAATGAAAACTTCTCATCAATAGGTTGGGGTAGAGGATCAGTCCTCAATGCTAATTGTGTCATGGGCTCTAGATTGAAACCAATGAGTAATTAAAGGAGGATGTCTAAAGTGGGAGGTAGAAGACCTTCCCTACACAACTTCTCATGTATAATCTTACATTATACATGTTCCTCTTCTGTATCATTGTCATAAATGGGATTATCAAAATCATCAAGGGGAAGAATTATGTCAATAACAAGATCATCTAGGAATTGATATTAATTGGTATCTCCATAAATTTCCCATAATGTGGCCTAAAGATTATGATGGCATTATTGTTTGATATAGACCATGATGTGTGGTTGCCAACACTTAGACTAATTAATCCTAAGACATGATCATTTCTATTTCCCCATGCATATTTCTACCAATAAGTAATTGGCTTAAGAATAAGCCCATATAGATGTGGCAAGAGATGAATCCATCAACAATGCTTTAGGATGCCAAGTTTCTAGGACTTGTAGTTTCCTTGTTCTAAAGTAATGATAGAGGGATGATTTGTTATTCGCTTTAGTAATTTAGATGATTAACCCCTTATCAAGTTTGGAACTTTATGTGAGTTCATTAATTACAAAATACTTATGTATAAGCTCTCCAAGACTAGTACATGATGTGACACTTCATAATTTGAGTGTGTGTATTAAAAGACCCCTCAAATTACTTAATTATGAAACCCTTAGAAAGTTATAATGTTTTGACACTTTATTTTAGTGTGATTACAATGTAAGGTACCAAATTAATCAAGTCTTATAGGGCTCAAATGGGCCAAGGTACTAAAAGTAATATGTGCTTACCAGATATGAAAAAAAATTACATCATGTTGTGTACATCTTGGAAAATATCAACTTAAAAAATAGCACCCTAAAAGGAGTTCATTTGTGAAAATTATAAGATTTTGAAGTCCCAAAAAGTACAACTGAACAAATTTTTTTAAGAAATCAAATTCTAAAAAACTAGATTTCGTAAGAAATTTTTTACCTCACTATGAAGAGCATGAAATTATACTCTGTTTCAAAAAAATTATTGCATAAAGGCCCTTGTATGGTTGTTGGGATGGTATGTACAATAGGAAGGCTCACAACAAATCCTACCACAACTCACCCCAAAGGGAATGCAGAGGACAAGGCCAATATAGATAGTGATGATTTGTAACGAACACATCCCTAATGTAACATATAGATAGATAATAGATAATATTTAAGATGTAAAAGAGATGTAAGAGAGAATAGATAAGAAGAGATATATGCAGAGCAGATACTCAGACCTGCCTATTTGTAAATAAGATTTTAATGAATATATAATAGAGATATAAGGATTGGATCTAATGTATAACTGTGTATGAATGTGTATGTTATGTATCAATGATGTATTCTTACCGCATTCTATAATTCCTTACTATTCTTTATGCTTCTCTCAATGTGTCTTCTAGGGTATAAACAAACTATAGAGATTTGACTAAGGCTCAGATCTCTGGGTTGAGTCCTCTACATTTTCTCACCAAAATTTGGTTATGTTGCCATGACCCTAGATAGAACAGTGAAGAAGAATATGATGAAATAGTACAAGGAAAGTGTAGAATAAAAAGGAGAAACAAAAGAAAAAAAGGAAGATATAATAAAAATTTTTATGATCTACGAAGAATCCTCTTAGGACCCACCCTTGTGAGAGGAGGGAAGGCACCTAATGGGATGAAAAATACAAAGGGGGAGGGTCTAAAAAGATCCTTGAAAAGATGTAACTCTTCAAGTTAATTCGACCATGGGATAGATAAGGATTAATGTAATACCAAACCCAAAACACCCAGGGTGAAAGAGGACAATAATAAATTAAGAGAAGTTAAGGAAATTATCAAGCTAGAATGGATATGAGCATGGAATAAATGAAAAATCAGACTCGAGAACAATAAGAAAGATATCGCACTAGGATAGAGAAAGCAAGAGAGTTAGGAATGGAATGCACCATGAAGGTTGTGGACGAAAAATATGAGCATGTCATTGTGGGTGTTGCTGAGCACGTCGATGTGGGTGCTACTAGAGAAAAGAACATAGGAGAAGAAGAAAAATTTGATGAGTGCACCATAGGGGTTGCCATAGAAATAATAAGAAGAGACATAGAAAATCTTGGACCAGTACCAAAACACATTAATAGGGCTATAGAAATCCTTAACAACTTAGAAGAAAGAATTAATACATATGGCAAGTCAAGAAGGATATGGAGGGAAGAATATAATCAAACTTTAAACCTACCACAAGTAGGTAAAACCCTAACAATTGAACCTAATTTTACAAATGTCCAAATCAGAATTGATAAATAATGGGAAGAATTATTAAACCCTATAAGAAACCTCCATCCCTTAAACTTGGATGTGGACTATCTAGATCATCTAGTCAATCAAAGTGTGATGAAGGTTAGAGGAAGAAGAGAAGATGTGGTATATATGATAACATTAGTTATGTGAGTATAAGACAATTAAATGAAACAACACCAATAAATGATGAGATGCCGTTAACAAACAAAATTCCATCCCCTAAAATGAAGAGGCACCTTGAAGAGATACAACGCCTAGACTAGGAGTCACCCCATGTGCAATATAAGACAAGGAGAATTTTGGTAGAAGAGGACATAAATCAAGTAGACAAACAAGGAGAAACTGAAGAAAAATTAGAAGAGATTGTGAAGAAATATTGGGAAAAGATTATTTTTACATTAAGTTACAAAGATATAAGGGAAGAGAGAACAAAACCATAATACAGAGAACAAAACCTAAGTAAAAAGATAATAAAATACCACATCGCAAGAAAGTAGAAGTTCCAAAAAAGTAAAAGAAATTAACAATGGATTCACCTATCAAGATGCCTATATTCAGAAAGGACACAACAAAAGCAGTAGAGAATATCTTTGTTTTGGAATCAATCTAGAACAAGAAAAATATAACAAGAGACCAGGTTAAGCTGTTTGATTTTGTGGGAGCATTAAGAAATGACACATTAAAATGGTATAGGAAAATATGCCCTAACCACAATAAAGCATGGAATGAGGTTAAGAAAGAATTTCTAGATAACTTTCAGTCCCCAAAAATCCCTACAAAAGGAGTGAGTAAGGTGAGAGATATGGTTATGACAGAAGGAGAATCCATTAAGGAATTTTATAAAAGGTTTAAAGAAACTACCCATAGGATAGAGGGACCACTGATAAATAAACAAATGTTGAATGGTTTGTATCAAGCTTAAGTCCTGACATTAGAACTTCTTTGGATGGAATGTTTTTGACTCATACTCAGAAGTAGTGATTATGGCCTATTACATAGAATCAAAAACTTGGTGTAGATAAAATAAGACTAAAGAAAACCTAGAGATGGAGAAGCTTAAGCTTGAACTAAAACAACTTAAACTAAAATAAGAAAGTTTGGCAAGAATAGAGGAGATCCCACAAAAGCGAAGACCTAATATATGGTGTTCATACTACACAAAAGAAAGACATTTACAGAATAAGTGTCTGATGATGAAAGAAGAGAGAAAGGCTACCACGATGAAGGTAGATATCAAAATAGTACCAAAGAGAAATAATACAGTCTATTATGGATTTTACAAGTGGGATGACCATGAAATAAAAGACTGCCCATCACAATTCTTTAGGTTAAGAAGGAATATGATCATGAACCTTGGTGTAATCCACACCACAAAAATAGAACATATAATGAAATAATGTCATATGTGAAAGGACTCATAGAAAGGCCCTTATACATGCAAGATCATGGATATAAACATCATAACTGGGCCAATCAAAGGAATATCAGTACTTCAAAGAATGCAAATTCTAATCCAGTACCATACATGAATAATTATAATAATGAAGAAAGAGGCTAATATAATAGTTACGAAGGAGGAAGAGGCCATGGTATAGGAAGAGGAAGGAGAGATGATGCAACATGCTTTAAATGCAGTAAACCAGGGCATTTCTCTAATGAATTCTAGGGAGAAAAGAAAAACAATGTGGGTTCTGTGGTAGTACAAACCATGACATATTTAACTGTGATAAGGCTCAAACATATTACAAAAATGCCTCACCACAGTCTAAAAGTGATGAACTTCATGGTTTTAAAGGAGCAAGACTCATGAGTAGAGTGCCTAAAACCCCCCCGCAAACCACGTGTAGATACCAAAAAGTGGAAATCTATGAATCAGATATCACTACTGATAGTTCATCATAAGATGACTACCAATCAGAAACATATGAACAAAATCCAAAATAGAAAAAGAAAAATAAAGTAGTGGTAGTCACAAGACAAGGGACTGATACCATAATGAAATACATTAATACAAGTGAGGAAGAAAGTGAGGAAGATGAAGAACACTCCTTCCCTAACAAAGTAGAACATGATCAAATTGTAGAACAAACTAAGAAAACTCTCAAACAGGAACAACAAAAAGAGAAAGAGCCAGATAATTTCTTTACTGAACAAGAAGTGAGAATACTAAAATAACTCACACAAATGGCTAAACAAAATGACCTCTTAGGAAAACTTAAAATATTCAAAAAATACTAGAACAAACAGAAGATCCAACCACCGCAAATTACAAAGATAGGGAGAACTAAGAGATCATGGAAGAAAAGTACCATAATGATTATAGTTAATGTCAACCACAAAAGATTAAAAAATGTAATGGTTGATTTAGGTGCATATATCAATATAATCCTGAAAAGGGTATGGGAATAGTTAGGAAGGCCTAAAATGCAAGAAACACCATACAATATCAATCTTGTAAATGGATCTAGAATGAAAACACTAGGAACATGGAGGAATGTAGAAGTTATTGTCATGGGAGTAAAACAGACTATAGACATTGAGATAGTAGAAATCAAAGAAACATTTGACTCTCTTAATGCACTATTAGGGCTGAGATGGTGTGCAGATGCAAATGGGGTTATGGACTCCAGGAAGGAAGAAATAGCATTTGTAGATGATGAGAAGATCATTCATATACCTTTAGGAGAAAAAAATAATGAATCATATACAAAATAAATCAATCTAGAAGAATACAAAGATGAGGATAACAAAAACTTCTATTCAATCTCTAAACTTCCTAGAAATGAAAACATAGAAGAACCTAACTTTAAAGGAGAGATAGAAATTGAAACTAACCATTATAGCATGGATAGTGAGGATGTCCTAAGGCAATATTGGGTATCTAACTGTATACCTAGCACAAATGGAACAAACTTTTGAAAAAGAAGAAGTAATCTCCTTGAATAACTAAATCATACATTGATATGCAACACTACCAATTGGTGGAACACCCATAAGCACAACATTCAACATTGGTTAGTCTTCAAGATCTTAATTCAAACAAGATACATAATAGAAGAAGGTGAGTATGCTGAAATCCCTAAATATTACAGAAGTATCCATCTAAAAGAACACATAAAAATATGGGTTTAGAAGGCTTGAAATGAATACAATGAAACACTCTATATACAATTATTCTACTGGACACTTACATTGGTACTACAAACTTGGTACATACCCCAGGAAAGAAGAGCAAGAACCAAACACTAGGATGTATTAAAGGAAGACTTCTATTGTACATTTTCTTTTTGGGATGAAGATGACCAAGTTCATATCGCATTACTTAAAATCAAATAAATAATATTTAGACCTAACGAGTGAAGAGAAGAAAAAGTACGTAAACAAGTTCTCCACCACCGTGGAGTGAAGGGATATGGAAATTTATTGAGTAGATGAACAAGGAAACAAACCCCACTAAACATAAGTGCTAGAAAACTCCTCAAGGGGATAATGAAGATATAGAGAGCCTAGAAATAGAAGTACAAGAAGGGGAAAGAGAACTAGAACTCCCTACACAACCCAAAGAAAAATATTATAACCAACCCATAAAATTAAAAGAGGAAAATGTAGCAAAATAAGAACCCAAATTAGCAAAAATTGGAGATTATTATGATGAAAGGGTAGCGACACAAGTCACAGAGATCCTATCTGAATTTGAAGATCTATTCCCTAGAACATTCATAGATATGAAAGGAATTAAGGAAGAAGTGAGAATAATGAAAATACAATTGAAGGAGGGAGTCAAACCCATAAAGAAAAGACCTTATAGGCTGAACCCTAATATGAAGGAGAAGGTAAAAGTGGAATTAGATAAAATGTTGGTAGTGGGTATAATCAAGCCTGTGGAGGATGAAGAATGAATAAGCCCCATGGTTGTGCAAAATAAGAAAACAAGAGAAATAAGGATATGTGTAGACTATAGAGAGATAAATAAGGCATGCATACATGACCCCTTTCTCACTCCATTTACCAAAGAAATATTAGAGTCGGTAGTTGGCAGAGAGATACTCCTTTGTTGATGGATTCTCCATATACCATCAAGTAAAAATAATAGAAAAAGGCAAGCCAAAGATAAAATTTGCATCAAAATTTAGGTCTTACATGTACATGGTGATGCCTTTTGGTTTAAAGAATACGCCTATAGTATTCAACAGGATAATGGTGAGTGCTTTCAAGGACTTTTTCCATGACTTTCTAGAAGTATACCTTGATGATTGGACAGTGTAGGGCCTAGTGTTCAGGATCATGTACAAGTACTACTTAGACAATGTTAAATAGATGCAGAAGCATGCAAATATCCTTGAACTTGAAAAAGTGTATGTTCATTGTACCTTTTGGTACCCTACTAGGGCATATCATTTACAAGGAAGGTCTAATGGTTGACCCATTGAAAGTAACATTGATAATGACCTTACCACCACCAAAGTTAGCATGCAAGAACCTTTCCAATACACAAGAATAAAATAATATTATTCTTATAAAATAGTGTGGAAAAAGGGAAGAATTAAAATCTTTCCAATAAATAACACAACTCATGAAAATGCTTTCATCAATATATATTAAAATAATATTAATTACATCATCCAATCAAGCAGCTCAAATAAGGGACTATTCCTTTACAAGATCTAGCCACATAAACTCATACAAAAGTATATCACAACAATAATGTCTTTAATACCAACCATATATTCATCACTGAACCTGGTGGAGAGAGAGAGCATCATCAATGTGATTTGCTGCTCAGCCATGAGGCTCATGCCTCCATGGTCATCCTCCTAAAGCGAGAAGCTTGACCCTTCATGAGGGGTCTAGCAATTGAAGCTGGCATGTGTGAAGGAATCAAGTGCAGCATGATATATCTATCATCCCTAAAGCATGTGTCAAATGAATATACTAATTATAATATCATGATATGGCAGAGAGTGAAATAAAATATCAAAGAGCAACTATTACTAAATTGATTGATAATCTTTGGCCAAAGCATCTTTTAAGCCACTGATGGGCAGATAGGTTAAAAGGAACCTACCCTTCTCTATTACTCCATATTCGGCACCCATCCATGCTCTTTCTCAACTCTATCATACAAAAATGTAAGAATATAAAATGCATTCATAATGCAAGAATATAAAATGCATTCATAATGCAAGAATATACAGCATCCTATGATGCATCCTATAACCAATTACTTCCATTATGCTATCATGGAAACCAAACAGATCAACATTTATGAACATGCATAATTAATGTCATACAATATCATTTACAAAAGATCCTAAAAGGAACAATAAGTAGGATAATCATTTAATCCATATAGTTTATTCATGAAGCATAAAAGTCACTAGCATAAGCCTTTCTTATTTCAGAGGTATCCTCCAAGTAAGCTAACATAATTTCTAGAGATAAGGGTTATTTAATAGGTTCCATAATCTAGAGTCAAAGACCATGGATGTGGTTCCTCTACTATCATGTAGCTTGAAAAACATAATTCAAATAGTGGTCTAGGTTAAGAGTTTCATTATCTTCATCAAGGTAATTAAATTCCCTGTGGGCTGAGAAGAAGTCCTTTCACTAAGTTCCCTTACGTAAGCAGAAAGAAAGGATCAAATCAAACCAATGTCTCACTAGTCATTACTTAAGCACATAAAGGTATGTGAGAAAGGAAACATCACATCTAAGTTATGATTTATGTTATGATCATGCATTATCTAGAAGACAAAATACCCAATTATATGTAGCATAATGTATCTCAATAGTGTTCCCAAAAGGAAACAAGAAGAAGGACAAACCAAGTCTTGAAATTATCATATTCCCATCTTAAACTAAACTTGCTATACTATTAATATTAAAAGACAAAAGGTCAACAATATTACTAGTAACACATCTTTCTATAGTCAAAGAGGTTTCGGAAGAAATTAATTCTGTATATCAAAACATTTCCCTTAGACGTAGATTCTAAGCACTTTTCCTTACCTATACTATAATTTAAAGTTTTAGCCTCATTCCTAAATTCTAATCTACAATTCTATCATCCAAAAACAAGTAAAATATAGCTTAAGATATCTAAAATTCAACCCTAAAAAATGTTTTAAAACATATTTGAAAAAGGAGAATTAATATATTTCCTTTTGCTAAGATATCTTTGTGATAACAATTGAATTTAATACTTCTATTAATTAGTTATAGATTTAATGGCAATAAGATAATAAATCAAAAATATTAAGGAGAAAGATCATATTTTCCAGCTAAATGTTCTAGTTTTCAATTTAATCTCTGATACCTCAATTACATCACCAATAAAATCTTATGCTATCAGTTCATATCTTGTATATAATCTACACAACAATTTACTTGTAATATATTCATGCTAACATTAATACTAATTCTAAACTCCTTTTATTGTTCTAACTCCTCACTTTCTAATTCCATTTCCCTGGGCAATTTAATACACGAAAACAAAACTCCATTTATGCATTCTATTTTAATCTAAAACTTGCCATAAGAAAACCATTCTAAATAAATCATATTTTGTTTAAATTCTACATGAAATCAGATTCTACAGGAAATCAAATCTTGTGATGTTGAATTTTTAGATCAGAATGTAATTGTTTCTTGCTTGATCTTAACTCTCTTTCCATCTCCTTTGTATATATCCTCAAATGCCTCTTCACCCAAGAGATGTGATCCTCCAAGGAGAGGTGACTATTCACAAAGGGAGGTTAGCCTTTTTTTAATTGACTCTTCTTGGCCAACTTGACTTTAGGCTTACCTCCTGAAGCTACCAAAACATCAACACTCCCTCTTAGCTAGGGAGGTATAGAAAAAGTCTTTCTTGAGTCCTACTCAAGGGTATTATGTCTTGTCATGGATTCTTTCAACATGACGTCCACAATGGCTACACCCAATTATGGGAAGCACATCTCAATCTCAGATATGTGTCATATGTTTTGTCATGTGTTCTCTCAACATGATGTGTCATGGATTCTCTCAACATGATGTGTCATGGATCCTCTCAACATGACATCCATAATGGCTACTCCCATGTGTGGAAAGAAACATGTGCGCAAGTGACCATCACGGAGTCTCTTAATGTGATGTCATCATGGAGTCTCTCAACATGACATCCACCATGGCTAGTCCCATGTATGGAAAAACACAAGTACAAAGGATCCATCATAGAGTCTCTTAACATGATGTTGTCATGGAGTCTCTTAACATGACGTCCACCATGCCTACTCCCATGTGTGGAAAGAAACATGTGCACAAGTGCCCATCATGGAGTCTCTCAAAGTGATGTCATCATGGAGTCTCTCAACATGATGTCCCATCTTAGTCTCAGAGATGAACAAGGGCTCGTACCTCTTCTTTCTCTGTCTCAGAGAAATATACACTACAATGGCTTTCACCTCATATTTCTCTGTCTCAGAGAAATATACACTACAAGGGCTTTCACCTCATCTCTCTCCATCTCAAAGAAATATAAACTACAAGGGCTTTCACCTCATATTTCTCCATCTCAAAGAAATATAGACTACAAGGGCTTTCACCTCATATTTCTCCATCTTAGAGAAATATACACTACAAGGGCTTTCACCACATATTTCTCCATCTCAGAGAAATATACACTACAAGGAACCTTCATGATGATGTGACTCTGCTGGTTTGTCAAACTCCCTCTGAATGTTAATTCCTCCTCTTCAAAGAAATTGACCGACTTTAGAATAAGAACTCTTATCCGAACCTCTTTACCAATCTTCATTGGCAAAATCCATTTAAGAATTTTAGCACTCGGGACTTTAGGTATGTGCATAAATATATTTTTAGCCTTCTCTAAACTACTTGAGAACTAATGGTCCCAATCTCTATCCTTGTCAAGATTATTTTCTTGCAGTTGTTTCCCTTTCACTGAGTCAGATACTGTTATTTCCAATGGTTTATTTATTTTGGATCGTAATCCATATACTATGTCATCATATGATACCAATCCTTCTTAAGCTCTTCATGTTTCAAAGGTTTCAATTTTGACTAACTTCCACCTTGAGTTATTGAGGTCACTTTCTAGGCGTGACCATGCTTTTGTAGCAGTACTTTTCTTTCTTGTTTTCCTATGACCAAATAAAAATACTGCAACCACTTTCTTAGTAACATCTTAGAGATGGAGCATTCTCACAATCTTCTCAACTGGGTCCCATGATGACCATAATAAAGCCAAGCTTAGCATACTCTCTGCTGCTCTCCCTTGACAGTGGTAACAGTGACACTCAAATCCTTCCATGTAAGCCATGCATAAAGGTCACTAATCTAAGACGTATCAGTAGAATTCTTCTAGAGCACCTAGCTGAGAGGACTTAAGCCCCTCGGTCACATTGGCCATCTCTGCTTCGATCTCAAGTGCAGAATCATTGCTCAGCTCCGCATAGTTGGAGAAGAAGGGTGCCATGTTGAGGCCGATCCTTGGCGTGAAAGAGTGCCTATGTCATAACGCGTATTCAGTGAGCTTTGCAAATTCATCACTACACAAATCCTCTTCTTAGAAAATAGAAATGTATGTCTGTCTTATTAAAGGAGAGCTGCATAGCATGCTATTTATAATGCTCTCAATAAGAGTTGACCAAAAATAATAGATTTATGATGGGTGGTAGTGATAACCCTGCCATTTATGAGAGGCTTGTGTAGTACTGATGCAAATAAATTCAAAGACTTTTATCTACCATTACAAGGTTGAGCAAGTGGATAGAGATGGCACATTTCATATGCATGCAACCTTCACTTTGTTAAATTTTCCAAATCTGATCAGATTTTTCTTAAACTTGCTCTGATAGCATGTTGAATTTTTGGATCAGAATGTAATTGTTTCTTGCCTGATCATAACTCACTTTCCATCTCCTTTTTATATCTCCTCAAATGCCTCTTCACCCAAGAGAGGTGATCCTCCAAGGAGAGGTGACTATTCACAAAGGGAGGTTAGCCTTTTATTAATTGACTCTTCTTGGCTGACTTGACTTTAGGCTTACCTCCCAAAGCTACCAAAACATCAATAGTTAAAGTATTAGTTTTGTTTCTAAGTTTATCTTTTATTAATCTTTTTCTTCCAAAACAACAGCAAGCCATATGACCTTTGTGCATACTATAGAGAAAGATCTCAAAAAAAACATTCCTAAACTACTATGTAACATACTCAAGGCGTACAACCATATTGGGAGGTGTTGCACAATAGAGACTAAAAGTCTTTAATAGAAATTTTCAAAAGTAATAAACTAGCATGAATATTTTATTCCATGCCATAGCAGAGGGTACAATAGACTCAAGAAGAATTCCATGTGGGTAGAGGATTTGCTAGGCACAAGGAAAATATGAAATTTTCTCACTAAAATTTGTTTATGGAAGTTTGAATTTAGGTACCATATCACTCAAAATGGCATTTGGTATTGTTGCAGGTAACCAATAAAGGCATTTTGTAGGGCTAAAATCTAGCGCTGCAAATGGGAACAAAGTTGTCATTTTATTCTCAAATTTGTGGCACTCCAATAGATGGCAATTTGGCTCAAAGAGATGTTATCTCTTGGAACATAATGATTGTAGGATATGTACAAAATGGATTTATTGAAAAGGCTGTGAATTTGCCTCAAAGAGATGTTATCTTTTGTAATGCAATGATTACAGGATATAGATAAAGATGAGTATGCAATTGTTTGATAGAATGCCTCAAAGCATGTTATTTAATAGAAGGCAAAGATTGCATGTTAAGAAAAAAATATATTTGTTTAAGATAACGCAAGGCAAATGTAAAGCCAAATTTTACGACACTTGCCAGCATCCTGTAGGATATTTGAATCCCAAACACAAAATAAAATGTGGAATAATAAAAAAAAGAGTGACAAGAGACACGCAGTTGGACTAAAAAATTCTTGTTTGTTTTATTAAATTAGAAAATGACATTTACAAATTTGTTTCTACACTTAAAATAGCAACTACTAAATTATAACCTTGATTTGCAACAATCTGGAGCTACACACAAAACCTCAACAATCTGGAGCTGCACACAAAACCTCAACAATGTGGAGCTACTGCTGCTCCCTGCACACACATTGAATTGCTCAGAATTATTGTTCATGAAACATTCTCTGCTACTGCTACTTTTGCAACTTCCTCTTTTCCTTATGTTGTTCTATCTTTCTAACTATCTAACATTCCCTCCTTTTGTCTTATGCGTGACTTCCCAGCAAATAACTACCGCTCAAAAAAATGCCGCTCAAAATTCAAATCTACCTAATTGCATTCAAAAAAGGCTGGCCAACAAATGGAATTAATTATTTTACAGGGTGCAGTAGGAGGGAGATCATCAGAGGATCTCAAATGGGCAGGAGATGGTAGGTGGAGTACAAGCTCCAGATTTAAATTTCCAACACTTCCCCTAAATATAGAGCCACGAACCTCTTTTATTCTGTCTCTAGAGCTGTCTAGAGCTTTCTTTCCAGAACTGAAACTGGAGTTGTCCACAAGACCTAAGCTGTCTTTAAGATGTTCAAAGTTCTCTTTGCTTAATAGTTTGGTAAAAATGTCTGCAAGTTGCTACTCAGACCTACAAAATTTTATTTGATTTCACCATTCTCAACTAATTCTCTTATGAAATGATACCTGATTTCAATGTGCTTGCTTCTTCCATGAAAAACTAGATTATTTGTCAAAGCAATTATTGAAGTATTGTCACAAAATATAGTTTTTCCATCTTTTTGTTCTTCCTTCAAATCTGTTAAGATCCTCCTTATCCAAATAGCTTGACACGCTGCTACATTAGTTGCTATATACTCTGCCTCATCTGTAGATAGGGAAACTATGGGTTGTTTCTTGGAAGCCCATGAAATGACTCCCAATCCCAAATGAAACACATATTCAGTTGTGCTCTTCCTATCATCTACATTCCCTGCCCAATCACTATCCGTGTAACCAACCAGCCCAAAATCATTTGTTGCACTATACAAAATGCCATATCCTTTGGTTCCATTCACATATCTCAAGATTCTTTTACTTGCTTGCCAATGTGACTCTTTTGGAGTCTTCATATATTTAGAAATCAGACTTACACTATGTATTATATTAGGCCTAGTTGTTGTTAAATACATCAAGCTTCCAACCAAACTCTTATACATGGTTGGATTCACATTGTTTCTGCAATCTTCCTTGCTTAACTTTAGACCTATAGTTGTTAATGTGGGGGTAGGCTTGCTATCTTGCATCCTAAACCTCTTCAAAATCTTTGTTGCATACTTTGCTTGAGAGATAAATATACCATTATGCATTTGTTTTACTTCTATGCCTAGAAAATACCTCAAGAGACCTAAGTCTATCATTTCAAATTCTCTTTTCATGGCCTCTTTAAGATCAACAATGAGGAAATCATCATCCCCAGTAAAAACTAAATCATCAACATACAAGACAATAATTAAAATCTTACCATCAGTTGTCTTGATGTAAAAAGTGGGCTCACCATCGCTTTTCCTAAAGCCATTATTCAACAAATATGAGTTAATCCTATTGTACCATGTCTGTGGTGCTTGCTTCAACCCATAAAGAGCTTTCTTCAGCTTGTTATACCTTGTTTTCTTGACCCGTAACTTCATAACTAGGTGGCTGCTCCACATACACTTCCTCTTTCAACACTCCATTCAAGAAGGTAGACTTCACATCCATTTGATACACCTTCCATTTATGTTAGGTTGCGATTGCTATAACTGCCCACACGGTTTCCATCCTTGTAACTAGAGCATATGTCCCATCATAATCTCTCCCAAACTGTTGTTTGTACCCCTTGACAACTAATCTTGCCTTATGCCTTTCTATTCTTCCATCAACATTGCTCTTAGTCTTATAGACCCATTTCACTCCAATGACTTGTTTGTTGGGAGGTAAATTAGTTAGCTCCCATGTTATATTCCTCTCTATTGCATCTATTTCCTCATCCATGGCTTCACACTGATGCAGAGCCACACAGTAAAAGCTCAGAAATAGGGTGAAAAACCTATTAAAACCCCTTTCTGAAGACCATATGCTATCAAAATATGCATTTTCTTAGTTATCGGCAAGACTTACCATGATGTCTCTCTGATACATGTTATTGGTCTAACAATCGCTGTTGGCACACAAGGAGATCGCCACACCGAAGCCCCCCCTCACACCGATGGATATCCTTCGCCTTATTCCCTATCGGCAAGACCTAGCATCATCGGCCGACCAAAACATTACTTCCCCGATTGCATATCTCCTATCGATGAGTCTACCAACCAATTCCATCCCTAAGACTTTCACTAACTCTTGCCGACGCCTTCCTCTTGTTGATGGAGAATCGACTCTTTGCCTATCGGCAGGACCTTCACTGTCGGCCAAGCATTCAATAGTCACCCCGATCTACTACTCTCCCCGATGAAACTTTACCCTTCGCGACCATCAGTGAGACTTAACTCATCGAAAGACTTCAGAAACCTCTCGCCGATACGCCGATGAACTCTCCTTGGTAACACTTGCCGATTGTCACTCTGATGCCAAGTCCAAACCCTTCATTGGTAAGACATATAACTATCGGCCCAGCTTCATTTTCCTCCACCAATATCGCTTGTCACCCCAAAGTCCCTTACGCCAACTCCTTCGTCGGCCAGACCATTTCGATCGGTGAACACTTCAAATCTTTTGTCGATAGCCTGCCTTACACTGATACCTTCAACACACACTACTTCAACAAATGTATGTTTGACCATCTGTTAACCCAGACCAGACACAACCTAAAATGCCTAGCACATACCCATGCTAGGGTTTCTCAGTATCTCTCGACGACAATCCTGTAAACATGCATACGAACAACCAGAAAATGCAAACTAAATCCTAAACTACTGTACACAACCATTCCACCAATTCGACGAATCAACTGGTGGAATGGATAAATGAAACCATACACCCACCAGAACAACAATTCGATTACACAGTGAGATCCAAATAGAGAAATGACACAAACAGAATCTCTTTATTGTTTGTAGAAAAGATTACAACCAACTGTCTCACAGACTCATAAATCAACTCTCCATTATAGAACTATTCAATATCAGACTCCTATCAGACTCAACACCAAATTCCTAATGAATTCCCAATATCATGATCCCTCAAATGACCTAATCTAGGGCATTTTAACTACTCACCACAGTAGTACTATTTTTGCCTCCAAGCAGCTGGGAGACCCAACCGATCTAACAAACTTAACAACTGTCTAACAAACTACCTAAAAATAGTAAAGCATGGTCAACTCAGACCTTATTACATTTAATGTCCATTTAGGAACTTATTGAAAACATAAAACTAAGCATAACCAACTAAATGCCTCAAGTAGGCCACTGTGGGATAGGTGCTCCGGCACCACACACCAATTCTTTTCTTTCATAGCATCCTCAAAATAAATTGGATCACTATGAGAAAATAATGCAAAATTCATACTTTCGTCAAACTCTTCATCATACCTTTCATTTTGGTAGATCTCCCTTAGACTCTTGGTCTTTCTTGGCAATAGGGAGGCGAGAGTGGGGTCTGAACTCTCACTACTGTTGTTGCTATGCTATGCAGATCCTGTATGGAGCTATCTAGAGCTTTATGTCTATGTCTGGAGCAGTCTGGAGCTATTCAAAACTCTGTGTATAGAGATCTGCACCAGTCTATGGTCTATGTCGGGAGCTCTCTTGAGCTCTCTGGAGCTGTCGGGAGCTGTTCATACTCCTTTTCTTCATCAATCAGTGTTGTCAGGATCTATCCAGAGCTATCAATATTTATCAAGCCATCCCATGACTCATTCTCCAAGAACTCCACATCTCTGCTAATAACTATTTTCTTGGTGACTGGATTATACAACCTATATGCTTTGGACTCTTCACTATAGCCCATGAAGATACACTTCTCACCTTTGTCATCCAACTTTTGCCTCTTCTCTTTTGGCATGAGTGCATATGCCACACACCGAAACACTCTCAAGTGCTCAACCATCCACTTCCATTTTGTCCATGCTTCTTGTGGAATCTTATCACGAACTGCCTTTGTAGAACTTCTATTTATCAAATATATCGTTGTTACTATAGCTTCACCCCAATATTCATTTGGGAGTCTCTTGGCCTTGAGCATACTTCTCGCCATCTCCAAAATGGTTCTATTTTTCATCTCAGCCACTCCATTTTGCTAAGGAGTATAGGTTGTTGTCAGCTCCTTCTTAATGCCATGTTGCTTGCAAAAAATTACAAATTGATTAGAGGTATACTCTCCCCCGCTATCTGACCTTAGGATCTTGATGAAATGTCCATTCTCCTTTTCATCATGGGCCTTAAACACTTTAAACTTGTCAAATGCTTTAGATTTATGTCGTAAGAAATAAACCCATGTCTTACAGTTGTAGTCATCTATAAAGGTCATAAAATATTGGCTCTTACCAATAGAAATTGTTTGCATAGGGCCACACCAATTAGTGTGCACTAGCTCCAATGGTGCTCTTGCCCTTCTAGAATGCCCTGATTGAAAGGGAAGCCTGTAATGCTTTCCTAAAATACAGGCTTCACATTTACCACTAGGCTCTACAATGGTTGGTAAGCCTCTAACCATACCCTTCTTTGAGAAAATATTCAAACCAGCATAACCTAAGTGTCCATACCTGAGATGCCAAAGATTTGAATGGTCTTCAATGACTGTCTTGAAATCTACTTGCTGCGCCACTGCAGTAGACACCATCTGGTTGACTCCAAAGACATCTAGAACTTGATAGGGATAGTTGCAAACTACGCTGAGAAACATGTTTCTAACCTCAAAGGAAACAATCTATTCTTTGTCATTGGTACTGCTGCAAGTATTTTCTTGCTTCCATCCTTCTCATAAATGATGCATTCACCTTTTTCCATCAACACTTTGTAGCCTTTTTGCATTAGTTGTCTAATACTCATGAGATTACATGCTTTATACTAGGGGCAAAATATACATTTTCAATCTCCTTCTTCTCACCTTGACTGGTGCAAAACATAATAGAGCCCTTTCCCACAATTGGAACTATTTCATTGTTTCCCATTTTTATCTCAGACTTGACATTTTTATCAATGAAAGAAAATAAACTCTCATTACTACTCATGTGGTTGCTACATCCGCTATCTAAAAACCATACCTCATCACTGCCTTGATTAGCAATGTTTCACATGATAAAGGCCTTTGACTGATTACCTTTAGCCACATTTTCATCAGCCACATTTGTACTTTGCTTGGATTGATCACATTGCTTTTTCCAGGACTCACTTGCATAATAACCAAACTTATGGCAATAATAACATTCAACATTGCTCTTGTCAAACTTCTGACTTGATTTGTTGTTCTTCTTGACTTGTTCACAGATGGACTGAGAACTACTTGCTCCCTCTTAGCTGTGTGCTCGTCTTGAGCTATCTTCTCCAGCACTTCCACATCCAGATCTACCTCTACCTCTACCTCTTGAGCTTTGTCCAGAGCTATTTCTACCTCTCCCCCTACCTATTGAGTTAGATTGAGCTTTGAAATCTTTCTCATGAGAAGAATTTGTAGGCCTATTTAGGCGTTGTTCATGGGTTAGCAGGAAACCCATCAGCTCATCAATTACCATGTTTGAGAGATCTTTGGTCTCTTCTATGGTAATAACTATTGGATCAAATCTAGGGGGAAGACTTCTAAGGATTTTCTCTATAATCCTTTGCTCATCCATGGTTTCTCCATTTATCCTCAATTGATTAACCAAGGTGGAAACCCTTGTGTGAAAATCTAAAATGGACTCACTGTCCTTCATCTACAAGGTCTCAAAATCTCTTCTAAACAGCTGGAGTTTCACTGATCTTACTTTGTCAGTTCCCTTGTAATTGATTTGTAATATTTCCCATGCATCTTTTGCATAGTTAGCTACTGTTATTCTAGGGAAATAGCCTCTATCAAGGCTTCTTCAATCAGACTCAATGATTTTGTAACTTTCTTCCTTATCTCCTTCAACTGGGTCTTCTGGTTGTTTGTGAGCGATGCATATGCAACTGGGTCAGTCACATCATTAAATCCATTAAACACAAGCTCCCATAAATCATTTTCAACCATTATGGTCTTCATTTTCTTTGCCCAAACATCATAGTTTTGTCCATTAAATTGTGGTGGCTACTACCAACTCTTACTCTCTTCTCCAGCCATGTCTGCTATCAAACAAACTTAAACACCCAAAAAACAAATGCCCAACTCACTCAAGACTTAGGGCCTTCTGGCTCATAGACCAATCTATATGATATTTAAATCCCAAACACAATAAAATGTAGAATAACAAAAAAAAGGAGTGATAGGAGACACACAGCTGGACTAACAAACTCTTGTTTTTTCTATTAAATTAGAAAATGAAATTTACAAATTTGTTTCTACACTTAAAATAGCAACTACTAAATTACAACCTTAATTTGCAACAATCTGGAGCTGTACACAAAACCTCAACAATCTGGAGATATCTGCTGCTCCCTACACACACACTAAACTTCTCAGAACTGTTGTTCATGAAACATTCTCTACTGCTACTACTTCTGCAACTTCCTCTTTTGCTTCTATTGTTCTTTCTAACTATCCAACATTCCCTTTATTTGTCTTATGCATGACTTCCCACTAAAAAACTACTGCTCAAAAAATACCACTCAAAATTCAAATTTACCTAACTGCATTCAAAGAAGACTGGCTAGTAATGAATTGGAAACTAAAGGGCTGGCAAATAGAATTAATTGTTTTGTAGGGTACGGCAGGAGGGAGATCACCAGAGGATCTCAAACGGCTAGGAGTTGGTAGGTGGAGTACGTGCTCTAGATTTAAATTTGCAACACATCCTATCTGCATGCACAAAAATGAAAGCTTAGGAATAGGGTATGGACATCCATAGAGATGTAGGGAAGGTGGTTTTGGCAAGAGAGCTGCACATATGAGTAACCCTTAATGCATTATAGCTACAGTTGTTTGTTATGTGTGCATCATCAACCTTCTTGGTGATGCTAGTTACCTTGAGAACACCCTAAGCTTTGTCATTAAAAAGTCAATTAAATATGTGTTGGAAAAAGAATAGACTTAGGAGTATTTGTAGCATTGTTGCTTTGATTTGGATTCTATAATGCAGTAGTCTTATGCTCATCTTTAATGGAGGAGATCGCCTATACAAAGAAAGACTCTCTATCAAACTGATTTATTTGCAAATTGTTAAAGATTACAGGAGCACATAAAATGTCTCACGTGTTCTTCTCACTTTGGTAGACTTTTCATGCACCTAGTGACTCTAGGGCTTCATCAAGAGGTAATTATCAATTTATTGAATTGCCTCCTACTTCTTCAAGGAGAAGGTCTATGTTATCTAGGTCTCATGTTAGAAGGATTAGAAACCCTATTTTACCTCATCCAAGAGCTCAATCTACACCCCCTCCTGTTAGGTTTCAACACACAAGTAGAGGCTTGCAATATTCCTATTTTAAATTTGTATATCCCCATTATGGAAAGGAATCTACCTTTTGTGACCTGTAATGGAGGCAGTCCTTCAGATTTGGCTATATACAATGATATACCAACTGCAACCCTAAAGAGCATTTCACCCTTTATGGGTGATGGTTCTATAACCCTGCTAAGCACATCAAAGACATATCCAACGTGTGCTTAGTCCATCATAAACAACATGAAGATGTTACAATATGTCTTGAATGGTCTCATCTTTTAAAGGGAGAGCTCTTCAATGGTTTAGGAGCTTGACCCCTGCTTCAATACATACTTGGGATGAGATGGGAGAATCCCTCTACAAGCAATTTGGGGAGAGGGTGGATAATGTCTCCCTACTAGAACAACTAACAACAATCAAAAGAGCCCCAAGCGAGATGCTAGCAGATTTCAACATTAGATTCCTGAGGACATGGGAGAGAATTCCAACTACCCTCATGCTATCTCCACAAAGTGTTTTTTTGTAATTTTGAAGAGCTTTAAATTCTGATATTGCAATGATGATGCAATCCATGGGTGTTGAAACACTACTCGTTGGTTATGAGATAGCTTTGAAAGCTAAAAATTGTTTAATACAGGCTGGGAAAATTGCTCCCAAACCTCATGTATGCCTTTTTCTAGAGATTCCCTCATCATCCTAGCAACCTATTATTGCTCCCATCCTAGAGCCTAAAGCTTCAATGTCCTCTCTTTCTAAAGAAGAGAGTGATCTTAAAACCCTAATGGCTAATTTGACCAACAAGGTAAATAGCATTGTTATTCAAACTGCCCCCCAACCCCATCAGAATTACAATCAGAGGTAGTCATCCAATCAAAGATGGAATCAAGGTTATAATCCCAATAGAAACCAAAATTGGAATCAGGGTTACAAACAAAATAGATATCAAAACTCTAACACATCTCAGCCCTTACAGATAGTCTAGCCTATCCAACATATCCCAGCTATGAATCTAGTTAGGGCCCTAGTCCTTTCTCAAAATAATCTGGCCTAAGAAGTTGATTGGTGCTACCCCTGCAACCAACCTCATAATCAGTCCACTTGTGCTTTTCAAGAAAGGGCTTTAATGGTGTAGAACTTTCATACTTAGCAAGCATCATTATCAAAGGCAACCAATAGAAACCCTGAGGTAACAAATGAGGCTACCTCTGATGCTAATATAATGTTATGGACACCAGAAGACTTTTGTGGTGTTAATCATCCCATGGATAGTGTTGTTATGCCCATTGCAGACAACATTAGGTCAAAAAAGAGGCAATTGGAGGCCAGCCCCATGCCTACTATGTTACAAAAAGAGCCACTTTCAAAGACAAAGGTGGCTAGTGCCATAATTTCAATTCAGAGCAACAAATTTGCTGCTACAAAAGAAATTCTATCAGGCTCCAAAGTGCCTAAACAAGCTACAGGTCAATCAAAGAAGGGAACATGGATTCCCTCAATGTATAAGGCAGCCACTGTTCCACTAAATATTTTGGAACAGATGAAGAAAACAAATATCATTATGTCGATGTGGGAAGTAATATCAATCCCTTCTCAAAGGGATTTTTTGCAAGAGGCCTTAAAGCATTTCCCATTAGTTGAATCAGTAGCAACTAACTTATCAACAAAATAGAAAAAAAAGAGTCATGTCAGTCTTGTGCAACCAAGGGAAGAACAAATAAGTGCAACTAAAAAACTATCTCCTTTCTACTTGTCTTTGATCATTGACAAGTTTTTAGTGCACAAATATATGATTGACTATGGTCCTAGTGTTTTAGCTATGCCCAAGAAGATAGCAGATGCATTAGGCATTGAATATACCCTTGTTTCATCAGGAGTATTACAATTGTATGGCACCTCTATAAACACTATAGGATTAATCAAGGGACTAGACTTGACTCTACATGCATATCCAAACTTGACTTTCAGTCATTGATCTTCCTCCATGTTGGTTGTTTTAAATTCCCAACTTGATCTCAAGGGAAAAACATGGCAGACTTATAAAATAGCCACTTATTGATGATTGATCTGCCTCGAGGGATTGGCCAATGAATAGGAAATTTTGGGGAGAAACTTTTCTCGATCCTGTTTCTTCCTCTACACTTTAGGCTCTATGAAACAAAGGAGGGTGTTCCTTTGTTTACTTTTTCTTCTTTTGAGGGGAAATCAATGTTCTACTCAAATGGATAGGGTTTCCTAAAATATTGGCTTGACAACACTTTTCCTATCATAGATATGTTCCTTCTAGATTGCTTGAAAAATGTTTGATAAAATAAAGAGATGGGATAGATTCTTTAAGCTTTGATCCTATTCTTTGTAGAGGAACATGCAAAACTTAACTTCTAAAAGCCTATTGCTGGAAGGGAAAAAATTGTGATTCACTTTAAAATATTGTGAGGATGATCAAAGGGGCGTAAGCTTAGTATAGTATTAATGAACAAATTAGTGCCTATCTAAGGGCCATAGAGTCAAAGAACTGATAAAAACTAAAAGGATTGTGATATAATGAACCTTGGTTTACTATAAAGGTATAACGGTGCCTTACATTAACGATTACTAGTTTTGGAGTTAACCATGTATAGTTATCCCTGTAAACCAATACTACATTCGATATTCTCTAGTAGATGTTTTATATTACTACTTGAGTAAATGCCACAAGAAAAACATGCCAGCACAATAAAGACTATGACGATGAATAAAGATGATCCTCAACCAAATATATATTCATAAATGTAGAATTGTATACATGAAGGAGGAGATAGTACACTTCAAGACTCAACAAGATTTGTAATTTTTTTAGTAATTTACATCATAGCCTTAATAGCTCTATCAAGAAATCCAAAAGAAACTCAAGATGAAGACCTGAAAATAGACAACTAATTCTATTAGTAGAAAATAAACTATTTACAATTCCTCCTTAACTAGATTGATCCATATTTTAGACTAAGTCTGGAAACTTGAACTCGAACCAATCATTTTCATAAGCCCTGAATTCCCTTTTATAGAGATAAGGGAGCAATAAGCTTCAGGCTTAAAGACAAAAGAAGATACAATTTTTTTATAACCAAGAGATGCAGCTAAAGAGGACGGTGCAACCACTTCACAATAGTATGCTTTGCTATTTTGGCAGGGAACAGAACCAGGTTTTTGATATTCAATGCATTACCAAATGTCGTTGAAGCCAGGCACTCCTCAAATACCCTCAAAGTATTTAATGAGAGAAATCACTACTCTGCCTCTCCAAATCACATGCCAAAAAATGAGAAAATGTGCAAGGAACAACATTGATAGGAGATCCAAGGAATCTAAACCTTCTTCACTATTTCCAGGTTCCAATGCACAGGTGGGATTCCACACTTATGGTTAGAAGGTTTCCAAGCTCCACAATCATGCAGAAACTTGGGGAATCCACATCAGGTTGGCTTTAAAAGTGCTAGAAGCCAAGCCAAGAGAACATCAACAAGATCAATAATTCTCATATTTTCCCGTATTTGTATCATCCTGGTGGGCAGTCTCCTTACACCTAAAGTTAATGCTCTATTAGGAAAATTAGATGTAAGGGAGGGGTAGAGGAAGCTAAGGAGCTTCTCTACTCCAGAAGGGAATATGTCAACTCATAGAAATAAGGAACTACTGGAGTGAAGAGATTAGCCTTCAGGACCAACCGTCAGATGAGATAAGAGACCGAAGAAGAAATCTCAGAGGCTCAATGGATGCTACTGCTAATCTCTAATTTTCCCTACACCACCTATTCCAAAGGAAATAATTTCAAGTCTTTATGATTTTGTAAAGATAAATTAAAAGCCATGAGAACAAGGAAGAAAATCTGATAGATCAGGGGAGAAAACAGAACACATAGGAACAGGGGAGAGCCATACTATTAGAATGTTTTAAATAGTATAAGGTGTAACATTAGCAATTGCCTATTTATAGAAATTTTGGGATGCATGCATACATCCACACATCTTTGGTCTAATAAATTCCAATCACTTCGAAGCACTCATGCCATAAATGTAAATCTTTTAAAGATTACCATAAGTGAACAAAAAGATGGGATCTCACAATTCTGCATAACTGAGAATATCACTTCTTACATTGAATTTTGCCAGGTAAGGTGTCTTGGTTTCCCCAATTAGGCATTGTCATCACATCAAATTTCATCACACAGCAAATGAAATGTCATTCCTGGTAGAGGTACAGATTTCCAAAGGTCGAGCTTGCATAAGCCAAATCTTTTTGTTAGTAAATTCGTTAGTAGCAGTGGTGATGGAGACCCTACACATGCCTGAGTAGTTAATGCTTGTAATGAAGCCTCGTTAGATTCAATACCAACAAATCCTTGTGTTATAATTTCAAATCTGGGCCATTGATCACTATCTTAGTTGGCTCAACTTGATGGTGCTGATTTGGTCTTTGCCAATTAGGATGGTGCTTCTCACTTCTCTCAATGATGACCTGCCACCTGGATAGCTTTTCCCAACTATAATCCTAAGAAGATGTCCCTTTTACAGTGTCATTAAGATAGCATCTGCAATTCTGCACTTAAAGGATATGGCTAGAGATATAATCTCGATGGAATGGCAGATGACAGTCAAATCCATTGTACTTGAATAGAACAACTCTCAAGAAGTGCTCACATTTTATGACATGTCATATCCTTTCCATTAATATAGTAGTCCCATCACTTAGAAAGCCACATGTCCATATTCTATCATTTTGCAATTACCCAGAAAGCCCTTTGGTAAAGTATGGTAGAATGTCAGAATTATAAAGAAATCACTTTATATTGCCCAAGACCCTCCTCCTTGTCTTCTTGGATGGTCCTCAACCAATTGTCACCTTATCTGTAATTCTATAGGAGCTAATTTTATCAATATCCTTTTGCTGGTAGATTGGCAGAAATGAATCCACTAGTGCCACCTATCAAGAAAGGGTTAGTAGGACTGGACCTTGACGTATGTATTTTATTAGTATCTTTTACCATCAAGGAAAAGGGTGGCCAATTGGGTTGATTCCTTCTTAGAATAGAGTTTTTCTAGGTATGGGCTATAGACGGTAACTGTTTGGTGAGGGGCTACTAAAACAACGTTATGGGAGAACATAAGGAAAACTTTAAAGTTTGGTGACAAGGGACAAATGGCCATTGAAGAATTATATCAAATGTGGCCTTTGCATTACTTCATACTATGAGGGTTTATAGTTTAAATAAATTTTGTTTATTCAGATCACTTCTTCTAGCAAAAAACCCTAATCCTAAAAATTCTCTAACCAAGTGACATAAAACTGGGGACAAAACTTATCAGACATATGATAAATTTTATATGGTTCCATCAGTAGCTCTAGTTGGGGACTCATGTTCAACTGTGAATAGAGCGAGATCATAGAAGAACTTTGGAGGAGCATACCAAACACATAATGGCCCCAGGCAATTATGCAAAGAAAAAAACCAACCTGCCTCTATCAAACATTCTATTCTCCAATGACTCTATTAGATTGCTTTTAAAAACTTCATTGAAATCCAACCTATTCTTGACATAGATATTTGGATAGCTTGTTGGATGGTTATTTTCATTTTCTTCAGAGTTTCCCCCACAATTCTAAACCATGGATAATTGATAGGTACTACCATTAAAAAGAGAGTCAGTACCTGGTTCAATTATTTCTAACCATGTGAAAAGGTTATTATCTCCTGATTTCTACTTAACTGGAAAATAAAAGCAATCATAATCCACTTCATAATTGGTAGTGAGGGAGCTTTCAAATTTTACTGAGTCAATGTCAAATCTAAAACAATCATACTCAGTTTCTTTTTTAAAATCTGATACTCTAATTTTATTTTCTATTTTTTGAACTAGCCCTTCATCCTAATGGTGAATATAGGATTGGGAAACATTACCAGGATGGAAATTTAGGTCATGATCTATTAGTATAGTATTTGTTCCCCCAAATACTTCTGCATGTTGAACTAATATTAGTTCATTATATTCCTTGGGATTTTTCTCAAAGAGTGGATTATTCATGTATTCATAAGGCTCCATACCTTCTATTGTTGATAAGTTCATAGACTCATCATATACTAGGTTATTTTTTATATGCATCTTATTTGCACTTTCTTCAGTATCATTGCCCTGATAGCCTACATCATCATCTGATTCAGAGCTCCCACCATTTTGGTGTGAGCATTCTGATAACTACTCACTATTTTTTGTATGATTAGCAAGGATCAATCCCTCATATTCAAACTCAAGACAAGATATTTCCATAGGAGATGAAATCTAGTTATTTGATGTAAGATATATCTCCTGACAAACAGGAGAAATATCTTCACAACTTGTCATATGTTCATAAGTCAAAGGAACCTCCTAAACTGATATATCTTTATGTATTATGGTATGAATTATCTCATAAGTTGCTTTGTAAGGTTCTGGGGATTTCCTTTTATTCTGATACTAAGGGGAGAAATGAGTAGGAGTACAAAAACTTTGAACTTCTCTGTTTTGATCATAATCCCTATCCCCTTTAGTATATTGAGTTCTATGTATTGATTTATTTGACATGGGTTTATCTAAGTTTCCCATTTTATCTCTCCTTTGGTAAATGGGGGGACAAATGGATCCATTAGTCATTTTATACCTATTTTCCACAAACTCACAACCTTTTATCCTTGTATGTTTTAAATTAATTTCTATATTCATGGCCAAGGAATATGCTTGCATCATAGTAGTAGGGTTCTTATCTTTTAGTCGATAACTGTCCTTTTTATTGAATGCACCTAAATATATAATTAAGCACATAGTCTCATTGGGTCTAATATTTTTAGGAATTTCCCTCACTATTCTGGAAAATCTTAAATTGAAAGTTGGAATTGATTCCTTATCTTCTTTTTCAAACTGCACAAGTTCTTTAATCAATATACTAACATCTATTCTTTCCCCAAATTGTTCCAAGAAATCAAACCTTAAATCTTGCTAAGAACAAATAAACTGATTGGGTAAAAATGCAAACCAATCTCTAACTTCTCCTTTAAAAGTTTGAACAAACAACTTTATGACTACATCCTCATGATCTATTTCATAATCTCCCATTAAGTCACAAAATTCTTGTAAATGAATGCTAGCTATTTTGGATCTATCATTATTAAACTTTGTTATATGACCCCTAACTTCATCAGGCACATGGTTTGGAAACCCACAATATTACTGAAGTTAATAGCCTTATATCTTTCCATGACAAATCCACCTTTATAAAAGAAATTGTGTGATTGTTGATTATATATTTTTAAACTTCTAGAAAAGTTTTTTGAAGCATGTTAAAATACCTGAAAAGAATTTTTTGCTACTGGTATAAATTTTGTTTTGATTTTCAAGCAAAATCAATAAAATCGAACTGTATCACCAGATCCTTTCTCATAGAGTCGCCACCTCTACTTCATAGAGGAATAAAGTTTTTAAGCATATTGCTTCCCCTTTAGAATCAACTTTTGAATCATGTTTTCATAGTAGGGTTATATAGAACACTCTGGTGCATAAAACTTTATGTAATAGACCTGCATCTATCTCAACTGTAAGTGGAAAAAATATAGTAGTCACCATCCTTTTCTTGTAAGGAACATAATCAAGCTGAGCTCTGACTTTTCAACACACAAGGGGCTAAGTCTATCTAAGACCTCCAGAATAAAACATAGTTCTATCTTTGTTTTCTAATAGAGTCATAAATATGAGGAAGCCTCAAATGGATAGAAGCTTTTTGGATCCTTAGCTATAAAACACTGGTACTTTTGCAAGAGGATATATACTCTTAGGATAAGACACAACTCTCTTCATTTAAAAGTCCCTAGTAGAGTCACCAATCTGTTGGTTGTTTTAAATTCCCAACCCGATCTTGAGGGAAAAACACAACAAACCTATAAAATAGCCACTTATTAATGATTGATCTACCTCGAGGGATTGGCCAACGAATAGGAAATTTTAAGGAGAAACTCTTCTCAATCTCATTTCTTCCTCTGCACTTTAGGCTCTATGAAACCAAGGAGGGTGTTCCTTTGTTTACTTTTGCTTCTTCTTAGATGAATATTTTCTTTTTTTAGGGGGAAATTAGTGTTCTACTCAAATGGATGGGGTTTCCCTAAAATATTGGCTTGACAACACTATTCCTATCACAGATATGTTCCTTGTAGATTGCTTGAAGAATGTCTAATAAAGTAAAGAGATGGGCTAGATTCTTTAAGCTTTGATCCTATTCTTTGTAGAGGAACATGCAAAACTTAACTTAACTTCTAAAAGCCTATTGCTAGAAGGGAAAATATTGTGAAGATGATCAAAGGGGTGTAATCTTAGTATAGTATTCATGAACAAATCAGTGCCTATCCAAGGGCCATAGAGTGAAGAAACTGATAAAAACTAAAAGGACTGTGATATAACGAACCTTAGTTTACTGTAAAGGTATAACAATGCCTTACATTGAAGATACTCTACTAGTTTTGGAGTTAACCATGCTTAGTTATCCCTGTAAACCAATACTACATTCAATATTCTCTAGTAGTTGTTTTATATTACTACTTGAGTAAATGCCACAAGAAAAATATGTCAGCACAGGAAAGACTGTGATGATGAATAAAGATGATCCTTAACCAAATATATATTCATAAATGTGGAACTGTATACATGAAGTAGGAGATAGTACACTCCAAGACTCAACAAGATTTGTAAAGTAAACTATTTAGTAATTTACATCATAGCCTTAATAGCTCTATTAAGAAATCTAAAAGAAACTCAAGATGAAGACCTGAAAACATAAAACTAATTATATTAGCAGAAAACAAACTATTTATAGTGCCTCCTTAACCAGATTGATCCATATTTCAGACTAAGTCTAGAAACATGACCTCAAACCAATCATTTTCATAAGCCCTAAATTCTCTTTTATATAGATAAGGGATCAACAAGTTTCAAGCTTCAGGACAAAAGAAGTTACAATTTTTTTATAACCAAAAGATGCAGTTGAAGAGGATGATGCAACCACTTCACAATTGTGTGCTCTGCTATTTTGGCAGGGAACATTAACTAAGTTTTTGATATTCGATGCATTGTCAGATGTTGGAGCTAGGCACTCCTCAAATACCCACAAAGTATTTAATGAGAGCAATCACTGCTCTGCTTGTCCAAACCACATGCCAAAAAATGAGAAAATGTGCAAGGAACAACATTGATAGGAGATCCAGGGAATCTAAACCTCCTTCACTATTTCTAGGTTCTAATGCATAGGTGAGATTCTGCACTTATGGTTAGGAGGTTTCCAACCTCCACAATCATGCAAAAAATTGGGGAAGCTTCAAAAGTGCTGGAAGCCAAGCCAAGAGAACAAGAACAACAACAACAATTCTCCTCTTTTCCCTTATTTGTATCATCTTGTTGGGAAATCTCCTTACACCTAAAGTTAATGCATTTTTAGGAAAATTAGATGTAAGGGAGGGGTAGAGGAAGCTGAGGAGATTCTCTACTCTAGAAGGGAATTTGTCAACTCATAGAAATAAGGAACTATTGGAGTGAAGAGATTAGCCTTCAGGACCCACCGTCAGATGAGATAAGAGACCAAAGAAGAAATCACAGAGGCTCAATGGATGCTACTGCTAATCTCTAATTTTTCCTGCACCACCTATTCCAAAGGAAATACTTCCACGTCTTTCTAATTTTGTAAGGATAAATTAATAGCCATGAGAATAAGGAAGAAAATCTGATAAATAGGGGAGAAAATAAAACACACAGGAACAAGGGAGAGCCATACTATTAGAATGTTTTAAATAATATAAGGGGTAACATCAGCAATTACCTATTTATAGAAATTACAGGATGCAAGTATACATCTGTACATCTTTGGTCTAATAAATTCCAGTCACTTTGAAGCATTCCTGCCATAAATGGAAATCTTTTGAAGATTACCATAAGTGAACAAAAAGATTAGATCTCATAATTCTGCATCACTGAGAATATCACTTCATCCATTGAATTTTTCTAGGTCAGATGTCTTGGTTTCCCTAATTAGGTACTATCATCACATTAAATTTCATCACACAGTAGATGAAATATCATTCCTGGTAGAGGCACAGATTTCCAAAGGTCGATCTTACATAAGCCAAATCTTTCTGTTAGTAAATTCCTTAGTAGCCATGGAGATGGAGACCCTGCACACACCTGAGCAGTTAAAGCTTGTAATGAAGCCTTGTCAGATTTAGTGCCAACAAATCCTTCTATTATAATTTCAAATCTCGATCGTTGATCACAATCTTAGCTAGCTCAACTCGATGGTATTGATTTAGTCTTTTTCGAATTAGGATGGTACTACTCGCTTCTCTCAATGATGACCTACCACCTAGATAGATTTTCCCAATTGTAATCCCCAGAAGATGTCCCTTTTGCAATGCAATTAAGACAACATCTGTAATTCTGCACTTAAAGGATATGGCTAGAGATATGATCTCAGCAGAATGGCAGATGACTGTTGGATCCATTGTACTTGAACAAAACAACTCTCAATAAGCAGTCATGTTTCATTATATGTTAGATCCTTGCCATCAATACAGTAGTCCCATCACTTAGAAATCCACATGTCTAGATTCTGTCATTCCATAATCACCCAGAAAACCCTTTGGTCAAGTATGGTGGAATGTCAGAATTGTAAAGAAATCACTTTATATTGCCTGGGACCCATCTCCTTGACTTCCTAGACGGTCCTCGACCAATTGTCACCTTTTCTGCAATTCTGCAAGAGCTAATTTTATCACTATCCTTTTGCTGGTGGATTGGTGGAAACAAATCCACTAGCGCCACCTATCAAGAAAGGGTTAGTAGGACTGGATCTTGGCATAATTATTTTATTAGTATCTTTTGTCATCTAGGAAAAGGGTGGCCAATCAGGTCGATTCCTTCTTAGAATAGAGTTTTTCTAGGTGTGGGCTATAGACGGTAACTATTTGGCAAGGGGCCAGTAAAACAAAGTTACAGGAGGGCATAAGGAAAAACTTTAAAGTTTGGTGATAGGGGACAAATGGTCATTGAAGAATTATATCGAATGTGGTTTTTGCATTACTTCATACTATGAAGGTTTAGGGTTTTAATAATTTTTGTTTATTCAGAGTACTTCTTGTAAAAAACCCTAATCCTAGAAATTCTCTAACCATGTGACATAAAATTGGGGATAAAACTTATCAGAGATATGATAAATTTTATATGGTTCCATCACTCCCTTCTTTACCATTTATCTGTCAAGACACTTCACAGCCAAAATAGTTAGCTACCTTTCTTTTGACTGGTCTCATATGTTGTTGAGAACTAGATATGGCACAAGGTTCACCATCAAGGCTGAACCAATTTCAAATTACCATGGGGAGAACTATGATCACAGCCTGGTTAACCCACATGTTATGATTCAAGGTGAGGAAGTGCATGACACGGAGTCTATTGAAATAGAATCTTACCTCTTTCTAGCCCTGATCTCTTTCTTGATGAGTGGGCAAGGGAACACTATAATTTCGATCCTTATGACACCACTGAGGCAATTGACCAAGAGGCAACTACATGATCCGTGAAGGGGATTCTTTAGTCCCTTCTGTACTTAAGCGAAATGATGACTCCAATGGCCCATGGAAAATGTTCTTTGATGGTGCAAAGAGCATAAATGGAGCTGGTGTAGGGGTTTTAATAGTCTCTCCAACTGGTAATAAATTACATTTTGCTCATAGATTACATTTTTCTTGTACCAATAATGTAGTAGGGTATGAGGCATTGGTTAATGGTTTTCTGATTGTTGAGAAGAATACTATCATGCATTTGGAGATCTTTGGGGACACTAAGTTGGTAGTCCACCAATTTAGAGGATAATATACCACAAGAAACCAACTTCTTAAGGATTATAGACATAGGGTTTGGAACCTGTTTAAGAGTTTTGATGCTCTCAACCTACAGGTAATTCCAAGAAAATTAAATTCAGAGGCTGATCAATTGGCAATAGTGGGGGCTCATTTTTTTCCACCTACAAATTTGTTTCAGGGCCCCGATCAACTTGTGAAGATAGTTGTCAGGCCCCCTATTCTAGACAATGATATACATTGACAAATCTTTGATAGCAATGAGCATATTGCAAGATTCATTCAGAATGAAGCAGAAGTTTCTTCCATGGTGCATCCCAAGCTATAGGAAAGTTATGATGACCAGATCATCTAGCTCAAAATGAACAAGCTACCCAAGGGTTTAGTCACTCTTGAGGCTATTTTTAGCTGTGATGATGAGTTCATGGGTGAAAGAAAGAATATGACATTCCAAAAGGGAGATTACCAGAAGATTATTGTTGCCCAAGATAAGGAGTTGCTAATGGGTAGGGTTTGTGATGATATAGAGCAATAAGAATTCATGTCTTTCCTAGAAATACAATGACTTCTTAGCATGGACATATGAAGATTTAAAAGGTTTCAATCTAGATGTGGCTTAGCATGCCATCGATTTGGATCCCAATTGCAAGCCAGTCCATCAAAAGCAATGACCCATAAACCCTAAGATTGAACCACTCATGAGAAAAGAGCTATCAAAGCTCATCCAAGTAAGGATCATCTTCCCTATTAAATATTCTACTTGGGTCGCTAATCTAGTGTCTGTGAGGGAGAAAAATAGGGAACTAAGGCTCTGTGTAGACTTCAGGGACCTGAATCAGGCTTCTTTGAAAGATTATTACCCTCTTGCCTCTATGGATCAAATTTTGCAAATTGTTGCAAAGGCAGAGAGGTTTTCATTATTAGATGGCTTTTCTGGCTATAACCATCAATTTTTAAGATGATAGATTTAAAATAACATTCACAACCAAATGAGGAACCATGACATATGTAAAAATTCCATTTGGTTTGTCTAATGTTGGTGCCACATTTCAAAAGGCAATGGACATTGCCTTCAAATTATTTATAAATAAGTTCATCCTTATTTATCTAGATGACATTACAATCTTCTCCAAGAAGGGAGAAAATCATATGGAGCATCTGGATAAAGTCTTCCAAAGATGCAGAGAGTTTGGGGTGTCTCTAAATCCTAAAAAATGTATTTTTGTTGTTGCTTAGGGTAAGCTTCTAGGCCATCTAGTGTCTAAGGTTGGGATCTCCATAGATCCTGAAATAAAATCAGCTCTTCTTGCTCTTCCTCTACTTGCTCATAAGAAAGCTCTAAAATCTTTTCTGGGACAAATCAACTTTGTTAGGAAGTTCATTTGTAACTATGTTGGCTTGGTAAAGCCTCTAACCCTTATGCTTAAGAAATATGTTGTGTTCAGATGGACTAGAAGGAAGTGAAAGATGGTTTTGAGAAGATAAAGGAAGAGATTGCCCAGGCTCCTACTCTCATGAACCCAAATTATAAAAAAGACTTCATCCTTTATGCACATGGAGGAGAGAATAGCATTATTGTTGTTCTAATGCAAAAAAATGAGCAAGGAATGAAACAGTCCCTGACCTTCTTCAATTCACTAGTAGAAAAATAGAATAAATGACTAAAAAAACTACGAAAAATTGGTCATTTGACCATTAGTTTGGTCACGTGACCATTGGTAGTTTATTGCTGGTCATTTCTCTTGTGACCAAATTTATGACTAAACAAATTTTAGTCATTAATGTAGTCATTAATTTGGTAGTATATTTAGTCATTAATTTGGTAGTATATTTAGTCATCAATTTGGTAGTATATTTAGTCATCAATTTGGTAGTATATTTAATCACTAATTTAGTCATTGATTATTGTTAACTAGTCATTGATTAAAAAAATGATAAATGACTAAAAAACTAATCAAAATTGTAGTTATTTATTTAGTCATTGTAGTCATTTATTTAGTCATTGTAGTCATTTATTTTAGTCATGGTAGTCATTTATTTAGTCATTGTATTCATTTATTTTAGTCATGGTAGTGTTACCAAAATTTCTCTTATAGCTCAATTTTGCAGAGCTAAAACAACTGATTATTTCAAAGGTGAAAGGTACTCTCACAATTTTTTGCTAAAGATTAACCATGTGCATGTGAATTTTTTAAATGGAATTTAGTTTTTATCATGCAATTTTTTACAACAAAAGGAAATTACACAAATTGCATAATATAGTTGTCTTTCATTCACTCTGTAATGGAAAATGTATACAATGTTGTTGTTTCATACATTGAGATCAAAAGAATGATTAAAATGTCCCACACAAGCCATGGGAATGACTAAACTGAGCCAATGCAACATGGAAAGCAAACTATACATCTAAAAATAAAATAAGGGAAAAGCATATGAAAAGGGATCATATCCTTCATTGCCTTAAATGGCTGATTCTGGTGTCGGTCCTCTTATCTTCAACTCCTCCTGTTCCTAATCTTTAGATGATTGAAAGTTTGGTTAGAGCTCAGGACATGAAATCTCATCATATGTTTCATCAATAGACATATAACCTAAGCATATGATGCATTAAATCAGTTGAGCCATTACTAGATGTATGCAAGAAAAGCCAAAAAGTAGATCATCAAATGAAAGATCAAGTCATCACAAGAGTATTGAATTTCATTATTTTTATCTAACTTTTTTGTAAAATGTGCAGGTATAGGTATATTCATCATTGTGCATGATATTTCAACATGTGGTGAAAAAATTGGCTCCCACAAGGGTTCATTTTAGCATGTTACCCCCTAAATCTTAAGAGGGACATGATTAAGCTTTTTAGATAAAGCATTTTCTGTTTGAAGATCAAATTGTGTAGGCATATAAGATAGTGAGACATTCATGAGACAAGTATCACTAATATGAGAAGAGAAATCATTCAGGAAGGGATAGGAAAGTACCAGAATAATGGAAGAAATGGTGGCCCTGTATGAGTATTACCTTAGGCTCCTGAATATCAACCATAGATAGTCATAGAGTGACAACATTTGTAGACATAAATGCATGGAAGAGAATAGTCATAAATACCATTCATAGTGACAAAGTACAATGCTAAGTTTCCTTACTATCCAGACTTCATGCAGAGACACACTAATGCCATCAAGTGAATACATAGTGCATGGGTTTTTTATGATAAACCTCAAGGGATAAGGCAACAACATCTACGGAGACTAAGTCATGATCAAACAATAACACATGGGAGGACAAATGAAGTCATGTGTAGAAGGGTTCAAATGAAGAAAGATAACATTCTAATTATAATATATGACTTCTAGAGCCACATAATCAAGGCAGTCATTCATTAGAGCTTCATATCATATGGGAATTAGAGCCTACAGTAGTATGTTTAAGATTGTAAAGAGTTAATGATAATCTTGTGTGATAGCAAAGGTAGTTATACAGTCATCAGCACAAAGGAAGTTGCAGATGTTCATACATGTTGTAATGCAGTACTGAAATCTCAAAAGATTATGCCTAAATATCATTAATCCAAATTGTCAAAAGGCAAGCCTGGCACTAAAATAGAACAAATATTTACCACTTTTGTTGTGATTTAAATGTAAATTCTACTAATGGAGTTTGGCCATTGAAATGGATGATATTTAATTGGAAGTGGTTTCAAGACAATTTAAAATTAGTCATGATCATGCCTGTCCCAAAAATAAAAGGCGTATAAGAAAATGAAACATGCATAGAGGAGGATAGTAAAAGCCCATGGGACTATCACCATTAAAGGTGATGAGAGTTATTAGTCTATGGTTGTTGGAGTATTGTAATGTAGACACCTTAAAATGACCAAGTCATCGAATCACTTGCATTTCATAATCTGTCTAATCACCTGCATTTCAACGTTAATTAAATAATCTAATTATTTAATTAATTTCACCAAATTCTTCTAAATCACATAATTGCGACATTAATTAAATAAATTTTCTTTATTTAATTAATTAAATTAAATTCCTCTATTATTCTTCCACAATTAAATAATTTTAATTATTTAATTACATCATTATCCTCTTTCCAAAAATCAAATCCACATTAATTAGATAAATCCAATTATTTAATTAATTCAACAAATTCTCTCTTATCTACAATTAAATAATTCTTAATTATTTAATTAAATCAAAATTATTCTTCCAAAATCATGCACAACAATTAAATAAATTTGTTTATTTAATTTGCTTTCAAATCTTCTAAATTAAATAATTCTAATTATTTAATTGTTTCTTCCATTAATATTTTCTCTAAATTTAAATAAATCAATTATTTATTTAAGTTGCTTTTTCTTTTAAATTTGAGTTACCTCTAAAATAACTCAAGCTTTCTTGCTCATGCAATTAAATATTTCTAATATTTAATGTTGATGCTTAGAATTGCGCTGTTTCCAACACCAACATGGGAAACTTTGAGACGTGGGAATGTTCCTCAAAGTGACCTCCAGATTTTAAAGAAGCTGGCTCTTCTTTCAAATGTGTTTCAGAAAAAGGATAGAAGTAAAGCAGAATCACAAATGTAATGAAGGGAAATTTAACTATGGCAATGCGCCTGATTATGATTTGTTCCTTATCACTAAGCACAGTGAAACTACTTTTAGGATTCAGTTACATTAAAGAGAAAACAATGCATGATCAATGTAAAAAATGAAAGTAAATAGAAACAAAGGCTCACAACTTGAAAGATTTTTGTAATGACACAGAAAAATATCAGCAAAGGCATAGAACTCTATCTTTTATTAATTTTTCAGTCACATAAAAGGCACAGAATCATGCACAGTTATACAAACTTTCTGAATCAAGAAAACAGAACAAAGGCAAATGATATTACTGGCCACAACACAGGATCTTCCAAAACTCTTCTTAGCTCTTGTGATAACAGTCTAAATGCAGAAAATTTTCTATCTTTTTATCCCCTTTTTCATCTGCTATCTGAAACCATATTTATAACACAGGACCGGCTCAAAGATTGCCCGCATGATCAAATCTCAATGGCCTAACCGAACTGGGACTCAACTGGAAGTGTCTGACAGAAGATATCTTTCGAATTTGGAACGGTTAGCCATTCTACAAGTTCATTGGTTGTAACAAATACATGTAACTCCCCTTACTTTGAATCAGGTAGGGACACCTGGCAGTTTCTGATAGTCTTTGCGACTATAAACCCTTGGGACAGCTGGCATTTATACACGTCACTTTCTTGAAACTCCATCTTTCTGGAACAATAGGAAGCTAGCACGTGGCATTCTCCGCTGCAATGAGAAACAAAAACCCTTAAGACAGATGGCACCCTCCGCATCTCTTACTTGAAAACTGTTTCATTATTCAGGAGGCACCAGAAAACGACACTTGGCAGCGTCCGTGGCCCTTACAAAAGATATGTGGCAATTTCTGCTTTACTTAGAGTCTTTACTGTGGCTTTATATTAGGAGTGCTTGGGCTTTGCCATCTGTCACTGTCCGCTACCTCAAACCTTTAATATTTACCAAGAAATTGGGACCCACCATACCTCTCACTCTAAGCGGCTTCAAAAAAGAAATAGGGACAGGTGGCGCTTTCCGCTGCCCTCACCAAATGATACGTGGCAGCTTCCGCGTAACTTAGAGAGACTGTAGATACCTTTAGGGAGTTCTGCGGAAGATGACACCTGGCAGCTTCCACTGAACTTTGTGAAACATAATAGAAACAATTAAGATGCATTAGGTTCACGCGGATGGTGACACATGTCACGCTCCGCTAAAACTTTAGAAACATAACCGAGGCCCACCAACAGCCTTTACTTAGTAATGAAACAAAAAAAGGAACCTACGGATGTCGACACTTGGCGCACTCCGCAGACACTATATGGGACGCGCGGCAATATCTGCGTAGCTAAAAGAAACTTTAAGAGACCCTCCACATCTACCACTTGGCGCCTTCTACTTCACTGAAAGAAACTTAACAATGGGGCCCGCCGCATCTGCCACTTTGTAACATAAAATGGGCTTTTAAAACTTATAAGAAACTAAACCTCGAATGCCGACACTTGGCAACTTCTGCTAGAATTAAAAGGGATGTGTGGCTCCATCCGCATTACTTTGAGAAACTTTACAATATGTGCCGGGTACTGACACTTGGTAGCTTCCGTTGCTTCTCTGGGACTCGAGCAAAAGTTAGGCAAAATGGAAACCCTGCGCTTGTGCTCTGTGTCAAAACCCTCGCTGTAAAAACTGAAATGCACAGAAACAAAACTGGAGCACGCACAACTGAAACTCAAAAAACAAAAATGTAGAGTATTTTACTCTACAGTTCTTGGCGACCCTGAGGACTTTTCAGCCTGCTCAAAAAGAATCCAAAAATGTGCATATATATAGCAAAATTTACAAATTTTGTAAGGTCATCTGATACACAAACCACTCGGCATCAGATAGTCCCTGTTTGTTCTGCAAATCCTAGAAGGCTAAATCCAGGTTGATAATGTCCTTATGTGAAAAACTCTGCAAAACATGGACTACAACCTTTAATTAGAAATCAAGTTGTGTCATGGGGATCAAAACAGCTTCCACTTCTGACACTATTGAGGCATCTGTTAGACCTTGGAAGACTGACTGGTCATTTTGTCTGGCTAGCAATAATGGCTTGATCTCATCAACCATCAACACAGTATTATTATCAGGAAAAGGGGAGGGAAGACCTGATTGCACCAGGTCTTCAATATGTTTCTTCATGTCCTTCACTCCCTCCTTGACCACATCCAGGAGCTCCTGGCAAGTAATTGCAGCAGAGTTGCAACTGAGAACCTCATTCACCCGTTTTGTAACAATTATTCTATCACTGATCCCTATTGCTGATAATGCTTCATCAGATGTTTCATACAGTTTCCCCAGCAGCAGTTGAGAATCTAAAACTCTCATGGAAACAGTGGACAAAGTGGCCTGAACTAAAGTCTCTACCTTTTCACACAATTGCTGTGCATGTAGCAGGAAAGTTAAAGAGGGTTTGAGCTGGATAATCTCCTCAAAGATTCTTGTCCACACTGATGCATATAGCTCCTTAACCAGGTTCAACACTCCTGCATTCTGTGGCCTATTTGCCAACTCAAGAGTCAACTGTTTTGCTGTTTGTTGCTCGGCCTGAAGTTGAGCCTGTATGGCAGCGACATTGTTCTGTTCCTTCAACAGCTGCTGTTGGAACTATGTGGCTTGTTGAGAGGAATCTTGATGCTTCTTTTGCAATGTGGCCTTTTCCTGCTTCAGGGTAGTCACTACAGACTTCACCTGGATTAGCTCTTCCTTTAAAGAAGCATTTTGGTTCTGTGTGACTTGGTGAATCTGACAAGAAACAGTATTTTGCAACTATTTATTGAGACTCTCTATTTCATCATTTTTCAGCTTAAGCTCTGCAGTCAAGGTGCCACTATGTGCCTTTTCTTGAGCCAGATCAGCCTCCACCTTCTACAACTTCCTTGATAACTTTAAATAGTCAGTGGCTACAGCAAAGGTGGTTTCATTTAGCAACTCTACCCTGTCTTGTGGCCTAAACAATGACATATCCATGGCCACTGAACTCATTGTATAATCTTGGGGCTGCATCTGCTCATTAGGTCTAACTACATTTGGTGACAAATGAGTCACAGTTAGCTGCTGCTGGATTGGGTCAAATAGTGACCTCATGTGTGGGATAGCTTGAGCTTTATTGTCCTTCTTTCTCTTTTTGTCCATTCAGGCTTCCCTAGCTTTCTTAGCAATGTCTGCTTGAGCTTGGAAGGTAGGGGGAGAGGCAATATACCCACTCGCAAAAGGATGACCCTATGGCAAGCCATAGGGAATAGCCAAATGTTGGCTAGGGGAAACCTGAGGAGGTATTCTCCTTGGAAAAGAAGGGGAAAAAGGAGGCAATGATGTGGCCTATGATGACATGGCCTGAGTAGTAGTAGGTGGCGAAAACTAGGAAATTGGCACAGCAGAGGTGGCAGGGGAAAATATTTGGCTAGTTGGGATTGCCACCCCTATAGAAGAAAGAGACTGAGAAGGAGAAGATGGAGTAGCACATACCTGAGAAGCAATAGATGTACTCGGTGGTTGCTGCTGTGAAGGCTCTACTTCCTCATCTGAATCAGGCTGAAGTTTCAGCCTCTTATGTTTCCTTGGCCTCTCTTCTTCCTACTGTGTTTCTTTCTCCTCAACATTTACCACTATTGTTAGTGGTGTTTGCACAAAACTAGAAGCCCCAGTCATTGAAACTGATGGGGTCCCTCTAGGTGGTGATGACACCACACTCTTTTGCTTCTCTGTTGCACTGAGAGATTAGGGCCAGGCAGTTACACCAGCTGTAGATGATGCTTGTCCTGGGGCCTGCACTGTATGAGTGGACCCTGCTTCCCCCTCTGACTCTCCACCCTGAGTCTGCTGTTTGCTTGTATCAGGGCTAGAAACTGGAGATGGATGCCACTCATCCCAAATAGACTCCCATTTTTCATCTATATCAACATTACCAAAAGAGTGGGTTGTCTCAGATATCTCCTGCCTATATTTCCAATAGGCTTCTATCTTCTCAGATTTCCATTCTCTGTCTCTTATTAAATTTTTCTTTAACCCAGTGCCCATTTTGAGTTTAGGGTCAAAAACCTTTTTCTTATTATAGAACATTTCCCATGGCCTGGGGCCTTGAAAAGGCAAATATGTCAATTCTGCATATGAATCAGGGATGTCCTCCTTAGGGTTTCTTCTGTCTTCCCAAAAGGGATGGCCCTCATGCACAATTTTAGCACCGACACTGTTATTCTTGACCCATAAGGTTATGAAACTGCTTGGGTCATATCTCCATTTATCTTCAATCAAAAAGAAACCCAGGACAGCTAACTTTCTCAGCAACAAGTGCTCAGCATCCTTGACCAGTAGGGCCATATTTTTCTTCATCCATGGAACATCATACATTTTCCTTTTCTTTTTCCCAGTGCCATAATCATTATCAACCACATACATTTACCGGGTGACCAAACCTTAGGTAGCAACACTGGCTCTCCATTAAAACCATGGACTCTAATGATAGTATGGTGAGACCCAAAGAAATAGTCACAAGGAATGGGGGAATTTGCCATGAGGCCTCTGACACTTAATGTTAATCTATTCTCAGCAGGCTCTAGGCTTAGGTGACTAAAGGTAGGGGCGACAAAAAGTTCCCAAAATTCATAGGGGTCAGAGGATTTAGATAAGACATGTGTCCATGCAGACACAGGAATGGTCCTATTGGGACCGAAACTTGGGTCATACATGTTCAGATGCATATATTGGGAAAAGATGGCATAGTTTTGATATAACATGAGGTGAAACAGATAAGAGGAATACCTGAAAACCCTTGTTGATTTGAAATTGGTGAGTTGGTCGGCCATTGAGTAGGTAATCCACTCTGAGAAATCCAGCTGAAACTCTTGAGACTTGTCCACAGTCTTCATTCTGAATAAAATGGCGAGTTGCCAATCATAGACAGTGATATCTTCCTTCATTCCGAAGATAAATGCCATCATGGATAGTGCTTCCTGACTGGCTTGTGTAAATTATGCCCTTTCTGTTGGTAGCACTGGCATTTGGGTGTTTTCATCTCCCAGCTGCATCTCTGAATTGAGAAACCTTAATTGATACTTGACGTTTGCCCATGTCTTTTGCATTTTGGCAATGGTGGGAAACGTGGCTGTGCTGTCATAGTGTAGGGCCAACATATCCCTAATAGCCTTTGGTGTAATTTGCACCATGAAGGGTCCCTTTTGAATGGTGCTTGAGGGTGCATGAAATAATTCTGCACATACCTCAATCAGGTCAGGGCATAAATGCACGCTTGGGACCATAAATTTTGCCAATTGAGAGGTCCATATCCGCATTCCAAATGTTTCAAACTACTTAGCCTTGGCCTTCAGGAGACATCTTTGGTGTGCTCCTTCTCGCAGAGCTTTGCCAGACTTTTGAAGGGCTGGTTCAGCAGTACCATCTGTAAAATCTTGCACCTTAGCTGGGTCGACCACATAACCAACCTCGAGAACCCTAGTCCTTGGATAGGTCTTTAAGGGTTGTGCAGGGGCCAAAGCGTATGATTTGCTAGCAAGAAGCATGTCAATAGACTCGTAAATCTCAAGCCCCTACTGTGAAGACTGTGCTTCTGCCATCTCTGTGTTTGCACTGGGAATTGGTAAACTTATGTAACAAGTATGGAAGCTTTGCAACTGGGAAGGCACGCTTATGAAACAGGTTTTGCTATGAAATCGCAAGCAACAAGGAAGACACTTAGCAGAAGTAGAAACAAATGAGACATAGTTAAGCTTTAACTCATGTTGTTAGGGTATTTTAATGACACATCAAGTCTCATAAATGGCATTAAAAATAGAAAATTGTTAGTAAATCTTATGAAATCCGCGTGGGACGGAGTGTCATATAGTCATAAAAGCAGCTGTGCAAAGGTACCTTGAGGAATTTTTGGGATTTGAGAGGTTTAATGAATGTGAGAGTTTGAAAAATTGAAGAGACTTTAGCTATGGCCACATGTTCACCAGAACACTTATTTAAAAGAAAGGGTGGGAAAAACAAAGCGGGAAAACAAAGCAACAAGGAAAGGGAAACTATCTAACTATAATACACAAGAAAGACACTGGTTAATTGAAATGCTTCAAGTAGATCCCATTCATAGGAATCTCCACAAGTTCACCCTCCATTGTTTCAAGTTCAAATGAATTCTACTGTTTACAGGAATGAATCTTGAAGGGGTCGGTCCATAATGACTCAAATTTGCTGTGTTGATCCGGCTTAGCAACTCTCTCATCCCATTTCAAAACAACTGATCCTACTTCAAAATGGGGATTTGAAGTCTTCTTATTGAAACAGTCTTTGATTATTTTCTGATGTTTCAAAATGGGCATTACGGCAGGCTTGCCATAGACCAATTCATATAGGGACATTTTTGTCACTTGTTTAGACGTAATCCTATCAGCCCACAGTGCTATATTAAGCACTTTATGCCACTCTTTGTGGTGATCAACACCAATCCTCTTGATAAGTCTAATCATATTCTTGTTAGTTGACTCTGCCAAACCATTACCCTGAGGATAATAATTTGAGGAAGTTTTCAGATAGATTCCATATTTTAGTACAAAATTAGATATTTTTGCCCCTAAAAATGCCTTAGCATTATCTAAAATTATGGTACGAGGAGGCCCGAAGTGAGTAGTGATGCCTTCCAAAAAGTCTAGGATCACCTTTTCTGTTGCTTCTTTAAGTGGTACTGCCTCACTCCATCTAGTAAAATAATCTATGGCAGTTAGAATCCATTTGTGTCCCATACTTGACACTAGATTGATCATTCCAATGAAGTCTAGACCCCATTAGGCAAAGGGTTCATCAACAATTATAGGACTAAGGGGCTTTGCTGCATTCCTTCTTTTCCCCACATAATACTGACAAGATTGGCACTCTTTGACCAGTTGATAACAGTCTATAAATAAAGTGGGCCAGAAGTAACCTGCCTGACTTATCTTTATAGTTGTGGTTCTAGCAGAAAAATGTCCACCTGAGACTCCATGGTGCATCTCATGAAGTATTTTTTGGGCTTCACCTTTCTCTATGCATCTTAAAAGTATGCCATCAGTATTTCTTCTGAAAAGAGCTTGGTCAATTAGAACATAATGGACTCCTTGCTACCTATAGTATCTCTTCTTGTCCTGAGAGAGCTCTTTTGGGAAAATCCCATGTTTCATAAACTGGATCCTATTTGTGACCCAAGAATTCTGATCAACTTCTTGTATCCTCAATACATTTTCCTTTTCAGTTTCTTTAGTTATCATTTTTTCCATATCTTGAACCATATACTGGCACAAACCCTTGCCTCTGACAAGCTTAGTTGGTCTGACTTCCACATCATATTCAATAATCTTTGTTATCCAGTTTGCTCTTTTCTTAGTGATTTCTCCTTCCATAATGTATTCTCTAACACTCGGATGAGCCACTAGTATCAGAATCTTATTACCTGTGACCATGTGTCTGAATTTCTTGAGGGCTTTTACCATAGCATATGCCTATTTCTCTACAAAGTTATACCTGGCTTCATACTCCCTAAGAGTCCTTGAGAAAAAGGCTATTGGATGCTCTCCCTCTTGTTGATCATCTTTCTGTGTTAGGACATCAACAACACTGAATTCTCCTCCATAGACATACATTATAAAAGACTTAGAGAAGTCAGGGTTCCTTAATACTAGGGCTATTGAAATTACTTTCTTGACCTCTTCAAAAGCATGTCTCCCTTCTGTAGTCCATTTGAACACCGGGTCTTTCTTTAGTAGCAGTGTAATTGGTCTTATTAGGCCTGCAAAGTCTGATATGAACCTACTGACAAAATTAATCCTTCCCAAAAAGGACTGAACTGCTTTCTTATTGACTGGTAGAGATAGGTTCATTATGGCAGTGACTCTTTGGATCTATAGAGACTCCTTCTTTTGACACTATATGCCCTAATAGTTTACCTTGAGGTACTGCAAAAATGCATTTCTTAGGATTTAGAGATATTCCAAACTCTTGGCATTTCTTAAAAACTGCTTCTAGATGGTCAAAATGATCTACAGTATTTTTAGACAAAACAGTGAGGTCATCTAGGTAAATTAGAATGATTTTATTTATAAGCTCTCCAAATGCTACATCCATTGCCCTCTGAAATGTAGCTCCAGCATTTGAAAGACCAAAAGGCATCTTTGCATAGGCAAATGTTCCTCATTTTGTGGTGAAAGCAGTCTTATGTTGGTCTTCATCAGCCAACCAAATCTGGTTGTATCCAAAGAAACCATCTAGCAAGGAAAATCTCTCTGATCCAGCCACAGTCTGTAAAATTTGTTCCATAGAGGGCAAGGGGTAGTGATCCTTCAAGGATGCTCTATTTAGATCTCTGAAATCCACACAGAGCCTTATGTCCCCATTCCTTTTCCTGACTAGTACTAGGTTGGATACCCAAGTTGAGTGTTTAATTGGGAAAATGATCCTTGATTCTAATAGTTTCTACAACTCATCCACCATCAGAGGTTCAATCTTAGGGTTCACTGGCCTCTGCTTCTATCTAACTAGTTTAGATCCTTCAGTCAACTCTATAGTGTGTTGAATGATATTTCTATCATAACCATGGAGACCTCATAGGTCTAGGCTATGACCCTATCATATTTCTCACATAAATCAATTAGCCTCTCTCTTTCCTGTTGAGTGGCAGAATTCCCAACCTTCAATCTTCTCCCCTCACTAACCTGAATCTCAGAATAGTCCTCTTTGTTTGCTTGAAATCTCTTCTTTTCTAGGCTGTCATCTTCTGAGTCAAACAAGTTTTCCAAGGTAATTAGTCCTTTAGGGAGCTTGTTTGACTTCAGTTGAATGATTTGATCACCATATGCCTCTTCAATTTTGGGTTGTAACTGATCAGCAAATTCTCCTGACTGTTGCAAAAATGAGAGTACTTGAAAATCATTTTCAAAGACTTGTCAATTTTCATCATTGTTTAGGATAGTTGGCCTCACAATAACTTTGACTGACTCATTATTGACCATTAGATTAGTTATTGGATCAAACTGTGAACCAATTTGTGCCATCCTATCTGCCTCAGAATTTTGGGCTCTAGGGACTACTTCTATATTGAAGGCTTCAAAATTTTCTATTAAGTCCCAAATTCTGTGCCTATAGGATCTCATCCTTACATTTTTGGCTACTGTCTTTTCTCTTATTTGTTTCACCACTAATTCTAAATCTCCTTTGACTAACAGATTCTTTACTCCTTTCCTTTTTGCCAATATAAGTCCATGCACTAAAGATTCATACTCTGCATCATTATTGGTACAGGCAAAATGAAAGCGAATGGCTCTTAAAATCTTTTCACCATTAGGGGCAGTAAGATAAATTCCTACTCCAGCTCCATTTTTACTTCTAGCCCCATCAAAGTTTAGGGTCCAGATTCCTGAGTCGTTTATGGATTCTTGGGTCTGAGAGGGCTCATTTCTTAAGACATTAGGGATCTCCTGGTCTTCTTCAAATATAACATAAGTGCCCAACCTTGTTGAGTCATAGTTTCCAAAGGGGTCACTCTACATCATGGTTAACAATTGGTTATCTTCTTCTTGCTGATCATATTCAGTCCAATCCCCTATTTCTTCAACAAAAACTCTTTCCTCTTTATTTAGCATGGCATGGGCTGCTTCTAACTTTGGGGTTGGTTCATTTGTGATATGGTCCTTTGACAATGGTTCTGACAATACCTTCATTTTAGTCCCATATTTGGTTCTTAGGATGAGGTGAGACCAATCAAGTGACATATAACCTCCTATCTTGGCTGCAAAAACTCTGGATAGGCATAAGCCAAAAACAGGAGGAATATCTATGACTACAACATCTTGATTTACAACTATATTGGGACAGGTATACAGCTGTAGTGGGAGTTGTTTAATTTTCCCTATTGTCTGCACAAACTTCCCATCTAACTGCATAACTCCTTTTGCAAGTGGCTCATATTTTATCTTCAAAGCACCTGCTATTTGCTTTGGCATCACTGTGGTACTAGCCCCAGAGTCTATCATTGTATTGTGCAACAGTTTCTTCCCAACTATTAAAGTTAAATAAAAGGGATCTAGCTTGGATTTACTTACCTCTGGTGCATTGTTCAGAAGGGCTGATGTTTGCAGAGGAACAGTGTCTTTGAGCTTTTCTTTATCAGTAGATCCTCCTTTGGTACCAATCTGTTTAGGCACTGCTTGGCCCTGTAGAGCTTCTTGCAACAGTGTCTTTTGCTCAAGAATGGCTAACATGTCCCATATTGACACGTGGGTTGGAGTCCTCTTTAGCTGATCCACCACATTCACAAGTCCTAATGCTTGGGTTCTTGGATAATAAGGGTACCTTGCTTTTTCTTGAACTTGTCCAGAAACTACTTGGTTCTGCACTGGCTGAGGTATTTCTTGTCTAGTAGTTGTATTTTGATGATCTTGAAATGGAGGAATCCCCATAATTTCATTATTTGTGACTCCAGGCTATTCCATCATTCTTTTCTTGGCTCTAGTATAGTAATTTGATTGTACCAAAGGCTTCTTAGAAGTTGAAGCTTCATTTAAGAATACTGACTCTTCATCTTCAATCCATGAGAACAAAGCATGCTCAGGGGCTATTTCTTCTTCTTGCTGTAAAGACATCCCTTGCATCTGAGCCACCAAGACTGAATTTTGCATACCAGGGGATTGGTAGGGTTGAGTGTCAGAAGTATTTGCAAATTGTCCATCCACTCTTCTTTGCTCTGCTATCTTTTGCTATAGATTACCCCTGGGACAGTCTCTAGGCATATGAGCATTATTACAAGGGAAACACCAGGCATTGGTGCCATCTGCATAATTATTCTACCCTGGGACAATCTCTCTATTTGGATTAGGAGGACCAATCTGCAAGGGTGTAGGAACAGTAACTAATTGGTTTTATGGATGAGGGTTAGTTTGCCTTTAGGGACCCTAATACTGATTTGGCTATGGAGGAGGTCTATTCCCTTGATAGCTTTGATATTGGGGTCTGGGATAAGGATTCTGCTATCTTTTTAGGTTAATTATTTCCTTAGAAAATGTTCTTAGGATGTTCTTGACATCATCCATCTCAGAGGACTGGGCAAGGACTGCAGCTTTAGCAGGTTGTTGGGGAAACGTACACATGGACACAGGTGGGGTTATGGGGTTAGGGGCTTCTTGAGGCAATGGTAGGGTAATCTCTGGAAACATAGGCATAGGGGGCCTTGGGGGCAACATTCCAGCGTCTATCAAATTATTTTCAGCCCTGCTACATAGCCATAGGCCTCTGGCAGAGTCTGACCTCCAAGTGATTGAATCCTTACTGCTATATCTAAATTTAGGGCTTTAAGATAAAATACTATAGCCATACCTGGTAATGGTCTTTCTGTAGCAGGAATCCTTTCCCAAGTCTTCTAAAATATTGAATTGAAGTCAGTCATTGCTTCTTATGGTGCCCTCTTGATGGTAATCAGTTGTTGTAACAAAGAAGATTTATCACCCTTCTCTTTGAATCTTGCAAAGAAAGCATCTCCAAGCTGATCCCATGTAGATATTGAATTTGGGGTCAAAGATCTGTACCAGTCCAAAGCCTTCCCCTTAAAAGAAGCTGCTAACAGTCTTATAGCCACATTTTGCTGTGTGATCACATGTATTGCACATACATCAGACACATCTTGCAGATGCTCTTCAAGTGTTTTGAAATCCTCCCCATTGAATTTGGGCAGAGCCTTTAGGGCATTTGCTGGAATAGGATCCCAAGTGGCTGGTGGTACTAGAAGAATCAGGGCACTGCCAGTGTTCCAATTCGCATAATTCCTTGGAGCTATAGGTGCTCCAATGTTTTCACTTACTGTTGCTGTAAACTGATTGGCCCTCCTTCTTGGATTAGTTATCAATGGTGGTAAAAGAATACCTGGGTTCATAGCAGATTGAGCTCTTGTTACAGGTCCATAGCTCTGACTCCTTGTGACTCTCTGGTTCATACAGTCTTGAAAGAAACTTCAAGAAATGGTCCCACCGGGCGTGCCAAAAACTGTTGATGCTTAGAATTGTGTTGTTTCCAACACTAACATGGGAAACTCTGAGACGTAGGAATGTTCCTCAGAGTGACCTCCAGATTTTAAAGAAGCTGGCTCTTCTTTCAAATGTGTTTCGAAAAAAGGATAGAAGTAAAGCAGAATCACAAATGTAATGAAAGGAAATTTAACTATGGCGATGCGCCTAAATATGATTTGTTCCTTATCACTAAGCACAGTGAAACTACTTTTAGGATTCAGTTACATTAAAGAGCAAACAATGCATGATCAATGTAAAAGATGAAAGTAAATAGAAACAAAGGCTCACAACTTGAAAGATTTTTGTAATGACACAGAAAAATATCAGCAAAGGCACAGAACTTTGTCTTTTATTAATTTTCCAGTCACATAAAAGGCACAGAATCATGCACAGTTATACAAACTTTTTGAATTAAGAAAATAGAACAAAGGCAAATGATATTACTGGCCACAACATAGGACCTTCCAAAACTCTTCTTAGCTCTTGTGATAACAGTCTAAATGCAAAGAATTTTCTATCTTTTTATCCCCTTTTTCATTTGCTATCTGAAACCATATTTGTAACACAGGACCAGCTCAAAGATTGCCCGCATGATCAAATCTCAACAGCCTAACTGAACTGAGACTCAACTGGAAGTGTCTGACAGAAGATATCTTTTGAATCTGGAACGCTTAGCCATTCTACAAGTTCATTGGTTGAAACAGATACATGTAACTCCCCTTACTTTGAATCAGGTAGGGACACCTGGCAATTTCTGATAGTCTTTGCGACTATAAACCCTTGGGACAGCTGGCATTCATACACGCCCCTTTCTTCAAACTCCTTCATCTTTCTGGAACAATAGGAAACTAGCATGTGGTATTCTCCGCTGCAATGAGAAACAAAAGCCCTTAAGATAGATGGCACCCTCCACATCTCTTACTTGAAAACTATTTCATTATTCAGGAGGCACCAGAAAATGACACTTGGCAGCGTCCGCGGCCCTTACAAAAGATACGTGGTGATTTCTGCTTTACTTAGAGTCTTTATTGTGGCTTTATATTAGGAGTGCTTGAGCTTTGCCATCTGTCACTGTCCGCTGCCTTGAACCTTTAATATTTACCAAGAAATTGGGACCCACCATACCTCTTGCTCTAAGCAGCTTCAAAAAAGAAATAGGGATAGGTGGCGCTTTCCGCTGTCCTCACCAAATGATATGTGGCAGCTTCCGCATAACTTAGAGAGACTGTAGATACATTTAGGGAGTTCTGCGGAAGATGACACCTGGCGGCTTCCGCTGAACTTTGTGAAACACAATAGAAACAATTAAGACGCATCAGGTTCACGCAGATGGTGACACATGTTGCCCTCCGCTGAAACTTTAGAAACATAACTGGGGCCCACCAACAGTCTTTACTTAGTAATGAAACAAAAGAAGGAACCTACGGATGTCGACACTTGGCGCACTCCACGGACACTATATGGGACGCGCGGCAATATCCGCGTAGCTAAAAGAAACTTTAAGAGACCCTCCGCATCTGCCACTTGGTGCCTTTTGCTTTACTGAAAGAAACTTAACAATGGGGCCCGCTACATCTGCCACTTTGTAACATAAAATGGGCTTTTAAAACTTATAAGAAACTGAACCTCGGATGCCGACACTTGGCAGCTTCCACTGGAATTAAAAGGGATGCGTGGCTCCATCCGCGTTACTTTGAGAAACTTTACAATATGTGTCAGGTGCTGACACTTGGCGGCTTCCGCTACTTCTATGGGACTCAAGCAAAAGTTAGGCAAAATGGAAACCCTGTGCTCGTGCTCTGTGTCAAAACCCTCACTGTAAAAACTAAAATGCATAGAAACAAAACTGGAGCACGCACAACTGAAACTCAAAAAACAAAAATGTAGAGTATTTTACTCTACATTTAATAAAGCAAAATATCTTCTTATTCTCATACAAATCCCTTCTTCTTGTTTTAAATCACTTAACTGATCATTACATTCTGTTAATTGCTTTAACTCATTCTTCTATTCTTGATAACTCCTCTCATACAAAAGAAAACAAGACACTTGTCTTTTTCTTATTCGTTGCACGTTCCTCAACTATTCTCCTCCATTGATTCTTCTAAATTATCTGGACCATTGATCGATCTTTATTGAAACCTATATAAACCCCCTTCATCTCCTTCATTAAGCCTCTCTCTTCGATCTTATTCTCAGGCATACTTAACAAAGCTTTGAGCATACAAACACGTTGATTGAGCAACCTCACGATCTCTTAACATTGATCTCTTAAGCACACTACTTGCTTGTTGCAGTTATGGTTTCGCAACTTCATTGAGCAATCTACACTTCTCCAAAAGGGAACAATACAGATTTTGGTAAGAGCTTTCATTTTTCTTTGATTTAATGATAATGGCTTTTACTTAGATTGGTTCGCTTTATGTGATTGGTTTTTGGTTTTATTAGTTTTGATTTAATCAATTTTTCCTCATACACATTCTGGCATGCCCGGTGGGACCCACTAATCCCTCTTTTTCTTTGAGAAATTGATTTTTTGAAGTCATAGTACGGTACAGCACAAAAGACACAGAAAATCACTTTTGGCAGTATCCTAAAGCGCTTCTAGCGATACAGTGCAGCGCCCTCGGGCGATTCTGCTGTGCTTCTGGTAGCGCAGCGAAGCACTTCTAGTAACGTATAACAGCGCTCTTGGCAGTATCATTAAGCGCTTTTGGCTAATTAGGTTTTTTGACTTCGGTTGGTGTTTTTACAGGGTTTTAATTTGTTACATATCTTTTGATTTGTCTGACAAGCTATTGTATTTGTCTTTCAACCCGCTTTTGATACTTCCTAAGCTGACTTATTTAGAGGTATCTTCAATATTTGAGTTAATCTATTGTGTTACTACACCTTCTGAGTTTTTTGGATTTCACGATTCAGATCTATTAGATATTACTTCTCAAAAAAGTAGATCAATCATGAAATCCCATTTGGATCTAGTTATTTTGAGAAAAGCTAACTTTTTGGTGATCTAAGACAGTGCAACGCTTTTGGCTATACAGTATCACGCTTTCGGAAGCACAGTATAGCACTTCTAGATCTGTTTCAACGCTTCTGGGATTATTGTATTACACTTCTGGTCTGCATTACAGCGCTTTTGGAAATACAGTAAAGTGCTTTCAGTATAGCAGTAACTCGCTTCTGGTCAAATTGATTTGTTTTTGCTAACTTGTGAAATTTTGTGGAACTAACTAACTTGTTGCAGCTTCTTATCACTCACACAAAGAAAATAGGTGTTTTTAACATGTTCATGCAGGACGAGCATTGAAGAAATCTTGATTTATCTCACTAAGTCTTAGAAACACATTGCCTTGTTAAAGGATAATTGAACAAATCATTTTGGCAATTTAAGTCTTAGGAACATACTGCTTTTCTTAAGGGACAATGGACATGTATGCGAAAACACTTCAATTTTCAAAGGGACAATGGACATGAATGCCAAACACTTCAATTTCATAAGGGACAATTCACAACTACAAACATGTGTGTGCCTAATTTAGTTGCACCATATTTTTCTTATAACGGGACAATTGAACCTTTGTTTGACATGCTTGCTCTTACATTTCTATACTTCCTTTAGAAGGGCCTACTTTTGGATTGCGCTTCATCCAAAATGGATGACCCTAAGCGGAATTTTCCTTTGAACTGCTATATAAGAGAGATAAGGCGAAAGCCAAGTCCTAACCAACGTCAGCCTTACCTTGTGGTGCCAAACTGAAAAGAGGTGTACTAGCTCTTTGTGGAAACAATTTTTACATTGAGCGAAGTGTTTGATACTCTTAGTAGGATTGGTTAAAGCTTTTAGTAGCTTGTCGCATTGCTCGTAAGGCGTTGGTCCCTTAAAGTTACTAAGAACCATTTTAGATAGTGACTACCCGACCTACCTCTGAACATTGCGGTAATCATCAGTGGAAGGGGAATTGATTTAAGCCCTTAAGATACTCACCATTGGCTCCCTTGAGAAGAGATAGTATTCCCTTGGCCATAAAGCTCTTGTGACCTACTTGAGCTTTCCAAGGGGAGGGTGAGATATCCCTACCTATTGTCTCTCGCAAAGATACAAAATATCTGACACCTTTCTGGAATGATATTTTTATCAACAGAGTATTAAGCTGTGAGCTGATCTACTGCAATGAAACCTTGTCTCTAGGGATAAAAAGTCCTTGTTATTGATTGCAATTGTCTTATACCTGTGGAAACATTGAGCTTTTTTGTGAGCCTCGAACATACACTATCTGTTGGGTCAGTCCCTTGTTTTTGCCAACATTGTTTGCTATGTTTTCTCTTGCCAAACAAATCCAATCAGAAACAGAACCAATCTGTCAAAATTTTGCCTTTTAGAAGCATCAGACACTACTTCAGCGCCTTTGGTATTACAACAGCTCGCCCTTGGTGGTACAGTAGCTCACTTTTGGTCACCTTAGCTTGCCTTTGGCATAACAGTACCTCGGCTCTGGTAGCTCAGTCCATCGCCTTTGGTATCATAGTAGCACACTTTTGGTTGCACAGTCCTGCACCTCTGGTCAAATAGTATAGCGCCTTTGGTCCAGTACATTGTGCATCAAGAGTTTGTCTTTTTCTCAAAAGCACAAAGTAGAATCCTAGCATTGCCTTTTGTCCTAGTGTATTTCATGGTAACCACTAGGCTCCAGCAAACTATGAAGTCCAAGCAAGTTGGCCCTAGGAAGTGCAAATCACCTCCTCACACACCGCAATCGGGGCGTCTCAACATTACTCCCAAGGTCACTCCTAGAACTCCCATAGAAAGATCCACCAATTCTCCAAACATGCCGCAGCTTGACCAACCTAACAATCCTTAAGAAGGTAGGATCCCCTTGATAAGTACACCTCACTATACCATTGGCTTGCCTCCGGATTTTGTATCACAAGGATATACTATTGAGTAAATCCCATCTCAAGAAGGTAGGGTCCCTTTGGAAAATACACCTCACTATACCACTGGCTTGCCTCTAGATTTTGCCCCACAAGGTTATACTGTAGATCTAGCCCCATCTCAAGAAGAGCGACACTTTGAAATAGGTCAATCCTCTCAAGAAGATGAGCAAGATCTTGATGAATTCATGCAAGATCTTCGAGCCATAGCCACAATTGACAAAATCCTTAGCGAGAACCAAGATCATTTCTTTCGCTTGTTAGCAGAGCAAGGAGCTAAATTACCCAAAGATTTTGATCTATCCAATCTTAGCGAGCCTAGCAACACCCAAGACACCATACAAGTGGTTCAAACCATGTCAATGGTGACCACGCCCTTACCTGAATAGAGCTCGCAGTATAGGAATCCCCTTTATCAAAACCCAACAGAAGAGAGGGCCGTATCACCGCTTCTGACTCCTATGGAGATCTACAAAAACCAACAAGAAACTCTCTAATGTCAAGCAGAGTTAGCTAAGCAAGCCACCTTAGCTCGATTGAATATGCAACCACCTCCTAAAGTATCCACACCAATCGCGAGTGGAATCTTGGTTACCCCATCACGAATAGGTTTCCCACCAAATTACAATCCAGGGAACAATTATGTAGCCATGCAACAAGGGTCTCAACAAATACCACCTCCTATATCATCCAACCTTCATGCCTCTCAACCAATTAGAGTCATGCAATCCCAACCACAACATTCTTCTACGCTCGTCATCAAGCCACCTCAACCGTCACAAATCACTTCTACCTATGTCCCTCCTCCACAACATTCATCCGTGCTAAATTTCTTCAAAACCTTACCTATCCACCCTTAATACTCCCAACATCAAGTTTCTCAAAGCTATGTGCTGCCATCACAACCTAATCCAACACACTTTGGCTTTCCTCCACCCAATTCTTTTCTTCAACCATCACAAAGCCAACATTCTTACCTAGCGCCACCTCCACCTCTTCCAAATCAAAGCATCCCATTCCAACCCAATCTCAACCCAACATACAATGCATACGACCCCAACCAATCTTACGACCCTTATAACACCAGTGCGCATGGCTTACACTACAATCTTCTGTATGGGTAACACCAACCACTTCTGGGACAACAGGAGATGTTACCAACCCCTCCCACAATGATGGAGCTAAAAATCACGGAAGTTCAACAATAGCTATCTGATCTTACGTTTGGCCACACCAAGAAGACCTTCTCTTTAGAGGAAGTATGTCCTTATCCTTTTGATCGGTCATTACCAATGATCCCTTTTCCTCAAAATTTCACTATTCCCAAGTTCGATAAATACAAAGGAAAAGGCGACCCAAAAGACCATCTTAGGGAATTCTATCTTGCTTGCTTTGAGGTTTCACATAACGACACGTATCTTATGTGTCTCTTTCCTCATAGTCTTGGAGGTCAAGCTATAGAATGGTTGTCACACTTACCCACGGGTATCAAGTCTTTCAACGAGCTAGCAGAGAAGTTTGCCACCCACTTTTCTTACAATGCAAAGCATGAGATTTCCATGACTAATCTATGCAACAACAAAGAGAAAAATGGGGAAACTTTCATTTCTTTCCTTCAACGATGGAGACAAATGGCTAGCAAATTCCCTTTCAAGATTCCTGAGAAACAGCTTGTTAGCATATTTGTGTAGAACCTCAACCAAGAGTTAAGTTTCCACTTGCAAATTCTCAGTGCTACAACCTTTGACGAAATCACATACAAAGGAATCAATATTGAGAAGGCCCTCATTGCTAAGGGTGTGGTCAAAATCTTCAAAGAAACAAAAGACAATGCTCCTCATCAATAGACAAATGATAAACCCAAATATTGGAACAAAAACAAAAATGTGGTTAATGATGGAGTGGTTGATTCTAAACATGTCCAAATGTTGCAAACACCGTTGCAGCTCTCCAAACCAAGTCAACCTCAACAACAGCAAAAACAGCGGCAACCATATCAAAATCAACAACAACGACAATAGGAGTGACCTCAACAAGATTACCCTCCACGAGGTCAATTCACCCCCTTGGGAGTGCCTATAGAGTCAATCCTACAACAGATTTTACACAAAGGGCTCATCACCTTACCGAATGCTCCCCCATATGGCGAACCTGTTTACAAAATTACGCGTTACAGAGACAATGAATATTGTGAATTCCATAGAAGCAAGGGGCACAAAACCGCATCATGCATGAAACTCAAGCACCTAATCCAAAATCTCATCGATGGAAACCAAATCACTTTTGAAGATGAAACACCAGCTCAACATACGAACAAAGACCTCAACATGTACAAGGAACCATTTCCTCACCATGGTCCACCTCCTCCACAGGATAAAGGTAAAGGGGTCAATCATGCTTCCACATCTTTCAACTCCATTGTGGGTCATTTTGAAGAGAGTCGAGTGTCTACCCTCACAATTAAAGGCAAATGTATGGATTGCGCTATTACAACTCATCATGGTTGTGTCACCATTCGTGGTCCTACACCCAGTCTTCCAGCTCAATCTGATTATAACCTTGTCGAACATTTAGGGAAAACGCCAGCACAGATCTCTATTTTGGACCTTCTATGATCATCACCTGCACATAGAGTAGTGCTAGAAAAAGCCCTCCAAGAGTCTTCGGTTCCTAACAACATAGTAGTCACGGATTTCCAAGCCATAGTAGGTAACATTGCTTCACCCTACAATGTGGTCTTCTCGGAGAAAGATCTCCCATCCCATGATCCTTGTCACAATGATGCCCTTCATATTGAAGTTCTCATCCATAAGCGCAACATCAAACGCATCCTCACAGATGGTGGTGCTAGCCTCAACATCTGTTCTTTAAAGTTACTTAAGCAATTGGGATACTCTGAGGATCATGTCAACTCTGATCATAGTATTACAATCAAGGGGTATGATGCTGCTGAACGCCGCTCAGAAGGTGTTATCCACTTGCCTATACAATTGGGCCCTGTCATACTTGAAACTCAGTGTCAAGTCCTTGATATTGAGTTGCCTTACAACATTATCCTAGGCCGCCCGTGGATCCATGCAATGAAAGCTGTTCCCTCCACGTACCATCAGTCTCTCAAGTTCCCATTCAATGGTATGGAGATAACTATCCCAGGAGACCCCAATCCTTTTAAATTTTGTCATGTCTTGCAAGGTAGTTATAAGAATTGCAACTAGGTGCCTAACAATGAAAAAGCCCTTGAATCCCCACTATATGTTGACCTTGCAACGCTGACTCCAGCCTCTACAAGTAACCCTAATCCTCTTCCTGATATCAAAGCTCACATCCGCAATATAGGCTTTGGCACTTATGATATCTCAAAATCTTGTTGTGTAGGGTGGATGCCTTTATCTCCAAAATCTTAAGGCCAACCACCCATTGCCAAAGTAACTAAAAAAGTAGCTGTTCCTCCCGCAACGTTTCTAACCCAATTCCAACAGGGACGCTTACTGGAAGAGGAAACTATTGAGGATATTTCTTCTTGGCTCTATAAGGAGAAAGAACCAGTCACAATACCAGTTAAGCAATATGGCAATGGCTTAAGGATAGTAAAAAACATGGGCTATAAAGGCAAAGGTGGCCTTGGGAAACATAATCAAGGAACTATGGAACCCATTGTTGTGACAAAGAAGCTAGACAAGAAGGGATTAGGATTTGGTAAGAATGTACCACACGCCTTGGACATCAAGTATATCCTCGACGAGGTAGCTGACACTTTTCCTGCCTGTTTGATGTCTACAGAGGATATCATCGATGACTCTTCCCTCCACATGACTAACCTATTCGCAAAATCCTCCATTTTTATGCTATCCTCCATATCCTTAACTTCCACCACCAGCACCTAGAATGTAACACTTGTCTACCCTGAACTTATCGATTGGGACCAACAAGGGTCCCCAGTTATTGATGTATTTCAAAATGACGAAGCTTTAGCTAAGTTCATGGGACTCTGGGATGGTATCCCCCTGGGCAATCATAAAGCAAGTTTTGTAATGGAACTAGAGCCAATGGCTTATTTTGGTGAGAATGCCAAATCCTCCAGTCGCAAAAGTAAAAATAATGAAAGATCTCTAGGTGAAAACCACACTGTAGCACCTCCCGATCACAAAATAGTAAAAACAAAGGACGTATCCAAAGGTGAAAACCTAACTGTGGCACCTAAGGATGGAGGATTTGACCTTCCCCTACCATCTAAGTATCAAAAGAAGTCATCTCTCCTAGTAGAAGATTCTACAGAGATAAACCTTGGCACAGAGCAAAATCTAAAGACCACATTCTTAGCAGCATCATTATCCAAAGCAGAGCATAGGAATCCTAACACATTCTTCTTACAGAGAACCATCAACTTTGCATGGACCTATGCTAATATGCCAGGGCTAGACCCCAAGCTAGTTGTTCACTATCTCGCAGTTGATCTGAAAGTGAAACCAGTCAAGCAAAAACTGAGAAAGATGCACCCACAGATAGCTCTCTTGGTAAAGGTGGAAATACAGAAGTTGTTAGATGCAAAGTTCATACGACCTATTGACTATTGAGACTGGGTATCAAATATTCTACCTGTGTCTAAACCCAATGGGCGCATCCGCATGTGTAATGATTTTAGAGATCTCAACAAAGCATGTCCCAAAGATGACTTTCCACTACCAAACATTGACATTATAGTAGACTTGACAGCAGGTCATGAGATGCTTTCTCTCATGGACGAATTCTTTGGCTACAATCAGATAAGGATAGCAGAGGAAGATCAACATAAAACAACCTTCACTTGTCCGTGGGGTAACTATTGTTGGTGTGTCATGCCATTTGGTCTAAAGAATGCAAGAGCAACCTATCAGAGAGCAATGATAGTGATGTTCCACGATCTCTTTCATCATATCATGGAGGACTATGTGGATGACATACTAGCTAAATCTTCTAGGGCAAGTCACATACATGTTCTAGGACAGATCTTTGACAGGCTCAAGAAATACCAAGTAAGACTCAATCCAAAGAAGTGTGTCTTCGATCTAACATCAGGAAAGCTGTTGGGATACATTGTATCTTGTAGAGGCATCGAAGTAGACCCCACAAAAGTAAAAGCTATAGTGGACATGCCTCCACCAAAGAATCTTAAAGCATTAAGGAGCCTTCAGGGAAGGTTGCAATCTATCAGGCATTTCATCTCACAGCTAGCAGATAAATGCCAACCATTTCAACACTTACTCTGAAAGGATGTCTCATTCTGATGGGATTATAAGTGTCAAGCAGCATTTAATCAGCTTAAAGAGTATCTAGCTACACCTCTTGTATTGGTTCCACCAGTTGCAGACAAACCTTTGATATTATACATCTCCACTACAAATTTGTCCCTAGGGGCCCTTCTAGCACAAAATGATGAAACAGGAAAAGAGCATGCAATTTATTATATTAGTAGAACCTTGGTGGGATATGAACTCAATTATTCATCGATGGAAAGAGCTTGTTTAGTAGTAGTGTTCACCTCCCAAAAGTTGTGGCATTACATGTTGAACCAACACACAAATCTGATAGCCAAAATTGATCCATTGAAGTATCTACTAGCAAAAGCAGCTCTTATAGGTAGACTAGCTAAATGGGTCATGATACTTAGTGAGTTCAACATTGATTATACAGATCGCAAAGCAATCAAGGGACAAGCCCTAGAAAATCAACTAGCAAAAGCACCCATGATAGATACACACCCTATGGTAGCAGACTTTCCAGATGAGAATCTATTCACTCTTTCCAACTCAATAATGTGGAAGTTGTACTTTGATGGTTCCTACATATAGCATGCATCAGGGGTCGGCATCTTGTTTATCACACCTCAAAATGACTATATTCCTAAGTCATATCGGCTTGCATTCCCTTGTACCAACAACATTGCCAAGTATGAAGCACTCCTCATAGGTCTCAATACAGTAGTTCAATGGGACATCACAGAATTATAGGTTTATGGAGACTCACAACTAGTCATTCACCAAGTCACAGATGAGTACCAAACAAAAGATGAAAAGTTGGTCCCCTACAAGCAACTAGTGGATGCCTACAAACCACATTTTTCTAGCATCACATTTGAGCAAATTCCAAGAGAGCATAACAAAGCTACGGATTCTACGGCTTCTGTAGGGTCACTGATCGACATGCCTCCAAATACACAAAAATGTGAATTCTTGATCGAGCAATTGTTGATACCCGCCATCAACATTCCATTTACTGAAATCATCTATGAACTTGTTGGTCCGAATTCCCCATGGTAGGAAGATATCTATGAATACCTTAAACACAATACCTTTCCCCCTAACCTATCATCCACCCAACGCAAAACCTTTATTCGTCGATCCTCCTGTTACATCATTCTGGGTGATACACTATATCACTAGAGTCTCGATGGTATCCTCTTACGATGTCTTAATTCAAAAGAAGCCGAAGCTACCTTACAAGACATACACGAAGCTGTTTATGGTGCACATTCTACCAGTCCTAATCTCTCTAAGAAAATACTCAGAACAGGTTACTATTGGCCTACAATAGAGCAAGATGCTATACAGTTTGCTAAGAAATGTCTACAATGCCAGCAACATGGAGATTTGATTCACGCACCAGCTCATGAATTACAGCGTGTGACTACTCCATGGCCTTTTTCTCAATGGGGTCTTGACCTTGTAGGACAAATCCACCCCTCCTCTTCCAATGGCCACAAATTTATCATTATTGCCACTGAGTATTTTATGAAGTGGGTTGAAGCCATTCCCATGACCTATATCACCGGTAAGCAAATAGCCAAGTCTATCCTAAAACTACCTCATATGCTGGTATGGTATCCCCCAAGCCATTGTCACTGATAATGGGAGACCATTCTTTAGAATCAAGATGTCCGTTCCTTGTGCACACAATACAATATCCAACATCACTTTTCAACTCCCTACTATCCACAAAGTAACGGCCAAGTTGAGGCTTCTAATAAAACTGTTCTCAAAATACTCAAGAAAATAGTCAATGAAGCTGGTCGTGATTGGCACTTGCAACTTAATCCCGCCCTATGGGCCTACCACACTAGTATCAAAACACCAACTGGTGCCACACCATATGCCTTGGTCTTTGGCTCTGAAGCCATCCTACCTATAGAGGTCAAGATCCCATCCCTCAGAGTATCCATGCAGGACCTGATCGGCGGAGAGGAGTATCGCACTTCCAGATTAGCTGAGCTAGAACTACTAGATGAGAGGCACCTTGCCGCACTTAATCATCTCCATGTCTATCAAAACTGCCTCCGGCATAATTACAACAAAAAGATCAAAGAAAGATAGTTTCAAGTTGGTGATCTTGTACTCAAAGAAAATAAGAGAAATCAAGCAGATCGAGAGAAGAAGGGCAAGTTTGAGCCTAACTGGTTAGGTCCCTTTATTGTCACAGTAGCATATGGATCAGGAGCTTATACTTTAGCTACACCTGACGGCATTCCTTTGGATGAGCCACTTAATAGTGTTCATCTCAAGAAGTTCTATGCTTGATCCTTAGAGTATTCCCCAAAAAAAAAAAAAAATTATTAAAAATCATAAAAACACAAAAAAATATGTCCTCTAGTGAAAACCTAGTAAACAGGTGCCTTGGATAAGTACCATAGTGAAAACCTAGCAAATAGGTGCTATGTGTATAGTCAACATCCATCATCTATCGAGTATTGTTCATGCCATTTCACAGCACTTTTCACCCATCCATAATAAAACCATTGACCTTGTTTGCATTTCCATCTCCCTATCTGGTATAGCTTGGAAATTTGTCAATGTCCACTGTCGTCATCCCACGTCTTAATTTGTGTCAGCAATTTTCACTATCTTGTCCTAGGTCATGCTTTCTATGTCAGTCATCCATGCAAATTCCTCTACAATAATGGGGGAAACTCTTTCCTTAACCTAGGTCTAGGATTGACTCCTTGTTCGTGGTTCACAACACGCTCTTCAACCGTTTCTCCTTTCCATAGATAACACTCTTTAACGGACACATCGCTCCTACGATAAGGCTGTTATCTCCCCAACGCTTTTCCCACATCATCACATTAACCAAAACTACATATTATCATCTTCTCAATCTTAAAGTACCTTGATCCCATGGATATGGGTATGTAGGCAGTCTGGAATATGAAGGAAGTATCCAGTACTCAGGTACATAAGATCTCCCCCTCTCCACCTTGACCCATCTCATCACTCTATCCAGAACTACATATTTATCATTTTTTCATCTTTCCTCATAATGTGCCTTGATCCCGTGGACACAAGGTATGTAGACAGTCTAGAATACGAAGGATATATCTAGTACTCAGGCACATACGATTCATCATTCTCCACCCATTTCAATCCATTAGCACTGTTGCCTTTCTTATCTTCCATGTTTCAAAATCCATTCACTTCGACTTGACTAACTCAAGCAGCAAGCTAGCGCATCCTTTCAAAGCAAAAATCCTTAACAAACCTACAGCAAACCAGCTTATTTCCAGAGTCAACTACTGTCCTACTATTCTGATTGCCAACATCAGCTATATCCTGCTTAACCACAGCACCAGATCCACAAGCTTGTCTTCTGAAGAGTGTTCCATTGTCGAGACCAACACACGCGTCTCCTGCGACATGCGGCATTTCCTGCAGTGAGACATTGTCTTTTTAGGTAGATAGCCCCCTTTAACGGACATAGAGTTCCTATGATAAGGCTGTTATCTTTCCTATCCAATCTATCCTGAGCAACCCCTTTGGCAAGAGAATATGTTGGTTGTATGTTTACTTTGTAAGTCAGTCACTTTGCTTTTTGGTTTATTTTTTATTCCTTTTATCCATTACCTATTCAAGGCTACCTTGATTTATCTATAATCTTGGTATGTTGCGATACAGTATGGATTGGGGGCATAGTCATTTGCTTTTGTGTGCCGTGTTTGAGGAATGATCTTTAGCATCTTTCTTAGCATTCTATTTATCTTGTGTGTGTTCTGACCTAGCGTCTTACATATTAACATTCTTCTTGCATTTACATGTATTGAAGTTTATTTTATGTTCAAGACTATGGCTCACTCACATGTTCCAACAAGGTTATATAATGTCTAAGGGATCTAAGTTCAAACCACTTGCTTGCAGAGTCAACGTCCATGCACTCGGATATTACTGCACCCTGATCTTTTATACCTTGGTGGCGAACTATCCATGTGCTATATCAAAATAAGGATTGCTCTTTATATACAAATGTGAAACCATTGCAACAAGCTCATTCATCCATTCCCACAACCTTTATATCATTTTCATCATAGTGATCAATCAACAGTCTCTGTCTCCCATCTCCTCCTGTTCTTCTCTCTGGTGCATATCTGCAAAACCCACATGTCAGATATCACTAGTCATCACATCTATATCATCATACATCTCTATCATCATACATCTATAAGCATCATATAAGCAACATATGTCATCACATGAATCCATAATCATACATACATATCATCACATCCATGACATCAAGGAATGCATACACAAAAGCATGAACAACAGTGAGCCAAATAGATCATCATATATCTCATGTAAAGGTCATCATAATACAAAATGTCTGTGTCTACATCAATAATCCATATGTATACATCCAAATATACATCAATATAGTACATGAAGGCTATCAAGAGCCCACAAAATATACATCAGGATGCATGTAGGCATCTGTCTAAAATGATAGAAATGGTACAATATATAAGTGTCCATCGTGATACATGTATGGTACAAATATGATACAATATACATGTGCATGCCCTAGCGGGTAGAGCTGCCCTCCTGTTGTGGCCCCTGTCCTCCCCCTGTGCTCGGTGCAGGTCCCCCAACTGGTCCTCCTCCTCCCCCTGGTGGCACAAATGGTCCTCTCATGGAAGACACTGACTTCCCTATCCTACGGGATCCGGATGCCCCGGATCTACTCCTGTCTCTATAACTGGGTGCCTGCTGGGCTATCGTCACCGCACCTGCGTAGAGACCCCTGTAATACTCTACCTCTCTCCTGGCTGACACTAGATCTCCCTGAACCCAGACGAGCTCGCTGTATAGAGTCCTCTGGTCTGCACCCAGGGCATGGTGTGCCTCATCTCTCTCCCATCTAACTCTCTGTAGTGTGGCCTCTGCTGTCAATTGCAGCTGTGCCTCTGCATCCCTCTCCCGCATGGCCTAGGCTAGCTCCCCATCATCCCCTACCGGTGTGGGTGTTGCCTATGCCTGGGCCTGTACCGCTACCTGCACCACGGCCTGTACCTGTGCCTGTATGCCTATCTGTAAGTGTGCCAGGGCTGTCTGTGATGCTGCTGCCACCTGTGTCTGCACTTGTGCTAAGGCCTCGACCTGTCTTGCCTCTGCCCTAGCCGCATCCCTGTCTCTCCTCAGCCGTACCATCCAGAGCTCTAATCGATTCCTCTGAGCTGTCTCCTCCTGTAGTAATCGCTCAGCTCTCTCCAAATCTGTCTCTACCGCTGGCTCCTCCTCCTCTGCCATCTTGACGTCTGCTTGCTGGCTGTTGGGCTCTCCAACTGCTTATTGTCAGGCTGCTCTAGCCTGGCGTCTGATCCTGGCCTCTGCACCTGGGACCAATACCTCCCCCACTACCCCTGCCACATGTGGTGTGGTCAATCTAACCGGCCTATGTGTCTGCCAGTACCTATCATACTCTGGTAGCATCCCTGGGTCTACTAATCCTGTATCCCAATCCCATCTCATGGGGACAAGGCCCCATACCTCTGCCAATGCTGTCGCTACTAGAATCTCTGCATCCCAGTCTCCAACCTCCCACCGTGTCCTAGTATGAGTCGCCTCCCCCACTGGTAACCCCTGTGGTAACCCAAACTGTCTCAGTACCCGCTCTGGTAGGTACCTCTCTATCATGTCTGTCTGTCTCCTGAATAGATACCGAGCCTATCTACAGTACATTAGTTGCTCGTGCTTGTCCTCCCACTCCTCACAAAGTAACCATGGCCTCCACACAAAAAGGTCCATCTCGTTGATCTGCCGTCTCCAATGGCTAATAGATCCCAATCTCTGATGTGTAATCACTCCCTCATACAAAAACACATAAGGCTCTCCCCTCCCCCACTGGTGCTGTGTCATGGGTCTGATCACAGGGATATGCTCCCACGCCCACACCTATAGAAGTGTCACCCCTGCTAAGAGACTCCTGCCTCTCCTATACACGCAGTGATGCATGTCTCGGTATAACTGTCCCAGCACACATGGGCCCCATGCGTACTATCTACCATGTGTGAACATCCCAGATAATACAGTGCCCCATCCAACTGATAGTTCCCTCAATCTCCTATCTGGACACAAGAAGCTGCCAATCAGTGACACCACTATCCACCTGATCCTGTCGCAGAGTCTCGAGACATCTGCCCACTTAATCTCTCCGTCGTCTATCCGCAGGTCATCAGTGTAGAATACCTCTACCATGCCTGCCTCTCCTCGTGCTGGGTCAAAATCCACTCACTCTCCATCAATCTGAATCCTCAGGATGTGGTACACATCCACCAAAGTCACCGTCGCGTCCCCTATCAGAAAGTGAAACGAGCCTGTCTCACTGCGAAACCTTTCCACCACTACTATCACTAGGGTGAGATTTGCCCTAATGTGTGTCAAGTGTGCAATGTGCAATAGTCCCGTGTGCTCCAAGAGCGCGTCCTCCTCCCATGTCAGCTATACAACCTCATGTGCTATCAGGTGGTGTCGCTCCTGCAACATCAGTGGCAGCATAATCCTCTGCATCCACAACACACCACTTGTCAATTCTTCTATACTGTATCCCCTGTATCCTATCTACACATATCCTATGCTATGCAACCCCCAACCACCCCTTTCCCATTTTGTAAACTATGATAGGCACCCCTTTTGTCAACCCACAATTCTCGTTTTCTTCTACCTAACCAAAAGTGCTTTGTTCTATACAAAGGTGCTATACCTACCTACCAAGTGCGCCACACTGTCTATCTAGACGCGTTGCGCTCCCTATACCAATGGCAACTTGTTTTACAATTGCGCCTTGCTAAGTAGCCAACCGCGCCTCTCTGTATTACCAAAGGCGACCCGATTTCTTCTATCCCCTCCCACCCATGCTAACCTATTCTACCAAACGCGCCTCACTGTCTAACCATTAGCGTTGCGGCATTTTGCCAACTGCGCTGCGGCGCTAACCGCAAAACCAAAAGCGCTCTATTTTTACCATACGCACTCTACTTTCCTACCAAGTGCGCTGCGGCACGCCAAAAGCACTCTAACCGACTACCACTAGTGCCGCGATGCCCTAAAGCACTTTTGGTTGACCTACTCAACCTCCCTAGACCTAGCCCTAAACCGCCCTAAAATGACAACATAAAATAGGGTTTTTGACCACTTACCGCTGCCGGAGCTCCTGCTGGCCTCCTATACGTCCGCACTAACTCCGCCTGATGCCTGTGCACTGGAATCGGTATCTCTCCTCACTGTCTTCTCCTTCCACTCAACCTAAGTTTGGAGGCTTTACTCTCTAAATTTAGAAGCTCCTAGTGTGCAAAATGAGGATTGTGGTCCCCATGGGACCTATTTATAGCCTCCCTCCCTCATTTTTTTTTCTTCCCACCCATTCTGCTTTTTCCTTCTCACCTTGTCGCGCACTCGTCTAGTCGAGCGTCAACACCGTTCCTCTGTCGCTTCCCTGTCTTCCCGCTCGAGGGGGCATACGCTGGGGCAACTACCTACACTAGGGCATCAATAAATTATATCACATCTTCAACAATTAATTTCTTTGAGGCAACGCTATAAACTACATCGCATCAAAGAGGGGCAAAATGTAGACACCTTAAAATGACCAAGTCATCGAATCACTTGCATTTCATAATCTGTCTAATCACCTACATTTTAACGTTAATTAAATAATCTAATTATTTAATTAATTTCACCAAATTCTTCTAAATCACATAATTGTGACATTAATTAAATAAATTCTCTTTATTTAATTAATTAAATTAAATTCCTCTGTTATTCTTCTACAATTAAATAATTTTAATTATTTAATTAGATCATTATCCTCTTTCCAAAAATCAAATCCACATTAATTAGATAAATCCAATTATTTAATTAATTCAACAAATTCCCTCTTATCTACAATTAAATAATTCTTAATTATTTAATTAAATCAAAATTATTCTTCCAAAATCATGCACAACAATTAAATAAATTTATTTATTTAATTTGCTTTCAAATCTTCTAAATTAAATAATTCTAATTATTTAATTGTTTCTTCCATTAATATCTTCTCTAAATTTAAATAAATCAATTATTTATTTAAGTTGCTTTTTCTTCTAAATTTGAGTTACCTCTAAAATAACTCAAGCTTTCTTGCTCATGCAATTAAATATTTCTAATATTTAATAAAGCAAAACATCTTCTTATTCTCATGCAAATCCCTTCTTCTTGTTTTAAATCACTTAACTGATCATTACATTCTGTTAATTGCTTTAACTCATTCTTCTATTCTTGATAACTCCTCTCATGCAAAAGAAAACAAGACACTTGTCTTTTTCTTATTCATTGCACGTTCCTCAACTATTCTCCTCCATTGATTCTTCTGAATTATCTGGACCGTTGATCGATCTTCATTGAAACCTATATAAACCCCCTTCATCTCCTTCATTAAGCCTCTCTCTTCGATCTTATTCTCAGGCATACTTAACAGAGCTTTGAGCATACAAACGCGTCGATTGAGCAACCTCACGATCTCTTAACATTGATCTCTTGAGTACACTACTTGCTTGTTGTAGCTATGGTTTCGCAACTTCATTGAGCAATCTACACTTCTCCAAAAGGGAACAATACAGATTTTGGTAAGAGCTTTCATTTTTCTTTGATTTGATGATAATGGCTTTTACTTAGATTGGTTCACTTTATGTGATTAGTTTTTGGTTTTATTAGTTTTGATTTAATCAATTTTTCCTCATGCACATGTATCATAAAAGAAGAAGAGACTTTTGAACTTAATGATTCAAGGAGCAATCACCAATAGTCATAATGTGAGGACAGGGGTTTCTTTAACCAAGGAGCAGTCCATAGTCAATACTATGGAGATCACACTACATCAACCTTGACAATATTAATGAGACATCAAATGATAAAGGAATTGTTACCATTGATAAAGTTTATAAGAGACACAAGCCAGTGATGGAGGTTTTCCCACAGTCAAGGAATAGTCATAAACAACAAGAAGACTAAGTTTGAGCATTCTTGTAGACCTATGATTAGGTAATAAACTTTGTCAAATAAGTAAGAGCCTATAGTATGCATGTAAGTACAGGTGCAGCCACAAGAATAAAGAGTAGTCCACATTCATTGTCATATATGCTAGCTCTATTCTCATGTCTTTCGTTTCTCTAGAACTATGATCACTTGCATCCCCTATGATTGTCCCAAAAATTTGGAGGGTTGTTCTAGTTGTTTTGGCTCATTTGAAGCTTGTCTGAGGGGTTAATGAAGCTTGTGAAAGGATCTCATGTAACAAGTATTATAAAAAGGGCATAATAAAGGTTAGAATATTAGCACAGAGAAAAGAGAAAGGCAGTTATCAAGTCCATTTTTATGCACAACTTGACATATTTAAATATTGCATTTAAAGCTTCCAGTTTGTAGTTCAAAGGGTTTCTTATAGAAAAATCAAAACTTGTGATAGTCATATCTTGAAAAATATGAACTAGGTTTTCGTGATTTTTTGATAAAAATTAGGAAACAGTTAGATGAAAAAACCCATTAAACTTTACAAAAACCTAGTTTGTGGTTTGAGAGAAAAATTCACTAGTCCGAGACATTATGAATATGCAATATCAGCATAAAGAATGTCAAAGGCATGTTTAAATCTAGAAGTTACGTTGAATGTTCATATAGATAGCTTTAGGGAACAAGGTCACCATTCATCAAGAAACAAAGGGAGAAGTTTTCACTACTTTCTTCACAATTTTCACTAGTATGGAGAACATGCCCATGAAATGGTGAAAACAAAAGATATCTTCACTATTTCATGCCGAATAAGAAACTGCAGAGGAACAAGATGGCCTCTCACCGAGTGATAACTGAAAGCAGTAGAGAAAAGGGTAGAATATGTAGGAATGGAGAGCTTTTCCTTGTCTTTCCACAGAAATAGCTAGCAGAGAGAGTGTCTTTCCTTTATTTTCTTGAATAGCACAGTGAATAATAGAGGAAAACTTATTAGTAAAAGAGCAAAGAGAGGCCTTCAAATGCCTTCAACCGAGCCTCTGAACCCTAGCTCATGGTGGCACAGCAGAGAGGCACCAAGTCTCCACAACAACAGTGCCATAGATGATGATAATAAGCATAAGCATGTTTCATACAGAGATGAAAACCTCAAGGTCACAAGTTTTCATCATTTCTTTCATAGATAGAGAAAGAAATCTCATTAATTCATGTAAGAAGAAGCTTACCAGCAACGTGGAGAATGAAGCGATCATAATCTTGGACCAGCAAAATGGATACAGAGCATCAAACTCTTGTTGGTGGCCACAAGCAGAGCAGTGAAGTGTGCAACATAAAATGAGAATGAATGTGCTTTGGCCATGGGATTCTTTAGGATTTCTCTTAGCCCTAAATTTTGGCCGATGGAAAAAAGGTTTTCTTTTCCTTTATTTTTAATATTTACCTTTATAAACTAATGCAATGCCTTTGCATTATTTACACATTGGTCCCCTTTTTGTATAATTTGCAAAATCGAACACAAAGTGGATCCCTCATTTTTTGCACAATTTTGAAATGAAATGCATAATGTAAACAAATAATATAATATAATATAATATTATATTATATTATATTATATTATATTATATTATATTATAAATACTATAGTATATTATAATATAAATGTTATATTATATTAAATAATAATTTAATAATATCTAATAATATAATATTATATAATATATGTATATATTATATTATATTATATCATATTATATTATAATATATTATATTGTATTGTATTGTAATATAATATATTATTATTATATTATATTATAATACAACCCACTCCTTCAATTCAAAATATATTTTTTTAATTATCCACTTTAATATCATATTGTCTAATTTTTATTTGTGTGACTAATTATTTAGTCATTTTTATTTGTGTATAAGTTATAAATTATATAACTTAAGTTATTAAATTATATAATTTAAATTAATTTAAGTTAAATTATACTTGTGCATACTGGACTTGCAAAACTAAATAATTTATCAATATTATAGTATATTTAAAAATTTTATAATTAATAATTTTGTCTTTATTTTATTTGTATCTATCCAGTTTGTCTATTTGCTTGTCTTATTTTTAAATTTTTTTGTATATTTCCTATTGTATGATTTGTCTTTTTTCTTCTTAACGCTTTGTTCAATCCTTTCTCTCCCTTTATTCCTTTGATCTAAGTGTACATTTATTGCCTTGCCTTGTATTGTCTTTGAATTCATGGATTATGATCAAATTGGAAAGAAAAAAGAATAGAGGAGTAATAGTCATTTATTTAGTCATTTTTATTTGTCTCACCAATTATTTAGTTGTGTTTTTTGCCCAATGACCAAATTAGTCATTTATTTAGTCATTTATAGTTGTGTTGCAAAAAAAATAGTAGAATTTTGGTCACATGACTCAAAGTTTTAGTCACCTGGTCATTTATTTGTCTTATTTCTACTAGTGGTTAGACCTTGAAGAACTATGAGTTAGATACAACCCCATGGATAAACAGGGATTTGTCATTGTTAGAGATTTAAAAAATTTAGATATATTTTGGAAAATAATCATATTAAAGTTTTAGTTTCTCATCCTAGGGTGAGAGATTATATAATGGGGATTGAGATTAGTGAACAGAGAGCCAGTTGGGTTACTAAGATCCTAGAGTATGATGTGATCATCAAGGCCACTAAGTTGATTAGAGGTAGAGGATTGTGTGAATAGCTAGCTCAGACTTCTGTAGATGAAATGAGTTCATCTTACCACTTGAATGCGAAAGAACCTACAGTTGAGCCATCAGCTGTGAGTTCTTGGACAACAGGTATGACCAAATTCCTATTCACTAGTGAGTATCCCTATGGACTAGACAAAACCAAAAGAAGACACTTTAGGCTATAGTCTATCCCTTATGCTTTGGTAGATGGTGTTCTCTTCAAGAGAAGTCTGGATGGAGTCTTACTGAGGTGCATAGAAGAGGACCAAACTGATAGACATCTATGTGAGTTCCATGCTGGGCTAGCTGGTGGTCATTTCTCTGCTAGAGCTATAACCATGAAAATAATGAGGGCATGTTACTTTTGGCCCACATTATTCGATGATGCCCATGTATGGGTAAGAAAGTGCAAAGAGTATGCTTTCTTTGCTAGAAATAAAAGATTGGCAGCCCTCCCACTCCATCCTATTCAGGAAAATCAACCCTTCTTACAGTGGGGATTAGATTTCATTGGCCTAATAAATCCCACTTCCAGTGTTGGTCACAATTGGGTTTTGACTGCAATAGACTACTTCACCAAGTGGGTTGAAGTAGTCCCACTTAAAGAAGCCACTGAATTAGCAATCATGGATTTCTTGGAAGAAATCATGACAAGGTTTGGAGTTCCTCATACCATCATTTCTGATAACACAAAAGCTTTCACTAGTTTCAAAATTGATGATTGGGCCCTAAAATATAATGTGTTCTTAAAGACTTCATCCAACTATTACCCTCAAGGTAATGGACTGGTTGAATCTACAAACAAGAACCTAATCAGAATTTTGAAGAGGACTATGGAAACAAACCAAAGGCAATGGTACAACAAAATCAGATTATCTCTTTGGGATGATAGGATCACATACAAGAGAGCCATTGGACCGAGCCCCAAGAGATAATCTGATTTTGTTGTTCAAAGTTCTACCCTAGGAGAGAAGGAGGAAGAAGGTAAGTCTAAGCCCCGAAAGTCAAAGACTTAGCCAATTTTTTAAGGTTTCGGTGAGGTTCAGATCTTGGGCCTTCCATCTTCAGCCTTCAGTGAGGAAGAAGAAGGAATGTTCGATCTCCAAATTCCAAAACACTTAGCTTTATTTTCAAACTTCTGGGTGGAAATCGGCCTTTAGGCCTTCTACCCTTTGCTTTCCTTGATGATGTCATAACCACATGTCATCTTTCCATAGTTCCACCAACTTGCTGTGGGGTCCACCTAAAAGGTTTCACAGAAGGGAGGAATGCCTTAGAAAATTTAACACTTGTCGGGGGTCAGGCTTCGGGGCTTCTGCCTTCCAAAAGAGAAGGGGAAAGAAGGAAAGTCTAAAGTCTAAAACTTTGAAAAGGTTACAATACTTAGCCATTTTTCAAAGGGAAAGGATCAGAGCTCAAGCTTTGGACTTTCTACCTTTCTCCTTCAAAAAGGGGAGGAAGGAGGAAGAAAGAAGGTCTGACTTCTGAGGTTTGAAAGGCATTCTATGCATATAATATTTTACAAGGGAAAGGGCGGAGTTCAAAAATGGTGTAGGATGGAAGGATGAAGGGTAGAACTCCGAACCGTAAAACTCCAAAAAGCTAGAAAACACAAGGTTTTTTGGGATTAGTCGATTTGGATGTTTTTCCTTGCAATTCTAAAGGGGAAAACACCTAGAGATTTTATGGATTTGGACTATTTGGCTAGGAAGCAAAATAGGACCACAAACAACTCCATGCAAATTCAAGATAGAAAATGATCTTCAAGAATGTCGAATAAGAAATATGTTCAAAAAATTCCATTGAAGTTACCCAAATTTTCTCCTAGAAATCCCTCTTTTTCTTCTCCTTGCTTTTCCCCTGTTTTCTTTTTCCTTCCTCTCAAGAAAGATTGTTCCCCCCTTTTTAGTTTTTCTTTTCAGGTTTTATGGACTCTTGTTTCTTCGAGAATCCTTCTCAAAAATAAAATAGAAAAGAACAATAATTGTCTTTACTCCACTCTCCCACTTCTCTTTCCATTTTCTAAAATAAGTTTTTCCCTAAAAATCCAAGTTTCCCTCAATAATTATTTTCTTTGAAGACATGAAACTACTAGCCTAAATTTAGATAAAATAAAATATTGTCAATGCATAAAAATTCTTTTTCAAAACATACTTAAATATTGCAACTAAATATTATATTTCCTAAAATGCCAATAATGCAATATTTTTCATGCATTCAAAAATGCAAATCTAATCTACATGATACTAGGTGGTGTGTGCATAGATTTTCCTTTAGCACAATTCGTCTTTAGTCGGCTAGACACTCCCTCCTCGATGATACTCTCTCTCTCTGTCGAGAGAGTGAGAGGGTACCCTTGTCACACACACATGTTGCAATTAGTTAACAATTATTAAATAATTATATTTAAATCCACATTTTAATTATTGAAAATAGAGGTTATGACATCCTTTCCCCCTTAAAAGAATCATCATCCTGATGATCCAATCAACTTAACTCATGAAAAATTCCATACCTCTTTTAATCCATTTTTACTTGTATGTCATAGTTTTCTCACTTGACAATGATGGCATTTCCTTCAAGGCACATGTTTCATAACAGAAATTTCTTTGTGTCTAACATACATACACTTGCACACATTGTTAGCACATTAGAAGTATAGTCATGGTTTCATCATATTATAAAGAGAGAATCATTAAACTCTATTCCCATACTTTCAAACAAGCTATACATGTAATAATCTATTCTGTCTTGAGAAAGTATACAAATACTTTGATTGATTGCAATGATTTATAAACTAACTCATTTCTTCTATTCCCATATCTTTTTTTTCAATGCAATAGCTTAAACAAGTCTTATATGTTGAAATGCACAAGACAACTGAGAGGGGGGTGAATCAATTGTCTCAAACTTTTAACTACTCAATACATCTAATGCTTAATCAATGTCATTAAGATTTAACTATGAAACCATGAAACAAGAAGCTCAACACAATAACACATTCAACACATGAGAGACTAGAGTTTTTGCATGGAAAACACTATAAGGGAAATACCACAATGGGTGTTAGCCTAAAAAAATAAACATGTTATAGCAATACCAAAAAATAGAGGCTCACTGCCTTAGGGCTCACTACCCAAAAATGTTCACTACAAATGTTAGGGCTCACTACCAATGATTGGCTCACTGCCAAGGGGTGGCTCACTACCAAGCATTGGTGAATTGATTTGATAGCATCTACTCCATGCCTGAGTTCAATTTCATTGAAGCATAGTACAACTCCTCTTCTCTACTCTTCTTACACCTTTTTACTTATCATCACATTTTCACACAAGGATATCTTTTTCACAACTACATTACATGTTTTTATACAATTCATCAACCTTGGAATGTACATCAAGGGCGGCATTACATTCATCAACAATTGGAACAATCTCCAAGGTTGGCATTACAAACATACATAGAAATAGGTCTGGACGTAAACTAAATTGCTAAGGTAAAGATGTATGTGGATCATGTTATGCCTTAGCTGGGAATCATATGTAATCTTCCATGCCATGACACACTTCCACAATCTTCAATGCATCTCCGCAAATAGTGGAAACATCCAGGTTGTCCAAGACAGGTGTTCACAATAAGTCTTCTTGGAACAGTCTTCATTCACGATCCATATTTCTCTTCACGAACCAATCCAAAGGTAGGAACATGATCAAGAGACATCCAAAAGCACATTTTAGTCACCAAAAATATCTACACAACCTCTAAACACTTATCCATAAGATTCTTCAATCTAGAGCACTTGAACATAATTGTTATCCACTGTCATAAAGAAAAGATCACTTGTAGACCACCAAATCATGAACCATTGGAGTTGAAGGAACTTATCATCATTACTAGCTTGATTCCAGAACCACAGACTGTGAAACTTAAATATGGAGGAATGCAGATCAGAATACATTCTCCTTGTCACTAGTGAATATTTAGAAAAAAGTAGTTTTTACTCTGGTGAATATAACTCACTCAAATCTTCATATTGGAGGCTCAAACTTGGAACATAGCATCTTTAGACATGCCTCTAGATAAATTCCAATCCACAGATAAAGATATTCATTTTACAAGAAATATGGAGCAATCTATTGGATTGTTCTTTTGTAAACATAGATATTCTTCTATACATTGTTTCTATCGGAAGAGCAAATTTTCTCAAAAGCACTTGGAAACTCACTATCAGAATCACTTACTCATTATCTTCAACACTTCCATAGACAAATACAAAGCATCTAAATTAATACAAATAAGCATCAAAACAAGAGCACAGTTGACACCAATGACAATACTGATATGCTGACATCGATGACAACATCGGTTAGGCACATACTTGCAACAATCTCCCCCTTTGTCATTGATGGCAACATATGATGTGAAAAACTATAAATACCATCAAGACAAGATTCTCCCCCTTTCTCTTTATACATATGCACTCTTTCTCCCTCTGATTTTTTCACATGATTTCTCTCCCCCCTTGACATCAATGGGAAGGGGCACATACTTGCACTTTGCTGCTCTGATTAGACTAAAATTTATCTATTATCAATACTTACTGCTTATTATTAGGAATTAATGTCAATAACATCTAGCTACTCCCTGTGAGGGGTATCTCTTAAAACATCAATCCAAATCAATGAATGAGGCTCTAGGCATCTCTGGATTGATGCATTCCTATGCATCTTAGTTGGGGTAATAATAACCCCTAACTTGTCTCTAATATACTCAAAAGTATCCTTAGACAGAGGTCTAGTGAAAATATATGCAATCTAATCCTTTGTAGACACATATTCTATCTTTACTTCATTCTTTTTCACCTTTTCTCTCAAAAAGTGATATCTTATAGATATATGCTTTGTTCTTGAGTGCATCACTGGGTTCTTGGAAATGTTTATAGCACTTGTATTGTCATAAAAGATTGCAAATTGGATCTTCATATACAACCCTTATGTCCTTCAGTGTCTGCTTCATCCATAGAGTACAACAACATCCTGCTACAATATACTCTACTTCTAGAGTAGACAAATCTGTTACCATGAGACCAATCTGTTACCCAAGAAAAAAGCACCTCCAATTGTACTTTTTCTGTCATCAACATCTCTATCCCAATCTGCATCTATATAAGCACTGAGATTGAAATCATTGTCCTTTGGATACCATAAGCCATGATCTGATGTGCCTTTCAAATATGTCAAGATTCTCTTAACTACCATTACATGTGATTCTCTAGGATCTTCTTGAAATCTTGCCACAAGACAAACTACATGCATGATATCAGGTCTGGTTTGAGTTAGATAAAGTAATCCTCCAATCATGGATCTGTACCTTTTCTAATCAGCCTTAGATGAATCATCAGTTTTTCTCAATTTGCAATCAACCACCATGGGAGTACAAACTAGTTTGGAGTCCTCCATCCCAAACTTCTTCAACAACTCTTTCACATACTTAGACTGAGAAATAAAAATTGTTTTATTTGATTAATTAATTTGTAGACCTAAAGAGAAATCCATTTCACCAAACATAGACATTTCAAACTCATTTTGCATTTCCCCTGCAAATTTCATGCACATACCTTCATTGCCTCCAAAGATAATATCATCAACAAATACTACAATGATCAAAATTTGATTATCATTTATTTTGAAATAGAGATTGTTATCAGCAGTGCCTTTATTAAACCCTAATAGCAATAAATACTTGTCTAACCTTGCATACCAGGCTCTAGGGGCTTGTTTTAGTCCATACAAGGCCTTCTTCAATCTGCACACCATGTTATCTTTGCCTGATAATTGAAATCCTTCAAGTCATTCAATGTAGACCTCTTCATCCAACTCACCATTCAAGAATGCATATTTAACATCCATTTGATATACTTTGAAATATTTGAATGTTGTAAAAGCCAAAAACATTCTAATTGCTTCAATTCTTGCCATAGGAGCATAGGTCTCCTCAAAATCTATCCCTTCAACTTGAGAATATCCTTTGCATACCAGTCTTGCCTTGTTCCTTATTAGTTCTCCATTCTCATTCATCTTGTTTCTAAAACCCCATTTGGTGCCAATCACATTCTTATTAGTAGGTCTAGGAACCAATTCCCAAGTTTGATTCTTTTATATTTGCATCAGTTCTTCTTCCATAGCCTTTTCCCAATTTTCATCATTACAAGCTTCATTCACAATTTTAGGTTCAACCTTATAAAGAAAATAATAGTTTACCTATTCTTCTATAGCTCTTTTCCTTGTCAATACTCCTTTTCTTTTATCTCCTATAATCTGATCTTCAGAATGATTAATCCTTACATACCTGGGAGTCTTGGAAACACTTTCCATAGCCTTTTCTTCTTTATCTTGACTATCTTCTTTTTCAACTCTTTCTTCATTCACTATAGCAGTAGGTTCATCTGACTCATATCCACTCAATTCTAATATTCTTTCCTTTTCTTCGTCAACCTTCACATTAGCACTTTCAATGATCTTTTTTAGTCTCTTATTGTAGCACCGATAGGCCTTACTCTTAGTAGAGTATCCAAGGAATATTCTTTCATCACATCTAACATCAAACTTGCCTAGTTCTTCTTCTCTTTTGATATAACATTTTCTACCAAAATTTTTGAAATATTTCACTGTAGGAACTCTTCCATACCATAATTCATAAGGAGTTTTAGAGTTGTTACCTTTGACTTGAATACTATTTAGGATGTACACATCAGTATGTGTGGCTTCTCTTTGGTATACTCCTAGTAGGTCATCTTCCTTTAGCATAGTCCTAGTAGCCTCTTGAACTGTCCTATTTTTTCTTTCAACAATGCCATTTTGCTGAGGAGTTCTAGGTGCAAAAAACTATCTCTTTACTCCTTGTTCTTCACAAAAAATATTGAATTCATTTGATGTGAACTCACCTCCTCTATCAGACCTTAAGCATTTGATTCTCAACTCTAATTCATTCTCAACCATTGCCTTGAAAGCTTTGTATTTGTCTAGGGCTTCTATTTTTTCTCTTAGAAAGGTGACCCAAGTCATTCTAGAATAATCATCAATGAGCAACATAAAATACCTTTCTCCTTGTAGACTTCTTATTCTTATGGGACCACACAAGTTTGTATGTACTAGCTCCAACAATCTAGTAGCAAATTGTTCTTTGTTTTTGAAGCTTGTTCTTGTTTGTTTCCCAAATTGACATTCCTTGCACATGGTATTAGCAAGCTTCATAAGTTTAGGTAGATCTCTTACAACCTGTGCAAAACTTATCTTCACCAAATTGTCAAAATTGATATGACACATCCTTCTATACCATAGCCAACTCTCATCAGTTTGAGCCAACAAATGGTAGTCACTAGTTCCTTTCAAATGATACACATTACCTTTAGTCTCCTTACTAGTAGCAATCAATGTTCCGAAGCTTTCCATGATCTTGCATCCATTGTCCTTGAATCTTAAATCATAACCTTCATCACACATCTAACCAACACTCAAAAGATTACGTTTTAAACCCTTCACATATAGAACATCATTTGTATGACGCTTTCCATCAAAAGAAATAGATCATCTTCAACCAATCTTACCAGTTGTATCATGTCCAAACCTAACCAGTCCACCATCATACTTTTTCAAACTTACAAACTTACCTTTGTTACTAGTCATGTGATGTGAGCATCCACTATCAATAACCCATTCATCCTTTTCTTTCACAACATGAACAACCAAAGCACTTTCTTCCACTAGTTTTTCTTCCTTCACATAACTAGTAGGATTAGTAGACATGGGTTCTTCTTTAATAGAAATAAACAAGCACTCATTTGCACTAGTACTAGCATCATCAGACTCATCATCTATTACACCTTCATCATCAATATCTCTAACATGTTACCATTTATTTGGAACCCTAGGTCTATTCTCAAATCTTTTTCTATTCCTCTCAATTCTTTCAAGACACCTAGAAGCATAGTGACCAACTTCACCACATGTAAAACATTTGAAAGGTAATTTCCCTTTGAACCTACTGGTACCTCTTTGCAGTCTATCAACAAAATTGGCTTCAATTTCATTGAGATCATCAATAGGCTCCACCTTGTACTTTTTAGCTCTAGAGATCTTCTCTAAAGTGTTGGCTTTGAAGGCAGTCCCAACCTTTGGCAAGGCATCATCAAATTCTCTCATCTCAAAAGTTGCAAGCTTTCCAAGCAACTAATCCTTAGAGACTTCTTTCATAGTCATTAATTATTCAATTGTAGCTACCTTGTGACTATAGGACTTAGGAAATAACCTGAGAATTTTCATCACAACTTCTTTTTAATCTATAGTTCCCCCCATACCTTTGATTCCATTGACAATTTCATGAACCCTCTGCATGTAGGTTGTTATGTTTTCATGTACACTCATTTTTAAACTTTCATATCTCATTTTCAAGCCCTACAATTTTGCACTCTTAACAGATTCATCCCCTTCATATATAATTTTTAGCTTTTCCCAAACTTCGTGAGCAGATTCCATATCCAAATACTTTGTTAAATCAATGTCAGATAAAGCACTTAATAGAACATCTCTAACCCTTATATTTAACTCATATTCTTTGATTTCATCCTCAGTTGTAGGACCACCCTTAGGTATTATGTACTTTGTTTCCATTATTTTCTAAACTCTATAACCAAGACAAAGAAGATGGATTTTCATTTGTACCTTCTAGAGAGCATAATTTGTTCCATCAAACTACGGAGCTTCCTTCTTGTAAGACATCCTGGATCTTCCTCAAGCTATTAGGCTTACTTCTAAGGAACCTTGCTTTGATACCAATTGTTAAAATGCACAAGACAGCTAAGAGGGGGATGAATCAGATGTCTCAAACTTTTAACTACTCAACACATCTAATGCTTAATCACTGTCATTAAGATTTAACTAGGAAAGCATGAAACAAGAAGCTCAACACAATAAAACATTCAACACATGAGACACTAGATTTTTTACGTGGAAAACCCTATAACGAAAAAACCATGGTGGGTGTCAGCCCACAAAAATAAATATGTTATAGCAATATCAAAAAATAGAGGCTCACTGCCCAAAAATGTTCACTACAAATGTTATGGCTCACTGCTAATGATCGGATCACTACCAAGGGGTGGCTCACTGCCAAGTGTTGGTGAACTGATTTGATAACATCTACTTCATGCCTGAGTTCAGTTCCATTGAAGCACAGTATAACTCCTCTAGTCTGCTTTTCTTACACCTTTTTACTTATCTTCGTATTTTCACACAAGGATATCTTTTTTGCAACTACATTACATGTTTTTATACAATTCATCAACCTTGGAATGTACATCAAGGTTGGCATTACATTCATCAACCATTGGAACAATCTCCAAGGTTTGCCCATTACAAACATACATAGAAATGGGTATGGACCTAAACTAAAATGCTAAGGTAAAGATCTATACAAATCATGTTATGCCTTAGCTGAGACTCATATGCAATCATCCACACCATGACACACTTCCACAATCTTCAATGCATCTCCGTAAATAGTGGAAACAACCAAATCAGCCAAGATAGGTGTTCACACTATGTCTTCTTAGAACAATCTTCATTCATGATCCACATTTCTCTTTGCGGACCAATCCAAAGGTAGGAACACGATTAGGAGACATCCATAAGCACATTGTAGTCACCAAAAATATCCGCACAACCTCTAAACACTTATCCATAAGATTCTTCAATCTGGACAACTTGAACATAACTGTTATCCACTGTCATAAAGAAAAGATCGCTTGCGGACCACTAAATCATGAACCATTGGAGTTGAAGGCACTTATCCTCATTACAATATTGATTCCAAAACCACAGACTATGGGACTTATATGTAGAGGAATGCGCAGTAGAATACATTCTCCTTGTCACCAGTGAATATTCAGAAAAATTAGTTTTTACTCTGGTGAACATAACTCACTCAAATGTTCATAACGGAGGCTCAAACTTGGAACATAGCATCTTTAGACATGCCTCTAGATAAATTCCAATCCGCAGATAAAGATATTCATTTTACAAGAAATGTGGAGCAATCTATTGGACTATTCTTCTGTAAACACATATATTCTTCTATACATTGTTTCCACCGGAGGAGAAGTTTTTCTCAAAAGCACTTGGAAACTAACTATTAAGATTACTTACTCACTATCTTCAACACTTCCATAGGCAAATACAAAGCATCTAACTTAGTACAAACAAGCATCAAAACAAGAGCACAATTGACACCAATGATAACAATGATATGTTGACATCAATGACAACACCGATTAGGCACATACTTGCAACATTATCATATTCCAATACATTTACATGTAAGTGATTTCTATCCCACATACCCATTCACAGAGGTATACTACCTTCTAAATCATACATAGCCACTCACATATTGAAAAAAAACAATATATTCATTCTGTCAACATGCCTACTCACATGAGACATTTGAACAATTGCCATTATGATGAAGAAAAAGAATTCCATACTACTTGTTATCATCATTGGAAAATCAACAACAATAAACAAAAAGAAGGAGTTCAACATTAAGACTCAATAAAATATCAAATAAAATACATCAAGGTCATCAACATGATCAACAACATAAAAGATAAGAAGATCATCGAAGATCAACAAGTTTTCAACACTAAATAATTGAAGATCATCACTCACAAAAGATTATCAACACTAAAATAAAAAATTCAACTTGATTACAACACTAAACCAAGAAGACTAGATGTCAAGTAGATCGTCATGATCTTGATAGAAGATTCAAAGATTAAGTAGTGCTAAATCATGATGATCAAAAACTAGTTCATTGAAAGTCAAAAGGATCATCAAAATTTTCATCACTAAGTCAAAAGGAACATCTCAATAGATATACTATTGTATCAACATAGAAAACAAGACTCTTAATTCAAAAGAGAATCAAATCTTAAAAGTAGACAACTAGACTTTTAAATCATGGAGAGTCAAATCTCAAAAATAAACAAAGCCGCTTCATTTCAATTGATTGAAATTGTTCAAGCAAGGACAGACTTCAATAATAGCTATAGAAGGTTTCCATCAATTAAATTAGTTGAGAAGATTACAACACTAGCCTTCAAGGTTTGACATTGAGAATGGAAGTCAACACTAGGTTGGCACAGTTTATCATTTGACCGACTCAGTCAACAATGAGTTCTTCAAAAATAGAACTAGATTTCAACATTATATCCTGAATGTAAAAGATCAACAGATCACCAAAGGTTATCAAGTTTCATCACCAACTAAATAATATGGTCAACAAGAAGGAATATACACACAACCACAAGAGATGATCAATTAAAAATAACACAACCATAACCATCAAGAAAGGTTTGTCAATTTTTGAAACATTGAACCAAGGAAGCTCATTGTCATTAAAGAAAGGGTGAGAAGAAGATCTTTAATAACGTAGGGAAATCATTATGGTCCTGAAAAATAAGCAATAAAGTTAATAGTTCACCTCACTAATTCATGGATAAGTCAAATCATCATCACATGATATATCATTAAATTACCAAAAAGATCTTTTCAAGTTTTCTTAAGTAAAACTAAGTGTATTTTGCATAAAAGCACACTGCATAGCATTTAATGCTTAATAAGTTCCAACTAATAGGAACTGCAATTTCTCATTTTAAAATAAGGATAAGAAGAATCTCAAACTAGAAATTTTGTTCTCTTATCTAACTCAAGAGCGTTTATTATTCCTAATTTATCATTGCATACTCATTTTTAGTATTAACCAATCATTACATATTCGATGTAATACTCACACATGATGTAAACATGCCTTTTTCACAATTATATAGACAAGGTATGGATACAAGATTCAAGTGCATAATCACAGTGCACACAATATGAATAAATAACAATCGTGAATACATGAATCATATAGAGTAAGAATAGCCAAAATACTCCTAGTGTATTACACGCATCATTCATGAAAAACATATCACTCACAAAAATTATAAACTATACATCACTTGCATTAGTATAATTATAGTGAACATTACTCATTCATGTACAAGTATAATAAATATGATAAGTGCATTACTCACACCAATGCTCAAAATATAAAAAGTACATCACTCGTATTAGTTTATAATAAACATAATAAGCACATCTCATGCACATTGTAATCATTACACAAGTGCATCATTTGTACAAAACATGAAACATGCACCATTGCACACATGCGTTACTTGCACAAGAAATGTATCATTCTTATACAGTATAAAAACATGAGTACTATTTCTAATAGCAATCAAACATATAGGACTCTTAAGAGCATCAATTATTCATGTCTTGACTATAAGACAGATAGAGATGACTTATCCAATCAACTCTTAATCCTAGGTCATCGGTGAAGACCCCAAAGGTATCTTAACATTATATCTTCAAAGATCGTATAGATTCTACTAGAATCATGCTCACATCTTGGTCAAGAAAAGCTGTTGCTAGAAAATTAGCTTGCCCATAGTTCATTAAAATTGTGGACACCCTTAAAACATCCATATTAGGCTCTTCTAAACCATCAACATCAACTCTATCTATTCCTTTGGTGATTGTTCTTTTCTTATTGGATTATTTTGAGGATTGATTTGATATACTTCTTTGTAGATCTCCTTTCCTTTGTACCTTATCTTCTTTTAAAATCTGCGCATCCAACTTTTACATCTTTTCTCAAACCTTTCTCTATTGATCTATTCTACTTTTCACCTCATCATTAATGGGTTGTCATCATATCTTATTCATCTTGACTGATCTATCTCATCATCCACTTCTTATTTCAGAATGGTCACCAATCTTTTCTTTTAGGGTAATCCCACAATAATGGGTTCCAAACTTGGGACAAAAAAAAATTGGGAGGGAGGGGGAAAAAATTTAACAGATACCTTTGTTTGAAGGTTTTTCTTTGAATGAAGGTACCTGCCAACAAAGATTACTGTGCAAAAATCTTCAATCAAAGATTTTTCTTCGAACGAAGGTCGTCTTCGAATGGAGGTTCTTGTCGATTGAAAAAACTATTAAAATAATACCTTTGAAACAAAGATAAACTTTGTTTGAAGGTGTTATTTTAATTTTTTTAATATATATGAGCCAACAAAACAAATTTGTTAGCTCATTTTTAGTGAAAGCGAAAACTTGAGCTTTGGAGATAAGGTGAAGGGCACTCAAGGTGGACCCAATAGACAACATAGAAGGATACGAGTATTCAAATGAAGATTTCAACATATTACTTGGCAAGCTTATAGTTTGCCATCATGAAAATGGTGGTGGACTGTTGTGTATTTTTTCCCTAAGAAAATTAGGGCTAATATGAAACCCTAATTTTGTTGAAACTCTATTTGTTTGTTCTGTAGAATTATAATCTGCTCAGTAAGCTTGCAGCCCGCTACCATGAAAATGGTAGTGGGCTATTGTTCTCTATTTTTTCCCTAAGAAAATTATGGCTAATACAAAACCCTAATTCTGTTGAAACTTTGTTTGTTTGTTCTATAGAATTATATAAGTTATGAACTGTTATCTTTTCCAGTAATACAACATTGTAGAAATGTTTTGGAGACAATTCTAACATAATATATCATGTAAATTGATATGCCCTAATTTATAGATCTTCTTCAAAGTGTTCATGCCTCTCTAAAGCTCTCTAACACAAACCTGCCATCACTCTATGAACATGATCAAAATGAGTTAGGGCTTCCACAAGCTTAGCTTCGTGTGTCTTCCCTTGTCCATCGAAGTGATGTGACTTATGAGACCCAATGTCTTCATGCAACATATCATGATCATGCTTTCCCAAACCAATTCCTTCCTTGCCATCTTCTCCATGATGCCCATGTGCTAAGTCATCACCATGCTCGATATAACGATCTCCATCAAAATAGTAGGTAGAGTCTTCTACCTCGTGATCTTCCTTAATGGCTGACCTAGGAAGTGAATGTATCGCTATGACCTCCTTGACCACCAAGGGATCATTCATCTCTTGCCAATTTAAATCAACCTTAGCAACCTCTCTTTGTTCACTACATAGCAATTTTTCTGAACCATCCTCCAATGTATGAATAATACCCATCTCAAAGACATCCAAATTATCATTGGATTCCCTTCCATTGTGATGCAAAGGTGATGAAGCAATGCTAGGATCAATAAAAGGAACAACAAATGAACTCATACCTTCTTGTAGCTAATCCAACCTTGTAGGTATGGCAATCTTTGTGATAGCATGTCCTTTCATCATGTGATCATTATGAAGTCTTAAGTATTCACCAATTGCAATGTGTGATACTTCTTTGCCCAAACTTTCATAATGGTTTGTAGGATGCAAATCGCCAACAAGTAAACCTTTCTCTTTCATGGTGGCATCTTCTTCAACCTTATCTTCATAGGGCTAAGGTGTACTTTTAGCTTTATCTTCTTTAGGGCTTGGAGACCAATCTTCAACATATGTAGACTAATTTATGTCCTCCTTATGATTATTTGTAGGCTGCAAGTCACAAGCAAGTGATCCTTCATCCTTCTCTAACCTTTCTCCATAGATGACTACCGATCAAATGTAGGCATATAGATCTTCCTTCCCTATATTTTCACCTTCATGAACCTTCAAGAAAAATCCAAAAGGAGTTTCTAACCTGAAATCAAGTGATGAAGCATTGTACTCTTCAAAGATTTGAGTAGCCTCTTGATCATACAACTGTCTATCTATTTCCTTCTTCAATTTATCTTGGCTTTGTCTAAATGATTCCATCTCTTTGTCTTCCATAATCAAACCCTCCAAGTTAGCAAGATCATGGCTCTAAGACCACTGTAATATCCCAAAATGGGATATTTTGAACAATCTTGGATTTACGGGCTTTCCAAAATATCTAACTTAGGATTTCTTCTCAAACCCGCATTTTTTAATTTTCTGAACTCTAAATCAGACCTTAACAATCACATAGGGCAGCTCATAAAACATAGAAAATCACCATAATTTCATCATAAACAAGAATATCAACCATATATGCTCGCATTTCATAATCAAATGAGCCACACATTTGATCCAAGTATCCAACACAAATGACTGAAATTAATTTAAGAAGTCTACTGCTACAAAAATTGAATATTACAAGTCTTCAAATACATCCAAAACATAGGGCAAACATGATAAACATGCCCAACCAAGTTCTGCCCTAACCCTAAGGGTTATACATACCAAAATATTAGCAAAATGACCTTCAAAATGATGAGAAATCATCTACAATGAGTGTTGTTCCAATTAGGGCATCAAACCCTAAGTCTGCAACTCTCCAATGCAATGGAAATCAACTCCAAAGTGGTGTGCTTAGGTCTGAGATGTTCACTGCTCCAAATGATGATGACAATGATGCCACGAGATAACAACAAACATCAACAAATGATCCTCCAAAGGTGGCACTGAAGTAGTAGGGTCAAACCCTCGGTAAATTAGCACCAATCCGCAAATGAATCACCTCTAATCTAGTGCAAATCATGTTTTCTCTGCTGCTATGATAAATTTTTGCTCTTCTCAAACCCTAATCAACAACACAACTCCCAAATATGCAATTAATCTCCCTCCAAGAGGTAGCACTCCAATCTAGGGTAATTCTTCTCATAAATGATAATCTACCCACACCAAAGAATGCCTCCAAAGATGATCTTGTAATGTTCCCATTTTTGGGTTCTCTAGTAGTGCAGTTGTCGTTGCCCTTTTGGGTTTGTGTCAGCATGTTTAGAAGGGTAAATTGGTGTTACTAGTGAGCTCTAATGGTTTATAGGAGTCATATGATGCTCTCAGATGTTATTTCCAACTTTTGGTTTGGGCTCCAAGATTCTTGGAGGGAGCAACTATTATAGTAAGTCAGTCGGTTGGCTCCGCTTATCATTATTCTTCATTGAGATCACTCCAGTGCAGTCAATTTTTTATTTCGATGCATTTTGGTAGTTCCCACAAAATGGGTGTATTAATTGCTTTAATTTAATTATTTTTCTAAGGTCACTAAATATTATTTAAAATGTTTTAAAAGAAGCTTAGTGTTACAGCTCATTGGAACTGGGATGGAATGTTTTAAATTATGGATGCATTAAATAGGGACCTTGTGTGTCGCATTATCATTATTTTAATGAAAAGGTCTTTTTTGAAGCAAATGGGAGTTTAAATTAAAAAGTATCTTTTAGGGCTAGAAATATTTTAAAAGTAAAATAGAGCACTTTTTTGGAGTAATAAGGCTAATTTATTTATAAAGTGATTTTAAATTATATTTTGCCCAAAGTTTCAATATGTACTTATAAAAGGGAAGTTTGGGAAAAAGAGCTCATTATTCTTGACTTAATATTTCATGGGAGTTTTCCTTAAGAGTTGGAACTTGCAGGTTAAGCAAACCCTAGGATGAAAACCCTTGGGTCTTTGTCTTTGTGGACGAAAACCCACTTGGTCAATCCTTGGCGGATTCACACAGAGTTTGCAGGTGCACTTATTTGGCTCAAATTTTAATGGTTTGGAGCAGAGAATGTATATCCATATTTGTAGATTGTGTGTGTTTTGGTTTACAGAGGGTTTTGATGGTAAATTTGTGAGGATTGTTTGCAATTACAAATTTGAGGGCTTCTTGAAGATTTTACCTGAAGTGTTATAGAGATTTGGTGCTAGGGTTTATACTAGCTTAAGCAAGGGTTTTAAACCCTATATTTATCCATCCGTACCATTTTTCATATGTATGTTGGACCTACAAGTTTACTAGAAGAGGCAATTCCATAAGAGATTTTAATATTTGTTCTAAAGTTTAAAATCTTATCAAACCCACTATTTCATCTCCTAAAATTGGCACGTAGCTTGTAGAATTCCCTTTGTTGATATGGATAGGTGGTGGGGTCCATTTTCCACCTAGAGCTACATTTTAAACACTTAATTTGAAGGATTTGAGTGATTGTGCAAGGCTAGGAAAGGAAATAGGTACACTTTTTTAGGAGATACGGGAGCCTTTAGGAAATGTGTGGGAACCTTGAAGGAGATCATGAGGTTTGCAAGTAGAATGTGGAGTTTAGAAGTGAGCACCAATCTCAATGCTTAGATTTCTATGCCCAATATTAGTTGCAACCATTGTGGAAGAGGATATTCCATGTTATAGTGTTTATGATCATTTCTAAGCTGGCCGCCCAGTTTGAGAAGAATTTCTAGAATGTATACTTGTTGTTGGTAAAGTATTGATGTTGTAATAGAGTTGTTGAAGTTAAAGAAATCTTTCTTGAAGTTGTAAACATTTGTTCATCAACATATAATCCTATGCAAGTGGTATTGGCTTCATATTAGAAGGTTAGAACTCTTGGGCAAATAATATTTTTATATTTCTGAGTTTTATCAACATATTGTATTGCTTTCATATGTGTTTCCATGTTAATGGACAACAAGAAACTGTTTGACAAAATGCCTCTACATTATCTATGTTTGGTAATAAATTTGTATACAAAATATCATCTAAACTCCATAAACAAAGTTTGACAAAATGCCTCTACATTATCTATGTGTTTAGTAATAAATTTGTATACAAAATATCATCTAAAATCCATAAACAAAGTGTCCAACATCAACATGCTCAGAAATTACAGTTGATGAGTTTAATGAAAAGTGTTTGACGAAGTGTCAAGACACTAAAAATTAGAAAACTCAGGGTAGAATTGAGGGTGGACATTACAGATCTCCAATCTGATTTGTCATCCTACTCCTCTTCTTCACAAAATACCAATGAAGCAAAAATGAACTCCCGTCACAAAATCCTCAAAATGAAAGAGCTAGGGTTTCATCCAACTCCTCCTAGGAACTCAAGGTTTTGGTCTTAAGCTCCTACTCCAAGAGATAACTCCAAGTGTGAATGAATGAAAGTTGAATGATCCTTTGAATGTTACAATCCACCTTGTATATATGCATGTTCTCATTCCCTTAAATGTTGGCTGACCCAAGCATCATTTATAACTTATTTTCAACTTTAGGACTAAACTCATAGAGTTCTAGGTACCCAACTCCCTAAGGCCGACCTAGAAAGGGATTTTTCCCGTATAATAAAAATTTGACTTTCCTTTGTCACTTAGGCTGACTAGCCTCAAGAACCAATTCATCTTGAAGATATGAATTTTGTTTTCCTTATTTCTTCCAAGCCAACTCAAGTGCCAAGGAAAACATATTATTTTATTATTTGTTTCTTCTGCCAAGGTCATCCAAATCGATGAAGCATCAAATGAGATCCCACAAAGATAGTACATACAGGAGACTAGATTATTATATCTTATCCTTCTTTCAGTGTGCATGAAGTCATTCATCAAGGAAATCTACCATAAGTACTTAACCTCATGGAAAGAGAAACATATAAAGTGAAAGACACATAACAATCTCCCTGGAAAATATGACGAGTCATCTCTAAAATCCTCAATTCTTCGCCCAAGAATCCTTGAAGTGTGAAACCTATCCCAACTAATCTCTAAATGTGACCACTCAAAAAAATGGGGACATTACAAATGCTCCTCAAATATGCACCTAACTTACTAAATGTGTGTAATTCTCCATCACATCCTTGTTGTCCCATGCTGATATACAATGAAAAATCATCATATATGTCCTCATGTAATGTTGTCCATAATTATCATATACTTGGCTGTGATTTGATGTGGTAGCGTGTATTTGAGTGCTTTCATAGTGACTTGCTTCCCTTCATGTTGGAAACTCAACTCCATAGCTTGCAAATCTTGGATGACTCTTTGTAGTGAATGTAGCCATTGCATACCAAGTACAATATCATTATCCTTCAAGTCAAGAACATAGAAGTCATCAGAAAGTGTATACTCACCAAATAGAATGTTAAGTTTGTTCACTTTCTTCTTGCAAGGAATAGTGAGGCAACCTGCTATAGTCACATCAAAGCCGTCAAAATCATCACAATACAAACATATTTTGTTCACCAAACCTTCATCAATGTAGTTATATGTAGCTCCACTATCAAGAAGTGCCATGACCTTGCATCCAAACAATGTGCCTTCAAATAGAAATGGATTATACTTTGGAGCTCCTAAAAGATAAGAGATTCTAGTTCCCTTATTACCATAACTTGCAATGTTTGGTGTTGGCTATCCATGTTCAATTTCTAAACTAGCATAATCATCCACATCATCAATTACCTCTATGTAATGCACCTTACCTTTTCCAAGACACCTATGACCTGGTTCCCAAGGTTCTTTGCAAGAAAAACATAACTTTTTTCTGCGAAGATCATTATTTGTCTCAAAATCCATCTTTGATGTACCTTTAATTTTTATAGGAGTGGGTTGCTCATGAAATTGTTGATCTGAATTTCCATTCTTCTTCTTTTGGGGTTGAAATGGAGGAGTAGTGCCTAAGTCAAGTGCAATCTCAATAGACTCATCGCGTACTTGTCTTATGAACCTTCACCAAACCTCTCAACCTAGCATTCAGTCGCTCAACAAAGAGTATAGTCACTCTCATCTTTGACATATCAAGAACCATAACTATGATCTTTTGATACTCATTGACATAGGAGTCCACTCTACCAACCTACTTCAACTAAGTCAAATCCCTGTATAGCCTTCCACATCTTTCCTGCCAAATTTGGTAATGAGTTTTCGTGTGAACTCATCATATGAAGTGATCATGCCATGATGTTGTGAGACCAGTCCATGATGCCACCAATCATGTACACTACACCCTCAAGATGCATAGTAGAAAAATGAATAGCCTTTTCCTCACTCATTGGTTTGAGTGTGAGGAAAGTATCAATCTTATGTACCCATGCCCTAGCACTTGTTTTATCGCTGCCATCAAAGTTTAGAAGAGGAATTTTGTTCAATGCATCTTTGTACTCCTTGAGTTGCTTTGTTTGTCTTTGAGGTCTTTTCTCCACCCTTTCTCTTCACTAATCCTTCCTTTTATTCATGTAGTTATTGAAGCTTAGGTGATCTTTGACATTGTCAGGAAGTGCATCATACTCCTCAACTATAGTGATCAACTCCTCTGCTAATGGTGGCTCCCCATCCTTGATTATCTCTTCCTCTACCTCTTATTCTCTTGGAATAAATGTGGGCTGCAATGGTCTATCAGTTGTAGTAGTGCATGTTCTTTTAGTGCAAGGTGAACTAATCACAATACCTTCACCTGTAGGGATTGGATTGACTCTCATTTTAGTCAATGTTTGAGTCATAAATTGCATCATCTGCTATTGGCCTACTACCATTCGATCTATATTATCATTTGTTTGTTGTTGTCCCCTTGCAATCTCCCTTAGATAATCACCAACATTCCTATCATCCCTTAGAGGACTACCAACTCTTCAAGTATCCATATTTTCTTAATTTGTACCTGCAATAGGGACCTCTTCCTCTTGATTATTTTATTGTCATGTTCTTCTACTATAATAGTACTTGTGTGGATCAATTTCAAGAGCTTGCATATGAAGATTCTAACCCAATAGGCTAGCAAGATCCAAGCTCTAATACCACTATAAAAACCATGTCTAGAACTAAACTAAAAATTTACTTGCTGGCCTGAAATTTCTGATTTGTTTTCTGGATGTTTCACTTAGCTTTTTGAAATTTTGTTTTCACACGCATGTTTGATATGATATGAAGATTGAAAGGTTGCAATATGACATTCATATAATATCAAATGAAGACTAAAATTAATTAAACTAGTTCACACACACATCCAAAAATAATATATAACACAATAGAACATACCTGAGTGAAAGCTTGGCCACTTTATTGAAAAGATATTGGTTGATTGCAAATAGTGATGGTTTGATTTTTGTTTCAGACTTACATATGCAAGAAAATATCATAAAAACATGATCCAAATCATTAAATAATGATGCAACAATGATCTAATGGTGTCTACTTTTGCTGGCCACCTTAGAAATGATCAACATGGATGAAGAAATGAAGATAATCCAACATAAAGGGACTAATTTGAAATTTGTAGGTGTTGATATGAATTCTGAAGCACAAACCCTAGCCAAAACAAGTTGGAAACTCCTCCAAACCCTAGCCAAATGAACCCAAATTGAAGCGCTCTGATCCTAGGATGAAAATATGACAATCCCACATCAAGGTGTGGTTGGAAACACTCTAATCTGAGCTTTGATATGATATCTCAGCAGTTTGATAGGAATTTTTGAATACAAAACAATTGATTTCGCCAATAATGAAACCTCCAAAATATGTACAATCATCAACACAACATGATCATGAATGCAAATAGTGAAATCACACTCCAAATGCCTTCAAATCTGAATATGTATGCCTTCAAACATGCAAGATGTCTTCAAACCCTAGGTGATCGTGTAGACTCCATTGAAACCCTAGTTGTTTGAAGCTTTTATCTCCATGAAAAACCTAAAATATGCTCAATAATGGATCCTAGGTGAATCCATCTCTCAAAGTGGGATGGTTTTTCAACCAAATCACTATAATCCAAGGGTTTTCATCCTTGGATATCACTGAAATGAAGTTACAACCAAGAGAAAATCTCCAAAGAGTGAAAAAACCAAATGATTCAATGATGCCAAATGACTCCAAATGACCTCCTTTTATCCTTTTCACCTTGGGTGCCCAATTACAACAAAATATAATGATTTTTGGAGTCCGCCGCCATAATAAAATATTATTATTTTATTTTCTTTTAATTTTCCCAAATTTAGATGACTAGGAGAGATAAAATAAAAAAATATTAATATTTTATTCTTTTCTCCTTTTGGGCGATGACTTGGGAGGAAAAAGATAATATTTTAATAATAAAATATTATTTTATTATTTTTCATCTCATTTTCTTTTTTTTTTCACCTTTTTCAAATTTTTTCATTTTTCCAATCTCCCAAATGGGACATTTTCCCTCTTGGCTAAATGTTTTATTATTTTTGACTTTTTGAAAAATATTATAAAAATACCAAAAGTCTTTTTACAACTTCGTTTCATCATAGAAAAATAGTTGAAGCCATAAAATTCAACATTCCATTCTCCAAGCCTCAACAACATTCTCTTTTCCAAGCCTTGCTAAAAAAGGAGACATTACATTCCTAGTAATCTATAAATCCCATTCGAATAGGGATGCCTTGCTCAAGGGAGGTCCATGGTTTTGGGACAAGGATTTTTTTGGGTCTAAAATGGTGGTCTCTAGGTTTTAATACCCTCACATAATCTTTTCCCATTTCTTCAATTTGGGCGAGGCTTCCAAGCCTCTCTCTTCAATTTTCCAATGATGAACGTTTGTCCTCCATTGGAAAGTCTTTGGAGAATATTTTTTGTGCCACATGTGAATCAAGGGGTAAATCATTTTACCTTTGCAAGGATTCTTGTTGGTTTTGATCTATCCAAACAATTACCGGAAGAAATTTGTTAGTTGGCATTAGGGCTTGGAAGCAACAATTTGGTTACAAAGGGATCATGTTTAGATGTAGAGCCTGCTATGCCATAGGACACGTGGCTACAAAATGTCCAAAGTCTTCTCACTATGTTCATCGTTTTGCCTCATCAAGGTAGGTTGCTTGGTGGAAAGTGGGTGAGCTGTGACACTTGTTGATCAATTCCAACAATGAGGAGGATGATCTTTTAGAGGCCTCTTTCGATAGTGCCTCCTTAGCTTCCTTAGTTTCACCTTTGACTTCCTCTCTCAAGGTTTGCTTCCTCTCCTCCTGAAGGAATTTATACCCTTTTACAAATGGGGGATACTCTTCTTTTGCAATTGTCAATGGGAGTACCCCTTTTGGAACTTTAGGGACAAAGATTCCTTCATTTAAAAACTCTTTAAGAAATTCTAATACTTGGATCATGTTGGAAAAAAAAAGAAGAAGATGCCCTTGACTAAAGGCATACAAGTCAACAGGAAGATGACTCTATGTTCTCATATTAAAGAGGGCTAGATTGGTATAATTTCCTATCTTGAAGTTTCCATTTCCCTCTCATGTTATTTTATTGGGAACTTTTTGTTCAGCTTTCCTCTTTCCAAGAACCGATCTTTTTCTCCCTTGTTAAGGGCTTGAAGCACTATACTTTTGATGGTTTACTTAATGGAAAAGGGCCCCTTGCCGCACATTAACAAATTAAAAAAATAACAAGAAATAATATAGTTTTAATATAAATAAAATATTTGATGGCGGGAAAAGGGTGGTATTACGGAACACCCTCAATATGAGGCATGGCAATGGTGGCATTTTATCACAATTCCTTAGAACCTATGTGAGTTTCTCAAGCAATATAGATGGATGCTAATGTGTCCCTGGTCTCCAAGAAACAAGAGATTGTGTTTTTGGGCGAGATCTCTGACATATGGTTCAAAAAAGTCTTTAGAAGCTAAACAATGGTTGTCTTGCATGCAATTAAGATGGTGTTAGGTGAAGAATTCCTTCACACAACGCATCAATACAAGGTAAATTTTGATTTGGCCTCCATGTTTGTGGGTATTTTGTTGGATATGGAAGAATATATTGGGCTTGTCCACTTGTTTGCCAAAGCCGAAGAAGGGGTTCGTTGGTGGCTTGGAGGAAACTCTGGGCTACGTTACTTTGTTAGTTAGACTGCTGTGCACAGACTTGGCTCCCTTAGTGACTACTGGCTTTTTGGATGGAATAAGGGTACCCTTCCTTATCACCAATGATGCCCAAGCTGAGAAGGAGCACATAAACCTGATGAAGAAGGTGTTAGCATTCCTCAAATTTGTGGTTAGGCTAGTAAATGTGGGTGAGATAGGTAGGAGTTTTGCATTTGAAGATGAATTTGATTCCAACATCAAATAGTATGTTCACCATGCAGCTCCGTGCAGGATAATACTTGGAATATAAAACTAGTGTGACATGATTTTTGTCCCTTTTTGTGATCTTTTTGTAGGGGAGGTTGAGCCCCAGTCATACATGTGTTGGGCACATGGACTGATGAAGCCCAATGCAACGGCTTTAACTCCTTGTCTACTTTATTGTATAACCATCTATTTGCATAGAGCCAATCTTGGCTTGTAACTGATTCTATTATCTGGGTCGCTGATTCAGATGTTGCTAAGACAATTGGTAGGAGTTTTTGTAAGAGTCTTTTAGACTGCTAAGTACAGGCTATTGTTTAAAAACATATACAGAGAAGAATGTATGAAGTGAATACTGAGATGTATCGACAATGAATAAATTGAATCCCCTTCTTTGTGGATGTAGTCATTCAATATGGTGAACCACATTAATGATCTTGTGTTCTCTGTGACTTGATTACATTGTCATTCTGTTTGAGTATTTTTTCTTTTCATTTTGCTGCTACTATGTTTTCTAGTTCTATATATATTTTTGTTTCTTGTATTTACAATTGGTATCAGTGTGAAGCTCGGTCTAGGAGATAGCCTGTGAAGACATTTAAAACTAGTAAAGAATTCAAAATGGAAGATCGAGAAATTTACAAGCCAAAACTTTGGTCTTTGGAAGGTGCAAATGGAGTCACTTCTTATCAAATAGGACTTATCACTTGCCTTTGTGGGGAATACAAAAGGGAAAGGCTCTATGTCAGATGAAGATTGGGAAACAATGGATAAAAGGGCCAGGGCAACCATTTTCCTCTCGCTGTCCAATGATGTGTTGTTCAATGTATCCACCAAAAATACAACGAAAGAACTTTGGGATAAGCTCTCTAGCTTGTATGAGATTGCATCGGCCTTCAATAAGGTATTTATTATGAAAAAGTTGTATAATTTGAAAATGAGAGGACGAGGGGTTATGTCAAACCATTTGAATGAATTTAATACCCTTGTTACTCAATTAACCTTGGTGGGAATCAAGTTAGATGACGAGATTAAAGAAATTTTGCTGTTGCGTTCATTACCCAATAGTTGGGAAGGTGTAGTAATGGCAGTGATCTCATCAGTGGCTGCCAAAAGTAAAATCAGTTTTGATGACATTGCAGCCACCCTTCGTAGCGAAGATATGAGAAGAAAAAACCATGAACCCTCTTCCGGTGATGCTCTAACAGTGGTGAGTACAAGTAATAGAGTTAGAAGCCAAGAAAGAGGTAGATACAACAACTAGAGAAGATCAAAATCTGGTCCGCGATCAAAGTCTATGGGTTGAACTAGTGCTTATTGGTTTTGTGGAAAACCCAGACACACTAAGAAGAATTGCTAGAACTACAAGAAAGCTCAAGAAAAAGTGAGCACAAATAATGAAGCAAACACTACTTGTGATAGTATTTTGGTCCTATCAGCTGGTGACGCAGATGCAGATTTGTGGGTACTTGATTCTAGCACCCCATTTAATGTCACTTCATGCTGGAAATCTTTTACAAATTTCCATGGAGGCACATTCGGTAAGGTGTTTCTTGGTGACAATAAAGAATGTGACATTTTAGGCAAAGGTGATGTAACATTGCATTTGAAAAATGGAGTTAAATTAACTTTGACGGATGTTAGATATGTTCCCATGTTAAAAAGGAATTTAATTTCAGTTAGTCAGCTTATAGCACATGGCTGCAATGTTAAATTTTCTCTCGATTCATGGAAAATAACAAAGGGGGTTCTACTACTGGCAAGAGGAAAGAAGCAAAGTAATCTTTATATTTTAGAATGTCTTAGTGAAGTGGGAGCTGCCTTGCCGGCTATCGATAGTGGGTTTGAAATATGGCATAAAAGGCTCATTCATATGAGCCAAAAAGGATTATAGGTTATGCTTCAACGCAATCAGCTACCAGGCCTCACCTCCACTGATTTGGAATTATGCGAACATTGCCTTTACAGAAAATAGACATGAAGCAGCTTCTTGAGAATGGGACATGATCAAAAAACTACTCCATTGGAACTTGTTCATTCTAATGTATTTGGTCCCACTGAGGTAACTTCTTTTGGTGGTGCTAACTATTTTGTTACATTCTTTAATGACTACACTTGAAAAGTCTGGATTTATATGTTGAATAGAAAATCAGAGGTATTTTCAAAATTTAAGATTTTTAAGGCTACTGTTGAAAATTAGATTGGGCATAAAATTAAATGCCTACTAACAGACAATGGTGGAGAATATTACTCTTCGAAGTTTGACACATTTTGTGCAGATCATGGTATTTAACGGACAAAGATAGTCCCTTATACACCTCAGGAGAATGGTGCAGCTAAGAGACTAAATCGCACGATTCCTGAGAGAGCTAGGTGTATGCTCTCGAATGCCAGACTAGGAAAAGAGTTTTGGGCAGAGGCTTGCAATATAGTAGTTTATTTGATAAACTGAGCTCCTTCATCTAGGCTTGATTTGAGGAGCGATAGTTGGGTAAACGAATTTCATATAATCATCTTCTGGTATTTGGCTGTGAAGCTTTTGTACACATTTCGAAAGAACATAGAACAAAGTTAGATTTCAAGTCAAAAAGGTGTATTTTTCTCGGCTATCATGAAGATCAATTTGGCTTTCGTCTTTGGGATCCACTTGCGAAGAACATCATTTGTAGTCAAGATGTTATTTTCAATGAGAAGAATTTTCTAGGTTTGCAACCTCTCATTTCACCTCTGAAAGAATATGTTGATGTGGACTTGTTTGATAATGGCACGGTAAAGCAATCCACCATTTCTTTCTCTCAGCCACTAGTTACATCTGCACATTATTACACCATAGAGGCCCCTATTTTTACCAGTACTTTGCCTTTGGTTGGATGCACATTTCCTACACAACCCTCAATTCGATTGTTTCTACACAGCCCTCACACATATCAGTGTTGCCTTTCACATATGATACGCAGCATATTGAGCCAAGTTTGCAGCCTTGGATTGGACCCCAAATTAGAACGTAGTCTATAAGTCATGTGTTGCCTCCACAAGATGAATCACAACCCCCTATGGATGAATTTCTTTTCTCTAATCCTGATACCCACCCCTCCTCTTACCATACGCAACCAATGGATTGTTCAGCACTGCCAAACCCACAAGAAATTGTTGTTTGTTCGCAGCCTTTAAGTGGCTCCTTAAATCCCATACAACCTCCTAATATCTAATCACTGCCATCTACAAGTCATACACAGCTAGTTGACATAGCAAATCATTTGTCTAGAATGGAACAGGGAAGACAGGGCACTATAAGTGCACAAGACAGTGTGCAGAGATAGGGGAGTTTGCAAAATGGTCATCTACAAACTAAGATTGATGATGTTCAAACCTTACTACAAAGACTTCATCTGGACACAAATTTGCATCCAGAGCAAGGACCTCAACTGAGATGGTCTACACGTGAGAAGAGGCGACCTGCAAAATATGATGACTACGAGTTATTGCTCTCCAATTAGGCAGAGCTGGCAACATTTAAACAAGCATGCAAGGATGAGAATTCAGTCAAATGGATGGTAGCCATGAATGAAGAAATGGAGTCACTAAGAGTTAATAACACTTGGAATTTGGTTCCTCTTCCACCAAATCGAAAGCCTCTCAAGAAAAAATAGATTTATCAGTTGAAAGCGGAAGATGGAGGGGGTAAAAGGTACCAGGCTAGATTAGTGGTCAAAGGCTTTGATCAACAAAAAGGTATTGATTTTAATGAGATTTTCTCACCAGTTGTAAAAATGAATACAATTCGTTCAGTGTTGGGTTTGGTAGCCATTTGGGACCTACAACTTGAGCAACTCGATGTGAAAACAACATTTCTACATGTAGACATTGATGAGGATTTATACATGGAGTAGCTTGAAGGCTTTTCTCAACTAGGTCAGGAGCATCTTTTTTGCAAGTTGAAGCAGAGTTTGTATGGGCTGAAGCAATCCCCAAGACAATGGTACCTAAAATTTGACCACTTCATGACTGATAACAACTTTATTCGTTGTGAATCAGACCCTTGTGTTTACTACAAGAGGCTTAATATCGATGAGTTTGTCATCCTTTTGTTGTATGTTGATGATATGTTAGTTGCTGGTACTAGTGTTAAGATTATTGCTCAGTTGAAGCAACAATTGGCTCTTTGTTTTGCCATGAAAGACCTAGGACCAGACAAAAGAATTATTGGGATGCAAATATTTAGAAACAGAAATAAAAGAGAACTCAAATTATCCCAAGAAAAATATATTGCCAAAGTGTTGGACAGATTTAATATGTCTCATTCCAAATCGGTATCTACTCCTTTGGCTAATCATTTTCAATTATATTCAGCTATGTCTCTGAAAAATTAGGAAGAGGAAGAGTAAATGAGGACTATTCCATATACATTTGCAGTTGGTAGTCTAATGTATGCAATGGTGTGTACTCATCCAGACATAGCTCATGTAGTGGTAGTTGTGAGCAGATTGATTAGTCATTTGGGGAAATTACACTGGCAAGCAGTTTAGTGGATTCTACGCTACTTCAAAGGTACCTCACATTATTGTTTATGTTTTGGAGGCACTGACATTCAACTTCGTGGTTATATTGAGGGCAGACATAAAAAGATGGGGGGCCAAAAAGTGGCCAAAATTATTAAAACTTTTTAAAAATCCATAATGCGAGCGTGTTATTGTTTTCTTTGCATTTTTTTTCTTTTTTGCAAAAGTTTGCCCAATGTTTGTCAAGTTTGAGGTTGTTTATTGAATATTTTATGTTCAAGTTTGTCAAGTATGTTTGATGTATGTATGTTTGTATATATATTTGTATTTATGTATGTATGTATGTATGCCAAATTGTATGTATGCTTGTATGTATGTATGTATGTATGCCTATATGTATGAATGTATGTATGCATGCTTGTATGTATGTATGTATGTATGTATGTATGCTTGTATGTATGTATGTATGTATGGTTGTATGTATGTATGTATGTATGCATGTTTGTATGTATGGTTGTATGTATCTATGTATGCTTGTATGTATGTATGTATGTATGTATGTATGAATGCTTTTATCTATGTGTGTATGTATGTATGTATGTATGTATGTATGTATGTATGTAAGGGTTTTGGGTTTAGGCTATATAAGGACCTAAGCCTATATAGTTTTTAGGGTTAAGGGTTGAGGTTTTTGGGTTTAGGGTTTAAGGTATAAGGTTGAGGGTTGAGGGATTAGGGCTTAAGTAATAGGTAGAGGGTAGAGGGTTGAGGGTTGAGGGTTATTGTTGAGGGATAATATTCAGCTTGTTGAGTGTATAAGATTAAGTGTGTAAGGTATAGGGATTAGGGTTTAGAATATTAGGAACTTAGGGTTTATGATATGGATTGATTGTATAAGGGTGAGATTATAGGGTATAGGGATGAGGGTTTGTGGGTGTAGGTTTCAGGGTTTAAAGTATAGGGTTGAGGAATGATGGATTAGGGCTTAAATATATGGTTGAGGGTATAGGGTAGAGGGTTGAGAGTTTATAGTTTTGGGATAATGTTCAAGGTTGAGTGTCTAATATATAGAGTATAGGGTTTAAGTTTGATGACCTATAAGGCATATGGATGAGGGTTGAGGGTTTAGGGAATAACCATAGGGTTGAGGGTATATGGTATAGGGTAGAGGTTTGAAGGTTGAGGGATAATGTTTAAGGTTGAGTGTCCAAGGTTAAGTGTATAGGATATAGGGTTTAAGGGTATCTAGGGGTTGAGAATTTATGGTTTAAGGGTTTAAGGTTTGAGGGATTAATGGTTTAAGGGTCAAGGGTTTAAAGGTTGAAGGATTAGGGTTTAAGGCATAGTGTCGAGGGTAGAGGGTTTAGGGATAGGGTTTAGGGTTGAAGGTTTAAGGGATGAGGGTTGAGGCTTTAGGGATGAGGGTTAAGGGATTAGGGTTTAAGGTATAGTGTCGAGAGTAGAGGGTTTAAGGTATAGTGTCGAGGGTAGAGGGTTTAGGGATAGGGTTTAGGGTTTAAGGTTTAAGGGTTGAGGGTTGAGGCTTTAGGGATAGGGTTTAGGGTTTAGGGTTAATGGATTAGGGTTTAAGTTATAATGCTGAGGGTTGAGGGTTTAGGGATAGGGTTTAGGATTTAAGTTTTAAGGGTTGAGGATTTAGGGATAGGGTTTAGGGTTTAAGGTTAAATGAGAGACCTATATGGCTAAGGACAGATGGAGAGGTAGACAAGGAGTGACTGAGAAACTTAGAGAGGGGAGAGGTAGAGGTGAGGGGGAGACAGAAGTGAGAGATAGAGAGGGGAGGGGAGAGATAGAATAAAATGAGAGTGAATTTGACAACTTGAGGGAAAGATGGGTAAGGAGGAGGGAGAGAGGTGGGGAGGAAGGGAAATATCTAGAGAGCCCTGAGAGATATATAAGCAAGAGACCTACAACCTAGGGAGAGAGGGGTGAGAGAGATAGGGGAGAGATGGGAGTGAGGCAGATAGGGGATGAGAGGGGTGGATAAGGGTTGAGGTTTAAGGGTCAAGGGTTTAGGGTTTAAGGGTTGAGGGTTTAAGGGTTGAGGTATTAAGGGTCTAAGGGTTGAGGGATTAGGGTTTAAGGTTGAGGGATTAGGGTTTAAGGTATAGTGTCGAGGGTTAAACCCTAATCCCTCAACCCTTGACACTATACCTTAAACCCTAGGGTTTAAGGTATAGTGTTGAGGGTTTAAGGTATAGTGTCAAGGGTTGAGGGATTAGGGTTCAACCCTTGACACTATACCTTAAACCCTAAACCCTCAACCGTAAACCCTAATCCCTCAACCCTTAGACCCTTAATACCTCAACCCTTAAACCTTAAACCCTTGACCCTTAAACCCTAAAGTCTTAAACCCTTAACCCTTATCCACCCCTCTCCTACCCTATTTGCCTCACTCCCATCTCTCCCTATCTCTCTCACCCCTCTCTCCCTAGGTTGTAGGTCTCTCACTTGTATATCTCTCAAGGCTCTCTAGATATTTCCCTTCCTCTCCACCTCTCTCCCTCCTCCTTACCCATCTTTCCCTCAAGTTGTCAACTTCACTCTCTCATTTTATTCTATCTCTCCCCTCACCTCTCTATCTCTCACCTCTATCTCCCACTCACCTCTCTACCTCTCCCCTCTTTAGGTCTCTCAATCATTCCTTGTCTGCCTCTTCATCTATCCTTAGTCTTCTTGGTGTCTCACTTAACCTAAACACTAAACCCTATCCCTAAAGCCTCAACCCTCAACCCTTAAACCTTAAATCCTAAACCCTATCCCTAAACCCTCTACCCTTGACACTATACCTTATATCCTAATCCCTTAACCCTTATCCCTAAAGTCTCAACCCTCAACCCTTAAACCTATAACCATAAACCTTGTCTCTAAACCCTCTACACTCAACACTATACATTAAACCCTAATCCCTCAACTCTTAAACCCTTAATCCCTCAAACCTTAAACCCTTAAACCCTATATACCCTATACACTTAGCCTTGGACACTCAACCTTGAACATTATCCCTTGACCTTCAAACCTCTACCCTATACCCTATACTCTCAACCCTATACTTAACATCCATCAGTCCTTAGCCATCTAGGTCTCTTACTTAACCCTAAACCCTAAACCCTATCTCTAAATCCTCAACCCTCAACCCTTAAACCTTAAATCCTAAACCCTCAACCCTCAACACTATACCTTAAACCCTAATCTCTTAACCCTAACTGTTAAACCCTATCCCTAAAGCCTCAACCCTCAACCCTTAAACCTTAAACCCTAAACCCTCTACCCTTGACACTATACCTTAAACCCTAATCCCTTAACCCTAAACCTTAAACGCTAAACCCTATCCCTAAAGCCTCAACCCTCAACCCTTAAACCTTAAACCCTAAACCCTATCCCTAAATCCTCTACCCTCAACACTGTACCTTAAACCCTAATCCCTTAACCCTCAACCCTAAATCCTAAACCCTCAACCCTTAAACCTTCAACCCTAAACCCTATCCTTAAACCCTCTTCCCTTGACACTATGCCTTAAACCCTAATCCCTCAACCCTTAAACCCTTAATCCCTCAAACCTTAAACCCTTAAACCCTAAACTCTCAACCCCTAAATACCCTTAAACCCTTAAACTATGAGAAAAGCTTTGCATTGGGGTACATCTACAGTGGGCAATGAATGGTTGAAATTAGAACCCCTGGCCAACATTAAGTGAACATTTTTTATTAAGATTTTTTTAAAAGATCAACATACTCTCTCCACCTATTTTCTTGAATTTAAATCAAGGCCATAAAAATGTGCACACATATGCTCCCAATGTATAACCTGGGTGTAATTAAAACCATCAACTAGATAAAATAAACAACTTTGGCCATAAAAATCAATCAGTCTTTTAAAAATAGATATTAGTAACTATACATTTTAGATATCAATAACTATACATGTTAGTACCATTTCTTTCTTGATTTTCTATTTTTAATTAACGAATTTTTGTTTGTTTTAGACAAAATATTACAATCCTTGTGAAGATCTTCTCTTGTATAATTTTCTCCTTTTATCTTTGGTCTGTCTTTTCCCTCCTAGAAGTTCTTTTAGAAGGATCCTTATTTTATCTTTCGATCTATATGAACTCTAAACATAAATCTATGTTTCTTGCTATCTAGCTGCTCAAAGATGTAGATGTCTCCTTGATATTATTATGACATACAAAATATGCCCACCCTGCGCTTAGGGCAGGTATATTCTTATGAAACAAGCAAATAATCTCCCATTGTTTACTGGCTCTATCCACAAGAACTACTAAACTTTTTTCTCTTGGTAATTGTAGAGGACATTCACCTATTTTTGGCAACTCCTGCATTCCCAAAGCATTCCAAAAACTAAGTTATTTTAACCCAATAAATAGCTAATTGCATTGATTTAATACTCTACTATTAAAGGTTAGCATTCACACAAATGCAGATGTTCATATTATAGAAGACTGCATTATATTAGACTATTAGAGATCCCTCAGAAAAATGTAATAACAAAACTGCTTTGCCTTATGTTAGCTTACAATTAAACCCATTCTTTTTTACACTCTTCTCTTAATAAAGTAAGAGTAATAAGAATAGAAGGCAAAGAATTTGATATTACTAGTGTGCATGGTCAGTTTACATTACGTGACTTCATTTTCACTGAACGAAAAGGTAAATATCTAATTTGAAAGGTGGGATAGAGTTCACTATCATGTGCTTTTCTAGATGATAAGGTCCATAATGTCCAGGGTTCTTCAAAGAAAGGCCTGTAACATAATTAAGCTTTTGTTATACCAATCCTCCAGGTAAAGCTACTATTCAAATGCCTACTTTGAAAGTTGAAATAAATTAAATTAGACTTACAATTTTGATTTTCTTCCATTGCTTCAACAACATCATTATTTTCTTCATTAGAAACTAATTCAATCAGGAACTTGTTGCCCATTGGTTGACTTGAACTGCATCCTCTGTTAGAAGAAGGGCATTTTTTATCTGTATTAATGTTGGTATTCATAAGCTGAAGAGCATTGTTATTTTTCACACACCTTATTCTTTGAAATATCTTAACCTTAAAATATGACTTGGATATGTACTTGAACACAATAAAATCTCCAATCTCCAGCCCATGATGATTCACAAAATTTTCCCAATCTTGCCTAAATTCTAGTTTATTTATGGTACCCCCTAATTGTACATCCCTAAACCCTAAACCCTAATCCCTAATCCCTAAAAGATAAACCTTAATCCCTAAACCCTAATCCTTTATCCCTAAACCATAAACCCTATCCCTAAATCCTCAACCCTCAACACTTAAACCTTAAATCTTCAACCCTATCCCTAAACCCTCAACCCTCAACACTATACCTTAAACCCTAATCCCTCAACCCTAAACCCTATCCCTAATCCCTCTACCCTCAACACTCTACCTTAACCCTAATCCCTTGATCCTCAACCCTAAACACTATCCCTAAAGCCTCAACCCTAAACCCTAATTCCTTAAGGTCCTAAACTCTAATCCCTTATCCCTAAACTCTAAATCCTATCCCTAAACTCTCAACCCTCAACCTTAAACCTTAATCCCTTAACCCTAAACCGTAATCCCTCTTGACCTTAAACTCTCAACCCTTATCCACCCCTCTCCTCCCCTATTTGCCTCACCCCCATCTCTACCCTCCTCTACCCTTGACACTATACATACATACATACATACATAGATACATACACACAGACAAGTATACATACATACATATAGGTATACATACATACATACATACATGATTAATAACCTTGAACATAAAAAAATCCAAGGGGGACATAACGTGAGCGTGTTATAATGCGCTCACGTTATAACGCTATAACATGCTTGCGTTATGTCAAACATGACAAACATTGAGTAAACTTTTGCGAAAATGGAAAAAATGCAAAACAGAACATAACGCGAGCGCGTTATGTTTTGCTTTGGGAATCACAAGCCTTAGGCTTGGGATTTGCTTTGGATTTCCAACCCAAAGCCTTGGAGTGCCTTCCCATTGTCCAGAGACATGCTTTTGCATATTCTACAAGATTTCACATAATTTCATTCGTGCTAACCCTCAGATTTGCACATGTTTCAAGGTTGAACAAATCAAACACCTGGGTAATGTTAGGCTTTCTCTTAGCTATTTAACGATGTAATTTTTCTCACATTTTGACAATGTTAAGCCTTTCATCTTTAATTTCTTTTATTTGTGTGTCTATTTTTGGGCAAAAACCACCGTTTGGTCTTTTTTTCATTATAAATTAACCATTCATTGAAATTTCAAAAAAATTACATATTTAGAAACTAGACTCCATTCTACACATATTTTAAAAAATAATTTTCAATTAGTTTTCAAAATTTATAGGGGTAGCACAGCCAAAATTTTGGTTTTTAGGATGTGTCCACTTTGAAAATTAGTAAAAAATCAAATATTCATCAAAAAATTATCAGAAAAATTGGGCATAAACTATATACTGTTAGCTAATTTCTCATAGAAGCAACTTTAAAAATATAAAAAAAAAGTTAACCTTTTGAGGGAGCCACAAAACATCCTATGTTATGTTTTTTTTATGGAAACAACACCAATTTCTATGGCTCCCTCTTTTGAACCCCTTAATCTATACCATTTTCAAAAAAAAATAGTAGTTTAGAAAGTAGACTTGGAGCACTATGAACATTGGTTTGGTTGCATCTCCAAATTTTGAGTGTAACTATGCTCAATTTTTCATCCAAGGCCACCATTTCTTGATTTCAAAAAAAAAAAGCGGCCACTTAAGACCCCTTTTTGGCCCCCCATTTTTTGCACTTACCCTTGATTCAGATATGGCTAGAGATTTGGATATACGTCAGTCTACCACTGGTTATGCATTTACATTTGTCGGGGTAGCGATTAGTTGGGTTTCTCGGTTGGAACAAGTTGTAGCTTTGTCATCCACAGAAGCAGAATACATTACACTTACAGAAGGAGCAAAAGAAATAATATGGCTCGAGCGTTTGTTGACCAAACTGGGCTGTTCAAAATCAATTTTTGCACTGTACTGCGATAGCAATAGTGCTATACACTTGGCTAAGAATTTAGCTTTTCACAATCAAACTAAGCATATTGACCTCAGATATCACTTTATCCACCATGTTCTCGACGAAGGCAAGTTGCAGGTCACAAAAATTGACACTAAGCTCAATCTGGTGGATGCATTAACCAAAGTTGTTCCACGAGAGAAGTTCGTGTTTTGTAGAGCTTCTTTCAGTCTTGGTCCATTGTGACACTAGATCTCATGAAGGGGATTTCTGAGAGTAGCTTATTGGCCGATCCCATTGGTCTTCAAGTGGGAGATTGTTGGGCACGTGGACTGATGAAGCCCAATGTAACAACTTTAACTCCTTGTCTACTTTATTGTATAACTGTCTATTTGCATAGAGCCAATCTTAGCTTGTAACCAATTCTATTATCTGGGTCGCTGATTTAGATGTTGCTCAAATAGTTGGTAGGAGTTTTTGTGAGTCTTTTAGACTGCTACGTACAGGCTACTATTTGAAAACATATACAGAGAAGAATGTATGAAGTGAATACTGAGATGTATCAACAGTGAATAAATTGAATCCCCTTCTTTGTGGATGTAGCCATTCAATATGGTGAAGCACGTTAATGATCTTGTGTTCTCTATGACTTGATCACATTGTCGTTCTATTTGAGTATTTTTTCTTTTCATTTTGCTGCTACTCTATTTTCTAGTTCTATATATATTTTTGTTTCTTGCATCTACAACATGCATGTTTCTTTATCCTCTGCAAGTTTTTGTAATGTTTCTTTCTTTTTGGTTGTGAGAGGAATCGGGTTTCCCACTAACTATGGGCAGTTTAGATAATTAAGATGGTAATGCACCCCTGTTCATGGATGATGGGACTATGCAAATTATACTGTTTATAATTTGTGATATTAATGTAATGGGAGTGGCCTCCAAGGACACACTTAACGTATCAAAAAACACATAAATAATATATATTTAACAAATATATTATATTCCTAATTTATTTGATTTAATAAATAAATAATAAAAAAAATCATAAATTTAACAATAAATAATATTAAACTTAGTTGTTTTTAAAACATTAAAAGAAACTTTAAAAATTAAGTTTTAAACCCAATTTCTAACATAAAAAATAAAATTAAAAACCTATAAAAAGACATTTGTTGTGAACATTTTTGAAAATATTAAAATGGTTTGTAGGTAAGAAGTGACTGGCCTAAAAGCTAAATGGAGCGGCAAAACAAATAGGTAAGAATTGCTTCTATTATAGAGTGATGGAGGAGAACAAGCACGGAGGAGATTCATAAAGGAAGGTTGGGAAACAAATTTAAATTTTTTTTTAACCCGAATGCAAGAAATTATCTCTACAAATGCCTGTGCTTCGGCTCAAAAAAATGGAGGGTTCTTGGGTATGGCTGGAAATAGTATCTGAACTCTACCATACCTGGTACGATGGTACACATACCAAGGCTTCTCGCCAGACGTATCCTGCAACTTCAAAAAAAATGATAGATGTCATTATTTGTTCCATCTAGAGCAGTTGCGTTTGCGTTGGTGTTGCATGGCAACGTCTATCCAACCCTCTGGATGCACCTTTGACCGTATCAATTAATTAATTACTAATAAATACGGTCAAATGTGCATCCAGAGGGTTGGATAGACAATTCGGTCTTGCATATGTACGAATCTAGGATCCTACACATGAAGTTTGGTAGCATTGCATCATGTGGTGATAAAGCTTATCTGAAATCAATTCAAATGGATCAAAATTGCTTAAGTTGAGTGGTTATGTATTTATGTTAATCATTGTCTCCTGCACATACTTGCAATCAAGAGGGTAAAAACTAAACATAATTAAAAAGGGAATTTGTGAAATCTATAGCGTGTTTGAAGATTATGCCTACAGGCTTACATTGAAAGCTAGAAATAGTTCCACTAAAAACACACATGAGCAGTACATGCCTAGGGAAGTCGCAATTGTGATTTTAGACTTTCTACAAGGTGAAGACAAAAGGGATGCAACCATTAATGGAGTTTGCAAGAGAATGGAAGAAAAATGAGCTGTAGAAGGTGCAATGAAATATGAAGTTTGAAAATGCAAGAGTGCAATAACAAAACAATGCAAAAGGTGCATGAGAAATGTAAATGCACAAATCATTTTAGAGGAACATGGAGTGTGATAGAGGACTGTGTGAGCAATTAAGATGTCAAAAGAAAAATGATTGCCAAATGTGAAAAGCAAAATGGGAGAACGGAAATTTGAAAGTGAAATAGAAAACAATGTAAAATAGATTTATATAAGATTTGAGAGATATCAACAAGCAAGTGATGATTCCATGAAATTCCAAATGTATCACAGGGAAAATAAACAAACACAAAGAAATGCAACAATTTCCTCTGAAGAATTTATTGAATCCTATCACATTTCTTATATGCATCTATGTTATATCTACCGCATTGTTACAATGAAACCTAGGTAAGGAAAGTCCAAGCCGAGCTTTCTCTCATGCAGCAGCTGATATGATATTAAGGATAATGCTCCATGCACAATGAGCAGAGTCCTCCCATATTGTAGATTTGTGAAATGTTTAGAAAATAGGGGTGCCCATCTAGATTGGTGGGGGCATAGCAACAAGAGATCACAATCAGTTGAGACCTTGTAATGTCTCCATTTTTGGGTTCTCTTGCATTGTAGTTGACACTGACTTTGTGGATGTGTGTCAATGTTATTAAAAGAGTTATTTGATGATTGCATTGAGGTGAGGTGGTGTAGAGGACTTATATGCCACTTAATCTTGATAGTAAGTCATCCAGTTGACTCCGTTTATCATTATTATTCATCAGAATCACTCCAATGCAGTTGATTTTTGATTCCGATGCATTCGGGTAGTTTTCGCAAAATGAGTGTATTAATGGCTTAATTTTAATTATTTTAAGCTAAATATTATTTAAAATATTTTAAAAAGTTTTAAATCATGGACACAATATTGGGACCTTGTGAATCAAATATTATCGTTATTTTGATAAAAAGGCCTTTTGGAGCCAAAAATGAGCTTTTAATTAAAAAGTGAATTAGAAAATAAAGCTTTTGGAAAACAGCAATGGTTTCTTGAAGCTGAGGACGAAAACCCTGTGTTCAACAATGCGGTTCCAGACAGGGATCATCGACAGTGTGCTGAAGATTTGGTTTGCGGATGAAAACCCACTTGTCCATTTCTGGGCGAATTCACACAGAGTTAGCAGGGGCATATATTGATTCAGATTCTTGGAGTTTCTTGTGTGGAAGAGAGATATCATTTGTAGGGATTTGAGTATATGCTTGCAGGAGATTGTATGGAATAAATTTATGAAATCTGTTGTGCAAATACAAATTTAAGATTTAAGTGTGGAGATTTACTGAAGAATTTGATACAGTGTATGGAGTGGTCAGATTGTAGACATATCAGAAATAAATTTTTGTGAGGGTTTAAACACTATCCGTACCCCTTGAAGTTTCTTAGCCAGCCGTATCTTTCCTAAGGCAGCCATTCCCAAATTGGTGAAGAAAATGGAGTTTGAAACTTTATGAAGTCACTTAATGAACGAAAAGAGTAAGCGCCTAAATTCTTAATGGATGGTGGTTTCCAAGCACACTAGGCGCCACATCTTGGAATAACATATTGTTGAAGGCTGCGTGAGAGGTAGAAAAGAATCCTGGGTAATAAAAAAGGAAGCGCTGCCTATGTAGGAGTCGTCACAACTCTTTAGGGGGTTCACGTGAGCATAAGGAGACTTCTGTTGGGTTGAGACGTGAGTCTTGAATGAAGTATTAAGAGGCGCCTTTGCTGTTAGAAGGTATTTTGAATCAGCAACCAGCATTGTAGTGGATGAAGCTATCTTGATCAACTGAAATGTTATGGAAATGATTTTCCTCCGTCAATAAATGTTTCAGTTTGTAATATCTAATTTGAGCAGCAAGCTGGGCAATAATAAACTCAGATTTTAACCTTATAACAATACTGCAAAGCGTTTGATATAATGTCTCTTTCTTTCCTTACTTCTGTGAATGCATTCATGAGAGATTAGTGTTAACAAACTGCAAGAGACTTATTTTAAACATTCACATTGAGATCTTCACTGTTTATGACAAGAATGCAAAATGTTTGACAAAATGCCTGCTTTATAAAATCGGAGATTTTTGTGAAATTTTTAGAAGGGGTTCTTACAGAACCATGACTGGTCTGTTTTGTCTGTGGGCTGGCGTCACCCCCCTCGCCTAGGTAGGGGTTGGGCTCCTTGCTTTCCCTAGCATGGCAAGGATTTCCTCTCTGGTACACCGTGTCAAAGAAAGTAAAATATAAAAGGGTTGGTGAGATCTGGTACATGATGGATTCCCATTGACATTGACAAGCGACCTGGGGACATATGGGGCAAAGTGCCTTATGATAGGCAATTCTCTAGCTGGCCCTTCTGCTCCAACTGTTGTCTCATAATGACAGTTTTTATAATGTTTGTGTTCATTCATGGGTGTGCTTTTTGGGGGTTGTGCTTTTTGGGGTATCAACATTTTTATAGTTGGTATGATATGGGGGTGAGATAGACTGTGTTGGCTTTGCTAGCATTTCGCTTTATGCCCATTTTGTGCAATTGCTTAGCTTCTATGCCAATGTTTCTAACTTTTCTAAGTGAGATTCCATTTTGGTTGCTTTTTAGTTTTTTTTTTTAAATGGATGTATTATATAATTACTTTATTAATCAACAGAAATCTGAAATTCCTTTTCCAATTAAAGAAAAAGTAGAATCCCAAACCATATACAGCTATGCATAATGCCTGTAATGGCCTGCAACTAATAATAGCAAAAGACAGCATACATTAACAACAAAAGTTTTTAATTCTAATACTAACTTCAACTACCTTCTAACAATAGTATGTGTGTGTGCATGTGCACCTAAACAACTTGTGAGAATTAGATAACAAGTTATGTATGGAAATGGACACTATTCAGAAACCCAATAAAGATGGCCTAATTGGCAGGCATTTGGGATCAATTGCAGTCGTTATTGACTGTCTGATAGGTGACAGTGATCATGCCTGTATGGACTAAAAAAATAAAAAATAAAAATAAAATAAATAAAACCTTGATCCTTATGTGGATATAGGGAAAGAGACACAGGGATATAGGAGGTTGAAGAAGAAAGTAAAATTCTATTCCTGGCCTGCAGCTCAGCCTGTGATTCTCCAGCAAAGTTGCATGGATACGGATACAGTATCCCACACAAATACGGTATTCCCCTAATATGGATATGGTTAAATACAACAATTATGTAAATTATTTTATACCTAAATATTATAATTTTGTTAATAAGAAATATTAAACTTATTAAATCTAAATATGAAATAAAAAAATTAATATTAATAATAAATGATAATAAACTTAATAAATAATAGACTTATTACTTATATATGCATATTAATAAAATTAACTTTCACATTTAAATCTAAATTAAAATTAAAAATAAATTAAATTAATTATAAATTAAAATATATGAAAATTTGAAATGTAATTTAATAAAAATAATAATTAAAAAAATTAATAATAAACAATAAAACAAAAATTTAAATTTAAATTTAAAAAAAACAACAAAAAAAACTTACATATCTTTAATATATGCAAAATATTACATAAATATTAAAAATTTCCAATACTTAATTTGACTTAGCATAATGTTCCTTATATGCAAAATTTAAATTTATATTGCACTTTGTTATTTTGAACTTTATATTGTAGGGAGAAAATTTTTAAAAATAGTTTGTCCCTCTGTCATTGAAAACTTACCAAAATTTATACTATGGTTAGGGGTGCCTAAGGTAAATTTTGGTGACAAAGCACCTCAAATTTTCATGGCATTCATGCTTCTTCGAATACATGCAAAATAACAATTTAGTTTTTTTGAGGATTTTGTAATTCAACATATTTGATTCCTTTGTATGGTGGTCTAGTAAACAACAAAAAACTACTTATAAAAATAAAAACATCTTAAAAACATAACAAAAACAAAATGTTCAAAATTGTGAGTAGAGTAGGACATAGCGAAGGGATGAAGTCAAGTTTCACAGAATGATGACAACAATAGCGCAATGGAAACGTTGACTACATTTTAAGTTGTGGAAAACACATGAATAAATGTGGATAAACGCATAGACAAATGAGTAAAAAGTCAACTAAAATAGGGAAAATGAACTACTTCTCTTGATTGGGCTTCTATTTGTGCTATGCAACTGTTTACTTCACATTAGTGTCATGTTCGCGATGCGATTCAAAACATAAAATAAAATAAAAAATATTACGTTTTAGGGATTTTTCGTAAATACGACACGAGTTTTTCAAAAGATGAATCCAAGCCCACTCAGTTTGGGTCCATATTTACCGTAATTCTAGGTACAGGCACGGTAGCTAAGTTGTATCCATACTATATCATACCCGAATTCATATTGGGTATGGCGGTATGTGTACCAGGGGAGTTGGGGGTGCGTATCTTGCACCATTGTTCTCCAGGCATAGGAATTAGACAATTCTCTAGTTTTCATCATAGTGACTATGTGGTCACTGACATAGCTTTGCTTTTAAGGTCGATTAGTGTAAGCTACACAAGAAGTAATATAAGGGGATTTGAATTTCCGTCATGTCCCTTTTTTCCAAACCATGGAAATAATTAAATAATTAAAAATTAAGTTGTCGGAAAAAATGATCTTAAAAGATAACTTATTTTTTATTATTTAAAAGGTTATTAAAAGTGATGTTTTTAGGTGTTGCTAGGCATGGGGTGCAAAAAGTGAGTTAAAAGAACACTTTATTTAAGTTTGAGGGGATAAATATGTCATTTCCCCTTCACCCATGACCAATAAATATTATTATTTTAATAATGTTTTTCAACACTAACAAGTTATATATATATATATATATATATATATATATATATATAATTACTTAAATATAAGTCAAGCATATTAATAAAGTTTAATATTTAAATTTCCAATAGTGGAGTCAACTTTTCGAGCCTAAGCGCTTATCCTGAGAGGTATAAAGGAGGAACTTGACTCCATTTTGAAAAGGGGGACTATCATTTTCAATTGTTATCAAATTTGAAAAGTTTGAAATTATGCTTTGGGATGAAAACCCTAGAACCAAATCAGGTTAGGACGAAAAACCTTTACCTAAGTTTGAGAGCAAATTCTGAATTCTAGAGTTTGTATTGAGCACAATTTTGAAAACTACATTCTACAGGTCTATGCAAGGGTGATTGACATCAAGGACATTGCTACATGTGGTGATTGCCTTTTCCAGACCACGCATCCATATAGTTCAGGATCTTGCATATTTTGGGCCAATGCACATATATTCTTGAAAATCATCCTTCAGGTCAGTGCGCCTATTCTAGGGCAGCGCTTTCATTCCAACAAGCCTTCATCAGTAAAAGGAGTGAACCTTCCTTGCAAGGCGATATTGGTGTTTGTAGACAACAAACTCAACTTGGAAGGCACCAAATTATACTTTAGACTAGAGGCGAGTTTCATAAGTCACACTTGTGCATGAATCCACTACACTTGTGCATAAGTTAAGGGAAAATAACCTAGATCTAAGGTAGAGGTTGAATCTCGACATTGAGGGAAGGATAAAATCACATCAATAGGTCTACATATTTCAAGTTGTGTTTCAACATCCAGAGGCCGATTTAATTCAGCAATGAGCACTTGAAATATTCATAAATTATTTGTATGTATTGTTTGATTGGAAGGGCAACATCAAGTCTAATTTGTCATCAAACTCAGTGATTCTCTTTAGATCTATAAATTAGATGTTTATGAAAGTTGTATGCCAAATTGTTAAAGAGCAGAAACAGTTAATTGCAAACTTCATTATGTAAGCATGGGATTGTTGTAAGTGCAAAAATCACTGTGTTTTGCGATCATATTTGTGTTTCTTAATTCTATTGTGTTAATTCTGTGAAGATCAAAATCGATATAAATTTGGTGTTCATGTACCATTCTGTAGACAGGAACCTTGTGGAATTTTAAGTCATTGAGATCAATTATAATTTCTTATATTGTTGATGTAATTTGATAAGTATGCCCTATATATCCAAAACTTAGTCAATACTAAATAATAAGAGCGAGACCTAGTTGTTTGTTTTCTGCTCTAGGGTTCTTACAAAATAAAAAAGAATATAAAATAATATTTTATTCCCTCGAAAAGTTTATAAAGGAGGTTTTGTCTCCAGGAAAGGGACCTACTCAATTTATCAATTACATTTCTATTTCTTTGGAAAATGAATGTGAGTTCTTGTTTGCCTAAGGATGAAAACCCTTTTGAGAAGTTTAGTTTTGGGGATGAAAACCCTCCTAGTTGATTGAACAATTCCCTTCACGACTTGTGTGTTGAGCGTTGTAAGGATTTACAGTTTGGTTTGCTTGTGTGAAGTTTCCAGTTTTAGTTTTTATGGAGATTTTGGTGTGGTAGAGTTGGTGATGAGATTTTTCCTTAGTATTTTGTTATTCTTATTCTAATCCTTGTTTTTTGGGGGGAGTTCATGAGCAGTCGTACTGTTGTTGGATCTAGTCGTATTGTTGTTGAGGCAGACTGCACATTTATGCCCTAGATCAGGCTATACCACCTCTACTTCCAGCCACATCCTTTTATGCAAGATGTACACCACTTTAGAGCGGTGTTAGGAGACTTTCTGTGGTGGCAACTGCTAGAACAACATTTAATCATCTTTTCCTTAGCCATACAAGCTAAAAATGGGTGTTTGAATTTGTTGATTGGGTCACAACATTTCTGAGCTATTTTTGATGATTAAAATAGAGTCATACAATTTTCTAGGACGGCTCTATAGTTTCAAAATTGGGTATATTTGCAAAGTTTAGTGTGTGATTAGTTTTGGGTTAGCATTTGTTTGCCAGTTCAGCTTGAAACCAACACATACAATGACATATTTGAGCTTATTATTCAAAGAGAGTTGAAACTTCTTTATTATGTTGATTATTATGGTCTTGGCTACAACATTGATTTCTTGTTGATTAGAATTAATTTGTCTGTTGTTGTTCAAGCTTCATTAGCTTTCATTCATAGTTTCAACTTTTATGCTATTATAAATATGGATGTTTTTCCACTAGATAGTAGTTGAATATTGAACATATTGTAAAAACTGGATGGTATCATGCTAGTAGTTTGAATTCATTGTAAGAAGGTCTTGCTCAGTTCAGCACTAGACCCAATTGCATTTGCATATTTTTCTGCCTATTTTGGCATTGATTAGATTTGCATTGATATCAACCAATTTGGCTTGATCAGATCTATTGGAATCTTCCACTAGCTTTCTGCATCCAAAGCATACTGATCTATCGAAGAGGTGTTGATTTGGGTCAGCCCAACCACCTGTATGCTTTGGTCGGCTATGTCGCCTTTTACTTTTCCTATAGTGTATTCATACAATTAGTGTGTTGTCCAAACACTGTATGTTCTCACTTTGCCCATATCAGGATCTAGGTGATTAGAAAGTGCGAGGATTTGCATTTGCATCTTCAAATATTTGCAAAAAATTAAAAAATACATTGGGTTATTACAATCCAAGTCGTACCATACTTGAATTGGTATTAGGTATGCTAGTATGTTGGTACACATACCAGGGTAGTTGGGGGTGGCATATCCTGCAACATTGTTCTCCAGGCATAGGAATTAGACAATTCTTTGCTTTTCATGATAGTGATTGCGAGATGATTGAAATAGTTTTAATTTTAAGGTTGATTATTGTAAGCTACCCAAGCAATAATATAAGGGTATCTGAATATATGTATGTTGGCTGAGTGCCTATATGTATGTTGAACTTTGAAGAGGCATAGTTTTGAATACAGTCATTGTATGTTGATTTTGGCTATTAGAATAAAAATTTATAACTTCTAACTGTTGTTATTCATTGGTGATGGAAATTTTTGCTGTTATGTTTAGAGGCTATGAGATTGTCTGCCCTTCACTAGGTACCTAGTTCTTATTTGTATCAAATGGTATCAGAACAAGTTTGCTTATTGGGATATGTTGTAGATTGCATCAGTTGCATGAAATGATTTGAGTAAGACCTTTTTTGCTAAAAGGTGTCTCGAAGACTCTAGTAAGGTTTTGTTGTTGGTTTTGTGATTGCAAAGGGTTGTGTGCCCTAGAGGTTTTGTTGCAAGTGTGGATGGTGTCTGGTAATTGTAGAGAGCTTTGTGCTCTAGTACATTTATTCACAGAAATTGGTAATTGCAGAGAGCTATGTGCTCTGTTAGATTTGTTGTAGGCATGTGGAGGCTTATAACTGTAGAGGGTCGTGAGGAGGCACATGTGTACTAGAAAAAGGATTAGTTGTTGAATCTGTGTTGAGTTTGTTCTAAGTGCAAGTCCTGTAACTGCAGACAGTTGTATGTGTGTGGAGATGTTTTCAAAAAAGGGGATGAGGATGGTCTTGAAGAAGCTGATTGAGCAAAAACATATGAAGTAGTACCAAGAGGAAGAATTCCTTATAAAAGTGGCAGATATGCATTTAAGATTAATAAAGCTGGGAGCTAAGCAACATGTACAAGAGTTGTAGACGTGATTGAGAATGGTGAAGAATGTCACATTTGTGGCATGGAAGAAGATGAAGTTGTACGTGATGTTGAATTCAAGGACAAAATCTTTGAGAAGATGATGGACATCCATTTGAGATTGAAAAGGTTGGAGACTAAGAAAAGTGGAAGAGTTGTTGTAGATAAGAACAAGAATGATGAAGAATGCCATACAAATGGCATGATGAAAGAAAATAATCTAACTGAAACATGTCTTTCCGAAGCCATGGGCATGTTTGTGGATAAGGTTGTAGCGAAAAAGAAAGGTAATGATGAAAACCTTGTTTTGTCTAACATTGTTTTGTTTGCAGATACAAAGGAAGGTGAGGGAAGAAAAGAGGAAGTCCTCATGCTAGAGGATAATGTAGAAGAGAAATTTATAGTGGTGATAGAAGTTTGAGAAGAACAAGTTGTAGAAAATAAAAGTTTTGTTGTGGAAGTAGTAGCTGATTTAGAGGTTGAAATGGTGGCTTGTGAAAGCACTATTTTTGATTGTGGAGTTGATGAAGAGAATCTCTTGCTTGAAGAGGAGATGAAGATTGAGGAGGTGTTCAGTTTGATTGATTTTCACATGAAGATTTTATTGTAGTAGAGGATAATGAAGTAGATAAAATTGTGGTGATGAGAAAAGATTAAGAAGTACAAGTTGTTGAACCAAAAGAACAAAGTGTTGCAATAGAAGAGTCTTTAGGAGAAGTAGCAAATTTGAAAGCTAAAGTGGTGGCTTGTGAAGGCCTCGTATTTGATAGAAAAGAAGGTGAAGAGAATCTCCTGTATGAAGAGGAGACTAAGAAGATTGAAAAAATGTTTAGTTCATGTGATTCTTTGCACTCTGATTTTTTTGCAGCAGAGAAGGGTTAAGAAAAGAATGCAGAAAATGGATCCTTTAAAATCCATCACATGGTAACAAATTGTTGTGAGAGTGTAGTGGAGATCTATCCTTTGAAGGACTTGAAGATACTAGTTAAGGTGGAAAAAGAAAAGAATTGCCTTGATGAGGTTCTAGATGAAGAAATGGTTATGGAGCTTTTTAATTTTCATTATATTAGTTGTGCTGATTTCATTGCAGGTAAAGCAGTAATGAGTAAAGAGGATGAGGTTGTAGTTGGAGCATGTCTTTAGAAGGCATAAAATTATTGGTGAATAAGGATGTAAGAGAGTAGAGGGTAGTTGCAGTAGTGGTTGGTCCTTTGGAGGACATGATGATGTGGAAAAAGTGATACAACAAGGCACAAATATTTTTTTTGGCATGTAAGAAGCAGATGAAGAGTTGGTGATACAATTTTTTGATTTTCATGATGTTTTTAATGTTGATAAAACTGTGAATGCAAAAGAATAAGAAGAGTATGAGGAGATAGTGGTGAGAAATTTTGATTGCCATGATGTTGTTTATTCTAGGTGGAGGTGGATGAACAACAATGGGTTGAATCCTATAAAAGATGACTTGAGTAGAAGTTAACCTTTGGTGGAGGTGGATGGACAATGGTAGGTTAAATTCCATGAAAGAATATTTGAGTGTAGGTGAACATGACTTTTAGTGGAGCTATAGTAGTGGGTTGAATCTGATGAAAAGTGGAAAATGGAAGAGAAGAAGCATTAAGAGGAGAAGGTTGGTTTATAGTGGATAAAAGTGAAAGAGAGGCATGGAAGGTGATGAATGAGTTTGGTGAAAAAAAGTGGAATTTGTCCCAACTAAGTGCTGGAAGAAGTGAAGGAAGCTTTTTTTGAGGTACTTGTTTCAATAACGGATCTTGTTGCAAAATGTCTACTTTTCAAAAGGGTGGTTCTACCACTCAACTCAAATTTGTGAACTATGCTCACAAACTTTTTACTCGGCATGTCTGATGTAGGAGCATTTGGGGCTCAAGCAATCTTACATGCCAAAAACATGATCGTCCCAATTTTGGTGTTTGATCTGATTGTGTTATGTGTGCTACAGGTCTAAGTTACTAGTTTGTTTGTTGTAGGTTTGTCTTTGTTTGGGCTGCTGTTAACACTATGCTAGATGTGGAGTAACACACAATACAAATATTTCCTTTAAATATTCTTTGCTAAGTAATTCCTATGGGGCCCAAATTCCTGAGTGCCATCTATAAAAGAATATTCAAAATTATTTTAGACATTTTATTTCCTACTCTACTACTGTTGGGACCCATGTAGGAGGAAAATCAAGAAGAAAGAAAAATTATGTTATGGTGGGACCCACCAAGGCCTAATATGGCAAATTTTTGTCTTATTTGTTGGTTGATTTGTGGGACCCACATACATGTCTTCCTTTGCTGGATGTGAGGACAAAAGAATAAAAGATGATTTATTATTCTTGTTGTTGTTGGCTAACTCTCTCTGTTGAGGCATGCCTTGTCCTTGTTGGACCTCTTACCTATGATTTTTTTTTTAAAGATAATGCGCCTGGTAAACTTTTTAACGTGATCGGCGACACTGGTGCGACACGCCCTTCGGCTCCACGCGAATGCTTTTGCCCGGAGCAATGAACCGGTGAGGCCACAACTGGGGGGCCTCATCCCCTAGGAAGAACACTTCAAACCCGTGAGCTCATTGGCCTAGCAAAGGCGTAAAGCCTTGCAAGCTCGTTGGCCCAGCGGGGGTTTGAACTCTGGTGGCTACCACTACATCCTGAGTGACTTAACCACCAAACCATGCCATCATCGGCACCTCTTACCTATGATTTACTTTGTATAGGCAAATGACATTTTTACTATACAACAACTATATTTCCTTGACTGTCCATGCCACCTCCTAACAGGCTACAGTCACTAATTATTACAATAGTTACAAATATCTGTTGGCTGGCATTTATTCTTCTTTACTGGGTGTTGCAAATTAAAATCATGGTGGTTATGTATTACTGACTCTTGATGACCGTTCCTATTAGGCTAAACCTATATTTGGCTGATTGGCTTGACATTTTACCTAATATGAAATTGTGGAAATTGGCAAGCATGTAATATGTTGCACTATTTTTTTTTTGGAAATCACAAGATGACAACACTGAATGTTATGAGCAATGTTCTTCCACACTTTTCTGAACACCCAGATCCTGATGTGGGCAAGGTGAGAGCATACAAGTGCTTTAGAGTCAAATTAAAAAACCCAACTGAAGTAACAATCTTCCACTTATTCAATGGGCATCCACTCAATCATGGGAATGAGCATGAAATGTAAACATCCACTTATGTACTGGGCATCCACTTATTCAATGGGAAGTACAAGGAAAGTAAACCAAGTGCTTCCACTTATTCAGCGAGAACTTGAGCTATGAAGTACTGGAAATGAAAGAGGCACATCCACTTATTCAGTGGGAAGACTTTACAAGAAAAATAGAAAACATCTCTAATTGGCACATCCACTTATTCAGTGGGAAGCCATTACAAAGTTTGCATCAAATTATTAAAATGAGAGCCCTACAATGCTAATGCACTAACATCTGATATACATGTCTCTGCTGAGCAAAGAAAGAATAGAAAAGATCTATCAAATGAAGTATTCAACAAACAACTATATCATGAAGTATCTGTCCATAGATATACCCCCGTTGGAGGAATGGAGAAGAACGATGGTCTGTGGTCTGATATGCTACAGGCATAGTCTGCAACAACCCTTAGACATAAAACTTGCTCATAATAGCCCCTTCATCACTCGAGCCTCCTTCCAACTTGCAACCATATTTCCATCTATAGCTAGCACCACCAAAGGGAGATAAAATAGAGATAAATCAACAATGAATAGATCATAAACTGTAATGTCGGGCCGTTTATGCTTGGTTCTCGTAGACAAACCCATATGGTTAGGGAACCCAATGAGGTGTAGCTTTGGTTGGTTATGTCAGTCATTGGTGGAGGTTGTTGGATTCAATGAGACCTTCAATTTGGAGCTTTCTAGAATGTTTTTAGTTACCTTGGCTGGACTTGCTATTTTTAGCAAGTTAGGTTTTCTGTCCATTTCTATGAGACCTTTCCAACTATCTATAGATCTTGGGATTCCGATGTGTTTTGAGCCTTTGTTTTAAGGTGTAAAATAATAATGTTTATTTTAAGAAGGATTTTAGAACATTTTTATTAAAGCGACTTTATGCTACATGGTACATTATGATGTATTTTAAGTTTAATTAAGTCACTTGACTTTGGGCACCCAAGTACGAGGAGAAATAAAGAAATTAAAATATTCACAACTCCCAAAAAGAGGGTGTTGGGTATATGGAGGAAAAATCAACTCATTTGCAACATTCATTTTGGGAAAATATTGTCTGTCTAAGTTTTCTTGAGCAAGGGTTTCAAATCAGCATCAATCAGAGATGAAATCCTCCATCGATAGGAGCATCTGCAGGGTTGCAAGACACTCTAAGGATGTTAATGGTGTGGCTTCATCCAAAGGTCATAATTTGAGCTTCATTGCACCATATTTAGGTTGTCGCGAAAGTGATTTTGAGGAGTTATCTACAAATTCTCGACACCATATTGCAAGTTGTAGAAGAGAGTTTAGAGTAGATTTGACACACTTTCAGTGCCATATAATAGGTCATACCTTCCTGTACTTGGTCTTACCATGCTAAGGAGGTGTTGTAATTTCTATGAGGTGTTTGTGCGCTATAATCTTCATTGAACTAGGGCATTCTGTAGACCATATCAGATAGTTATCAGCATATAAGAGGCAAACTTGTGTGTGTTTAGAGCTGATGTACTTTAGAAAATAGGGGTCATACTATACCAGCAAGGCATGGGTTTTGGTAGCACATAAAAGTTACATTTTTCAGTCCAGATTCTAGCCTTTGTGAGGTGTCCCTGAGCTTGGAGTTGTCATTTCTTGTTATTCAATGTATATTTTATGAGATGGCCATCATATGGTGAGCTTTGTGTAACTACAGACTATTGTAAAGTCATTCCCATCTTGTTTTTCATGGCCAACAAATGGGTATGTAAAAACCCTAGCATTCTTGAGTATATTTTGAGATGGGTATTGCTTATTTGTGTTTTGCAATGTTTTAACATTAAAACAAAGCAACTAGGTATTTCTATTTCATTGTGTTTTCAAAAATATATGCATGCATGTGTTTTATGTTCAAAAATGCAAAAACACCAAAACACAACAGGTATCAACTTAACCACAAAAAACTGAAAAAACTGGTCTTAGATTTGGGGTGGGTCATTACACAAACTCACACGTCCCAACAAGGTACTGTACAACCCTAAGGAAGTATGACAAGGTACAAAATGACATTATCAGCAGTAGTTACCACTCCTAATGCAATGATAATAGGAGACTAGGCTAATAAAAGGTTTTCCAATGCTTAGAATTTTAAATAGCAGTTAAAACAAATGCCATAAGATACACGCCCCTACTAGTATGACCAATAGGTACATCGATCCATAAACCCACACAAAAACTCTAAAAGAATCCAAACTCCACTCCAAACCACTCCAAAAACTCTAATACAGTAAACAAAATGCATTCACTCCAAACTGATTAAAAACACCGAACTCCATGATGGCTCTATGCAACTCCCGCTATGAAGTTACCTCTTCCAGCTAGGGTGGATATCTCACCACCGAAACTAGACTTCTTCAAGAGATTTTTCATTCTCAAGAAGGGATGAAGATCTCACAGGTTCATTCTTGTAGCATAACAATATTGCAACAAGCATAAAGAGCAAAATGAGATCTCAACCCCCTTTTATAGGCACTTTTAGGAGTTTGCACAATAAAATGAACTATAAAATAAAGAAATATACTTTTCCCCTCAAACTCCAATATTTCACCACATTAGCTCTCACTTTTATGTGCCTAAATAAAAGAATAACTTTTCCCCTTTCCAATGAGCTATCATACCCTTGCACTTTATAATTATTTTCCAACTTGTAAGTCTAAATGCAAATAATTAGCTGTTAGCTCATTAAAATACATGCTTTTTGTGGAAAATCCCAAACTTCACTTAAATGCCAAATAAACTATACCAACATGCTCCATAGGGTTTGGGATGAATAACGATGTCTTTCAGGTGACTTTCTAAAAATAAACGGCTCTTCCAAGAATCTTGGAGAGCTATCTAGGAAGCTGAACAAACTTCTGAAAGTTGCATAGTCATCCTAAAACATCACCGATCTCAAATCCAACATTAGAAACCAACAAGAACAACTAAACCAAAGATCTTCACAAAGGGGAATCTCTTACCATACCACATAGCCTATCAGGATTCTAGGAAATAGGCTATTTGGCTTATAGTTGACTAAGCTTGAAAAGGGAACATTACAGTCCCCCCTCCCTAAAATTTCTTGTCCTCAAGCAATTGCAAGATAGGATAACCAAACACCATCATCCAATACCCCCAAGTGCATCTTCTCATAAGATTGTCATCATGTGTTAACCTCCTTATTAACCAAACAGAAGATAACCACTTGGAGCATTTCATGGTATCCCATTGAAATTTCCATACTCCATTTAATGCTAGGAAGGATGGAATATCACTCTCCCACATCTAAAACCACACTTCATCATCCATCCAAGGTATGGGAGCCCAAACTATGATCAACATGTGGCTGTCCAAAAGAAATAACAGCAGTTCATAAGTTGATTTTATCAAATTCATGGCTTTAGAATGAGGACAGCATCTGTACAAGTCAAATCCCCATGTTTGATTTTGGAAAGTGAACATTAGAATGCTCAAATCCATCTTAGGAAAGGCTAGAAATGACTTCCTCATATATTCCAATTGAAAACTCCTTTCCACATTGGAAATACTTGGCCACACCCCATGAATAAGTGCAAACTCACTTTTGAAGTGCCTGGTCCACGGTACATCCCTCTGGTCTCCATAACCTTCCAACATACTTTGTTGGTGACTTCTCTGCTGATTAAGAAGTAATGGAGCAGCTCTAACCAACATGTGCTGCTCACTTTCCTCATTACTTTGGATACTATCATCAAAGGGATTCTATGATGCATTAAGATTTTTGGTATCATGATGAAAAAATGCATCATTATTTGAATCACCTTCATGATTCCCCTAAGAATCTGCAACACCTTCCTCTCTATCTCCTTGTACCTTTACTAGATCCTCATCAATGTTCAAGGGTTTTTTTATCAATCATTGTCTCCTCATTTCACTCAAAAAGAGGATTGTGGTGAATCAAATCAGCCCCTATATCATAGAGTGAGTTGACAAATGTGTGAAAATCAGAATTATATCCTTGGCTTACCGCATTTGAATGCAAAACAAGTTCTGATTTTGACTTTCTTACTGCTGATCTGTAAACTCCAGCAAGCTCAAAATAATCTTTTAGAGGCTTTCCATGCAAACTATAGTGGGATTTATCATTTTTCTTAACAAATCTGGTATACACATCAGTACAAGGTTATGTCTCCATTCTTTTTACAATAGGATCTTGAGAAGTACCATTAGTCATTCCTCTCAAAACCACAGTCTTACCATCAGCTTGAAATTTGAGTTCCATGGTTTGAAGGTTCAAGGAAATATCTCCCAATGACTTTAACCACCAAATGCCCAAGACTATCTCCAAATTTCCAATGCTAACTACATGGAAAACATCTTTTACCTCACAATTTCCCAATTGGAGACTCAAGTTTGGAATTCTTCTTGTGCATTGGATAGTAAACCCATCAACTACTATAACATTGAATCCCTCAAATTCTTCAGTCTGAAGGCCTCTTCTTGCCACCAATCCTTCGTCAATGAAATTGTGAGTGGCACTAGTATCAATTAGAGCAGTGATTCATTGTCTAAACAACACACCACGAGCCTTAAAAGGATCATTTTTAGGTTGACTAGATATTTTGCCAAAGATATCATCATTAACTTTGTTCTTGTTAGATCCTTCTAGAGCTTCATCTTCATCACTAGACTTTGAATCAGTGTGCTGATTTGAATTTTCTGATTGTGATTCAGCAGTCACATAGGCTTCTAACATGTGAGCTCTGCCTCTTTCATAACACTTGTGTCTAGCAGCTCAAGGCTCTTTACATGTGAAACATAGTTTCTTCTTTCCTAGCTCATTTCGAAGCTCATCATCCATCTTTGGAGCACTGGGTTTAGGTTGTGACTGTTCTTTTTGAAAGGAAGCTAGGTGTGCAGAAATTGCTTCCTACACTAATCTAATGAGGGAAGTAGAGTGCAAATTCTTTTTAACCTTTACAGTTATAGTGTTATTAACCCAACAACAGAGATATTGTAGCAATACACATACACACAGAAAGTAGACAGAAGAAAGAGATACAAGATATAACGTGGGGAAAACCCTTTCGGGATAAAAACCCCACATTCCAAAACCTGCACAATGTATTATCAAAACTGAAAATGGTTTACAATACACCTGCAATGTAAGTTCTCAAGAGTCTTCAACACTTATATCTGGAGATATTCTAGTAGCACCATAGTACCTGTCAATCACATAATGCATCTCCTCTCAAAGCCCCTGTTTATAAAGAAGTTACAAGACAAAAATGAGCCTTTCTTGAGATGGGCATCCAACTTGGCCTCATGGCCCAAAATCTATGCCTGGGGACACTTGTCCAACACTGTAGCATAGTCATGACATTGTCATATCACCCCATCCCAAAGAGGTCGCCTATTCCCAAGTTGGGCAATGACAAATACTCTTACGACTCTTATGACTATCATAGAATCCATCATAACTATCATATCTTATAGCTGTAAAAGAATCTGTCATACACTGGCTAAAAATAGCATATTCTTTTGTAACATGTCATAACCCTCCTTGGGGTGCCCAAAGATGCCTTCTTCCAAGATGCCTTGTGACACATGTCTTCACCTATCATAGAATCTTCCATTTACAACTCTTATGCGTCATAGATCCTGTCATAGGAATCTGTCTAACCGTTTTGGTCAAAATTCCTTTCCACACTATCCAAGATGCTGACACATGGAAAAATACTTCTACCACTAAGTGAGATGCCTATCTCCTCATGTGAGGACAAAAAATACATGTTGTCACCTTCCATGTAGGATGACACATCACTGTGCCAAATCCCACAAAAAGACAAAACAAGATTTGCATCCTAATTACAATAATAGGCAATAAATAAATAAATACAATTAATTAATATAAGGAATTACCGAGGTTGAAACACCTTAATGTTGATTTAAAGATAGACAACTAAGAGGGGGGGTGAATCAGTTGTCACAAAACTCTGTTCCATATTTACTTAAAACCTTCTTGTATTTCAACAGCATATCAAAGATTCAATCATAGAAGCATAATGTAATAATTTAAGAGTAGAACCAAACTCAACACAAATAACACCAAGATTTTAACATGGAAAACTTGGTTAAGGGAAAAACCACAGGGTGACTAACCCAAGATTTTATTCTCTGTTAAAAGAATATGAGAAATGAAATGGGACCTACCAATTAGGGTTCACTGCTTGAGCACACTGCTCACAAGAGGCATGCTGCCTATAGGAGACTCACTATCTACAGAAGAAAATAAATATTACCAACTTGAACTAGAAGTTAGCATCTTTACTATGCTTGAATCAGTTCCATTGAAGCTCAACACCTCTACTCTACTATTTCACTCCTCTTCCTTACTACCACGTCATCATCACCATATTGGATACCTTTTAAACAACTTTGGAATGATCATCAAAGTCAGCACAACATACACTTATTTTATTACAGAGCAATTACAAACATACAACTTGACTTATTACAAAAGCTTCATGCGAGTTACTACACTGTCAACCACGCATAGCTGAGACTTCAATCTTCTTCGAGGAACATGCCACGCCTCACAAAACATCTTGTAGATTATCCACAATAGGTACAAATCATCCAGTCAGCCAGGACTGGGAAGAACACCATTACCCAGAGGTAAATCTTCAATTACAGGCTCAATCTTCAATGCAGACCACCAAAACGAACTGGACACAATCTGGAGACCTCCACAAGCTTTCTTAAATCACCAAGAACATCCGTACCACTTCTGCTTACTGTAATCATTTGCATCTTCATCTAAAATCACAAGAACACAGCCAGTCATCTTTGTCATACTAGAAGGATCACTTGCATACCTCCAAACCATATGCCAATCGACTTGATAATTCATGTTAGCTTCCCAAACATACCACCAGATCTGTAGAGTAGGATATTGCATTTTCAGATATCACTGGACCTATTTGTGCCACTCTGTCACCACTGAATAGATGTCGGAACAAGTTCTACCCATATACCCATAACTTCTTCAGATCTTCATGCAGACCTCTGAAATCTTGACTAGACAACCTTCAGACACATATCTACAAACCCTTTGATGCGCATACTCTGATCTTCAACTATTTGGGATCTTTGCTTCATAGGACTTCACTATCTTCACTATTCTTCTCTGTTTCTAATGGGGCTAATTTTCTCAATATCCTCAGCACATACCTCATCCAATTCTTGACATCAATGCAATAGGAGTATGTTGACATCAATGACAACATCGTTTAAAGCCATACTTGCAACAATCTCCCCCTTTGTCATTGATAACAACATATGATGTGAAAAATTGTTTTAACCATCAAGATAATCACTTCTCCTTACTGATTGACATAGCTCCCCCTAACATCAACAATCATTCACATGTCTTCTCTTCCTCTACTACTTCCTCCTTTGATCAGCAACCACTTTTTGTTTTTCACATGTCTTCTCTCCCCCTTTGACATCAATGGCAAAGGGCACATAATTGCAACCACTTCTTCTACTTCAAAATCATACTGAGTGCTCCCCCTGAGTAGCAGCCACCTACCATCAATTTGGATCATAACATATGACTGTGAGCTCCACCAGACAGATGCACATTAGGGCACCTTAATTTAGAACCAGAGGGGTAATAACCCCTAGCTTCTCCCTAAGATACTCAAAAGTGTCCTTAGATGGAGGTTTGGTAAAAATGTCTGCAATCTAATCCTTTAAGGGCACAAACTCCAATCTGACTTCATTCTTGTTCACTTGCTCTCTGAGTTATCACAAAAGATTGTGATAGGTTCTTCATACTCCACTCTGATGTCTTTTAACATTGGCTTCATCCACAATACTTGAGTGCAACTTCTCGCTGCTGCAATATACTCTGCTTCTGCAGTAGACAGAGATATTGCTTCTTGTTTCTTGCTTAGCTAGGAAATCAATCTTTTCCCTAAAAATAATGCACCACCACTGGTACTCTTCCAGTCATCCACATCACCTACCCAATTAGCATCAGTATAAGCATGAAGAGAGAAATCATGATCCTTGGGATACCACAATCCACACTCAAATGTTCCCTTCAAATATCTTAGAATTCTCTTGATTGCCATGACATGAGATTCTCTAGGATCAACTTGAAATCTGGCAACAAGACCAACAACATTCATAATGACAGGTCTAGTTTGAGTGAGTTAGAGCAATCCCCCAATCATAGACCTATATGTCTTCTGATCAACTTTAGGAGATTCAACATCCTTGCTCAACTTACATCAGGTAGCCATGGGAGTATTCATTGCCTTTGAATCCTCCATCCCAAATTTTTTCAATAATTATTTCATGTATTTGGTCTGAGATATGAAGATTCCTTTCTTTGTTTGAGTGATTTGCAGACCCAAGAAGAAATTCATTTCACCAAACATGGACATCTCAAATTCACTTTTCATTTGATTTGCAAAAGTTTTGCACATATTATCCTTTCCTCCAAAAATAATATCATCAACACATACTTCGACTATCAAGATATTTTCATGATCAATCTTAAAATAGAGATTACTGTTAGTAGTACCTTTGTTAAAATCAATTTTCAAAAGATGTTTGTCCAACCTTTCATACCAAGCTCTTGGGGCTTGTTTGAGTCCATACAAAGCCTTCTTTAATTTGTAGACCATATCTCCATTATCAGATGGTTGAAATCCATCTGGTTGCTCAATGTACACTTCTTCTAAATCACCATTTAGGAAAGCAGACTTGACATCCATCTGATATACCTTGAAATCTTTGAAGGTAGCAAAGGCAAGAAATAGTCTGACTGCTTCAATCCTTGCCACCGGAGCAAAATTTTCTTCAAAGTCAACTCCTACTTGAGAATAGCCTTTACAGACCAATCTAGCTTTGTTTCTTATTACCTCATCATCTTCATTTAGTTTTTTCCAGAAGACCCACTTAATGCCAATCACATTTTTGTCCTTAGGTCTAGGAACAAGATCCCAAGTGTTATTCTTTTCAATCTGCATCAATTCCTCCATTTCTTTAATCCAACTTTCATCATTGCATGCTTCACTTACTATTTTTGGTTCAATTTTTGAAATCAGACAATACTTTAATGAATCTTGAGCAATATTTCTTCTTGTTTGAACACCTTTGCTTCTATCTCCTATGATCTGGTCTTCAGAATGATTCAGTCTTACATACCTAGGAGTTTTGGGAATCACTTGCACTTCTAATTCTTGGATAGGTTCATTCAAGCTTGTTTCTTCTTCTTGTATTTCTAGATTCTTCGGATCAATCTAAATTTGGACTGGAGTTTGAACTTGTTCTTCTTGGTCTGAGATATCATTTTGATCATCAGCTTCATACTCATAGTATCTTGAGAGACTTTCCATGCCTTCATCAACTTTCACATTTGTGCTTTCCACAATCTTCTTTAATCTCTTATTATAGCACCGGTAAGCTTTGCTTTGAGTAGAGTAACCCAAGAATATTCTTTCATCACTTCTGGCATCAAACTTGCCAAGGTCTTCATCTCTTTTGATATAGCATTTGCTACCAAAGACTCTAAAATACTTCACAGTAGGAGTGATGCCAAACTAAAGTTCATATGGAGTCTTACCAATCTTACCTCTGATTTGTACCTAGTTAAGAGTATAAACGGTTGTGCTCATAGCTTCTCTCCAATAGATTTGAGGAATATTTGTTTCCATCATCATGGTCCTAGAAGCTTCCTAGATGGTGCGGTTCTTTCTCTCCACTACTCCATTCTACTGTGGAGTCTTTAGAGCGGATAACTGTCTTTTTATCCCATGTTTCTCATAGAATTCAATGAACTCTCCGGATGTGAATTCTCCACCTCTGTCAGATCTAAGGCATTTTATTTTTATGCCAGTTTCATTTTCTACCATAGCCTTGAATATTTTGAACTTCTCAAGTGCTTTAGATTTTTCTTTCAAGAAAGTCACCCACATCATCCGGGAGTGGTCATCAATCAGCAACATGAAATATCTATCTCCTTGTAGACTCTTGATTCTTGCCAGACCACATAGATTAGTGTGCACCAAGTCCAACAATCTGGTTGAAGAATGTTCCTTACTTTTGAATGAGACTCTATTCTGCTTACCTAACTGACATTTCTTGCACAAGCTATTAGAAGGTTTCACCAATCTTGGAAGGTCTCTTACAACCTAGATGTTTCTTATCTTAATGATGTTATCAAAATTCACATGACACATTCTCCTATGCCACAACCAACTTTGATCTATTTGAACAAATAAGCAACTTTTGCCAGTATGAACCAAGTGAAAAATGTTACCTTTTGTCTGAGTACCGGATGCAATCTCAGTTCCGAAGCTTTCAAAGATCTTACATTTTCTATTTTTGAACCGGAGATCATAACCTTTGTCTACCAGCTGCTCAACACTAAGAAGATTATGCTTTAAGCCTTCAACATATAGAACATCACCGGTTTTGTTCTTACAATCAAAAGAAATGGTTCCTCTGCCTTTAATTCTACTAGCAGAATTATCCCCAAATTTTACAACTCCACCTTCATATCTTTCTAGGTTTATGAACTTGTTTTTGTCGCCAGTCATATGGTGAGAGCATCCACTGTTAATGACCCATTCATCCTTTTCTTCAACCTGAGCAGCTAGAGGTCTTTCTATCTTATGATTGGCAGATTCAATAGGCATTGGATCTTCTTCCTTAATGGCAATAAACACCCAGTCACTTCCGGATTTGGTTCCTATCTCAGATTCATCGTCTATTACTCCATCATCATCTTCTTGAACATAGTAACTCTTCTTTTGAAATATTGATATATTAGGGTTAGGCTTTGAAAATATTTCTGGACACCTTGAGGCAAAATGACCAATCTTGTTACAATTTAGACATTTGAAAGGCAATTTTCCTTCATACTTACTGGATCCTCTTGGCAATCTCTTAGTAATAAGGGCTTCAAGTTGTGCAGCTTCTGACTCATCTTCTTGCATATCTTTTCTTGTTTTTTCATACCATGATGGTTTCTTTGAAGAGTTCTCTCCTAGATCATACCTTTGTTTTCCTTTTACAAAGGCACTAGCTTTGAATGCAGATTCAGTCCTGGGGGGTGCATCTCCAAACTCAGCCAATTCAAATGCAGCTAATTTTCCAAACAATTGATCTCTTGTGATATTTGAAAAAGATGTGAATTCTTCAATAGCAACAGCCTTGTGTTTGTAAGCATGAGGTAGGGATCTGAGAACTTTGGCAACAATCTCATCTTCATCCAAGGTTCCACCAGCACACCTAATGCCACAAACAAGCTCATTTACTTTTGGCATAAATGTAGTGATATTCTCATCTTCATTCATCTTTAGGTTTTTGAATTTTCCTTTGAGACTCTGTAGCTTGGCACATTTAACTTATTTGTCTCCTTCATGCAGAAGTTCTAGCTTTGCCCAAATCTCATATGCAATTTTTAAATCCATAACATTTGTTAGAGTTGAATTAGATAAGGCACTCAGTAAGGCTTCTTTAGCTCAAAGATTATCTTTAGCATCTTTGATTTCATCTACAATTGTCAGACCATTCTTTGGAGGAACATACCTTTTTGTAGCCATAGTCTACTATTGCATTCCCTTACATTGCAAGTGACATTCCATGCAGCTTTTCCAAAGAGTGTAATTAGTTCCATCAAACCTCTGACTATCCTTCTTGTAGGAATACATCCTGGATCTCCTCAAGCGATTAAGCTCTTTTAGAGGAACTTAGCTCTGATACCAATTGTTGATTCAAGGATAGACAACTGAGAGGGGGGGTGAATCAGTTGTCACAAAACTTTGTTCCATATTTACTTAAAACCTTCCTGTATTTCAATAGCATATCAAAGATTCAATCATGGAAGCATAATGTAATAATTTAAGAGTAGAACCAAACTCAACACAAATAACACCAAGATTTTAACGTGGAAAACCTGGTTAAGGGAAAAGCCACGAGGTGACTAATCCAAGATTTTATTCTCTGTTAAAAGAATATGAGAAATAAAATGGCACCTGCCAATTAGGGCTCACTGCCCGAGCACACTACTCACAAGAGGCACACTACCTATAGGAGACTCACTGTCTACATAAGAAATAAATATTACCAACTTGAACTGGAAGTTAGCATATTTACTATGCTTGAATCAGTTCCATTGAAGCTCAACACCTCTGCTCTACTATTTCGCTCCTCTTCCTTACCACCACCTCATCATGACCACATTGGATAGCTTTTGAACAACTTCACAATTCTTATTTATACATGATATTGACTTTGAAATGATCATCAAAGTCAGCACAACATACGCTTATTTTATTACAGAGCAATTGTAAACATACAACTTGACTTATTACAAAAGCTTCATGCGAGTTACTACATTGTCAGCCACGCATAGCTGGGACTTCAATCTTCTTCGAGGAACACGCCATGCCTTACAAAACATCTTCTAGATTATCTGCAATAGGTGCAAATCATCCGGTCAGCCAGTACTGGGAAGAACACTATTACCCGGAGGTAAATCTTCAATTACAAGCTCAATCTTCAATGCGGACCACCAACACAAACTGGAAACAATCTGGAGACCTCCACAAGCTTGCTTGAATCACCAAGAACATCCGCACCACTTCTGCTTACTGTAATCATTTGCATCTTCATCTAGAATCACAAGAACATAGTCGGTCATCTCTGTCATACTAGAAGGATCAATTGCAGACCTCCAAACCATATGCCAATTGAGGTTATAATTCATGTTAGCTTCCCAAACATATCACCAGATCTGCAGAGTAGGATATTGCATTTCTGGATATCACCAGACCTATTTGTGCCACTCTGTCACCACTAAATAGCTACCGAAACAAGTTCTACTCATATACCCATAACTTCTTGTTGGTAGGTGGCAACTGATCAGGAAAGTACTATACACTATACACTAGCCATGAAATTTTTTTTAGGGCCAACTTAAAAAATCCTAGGGCCGACTTAAAAAAAATCCTATTTTTTATGACCGACATAAGAAAACCCTAATTTTTGTAACCGATAAAAAAGCTTGATAAAAGGCGGCCAAGGGTTAGGGTTTGGGCATTGTATTGTAGCATTTGCAGTGGTATTGAGTTGCAGGGATTGTTGACTGTAATTGTTTTGATTTACTAGATAATAATATTGGACTCTCTGTTTGGTGGATGTAGCCTGAGTTTGGGTGAACCACGTTAAATCTTGTCTCTCGTTGTTATTAATTCTGTGTATTTCCATTTCTCTGTTTAATCTTTATTTGCATTTAATTGATATCTTCTACCGGCTAACCCTAACAAGTGGTATCAGAGCGGGTTGTGTTCAATTATCATCTGCAGGAAGGTCTCACAGTTGAGTGGGAGAAATGGCAGACGAGGGAAGATTGAAGGTCGATAAATTCAATGGGCAGAACTATCAGTTATGGAAGATGGAGATGGAGGATTACCTCTATCTAAAGGATTTATGGATGCCATTGGAAGGAGTAGCCAAGAAACCGGCAACAATGTCTGATGAGGATTGGAATCTTCTTGACAGAAAGGCACTGGGAACCATTCGGTTGTGCCTGGCACTGTCGGTGGCATTCAATATAATGGAAGCGAAGACAACAGATGGTCTGATGAAAGCTTTGGCAAAATTGTATGAAAAACCCTCAGCCTCAAATAAGGTATTTCTTATGAAGCATCTATTTAATCTGAAAATGGTTGAAGGTGGATCTGTGACAGATCATTTAAATGAATTTAATACGATTGTCAGTCAATTGACTTCTGTAAATGTAAAATTTGATGAAGAAGTTAGAGCTCTCTTGATATTATGTTCATTGCCTGAAAGTTGGGATAGTTTGGTAATGGCAGTTAGTAACTCTGTTTCTGGTTCAAATACCCTGAAATTTGATGATATTATTGGTGTTATTCTGAGTGAGGAAATTCGTAAGAAAAGCTCAGGTGGATCCAAATCAGGCAGTGTTTTGAATGCAAAAAGCAGGGGCAGATCAAAGGAGAGAGGACAAGATTCTGGAGGTCACGGGAAGTCACGAGGAAAATCAAAGGACAAAAGATCCCAAACTAGAGGATAGAAGGATTGCTAGTACTGTGGAAAACCAGGTCATCTGAAGAAAGATTGCTGGTCTCAGAAAAATAAAGAAGGAGACAAACAAGAAGGTAATAAGGAAGCAAATGTGGTAAGTAATAAATCTGAAGATGACGCTTTGATTCTTTCCCTAGATAATGCTGATGATTCATGGGTTTTAGATTCAAAGGCCTCATTTCATGCTACGCCCCATAGAAGTTGTTTTCTTGATTTTGTCCAAGGGGATTTTGGGCTGGTTTATTTGGGAGATAACGAACCCTGTCAGATTGTTGGAAAAGGAAGAATCAAGATTAAGTTACAGAATGGGAATCATTGGCTACTACAAGAGGTAAGGCATGTTCCAAGGCTCAGTAGGAATTTTAGTTCAGCAGGGCAGCTAACTAAACAAGGTTCCACTGTTATATTTATTGATAAAAATTGGAAGGTTTCTAAAGGTGCCTTAGTAGTAGCAAAAGGTGTGAAAGTAGGCACCTTATATCTTTGTACAGGTCATACTATTCCTTCTACTTTAGATGTTATAGAGGAAAAACAAACAGGTTCAGGAACAGTTGTTGCAGGTTTGCAGGAAGAGACTGAAAAAGTTGCTGCAGGTTCTGAAACAACACTGTGGCATAACAGACTTGGGCATATGAGTGAAAAAGGTATGAAGGTACTTCATTCTAAGAAAGTTTTACCAGGTCTGAAATGTATTAATATGGATTTTTTTGAAAGTTGTGTGTATGGAAAACAAAAGAGAGTCAGTTTTCTCAGAGATGGGAAGCAAAAGAAAAATGAAAAATTGGAGCTTGTGCATACAGATGTATGAGGACCAGCTCAGGTATCTTCTTTCGGTGGCTTTCCGTATTATGTTACATTCATAGATGATGCAACTAGGAAGGTCTAGATTTATTTCCTTTGACAGAAATCTATTGTATTTGAAACATTTAAAAAATGGAGAAGCTTGGTTGAGAATGAGACAGGTAAAAGATTAAAATGTCTCAGATCTGATAATAGTGGTGAGTATTGCAGCAAAGAATTTGAAGATTATTGTTCCTTTAATGGAATTCGTAGGCAGAAAATGGTTCTAGGGACTCCACAGGAAAATGGAGTGGCTGAACGCATGAATAGGACAATAATGGAGCGTGCAAGGACCATGAGATTGCATGCTGGGCTGTCTTTAAACATGTGGGCAGAGGCTGTCAACACTGCTGTATATTTAATTAATAGAGGTCCTTTAATTCCTTTGGGCTATGGTATTCCACAGGAAGCATGGACAGGTAAGAAGGTGAGTTATTCTTTTCTAAAAACCTTCGGCTATGAAGCATTTGCACATATAGATTCTGAAAATAGAACCAAACTGGATGCGAAATCAAAAAAATGTACCTTCATTGGATATGGCATTGATGAATTTGGTTATAGGCTTTGGGATTTTAAAAATTAGAAAATTGTGAGAAGCAGGGATGTTATATTCAATGAGAAGGTGTTGTACAAAGATCAGTTGCAGCAGCATGAGAAGAAAGAAAAGGATTATGTGGTGCTGGATGATACTCCAAATAGTGATGTTCCAGTGGCTCCTCATGCTCTGCAACAGCAACCAGAAATACCACAAACTCCAGTGAATGTTAGACGGTCAACAAGGATAAGTAGACCTCTTGAAAGGTTTTCTCCCTCTTTGTATTCTATTTTGTTAACAGATGCTGGTGAACCAGAAGGGTATAATGAAGCTATGCAGGTGAATACACAAGTTCAGTGGGAGCTTGCCATGAAAGAAGAAATGGACTCCTTGCTAAAAAATCAGACTTGGGAATTATGTAAGTTACCTGCAGGTAAAAAGGCTTTACCAAACAAATGGGTTTACAGGTTGAAAAAGGAAGATGTAGGTAAGAAAAGATTTAAGGCCAGGTTAGTTGTAAAAGGATTTGCATAGAAACAGGGCATTAATTTTGATGAGATCTTTTCTCCAGTTGTCAAGATGACTTCTATTCGTACTGTTTTAAGTATTGTGGCTGCTGCAAATTTGCATTTGGAACAGCTAGATGTGAAAACTGCCTTTCTCCATGGTGATTTGGAGGAGATATACATGGCACAACCACAGGGATTTGAGGTCAAAGGTAAGGAGAAACAAGTGTGCAGATTGAAGAAGAGTTTGTATGGCCTGAAACAAGCACCTCGACAATGGTATTTGAAATTTGATAGTTTTATGGCTGAGCAAGGCTACAACAGGTGTAATTCTGACCATTGTGTTTATTTTAAGAGGTTAGATAATGCCAGCTACATTATTTTATGTTTATATGTTGATGACATGCTTGTAGCTAGGTCTAACATGGATCACATCAGAGAGTTAAAACATCAGTTAGCACAGTCATTTGATATGAAGGATTTAGGGGCAGCAAAACAAATCCTTGGTATGAACATTTGCAGAGATAGGAAGAACTGAAAATTGACTCTATCTCAGGCTGCTTATGTTGAAAAGGTGTTGCAGAGATTCCATATGGAGAATGCAAAAGCTGTCAGCACACCTTTGCCTAGTCATTTGAAATTGACTAAGGAGATGTGTCCAAAGACACAAGAGGAGGAAGAAAAAATGTCCAAGGTTCCATATGCTTTAGCTGTAGAAAGTTTAATGTATGCCATGGTATGCACGAGACTAGATATTGCACATACTATTGGAGTCGTTAGCAGGTATATGAGTCATCCCGGATTTGAGCATTGGAATGCGGTCAAATGGATTCTCCGATATTTGAGAGGTACATCTAATAAACACTTATGTTTTGGGGGCTCTAATACTGATTTAGCAGGTTATGTAGACTCAGATTTGGTAGGGGATATTGATACCAGGCGGAGTACTATAGGTTATGTCTTTACTGTAGGTGGAACATCGGTGAGTTGGATTTCCTAGTTGCAAAAGGTGGTTGCTTTATCCACCACAGAGGCAGAATATGTAGCTGCAACAGAGGCAAGCAAGGAGATGATATGGCTGCAATCTTTCATGGAAGAATTGGGTAAACAACAGGCTAATAGTTCTTTGTATACAGACAGTCAGAGTGCCATACATCTTGCAAAGAATTCTGCCTTGCATTCAAAGACCAAACACATACAGTTGAGGTATCACTTCATTCGGTCGGTGTTAGATAATGGACAGTTAAGGCTGGAAAAGATACATACAGATGAAAATACAGCAGATATGTTTACAAAGGTAGTGACAAGGGAGAAGATGAGCTCCTCTTCAGCTTCGGTTGGTCTTCTAGACTGAAAACAACAAAAATAGAACAGTAGAGTCCAGGGTGCTTATTTCTAGTAGGAGCTGCATGCGCAGCGGTGTTGTCCAGGATCAGTCTCTAAGTGGGAGATTATGTTGGTGTGGAGCCTGATCAGTCTCCAAGTGGGAGATTGTTGGTAGGTGGCAACTAATTAGGAAAGTACTGTACACTGTACACTAGCCATGAAATTTTTTTTAGGGCTGACTTAAAAAATCCTAGGGCCGACTTAAAAAAAATCTATTTTTTATGACTGACATAAGAAAACCCTAATTTTTGTAACCGACAAAAAAACTTGATAAAAGGTGGCCAAGGGTTAGGGTTTGGGCATTGTATTGTAGCATTTGCAGTGGTATTGAGTTGCAGGGATTGTTGATTGTAATCGTTTTGATTTACTGGATAATAATATTGGACTCTCTGTTTGGTGGATGTAGCCTGAATTTGGGTGAACCACGTTAAATCTTGTCTCTTGCTGTTATTAATTCTATGTATTTCCATTTCTCTGTTTAATCTTTATTTGCATTTAATTGATATCTTCTACCGGCTAACCCTAACACTTCTTTAGATCTTCATGCGGACCTCTGAAATCTTGATTGGACAACCTTCAGATACATATCTACAAACCCTTTGATGCGTATACTCTGATCTTCAACTATTTCGGATCTTTGTTTCATAGGACTTCACTATCTTCATTGTTCTTCTCTATTTCTGATGGGGCTAATTTTCTCAATATCATCAACACATACCTCATCCAATTCTTAACATCAATGCAACAGGAGTATGTTGACATCAATGACAACACTGTTTAGAGCCATACTTGCAACACTTAATTCCTAGCATTCTCCCACTTGTTGAACACCTTGTAAGAGCCAATGGAAATAACAAGATTTAATTGCTATATGCCAAGGAGCCCATAGACTCTGAACACCATCTAAACTTCTGTGTGACCACTAGTTTTGTCAATGCATCTACAACATTCTTCAAAGTGTCTACCTTCTGCTATGTCACCTTCCCGTCCTCTACCATGTCTCATGTAAAATGAAACTATACATCAATATGCTTTGTTCTGGCATGGAAAGTTGGATTCTTTGCTAGGCAAATCGCACTCTGACTATCACAATAGATCGTAATATGTCATGCATCAACACCAATATTTGAACACAATCTCTTAAGCCAAATGGCTTCCTTGCAAGCAGGAGTTGCTACCATGTACTTAGCTTCTGTCGTGGACAAAGCAACCACAATGATGAAGGGGGTAAATCATAAAACACACAACCACATAAATTGCACACAGAAAATATAACTTTCTTTTATTGATTTAGACAATTTATTACATTACAGAAGCTCAAATACAATTAGAGGAATCAATCCTCCACAAGCTACAACACATTACAACTTCCTCCCACAAGACTCTGGAATCATCTACCTTTTGTAACCCTAAATCTGCTAGGGTTTCTGTTTTCCTACCTATTCTCAACTCTACACTTTCCCCCTTAACTCTACTACTGCTCAAGTTCCCAAAAATAGTAATAAATAGCACTTTTGGCAGCCTCCAACTAAATTTCAAAAGTTGCAACTCCCTCCAAAAGTAGGTCAACTTCTGGGAAGCATAACTTTTGATCCGAGTGTCCGATTGACGAACTATTTTAAGTGTCAGAAAGCTTGTGATGTGAACTATCACACTGGAAGTCTGTAAACAAATTTTCCTCAACTTTTCAGGATGTTTTGGGATGTTTTAGTGCCTCATATCTCATTTTGGAAATTTTTAGGGGCTTTTCAGAAAACGAAAGCTTTAATATCTTTCAACTCACAAATGATCTTTACCTGATTCCTTCGCCAATGGGCTTATATTTCAATTATAAAGCTTCCTGTAAATTTTCACTTCTATCCATGCCCAAATGCAAACTTTCCTGAAATGGCAGTTAAACCTTCCACAAATGGCAGTTTGCTATTCTCAGCATTTTTAGAAAAACTAAAAGTCCTACATCATTATTCAAGAGATTATGGAACCAAAAAACTAATTATGGAAAGAAATGAAAACAACTACACTGATTTTGAATCAACATCTTTTTGGGTGATGCAAGATAATTTCCCTTACACCACTAGATGCTCCTACATCAGACACCTAGGGTAATTTGAGAAGTGACCCTGTCACGTCTCAGGTGTTTGTTTGAGGAAAAGCCAAATGGTTAACCTTTGCCTTAGACAACCAATAAGAATCTTCAACATGCCTTCCTTTCCATTTCACTAGATATTCTTCATATTGCTTGTTTCAATTACTTCTTCCCACACGGCTATCCAAGATCTCTTCTATCTCCTCCATTGAAGTAGATGCCAGAATACTCCATTGTTCTTTTGTTGGTCCATCCTATGCTCCACCTTCAAGATATTCTAATAAATCAACAATGTTGAAAATAGGGGAAATGTTGATCCCACTTAGAAACTCTACCTCATATGCATTTCCTAAATCATGTTTCTTCAAAATTTTGCATGGTCTAAATTTCTTCATTTTCAACTTATTGTATGTTCTAATTGGAAACCTTTCTTTTCTCAAGTGAACTATGACTTCATCTCCTACCTGGAATTCCTTATATCTCCTCTTCTAATCTGTCTTAGCCTTGTACTAAATATTCATCTTATTAATGTGCTTTTTCACCTCTTCATGCAAATTCTTCATGTGTTTTGCAAAGTCTTCAGCCTCAACACTTGTCTTTTCTTCTTTGTATAGATTCCTTAACTCTGAAGCATTTCTTGGACTATTCCTATATACAATATCGAATGGTGATTTACCAGTACTCCTATTGACATAATTGTTGTAAGAAAATTCTATCTGTGGTAAAATCAAATCCCATCCCTTGGGCTTATCTCCTACTAAGAATCATAGAAGGTTACCCAAACTCTTTATCACCACTTCGGTCTATCTATCAGTCTATGGATGGTGTGCAGAACTGAACTTCAAATTTGTCTTCAACTTCTTCCACAATGTCCTCCAGAAATAGCCAACAAACTTGGTATCTCGATCTGAAACTATGCTCTTTGGTAGATGATGTAATCTCACCACCTCCCTAAAAAATAACTCTACAATATGAACAACATCACTAGTCTTCTTACAAGGAATAAAATGTGCCATCTTTGGGAATCTGCCCACCACCACAAAAATGGAATCATGTCCTCTCTGTGTCCTTGATAAACCAAGAACAAAATCCATACTAATGTCATCCCATGGCTTCTCCAGTATAGGTAATGGCTGATACAACCCTGTATTCTAACTTATTTCTTTTTCCATCTAACACACTCTCCAACTCTGCACAAATTTCCTCACATCTTACTATAGTTGTGGCCAATAGTAATTCTCACCAACAATAGCAATGGTCTTATCTTGACCAAAGTGTCCAACCAATCCCCCACTATGCTTCTCCTTAATCAGCTTCTCTCTCATGGAACTCCTTGGAATGCACAACTGGATTCCTCTAAACAACATGCCATCTTGGATTATGAAATATAACCATTTTATTTTGTCCAAAGTAATAGGTTCCAAACAAGATTTCTAGGCCTCTGCAAAAATCTGGGTCTTCATGATACAAACTTTTGAGCTCACCAAATCCAACAACCTCTATTTTCATTTCTGTCAACAAATTTTGTCTTCTTCTCGAGGAATCTCCAACTCTGTTGGACTTCCCACTCCTGTGCTTCAAAACAAAAGTATAGCTCCATAAAATCTCAACCCATTTTAAGCGCCTTTGATTTAACTTTCCTTTACTATTAAGGTATTGTAAAGCCTGATGATCAATATATAAAACAAACTCTTTTGGCAACAGATAATGTCTCCATTTCTTCAAAGTCTAAACTATTGCATAAAACTCTTGATCATAAACAAAATACTTTTTCTTGGCATCATTAAGCTTCTCACTAAAATAGGCAATGAGCTTACCTTCTTGACTCAAAATAGCTCCTATAGCACTGCCACTAGCATCACAATCTACTTGAACTACCTTATTGAAATCTGGAAGTACCATAACAGGTTGCTCTGTGACTTTATGCTTCAATGTATCAAAGTTTTTATCTGCTCCTTTATTCCATCTAAACTCTTTTTTATCCCCTCTCATTGTCTCCGTTAGGGGTGCACAAATGATACTAAAATTTTTGCTAAACTTTTTGTAAAAACTTGCCAAACCATGAAAAGATCTTACCTCTGTAGCACTTCTTGGTGTAGGCCATTCAATGATAGCCCTCACCTTCTCTAGGTCCATCTTAAGACCTTCCTCTGAGACAACAAATCCCAAGTATACCAACTCCTTTGCAAAACTACATTTCTTCAGATTGATCAATAATTTCTCCTCCCTCAGCTTCTCCAAAACTTTTTTGATATGCATCATATGCTCATCCTAAGTCTTACTAAAAATTAAAATATCATCTAAATAAACAATAACAAAACTTCCCAAAAAAATTTTCAATACCTTGTTCATGAGCTACATGAATGTGCTTGGTGCATTGTTTAGCCCAAATGGCATGAATAACCACTCATACAAACCTTCCTTTGTCTTGAAGGCTGTCCTCCATTCGTCTCCTCTAATTCAGATCTAGTGATACCCACTCTTTAGATCAATCTTCGTGAAGTACTTGGCTCCACTCAAATAGTCCATTATGTCATCCATTCTGGGCAATGGAAATCTGTACTTGATCATGATCTTATTAATGGCTGGAGAGTCTGTACACATTCTCCTTTCTCCATCCTTCTTTGGTGCTAGTACTACAGGTACCGCACATGGACTTAGGCTCTGTCTTATCAATCCCTTCCTCAACAACTCCTGAACTTGTTTGTTCAACTCTTCACTCTCTACTGGAGTCATTCTATGGGCTACCTTATTTGGCAAACTAGCTTCTGGTATCAAATCCATTTGATGACTTATCTTCCTTACTTATGGTAAACCTTCTAGTACATTATTAGAGATAATATTCTAAAATTCTTCCAACATAACTAAAACTTTTTCTGGTACATCTTACTATTTCTCTTAACTAATCTTATGAATCAATGCAAAGCAATGATGCTCATGCTTCATACCCTCCAAAAATTTTCTACCATCTACCAAGCAAATTCTAGTAGTACTACACACCTTTTCTTCCACCTCCTTCAAGGGCTTCAACTTATGACGAACTCTATCCTTTGTTATGGAATATGTGTTTGCACGGCCATCATGGACAACGCTCCTATCATACTACCATGACCTCCCCAACAACATATGACATGCATCCATTGGTATGATGTCACACAACACCTCATCATGGTAGTCACCAATCTTGAACTTCACTAAACACTGCTCATTGACCAAAGCTCTATGGTCCTTCTACAACCATGCAATCCGATATGGATGTGGATGCTTTCTTCTTGTCAGCTTCAACTTGTCAACCATCTCCTCTTAAACAAGATTATCAGTGCTTCTATTGTCAATAATAATATCACAACACTTACCTTCACATTCACACCTTATGTAGAATAAACTCTTCCTCTGATTTGGTTCTTTCTCCTCATTTAACAAGGTTCTTCTGACAACTAGGGTTTCTCCCCTTTCAGTATTTTCAGAATGCTCAGACTATGTATCTTCATCTACATGTGCAACTTGTGCATTACCTTCAAGTCTTCTATTTGTCCTTCCTTGATGTTGTGGACACTCATATGCTCGATGCCCTTCTTCTCCATATTGGAAATAGGTTCCTTTGAAACCTCCTCTTCCAGGTCCTTGCCCAGGTCTGCCTCTTCCTCTTTCTCTTTGCTCACCAGTATTTTGATTGCGAGGGCAATAGGTATTATCTCTCTGATTTTGATTGGTGTCAGCTTCTTCACCTTTTATTTATCTTCATTACGGCCTCCATAGGGTCTTCTACCAATCCTTCCACCTTGATCTCTTCCCCTTTTCTTGTTGTCAAATCTTTTATTCAAATTCTCTATCTTCAGGAAAAACTGGTATACATATTCCATGGTGGTCATTCTAACTAGGCTCAGCTCCTCTTGAATACATAGCCTCAACCCATTAATGTAATGGGCTACCTTCTCCTTGTTGGGCTCTACATGGCCTATCTTGATAGTAATCTTATAAAACTCTTCTGTATACTCCTTAATAGAATTGTTACCTTGCTTCAGTCCTTACAATTTCTTTAGCAACTCCATCTCATAATCCAGAGGAATGAACTACTTCTTCAGTTTCTCCACCCTTTTCCTCTTCTGTTCCTCTCTAACTGGACCTCCTTCCACCAAATGCTAGCATGGCCCTTCAACTTTGTTTTTGTAAACTTGACCTGATCTGGGTCCTCCACATCTTTATACTCAAAATACTCCTCTATGTCATTGATCCAATCAATAATCTATTTTGGATTCAAATCTCTAGAATAGGTAGAAACTTCGATCCTGGGCCTCTTTCTGATCTTTGAAATGACCCTCAACAACCTAACTTTTGCAGGACCTCATGCAGCTTCTTGTTCTTCCTCAAATAGCTCTTCTTCAGTTTCATCCTTACTTTCTTCTCTTATTCTCAGCTCAAACCCTCTTCGTAACTCCTCTAGCAATGCATCGATTTGCCTTTATAGGGCTCTAAAACCCTCTTCTGTCAATGCATTCCTCCCAATACAATTTCTTCGTGGAGGCATCTGGATCTCCACAGCAAACCCACAACCTCAGGTCCTGGTGCAAACCACCTCACGACAACGATCTGTCTACACACTTAGGAACCCTTGCTTTGATACCACTTGATGAAGGGGGTAAATCATAAAACACACAACCACAAAAATTGTACACAAAAAATAAAACTTTCTTTTATTGATTTGGACAACTTATTACATTTTAGAAGCTCAAATACAATCAGAGGAATCAATCCTCCACAGGCTGCAACACATTACAGCTTCCTCCCACAAGACTCTAGAATCATCTGCCTTCTGTAAGCCCAAATCTACTAGGGTTTATGTTTTCCCACCTATTCTTGACTCTAGACTTTCCCCCTTAACTCTACTACTGCCTAGGTTCCCAAAAATAGTAATAAATAGCACTTTTGGTAGCCTCTGACTAAATTTTAAAATTTGCAACTCCCTTCAAAAGTAGGTCAACTTCCGAGAAGCATAACTTTTTATTCGAGTGTCCGGTTGACAAACCATTTTAAGTGTCGGAAAGATCGCAATGTGAACTATCATGCTAGAAATCTGTAAATAGATTTCTGTTAACTTTTTGAGATGTTTTGGGATGTTTTAGTGCCTCATATCTTGTTCTAGAAATTTTCAGGGGCTTTTCAGAAAATAGAAACTTTAATATCTTTCGGCTCACAAATGATCTTTGCCTAATTCCTTCACCAAAGGCTTATATTTCAATTATGAAACTTCCTGTAAATTTTCACTTCCATCCATGCCCAAATGCAAACTTTTCTAAAATTGCAGTTAAATCTTCCATAAATGGCAGTTTGCTATTCTCAACATTTTTGGAAAAATTGAAGTCCTACATCATTATTCAAGAGATTATGGAACCCAAAACACTAATTATGGAAAGAAATGAAAACAACTACAATAATTTTAAATCAATATCTTTTTGGGTGATGCAAGATTTCCCTTACACCACTGGATGCTCTTGCATCACACATGTTAGTGCTTACTCATCCAACTAATAGCATCATCGAACATAGTAAACACATAAGCACTGGTGGATCTTCTATTGTCAATGTTAGTTGCCCAATCCTTAAATACTCACAGAATGTAGAGGTCCTGTAGGATAACCATGATAGCATATGGAATACTCAGAAGTACCCCTCAAATATCTAAACACTCTTTTTACCGCATCCTAATGTACTCATCCAGGATTAGCCATAAACTGACTAAGGAATCCCACTGCTTGGGCAATGTCTAGTCTTGTACAGACCATAGTATACATCAAACTACCAATAGCACTAGCATAAGGTACTCTACTCATGTCCTCCACCTCAGAAGGAGATTTTGGACAATAATTAACAGATAACTTTGTCCCCAATGAAACAAGAACACACAATGGTCTACAATCTGCCATGCTAAATCTCTCCAACATGGTCTTCACATAATTACTCTAGCTGAACCAAAGTTTTCTATTTTATCTATCTCTTTTGATTTCCATTCCCATAATGTACCTAGCTACCCCTAAATCTTTCATTTCAAACTATGCTAACAACTGAGACTTCAAATCAGAAATCATATTCTTTCCCTTCCTAATCAGCAACATATCATCAACATACAATGCAATAATGAGAATACAATCATTGTCAAACTTGTAATACACACAATGATCTGATTTTGATCTCATAAATCTAATTGACAACACAAAGACATCAAACTTCAAGTACCACATCCTAGGAGATTGCTTCAAACCATACAAATACTTTTTCAGCTTGCAAACCAAATTTTCTTTACCTTTTTCTATGTAATGCTCTGGCTGTGACATGTAAATCGTTTCCTCCAAATCACCATGAAGGAACATTGTCTTCACATCCATCTACTCCACCTCTAAGTCATAAGTTGATGTAAGAGATAACAAGAACCGAATAGATGTCAGCTTTGCAATAGGAGAGAAAATTTCACCATAATCAATTCCCTCCAGTTTTGAGTACCCCTTCGCAACCAATCTGGCCTTATACTTTTCAACACTGCCATCTACTCCAAATTTCTTCTTGAACACTCATTTGTATCCAACATGTTTCAATTCATCAGGCAAAGGCACCAAGTCCCAAGTTTTATCCTTTTCCAAAGAAGTCATCTCATCTTCCATGGCCTCCTTCCAAGAACCTACATCTTTCATGCCCGTTGCCTCTATCATAGTTCTAGGCTCATTAGTGTTAGTAATCAAGGCATAAACACAACTAGAATCAAGCAATGAATAACCAAACCTATCAAGTTGCTTCCTTGTTTGTGTAGACCTCCTCAAAGGCTGAGGTTGAGGTTTTGGTTCTTCTTTTGAGCTTTTAGAGCTGCTAGATCTCTCCTCATCATCAAGTCTCACAGGGTCTGTCAATTTAGTCTTCTCATGGGTAGAAGGAAACTAAACTACATCCTCTTTCTTTTCTATTTCTTCTAGTTGTAGAACAACAACAGAAGGTGTTAGCTCTCTAAAGATAACACTTTTACTATACAACACTTTTTCAGCCATAGGATCCCAAAGCTTGTGCCCTTTCACACTGACACCATAGCCAATGAAGATACATTTAACTCCCTAGTCTCCAATTTTGACCTCTTCTCCTAAGGCACATGTACATATGCCTCACAACCAAAAACATGAAGATGTCCCAATGAGGGCTTTTTACCAAACCACACCTCCATGGGTGTCTTATTAATGAGCACTGAGGTAGGAGATTAGTTAACCAGATAGCAAGTAGTGGCTACAGCTTTAGCCCAAAACTTTTGTTTGAGGCTAGCACCACTAAGCATACTCCCAGCCCTCTCCATCAACATTTTGTTCATCCTCTCTACAACTCCATTTTGCTGTGGGGTATAAGGAGTTGTCTTATATCTTTAAATCCCATGTTCTTTACATAACTTGTTAAACTCTACGGAACAGAACTCACCACCATTATCAGTCCTCAAACACTTAATCTTTTTACTAGTCTAAATCTCAACAAAAGATTTAAACTCTTTGAATCGACTAAAGACTTCTGATTTGCTTCTGACAAAATAAACCCATGTCCTTCTACTGTAGTCATCAATGAATGATACAAAATATACAAATTTAGAAATTGAAGGAACATTTATAGGACCAAACACATTAGAATGAATAAGATCCAAAACACCAGAAGACTTATGAGAACTCCAGTAAAACTGAACATGGTTTTGTTTTCCATATATACAATGTTTGCAAAAGTCAAACTCAAGATTATAATCATTTAACCCCTCGATGAGGTTTTTATTTTTCAGGGCTCTAAGACCCTTCTCACCAATGTGACCAAGTCTCTTATGCCATAGCATTGTCTTCTCAACAAGAATCTAAACTTCTAAAGCATGAGCACCCTTAGGTACCCAAAATGCACTACCATTAGAATTTGATACAACATATATTTTCTCTACAGGTTCCAATGGTGAGGATGAAGTGACTAAAGCCCTCTTCTTCGAATCAGAAGCACTATTGCATTGAGTAATGCATGCATCCAGCTGAAACATAATACCTCTCTGAGTACCCTTCACAAGTACCATAGCACCTCTTGTCATCTTGTATCCACCTTTTGAGAAGACAACCTGCACACTTGCATCATTCAATTTACTTATAGAAAGTAGGTTCCGTGCCAAGCCTGGGATGTGCATAAACCTAGAGATCCCCTTCACCTGTCCATGAGGGAATCAGATTGTGACTCTTCCATGACCAACTATCTTCAGATGAGAATCATCACCTAGGTACACTCTTCCACCATCAAACTCTTCATACTTTGTAAACTAGTCTCAATGCGAGGTCATGTGGAAAGAAGCACCAAAATCAATCAACCACACATCATCTGATGCATGGGTGGCCAAGGCTGCAATGAAAGCATCTCCATCATCTTGTAACTTATCAGAATCAAAATCTAAGGGATTCTTCTTCTTTTTCTTTTTATCTTCTTTGCACTCCTTTCATAAATGCCCAATTTTACACAATTCCAATAGGGAGCCTTGGACTTTCTAGGAGATTTGGATCTACCCTTTTCATCTTTCCTGTCCTTTTTTTTCCCTTTCTCCTTGGGTCTTCCATGAACTGCAAGAGCCTCATTGGCTGATTCAGAGGATTTCCTCCACATTTCTTTAGATAACAACAAAGACACCACATCATCCATTTTGAAAGTGGAAGTGGTACTCCAAATGGCCATAACAAGATAGTCCCATGAGTTTGGTAAAGAACAAAGCAGGGTCATACAATGATCCTCCTCCATCTTCACACCAACAGATGTCAACTGTGCAACTAGCATGTTAAAAGCATTTAGGTAGTCTGCAATAGATCCTCCATCTTCCATCTTCAGAGAATAAAGCTTTTTCCTCAGGAATAACTTGTTCACCAGGGATTTAACCTGATAAACATCTCCAAGCTTCTTCCATAGTTCGTTTGCAGTCTTCTCTTCATGGACATTGATAGAAATATTAAAAAGAACTAGGAAACAACTAATTAAAATTGTGAGTTAAATGAATAATAATAAAAAGAATGATTTTACCATTTAAGAAGCAAATCAACAACCATGCACCAAAAGATAACAATGGAGACAAGAGATTTTGAAGGGGGAAAAAACAAAGAAAAAATCCCCATAAATTATGAAAGATGGTATGAAGCCATAAAATAAAATATTACAGAAAAAGAGGGAGGAGCTCCTCAAGAAATGAACAAGAAGAGAAAATAAGAGAGGAATGAATGAATGAATAGGAGAGGGCACCTCATAAATATAGGTGAGAGGGGAGTTACAATCAACTCCCATATGCCACCTTTCATGTGGGTGCATGCCATGTGTAAACCTCATAATGAGGTAACTAAATAAATCAAATATACCTTCAAGAGGAATATTGACTATCCTCACACATGTGTGAGGATACTCACATAAAAAAAAATACTTTGTATTTATAAAATACAAGTATTTAATAAGAAATAAATATAATCTTTACCTAAGTACCAAGTAAAGATTAAATTTTCTAACATCCCCCCTTAAGCTTTACTTGGGGAAGATTACAACAAATCCATCAAAGGATGATTACAACATGTTACATGAATGGCATAAAAGCCTTTACAATGAATAAGAATATATAATTTTATAAAGAAGCTTGAAGAAGAGTGAAGAGGCAAGTCTTCAAGTAGCCTTGAGAATAATTGTATAGATTCCTTTGTGAACCAAAGTGCTTGTATATATGCCTTTGAACAATCTAATTAGTGAGCTCCTTTAGAGCCAAGAGAAGTGGATTGCTGGCTCTTATGCCACCAAGGTAGCCATTGGACCTATTTCATCAAAGAAACCATAACTAAAAAATGGATTTCCCATTATTGGGATCATCTCCTAAATCTAAATTAGTATAATCATATAAAGAGATACAAATTGCATATTGCATAATAAAAGTTTGTGGATCAAATGAATCCAAATTTAAGTCATAAAGCCAATAAGGTAAAAGTTAGCATAACTAAAATAACCTTAAGTCTTGAGTAAGAGTGCTAGGAAAAGATGTAGAACAAATTATGGCTTATAGACAAATTATAAAATAGCAATAATAGTTCTAGGTTTCTTCTCACTACATCATTTGTTGAATGGTAAAGGGAACTCATATCAAGTTTAATAATAATGGACTTTGAAAATTAGTCCTAAAGATCATAGTGCCATCATTTTAAGTTTCAATATCAAGGACTCTAAAAAATAGTCCTATAGATGGTTTTAAAAACCATAGTGCCTTCATAAAAAATTTTAATATCAAAGGACTTTGAAAATAGTCCTAAAAGTGGTTTTTTTAAGAAACCAAATTGCCTTCATTTTAAAGATCAAAGGACTTTGAAAAATAGTCTGAAAAATGGTATAAAAACCATAATGCCTTTTTAAATATTAGAGGACTTTGAAAATAGTCCTAAAAATGGTATAAAAACCATATTGCCTTCATAAAAAATTTTAAGAACTTGATCCCCAACGATCAGTTCATCATAAAAATGTAAGTGTATACCATTAAAGTGGATGGAAATATTTTCCATAGGGCCCAAAAACACTCCAATGAGACTTGATAAAATAGCTAATTCATTATAGATAGGGCTCCCTATGCAACATTAGTGCAAAGCTTGTGCATAAAATATTTAAAGGCTCCATTGAGACTAGATAAATCCTTTACTTTCCAAAATATATATAGATGGAATAAATCCATCAAGAAGGCATATGCTCTAATGAGTTTTTTAATTTTAAAAGATATATAGATGAAATAAATCCATCAAGAAGGCAAATACTCCAATGAGATGAGATAAAGCATTTAATTTTCAAAATATATATGGATTAAATCCATAAGAAGGCAGATTTATCATATTTTAATAATGAGGCACAATAAAATATTAGATTCCCTTTATCAAGACAACATAATCCTAGTTGAGAAGGAAACTTTAGATTTGTTTTAAATATTGTGATAAATCAAGACTTAGGTAGAAAAAATAGAATGATAATTTACCACAAACTGAGATAGAAAGTTATTGGAGATACATTGATATTTCAAGTGGCACAAATCAAGCCACCTTAACAAATAAAATTTGTGATTTAAAAAAAATAGGATAAGTAGAATATTCCAAAGTGATATTCATGCATTTGCGACTACGTGAATATCCCTAAAATATAATTGAATGGAACAAGTATAGAATTATTGGGTTGATCAAGTCCAATAATAAAGTACATGTGTAAATATTTAAAAAAAACAAACATTATGAAAAATGCCTAATTTCGGACATAAAAGGCAATTTTTTTAAAGAAATGCTTAATTTCCATAATAAAAGGAAATTTTTTTTATTAAGAAATGTCTAATTAAAAGGCAAATGAAAATACCTACAAAATGTCTCCATTGAAGAAAAAAGTTAATAATGCCTTTAAAAGGATTTTTTTTAAGAAATACCTATTTAAAAGGCAATTTTTTTTTAAAAAGTCTTATTTAAAGCAAAACTTGTTTTTAAAACAAATACCTAATTATATAAATAAAAGACAAATCAAAATATTGCCCTCACAATTTTTTTTTTTAAAAAGAAAAGAGCATTTTTTAAAAATGTAATTAAAAGGCTAATTTTTTTTTTAAAAACTTTAAATAACAAAGCACATGAACTTTCTAACATTATTTAATATCTAAATATTTTAATTTTAATTAATTTAAGTTTAAATAAAAAAGTCTTAAGTTTAAAATAAAAATTTTAAAAACAAAAAAATAAATAAGTTAGATTTCATAATTTAAAATCATAATTTTAATATGGTTAGATTCTTAAAATGTAAATCAATTTAAGCAACCATTATTAAAATTAAGCAAAGTTCACTACATTGTAGGAAATTGTAAGAACTGGCAACACATAAAAAAAATTCTTGCTTTTTTAATTTCTTATTTCCTTTTATTCCCCTTTTTTCTTTTTTTTCTTTTTTTTTTCTCTCAAATTTCTTCTTACTTTTCTTCATGAAATTATTTTCTCTCTGCAAGAATGAGAGGGTTTACTAGAATATGCTACCATGCACGGCAGAACCCAAGTACATAATTTGGTATTCAGAGGAATAAAACTACATTAGCTCTATACAGAAAAAATCAGAAAAAAATTCATAGCCAGGCCTCAAAGAAGAGGCATTTTGGAATATGGCTCTGATATCATGATAGAAAAAAAAAATAGAAGAATATTGACATACAGAGACTGACATGCAACAACAATACATTATGAGAGAGAGAATCTGCTAAACATAGGAGGGGTTACATAAAAATTGCTGCAAATAGACAGACTTACCCGTGAGTGAGACAGACAATAGCTTTATTATTTTGAAAAAAATGCTTGATTTCTGGTTCTTCCAATTTTATCTCTCATCACATTCCAAAATGTCTCTTCTTTTAGGTGAAGAAGATGATAACTTGTTGGTCATTTTCAAAGGAGTTCAATGAGTATATCCTAATTCAACATAACCAGATTTTTTTATATTTATTTAGCAGATTTTCTATCACCTTAAAGTCATGAAAGGCCAAAATCAGAAATTTTTTACACATATCTTAAAACCTAGATTATTGTATATAAAACAAATTGAATAGATTTATTGGAAAGAATGTAAATTTTTTTTAAATGCTAGAGACAAAAATTTGTTTAAAGAAATGTTATTAAAAGGATTTTTTTTTTAAAAGCTAGATGTATATTATAAATAGATTTATAAATGCATGCAAACTTTTTTTAGAAATGGAAGGCCTGGAATATTTTTTTTTTTAAATTGAAGAATGGTTTTTTTTTAAGAGAATAGAACTAGTTAGATTTTTAAATAGATAGAGGGATTGGGGCCCAAAAAAATTCATGTGCATTAGATGTAATGTTTTGAAAACCCTTGCTGAAACTGTTTAAACAAAACACTTGCAAGCAAATAGGGGTTAGTATGAGAATAAGATAAATAAAATATAGGGTTAAAACCCTTGTGTGTTGCACACAACAAATAAAAATTTCTCTTCTCTCCTCTTAAATCTACAATGTCTCCAAGTGAATGCTACTAAAAAAAATTGGTAAACCTTCAAGAGCACAACTCACAATAATATTAGTTGCATGGTTCTGATACCATGATAGAAAAATTAAAAAGAACTAGGAAACAAGTAATTAAAATTGTGAGTTAAATAAATAATAATAAAAATAATGATTTTACCATTTAAGAAGCAAATCAACAACCATGCACCAAAAGATTAGAATGGAGACAAGAGATTTTGAAGGGGGAAAAAACAAAGAAAAAACCCCCCATAAATTATGAAAGATGGCATGAAGCCATGAAATAAAATATTACAGAAAAAGAGGGAGGAGCTCCTCAAGAAATGAACAAGAAGAGAAAATAAGAGAGGAATGAATGAATGAAGAGGAGAGGGCACCTCATAAATAGAGGTGAGAGGGGAGTTACAATCAACTCCCATATGCCACCTTTCATGTGGGTGTGTGCCATGTGTAAACCTCATATGGAGGTAACTAAATAAATCAAATATTCCTTCAAGAGGAATATTGACTATCCTCACACATGTGTGAGGATACTCACATAAAACAAAAAATACTTTGCATTTATAAAATACAATTATTTAATAAGAAATAAATATAATATTTACCTAAGTACCATGTAAAGATTAATTTTTCTAACAGACATTTAGCAAGACAAAGTCAACCAAGCAGAGTCTCACAAGACCCTTAGCCTTCTAATCCTTGAGATCCCAATCAGCTTGAGACATTGCCACTGGTTTTACACTAGAAATTGCTTCCCATAGGTCTCGATTAACAAGCAAGTCTTCCATCTTAAGTTTCCATAACTCATAATTAGTTCCCTTAAAATTCTCCACATCATTCTTCTGGATGTTTTTGCCATCTCCTTCCTGCAACAAGATTACAAAATGCTCTACACAAACTCCCACTCAATCTAAGATCAACTCAAAAAACCCCTACCCAACAACTAGGACCAAAGGTGATCAAGCTCTGATACCAACTAAAAGGAAGCTAGGTGTACGGAAATCACTTCCTACACTAATCTAATGAGGGAAGTAGAGTGCAAATTCTTTTCAACCTTTATAGTTACAGTGTTATTAACCCAGCAACAGAGATATTGCAGAAATACACATACACATAGAAAGTAGATAGAAGAAAGAGAGACAAGATATAACATGGGGAAAACTCTTTCAGAAGAAAAACCCCACACTCCAAAACCTGCACAATTTATTATCAAAACTTAAAATGGTTTACAATACACTTGCAATGCAAGTTATTAGGAGTCTTTGACACTCGTATCTGGAGATATTCTAAAAGCATAACGGTACCTATCAATCACATAATACATCTCCTCTCAAAGCACCTATTTATAAAGAAGTTACAAGACAAAAATGAGCCTTTCTTGAGATGGGCGTCCAACTTGGCCTCATGGCCTAAAATCCATGCCTGGGGACACTTGTCCAACATTGTAGCATAGTCATGACACTTGTCATATTACCCCATCCCAAAGAGGTTGCCTATTCCCAAGTTGGGCAATGGCAGATACTCTTACGACTCTTATGACTATCATAGAATCTGTCATACATTGGCTAAAAATAGCATATTCTCTTACAACATGTCATAAGCCTCCTTGAGGCACCCAAAGATGCATTCTTCCAAGATGCCTTGTGACACATGTCTTCACCTAGTCATAGAATCTTCCATTTATGACTCTTACACATCATAGATCCTGTCATAGGAATCTGTCATAACCGTTTCAGTCAAAATTCCCTTACACACTATCCAAGATGCCGACACATGACAAAATTCTTCTACCACTAAGTGGGACACCTATCTCCTCATGTGAGGACAAAAATTACATGTGGTCACCTTCCATGTAGGATAACAGATCACCGTGTCAACTCCCACAAGATGACAAAATAGGATTTGCATCCTAATTACAATAATAGGCAATAAATAAATAAATACAATTAATTAATACAAGGAATTACCAAGATTGAGACACCTTAATTCCCAACACTTTTTGTAAGTCCCTTTTGTCTTCTCTGTTGTCATTCTTCATATCAAAGAATGTCTTGGTCTGAAATTTACTCTTAGGGGCTGCAAATTCCACGTTCTGAGCCTTTTTTATGGCTTCTTGCAATGACTTAGGCTCCAAAGCCTTCACCCAACCTCTCAACGGTTCCATCAACCCCCCAATAAAGAGCTAGGTAGGCCTCCCTTTGGACAAATCAGTCACCATCACAGCTATTCTTTGAAAATCAGAGATGTAGGCATCTACTGTGTCTCTTTACCTAACTTGGGCCAGCTCCTTGAAATGACTCTCAAGATCATGCTTGTCAAAGAGGTCAATGAGTCTTTGATTGAAGTCTTCATATGATGTGATGAGGTTATGACCTTGAGTGATCATGCCATGAGTCCACCATTCATGAGCATCACCATCAAGATATGTAGAGGCAAACTTGATTGAATCTCCCTCCAACATTAGGTTCAAACACAAGTAGTTGTCTAACTTTTGAACCCATGCCCTAGCAGTGCATTTTGATGATCCATCAAAAGCTGGTAGAGGCACCTTCCCAAGCTTCCATTGAAGGTCCTAATTCTAGATCATGGGCCTATTTCGGTACTTGATTTGGAAAAAGTCTTGAGTGACATAGCATTTTGAAACTCTTCACCCAATGATAGCCACTCTTGCTGGTAATCAGAAAATCTCTCAACTACAAATTGTTGTCCTCCACCCTGGTTCTATTGTTGTCCCAAGAAAATTGGCATCATAGGCCTAGTTGTAGAGGCCTGAGAGGTTCTTGTGTTATTGGTCTGATTTCTAGCATTGTTAGAGTTGCTAGCATCTCCATGATTCTCATTTTTCCCCCTATTTTGAGGAGTCTCACTGCCCATATCCTGATTCACCAACTGAGCCAATAATCTAGTCCTAAATATTGCTATCCTCTAGCAAGATCATTCAGAATGTCCCTTGTACTAGGGTCTTGTGGGGGTCTATCAGCCATATTGTTCTCTTCTTTAGTCTTTGGATCAATCTAATACCTTCTTCTTCTGTATGTGATGAAATCAACATCTTCTGGTCATCAAAGGCACATGTAGACAAAATTGATTTTCAACTCTGAATGCTCAACTGAAGGATGACCAACAAGGTGGTAGGAAGACCACCTCTGATACCACTGAATTGTTGGAAATAGTCTGGACAACTGAGAGGGGGGGTGAATCAATCGTTCCTAAACTTTAACCTTTTCTGAACTTTTTAAATCTTCTTTATAATCAGATTAATGATGAAAACAATTAAGCATAAATAAACACATGAGAAAAAACAACATGAACACACAACACCAGAATTTTGACGTGGAAAACCTACTTAAGGGAAAAACCACAGTGGGGGTTAACCCACAAAAATGCATACCTTGTTAAAAGTACTTAAGAAAATAGAAGGCACATGCCTTCAGGCACACTGCCCAGAGCTCACTACTCAATAAGAGGCTCACTGCCTATAAGAAATTATGATTTACACAGAGATAATGAACTGAGAAATAGCATCTATATTCATGCCTGAATCAGTCCCTTTAAAGGCTCAAAAATTTCTGCTCCTATCTTCAAATTCTTCTTCACTGACTCTTCACTCTATACTTCCTTCACCCTTCTTCTTCTTTGCTCTTCTTTTTTATCCTTTCTTTGGATTTAACTTATTTATTCAAGGATGCTTTTCAACAACTCTTCAAAAAGTATTTATATGTTTCATCAACCTTGGAATGATCAACAATGTTGGATAAAATTGATGTAGATCATTACACTGTCAGCCAAACATAATTGAGACTTGAATCTTCCTCTACAACCACACCACACTTCATAAAATATTCTTAGATCATCCGCAACACGCTAGGAACATCTGGTCAGCCAAGACTAGGAAGAACATCAACCTCAAAGAAGAAATCGTCAATCAACACGCTCAAAATTCAATGCAAACCTCCAACATAGTAGCCATACGATCCAGAGACCTCCACAAGCACATTGAAATCACCAATAACATTCACCCTAAACCAAATTACTAGAATCATTTGTATCTTCCTCTGGAACCTCAAGAACACTATCTGCCATGACTATCAAACTAGAAAGATAGCTTGCGGACTTCCAAACCACAAACCACTGGAGTTGATGATACACACTGATTTCCCAAACATGCCTTCAGATCTGCAGACCATAATATTTCACTGTAGAGCAATCTGAACCAACTTACTATCACACTGTCTCTTCTGAATACTACAAAATCCAGTTCTACTCAGATGGCCATAGCTTCTTCAAATCTTCATGTGGAATTCTCAAATCTTAACTGGAGCAACCTCTAACAATCCTCTACATAGCCGTATGGTCCACATGCATTAATTATCATTAATTTTCTCAATATCCTCAACAATCCAGTCTTCTATATAGATAGAAAAATAGGATATATTTGACACCAATGGCAACAAGGATATGTTGACATCAATGACAACACCACTTAGGCACATATTTGCAACATGAATATGCTGCCCTAATTTTTTTTTGAAATCAGAAGATGACAACACTGAATGTTATGAGCAATGTTCTTCCACACTTTTTTGATCACCTAGATCCTGATGTGGGCAAGGTGAGAGCATACAAGTGCTTTAGAGTCAAATTAAAAACCCAACTAAAGTAAAAATCTTCCACTTATTCAGTGGGCATCTAATCAATCATGGGAATGAGCATGAAATGTAAACATCCACTTATGCAGTGGGCATCCACTTATTCAGTGGGAAGTATAAGGAAAGTAAACCAAGTGCATCCACTTATTCAGCAAGAACTCGAGATATAAATTATTGGAAATGAAAGAGGCACATCCACTTATTCAGTGGGAAGCCTTTACAAGCAAAATAGAAAACATGTCTAATTGGCACATCCACTTATTTAGTGGGAAGCCATTACAAAGTTTGCATCAGATTATTACAATGAAAGCCCTACAATGTTAAAGCACTAACATCTGATATACATGTCTCTACTAAGCAATGAAAGCATAGAAAAGATCTATCAAATGAAGTATTCAATAAACATCTATATCATGAAGTGTCCATAGATATACCCTGTTTGGAAGAATGGAGAAGAATGTTGGTATGTGGTATGATATGCTACAGGCATAGTCTGCAACAACCCTTAAACAACCATATTTCCATCTATAGTTGGTGCCACCAAAGGGACATAAAACAAAGATAAATCAATAGTGAATAGATCACAAACTCACACATCCCAGCAATGTATTGTACAACCTTGAGGAAGTACGACAAGGTACAAAATGACGTTATCAGTAGAAGTTACTACTCCCAATGCAATGATAATAGGTGACCAGGATAATAAAACATTTCCCAATGCTTAGAATTGTAAACAACAATAAAAACAAATCCCAAAAGATACACACCCTAGCTGGTACAGAACAACAGAATGGCCAACAGGTACAACGATCTAGAAACCCACACAAAAACTCTAAAAGAATCCAAACTTTGCTCCAAACCACTCCAAAAACTCTAATACAGGAAAAAAATGCATTCACTCCAAACTAATTAAAAACATCAAACTCCATGATGGCTCTATGCAACTCCTACTGTGAAGTTACCTCTTCTACCTAGGGTGGATATCTCATCACTAAAACTAGACTTCTTCAAGAGAGTTTTCATTCTCAAGAAGAGATGAAGATCTCACAAGTTCATTCTTACAACATAACAATATCTCAAAAAACATAAAGAGCAAAATGAGTTCTCAACCCCCTTTTATAGGCACTTTTGAAGAGTTTGCACAATAAAATTAATTATAAAATAAAGAAACATACTTTTTCTCTCAAACTTCAACATTTCACCACATTAGCTCTCACTTTTATGTGCCTAAATAAAATAATAACTTTTCTCCTTTCCAATGAGCTATCATGCTCTTGCACTTTATAATTATTTTCCAACTTATAAGTCTAAGTGCAAATAATTAATTGTTAGCTCATTAAAATATATGCTTTTTGCAGAAAATCCCAAACTTCACCCAAATGCCAAATAAACTATATCGACATGCTCCATTGGGTTTGGGATGAATAACAATGCCTTCCGGGTGAATTTCTAAAAATAGACGGCTCCTCTATGAATCTTGGAGAGCTATCTGGGAAGACGAACAAACTTTTGAAAGTTGTAGTCATCCTGAAACATCACCGAGCTCAAATCCAACATCAAAAACTAGCAAGAACAACTGAACCAAAGATCTTTGTAAAAGGGAACCCCTTACCATACTGTATAGCCTATCAAGATTCTAGGAAATAGGCTATCGGGCTCACAGCTAACTAGGCTTGAAAAGGGAACATTACAAAGCATTTGGGACTAGTCATAGTCATCATTAACTATGGTTGCTAGGTGATAGTGATTGTGCCTATATTGGCAATTAATAAAATAAAAATAAAAATAAAATAAAATATATTCCTTCATCTTGATCCTTGTGAGGATATAAGTAAAGAGACACATGAATGTAGGAGGTTGAAGAAGAAAGTAAAATTCTATTCCTAGGTTGCAGTTTAGCCTATAATTGTCCAGGCATAGGAATTAGACAATTATATAATTTTCATGATAATGATTGTGAGGTGACTGAAATAGCTTTGGTTTTAAGGTTGATCATTGTAAGCTACCCAAGTAGTAATATAAGGGGATCTCAATTTTGTATGTTGAACTTTGAAGTGGCATAGTTTTGAGTACTGTCATCGTATGTCGATTTTGGTTGTTATTAAAATTTATAAGTTTCAAGTGCTTCTGTTATTCATTGGTGATGGAGACTTTTGTTGTTGTGTTTGGAGGCTATGGAATTAGCTACCATTCACTGGGTGCCTGGTTCTCATTTGCATCAAATTTCTTTGTGGTAATCTTCTCATGTCCTTCTAGAGTTTCCTTGTTTGTAACTTGCCTTCCTTTCTTGTTCTTTACTATTTCTATTCTTGATAAAATCAAGCTTCCCTTTAGTGATGAGAAAGAAATACCATCCAAATGAAACAAAAACTTGCAACACTTGTGCATAAAAAATGACAAGGTACCTTGCATCACCTAGAAACATTTCACATCATGATGACATTGCTTGAATCCACATGATTAAAAGTTGTTAGATTTCTCAATACACCATTTAGGTGTTTGACATCTTCAAATATCCATTCTTCCTCCCATAAAGGGTGATCTTGCATTATGGCACTTCTGTTCTCCAAGTTTACTTGTCATACTTACCTAAATATTTTGATGTTTATCAATTATTGGGGAAAAAATCTTTACTACATGCCTATTTCAGTTGTTTGTAATTGTTCCTTGCTAGATATCTCTTGGGAGTGTAAGTTTTTATCTATGTTGCTGGTACAAGAATGGGTTTAGGTTCAGGATCTGGGAACATTGGTACAACAATTGTTTTTGGTACACGCATGATTGTATATATACACAAAAAACATATACACTAGTGACTATACAAAATTTTAATATATTTGATGGTTGATACTAAAAATAAGGAGTTCATTCAATGTTATATCATATATCTATATGCCAGATCATAATTCACAACATGTAATTTTGTAAATAGCATATATCTACATTTCATTTCGTGAATTGAAAAGATAATTGATAGTTCAATGTTATATCATATAATATATATCTATATGTCAAATCATTACAAAACTTGAAAATACTAAATGCAATAAAAAAATTGTATCTTGCTCTACATTGAAAACATCTAGATCTAAGTCATCACTAGGATCAACTTCATTTGAACCACAAGAAACCACAATGCCACTCCCATTAGCTACATGAACATCATGTGTAGGAGTCTCATTGTCATATATATTGACTTTAGCAAGCTCTAAACAAATGCATCCAAGTTGGCACTCTTAGGGGTTGTATCTTGATTCCTAATCACCCCTTCCTTGTAGTCAACTTCCTTATGTGATATGAGACACAAGTTGAAACAAACATAGACAAAATCTTTTTTTTTTGTAGGTAATTGGCTGTGCTTAACTGAGTGGATAAAGGAGTATGTACTCCAATCTTGCTCGGTAGAAGAACTCACAACTTGTTGAAATTAGAGAGCAAGTCAATACAGCTTAAAAATGTGAAAGAATGGTAAGAATTTTTAAAATAAAAAATAAAAAATGCTTACTTTGTCCATTGAGGTACCACCATGTATGAGTGTTTGTTTTGTACTTGTCTCAAAGAGTGCAAGTACTATGATCTCATTCCATCATGAACCTACCAAATTTAGTCCTAAAATTATTCACCACTTTTGGATTTGAGAAGATTCTTTAGAATGCTTTCTTGTACCCTTCAACAACTTCATTGTCTTTATATGGTGTTGATCTCCTAGGGTAAGTATGTATTCTCAAGATATAATATTTGGGAGAGAATGCATATGCAAAGAGATGTAAGGGCATGGTCATCTTGTTCCAATAGTCAAGAATGACTTTTTCCACCCTTAGGAAAAATGTTTCTTTGAGGTTATTCTCCTTTGCTATTATGGACTTTATTTTTCTATCATGGAGTCCATGCCATCATAGATTTCTCCCAAACACGACCAATTTGTATAATCAAACTTGATTATACTCATGGTGGGCTCGGTGAAACTCAAGACGTAGTCCACATGAGCCCACCTATAATCATCTAGGATCAATGATTTGACCTTTTGGGCCCTCTGTGAATTTGATTGCCTCCACAGACTCATTGGTTGCTAATGACCATGATACTAAACACCTCTCCCACCTTCACAAATTGTCTCAAAATGATTGTGTGTGATGCCAAACGAGTCCCAAAAAGCTAGTGTAAAAAACAAGTCAATAAACAAATTAAAATTTAAATAAGTAAATATGTTATAAATTAAATTTAAAATAATATTGGAATTTCATAAATTTACCTTCAACAATTCCAAATTCGAGAAACTCTTGAAGATGCCTTGTGACATATGATGGTTTGTCATGAACATTTGGATCTCCTTGCCCTTGGTGTATATTTTTTTCGTCCACTCTGTCGGAGTTTCAATCATTTGCATCACCAAGTTGAGGGAGTGGGTAGTACATGGTGTCCAAAAAATGTGCTCAAACATTTCATCAACCAAAGCACCTCCTGCCTTGGAATTTTTTGCATTCTCTGTTATGATTTGGACAATATTCTCAACACCCACCATATCTATGGATTGAATGAGGATTATGGAAATGAAGTTTGCATCCTTCACTTGCCCCTCACAAAAACATTACCCCTTTAGGGGGCATTGCAATGATATTTATTGAAGGTTAGTTTTTACAATCTTTCCATCCATTTGAAATGGGCACTTTTGTTTCAACTTTCAACCCATGAATACTTGATTGGTTTTAGTGATGTCTCTACAATTTTTTCTTCTTTTGCCAATAAGGTGGTGCCTACCTACTCATAACCATGACTTGTATAACTAGAGGGTGTTTGATTGATTACCATCTCACCCTTTCCCACCAATATGGTGATCTCACTAGGCTGAAAGGAAGGTCATTGATGTAAATGTAATGTGCAATGCATTTATATGCATTGTCCCTTGACAAAATTCTGGACACCTCCTCTAATGAGCCCCTTTTGTGGGAAGAAATAGAGGGATCTTCTTCTTGAATAGACTATGTCTCCAAGAAAGGATGTGGGGCAACCACTATTGAAGGAAACCTACTTGGACCCTTTCTTTGCTGAAGGATGAGATTTTAATTTTGCTTTCTCATTCATATCATCAACGTCTTCATGTTTTGTAATATATGCCATAATTTGTTCCTTTGGTAACCCCTTCTTATTTTCTCCTTGACAAACTCTAATTCTTGGGCCGATTATAGCACTAAAGTGAGATTTCACTTGTCTATACGAGTTCTTATACTCGATCCCATAGTGAGTACAATGTCAAAGACAAACCCCATCTCCTGGAAGTTGTTTAATCACCATATCATATTTCCATAGAGGTGATGCTTGATCATAGTTGAAGTGTCTAACTATCTTTGGGGCCACAAAACTTGAACCAGTAGCCATTTTGAATAGATTGTTGTTATAAGAAATTTAAAAAAAAAATAAAAATGTAACCTTGGAGTACTTGAACTTAGAAAAATAAAAGAAAAACAAAAATCCAACCTTATAATAAATATACACATAATAAAAAAGAAAAACAATTAAAAAAATAAAATGTTTTTAAAAAAATCTTAATTTTTTTATTTGGAAAAACTTGAAAAAATTCTTCAAAAACTTGAAGGAATCTCAAAAAATACTTACCTTTGATTGATAGATATCCTTTGTGCAAGACAGTTGCTTCCCATGGCACCTATCAAATGTTTGTTGGCACCTTTGCAATCCTTCACCTTTCAAAAGAACTAGCTAGCTTCACAAATGAAAAAATGGCAAAGAGGAATGATATTAGTCATTTTTGTGCTTTGTGATTTTGAAATGAAGGATATTGGTCATTTTAGGGTTGACATTAACATTTTAGAGATTTTTAGACTTTTAAAATGTATTTTTTAAAGATAAAAAATGTTTTTTTTTAAATAATAATCATCTATGGGTATTTGGGCCTAGCTAGGAGCACCTAGGCAAATCACGGGATAGCCAGGGCACACCCCTACCACCTTAGGTCCAAGTTTTAGTGCTGGCTTTGGACTGAACGGGAGCAAAAGCAAGGATGGGACAGCCAAGGCACGCCCTTGCTACTCGGTGGTTCTTGTTGTGACATTTTCACACATTGCCCCATTGCAAATGGGGGCCCACCATTTTTTTTCTTTTTGTCATCATAGGTTGTTAGGCCAAGCTTCAAGTTGTTGAGTCTTGGGTAGTATCAAGCAGTCGATCAAGTCTCCTCTACAAATTGGGAATTGAGTCTCTTTGGAAACGAATTAAGTGAGTCAATCAACATGAAAATGAGGAATCATAGAAGGGTCAATTTGATAAACAAGATACATTGAGAACACTGAAATCAATCTCTAAGACTAGGAGTGATGAAATTTCATCAAAATTGAAAACAGAGAAATGAAGGTTCAAAACTAGAAAAATTGGTTAAGTAAAATTTTAGTGCAATTTCCATGCCATAGTGGAAATTATGCCAAAAACGGGCAATTTCCAAGCACCATTGGAAATTGTACCATTTCTCTTAGAGGTTGTCAAATAATAAAAATTGCACATTTTTCTTGATAAGATTGATAGATTGTTGAAAGCTAGCATTTCAAGTTTAAATGTTGATTGAAATTTCATGAGAAAAACTAGGAAAAATGATCATCATCATCAAAAAGTGCAATTTCCAGGCACCAGTAGAAATTGCACCATTTCTCTTTGAAAAAAGTGCACTTTCTGAGTATGAGTGGAAATTGTGCCTAGAAGGATTTTGACCTTGGTTCTTGCAAAAAAATCATCAAGGAAAACATGAAAATCTTTTGAAATCTTTGAAGAAATTTTGTGAAAAGTGTTATACTTAGGGCACACAATTGAGAGGGAGGGGGTGAATCAGTTGTGCAAAACTTTCTCCAATTTACACACTTAAATCTTCTTGGTGATTAGCAATATATTAAACATGAAACATAATGCATTCAAATCAAAAGTAGAAACTCATCAACACATAAGACACCAAGATTTTGACGTGGAAAACCTGGTTAAGGGAAAAACCACAGGGTGATTAACCCAAGAATGTATTCTCTGTTAGAAGAATAGAAAGAACAAAATGGCACTTGCCAATTAGGGGTCACTGCCCAAGCACACTGCTCACAAGAGTCTCACTACCTACAAGAGACACACTGTCTACAAAGAAATAAGTATCACCTTCATGAACTGGAGAATAGCATCTTCACCATGCTTGAATCAGTTCCATTTAAGCCCAATACATCTGCTCTGCCTTTCGCACTCCTCCTCGCTACCACACACTCATCTCCACAAGACACACTTTGGAAAGACTTCACAATCCCTTATTTATACAAGGCATCGACTTAGGAATAATCATCTAGGTCGACAAACATCTACAAGATCATCCAGAAGACGTGTAATACATCCAGTCGGCCAATCTCAGGAAGAACACCATCATCCAGTGGTTATTCTTCAAATGCACACTCTAACTTCAATGCGGACCACCAACATGAATTGGACACGATCCAAGGATCACCACAACCTTACCCAAATCACTTGAGAACATCCACACTTCATCTTCTTGCTAGAATTCTCCTCTCCTTCATCTGGAGCTTTACGAACACAGTCTGTCATTACTATCACAAAAGAATAGGTTCTTCTGAACCTTCAAACCACAAACCAATCGAGTTGACACTTCACACGGATGTCCTCATCACCCCCTCAAATCCGCAGAATGGGATATTGCATTACCAAATCTCACCGGACCTATCTGTGTCACTCTATCACCTCTGAACACCTGCTAGAGCCAGTTCTACTTGAGTGGCCATAACTTCTTTAGATCTTCATACGGACCTCTAAAAACTTGACTGGATCATCTCAAGACTCATATCTACAAACCCTTTGAACCGCAACCTCTGATTTGCATCTTAGCTGGGATCTCCACTTCACTGTCTCCATTGCTTCTCTCTGCTCATCCAATCCTTCTCATTAATGCAGCATGAGTATGTTGACATCAATGACAACACCAATTAGGCCCATACTTGCAACAATCTCCCCCTTTGTCATTGATGGCAACATATGATGTGAAAAAACATCAAGACCAGAACTTCTCCTTACTGTCACTACTCCCCCTATCAACAACAACCATTCACATGTCTTCTCTTCCTTTACTGCTCCCCCTTTGATCATCAACCACTTGTTTTTCACATGTCTTCTCTCCCCATTTGACATCAATGACAAAGGGCTCATACTTGCAATTCCAACACTATAGAATCATACCTGCTGCTCCCCTTGAGTAGCAACTCCTATCAATCTGGATCACAAGATATGATTGTGATATCCACCAGACTTATGCACCTCAGTGCACCTTAGTTCATAACCGGAGGGGTAATAACCCCGAACTTCTCCCTGAGATACTCAAAAGAGTCCTTAGGTAGAGGTTTAGTAAAGATATCTGCAATTTGATCCTTGGAGGGCACAAACTCCAATCTGACTTCATTCTTGTTCACTTGTTCTCTCAAAAAGTGAAATTTGATAGATATATGCTTAGTCTTAGAATGCAACACCGGATTCTTAGATATATTTATAGCACTTGAATTATCATAGAAGATTGTGATAGGCTCCTCATACTCTACTTTAATATCTCTTAGCATCTGCTTCATCCACAAAACTTGAGTGCAACTACCTGCTGCTACAATGTATTTTGCTTCAGTTGTAGACAGGGATATTGCCTCTTGTTTCTTCCTTAGCCAAGAAACCAATCTCTTTCCCAAAAAGAATGCTCCACCACTGGTACTCTTCCAGTCATCCACATCTCCTGCCCAATCTACATCTATATATGCATGAAGAGAGAAATCATGATCTCTAGGATACCACAAACCATACTCAACTGTTCCTTTTAGATACTTAAAAATCCTTTTGATTGCCATGACATGAGATTCTCTGGGATTAGCCTAGAATCTCGCAACAAGACCAACAACCTACATTATATCTGGTCTAGTTTGAGTGAGATACAACAATCCTCCAATCATTGATCTGTACTTTATCTGGTCTGCCTTAGGAGAGTCATCATCTTTGCTCAACTTACATCCAGTTGCCATGGGAGTATTCATTGGCTTTGAATCTTCCATTCCAAATTTCATCAACAATTCTTTCACATATTTGGTCTGAGAAATAAAGATTCCTTTCTTTGTTTGAGTAATTTGCAAACCCAAGAAGAAATTCATTTCACCAAGCATTGACATCTCAAACTCACTTTTCATTTGATTTGTAAAAGTTTTACACATACTATCTCTTCCTCCAAAGATGATATCATCAACAAATACTTCAAAAATAAAGATGTTTTCATGATCAATTTTGAAATATAAGTTACTGTCAGCAGTACCTTTGTTGAAACCAATCTTCAAAAGATGTTTGTCCAATCTTTCATACCAGGCTCTTGGGGCTTGCTTTAGCCATACAGTGCCTTCTTCAACTTGCAGACCATATCACCATGCTCAAATAATTGAAATCCATTCGGTTGTTCAATGTACACTTCTTCTTCTAAGTCACCATTCAAGAAAGCAGACTTGACATCCATCTGATACACCTTGAAATCCTTGAAGGTAGCAAATACAAGAAATAATCTGACTGCTTTAATTCTTTCTACCAGAGCAAAAGTTTCTTCAAAATCAACTCCTTCTATTTGAGAATAGCCCTTGCAGACCAGTCTGGCTTTATTTCTTATTACTTCACCAACTTCATTTAGTTTGTTCCGGAAGACCCATTTGGTTCCAATCACATTCTTGTTTCTAGGCCTGGGAACAAGATCCCAAGTGTGATTTTTCTCAATTTGCATCAACTCTTCCTCCATTCCTTTGGTCCAGTTTTCATCATTGCATGCTTCATTTATTGTCTTAGGTTCAATCTTTGAAATTAGACAATATTCATCTAAATTTTGAGCAATTTTCCTTCTAGTTTGCACACCTTTTCTTTTGTCACCTATGATCTGATCTTTAGAGTGGTTTAGTCTTACATACCTTGGAACTTTGGGAGTTTCTTGCACTTCTGCTTCTTGATCAGGCTCATTCAGACCTATTCCTTCTTCCTGATTTACTGGATCAGTTTGAATTTGACTTTCAGAAGAGGATTGAACTCCTTGAACCAAAACACCATTATGATCATCTTCATCATATTCGTAAAACCTTGAGGATTTCTCTATTCCCTCATCAACCTTCACATTTGTACTTTCTATCATCTTTCTTAGTCTCTTGTTATAACATCGATATGCTTTGCTTTGAGTAGAGTAACCCAAGAATATTCCTTCATCACTTCTAGCATCAAACTTGCCTAGATCTTCATCTCTTTTGATGTAACATTTGCTACCAAAGACTCTGAAATATCTTACAGTAGGAGTAATGCCAAACCAAAGTTCACAAGGGGTCTTACCGGTATTGCTTCTGATTTGAACTCGATTGAGAGTATAGACTACAGTGCTGATAGCTTCTCTCCAATAGATCTGAGGAACATTTTCTTCCATCATCATGGTCCTAGATGCTTCCTGGATGGTCCGGTTCTTTCTCTCCACTACTCCATTCTGTTGTGGAGTCCTAGGTGTAGACAACTGTCTCTTAATTCCATGTTTCTCACAGAACTCTATGAACTCACTTGATGTGAATTCTCCACCTCTATCAGACCTCAGACATTTCAACTTTAATCTTGTTTCATTCTCTACCATAGCCTTGAATATTTTGAATTTCTCAAGAGCTTCTGATTTCTCCTTTAGAAAGGTTACCCACATCATCCAGGAATAGTCATCAATTAGCAGCATGAAGTATCTATCACCTTGAATACTCCTGGTTCTTACCGGACCACAAAGATCAGTGTGAACTAAGTCCAATAATCCGGTAGAAGACAGTTCCTTGCTTTTGAATGTGACTCTTCTCATCTTACCCAACTGACATTCCTTGCACAAGTTGTTGTAGGTTTCATCAATTTTGGAAGATCTCTTACAGCCTGAGTATTGCTTATCTTGATGATATTATCAAAATTTACATGACACATCCTTCTATACCATAACCAACATTGATCAACTTGAACAAATAAGCAGTTTTTACTAGTACCAACCGAGTGGAAGATATTACCTTTAGTTTAAGTACCGGATGCAATCTCTGTTCTGAAACTTTCAAAGATTTTGCATTTTCCATCCTTGAATCAGAGATCATAGCCTTTGTCCACCAACTATCCAACACTGAGAAGATTGTGCTTCAAACCTTCAACATATAGTACATTACTAGTTTTGTTTCTTCCATGAAAAGAAATAGTTCCTCTTCCTCTAATTCTACCAGCAGAATTGTCACCAAACTTTACCACTCCTCCTTCATACCTTTCTAAATCTACAAACTTATTTTTGTCACCTATCATATGGTGAGAGCATCCACTATCAATGACCCAATCATCCTTCTCTTCAATTTGGGTAGCTACAACTCTTTCCATAGTCTTAAGATTGATAGATACAGAGGGCAAGATTGACAGATACAGAGGGCATTGGATCTTCTTCCTTGATGGCAATGAACACCCATTCATTTCTGGATTTGTTTCCTATCTCTGATTCATCATCTGTTACTCCTTCATTATCATCATCTTCATGTACATAGTAACAGTTCTTTTGGAACCTTGGCTTGTTAGGATTTTGCCTTGAAAATCTTTCAGGACACCTTGAGGCAAAATGACCAATCTTATTGTAGTTAAAACATTTAAAAGGTAATTTTCCTTCATACTTACCAGATCCTCTTGGCAGCCTCTTTGCAATAAGGGCTTCAAGTTGAGCAATTTCTACTTCTTCTTCCAGATCTTTTCTTGCTTTTTCATACCATGACAATTTCCTTGAAGAATTCTCTCCTGAATCAAACCTTTGTTTACCTTTAACAGAGGCACTGGCTTTGAATGCAGATTCAGTCTTGGGGGGGTTATCTCCAAACTCTATCATTTCAAATGCAGCCAATTTCCCAGCCAATTGATCTCTTGTGGTAGTTGTATGGGCTCTGAATTCTTCAATGGCAGCAGCCTTGATTTTGTAAGAAGCAAGAAGGGATCTGAGAATTTTACCAACAATCTCATTTTCATCCAAGACTCCACCAGCATTTCTAATTCCATAAACCAGCTCATTCACTCTTGGCATAAAAGTGGTAATATTTTCATCATCTCTCATCTTCAGTTTTTCAAATTTCCCCTTTAGACTCTATAACCTTGCACATTTAACATACTGGTCTCCTTCATGAAAAAGATTCAATTTATTCCAGATCTCAAAGGTAATTGGTAGGTCAATAACATTTGAGAGCTCTGAGTCAGATAATGTGCTTAGAAGAGCCTCTTTGGTCCATAGATTGTTTTCAGCATCTGTGATTTCATTTAGGGTTGTCGGATCACCCTGTGGAGGTACATACGCTTTTGTAACCATGGACCAGTACGCCATTCCCATACACTGCAAGTGACATTTCATATGACCTTTCCAAAGAGAAAAGTTGGTTCCATCAAACTTCAGACTATCCTTCTTGTAAGACGACATCTTGGATCTCCTCAAGCGGTTAAGCTTCTTTTAGAGGAACTTGGTTCTAATACCAATTGTTAGACTTAGGGCACACAACTAAGAGCGTGGGGGGTAAATCAGTTGTGCAAAACTTTCTCCAATTTACACACTTAAATCTTCTTGGTGATTAGCAGTATATTAAACATGAAACATAATGCATTCAAATCAAAAGTAGAAACTCATCAACACATAAGACACCAAGATTTTGACGTAGAAAACCTGGTTAAGGGAAAAACCACATGGTGATTAACCCAAGAATGTATTCTCTGTTAAAAGAATAGAAAAAACAAAATGGCACTTGCCAATTAGGGCTCACTACTCGAGCACACTCCTCACAAGAGGCTCACTGCCTACAAGAGGTTCACTGCCTACAAGAGGCTCACTGCCTACAAGAGGCTCACTACCTACAAGAGACACACTGTCTACAAAGAAATAAGTATCACCTTCATGAACTAGAGAATAGCATCTTCACCATGCTTGAATCAGTTCCATTTAAGCCCAATACTTCTACTCTGCCTTTCGCACTCCTCCTCGCTACCACACACTCATCTCCACAAGACACACTTTGGAAAGACTTCACAATCCCTTATTTATACAAGGCATCAACTTAGGAATACTCATCTAGGTCAGCAAACATCTACAAGATCATCTGCAAGATGTGTAATACATCCAGTCGGCCAGTCTCAGGAAGAACACCATCATCCAGTGGTTATTCTTCAAATGTCCACTCTAACTTCAATGTAGACCACTAACATGAACTGGACACGATCCAAGGATCACCACAACCTTACCCGAATCAATTGAGAACATCCACACTTCATCTGCTTGCTAGAATTCTCCTCTCCTTCATTTGGAGCTTTAAGAACACAGTCTGTCATTACTGTCACAAAGGAATAGGTTCTTCTGGACCTTCAAACCACGAACCAATCGAGTTGACACTTCATACGGATGTCCTCATCACCCCCTCAAATCCGCAGAATGGGATAGTGCATTACCGGATCTCACCGGACCTATCTATGTCACTCTGTCACCTCTAAACACATACCAGAGCCGGTTCTACTTGAGCAGCCATAACTTCTTCAGATCTTCATGTGGACCTTTGAAAACTTGACTGGATCATCTCAAGACTCATATCTACAAACCCTTTGAACTGCAACCTCTGATCTGCATCTTAGCTGGGATCTCCACTTCACTGTCTCCATTGCTTCTCTCTACTCATCCAATCCTTCTCATTAATGCAGCATGAGTATGTTGACATCAATGACAACATCGGTTAGGCCCATACTTGCAACAAAAAGGTCTAGAAAATCACTGAGGAAACTTAGAAAAAATACCAATCATGAATTGAAATTAGCGCAATTTCCATGCATAGGTGGAAATTGTGCCAAAAAAGTGTTGCAAATATGTGCCTAAGTGGTGTTGTCATTGATGTCAACATATCCTTGTTTCCATTGGTGTCAACTGTATCCTATTTTGTTGCCTGTTTTAGAAGATTGAAATGTTGAGGATATTGAGAAAATTGATGAGGATCAAAGTATGCAGACCATATGGATAAATAGATGATTGTCTGAAGAAGCTCCAGTTAATATTTGAAGGGTTCGCATGAAGATTTGAAGAAGCTATGGCAATCTGAGTACAACCAGGTTTTGTTGTGTTTAGAAGAGACAGAGTGATAGTAAAGTGGTCTAGATTGCTCCGTAGTGAAATATATTGATATGCAGATCTAGAGGCATGTTTGGGAAGTCAGTGTGTATCATCAACTCAAGTGGTTTGTGGTATGGAGGTCCACAAGCAATCCTTCTAGTGTGACAGTCATGAGAGGCAGTGTTCTTGAGGTTCCAGATGAAGATGCAACTGATTCTGATGATTTGGAGGAGTGCAGATGTTCTTGTTGATTTCAATGTGCTTGTGGAAGTCTCTGGATCATGTGACTATTGTGTTGGAGGTCCGCATTGAAGATGGAGCTTGTTGGTGAAGATTTTCTTGTTGGTGTTGTTCTTCCTAGTCTTGGCCAACTGGATGATTCAAGTGTGTTGCAGATATTCTAAGAGCAATTTTTTGGAGCATGGCATGTTGTTGGAGGAAGATATGAGTCCCAGTTATGTTTGGCCAATAGTATAGTGATTCGTATTAAGTCACATATTTGTAGTGCTAACCTTGATGTTCATTTCAAGGTTGATGAAGGATATAAAGGCATGTAGATGAGTTGTGAAAAAGCATCCTTGTGCGAAACAATCAAATCCAAAGAAAGGATCAGAGGTAGAGTAGAGAAAAGGAGGAGCAGAGGAACAAGAATAGTAAAGGATGAAGTAATAGTGAAGAAGTATTTTGGAAAAGAGCATAAGTTTTTGTGAGCATTCAATGAGACTGAACCAGGCATAAACAAGATGCTATTTCTCAGTTAGTTCTTTCTGTATCAAACATAAATCTTTGTAGGCAGTGAGCCCTAAGGAAAGTGCCTTTTCATTTCATTTTAAGTAATTTTAATAGGGTACAAATCTTGTGGGTTAACCCCCACCATGGTTTTCCCTTAACTGGGTTTCCATGTAAAAATCCTAGTGTTATGTGTGTTCAATTTTTTTCTGCTCATGTATTGTTGATTCATGCTTTAAAGTTTACATATTTAATCTAATTGCAAGTTGATAAAGAAGGTTGAAATAAGAAAAGGCTAAGTTTGTGGGACAATTGGTTCACCCCTCCTCTCAGTGGTTCGGACTAGTTCCAACAATTGGTATTAGAGTGAGGTTCCTCTAAAAGAAGCTTAACCGCCCGAGGAGATCCAGGATGTCGACCTATAACAAGAATAGTCTGAGATTTGATGGAACAAATTACTCTGTTTGGAAGAGTTGCATGGAGTGCCATTTACAATGCACGGGTGATGCCTATTTCGTGATAACTAAGGATGAGTATAATCCTCCAAAGAAAGGTCCTTCAACTCTAGATGAACTCAAAGATGCTAAAAATAACCTTTGAGCTAAAGAAGCCTTGTTAAGTGCCCTGACTGATTTAGAAATGACAAATGTCTTTAGACTAAAAACTGCTCATGATATCTGGAAGAAGTTGGAGAATCTTTATGAAGGTGATGAATATGTCAAATGTGCCAAGCTACAAAGTCTAAGAGGAAAATTTGAAAACCTAAGGATAAGTGAAGATGAAAACATCACAATCTACATGCAAAAGGTAAATGAACTTGTGTGTGGTATCAGGTGTGCTGGTGGAACTTTGGAAGAATCAGAGATTGTGGCAAAAGTGCTTAGATCTTTACATGATTCATACAAACATAAGCTTGCTAGTATAGAAGAGATCAAGACTGTCTCAAAAGTTACAAGAGATCAATTGGTTGGCAAAATTTCAGCTTTTGAATTAAGTGAGTTTGGTGATTCTCTTCCTAAATCTGAATCTACATTCAAAGCCAGTGTTCATGTGAAGCAAAGATGTGATCTAGGTGAAAGCTCTTCAGAAAGATCAAATAGATTTACTAAGGCAAGGAAGGATCTTGAAGATGATAAAATTGAGTTTGCAGAACTTGAAGCTCTAATTGCCAAAAGAATACCAAGAGGATCCGATAAGTATGAAGGAAAGTTGCCATTCAAATGTTTTTCTTGTAATAAGATTGGTCATTTTGCCTCAAGATGTCTGGAGAAATTTTCAAAGCCAAACCCTAACAGAAATAAAAGTCAGAAGAAATGTTACTATGTCCAAGAAGCTAAAGAAGGAATCACAGATGATGAATCTAATCATGGAGGTTCCACTGAAGGTGATTGGGTGTTCATTGCTATCAAAGAAGATGATCTGATGTCTATTGAATCTGCTAGTTGTGCAAATGTGGAAATTGCCTTAGCTGCTCAGGTTGTTGAAAAGGATGAATGAGTCATTGATAGTGGATGCTCTCATCATATGATCAGTGATAAAAGTAAGTGTGAGGGGGAGAATGTGAGTTAGTCAAATAAATGAAAATATACAAAACCCAAACACCAATGGAAGTTGAAAGCAAAGAGGAATCAAACCAAGACAAGTAAGAACATACTTACAAACTCTTTTACCTATCGTTTTCTATTGTTTGCCTATCTTTCTTTGATCTTGATTGTGAAGCCCTCAGAAGCTTTCCTTGCTTGCTTGCTTGTTTGAAGATGACAAAGGAAGAATGGCCTTGATACCTGTTTGTGTTGAATGTGAGCTTCAACAACACAATAATGGAGGATACTCGAAATGGAGAGAAGAAGAGAGAATGAGAGAAATTTTGGTATAGTGATTGTGCAAAATGAAGTTCCTCTCTAATGGCTTAGAAGAGGGTTCTATTTATAGATTTTCTGAAAATAGAATGGAGGGTGAGGATCAAAGGATGAGATCAATGGCTCTATTTTTTTGTGAATCTTTAATTCATAATAGGTGAATTAAAAAAAATTTATTTGAGAATAGTCGATTATGACAATTGAATTAAATATCCAATTGGGGAAGGCTAGTGGGGAATATTGAATTAAATATTCAATTGGTGAAGGCTAGTGGGGAACATTAAATTAAATATTCTATTTGTGAAGGCTAGTGGGGAACATTGAATTAAATATTCTATTTGTGAAGGCTAGTGGGGAACATTGAATTAAATATTCCATTTGTGAAGGCTAGTGGGGAACATTGAATTAAATATTCAATTTGGTGGAGGATAATTGATTTAAAGATTTATTTTGGAAAATGGAGGATATTAGCTAATTAAATATTAAGAATATTTAATTATATGTGCAACATGGTGAGGTGGATTGATGAGGTGGATTTTACACTTTAGACTTTAGAAGAATTTAGGGAATTTAATTGATGTGAGACATAAGAAGAATTTAGGGAATTTAATTAAATAAAATGACTTTATTTAATTATGGGATAATGAGCCAATTAAATAAATTTATAATATTTATTTAATTGACAGAAGAAAATAAGAATTAAGATAAATATTAAAATATTTACTTAATTCAACCTGAGCCAATTTTAGATGTATACATTTTGCCCCTCTTTGAAGCAGTGTGTTTTATCACGTTGTTTCAAAGAATAAGAATTTTTGACCGTGATACATGCCCCAGTTTGCCCCTGGTACAAGTTTAACGATAGGATGCCCCCTCGGGAGATTGGATGGGAGGAAGACAATAGGGCGTGAGACAGACAATCTCACGAAGAAGAAGGCGAAAAAATGGGTTAGGATGGAGAAAAATGGGGTATGGTTCGGAGAAACAGCCATGGGAAGTAGTCAGAGAGTCTTACAGTCAGATATGGGTCCCTTGCTATATATATGAGTTGGGTCCACACAATCTATTCATTTGTACACTTGTCCATAGTTGATTTGTCCTCTGGAGAGCTTAGGAGAGCATGGTAGCCTGAGAGATGGATATTCCGCGCGAGGAGCATCGGTTTGAGAGGATTCGACGGTTTGATCAGCCAGCAGAGGCAGGACCCCTGGTATGTAGTTCTTCAAAACTTGTCGAAAGTTAATTTTTGTGCATATTAATGGCTAGGAAAACCATCTAGGACAAATGCGCAAAAACCCTAGTTTTGCACATATGCGCGCCTAAATTGCACATATGTTCCGAAACTGCACATTTACGCTGCGAAATGGTGCATTTGCTTATTTTACGCATTTGTTTCCTAAATGTGCGCATTTGTTCTTGTTGCGCATTTGAGCGTTGAAATGGTGCATTCGTGCTGAAGTTGCACATATGTGCTGTGAATCTACGCATATGATAGTATTACGCATGCGAGTTATGGAATGGCGCATATGTTGGGAAGTTGCGCATTTGCTATAATAGGTTGCGCATGTGCCAGAATGGCGCATACGCGTGAGGAAGTTGCGCATTCATGGTGAAGTTGTGCTTTGGGTATGAAATGGTGCATTTGCCACCTGGATTGGCACATTTGCACTTTAGGCAAATCAGTTGACTTAACAAAATTAACCCAATTGGCATCCTGATTGATGCGTCAATTGATTAGCAATCTCTGAGATTGCTGAGAATCGAGTCGAGAGATGATATGTTGTTTTGATTAATTTGATGTGTTGAGCCATTGATAGGATAGCTTGATTGCTTGGAGTAGGTTTTTGATATGGATTTGGATTTTACTGACAGTATGCGTTTCTTGGTTGTAGGAGGATATTCAGGATGTTCTGACATTGCGAGAGTTGTTCCCGTTGTTGTTGTTGCAATAGTATATGCTGACCAAGATGGATCAAGAGGCTCTAGGTGCTATGGGTTTGTATCATGTGCTCTTCATGCCTGAGGTTCGCATGAACCGGGTGATGGTGACTGCAGCCGTGGAGCGATTCCACAGTGAGGATGGGACCTTCCATCTTCCAACGGGGGAGATGGCCATTACTCTGGAGGATGTTTATCAAATTCTGCACCTCCCTGTTCAGGGAGAGTTGGTTGAGTATGAGTCATAGCATGACACTGGGCTGGAGGAGTGCAGGTGTGTTTTTTATGATCCCAAGTTGGCAGGGGAGGAGATCTCGTGGCAGGACATGCATGACTGCTATGACTACTTCCTAGGCATAGTGGCTAGACTAATCAGTGGCGTAGTATGCCCCGATAGGAGAGTGCACGACTTCCCCATTGGCTGGGGACGGGTCCTGGAGAGTATGATCACCGATGGGACCCAGTATGCATGGGGTGTGTGCGTGCTTGCACACCTATACAGAGACCTGCATCAGGTGGTGTACCACCGAGGCTCTGGTTTAGCGACAAGTGCGTCGCTCTTACAGTTTTGGTTGTGGAAGCACATTGCTATCACATGGCTGATCTGTGTATTTCAGAGGCAGAGGGGTGAGCCCTATAGTTACGGTTATGCAGGTGTGATTTCTTAGCATAGGCTGGGGAGGCTTGAGTACTGGAGGCATGATTTTAATGGTATGGATGCAGTTGTCTGGAGGCCGTACCTTGACTGCGAGGTATGGGAGGATGAGGCAGATGAGCTCCCTTATTGTTTCCAAACGAGGTGGCTGATTGGTTAGACTTGGTTCATTTTGGAGCAACAGATTGTCAGCCGAGTGCAGAGACAGTTTGGTCATGTGCAGGGTAGATCGCAGGGCGAGGTAGGCTTTGCCAGGACATACGCCGAGCGGTATAGGTGGGGTCCTATGGCTTCTTATGAGGAGGCATTGGCCGATTTTTGGCAGATTCCTTATGCAGCCTGGCCAATGTAGAAAGACATAGTAGATGCTGGCATGACGCCAGACTATGAGGAGTGGTTTGTAGCACATCCGTTTCCACGCTACTCAGGTCCTAGAGAGGTAGCTCCTCATATAGATGAGGGCGACTCAGATGGAGGGGGTGGAGGTGGCAGGGGGAGGGGTGGACAACGGAGGAGGAGGAGAGATCAGGGAGATGATGGGAGACAAAGACAGAGGCAGAGAGTCAGAGAGGGGCTTGTGGGGCAGCAGGCAGTGGGACAGGCATACGTTCAGGTGCCAGTGCAGCCAGGGATAGCCCAGAGATAGATGTCGCCACCTCGGCAGGTGCCAACACAGCAGGTGGCACAGGCTACATAGGTATAGGTGCCAGCATAGCAGGTGGCACAGGCTGAGCAGGCTCCATAGCCTGATGTGCAGCAGCAAGTTCTGGTTTCTTTACAAAGCCAGATTAGGCAGCTGAGGGCTCATCTGAGAGCTATGGAGTCATGGCGAGATGCAGATGCGACTCAGATATCTGAGTTGAGCAGGGAGAGAGATGCAGCCTTAGCTAGTATGCGGGCTATGAGAGCAGAGCAAGATGTAGCCTTGATGGCCATGGGTACCGATGGGACCTCCAGCTTCTTGGTGGCACAGGTGCAGTAGTCCTAGGCCTAGGTAGTGCAGTTGCAGAGTGATCTGACTAGAGCTCAGGCATAGACTCAGTATTACCGGGGTTTATATCACGGTGCCATGCCAGCGAGTCAGAGAGCCTCGAGTTTTCAGAGCCAGTCAGAGGCAGCGCAGAGAGTAGGTGGGTCTTGGTCTGTGGGCTCAGTGAGGGGCCCACCGCCGTCAAGGGTGGATAGAGGAGAGGCTAGTGTCGGGAGTAGTGTTCCGCAACAGTAGGGTTAGACAAACGCAGATACTTGTACCAATTTTTGATCACATTGTAGTACACTTTTGACAAATGGCTGAGATAGCCAACATATGTACTTATTATTTTCTGAGACATGTATCACCATTTGTATACATTTATGGCATGGCTCTGGGTTTGGACAGAGATCTTTGATATATTGTACATTTGGACATGATGTTTTTGTTTCCTTGATCTATATGGATGGGCTATATGTGTGATGCGTTGATGTTTATATGCTATGGATGCACGCTATTTTATGATGTCTTATATGTTATGCATACTAGATGGATGTTTAGAATGCTTTTCTGAGTTATGCAAATGCTAATGTGTATGGATATGGTTATGCAGTTTGATATGTATGTGACCTATGTTTTTTATTTTCTTTTGATATGATGTATAGATGCACAATGTATATGGATGATCTAAAAATGTATGGAAATTGATCTCATGGACCTATTGTGTATGCAAATGATGTAATCATGCAAATGGCTATCTCATGTGATGTGATATGCCACTTATATGCTATGTGTTTGATATGTCCAGATGTACTCAATCGACACAAAAATGATATAAACGAGTGGAATAGAAGAAGACATGGAGAAATACTGACTTTCATTTTGATATACTGCAGGGTTTGCATTATTGTGTGGATGATATGGAGTTGCTAGATATGAGATGGATGCAGATACGGATTTGTCATCTTTGCAAGTCTTTTGCTTTCATCATTGGGCACTTTTTGGTATTTTTCATTTTTTTTTTTGAAATGTGGTAAGAGAATACAAGCATCTAGGTATAGTTAGACCTAGATGTCCTGAGTATCCTTTACCTAGATTTTGATATAGCAAGTTGATACAAGCATCTATCCAAAATTGAATCTAGATGACCTGAGTATTTCTTGCATTTCAATAGACAAGGATTGCCCCGTTTCATGTTTAGACCTCGGAGTCCTCGATGATCTTTTGCCGATCATGTCATTAGACATAAGTCATCACATTACTAAAGTTTAATCCACAAGCAATAGACAAAGAAAAATTATGTCCCCATCATAGCATCTCTAGCTGTTGGCATCCTTGAGTAGCATAGGAAGACATAATTGACGAAAATTCAAGACCTTGTAAGTTAACCTGTTGACAAAACATTCTTGCATTAGATGTGTCTTTTTGCCATAATTGAGATAAAATTGTTTTGAGTGTTTCGATATGGTGCTTTGTTTTGTTTTTGTTTTAGACAAGTTGATGTTATACGTCGAGAACTTTGTTCTAGGTGTCTAGTGAAAGTATCGCAATCCTTTATTGGTATCTCGTTGAGAACGATGGCATTCAAGAACCCAAATCCACAACTAGGTCAAGGAGTTGCCCCCAGTTTAGACCCGGATCGACTTATTATGGGTGAGATGACGACAGATGTGGAGAGATGGACCCTAAGGGACTGACCTAGTGCCTCGGGGGCTCATTACTAAATGGCCTTGCCTATGTGACGACGCAGAGGCAACGTAGTTTGGGGTGAACCCTGATGGACCTAAGACCTAGGTGATGGTGGATCTATAGAAATGGTATGGACTTAGATAGATAGAAAGACCAGATATGGGACTGACGGGACTGTGGAGCCTTGGGGGTGCATTAATAATGGCCTTGCCTATGTGATAGCTCAAAGGCGATGTAGTTCAGGATTTGGTTCAAAGGACTATTTTGGTGTGATGGAGACAAGAGTCAAATGAAGTCGACATAGATGGAGGGAGTGGTTTGTCGCAGATAGCACCTGTGTACCAGGTTTTCACCACTTACTTTTATTTGCATGCGCAGCCAAAAGTACACATGATGCCTATTTGCCAGATTTTCATCATGGTACCGATCCTTTTGTTATTTTTCCATTTTTTTGATATTTTTGTTCTATTTTTTATTACTTTTTCAATTTTTTTTATTTTTTTAGGACTCCCTTACATCGGGGTTTTCAGGTATAGAACTTGTGAAGATGCATGCTGTTGACAAGATCATCAAAGAGTTCACCTTCAGATGTGGCCAATTGATATGCCCCCGATCCATAGGCTGCAATGACGACATAAGGACCTAACCAGTTGGGTTCAAACTTTCCTTTCTTTTCTCTATCTGGTTGATTTCTGGGGTTCTCTCTGAGGATGAGATCACCAACTTGGAAGACTCGGGGCTTTACCTTATGATTGTAGATTTTAGACATTCTTTGCTGATATGCTTTTAGGTGGTTAAAGGCTTGTTGCCTTCTTTCTTCCAGCAGTTCTAACTCTTGCAGTCTAGTGACTCTGTATTGTTCATCGGAGATGAGGCCTCTTAATGAAACTCGCAAGCATGGGATCTCGACTTCAATGGGCAAGATGGCTTTAGCTCCATAGACCAGGGAGTATGGTGTTGCACCTGTGGGTGTGCGGATGCTTGTGCAGTAGGCCCACAACAAGGGATTTAGTTGAACATGCCAATCACAGCCGGCATCATTAATAGTCTTTTTCAAGATTTTTAGTATGGTTTTATTTGATGCCTCTGCTTGACCGTTGCCTTGGGGGTAATACGGGGTGGAAAAGCGGTGTTGGATGTGGAATTTGTCACATAGTTCCCTGACATCCTAATTTTTGAAGGGTCGTCCATTATCCGTGAGAATGGATGAAGGGATACCATAGAGATAAATGATATAGTTTAAGATGAATGAGGCAATTTGTTTGCCGGTGATGTTGGCTAAGGGCATAGCTTCAATCCATTTCGTGAAGTACTCAGTTGCAGTGATTATGAACTTGTGTCCGCTGGATGAAGGGGGGTGAATCTTGCCTACTAAGTCGAGTCCCCACTGATAGAATGGCCAAGGAGTTGTCAATGGTTGTAGCTCCTGCGCTGGTGCATGTATCAAGTTCCCATCGATTTGGCATTTCTTGCACTTCTTGACAAACTGATAACAGTCTTGTTCCATGGTCGGCCAGTAGTACCCAGTGTGCATGAGTTTCTTGGCTAGGGTAGAACCAATAGAGTGGGTCCCATATAAACCATCGTGTATCTCACTCAGGGCAGTTTGATATTCCTCCCTATCGAGACATCTAAGGAGAGTACCATCGAGACCTCTGTGATATAGGGTATTAGCAAAAATGGTATAATGGGATGCTTGCTGGATAAAGGTTCTTTTCTAGTTATTGGAGAGATTTGGTAGGAGGGTGTTCTCTTTGAGATAGGTGAATATTTTACCGTATAGGGGGGAATCTGCTCCAATAATGTGGCAAATAATGTGGGATTATGGGGTATCATACGCAAGACAAGATACTGGCTCTACCAAGAACTCGTAACACGATTGGTTGTCTGGGATATCCAGGAGAGATGTGATAGTTGCCATTGCGTTTGCAGCTTTGTTTTCTATCCATGGTATCTGCTAAAAAGAGATCTGGTCAAAGTATCCTTTGAAGTCATCTACCATCCATTTGTAAGGGATCAATTTTTCATCCTTTGTTTGGTAGTCGTCATTTATTTGATTTATGACCAATTGTGAATCCCCATACACCTGTAGCTCTTTGATATTCCATTCTGCGGCTAGCTTGACACCGATGACTAGTGCTTCATACTCTGCCACGTTGTTAGTACAAGGAAAGAGTAGCATGTATGACTTTGGGATAGTGTCGCCATTAGGTGTAATCAACAAGATACCTGCCCCCGATCCATGCTGAGTGTATGAGCCATCAAAGTATAGTTTCTAGGTTGCTGTATTGATGTGGAATATAGATTCATCTGGAAACTCGAAGCTTAGAGGGCTATTATCTATTAGGGGGGCGTCTGCCAGCTGATCTGCAAGCGCTTGTCCTTTGATTACTTTTATGCCTGCATATTCAATGTCAAACTCACTAAGAAGCATGACCCATTTAGATAATCTACCTGTTAGAGCTACTTTGTTGAGCAAGTATTTTAGTGGATCGATTTTGCTATTATTCTGACAGAGTGTGACAGCAGGTAATGTCTCCATTTTTGGGAGGCAAAGACCACAGTGAGACATGCTCTTTCGATGGGTGTATATTGTAGCTCATACCCAACAAGCGTTCGACTGATATAATATATGGCCTATTCTTTCCCTTCATAGTTGTGTTGGGACAAGATAGCTCCTAGGGCTATTGGCGTAGCTGAGATGTATAGTAATAGAGGCTTACCCTGAATTGGAGGCATCAACATAGGTGGTTTCGCTAGATATTCTTTTAATAGCTGAAACGCTTGCTCACATGACTCGCTCCATTTAAAAGTGACATTCTTATGTAGCAGATGGGAAAATGGGTGGCACTTGTTTGCCAACTGAGCGATGAACCTTCTGATGGCTTGCAGTTTTCCTTGCAAGGACCTTAACTGAGTGAGATTCTTGGGAGGTGGCATTTCCATGATGGCTTTCACTTTAGCTGGATCAACCTCAATCCCATTTGCCGACACGATGTACCCTAGCAGCTTACCTGAGGTAACCCTAAATACACACTTCCTTGGATTGAGGCGGACCTTGAACTATTCTAGTCTTGTGAATATTTTTATCCAGTACTGCTAAATGTCCTTCTCTTGTAAGTGATTTTGCTAGAATATCATCAACATAATCTTCCATTATGGTGTGCATCATATCGTGAAAGATTGTGGTCATGGCTCTTTAATATGTCACCCCAGCATTCTTTAGACCAAATGGCATGATGCACCAACAGTAGGTGCCCCAAGGACATGTGAAAGCTATCTTGTGTTGGTCTTCAGGTGGAATCTTTATTTGGTTATAGCCTGAGAAACCATCCATAAGTGAAAGCATGGTATGAGCTACCATGAGATCTACAATCATGTCGATGTTGGGCAAAGGGAAGTCATCCTTTGGACAAGCTTTGTTTAGATCCCTGAAGTCACTACATATTCTAACCCTGCCATCCAGTTTAGCCACTGGTATGATATTTGAAACCCATTTAGGATAATCTATGAGTTTGATAAACCCAACATCTAACAATTTCTTCAGTTCTTCTTTGACCATGAGAGCCACATGTGGATGCATCTTTCTGAGCTTTTGTTTAACAAGCTTAGCTCTTGGAGCTAAAGATAAGTGATGCATGATGATATTTGGATCAATCCCTGGCATGTCAGCGTATGTCCACATGAAGTTGACTTGTTTTCTCCTGAAGAAATCTGTAAAAGCTAATTTTTTAGGTTCTGTGAGGGCTTTTGCCATGTAGATCATCCTGGGCTCATCCTCGGTCTTGACATTGGTAGGTTATGCTAGTTCTATCAATATTGATGATCTCTCCTGATGTGTAAGATTGGGGAGAGGGTCAAGCCTTCCATCTTTCAGCGCTTCAGAGAGGTTTTCACCATTGGATGCGTCTTTGTTTTTACTATTTTGATGGTCTAACACTGTCGTGGAACAGTTTTCACCGTTAGACCCTTCTTTTATTTTGACATTTTTGTGACTTAAAGCCTTGGCATTCTCCCCAAAATAGGACTGCGTGTTGAGTTCTATAGCATAGCCAGCTCTGTGATCTCCTACATGTATGTGATTTCTCAGGTCCAGATAATCAATGATGGCCTCATCATTTTCAAAGGCGTCCAACTTAGGGGTGGTACCTTCTAGGTCCCAGTCGATAAGTTCAGGATATACCAAAGGTAAGGGATTGCTAGTTGGGTCTGGTTCACTGGCATTAATGGTTAGGACAGAATTATCACTGGTATGTATGAGGTCTGCGGTGGTAGTCTCCATTAGTGGATCCGTCAAGAGTGGACTCATTCCTTCCTCACGATTTTCGCTAAAGTTATCGTGTGGTACGGACTCTAGCGACCTAGTCCTTGGGCTTTGTCCCTCATTTGCAGAGGTTGGGTCATACTCGTGGACCACATCAATATCTTTTTCATCACAAGATAGCTCAGAGAGGCTATCCCACTCATACTCATTAGAATCAGTATCACTCCACATCTACATTCTCTAAATGTGTTCAATCAGATTGCTAGTAGTTGTTTCTGTTTGTTGGCCTTTGCTGATGTTGGTCATGGTATCTTTTGATGTTCCTATGTACCCTAGCCCTGTAGTGTCTCGGGCTGCCAAGGTATGAGGTTGGATGGGTTCAATGATGCCCTCCTTGCTTGAATCCAGTGGACCCCATCCTTCATACCCCATTCTCTTTAGTATTTGAAAACCTTGCCCATATTGTGTTGTTTGTATGATGGGGTGGTCTTGTAATGTTGAGGAACTACCTTCATCCTTGTATAGCCATTGCAAGATATCTTTTTCCTCACTCTCGTCCTCTAGGCTTCCCCATTTTATAAATGGTTTTTTGGTGATCTTCTCTGCGTTTGGTGTTCTTAGTATGGATCTCCCATGGGATCTAGGAGATAGAGGTAGTTGTGCCAAACATAGGGATCGAGAGGCCATGTACTCACCAAGGCCATTATCTTTGAGTTGGAGTCCCAGTTGAGATGATCTTGAAGATGAAGCAAGTGTAGATGGGTCTACATAAGATGAAGAGATAGCAGAAGCCCGGTTGGTTGGGATCACTACCTCCGGCTTTGGCTGAATAGAGTTACAGTATTGAAAGGGGTTAGGGTCATCTTGGATGGTGATCTCTTGCCCTTCGTGTGGGAACTTAATGCATTGGTGGTAGGTGGAAGGTACTACTTTTAGAGCGTGTATCCATGGTCTCCCAAGAAGAATGTTGTATGCCAGATCCTTGTCTAGGACTTGACAAGCTACATCTTTTACTAGGGGGGCCACTTTTATTGGTAGAATCACAGTTCCTTTGGTTGTTCTCTCTTCCTCATCATATGCTTTGATAGTGATTCTCTTTTTTGGATCTATAGCCTTTTCTAAAAACCCCAATGTAAGGATTAGCTTTAATGTACAAATATTCAGACCAGCCCCTCCATCTATTGGGACTCTTTTGATTTTATGTTTGTGTACGAAGGCTTCGATATGGAGGGAGGCGTTATGGGGTTGTGTGATAGACATATCATCCTTCTCAGTGAATGATAAGGAAGGTGGTGAGGTGATGTGACCTACCATAGTTTGAAATTTCTCTTTAGCTAGATTTGTGGGAACTGAGGCTTCTGCTAAGGCTTTATCGAGTATGGTGCTATGGAAAGGAGATAGATGTAGCAGCTCCAATATGGAGATATGTACCAGTGTTTTGTGGAGTTGATCCATAATATTGTATTGGTGGGTTAGAGGAGCGAAGACTCCCCTAAGGGTAACTCTGTTACTACGGGTAGTAACCTTACAATCTAGGTCTTTGTTTATAGTGATCACATTGATATGTGAACCACTTTCACGGATATGGTTAACAATGTAGTCATAACCAACGTTTGTGTAGTTTGCGTTGTTAGAGCCATTATTGTTTCTGTTAGAAGGTCCTGCTTGCTCATAATTGGGAAGAGGATCCTTGAATGCCTGATGGTCATTATTGGAGGTATGCCCTTTAACAAATATCTTGTTCTGCTCTATTAGGTCTTGGATTGTATGCTTGAGTGTAATAAAATTGTTTGTCTTGTGCCCCCTGTTTCGATGGTATTCGCAGAAATCATTTTCATTCCACCAGCGGGGTTTGACCTTTGGTTCGTACTCCCATGTTGAGGGAAGTGTTATGAGATTGTTGGCGAGCACCTTCCATAGAGTCATTTCTAGTGATTCATCCAAAGGCGTGAATGTTCTTTTAGGTCGAAAGTTGGTGAATCTAGATTGGGTATTTGTTGGTTTGTCTTGTGTGGGGTTGTTTTGGGGTGTTGATAGGTTAAAAATTGGTTGTTTAGGTGCCGTATTTTTGGCATCTACTACCCCGTCATTCACAATGTTTTTGTTCTTTGTCCAAAACCTAGGTTTATCATTATTGGCATAGGTGTTAGGAGTGTCCTTATAGTGTTTGATCTAACCTTTTGCGAGTAGGGCTTTCTCTATGATGAGGCCCACCTCAATGATCTTGCTAAACGAAGTAGGACATTGGATTTGAACTTGGTACCTTAGATCCGTTTGTAGGTTGTGAACAAACATCTCTAACATTTGTCTCTCCGGCATTTGGTGAGGGCGCTTGCTTGCCAGTTGTCTCCATCTCTATAAGAAGGTGACAAAAGATTCTCCTGCTTTTTGTTTGGTATTACAGGGGTCCAATATTGAGGTGTCGTGCTCAATATTATAGGAAAAATGGGTGACAAATTTATCTATGAGTTCGTTGAATGTTTTGATGCCGGGTAGAAATCTAGAGAACCACTCCATGGCCTGTCCTCCTAAGCTTCAAGGAAAAAGTCGCATAAGATATGTGTCATTATGTGCGACTTCCAGGCAAGCGGCATTGAACTCTCTGACATGATCCCTTGGGTCACTTTTTCCTCGATATTTGTCAAACTTAGGTACTTCAAATCTCGAGGGAAAAGGTATCATGACTAATGCCCTATCAAAAGGATATGATGCAATATCCTCTAGGGTGTACTGTTTTGTCGAGGTTCCCCTTTCCATGTCTAAAATTTGTTGTTGGAGAGTTTCAACTTTCTGGTTCATCAGACTAAGGGCATCCAAAGAGTCATGTGTTGCTTTGCTCTTATTTGTGGGTACTTCATCCTATCTACTCCCTTCAAGGTTTCTTTCTTCGTCAGTTTCCCTTAGAGCCTCTACATCATAATCTTTGGGAAGTTTTACTCCTAGGCTTGCTAGGTGTAAGAAGAATTTTGTAGGGTCTTGTGCAAGTACTCCATCTAAGAGACGTTGAAATTTTGTGTCATGTTGCATTTTGAAGATCTCTTCCATGGAAGGTTCTTCGTCACTTTCGTGACTATCAAAAATACTTTTCTCGGCCATTTCTAACTGTTTTTGTTTTTGTAATCTTGTCAAGACCATGCAAGGTGGTAAAGAGATGGGATGAGGTGAGATTGGAAGATTTTGAACAAGGTGCTAGGATGGAACAAGGTTTTAGCAAGGTTCCCCTTAGATCTAGGTGGTGTCAAACAAGGTGGCTATACAAAAGCGATAGTCAAAACGCTAGGATGTTAGGAATCCATTACTTGACATTGACTAGCCTTCTCACAATCCACTAGTGGAGTTCTGATAGAGAAGGATAAGGAATCCTTGATACTTGGAGGCTCACTAGGTCTTATTTGAGATTTGATTTTGATCAAGAAAAATTTTGACTATAACCTTGTTAGCAACTTGGGAGAAAGTGGCAAAATTTTGGATGAACAAACAGCTATGGTGTGGAAAAGGGAGAAAATGGTTGATTTTGTTCGGTCTTTAATCAGATTTAAAAACTAGAACAGGTTTGAACTGGTTTTTGAAAAGTATTGACAAATTTTGCTCTTTGAAAGATATGGTTTTTGCTCTCTGGTTTAAATGCGCAATGACAGAAGGTAAATGCGCAACAAGTCGATATGCATGCGCAATACTGGTTAAGTATGTATGCATAAAACTAGAGTCCAGATGCGCAATACTATCAAATGCACAGAAAGTCAGTTCAAATGCACAAAAAGTCAGTGCATATGCGCAAATCTGGCTCTTTGTTTGTGTATTCAGAATTTTTGGAAATTTTGGATTGTTTTCAAAAATTTTTAGTGTTTCTGGTTTGGAAAATTTGATGTTTCTGCTGAGGTTGACATTCAATTATGGCAAAAGCACAGTAAACACATAGAAGTTTTCCTTGATTTTTATCTTTTTATATTTTTTTTGTGTTTTTGGACTATTTTGACTCAAAGACAGATACAACCTAGGCTAGATGGGATAATATTCATTGAATCCTCTAGCTGTGCCACTCAAATTGTGTAGCTCTAGGATTTGGTAGCACCGGCTCCCCTCCTTGGCACTCACTTCTCATGCATACCAGATCCAGGTTTCCTTAGGCTTGTACCCACACCAAAGCTTAGGATTGTCCCTGCTACCTCTACTTAGAGTCACTTGAATCGAGGCCACTTCAAGGGCTCCGCCCTTTGCATCAACAAATAGGGGTTTTTGGTTTGCTATACACTTGGTTCTTAGTTAGGGCAACCGTTCGAGTGGTTACACATGCGGCAGCACTACTCTCTGTTATGGAGTCTCCCAGCCTCAAAGGGTTGTGCCTATGAGGGTTTTGGGGGAGGTTGGCCATCGGTTTAACACAATAGTACTCGTTGCTTGAGGTTTTCACCCCAAGCACAATTTATTTTAAGCAGCTTGGTAGGGTTTGGCTTTATCCTGTTACCACTCAAGGTTGTTCCCACTTGGACAAGCATGCATCCAAGGGTAGGCCCCCCTAAAGGTTTGACAAATAGAATGACAAGTCTGGCACTTTGATCACCTAGTTAAGGGGAGAGCATAAGCCTATTGTCATTCGCAAGCACAAAGAACACTTGTTAATCCACCCTAGTTAAAAATAGAAAAACTAAATGAGTTAAGCTACTTGTGCACTCACACGATTGTTAACTTGGAAGTGTTTAGATCATAGCATTGTTCATTCCCCATTTGTTAACTTTGAAAGTGATTAAGACATAGCATTGTTCATTTTCTGTTTGTAAAGATATCAGTGGCCTACTTTAGGAAAATAGATTTGACAATGCATAGATAATCATTGGGTTCAATTACTTCCTTCCTAGTTTAGAAAACTATGTGAAGTTTGTATGAGATGCACTTGTTACTTTCACCCCTAGTTAGTCTAAATGGACTAGAAAAATCATCTAAATGACCTAATCTAGCCACTACCCCTGCAAAATAGATGTTAGCTCAATATGCAAAATCCACAAAAAATTGTACAACAACAGCAGAATACAGATGCGCAACATTGCAGCCTGAATGCGCAGAAATAGGGAGTGTATGCGACTTTTAAACAAATGCGCAGAGACAGACATCAAATGCGCAAGACTCAGAAGTATAGGCACAATAATATCATATGCTCAGTTTGACAGCACATATGCACAATAATACAGGGTAAATGTGCAACTCAGATGGATGCGCAATCACACAGACTATATGCGCAAACTGGGTTTAGATGCCACAGTAATGATTGGATGTGCAATCTCAGAGACTGAATGCGCAAGATTTTCATATGCACAACTCTGCGAGGCAAATGCACAACTGCGGGAGTCAAAGGTGCAAGACTATCATATGTGCAAATCTGCGAGGTATATGTGCAACTGCGGGAGTCGAATGCACAAGATGGTTATATGCACAACTACGGAGGATAAAGACGCAACTGTGGAGGTTGTATGCGCAAGATGGTTATATGTGCAACTACGGAGGATAAATGCGCAACTGTGGAGGTCGTATGCGCAAAACGGCTGCCAGAGACCTGTTTCTTCACCTGCACGGACCTGCAACTAAAAACACTAGCTTTTTTATTAGTAAAGGGGCAAGGGCCCCATGGTGGGCACCAAAATGTGAGGGGAAGAATGTGAGTTAGTCAAATAAATGAAAACATACAAAACCCAAACACTAATGGAAGTTGAAAGCAAAGAGGAATCAAACCAAGACAAGTAAGAACATACTTCCAAACTCTTTTACCTATCATTTTCCATTGTTTGCCTATCTTTCTTTGATCTTGATTGTGAAGCCCTCAGAAGCTTTCCTTCCTTGATTGCTTGTTTGAAGATGACAAAGGAAGAATGGCCTTGATACCTGTTTGTGTTGAATGTGAGCTTCAACAACACAATAATGGAGGATACTTGAAATGGAGAGAAGAAGAGAGAATGAGAGAAATTTTGGTATAGTGATTGTGCAAAATGAAGTTCCTCTCTAATGGCTTAGAAGAGGGTTCTATTTATAGATTTTCTGAAAATAGAATGGAGGGTGAGGATCAAAGGATGAGATCAATGGCTCTCATTTTTTGTGAATCTTTAATTCATAATGGGTGAATTACAAATTCTTTATTTGAGAATAGTGGATTATGACAATTGAATTAAATATCCAATTGGGGAAGGCTAGTGGGGAACATTGAATTAAATATTCAATTGGTGAAGGCTAGTGGGGAACATTGAATTAAATATTCCATTTGTGAAGGCTAGTGGGAATATTGAATTAAATATTCCATTTGTGAAGGCTAGTGGGGAACATTGAATTAAATATTCCATTTGTGAAGGCTAGTGGGGAACATTGAATTAAATATTCAATTTGGTGGAGGATAATTGATTTAAAGATTTATTTTGGAAAATAGAGGATATTAGCTAATTAAATATTAAGAATATTTAATTATATGTGCAACATGGTGAGGTGGATTGATGAGGTGGATTTTGGACTTTAGACTTTAGAAGAATTTAGGGAATTTAATTGATGTGAGACATAAGAAGAATTTAGGGAATTTAATTAAATAAATGACTTTATTTAATTATGGGATAATGAGCCAATTAAATAAAATTATAATATTTATTTAATTGATAGAAAAAAATAGGAATTAAGATAAATATTAAAATATTTACTTAATTCGACCCGAGCCAATTTTAGGTGTATACAGTAAGTTTGTGAGATTTAAAAAATATGAAGGTGGAATTGTAAAATTTGGAGACAACTCAGCTGTTAGAATCCATGGCAGAGGATCCATCTCTTTTGATGATAAGAATAACACTAATGATATTCTCTATGTGGAAGGACTGAAGCATAATCTTCTCAGTGTTAGACAGTTGGTTGATAAGGGTTATGACCTCAGATTCAAGGATGGACAATGCAGAACCTTGGAAAGCACTGAAACTAAAATTGCATCCGATACTCAGACTAGAGGTAACATCTTTCATTTAAGTAGTTCAAGTAAAAGTTTCTTGATTTCTCATATGGATTAGAGTTGGCTCTGGCATAGGAGAATGTGTCATTTAAATTTTGATAACATTGTTAAGGTAAGTACCACTTAGGCTGTAAGACATCTTCCAAGACTTGTGAAACCTACTGATAGCATGTGTAGAGAATGTCAATTGGGTAAACAAAATAGAAACTCATTCAAAAGTAAAGAGAGGTCGTCAAGTGGATTGTTGGAACTTGTGCATACTGATCTTTGTGGTCTTTCTTGAATTAAGAGTGTGCAAGGAGACAGATATTTTATGTTGCTAATTGATGATTACTCCTAGATGATGTGGGTAACCTTCTTGAAAGAAAAATCAAAAGCTCTTGACAAATTCAAAATATTCAAGGTTATGGTTGAAAATGAGATTGGTGTGAAGATAAAGTGTTTGAGATCTGACAGAGGTGGAGAGTTTACCTCTGGTGAGTTTGATTCATTCTGTGAAAAGCAAGGGATAAAAAGACAGCTATCTGCTCCTAGGACTCCTCACCAGAATGGAGTTGTGGAGAGAAAGAACCAGACCATTCAAGAAGCAACTAGGACCATGATGATGGAAGCAAATGTTCCTCTAGTCTATTAGAGAGAAGTTGTGAGTACTGTTGTCTACACTCTTAACCAGGTGTAGATCAAAGGCAATTCTAGTAAGACTCCCTATGAACTATGATTTGGTCATCCTCCTACTGTGAGATATTTTAGAGTTTTTGGTAGTAAATGCTATATCAAAAGAGATAAGGATCTAGGCAAGTTTGAAGCAAGAAGTGATGAAGGAATATTTCTGAGTTACTCTACTCAAAGCAAGGCTTACCAATGCTTTAACAAAAGATTAAAAAAGATTGTTGAAAGTGCAAATGTTAGAGTTGATGAGAGTAAAGAAGGTCATTCTACGTATTGCGGATACGATTCAAAAGATCAAGATGAAATTCAAAGTCAAGGAAGGCAAGTTCAGACTCAGACTTAGATCTAGATTGATCCAGAAAATCGAGTGACTGAAGAGGATAGTGCAGAAGATGAGGAACAAGCTCAAGAAATAGAAGTTCAAGGAATTCCCAAAACTCCTAGGTATGTAAGGATGAATCATCCTGAAGATCAGATCATAGGAGATATAAATAAAGGTGTTCAAATTAGGAGAAGAATTGTTGAAGATCAAGAAGAGATTTGTTTGATTTCAAAAATTGAACCAAAATCAGTAAGTGAAACTTGCAAAGATGAAAACTGGGTAAAAGCAATGGAAGAAGAATTAATGCAAATTGAAAAGAATCAAACTTGGGATCTTATTTCTAGACCTGAAGACAAAAATGTGATTGGAACTAAATGGATCTTCTAGAATAAGCTAAATCAAGATGGTGAAGTTGTAAGAAACAAAGCAAGGTTGGTATGCAAAGGATACTCTCAGTGGAAGGGATTGATTTTGAAGAAAAATTTTGCTCCAGTGGCAAGAATAGAAGCAGTTAGATTATTTCTTGCATTTTCTGCTTATAAAGACTTCAAGGTCTATCAGATGGATGTCAAGTCAGCATTCCTAAATAGAGAGTTAGAAGAAGTCTACATTGAGCAAATGGAAGGATTTCAGTTATCTGATCAGAGAGATATGGTTTGCAAGTTAAGGAAAGCATTTTATGGACTCAAACAATCCCCAAAAGCATGGTATGCAAGATTAGATAAGTATCTCCTAAAGCTAGGTTATAGCAAAGGTACTACTAACAATAATCTTTACTTCAAGATTGATCATGAGAATATTCTGATTGTTGAAGTATCTATTGATGATATCATTTTTGGTGGAAATGAGAGTATGTTCAAAACATTTGATGATCAAATGTAGAGTGAATTTGAGATGTCCATGTTTGGTGAGATGAATTTCTTCTTAGGTCTGTAAATCACTCAGTCAGATAAGAGTATCTTCATATCTCAATCTAAGTATGTAAGAGAATTGTTGAAAAAGTTTCGAATGGAGGAGTCAAAACCAATAAGTACTCCTATGATAACCGGATGCAATTTAAGTAAAGATGATAATTCACCTAAGGCAGATCAGAAAAGGTATAGATCAATGATTGGAGGACTGCTTTATCTGACTCAGACCAGACCTAATATCATGAATGCAGTTGGACTTGTTGCTAGATTTCAAGCTAATCTTAGAGAATCCCATGTTGTGGTAGTCAAGAGAATTTTCAAATATCTCAAAGGGACAATTGATTATGGATTATGGTATCCAAAGGATAATGACTTCACTCCTCATGCATATACAGATGCTAATTAAGCAAGAGATGTGGATGACAGAAAAAACACTAGTGGTGGTGCATTTTTCTTGGGAAGTAGATTGGTTTCTTGGCTGAGCAAAAAGTAGGAGGCAATATCCCTATCTATAGTAGAGGTAGAGTATATAGTAGTAGCAAACAATTGTACTCAAGTTCTGTGGATGAATCAAATGTTGAAGGACATCATAATTGTGTTTGAGGAGCCTATCATAATCTTTTGTGATAATTCAAGTGCAATAAGCATCTCAAAGAATCTAGTGTTACATTCAAAGACAAAGCACATATACATCAAGTTTCATTTCTTGAGAGAGAAGTTAAATGAGAATGAAGTCAAGTTGGAGTTTGTCTTCAAAGGATCAGATTGCAGATATTTTCACTAAGCCTCTTCCCAAGGATACTTTTGAGTATCGAGTAGAGAGAAGTTAGAGGTTATTACCCCTCCTAATAAGAATTAAGATGCACTAGAGTGCATCAATCCAGTGGAATTCATAGTCATATCTTGTGATCCAGATTGATGTTAAGGAGGCACTAATCAGGGGGAGTAGTCTGCATGTAATTTTTTTTTTAAACAAAAATAAGAAGAAAAGGCTACAAATATGTGCCCTTTGCCATTGATGTCAAAGGGGGAGAGAAGTCATGTGAAAAACTAGTTGCTGATGAAAGGGGGAGCAGTGAAGATAGTGGTTACAGAAGTGATAAGAGAAAGGTGGAGAAGTTCTTGTGTTGATGGTTGAATCAAATTTTCACATCATATGTTTCCATCAATGAAAAAGGGGGAGATTGTTGCAAGTATGTTCCTAAGCGGTGTTGTCATTGATGTCAACATATCCTTGTTGCCATTGGTGTCAATTGTATCATATTTTGTTGCATGATTTAGAAGACTGGAATGTTGAGGATATTGAGAAAATTAATGAGGATCAAAGTATGCGGACCATATGGCTAAATAGAGGATTGTCTGAAGAAGCTCTAGTCAATATTTGAAGGGTTCACATGAAGATTTGAAGAAGCTATGGCCATCTAAGTACAACTAGGTTTTGTTGTGCTTAGAAGAGACAGAGTGACAGTAAATTTGTTCGGATTGCTCCGTAGTGAAATATCATGATCTGCAGATCTAGAGGCATGCTTGGGAAGTTAGTGTGTATCATCAACTCAAGTGGTTCGTGGTTTGGAGGTCCACAAGCAATCCTTCTAGTGTGACAGTCATGACAGACAGTGTTCTTGAGGTTATGGATGAAGATACAAGTGATTCTAATGATTTGGAGGAGTGCAGATGTTCTTGTTGATTTTAATGTGCTTGTGGAAGTCTCTAGATCATGTGACTATTGTGTTGGAGGTCCGCATTGAAGATGGAGCTCGTTGGTGAAGATTTCCTTCTTGGTGTCACTTTTCTTCCTAGTCTTGGCTGACCAAATGATTCAAGTGTGATGCGGATATTCTAAGAGCAATTCTTTGGAGCATGGTGTATTTTTGGAGGAAGATTTGAGTCCCAATTATGTTTGGCCGACAACATCGTGATTCACATTAAGTCACATTTTTGTAATGTCGACCTTGATGTCCATTTCAAGGTTGATGAAGGATATAAAGGCATGTAGATGAGTTGTGAAAAAGCATCCTTGTGCAAAACAATCAAATCCAAAGAAAGGATCAGAGGTAGAACAGAGAAGAGGATGAGTAAAGGAACAAGAACAGTAAAGGATGAAGTAATAGTGAAGAAGTATTTTGGAAAAGAGCAGAAGTTTTTGTGAGCATTCAATGAGGCTGAACTAGGCATAAACAAGATATTATTTCTCAGTTAATTCTTTCTGTATCAAACATAAATCTCTGTAGGCAATGAGCTTCCTATAGCCAGTGAGCCTCTCTAAGCAGTGAGCCCTGAGATAAGTGCATTTTCATTTCATTTTAAGTTCATTTAATAGGGTACAAATTTTGTGGGTTAATCCCCACCATGGTTTTCCCTTAACTGGGTTTCTATGTAAAAATCATGGTGTTATGTGTGTTCAATTTGTTTCTGTTCATGTGTTGTTGATTCATGCTTTAAAGTTTACATCTTTAATTTGATTGCAAGCTGATAAAGAAGGTTGAAATAAGAAAAGGCTAAATTTGTGGGACAACTGATTCACTCCCCCCTCTTAGTTGTTTGGACGAATTCCAACAAAAAGTGCAACTACCAGGCCCAAGTGGAAATTGCGCCAAATTGGGATTTCAATTTTAGCTCATAAAAATCAAAATTCAACTTGAAAACATTGAAATGTCTGTGAAATGCATTGCAAAATCATTAGAAGAAAGTCTTTTGAAAAGAGAAGAAAGTCGCAAATTTTAACATCAAGGAGAAAAAGTGCAATTTCCATCCCATAGTGGAAATTGCACCAAAAAAGTGTAATTTCTAGGCACATGTGGAAATTGCGCCACCCTCATACCTACTTTGTTCAATAAAAAAAATCTGCCCATGAAGTAGGAATGTTATGAAATTTCAACAATAGCTTTCAGTTTTTCCACATGCATAAAGGTAAAAGAACTTGACATGATGCTCCCATTATCAAATACTATGACTTGTGAATTTTCATCTTGCAGGTGTGTGAGAATCTGGAGACGAGCTATGCATCCAAAGAAGAGGAGCATCCAGAGGATCGAGACATCATCGAGTTCACCATCATCCTGCTTCCAAAGAAGAACTTCATCATCCATCTTGCAAGCTCCATCATCTGAAAATCCAAAAGATCATTTCCACGTTCAAGAGTCTTCCACTTCATGCACCAGAAGAAGATCAAGAGCAAACATCATGAAGTCTACTCCAGGGATTCATGTCCAAGTCATCTCCTCTACTTCAACATCCAGAGCAAGAATCCTACACGAGCATCACAAGAAAAGTTAGTCGAATGAGAAAGATTATCAAGAAATCTAAAATTACACTAAGGAATGAAAAGATGACAACAAGGAGTAAAGAACAAGGATAAGATTCCCAAGTTCCACGTTGAAAGTTCTACAAGTGAAAATCCAGTTTCAAGACTTTACCAAAAAAAAAAAGATAAAATTTGGGAAAATGCATCAAGAAGCGTGAAAAAGTATTGAAAATCAAGAAAATTTACTCAAGAAATGCTCAAGTGGCATTCATACTTCATCAGCTAATCATTTCTCACCACGTCATCACGTCCATGTTCAATGTATATGCAACAAAGTCCAAGAGAAATAGGGCACCCTATCTAGAAGATTACCAAAGATTCAAACATGTCATGCTTATCACCTTGGGAAATGTGCCTTCATTGCCTTTGGGTTTTTATGTACACGGATTATGTTAGCTTTTCCTTTTTACTAAAAATAGTCAGTTGTTGTAACTAATTGCTGATGTGGTAAAATCTCAGCCATCAGTTGCTCAAATCGATCTTGGCCCTTCATTGTATTTTGAGGACTATAAAAGGCTCATTCACCTCATTTGTAATCATATATTATTATTGATGTAGGAGAGTAGAGGAAGCTCTTCTAGGTTGTTGGAGAGAACTCATGAAATTGTTGTAATCACTTCCAAGATTAATACAGTTCTCATTGAAGCTTGGTGACAATTGTGTTGTTTTGGAACATCACATGGTTTCTTATTTCTCGAAGATGATTGAGATGTGTTTCCAAGTAGAATTTGAGTAGATTAAAAAATTCATTGATATATTGAATGCATTGTGAAGATATTTGATGAATTCCTAGGTTCATACTTTTGATGGTTTATCACTAGCATGTCATTGTGCAAAGTTGGCATGAACCTCAACTTATTGCAATAGTTCGATTCTTGATGCTTGTTCAAGTTGCGCCAGCTAAGGGTACTTGAATGTGTGTTTGCAATATGAAAACCCTTAGTCATCCTTGGGAGATTGCACTTGTTCTACGTAGTTGTTGAATTCATCATGGCGAAGTAGAGCTTGTTATGAAAGAATTTGTCTATCTTGGCATTGTTCATTGTCTCATTGTCCTTAGGAGTAGCATAGATTCTCTCTCAACCCTTATCTTTTTTCTTTATTTGTAATCATGGTTATAACTCTCACAATATCATCCAATTGTGGAATTAGGAGGTTTCTATCCATGAAAAGGAGTAGTAAGTCGAGTGAGTGAAGAAGTAAATCTAGCGTAAGCCCCTTTGTGTTAACAGCACATCACATCAAACTACTAAGTCTATCCATTGCAAATCATGAATAATGAACCTTGGAGTTGTCTCTCTGGATCACATAGTTATTTAGAAGAGGTCCAATCTGTGAAACAGAGGTGATCATATTTGCAGATGCCCAAGATATGGTGTATTTTCTTTCTTATTTTTAGTAAAGCATTTTCAGTATAATTTTTTTGGGAGTTGAGTTAATCTATGGAAAACATGTTAAAATGTGGTAAATTTGGTTTACATTGCTTTCGAGAGTTTGATAGTTGAGATCTGTGCCATTGGCTTCTCGGGAGTTGAATCAATATTTGTCACCTATGATGTGTTTATTTCAGTCAAAGCAATATGTTTAGAGGAATCAAAACAATATGAAGTAGCTAATTTTAATTTTTAGTTCATTGCAATGTCTCGTTGCCCTTCATTGGCGTTGGCTTTTTAATGTTATCACACCATTGAATAATTATCCTTATTTAACTTATTTAATATATCCTCTTAAATTTGGGGCATTTTCAAATTGCAGACCTCCAATGATAACATCTATTTGAGGAATGCTTTAGTAATTGGTGGCATGGTTTGATTTATTTGTTGCATGAAGCAACACATATAGATATTGATATCTCATTGAATAATTATCCTTATTTGGTTTATCCTCTTAAATTGAATAATTATTTTTATTTGGTTTATCCTCTTAAATTTGGCTATTTGAAATTGCAGACCTCCATTGTTGACAGCTATTGGAGGAATGCTTCCCTCATGAGTGGAATGAGCATGGTTTGATTTATTTGGTGCATCATTGAAAGCAACTCATTTAGCTATCTGATATCTCCTTACTGTATGCTTTGTGTTTTGGAAAATAATAGCCTTGTTATATGATGGCCTACTCAAGGATGGTATGCTAGCAATTGGTTTGTGTTATCATTTCTTTCTGTGTCCATGTTTTTTGATTTTTTGTCAATTTTATTCCTGTTATTGTTACTGGCCAACTCTTCTATTTTCTTTACAAATTGCCAATATTTAAAGTGCAAATTGCAACCAGCTTTTGAGTTCTTTGTATACCTTCTTTTCTATTTAAGCTTCTACTTTAGGATTCCCATCCTTCAACTTTGCTATAAGTAGCATAGTTTTGAGACTCTTAATTGGTTCAAACTTGAAAGGTCCATTTTAGGCTCGGACTTGTACTCAATGAAAAAAATTGGTAAAATATCAGTGATTTGAACTGTAAATTATAACATCTATGAATAGGGTTAGCACAAAAGTGCAAATATTTAGGCTTTGAAGATTTGGTGTTTTCCACCATATTCTTTGCACCACAGTTTTGCAAAGAGGAAATTTAAAACTTCATAATTAAACTAGAATTGCACTCATTACAAAAAGTCTACTATCCATGGGATTATGATTGAAATTTTGAATGGCTTAATTTTTTTCTTATCCTTTTTCTAGGTCACTGTTCTTCAAATGCATATAGGTGAAGAAAGCAACCTCATAAATTGCAAATCTACAATTTGTCAAAAATTATGTCTCTAAGGGATGCTTTGGGCATTGTACTCTCTATAGATGTGTTGAGGCTATTCATAACCTTCTTATTGGCCTTAAAGGAATAGAAAAAGAAATTTTGGGGTTCAAGTAATAGGCCGATGCATGTATGTTTTGGTGAAACTATTTATTCCACCTCTAAGGAATTTTTTTGTCAAATAGGATGATAATTTCCTAAAAAAATTTATGTATTAATGCTAGATGGCCTCATACAGATAACCTTTTGTTATTTTTCCCCATCTACTTTTGCATATATGTAATGTCCCCATTTTCGGAGTGATCACCTAATGGAGTCGGTTAGCCTATCCTATTCCCGTAGGCTAAGCCAAAGGGCTAAGGGAATGCCCTAATTGATGAAATATTATATTTAATCAATTTATTAGGGCAAATTGATGATGAGAGATGACTAGTATATTTTTGTGAGCTTATTGGTGAATTCAAAATGAATAAGATGAGCGACCAAGGAGAGAGGAAAAGAAAGGAAAATAAATGGAAGAAATTCCAAGGATGGTTGGTCAATTTCAAGGAGAAAAATACAATAAATCAAAATAAAATACCTTTGAGATGGATGACCTAGTGAAAGGTCAAAACATGGAATAATAAGTGCCAAATGTGGTTCAATCCTCTTGGAGGAAGGAATAAAATATAAAAGAAAACTATTTTATTTGTATTTTAGGTGCCTAGCATGACGTCGGCCATGAGGAGATGTTAAAAAAAACAAATAAAATAAAAGATATTTCCAAGAGGTCAGCCGAGGTGGAATTGGAGGAAAGAATGGCTATAAATATAAGGTCTTTTGGAGGCATTTGATCAGCCATTCATATTATATTTTCTCATTGAGGTTTACTCTTTGCCTACAAATTTTGTTGGGCTTTATTCCAAGGATGAAAACCCTTGTGAATATGGTGAGTTGGACAAAAACCTAGCTCATCTTGTGGAGGACTCATAATGGAGTTCTATTTGCATTTCATTGGAGACATTGGAGAGTTGGATCTTGATTGCATATTCATATTTTCAGATCAGCATTGGAGGTTCATTTCGTGTGGCATTTTGGTGCATATTGCATTAGGGTTCTTGCTCTAATTTGGAGTGCCACTTTGGAGCATACTTAAGCACCCATCTTTGGAGGGTGATTTTACTTGTTTGGAGCAACAAACCCTAAGTGCTTGCCAAGGAGGATTCACCCATCTAGGGTTTGGTTTTTGAAGAATATTTTGCATATTTTTGGTATGTACAATCCTAGTTTTAGGTCTGATTTGTAGAGTGGAAATCTGGGCATATGTTTGGCATGTTTGAGCCCATGAATTCATTGTAAATTTAGTCCAGAATATTCAGTTTTGTAGCAGCAAACTTCTTTAATCAGACATCAAATTTATTGGACCTATGTTTGGGTCTTGGATGGTTGAATTTAATGGTTGTTATCATAGTTGATGATATCTATATGTTTGGCATATTTTTATGGATGTTTGGTATATGTTTATTGGCTGCCCATAAGTGTTTATCATTTTGAAAATAAAAATCAGAATTTTGAGGTAGGGTCTGAGTAGAAAATTAAATCAGAAAAGAGCAGAAAAATAAATAAAAAATCTAGGGCAGAAATCAGAAATTTTAGGGTAGATTCCATTGGGGATATTGCAAGAGAACCCTAACCAAGGGTTCTATTACCTAAAACAAAATAGTATGGATTTTAAAAATTAAAATTAATAAACTTTGAATGGAAATGACAAAAAAAAAGTAAATGATACATCTATGGATTAACAATTTATAAATTTTACAGATATACAAGTAATTTCAAGTTGATTACTTTGAAAATTTATAATCATTAAGTTTAAAGTTACCTTGAGGATCTTGTTTCTACTCTTGGCAAATAGATCATGAAAAACAATCTTCACCATCTTTTCCTTTTTGGCCATATTTGAATATGGAGACTCCAATCACTAGGTTCTCATAAACATTTGCTCAAGAGATCTAGTGTGGCTGTTATGCCCTACATTGTGATGAAGATGGTGGCCATTTGTGTGGCTCTCGATTGCACAAGCCTTTCCCTTGGTGTACTCTCTCATCAAGTTAAGCACCCAAAGGCGGTTGTAGATGTATTTGGTGATGTTTTTTACTTCTTCAAGCATAAATTTTATCCATCCATGTTTGATTATGTCCTCAAGTAGGGGATCAGGCAATGAGTGACATGGGAGCTCCAAAATTATAGGGTGCCTCTCCTCAAGAATTTAACCTGGTATTGCATTTTTGGTCACAATTTGGATGACATTCATGCCCCCCATTTTTGTGACCACGTCGTCCAACATATTACACAAAGATTCTAATACTTCTCACTTCATTAGAGGCATTAATTGATGTTAAGAACACAAATTGTTCACTTGAGGTCACTAGGAAGTTGATCAATGTATATTTTTATTGGTTGTCCACCAGTCAGGAAAAATAGTGTGCCCTTTTAGTGCCAAATTTTTTATCTTCTAATATACCTCAATATTTTTCATGTCTTCCTCTAGCAAGTGCCCACTCAAATCAGGTGGACTAGGTGCCTTGAACCTATTCTTGCATCAGTCAATGCATTTATTGAAGAATTCTAATATGGGTGTATTGTAACATGGAATGATATAACATCAATGTTTTTTGATAGCCATCCTAACTTCATGATGCTTCTTTTGGTTCCAAGTAGTAACTTTTAGTGAAGACTATGCACTAGGAGTACTATGAGGAATGAAAAAACTCATGAATGCAATTGGAAAGAATTATTTGTAGTGTGGATAAGCCTTGCATGTGTGGGGCTAGACAAGAGTCTACTAATTCAATAATTGAATAAGGGGAATTTATCATAGCTCTAGTTGCTTTATCTCCTGTCTTCTTCTCTATTTTTGTCTCCCCATGGCTTGCAAGGAGAGTGTTCATCTCGTCTAACCTTGGGTTCCACAAAAATACAAAACTGCACATCTCTGTCAAATCCATTGAAGATCACTCCAAAGCAATTGGAAAAGGATAATTATCAAATGATAGTCAAAAGTTGTCAGAGGTGCAGAGCAGAGGAGAAAAAGACAAAAGTGATTGGAAAAACTAAGTTATTGGCACATTTTAATAGTTGACTGTTGTTTTGCATAGGTTGGTGAGTTTTTCCCCCAGACATGTGGGCACTTGTTGGGCTCTTTCAACTCATGAGTTGGTGAGTAAATCACTAGGTTTTCTATCTATAGGATGTATAATAGGTATAAAACTTTGATAAAACCGTAGCAGCAAAAATCTTTTGGGGAAAAATTGACAAATCAAAAATATAAGATTTTTTCAAAAAATTGTGAAAAAATCGTGGAAAAATCAGATTTCCAGAAAACATAGAAAAATACAAAAAAAAAGGAAAACCTATTTTTTTGGGGGTTGGATTTGTTATATATAATTTTATATATTATAATATAAATAGAATAATAAATATTAATAATATATTATATAAATATAATAATATATTATTATTATTATTTTTTCAGTGAACACTTTTTGACTGGAGCTATGAATGGTGAGGCCACAACACAGGGGTCCTCATCCCCAAGCATGAACACTTAGTAATTTGGAAACCTCCACATTAGAAGCCAATTATGGAAGACCAAGAGACACAACTTAGAATTCCACATTCGATGTCCCTATGGGGATTTGAACTTGGGTCTCCTCAACAAGAACCCAATATTTCAACCAACTGACCTCAACCCCTTGGACAATATAATAATATATTATTAATATTTATTATTCTGTTAAATATAATAATATTAATAATATAATATATTAATGTATAAAATATTATAAATATTAATAATATAGTAAATATTATATATTGTATATAATATATATCATATCAATAATATAATATACTAATGTATAAAATATTATAAATATTAATAATATAATAATATATTATATATTAATAACATAAATATTATATTTTAATATTATAATAATTAAATATATAAATATAATAATATATTATAAATAGGGGAGACCCTGTGGTGAAATGGTGAGGCTTCTTACCTGTAGTGCCAACAACCCAGGTTCAAACCTCATGAGATTGCCCTCTATTGTGTCAACAATTGAGGGGCCCCGAAGATCTTGTATCCTAATTTACCTGTGACATGTGGAGTGGGGTATTTGTATGTCACGTAGGGGTACATCCCTAGTCCTAATTAAATTGAAATATAAATAAGGAATTGAGGTTTGATGCAAGATGTTTTATCAAAGGCCCCTGCGAGAAGGGATTTAGATCAGATTACATGCCTATGTATGAATGCCCCTCCCATCGACATTTTGAATGACCCTAGAAAAGAATGGATGGATAAAGATAGAGCATTCCATGAAGGGAAGATGTGCTCTATGCTAAAAGAAAGTTTGGGCCCTTTGCGAGACTTAGGGCTTTCACGCCCCAATCCAGGACCTCTTATGCCTGCATCTGATCGGGATGTTCACAATCCATATTAGGGATAGTCTCAGGCTTTAAGGAAACATCTAGGTTTCATTGGAATAGAGGTGGCTTGCTATTTGGTCAAGAGGCAAAATAAAGCATAGATGCACTAGTGGAAAGAATAAATAAAGCCAATGCCAAGAATTAGGAGTATAAAGAGAAAATTGCTCAAATGCAGGCCTTTATCAAGGATCTAGTGGCACCAACAAATGTGCCTATCACATCTTCCACCTCCCTAACATTAGTATCTCAATAGGAGATAGTTGCATTCGATGTGTAGAAGCATCATGCATAGGTGATGGATAAAGAGTTCACCAAATTTTTGGGTGAAGGAGAACAAGTAATAATGACCTCATTATCCAATTGGGACATAATAAGCAACCTAAAGGGTAAGTCTAACAAATTGAAGAAGGAGGTTGGCTAGAGATTAAAAAAGAGTGCTCAGCATTTTATTACACTCAAGGAGATGAGGAAGGCAAATGTTGGCACCCTCATGACAAAGAATATCCTAACATCTCAAATGTTACCATAGCTAGATAATTGGTTCGAAGACATAAGGTTTGAGGTAGATATATTGAAGAGATGTAATGCTAAAACTATGGATGTCAGTGTCAAATCACATGAACTCTTAGAAGATGAGCTAGGAATTTTGGAGGCCCTTGAGGGTGAAGTTGAAGGAAAGGTAGAAAATCAAGACGAGGATTTTGCTACCAAAGCAATCAAGGGTAATTTTATTCTAGTAGCGGAGGATCCTATTCAACACTTTTCTAAGGCTACTATTGACAAATCCATGTGCATGAAGGCCAAAATAGAGAAATATAATGAGGAGTTGGATAACATGACTAATAGGTGGATAGCTCTACAAGAACAACTGAAGGTGCAAGAGCATGCTACTAAAAAGGCAAAGGTGCTAGATAAAGTAGAAATAGATAAGGCTAACCAGGCATATGAGCTCATCCAGGGTGTTGGATGCAGAATAATAGAGGAGCCATCTACTGATGAGGAATCTAATGGTAATGCAGTGTAAAAAGGTCATGTTGAACGCTAGATAGACTCCACCAGATAGACTCCACTAGATTGATTGTCAATTGGTAATCATGTGCCATATTTCATTCTGACTCTTAGATCATTAGATCTCTTGTAACTGCATCCTCTCCTTGTTCTATAAAAGGAGATGGACTACCATTTGTACATTGTTAGGAGCTTAATCAAGAGAGAATTGTTGATCTTTGTGAGCACTAAGTATACTTTTGTGCCTTAGCATTTCCCCATTGTTCTTTCTTGAGGCCAATTGTAAATATGCATACATTTTTTAATACTGAATCAAATAGAGATCTAGGTTACAAATTAATCATAAATCTTGAGTAATCTTTTGTGGATGATATCTAGACATGTCACTATAGAGTGTTGCACTCTTCGATGTGCATTTCAACTGGTGAATGTTATTGTTATCCAATTCCTTTGAAGATTAGCATCAACTGTGTGTAGTTGTGGAATATCCTGGTGAAGCATGGTTTGATTTCATCTCTTTTCGTGGAGTATTGAATTGTGCATATGGATCAATGGTCAAAACTCACTTATTTCAAATAATTTTAAAATTTCACTTCATTTTCTTTCAAATTCCATTAATTATCATCATCATCATCAACTGCAAATATTGATACATGATAAGCCTAGAACATAGTAAATATGTAGACATATGTAGATAATTGAATATCTTGTGCATATTTGAACAAACTGCATGTAACATTGAAAATATCATGCAAATACTTCGAAATACTTGTATAGATCATAGAAATATCATCTTGTAGGCATAATATATAGAAGAATTTAAAGTGTAAAAGCAAAATCAAGTGAAGATTAGTTCAAATTTAACTAAATTTAGAAGAACTAATCAAAGTTACATAAATTATCATGAACAATCTTAATCAAAGAAAAGATCAGAAGAATTGATCAAACTTAGAATAAATTCATACAAATATTTGCATATCATGGTTAACAATTGTAGGATTTAACATAATTTGTTGAGATTCATGTAGAATAGGTGAAACAGAGTAAATACTTGCATATCTAGATACAAATTACATCGAATTTCTTGTGTAAGACCCCTGAATGATTAACAACATCACCACATCAAACTATTGAGTAACGTCAGAAGGTTATGCATACCAACTATCAGAGACTTGGGATCACAAATTCATCTTGAATTTGTAATATCTTTCAAGAGGATAAAGGTTTGTTGTATGAGTTTTTATCTCTATTAATATAACTAATAGTTGTATCAACATTAACCTTTTTCTTTTTTCTCTATAATGAAAAGAACATGATTGTGGTTTTTCTAGTGTTCATTTGAATCCCAACCTCCCAACAGAAGAGTTCTAGAGCTCTCAAGTTCTCTCAAACTATGAGTTGTTTTTGCAATTAGAATGAGATCATCCATATGGGTGCTACCACAATAATGGGTTACACTTTCTGGGACATCCTTATTTTTGCTGAAATCACATAGTTTTAGAAAATATAATGATTTAAGCCTTGAAAGATTCTATTTCAAGGATTTTAATTGAAGATGGTTTGATCAAACCCCCTTAAATCAAACCCCCTTGGATAGAACCCCGCTAGTTTTAAACCATGCATATAATGGAGTCTCCTCTACACCTATCAAAATACTGATAAAAAACCACTTTTGATTTACCTTTTGGGAGATCAAATGAATTCATTTAAAATTTATGTTTTGTAAGTATGTACTTCCTTATTATAAGCTTCTCAAAAAGTATAATTTAAATGTATTTAATTTGATTATTATATTCATTTTTTATTTCTTGTAAATGTAGGTTTTTCAATGAACATCAAGGTCTTTGTTTCATACATACAGAAAAATAGGAAAATATAGAAAAAAAAAATTCTAAAAAATACATGTCCTCTAGCTATTGATGTCTTTATTCCAACAAAAAAGAAAAAATTGAATTCTGATACATACAAAAAAATTATGCTCTTTATAGTACACCTATGTCTAAATTGTATTTAGTTTGACTTCAAAAATTAATTAAAAAAAAGTATTCAATAAAAAATTATGAAACTAATTGCATCCTCTAGATATTGTAGTTACAAATCTAAATTAGAAAAAAATAAAATTTTATCCTTCATAAAAAAAAGTTATGTTGCAAGATTTGAACGATGTTGCTGATGGTTAAAGTGTTTGCCTAACTTCTATGTTATTAATCCACTTATGTTATCACTTTTTGTAAGCCCATTATTGTAAGGGCCTATTTAGTCCAGTGGTGCATAGTCAAAGATGTGAATGGACTTTAAATTGCTTCAAGATAGTAGATATTTGGTTGACAGATTCTCCATTTCCTTTTTTTTTGGAGTGCCAAAGAGGGAACTGGTTTTCTTTGTTCTAGTGGATTTGACTGGGTTATAAATACTTTCTGTATTAGTGTAGTTTCTCCCAATTTTGATATTGTAAATCCTTTATTTGGAAAAATGTAATCATCATTCTATAACCGGAGGTTTTCTTCCTGGTTCTTTCCTGCTGGTATGCTCTCTGAACTAGGATTTTGTAACTTTTTATTTATAATTAATATATATTATAGTGGTTTGCCACTTTTTGTTAAAAAAAAAAAGTTCTATTTTATACAGTACACACCACTCTGTAAAAATGGTGTTTACTATTAAAAACTAGTTATCGAAGGAGATGGAAAAAGAAATGCAATTTGATTCCAAAAATTTTTAAAAATATATATTTAGAATATACAGATAAAATGTCACAAATCACTAGTTTTCATCATTTTCAAATTCCTCATGGTTTAGCAGCTATATGTAATGCCTTCTCATTTTTTGGCTTATGATAGTTGCTAGTTTCACATTACTCTTTGTCAGTTCTGAGACAATTGTTAGTTCTTCCATTGCATTTAGACAGTTCTGAGACATTTGAGTTATTAGGCCTATGGTTTATGCTTATTATGATCAGGATAGACTATGTTCGACTGATATAGCTTTGACATGTGTTATGATTTATGATGACATTATTGTTATTCTAGTTATGATGAGATTGACATGATTAGTGATGGTTTAATATTATCATGTTTTATGTGATTTGTTGATATCTTATTTTAAATAAAAATGGTTAAAGTCTTGTTCTAGAGCAGGGATGGTGTAGTACTACTCGTTCTGAGCACCCTACTATGTCGTGATTCTCTGACTCTGTGTGTGTTGATATATATGTAGTCGATCGTATACAACTTATTGTTCTTATGCAGGTTGTAGATACCAGGCCTCGACTCCACCTGACATAGCAGGTCTGAATGGGCCCCTACACCAATGGATAATGTTGATAGAGATAACATGAGGTTTATCCCCTAGGTCAGTCTCATCCTTCAGTTGTTGTCATGTGTCGTGATGTGACGCTTGGTCCTCGTTTCAGGTTGTTGGTCATCATGTGTTTTGTGGACTAGTGGCGAATATTGGTTGTTAACCCTTGTTAATAATATTATTGGTTAATAATTTATTGCTATCAGTTATCAGATATAATTGGAGATTTGGGGAATCTCTATGTTAAGCAAAAATTTTGAATTCTTCTGAGTAGTGGGATTTTTGGTAACAGATTGTAGTAATGGGAATTTATTATCCTGGCTATTTTTGCATGATGGGGTATCACATTTGGTATCAAAGAAAGGTTTAAACACTGGCTACTCTGGTTATAACTGAGCCCATTATGTGTTCTAGTGCTTAAACTCTGTAGATTAACTTTATCCCTGTTGTTTTCCTTTCTGTGTATAATAAATCATCTTTTGGTGTTGTAGGTAGATGCCTAGAGGTGGGGGTCGAGGTCGAGGTCATGGTAGAGGTAGGGGTCGTGGGAGGGGTGGTGGTGGTACACTTCCTCCCAGTTCTCCTCATGAGAGTGCCCATGAAGGTGAGGGTTAGAAAATGGAAGGTCAGGGTCAGCCGGAGGGAGCTTAGTTGTGACAGTCACTTGAGGAGGCCCTTGCCTATTTAGGTCCTAGACATGAGGGTGAGAAGCCTAGAGGGGGTTAGGAGGTATACCAGTCAGAGCCTACAGAAAGAGAGATATCACCTAGGCGGAGAGAGTTGACAGCTGAGCAGGAGGCCACACTAGCCAGCCATATGAGAGATCTACTGAGCGCACGCCCTCCCACCTTTGATGGAGCTGGTAGAGGTCTAGAGGCAGAGACTTGGTTATTGGATTTAGGAAGGTGTTTTGCCATGCATCCTTCTGGTAGCAACACCAAAGCCAAATGTACTATTTTGCATCTCTGAGGTTTTGCTTCAACTTGGTGACGGTTAAAGGAGCCGAAGCTACACTTGGACATTAGCACTATTTATTGGGAGTTGTTCTTAGAGAGATTCAGAGCTTGTTTCCTGTCGGATCATTAGAGGCAGCGTCGTGCAGATGAGTTCCATGAGTTGAGGCAGATGGCCATGTCAGTTGAGTAGTATGAGCGCGGATTCTATGAGCTCAAGCAGTATGCAGGTATCAGAGATGATGAGTCTATGTTGGTGCAACATTTTATCAAGGGCCTGAATGCCCAGATCAGTGGAGGGGTTCGTGTATTTGAACCTAAGTCTATGGAGGTGGTAGTGGAGAAACCCTGATTAGTGGAGGAGAATTTGGCTATGGCACTCGGTGGGCATACAGGTGTGCATATTGGCAGTGCACCTTCTTCAAGTTTTGGTTCGTGTGGTGGACATACTCAGGCATTAGGATCTCATGCACCCTCAAAGGGTGGACAACAATAGCACTGTCAGCCCAAACTAAAGAATTCTTAGCCTCAGCAAGGTAACAGATTTCAGTCTAAGAAAGACTAGTTTTGGTAGCGTAATAAGCGCAATCACGTTAATCAGCTAGCTCAGAGTACGCAGTCCATAGTGAGCAGAGGTAGTTTCCAGTAGTCTAGTGCTTTCCAGGGTGGCGATAGTTTTGGTAGAGGCACCGGGTGCTTCTCTTGTGGCCAACAGGGCCATATTGCTAGACAGTGTCCTTAGAGGAGTACTTCAGGGTTTGGACATTGACCAGCAGGTTCAGAGCCAACAGTAGGTGATGCAGGAAAATTGCATAGAGTCTTTGCAATGATGGATAACCGTCAGGCAGAGCATAAGGCACCATGGTGGAGACTTCTAATTTCATGTGAGGTATTGGTTTTCCTATTCTTTTTTATTTTGGTACATCTGATTCATTCATATCTTCTTCTCTTGTGGAGCGTTGTGGCTTAGTGGCAACAAAGCAGGATGATAGGTGGCAGGTTGAGTTAGTTTCTAGGGCTAAGGTAGTAGTTAAGTCTCTAGTGCTTTGTTGTGAGTTAAGGATTGGTTCTCTATCTACTACAGTAGACCTTTGCATCCTAAACCCTTGGTTCATATGATATAGTGTTGGGGATGGATTGGCTAGAGGCCCATCAAGTAGTGATCGATTGTCGGCATAAGTCTGTTAGATGTGTGGATGATTCTGGTGCATAGGTGGAGGTTGTAGGAGTTCAGAGACCTATTTCCCTACGTATGATCTCTGCTATGCAGCTTAAGAGATGTATGCGTCAGGGATGTCAGCTTTTTGTGGTGTCAATTAGTGACTTGGAGATGGAGGAGAGTTGAGAGGCATCTCTTAACGATCATCCACTGTTGAGGGAGTATGCTAATTTTTTTCCTCTGAGATTTTGGGGATGCCACCTAAGCATGACATCGACTTCAGGATTGATTTTGGTCCCGTCACAGAGCCCATCTCACGAGCTCCATGCAGGATGACCACTCAGGAGCTTAAGGAGCTCTGACTATAGTTGGAGGAGTTGTTAGCCAAGGGATTCTTTCGACCTAGTGTCTCCCCTTGGGAAGCACCTATGATCTTTGTAAAAAAGAAGGATGGATCTCTGCGGCTGTGTATCGATTATCAATAGCTCAATAAGGTAACAGTGAAAAATAGATACCCCTTGCCTCAGATTGATGATTTGTTTGATCAGATTAAGGGAGCCAAGGTGTTTTCTAAAATTGACCTTAAGTCAGGAAATCATCAGTTGCAGGTATTTGAGGCAGATATTCATAAAATGGTATTTCATACCCGTTATGGGCATTATGAGTTCACAGTTGTACCATTCGGGTTGACGAATGCACCTTCAATTTTTATGAGCTTGATGAATGGTGTTTTCAGCACTTATCTCGATAGATTTGTCCTTGTATTTCTAGATGATATATTGATCTATTCAAGGACTATGGAGGAACATGAGGAGCATTTGTGTCAGGTGTTGCAGTGTCTGAGAAAAAATTAGCTTTATGCCAATTTGTTGAAGTGCGAATTCTTTCAGACAAAGCTGAAATATTTGGGTCATGTCATCTCTGGAGAGGGTATTCTGGTGGATCCTTCAAAGATCCAAGCTATTATGGATTGGCCTGCACCTACCAATGTTTCTGAGGTCTGCATTTTTATGGGTTTGGCAGGTTACTACTATCATTTTGTTATGGGGTTTTCAAGGATTGCTCATCCTATTACTTCCCTTTAGAGGAAAGGGAAGAAGTTTGTTTGGTCAAAGCAGTGTCAGGCAGCTTTTCAAACCCTTAAGGAGAAGTTGAGCAGTGCACCTATTTTAGCAGTTCCTGATCCTACCAGGGACTTTGTTGTTTGTACAGATGCTTCTTTGGAGGGTTTAGGAGCAGTTCTGATGTAGGATGGTCGCGTGATTGCCTATGAGTCTCACAAACTCAAGGATCATGAATTGAACTATCCCACTCAAAATCTGGAGTTGGCTGCAGTTGTGCATGCCTTGGTGAGATTGAGGCATTTTCTCTTAGGGCATCAGTTTGAGCTGCATTGTGATCATTGTAGTTTGCAGTATATTTTCATGTAGCCAAACTTGAATGTGAGGCAGAGACGTTGGATGGAGTTCTTGCACGAGTATGACTTTGAGGTCAAATATATTTAGGGCAAGGAGAATGTGGTAGCGGATGCTCTTAGTTGTCGAAGGCATGAGATCTCAGTGGTCTCTCTCATAGTTGATTTGAGAGGTCAGATTCTCGCAGCACTTCCTACCAACAGTTGGTGTTAGGAGGTGAAGTCTGAGATTGAGTCTGGTAGACCTTTAGAGGGTAAATTTTTTGTTACTCCCTTGAGCCAGATGGTCTTTTGCAACATTTGGGTCGTATCTATGTTCCTAGTTCTGAGGGTCTCCATACCCTAATGTTGTTAGAGGCACATCAGGCACCTTATTTTGCTCACATAGGTGTCAAGAAGATGCATGCAGATCTATGCCAACTGTACTTTTGGAGTGGCATGAAGCAGGATATTGTTGATTTTGTGTCGAGATGTCTTGAGTGTCAAAGGGTGAAGGTGGAACATCAGCATCTTGCAGGTCTTTTGCAACCTCATTTGATTCTAGAGTGGAAGTGGGACATCAGTTCGATAGACTTCATTGTTGGTTTTCTAGTATCCTCTCATCGACATGATGCTATTATGGTCATTGTGGATAGGTTGATGATGGTAGCTCACTTTTCTCCTGTCTGTTCTTCTTACAATGCTACTACGGTGGCCAAAGTGTTTGTGGAGGACATTGTCAGACTTCATGGGATTCCTTGTAGGATCATCTCCGATAGGGATCTAGTGTTCACTTCTACCCTATTGACTTCTTTGCAGCATGCCTTGGGAACACAGCTAAACTTTAGTTCAGCTTACCATCCTAAGACTGATGGACAGACCGAGAGGGTTAATCAGGTTCTTGAGGATATGCTTAGGATGTATGTGATGGATCAGCAGAGTCGTTGGGAGGATTACCTGTACCTGGTGGAGTTTTCTTATAATAATGGATATCACAGTTCTATCGGCATGTCTCCATTTCAGGCTTTGTATGGCCATCCTTGTAGGACCCCTCTGAGTTGGGATTGTCTCGAGGATAGAGTTCTTCTTGGTCTAGATATGCTTAGAGATATAGAGCAGCAGGTTGAGAGGATTAGAGAGCATTTGGTGGTAGCACAAAACAGATAGAAGTATGTAGATGCTCATAGGATCAATCAACAGTTTTTAGTTGGAGATTAGGTGTTCTTACGTGTGCAACCACAAAAGAGTCCGATCCGTTATGGAAAGGGCTCTAAGCTAGCACCACACTTTGTTGGATAGATCATGTTACTTATCATCTTGCTTTGTCACCCAATCTCTCACGTATCCATGATGTGTTTCATATTTTTGTACTTAGACCTTACTATTTAGATATTGCTCATGTTTTTTATTAGACTTCTCTACAGGTAGAGGACGGGCAGTTGGCTTTGGAGCCCGTAGGCATTCTACAGTACAGGAGACTTGCTCTTAGGGGCAGACACGTGGAGTGGGTCAGGGTCCAGTGGGATCCTAATGATGAGACTTCTGCTACCTGGGAGGATGCTTCCAGGATGAGAGAGTTATACCCTTACTTATTTGTAGGCTTCCAAGAGTAAGCCTGACTCTAGGGGGAGGATGTAATGCCCTCTCATTTTTTGGCTTATGATAGTTGCTAGTTTCACATTACTCTTTGTCAGTTATGAGGCAATTATTAGTTCTTCCATTACATTTAGATAGTTCTGAGACATTTGAGTTATTAGGCCTATGGTTTATGCTTATTATGATAAGGATAGACTATGTTCGACTAATATAGCTTTGACCTATGTTATGAGTTATGATGACATTATTGTTATTCTAGTTATGATGAGATTGACATGATTAGTGATGGTTTAATATTATCATATTTTATGTGATTTTTTGATATCTAATTTTAAATAAAAATGGTTATAGTCTTGTTCCAGAGTAGGGACGGTGTAGTACTTCTCGTTTCAAGCACCCTACTATGATGTGATTCTCTAACTCTGTGTGTGTTGATATTTATGTAGTCGATCGTATACAACCTATTGTTCTTATGTAGGTTGCCGGTACCGGGCCTCAACTCCACCTAACATAGTAGGTCTGAGCGGGCCCCTACATCAATGGATAATGTTGATGGAGGTAACATGAGGTTTATCCCCTAGGTCAGTCTCAGCCTTTAGTTGTGGTCGTGTGTCATGATGTGACACTTGGTCCTCATTTCAGGTTGTTGGTCATCATGTGCTTTGTGGAGTAGTGGCGAATATTGGTTGTTAACCCTTTTGTATTTTGGCAATACCTTGATGAATTATTATTATAATAATAATGCTATTAATATGTTTAATTTGATAGTATTTTACTTAGTCTAAAACTTGGAATATTATTTTAGTAAATTTTAATATAGATTAAAATTAATTATTTTAATGTTTTAAAAGTATTTGAGTCATAAGTTGTTATTATGGGTAATTAGTATATAGTTGATTAAAGAATATTATTGGTTAATAATTTATTGTTGTCAGTTGTCGGATATAATTGGAGATTTGGGGAATCTCTATGTTAAGCAAAAATTTTGAATTCTTCTAAGTAGTGGGATTATCGGTAACGGATTCTAGTAATGGGAATTTATTAATCTTGGCTATTTTTGCATGATGGGGCATCACACTATAGGTGTCTGAAAGTGAAGATTTAGTTCAAAATGTTCATTTCAATGTCAAGTTTGGCCAAAAAGTGTAACCCAGTATTGTGGGATCACCCACATATAAGAGTAACTTTATTACATATTTAGCAAGTCAAACTCCCTCACTACCAAATTTGTTTATCCACTCTTCTAAGTTATCAATGTATAACCCAAACAAAGTTTGGGAGAGTAGGCAACCTTATTTGATGCAATATCACTACCAAAGCACTCAGACATTCCATCACTTTTTCTAATTTTAGCCTTGACTTGTTCATAAAACCTATGAACTACCACTCTAAACTCATCTTAAATTATAAGTTTCTCCATCCTTAATATTCCAAAATTTGTCATGAGGTACCATGTCAAAAGCCTTTTTAAAGTCCACAAAATAGAAAAAAGCATCATCACCTTGGATATCCCACATTTTTCCAATCGCGTACCCAAGGGTGGCACAATGATCAATAGTGCAGTGTTTTGGTCTAAATCTTGCATGTCCCTTAGCCTTTTTTCCCTCTTTTTTGACCCATTTGCTAATTCTACATTCAACTATGCTCCTAAAAAAAATCAAAGAAGAGAATTAACCATAATAGTACAATAATTGACAAACTATTGATATCACCACTTTTATAGAGAGGGATAAAAACACTAGTTATCTATGTTGAATGCACAAGACAACTAAGAGGGCGAGGGGGTGAATCAGTTGTATCAGAAATTTTAAGTTCCCTTATAAACATATTCACATCCACATTAGTTCACTTAAACCCTTAATTTGTTATGATGATTAAACATGAGAAACAAATAATAGAAACTTAAACACATCAACACCATACACAAGAGAACATTAGATTTTACGTGGAAAACCCTAAAAGGGAAAAACCACAGTGAGGATTAGCTCACAATATAACGTAGTAACAATATCAAATTACAAAAATCTCACTGCCAAAGGGCTCACTGTCATAAGAAAGAAAGCTCACTGCAGGGGACTCACTATCCAAGTGGACTCACTACCCACTTAAAAAGAAGGAAAGAAGAGAAGAATGGCCCATTACTAAATTTTAAACTAATATAGTTGCATCAAACCTATGCAAGGAGTTCAGTTCCAATGAAGCTCAATATTCATCACAACACCAACATCTTCGCAACATCACCAAAAAATAGTAGACACCTTCTGCTCACTGCATTCGGTAGCCTAACACATGAAAGCTCTTGCTGCCCCTGATCAAACTCACATAACACCCATCATATCCCTCACACATCCATGAATCCATGACTCTTTGACACTTATTTATACCATCATCAATCATGAAAACATTCTCCAAGGGTAGAAACACAACTCAACCCATTAAATTTAAATTAGGTTTGGATCTAAAAATCCCTACAGAGGAAGGGAATGAATGAAAACCACATTGTGCCTTAGCACAGACCTAAATCCACTTTAGCATGCTTCAACACATTTTTACAATCACCAAAGCATAATCAGAATTAGTGAAAACAACCAAGTCGGCCAACCTTGTGTTATCATCAAGAACTTTTGAGTACATGATTCCTTAAAGATAAACACACCTTGTGGACCTTGCATGAAGCTTTAACATAATGTAGAAACATCCATGAACAACTTGAAGTCACCTGGAAACCAACAAATTCAACCACAACAACTTTCACCTGAACATAATAACACTATCTAATCTGCTACACAATAAATTACTTTTCAAAGCACCAAATCACAAAATTTTTGGATGGAAGATAGATAAGGACCTTATAAGCATATATCTAGAACCACAACACTTGAAACTATTCTGAAGAGAAATGCGGAGCAAAATACTTTCTCCTAAACACACTGTCAGACATTGTCTTCAAACTGGTGAACATAACTTTCATTGCACAGCGATCTAGAGTACAAAATTTTGGCTTAAGTATCTTGAAACACTTCTCAACAACATATCCAAACTACACACTCAGATCTCCAAGACAGAAGAAATGTGGAGCAGAAACTCGAACAGTATTCTGTAGGCCATAAGACTTCAACACACTATTTCTGATATTAATCAAATTTTCTCAAAAGCACTTGGAAACTCAGCAATAGGAACATATTATTAACATCTTCAACACTTCTTCAAGGTAGTCACATCATCATTAATTCAACTACTTAATCAAATAAAAATAGTAACAGTAAAGAACATAGTGTACACCAATGACAACACAAACATGTTAACATCAATGACAACACTGATTATCACATACTTGCAACAATCTCCTCCTTTGTCATTGATGGAAACATATGATGTGAAAAACTATCATGACACAACTATGCACTAATCTCACTCTCCCCCTTTCTTTTATACATTTTGCTCTCTTTCTCTCCCGTTGTTTTTCACATGAACTCTCTCCCCCTTTGACATCAATGGCAAAGGGTGACACATCTCAAGTTCAAGTTCTCTCTTGATTATGATATTGCACATACTTTCACTGTTCTCAACTGTTTTGAATACTCCCCCTATCTGTAACAAACATCAACACCACTACCTACTCCCCCTGAGAGGTAGCCTCCATCATCAGTCTAGAGAAGAATGAATATTAAAGTACACTAGACTAATGCGTCTCCTTATGCATCTAGTTGAAAGAAGGAGGGGCAATAACCCCCAACTTCTCTCAAAGATACTCAAATATATCCTTAGAAAGAGCATTAGTGAATATGTGAGCAACCTAGTCCTTTGTAGGCACATGCTCAATATTCACTTCATTCTCTACAACCTTTTCTCTCAGAAAGTGATACCTAATTGAAATATACTTTTTCCTTAAATGCATCATTGGATTCTTTGAAATGTTAATGGCACTTGCATTATCACAGAAGATAGGAATTGGTTCATCATACACTGTACACAACTTTGATATCCTTCAATGTTTGTCTCATCCATAACACATATGTGTAACATGATACTACAACAATATACTCTACCTCTATAGTAGATAAAGACACTGAATCCTACTTCTTGTGTAGCCAAGATACAACTCTATCTCCAAGAAAGAATACACCACCACTTTTACTTTTTCTGTCATCTACACATTCGGACCAATCTGCATCTATGTGGGCACTTAGGGTAAAGTCATTGTTCTTAGGATACCACAAACCATGATCCAGAGTACCCCTCAAATATCTAAATATCCTCTTCACTGCCATGACATATGATTCTCTAGGATCTTCTTGAAATCTTACCATAATACAAAATGCATGCATGATATATGGTCTGGTAGTAGTTAGATATAGCAGTCCTCCAATCATTAATCTATATTTTCTCTAATCAGCTTTAGGGGAATCATCATTCTTGCTCAACTTGATACCAATTGTTGTGGGGGTACAAACTGGTTTAAAATCTTCCATTCCAAACTTCTTCAACAATTCCTTGACATACTTTGATTGTGAAATAAAAATGCCCTTATCTGTCTGATTAATTTGCAACCCAATGAAGTAGTTCATCTCTCCACACATTGACATCTCAAATTCCTTTTTCATGTCATTTGTAAAGTTGTTACACATACCTTCATTTCCTCTAAAGATTATATCATCCACATAGACTTCAACAATCAGGATTTGATCTTTCCTTACCTTAATGCACAAATTACTATCTGCAGACCCTTTACTGAATCCCTGTTGCAAAAAATACCTATCTAACCTTGCATAGCAAGCTCTGGGAGCTTGCTTCAGTCTATAAAATACCTTATTCAATCTTCATACCATATCTAGTTTGTCTGACAACTGAAATCCATTCAGTTGCTCTATGTATACTTCCTTTTCCAACTCACCATTAAGAAAAGTAGACTTCACATCCATTTGATAAACCTTGAAATATTTATGTGTTGCATATGCCAGAAACAATCTAATAGCCTCCATTCTTGCCACCAAAGCATAAGTTTCTTCATAGTCTATTCCTTCCACTTGTGAGTAGCCTTTACACACGAGTGCTCCTTACCACTTCTCCATTCTCATTCAATTTGTTCCTAAATACCCACTTAGTTCCAATCACGTTATTATTCTCTGGTCATGGGACAAGTTCCTAAGTCTTATTCTTCTCAATCTGCATTAATTCTTCTTTCATCAACTTGACCCAATACTCATCTTTGCATGCCTCCATCACTGTTTTAGGTTCAACTTTAGAAATTAAACATAGGTTTACATGTTCTTCAACCGCTATGCTTCTTGTCAATACACCTTTTCTCTTATCACCAATGATCTGGTCTTCAATGTGATGCCTTTGCACATACTTAGGTGTTTTAGGGATTCTTTTCAAAGCTTCTTGTTCTTCAACTTACACTCCTCTTTCTTTGGTTTCTAGTTCTTCTCTAGTCTGTACTACCTTTTCAACAACATTTTCTTCTTCTCTACAAGAGGACTCATCTAGGTTTGATACATATTCATTAACTTCTGAAATCCTCAGTGTGTCTTCATCCACCTTGACATTAGCGCTTCGAACAATCTTTCTTAGTCTCTTGTTATAGCACCAGTAATCTTTGCTTTTGTTAGAGTACCCAAGGAAAATGACTTCATCGCATCTTGCATCAAACTTCCTAGTTCTTCATCTCTTCTTATATAATATTTGCTTCCAAAGACTTTGAAATATTTAATAGTACGAATCCTTACATACCATAGCTCATAGGGAGTCTTTGTGTCATTTTCTTTTACCTATACTCTGTTTTGTATGTAGACAATAGTAATAATTACTTCTCTCTAGTAGACTTCTGATAGCTTTGCTTATTTTATCATTGTCCTTGCAGCTTCTTAAATAGTCATGTTCTTCCTTTCAACCACTCCATTCTACTGAGGAGTTCTAGGAACAGATAGATATCTTTTAATCCCATGATTCTCACAAAACATGTTAAACTCAATAGAAGTAAATTCTCCACCTCTGTCAGACCTCAAACATTTGATTTTCATATTCAATTTATTCTCAACAATTGCTTTAAAAGCTTTAAACTTATCTAGGGCTTCTAATTTTTCCTTAAGAAAAGTGACCCATGTCATTCTAGAACAATCATCAATAAACAACATAAAATGCCTATCACCTTGAAAACTCCTTACTCTAGTAGGACCACACAAGTCTGTATGCACCAATTCCAATAGTTCGGTAGATGACTAATCCTTGCTTTTGAATATTCTTCTTGTTTTCTTTCCTAACTGACATTCCTTACAGACAACATTGGAGGGTTTTGTAATCTTTGGTAGATCTCTCACAGCTTGAACTAAACTTATCCTTACCATGCTATCAAAATTGATGTGACACAATCTCCTATGCCATAGCCAACTCTCACTGATCTGAGACATAAAGCAGTAACTAATACCACCTTCAAGATGATAAACATTTCAACATGTCCTCTTTCCAACAACAATTAGTGTTCTAGAACTTTTTCTGATCTCACAGCCATCATCCTAAAACATAAGATTGTAACCCTTTCTACACATTTGTCCAACACTCAAGAGATTGTACTTTAAACCTTTGACATAAAGAACATCATTAGTTTTATGCTTTCCATAAAAAATGATTGAACCTTTTCCACAAATCTTAGCAGCTTCATTACCACCAAACCTAACTACTCCAGCATCAAATTTTTCAAGTTTAACAAACTTACTCTTATCACCTATCATATGATTTGAGCATCCACTATCAGTGACCAAGTCATCCTTTTCACTCCTAACATGAAAAATAGACATTATAATGCCTTTAGGGTTAGCACTGACTTTTGGACCTTTTTCCTTTACATAGCTTCCAGGGTTAGCAGAACTAGTTTCATCTCTTAGGACAATAAAAATGCAATCATTATTATCATCGCCATGATCAGATTCATCATCAAAAATACTTGCATCTTCTCTAACATAGTAACTTTTCTTGACTATCCTTCCTTTGTTTTCCCTATTCTTAATTCTCAGAGCTCTATATGGATATCTTGAAGCATAATGACCTATTTTTCCACAATTGAAACACTTAAAGGGAAACTTACCATTAAACTTTCTAGTACCCTTTTTCATTCTCCTCACAAAGTTAGCTTCCACTTCATCAAAGTCTTCTAGATCTAATTCAACAGTCTTCTCTGATTTGCCTGCTTTAAAAGTCTTCATCAAAGTCTTCTAGATCTAATTCAACAGTCTTCTCTGATTTGCCTACTTTAAAAGTAGTCTCATCATTTGTAGTTCCACTAATTGTGCCAAACTCTCTTATTTCAAAAGCAGTTAGGGTGCCAAGGAACTGATCTTTGGTAAACTAATTCAAATTCTATAATTCTTCAATAATAGAAACCTTATGACTGTAATCTTTAGGAAGAGTTCTGAGTACCTTCAATATCACTTCTTTATCATCCAAAGTTCTACCAAGTCCCTTGATGCCATTAACAACTTCATCCACCTTCTGTAAGTAGCTTATAACATTTTCATCTTCAGACATTTGCATGGTCTCAAATGTGAGCTTGAAATTCTGCATTTTAGCTTGTTTAACCTTATCATCTCCTTCATAGATACTTTCCAACTTTTTCCAAATCACATTAGCAATTTTCAAATACACAACCTTTATCAATTCAGAATTAGTAAGGCCACTTAAGAGAGCATGCTTTGCCTTACCATCAATTTCAGCTTCTTTGACATCATCTTTAGTGCTTATACCATTCTCAAGTACAATGTAATTAGAGTTGATTGATTTCCAAACATCACAACCAAGAGCAATTAGAAAGGCTTCCATCCTTACCTTCCAGAGTGCATAATCTAATCCATCAAATAAGGGAATTTGTTTCTTGCATGCCATCCCAAATCTACCTCAAGCTATTAAGCTTTCTTCAAAGGAACCTTTCTCTGACACCAATTGTTGAATGCACAAGACAATTGAGAGGGGGTGAATCAGTTGTATCAGAAATTTCAAACCCTCATAAACATATTCACATCCACATTATTTCACTTAAACCCGTAATCTATTATGATGATTATTAAACATGAGAAGTAAATAAAAGAAACTTAAACACAACACCATACACAAGAGAACACCAAATTTTAAGTGGAAAACCCTAAAAGGGAAAAACCATAATGAGGATTAGCTCACAATATAATGTAGTAACAATACCAAATTACAAAAGGCTCACTACCATAAGAAAGAATGCTCACTGCAGGAGACTCACTATCCAAGTGGACTCACTACCCATTGAAAAACAAAGAAAGAAGAGAAGAATGGCTCATTTCCATATTTTGAACTGATATAGTTGCATCTAACCTATGCAAGGAGTTCAGTTCCAATAAAGCTCAATATTCATCACAACACCAACAACATCTTTGTAGCTTCACCAAAATATAGTAGACACCTTCTGCTCACTACATTTAGTAGCCTAACACATGAAAGCTCTTGTTTCCCTTGATCAAATTCACATCACACCCATCATATCCCTCGTATGCCCATGAATCCATGACTCCTTGACACTTATTTATACCATCGTCAATCATGAAAACATTTTCCAAGGTCGGCAACACAACTCAACCCTTAAGATTCAAATTAGGTTTAGACCTAAACATCCCTATGGAGGAAGGGAATGAATGCAAACTAGATCATGCCTTAGCACAGACCTAAATCCACTCTAACATGCTTCAACAAGCTTTTACAATCACCAAAGCATAATTGAAATTAGTGAAAACAACCAAGTTGGCCAACCTTGTGTTAACATCAAGAAATTTTGAGCACATGCTTCCTTAAAGATAAACACACCTTGAGGACCTTACACGAAGATGTAACATAATCTAGAAACATCCATGAACAACTTGAAGTCACTTGGAAATCAACAAATTCAGCGACAACAACTTTCAACTAAACACAACAACACTATCTAACTCTGCCACATAATAAACTACTTTCCGAAGCACCAAATGACAAACCTTTTGGATGCAAGATAGATAAAGACCTTATTTAAGCATATATCCAGAAGTGCAACACCTAAAACCATTTTGTGGAGAAATGTGAAGCAAAATACTTTCTCCTAGACACACTGTAAACACTATTAGACATTGTCTTAAAACTGGTGAACATAAATTTCATTGCACAACAATCCGGAGTACCAAATTATGGATTTAGCATCTTCAAACACTTCTCAACAAAATATCCAAACCACACACTTAGATCTCTAACATAGAAGAAATGTGGAGCAGAAACTCGAACAATATTCTATAAGCTAGAAGACTTCAACACATTGTTTCTAATATTAATCAAATTTTCTCAAAAGTACTAGGAAACTTAGCAAGAGGAACATATTCTTAACATATTCAACACTTCTTCAAGGCAATCACATCATCATTAATTCAAAAACTTAATCAAATAACAATAGTAACAAATTAGAGAACACAGTTGACACCAATGACAACAGAAACATGTTTACATTGATGACAACACCGATTAGCACATACTTGCAACAATATAATCTTCTAGGAAGTCCTATTAAATAACATTATTGAGGATGTATTTGATGTGAGTTGTAACCCCATTTTTAGCTAATAGACATTTTTTCAAGTGGGCCTAGAAGTCTACAAATTATTTGTAAACCTATCTCACACCTAAAAAATTATTTTTATTCGCATGGAAACCATTTTTATTCACCAAAAAACATGATGATTTTCAAGTTCTACTTGTATTGTTGTCTACTAAATATTAATTACAAAATCCACCACCTTAACCCCTATTTTCTCTCCCACCACTCAGACATTAGATAAATAGTAGAAACATATTGAACTCTCTTGTACAAATGGATTTTGGCAGTGTCATTTAAATTTTTGAATCTATCCTTATAAGCCCACAGATTGGTAAATGAGGTACAACCATCTCTCATATTGTTCTAATTGGGTGGATTCCATCATTCACCATTTGAATCCCCATTCTATCTATTGTGAAAAAATAGTATTAGCTTAATACAATAAATACCAAGATTTTTCAGGTTCTTTCTAAGAAAAATCATGTCAAACATGAAAACATTGCATCAAATTTTCTTCACAAATGAACTCTATTGTTTACATCTGAAACAATTCCTTATAGCATTGAGTCTAGCATCTTTCATGCTTTGATATGTATTTATAGAAATAATAGACAACAACCAATTTTTGTGCATAAATTTGCTAGGTGTAGCTGCAAAACTGCCAAGAAAAGTTTAGGGAAGCTCTTTATTAGTGCTCACCAAATTGTCATAGGACTATCAGTAATGCCTGTGTATGATGCAATATTGCCTCTGGTGCAAAATTCCATCTATAAAATGAATAAATAATAGGAGAAATTTATACATAAAATAAACAAATAATACCCTATATACCTAATTAAAACATCTAAATCACAAATCCCATGTTCATGTTTAGTTTGACTGACCATTATTAATGTCTATGGTTCTATTACAACCATTGTCAAACTAATCTGTAATTGCAATTGAAGTAATGTTGGAGCTATGTATCTGATACTTTGATCCAATACTTTGTCTCTTGCTTGCATCTCTCAAAAATGACAACAATCTTGTTACTACTTGGGTGGCAACACAATAATGTGTCCCACTATTTGGCCGAAGTGGGATGCACAAACTTGTTGCAAGTATGGTCCTAACCAGTGTTTTCATTGATGTCAACATACTTCTGTTGCATCTGTGATAAGGATTGGATGAGTTATGTGTTGAGGATACTGAGAAAGTCAGTCTCAGTCAGGAACAGTGATGACAGCAAGGCAAAATATCAAGACAGGTTGAGGATCAGAAGATGTGGATTAAAGGGTTTGTGGATATGAGTCTTAAGATGTTCCAATTAAGATTTCGGAGGTCTGCATGAAGATACAAAGAAGTTATGACCAATCTAGTAGAACCAGTTCTAGGAGATGTTCAGGAGTGACAGAGTATTACAGAAAGGTCCGGTGAGATCCGGAAGTGCATTGTCCTACTCTGCAGATTGGAAGGAGTGTTGAGGAAGTCCTTGCGATGTGTCATCTCAATTTGTTCATGGTTTGAAGGTCCAAAAGAATCTATTTCTTTGTGACAGCCATGATAGACTGTGTTCTTGAGGCACCGGATGCAGGAGAGAAGAGATTTTAGTAAGTATAGGAAGTGCGGATGTACCTGGTCATTCAGGTAAGCTTGTGAAGGTTCTTGGATCATGTTGAGTTTGTGTTGTCGGTCTGCATTAGAGTTGGAGCCTGGAATTGAAGATGTACTTCTGGATGAAGGTGTTCTTCCTTAGGCTGGCCGACCGGATGAGTTATTCATCTTGCAGATGCTCTTGTGGATGTTTGCTGACTTAGATGATTGTTCCTAAGTTGATGTCATCTATAAATAAGGGATTACGAAGTCATTTCAAAGTGTGACTTGTGGAGATGAGTGTGTGGTAGCAAGGAGAAGAGCAAAAGGAAGAGCAGAAGGATTTGGGCTTCAATGGAACTGATTCAAGCATGGTGACGATGCTATTTACCAGTTCAAGTATGTAATACTTATTTATTGTAGATAGTGTGTCTCTTGTAGGCAGTGAGCCTCTTGTGAGCAGTGTGCTCGGGCAGTGAGCCCTAATTGGCATGTGCCATCTTATTTCTTTTATTCTTCTAACAGAGAATAATATCTTGGGTTAGTCACCCCGTGGTTTTTCCCTTAACCGGGTTTTCCACATTAAAATCTTGGTGTCTCATGTGTTGATATGGTTCTGCTCTTGGTTAATTTCATTAAGTTTTCATGATTGATTTATTGTTATAATACTAAGTGAATGCAAGTATTGAAAAAGAAGAAAGTTTTGGACAACTGATTCACCCCCCCTCTCAATTATCTGCCCTAAATCTAATAATTGGTATCAGATCCAAGTTCATCTGAAAGGAGTTTAACTGCTTGAGGAGATCCAGGATGTCGTCCTACAAGAAGGATAATCTAAAGTTTGATGGAACTAACTTTGCTCTTTGGAAAGGTCGCATGGAATGTCACTTGCAGTGTATGGGATTTGCATACTAGTCCATGGTCACAAAAGCTTATGTACCTCCACAGGGTGGTCTGACAACCCTAAATGAAATCACAGATGTTGAAAACAATCTGCAGACTAGAGAGGTTCTTTTAAGCGCATTGTTTGACTCAGAACTCTCAAATGTTATTGATCTACCAACTGCCTATGAGATTTGGAAGAAACTGAAACTTTTGCATGAAGGAGACCAATTTGTTAAATGTGCAAGGTTATAGAGTCTAAAAGCAAAATTTGAAAAATTAAAGATGAGAAATGATGAAAATATTACCTCTTTTATGCCAAGAGTGAATGAGCTGGTTTGTGGAATTAGAAATGCAGGTGGAACCCTGAGTGAAGATGAGATTGTTAGCAAAGTTCTCAGATCCCTTCCTGAGTCTTATAAAATCAAAGCTTTTGCCATCAAAGAATTCAGAGCTCACACAACAGTCACAAGAGATCAATTGGTTGGTAAGCTAGATGCTTTTGAAATGGCCGAGTTTGGAGATGATCCTCCAAAGACTGAATCTGCATTCAAAGCAAGTGCCTCTGTAAAAGGAAAACAAAGGTTTGATCCAGGAGAAAACTCTTCAAGGAAATCATCATGGTATGAAAATGCAAGAAAAGACTTGGAAGAAGAAGTTGAAACTGCTCATCTTGAAGCCCTTATTGCAAAAAGACTGCCAAGAGGATCTGGCAAGTATGAGGGAAAATTGCCTTTGAAGTGTTTTAACTGCAATAAGATTGGTCATTTTACATCAAGGTGTCCAGAAAGCTTTTCTAGGCCAAACAGTAATAGACCAAGATTCCAGAAAAATTGTTACTATGCTCATGAAGGAGATGATGGAGTAATAGATGATGAATCAGAGAAAGAAGACAAATCCAGAAGTGACTGGGTGTTCATTGCCATCAAGGAAGAAGATCCATTGCCCTCTGAATCTATCAATCTTAAAGTTGAAGAAAAAGCCTTGGCTACCCAAGTTGAAGAGAAGGATGATTGGGTCATTGGCAGTGGTTGCCCTCACCACATGACAGGTGACAAAAACAAGTTCATAGATTTGGAAAGGTATGAAGGAGGAGTGGTAAAGTTTGGTGATAACTCTGCTGGTAGAATCAGAGGTAGAGGAACTATTTCTTTTGATGGAAAGAACAAAACTGGTAATGTATTATATGTTGAAGGATTAAAACACAATCTTCTTAGTGTTGGATAGTTGGTGGACAAAGGCTATGGTCTCAGATTCAAGAATGGAAAGTACAAAATTTTTGAAAGTTCTGGAACAGAGATTGCATTCGGTACCCAAACAAAAGGTAACATCTTTCATTTAGTTGGTACTAGTAAAAGTTGTCTATTTGTTCAAGTTGATCAAAGTTGGTTGTGGCATAGAAGAATGTGTGATGTGAACTTTGACAATATCATCAAGATAAGCAATACTTAGGCTATAAGAGATCTTCCAAGATTGGTAAAACCAACAAACAGTTTGTGCAAAGAATGTCAGTTGGGAAAACAAAGTAGAATCTCATTCAAAAGCAAGGAACAATCTTCTATCAGATTATTAGACTTGGTTCACACTAACTTATGTGGTCCGGCAAGAATCAGGAGTGTGCAAGGTGATAGATACTTCATGCTGCTAATTGATGATCATTCCCAGATGATGTGGGTAACCTTCCTAAAAGAGAAATCAGAAGCTCTTGAGAAGTTCAAAATATTCAAGGCTATGGTGGAAAATGAGACTAGATTGAAATTGAAATGTCTGAGGTCTGATAGAGGTGGAGAATTCACATCCGGTGAGTTTATAGATTTCTGTGAGAAACATGGAATAAAGAGATAGTTGTCTACTCCTAGGACTCCACAGCAGAATGGAGTAGTCGAGAGAAAGAACTGGACCATCCAGGAAGCATCTAGGACCATGATGATGGAAGCAAATGTCCCCCAGATCTATTGGAGAGAAGCTGTCAGTATTGCAGTCTGTACTCTTAATCGAGTTCAAATCAGAAACAATACCGGTAAGACTCCTTATGAACTTTGGTTTGGTATTAAACCTACTGTAAAATATTTCAGAGTGTTTGGTAGTAAATGTTACATCAAGAGAGATGAAGATCTAGGCAAGTTTGATGCTAGAAGTGATGAAGGAACATTTTTGGGTTACTCTACTCAAAGCAAAGCATACCAGTGTTACAATAAGAGATTGAGAAAGATTATAGAAAGTACTAATGTAAAGGTTGATGAAGGAATTGAAAAACCCTCAAGATTTTATGAGTATGAAGAAGATGATCAGAATGATGGTCTGATTCAAGGTGGTCAAGACTCTTCTGAAAAACATGTTGAAACTGACCAGGTAAATCAGGAAGAAGAGACAAGATTCAATGAACCTAATCAAGAGTTAGAAGTGCAAGAAACTTCCAAAGTTCCAAGGTATGTGAAACTCAATCATTCTGAAGATCAGATCATAGGTGACAAAAGCAAAGGTGTACAAACAAGAAGAAGAATTGCTCAAGATTAAGATGAGTATTGTCTGATTTCAAAGATTGAACCTAAGACAATAAATGAAGCCTGCAATGATGAAAATTGGACCAAGGCAATGGAAGAAGAACTGATGCAAATCGAGAAGAATCACACTTGGGATCTTGTTCCCAGACCTAGAGACAAGAATGTGATTGGAACAAAATGGGTCTTCCGAAACAAACTAAATGAAGCCAGTGAAGTAATCAGAAATAAAGCCAGATTAGTCTGCAAGGGCTACTCCCAGATTGAAGGAATTGACTTTGAAGAGACCTTTGCTCTGGTGGCAAGAATTGAAGTAGTCAGACTATTTCTTGCATATGCTACCTTTAAGGATTTCAAGGTATATCAGATGGATGTCAAATCTACATTCCTAAATGGTAATCTGGAAGAAGAAGTGTACATTGAGCAACCGGATGGATTTCAATTGTCTGATCATGGTGACATGGTCTGCAAATTGAAAAAGGCACTGTATGGACTGAAGCAAGCCCCAAGAGCCTGGTATGAAAGATTAGATAAGCATCTATTGAAGATTGGTTTCAACAAAGGTACTGTTGATAGCAATTTATATTTTAAAATTGATCATGAAAACATCCTAGGTGTTGAAGTGTTTGTTGATGATATCATTTTTGGAGGGAAAGATAGTTTGTGGAAAACTTTTGCAAATCAAATGAAAAGTAAGTTTGAGATGTCCATGCTTGGTGAAATGAATTTCTTCTTGGGTCTACAAATCACTCAAACAAAGAAAGGTACCTTCATTTCTTAGACCAAATATGTAAAAGAATTGTTGAAGAAGTTTGGGATGGAAGATTCAAAGCCAATGAACACTCCCATGGAAATCGGATGTAAGCTAAGCAAAAATGATGACTCTCCTAAGGCTAATCAGATAAAGTATAGATCAATGATTAGAGGACTGTTATATCTCACTCAGACTAGACCAGACATTATGCAGGCTGTTGGTCTTGTTGCAAGATTCCAGGCTGATCCCAGAGAATCTCATGTCATGGCTATCAAAAGGATTTTTAGATATCTAAAAGGGATAGTTGAGTATGGTTTATGGTATCCTATAGATTAGGATTTCTCTCTTCATGCATATACAGATGTAGATTGGGCAGGAGATGTGGATGACCGGAAGAGTACCAGTGGGGGAGCATTCTTTTTGGGGAAGAGATTGGTTTCTTGGCTAAGCAAGAAACAAGAAGCAATATCTCTATCTACAACTGAAGTAGAATATATTATAGCAGCAAGTGGTTGCACTCAAGTATTATGGATGAAACAGATGTTAAGAGATATCAAAGTGGAGTATGAGGAACCTATCACAATTTTTTGTGATAATTCAAGTGCAATAACATATCCAAGAATCCGGTGCTTCATTCAAAGACTAAACACATATCCATCAGGTTTCACTTTTTGAGAGAGAAAGTGAACAAGAATGAAGTTAGATTGGAGTTTCTGCCATCCAAGGATCAGATTGCAGACATCTTTACAAAACCTTTGCCCAAGGGCTCCTTTGAATATCTAAGAGAAAAGCTAGGGGTTATTGCCCCTCCGGTGATGAACTAAGGTGCATCAGTCCGGTGCATATCATGTTAGATTTAGGGTAGACAACTGAGAGGGGGGGTGAATCAATTGTCTAAAACTTTCTTCTTTTTCAATACTTGCATTCACTTAGCATTATAACAATAAATCAGTCATGTAAACTTAATGCAATTAACCAAGAGCAAAAACACATCAACACATGAGACACCAAGATTTTGACATGGAAAACTCGGTTAAGGGAAAAACCACGGGGTGACTAACCCAAGATATTATTCTCTATTAGAAGAGTAAAAGAAATAAGATGGCACATGCCAATTAGGGCTCACTTCTTGAGCACACTACTCACAAGAGGCTCACTACCTACAAGAGACACACTGTCTACAATAAATAAGTATTACATACTTGAACTGGTAAATAGCATCGTCACCATGCTTGAATCAGTTCCATTGAAGCCCAAATCCTTCTACTCTTCCTTTCACTCTTCTCCTCGCTACCACACACCTATCACCACATCTCACCCCTTGAAATGACTTCGTAATCCCTTATTTATACATGACATCAACTTAGGAGCAGACATCTAAGTCGGCACACATCCACAAGAACATCCGCAAGATGAATAACTCATCTGGTCAGCCAGCCTAAGTAAGAACACCTTCATTCGGAAGTATTTCCTTAATTCTGAGCTCCAACTCTAATGCGGACTGGCAACACAACCTCAACATGATCCAAGAACCTTCACAAGCTTGCCTGAATGACTAGGTACGTCCGCACTTCTTCTACTTACTCAAATCTCTTCTCTCCTGCATTTGGTGCCTTAAGAACATAGTCTGTCATGACTGTTACAAAGGAGTAGATTCTTCTGCACCTCCAAACCATGAACAAATCAAGATGAAACATCAGAAGGAGTCCCCAAACTCCTTCCAATCTGTAGAACAGGCTAATGTACTTCCAGATCTCACCGGACCTTTCTATAGCACTCTGTCACTCCTGAGCATCTCCTGGAACCGGTTCTACTTGATTGATCACAACTTCTTCATATCTTCATGCAGATCTCTGAAATCTTACTTGGAACCTCCTAAGATTCATGTCCACAAACCCTTTAATCCACATCTTCTGATCCTCTACCTGTCTTGAGCTATTTCCTTACTGTCATCACTGTTCTTCACTGTTCCTGACTGAGACTGACTTTCTTAGTACCCTCAACAAATAACTCATCCAATCCTTATCACTGATGTAACAGAAGTATGTTGACATCAATGACAACCCTGGTTAAACCCATACTTGCAACAATCTCCCCCTTTGTCATTGATGGCAACGTATGATGTGAAAAACCATCACGACAAGAACTTCTCCTTACTGTCACAACTCCCCCTATCAACAACAACTATTCACATGTCTTCTCTTCCTGTACTGCTCCCCCTTTGGTCGACAACCACTTGTTTTTCACATGTCTTATCTCCCCCTTTGACATCAATGGCAAAGGGCGCATACTTGCAACTTCAGAATCACACCTGCTGCTCCCCCTGAGTAGCAGCTCCTCATCATCAATCCAGATCACAAGATTATGACCGTGATAACCACCAGATTGATGCACATTAGTGCATCTTAGTTCACCACCGGAGGGGCAATAACGCCTAACTTCTCCTTGAGATATTCAAAAGAATCCTTGGGAAGAGGTTTAGTAAAGATATCTGCAATCTGATCCTTAGAGGGCACGTACTCCAGTCTGACTTCATCCTTGTTCACTTGCTCTCTTAGAAAGTGAAACTTGATAGAAATGTGCTTGGTCTTGGAATGCAACACCAAATTCTTAGAAATATTTATTGCACTTGAATTATCACAGAAAATTGTGATGGGCTCCTCATACTCTAATATCTCTTAGCATCTGCTTCATCCATAAGATTTGAGTGCAACTACCTATTGCTGCAATGTATTCTACTTCAGTTGTAGATAGAGATATTGCCTCTTGTTTCTTGCTTAGCCAAGAAACCAATCTTTCTCCCAAAAAGAATGCTCCACCACTGGTACTCTTCCGGTCATCCACATCTCCTTCCCAATCTGCATCTGTATATGCATGAAGAGAGAAATCATGATCTCTAGGATACCATAGACCATACTCAACTATCCCCTTTAGATATCTAAAAATCCTCTTGATTGCCATAACATGAGATTCTCTAGGATCAGCTTGGAATCTAGCAACAAGACCAACAGCCTACATAATGTCTGGTCTAGTTTGAGTGAGATACAACAATCCTCCAATCATTGACCTAAACTTTGACTGATCAACCTTGGGAGAGTCATCATCTTTGCTCAACTTGCATCTGGTTGCCATTGGAGTGTTCATTGGCTTTGAGTCTTCCATCCCAAATTTTTTCAACAATTCTTTCACATATTTTGACTGAGAAATGAAGATTCCTTTCCTTGTTTGAGTAATTTGTAGACCCAAAAAGAAATTCATTTCTCCAAGCATGGACATCTCAAACTCACTTTTCATTTGACTTGCAAAAGTTTTACACATACTGTCTCTTCCACCAAAAATGATATCATCAACAAATACTTCAACAATTAAGATATTTTCATGATCAATTTTGAAATACAAATTACTGTCAGCAGTACCTTTATTGAAACCAATCTTCAAGAGATGCTTATCCAATCTTTCATACCAGGCTCTTGGGGCTTGCTTTAGTCCATACAGTGCCTTTTTTAATTTGTAGACCATGTCACTATGATCAGACAATTGAAATCCATCCGGTTTCTCAATATACACTTCTTCCAAATTACCATTTAGGAAGGTAGATTTGACATCCATCTGATACACCTTGAAATCCTTGAAGGTAGGAAATGCAAGAAATAGTCTGACTGCTTCAATTCTTACCACTGGAGCAAAAGTTTCTTCAAAATTAACTCCTTCTATTTGAGAGTAACCTTTGCAAACTAATTTGGCCTTGTTTCTGATTACTTCACTGGCTTCATTCAGTTTGTTCCGGAAGACCCATTTGGTTCCAATCACATTTTTGTTTCTTGGTCTGGGAACAAGATCCCATGTGTGATTCTTCTCAATTTGCATCAGTTCTTCCTTCATTGCCTTAGTCCAGTTTTCATCATTGTAGGCTTCATTTACTATCTTAGGTTCAATCTTTGAAATTAGACAATACTCATCTGAATCTTGAGTAATTCTCCTCCTTGTTTGCACTCTTTTTCTTTTGTCACCTCTGATCTGATCTTTAGAATGGTTCAGAGTTACATACCTTGGAACTTTGGGAGTTTCTTGCACCACTAACTTTTGATCAGTCTTATTGAGATTTATCTCTTCTTCCTGATTTGCCAGATCAACTTGACTCTCAGAAGAGGCTTGGATGCTTTGAATCTGAACATCATTCTAATTGTCTTCATCATACTCATGAATTCTTGAGGGTCTTTCAACTTCTTCATCCATCTTCACATTTACACTTTCTACAATCTTTCTCAGTCTCTTGTTGTAACACCGGTATGCTTTACTTTGAGTAGAGTAACCCAAGAATATTCCTTCATCACTTCTAGCATCAAACTTTCCTAGATCTTCATTCCTTTTAATGTAACATCTTCTACCAAAAACTCTGAAATATCTCACAGTGGGAGTAATGCCAAACCAAAGTTCATAAGGAGTCTTACCGGTATTGTTTCTAATTTGAACTCGATTGAGAGTGTAGACTGCAGTGCTGATAGCTTCTCTCCAATAGATCTAAAAAATATTTGCTTCCATCATCATGGTCCTGGATGCTTCCTAGATGGTCCGGTTCTTTCTCTCAACTACTCCATTCTGCTGTGGAGTTCTAGGGGAAGACAACTGTCTCTTTATTCCATGTTTTTCATAGAAGTTTATGAACTCACCGAATGTGAATTCTCCACCTCTATCAGACCTAAGACATTTCAATTTTAATCTGGTTTCATTCTCCACTATGGCCTTTAATATTTTGAATTTCTCAAGTGCTTCTGACTTTTCTTTAAGAAAAGTTACCCACATCATCCAGGAATGGTCATCAATTAGCAACATGAAGTACCTATCACCTTAGATACTCTTAACTCTTGCCGAACCACAAAGGTCAGTATGAACTAAGTCCAACAGTCTGGTAGAAGATAATTCCTTACTCTTGAATGTAACTCTACTCAATTTCCCCAACTGACATTCTTTGCACAAACTATTAGTGGGTTTCACTAATTTTGGAAGATCTCTTACAGCCTGAGTATTGCTTATCTTGATGATATTATCAAAATTCACATGACACATCCTCCTATGCCATAAGCAACTCTGATCAATTTGAGCAAATAAGCAACTTTTTGTAGTACCAACCAAGTGGAAGATATTACCTTTAGTTTGAGTACCGGATGCAATCTCTATTATGAAACTTTCAAAGATCTTGCACTTTCCATTCCTGAATCTGAGATCATAGCCCTTGGCCACTAGCTGTCCAACACTAAGAAGATTGTGCTTTAAACCTTCAACATATAGTACATTACCGGTTTTGTTCTTTCCATCAAGAGAAATAGTTCCTCTACCTCTGATTCTGCTAGCAGAATTATCTCCAAACTTTACAATTCCTCCTTCATACTTTTCCAAACTTGAGAACTTGTTCTTGTCACCTATCATATGGTGAGAGCACCCACTGTCAATGACCCAATCATCCTTTTCTTCAACTTGGGCAACCAGGGCTTTATGACTTACAGATTCAGAGGGTATTAGATCTTCTTCCTTGATGGCAATGAACACCCAGTCACTTCCAGATTTGTCTTCTTTCTCTGATTCATCATCTATTACTCCTTCATCATCTCCTTCATGAGCATAGTAACAATTCTTCTAGAATCTTGGTCTATTATTGTTTGGCTGAGAAAATCTTTCCAGACACCTTGATGCAAAATGACCAATCTTATTGCAGTTAAAACACTTAAAAGGCAACTTTCCCTCATACTTACGTGATCCTCTTGGTAGTCTTTTTGCAATAAGAGCTTCAAGATGAGCAGTTTTAGCTTCTTCTTCATCCAAATCTTTTCTTGCATTTTCATACCATGATGGTTTCCTTAAAGAGTTTTCTCCCAGATCAAACCTTTGTTTTCCTTTTACCAAGGCACTTGCTTTGAATGCAGATTTAGTTTTTGGAGGATCATCTCCAAACTTGGCCATTTCAAAAGTAGCTAGCTTGCCAACCAATTGATCCCTTGTGACTGTTGTGTGAGCCTTGAATTCATCAATTGCAAAGGCCTTCATTTTATAAGAATCAGGAAAGGATCTAAGGATTTTGCCAACAATCTCATCTTCACTCAAGGTTCCACCTGCATTTCTTATTCCACAAACCAGCTTATTTACTCTTGGCATGAAGGTGGTAATATTTTCATCATTTCTCATCTTCAACTTTTCAAATTTCCCTTTTAGACTTGTAACCTTGCACATTTGACAAACTGGTCTCCTTCATGCAAAACCTCCAGTTTATTCCAGATCTCAAAGGCAGTTGGTAGATCAATAACATTTGAGAGTTCTGAATCAGATAGCGTGCTTAACAGAGCCTCTTTGGTCCACAGATTGTTTTCAGCATCCATGATTTCATTTAGGGTTGTCGGACCACCCTGTGGAGGTACATAGGCCTTTTTAACCATAGACCAATATGCAAATCCCATACACTACAAGTGACATTCCATGCGACCTTTCCAAAGAGCAAAGTTAGTTCCATCAAATTTTGGACTATCCTTCTTGTAGGATGACATCCTAGATCTCCTCAAGCGGTTAAGCTCTTTTTAGAGGAACTCGGCTCTGATACCAATTGTTAGATTTAGGGTAGACAACTGAGAGGGGGGGTGAATCAGTTGTCCAAAACTTTCTTCTTTTTCAATACTTGCATTCACTTAGCATTATAACAATAAATCAGTCATGTAAACTTAATACAATTAACCAAGAGCAAAAACACATCAACACATGAGACACCAAGATTTTGATGTGGAAAACCTGGTTAAGGGAAAAACCACGGGGTGACTAACCCAAGATATTATTCTCTATTAGAAGAATAAAAGAAATAAGATGGCACATGCCAAATAGGGCTCACTACCTGAGCACACTACTCACAAGAGGCTCACTGCCTACAAGAGACACACTGTCTACAATAAATAAGTATTACATACTTGAACTGGTAAATAGCATTGTTACCATGCTTGAATCAGTTCCATTGAAGCCCAAATCCTTCTGCTCTTCCTTTCGCTCTTCTCCTCGCTACCACACACCTATCACCACATCTCACCCCTTGAACTGACTTCACAATCCCTAATTTATACATGACATCGACTTAGGAATAGACATCTAAGTCAGCACACATCCACAAGAACATTCGCAAGATGAATAACTCATCTGGTCGGCCAGCCTAAGTAAGAACACCTTCATCCGGAATTATTTCTTCAATTCTGAGCTCCAACTCTAATGCGGACCAGCAACACAACCTCAACATCATCCAAGAACCTTCACAAGCTTGCCTGAATGACCAGGTATGTCCGCACTTCTTCTACTTACTCAAATCTCTTCTCTCCTGCATCCAGTGCCTCAAGAACATAGTTTGTCATGATTATTACAAAGGAGTAGATTCTTCCAGACCTCCAAACCATGAACAAATCGAGATGACACATCACAAGGACTCCCCAAACACTCCTTCCAATCTACAGAACAGGATAATGTACTTCCAGATCTCACTGGACCTTTCTGTAGCACTTTGTCACCTGAGCATCTCCCGGAACCGGTTCTACTCGATCGATCACAACTTCTTCATATCTTCATGTGGACCTCTGAAATCTTACCTGGAACCTCCTAAGATTCATATCCACAAACCCTTTAATCCACATCTTCTGATCCTCTACCTGTCTTGAGCTATTTCCTTACTGTCATCACTATTCTTCACTGTTCCTGACTGAGACTGACTTTCTCAATACCCTCAACAAATAACTCATCCAATCCTTATCACTGATGTAACAGAAGTATGTTGACATCAATGACAACATCGGTTAAACCCATACTTGTAACATATCACAGTCACATCTTGTGGTCCGGACTGATGATGGGGAGCTGCTACTCAGGGGGAGAAGCAAATGTGATTCTGAAGTGGTAAAGTTGCAAGTATGAGCCCTTTTCCATTGATGTCAAAGGGGGAGAGAAAACATGTGAAAAACAAGTGGTTTTTGATCAAAGGGGGAGTAGTAGTGAGAGACAAGAAATGTGAAGAATGGTGATTGCTGATAGGGGGAGTTGTAACAGTAGAGAAGAAGTTCTTGTCTTGATGGTCAAAATAGTTTTTCACATCATATGTTGCCATCAATGACAAAGGGGGATATTGTTGCAAGTATGGTCCTAACCGGTGTTGTTATTGATGTCAACATACTTCTGTTGCATCAGTGATAAGGATTGGATGAGTTATGTGTTGATGATACTGAGAAAGTCAGTCTCAGTCAAGAACAGTGAAGAACAGTGATGACAGCAAGGCAAAAGATCAAGACAAGTTGAGGATCAGAAGGTACGGTTTAAAGGGTTTGTGGATATGAGTCTTAAGATGTCCCATTTAAGATTTTAGAGGTCCACATGAAGATATGAAGAAGTTATGATCGATCTAGTAGAACCAGTTCTGGGAGATGTTCAGGAGTGACAGAGTATTACAGAAAGGTCTGGTGAGATGTGGAAGTACATTGTCCTGCTCTGTGGATTGGAAGGAGTGTTGGGGAAGTCCTTGTGATGTGTCATCTCAATTTGTTCATAGTTTGAAGGTCCAGAAGAATCTATTTCTTCGTGACAGCCATGACAGACTGTGTTCATGAGGCACCGGATGCAGGAGAGAAGAGATTTTAGTAAGTAGAGGAAGTGCGGATGTACTTGGTCATGCAGGTAAGCTTGTGAAGGTTCTTGGATCATGTTGAGTTCGTGTGTCGGTCCGCATTAGAGTTGGAGCCCAGAATTGAAGATATACTTCCAGATGAAGGTGTTCTTCCTTAGGCTAGCTGACCGGATGAGTTATTCATCTTGCGGATGCTCTTGTGGATGTTTGCCGACTTAGATGATTGTTCCTAAGTTGATGTCATGTATAAATAAGGGATTGCGAAGTCATTTCAAAGTGTGACTTGTGGAGATGAGTGTGTGGTAGCAAGGAGAAGAGCGAAATGAAGAGTAGAAGGATTTGGGCTTCAATAGAACTGATTCAAGCATGGTGACGATGCTATTTACCAGTTCAAGTATGTAATACTTATTTATTGTAGACAGTGTGTCTCTTGTAGGCAGTGAGCCTCTTGTGAGCAGTGTGCTCAAGCAGTGAGCCCTAATTGGCATGTGCCATCTTATTTCTTTTATTTTTCTAACAGAGAATAATATCTTGGGTTAGTCACCCCATGGTTTTTCCCTTAACCAGGTTTTCCACATCAAAATCTTGGTGTCTCATGTGTTGATATGGTTCTGCTCTTGGTTAATTGCATTAAGTTTTCATGATTGATTTATTGTTATAATACTAAGTGAATGCAAGTATTGAAAAAGAAGAAAGTTTTGGACAACTAATTCACCCCACCCCCCCTCTCAGTTGTCTGCCCTAAATCTAACAAAAATAAATATTTTCAACATTTTTTAGTTTGTGTCAATTATAGCGAACAAATAGTCAAGAATTTAAGGATGATGTAAACTAATGAGTTGTGGAATTTTATACGTAGATTCGATACACACACACACACACACCTAAAAATGACATAATTATGTCCAAATAAATATTCTTAATATTTATTTCAGTTTAATACCTATATCAATAAATAAACGAATCAATTTATTTACTTGATTCACATTCCTCCATAAAATTAAATAAAATCATTTATTTAATTAAAAGCCTCAAAGTTCTTCTAAATTAACTAATACTAAATTATTTAATTAAATTCATCCAAAATCCTCTAAATTAAATAATATCAAATTATTTAATTACCCCTTCTAAATTCCAAAGTCATTCTAAATTAAATAATGTCCAATTATTTAATTAGTTCTTCTAAACTTAACATCCTCTATATTTAAATAAATCAAAACATTTATTTAGATTATCTATTTCCTCTTTAAAATGGATTAATACCAAAATTAATCCATGCAAATCTATGTGCACACTTAATTAAATATTTTAATATTTAATTAGTTGTTCTCTCACCCACATGTCCTATTTATCCTCCAGATCCAATTAGTTAACTCATAAATCAAGTCAGTTAACTAGTTAGTCTTTTCTGTTAACTAATTAATCAATTCAGTTAACTCTTCTTTCTATTTCTGTTAACTCCCCTGTTGCATGGAGTAGGACACTTGTTCGCTTCTAATTCGCACACATCCTCTCAAATTTCTTCAACCATTGATCTTCTTATTCGTTCTATACCATTGATCTTCTCTCTCACAAGTCTATAAGTACAAACCCAATTCTTCTATTTCAATCATCCAAGCTTTTAGTAAACTTACTTTGTAGAATTAATAGCGCGCCTTTGGCAGCAACACCATTCCATAGCTTGCGATCACCCTTTTTATTATATTGAAGATCATCTTCATTACGAGAAGTATCATAGTTATTTCTCTATTGTCATCTTGAAGAACAAAGCAAGGAAGTGCACTTTTTGAGGGGTTCATTCACATACAAAGATCAATTGAGATTAGGTGAACAATGGAAGCCGCGAAGTAATAAGGTTTGCAAGATTTGTTCTTTGTGTTGAATCTTTATTATTTGCAATTTCTATTGAGTTATTGGGTTATTATTAATCATTGATATTATATCTACATTTTCTCGTAACATTTATGGTGCCGATCATGGGGCCTTGCCCCAATTTAACCTCAAAATTGAGTTTTTGTGCGTTAGGTTCCGTACACAGGAGGATTCTGTGCATTTGTTCATTTCTAACACACATCTGAGCTCTATTCAAACACATCTAGAGATTTGATGCATCTATTCACTCAAACTATTTTTTTCTCTATAACAACACATTTATCCAAACTGCACATATGTTCTTTGATTCTACGCTTTTATGCTCCGTAACTGCGCATTCATAATTCTGTGCATCTGTGTTCTATTTCTGCACATCTATGCTCTGTAGCTACACACTTGTTCTAATAGTGATTTAGGGGTTATTTCTTGTGATTTCGCTAACACTAACATTTCTCACATGAATATTCTTAGATCTGCTTGCAGGTTAGGGGTTGGTTAGTCATATAGTTGCATTTGTTAAGCCATCTCTAGATATAATTGGTGAAAGGAAAGTAATTGGATTGTTCATGCAAATCTCATTTAGCTCTAACTAGGAGGATTGCAATTTGATCTTGTTGCATCAACAACACAAATATAGTCCCTACTAGAAAGATATAAAATTGAACCATTGCTATCTTGCTTCTTTCAAAGTTAACAAATCTTGTGTGTGCCTAAGTAGATTAACTCATTTAGTCTATTTCATTTTAACTAGGGGAAAATAACCATTGTCTTTCGTGTATATGGAATGATACTAGGCCTATGCTCTCCCCTATCTTGGGTGACCAAAATGCCAAACCTATCATTTCACATGTTTTTCCTTTAGAGAGGCCTGCCCTTGGATATTCTTCTGTCCAAGTGGGAATGACCTTAAGTGGTAACAAGCTAAATCCAAGCTCTGCTTATCCACTATAAATAAATTATACTTGAGGTGAAAGCTTCATACAACGAGTGCTGATTAGTTATACCAATAACCAACCTCCCCCAAAACCCTCCAAGGTGCAACCCTTGAAGGCTAGGAGAATCCATGACAAAGAGTAGCACTGTCGCATGTATAACCACTTGAACGGCTGCCCTTACTACTTATCCATTGTTTTAGAAGCTAAAATCCCCTATAAACTAGTGCTAGAAAGAGCGATTATCATCTTCCTAAGACGACTCACGTTCTTACGATTCAATAGTAGACATAACAGGGAAATCCTAAGGTTTGCGAGCCTTGGGAACCTGAAACTTGGTGTACCTGAGAAGTTTGTGCACTTGTAAGGGGGAGCCCATGTCCCAAGTTCCTAAGGGGGAGCCAGTGTAAAAACCAAGTGAGAATTCGGTTTATATTGCCCTTGCCATCCTAGGATTTGTACTTGGTTTTAGTAAAAAAAATCTAAAAAAATAAAAACCATGAAAATATTAGTTATGTTTGCTATGTTTTTCTTGCCATAGTTGAAAAATCAAAACAAAAAGACCAACTTTTAGCTAAAGAAAAACCAAAAACATTGAAAAATGTGCCAAAAACATTGAAAAATTAGTCGAAACTACCAAAAAACATAAAACTGTGCATATATACCTTCCTGCTGTGCATTTGTCAATTTCTGCAGCGCATTTGTTTCTACTACATATACATTTTGACTTTTTGTGCTTTTGTTAAACCCTGCTGTGCATTTGTCATTTACCAGTCCTACGCATTTGTCCTGTTCTGCTACGCATTTACCTTCTGTTACTACGCTTCTGTTCTCGTGTATCCATCATAGTGAGTTATTCCGTACATTTGCTGAGAAAAACAATTATCTTTTCCAGCACCCATTTCAGCCTTGTTTCAGTTTCCCAAATTAGATTTACCATGCAGTCACTTATCCCATCCATTTGTCGCATCATACCCTCTTTTCCGTTGAACATCTCACCAAAACACTTCACCAATTTTCCTAAAATCAAACCAAGTATTAAAACCAAGTTAGTGCAAAGCAAATCTAGATCATATTAGACTCAAACAAACCTAGTAAGTCTCCACTATCAAGGATATATCATCCTTCTCTCTCGGAACTAGATCCCAAAAACAAAAACAACTTGAAATGGCCAGCACATCCAATAAGATTGCCCCATCCCCTCATGACAGTGATGAGGATTTTTCTCATGAGGACATTCTAGAAGCTCAACAAGACTGAAAGTTCCAACGTATGATGGATAAATTGCTCAAACAAGACCCTATCAAATTCTTTCTTTACCTAGCGACACAAGGAGCTAAACTCCCCAAAGCCTTTGACATCAACACGTTAAAGGAAACCAAAGAAGAAAGAATCCCCAAGGAAGGCACATGAGAGGAAAGAACCATGGACAAAGGCAAGACAACCATTGACTCTCCAAATCCTCTAGGCATATTGACTCAACAAATCCAAGCCTTGCAACAATAGCTTGCTAACATTCAAATCGGATCATCAACAAAACACTATTCTCTAGAGGATATCTCACCATATCCTTTTGACAAGACCTTGATCATGATACCTTTCCCCTCCAAGTTTGAGGTACCAAAATTTGACAAATATCATAGAAAGGGTGATCCAAGAGATCACATCAGAGCATTTAGTGCGACATGCCTTGAAGTCACCCAAATGACACCTATCTCATGCGACTATTCCCAAGGAGCTTGGAAGGGCAAGCTATGGAGTGGTTCTCTCGACTACCTCCCAGCATTCAAACCTTCAATGAAATAGTGGATAAGTTTGTCATACACTTCTACAACATTGAGCATGACATCTCGCTTTTAGATCTTTGTAAAACTAAACAAAAGGGTGGAGAATCCTTTACCTCTTTCTTACAAATATAGAGACAATTGGCAAGCAAATGTCCACATCAAATACCAGAAAAACAAATGTTGGAAATGCTTGTCCACAACCTCCACACTGACCTCAACTACCAAATTCAAATACAATACCCTACTTCTTTTAGCAAGGTCATTGAGATGGGTTTTCTCATTGAAAAGGCATTGATAGTGAAAGGTCAAATCAAACTTTACAAGGACATTCCTAGTGCAAATGTCAACACAGATAAACTATGATTTTGGACTAAGAATAAGAACATCGTGAATGATGGGGTGGTTGATGCCAAAAATGTGGCGCCAAACCAACCAATTTTCACTTTAACAAGCCCACAAAACAACCCCCCGCAAAACAAACCATGAAACACCGAATCACAGTTTACAACCTATCAACCTAGGAGAAAATTCACACCTCCAGGAGAAACATTGGAAACCAACCTGTGAAAGCTACTATCAAATAAACTCAGAACACTTCCAACGGCATGGGACTTTGAACCAAAGGTCAAACCTCCTTGGTGGAATGACAATGACTTTTGTGAGTTTCACTGAAACAAGGGACACAAAACCAATGACTGTATAGCACTCAAACACACCATTCAAGATTTGTTGGACCAGAAAAAGGTATCACTTGAAGGACATTTCTCTAATGATGATCACTTAGCATTCAAGAATCCACTTCTGAATTATGAGCAAGGAGGGTCTTCCAAACAAAACAATAGTGGAACTAACAATGCCAATTATACGAATGTAGCATTTGAGTATGTGATTAACCATGTTTCAGAGAGTGATTCACATATCAATGTCATCACTATAAATAAAACCCATGATTGTAATGTGACCACTCGCAGTGGAAAGGTTACTCTTAAGGAAGTCCCGTCCAAGCCATCCTCTCCATCCAACTGGTACAATGTCCTGGACCAGCTTCACAAGATACCTGCACACATCTCCATCTTGGAACTTCTACATTTGTCCCTATCCCATAGAGCCATCCTTGACCAAGCTCTTTCAAAAGCCACCATTCCAACAAACCTTTCCAAAGAGTAGTTTCAGACCATGGTAGGTCATATTACCACAACTCATTTCCTATCATTCACTGAAAAGGATGATATGTCCCTCACCCAACCTCATAATGCATCTCTCCACATAGAAGCCTTCATCCACAAGCACAAAATAAAAAGGGCTCCAATCGATGGAGGAGCCGGTTTAAATACTTGCACCTTAAAGCTAATCCTTGCATTGGGGTTTTCAGAGAATTCTAATGATCCTAAAAAGAAAATCACCATCAAAGATTATGATGAAGGGGAAAGAACTTCAAAGGGAACTGTTGTTTTGTCTATCAGAGTGGGACCTATAGTAAAGGATGTAGTGTGCCAAGTCCTTGACATGGAGCTTGCATATAACATTCTCCTTGGGAGACCTTGGATACATGCTATGAAAGCAGTACCATCAACCTATCACCAATGTATCAAGTTCCCCTTTGAAGGCCAAGAAATCACCATCCAAGGTGATTCCAATCCATTTCAATATTGCAACTCTGTACAATCTAAATCTGAAGTGGTTATTCCCCATAACTGTGCCTCTACTTCATCTTCATCCCATGTTGACCCAACTTCACTCCCTTCCACATTGAAGGCACCCCAATCTAACTTCAAGGTCAAAGACAAAGGTCTCGGTGAATACACAATTACGCAATCCTTTTGCTTATCACAGCTCCCTATCTCCCCCAGATCCTATGGAAAACCTTCCATGAACAAGCCCAAGGTATTAGCAACTACTAAAGGTCTGTTTGTCAAATGGGGAAGCCTTGGAGATGAGAGCGGTGAAAAAGACATCCTACAATGGTTATATAAAGATGAAGACAGTCTATCCAAGCAACAAGACCATCACTCCACGGTGCAAACTGAACAGTATGGTCAAGGATTCTCAATATTACAAAGAATGGGGTATGAGGGTCATGGGCCCATCAGATTGAGAAAGGAAGGTATCACTGAACCTATACAACCTCATACTTTAACAGCTCGAGACACTACAGGGCTAGGCTACATTGGTAAAGCAAAGACCAAGGGACCAGAAAAGCATAAACACCGAGAAACATCTATTACTAACCTAGAGTAGATCAAATTCACCAACTACAAGGATGGAGTGAGACAGACTCCAATGAGTATAAATGGGATAGTCTCTATAAACTATCTTGTGATGAAAAAGACATAGATGTGGTCCATGAGTATGACCCTACCCATGCAACTAATGAGGGACAAAGTTAAAGGGCTAGACCTCTAGAGTTTGACCCGCATAATAATGATAGTGAGATTCGTGAGGAAAGAATGATACCACACTTGACAGATCAACTAATGGAGAGTACCATCGTAGGCATTGTCAATGCTTATAATAACCACCTTAACTCCTCCATCTTGACCATCAATATCCTTGAACCAGACCAACCCAATGACCCTCTACCACTATTGCATCCAGAATTCATAGATTGGGACTTACAAGACACTACCCCTGAGCTAGATACCTTCCAAAATGATGAAGCCATCATAGACTTTCTAGAGCTTAGAGGACATATACCCGCAGGGGATCACAGGGCTGGCTATGCCATAGAACTCAATGACAAGGCTTATTTTGGAGAGAGTGCCAAGCCTTTCAATCTCAAAAATGTAAAAATGAAAAATAGATATAACGGTGAAAATTGCTCTGTGGCAGTGTTAGATCATGAAAATAGTAAAAATATGAAAGACATATGCAATGGTGAAAACCCCTCTGGGGTTCCAAAGGATGAAAGGCTTGACCCTCTTCCCAATCTAACACATCAGGAGAGATCTTCAATCTTAATAGAACTAGCAGAATAGATCAATGTCAGCACAGGTGACAATCCAAGGATGATCCATATGGAACAATCATTAACTACCCAAGAAAAGCCAAAGTTCATGGAATTCTTCAAAAGGAAACAAATCAACTTCCTTGGTCATATGCGGATATGCCAGGGATAGATCCAAATCTCATAATGCATCACTTGTCCTTAGCTCCAGGAGCTAAGCCAGTTAAGCAGAAACTCAAGAAGATGCACCCGTAGGTTGCCCACATGGTAAAAGAAGAACCGAAGAAGCTACTAGATGTCGGGCTCGTCAGACCAATAGACTATCCTAAGTGGATTTCCAATATAGTGCCAGTCGCCAAACTAGGTGGAAGAGTTTGACTATGTAATGACTTCAGGGACCTAAATAAAGCTTGTCCAAAAGATGATTTCCCTTTGCCAAACATTGACATTATTATAGATCTCATAGCAGGGCACACCATGTTGTCACTAATGGATGGTTTCTCAGGATACGACTAGATCAAAATTACACCTGAGGACCAACACAAGTCTGCATTCACATGTCCATGGGGCACCTATTGTTGGTGTGTCATGCCATTTGGATTGAAAAATGTAAGGGCAACATATCATAGAGCTATGACCACAATCTTCCATGACATGATGCACACCATAATGGAAGATTATGTAGATGACATCTTGGCAAAATCACTCACAAGAGAAGGACACCTGGCAATATTAGATAGAATCTTCACTAGATTGGAATAGTTCAATGTGTGCATCAACCCAAAGAAGTACGTATTTGGAGTCACATCTGGCAAGCTTCTAGGATACATCGTGTCTGCAAATGGAATCAAAGTAGACCCAGCTAAGGTGAAGGCTATCATGGAAATGCCACCTCCCAAAAATCTCAATCAACTAAGGTCTCTACAGGGAAAGCTTCAATCTATCAGAAGGTTCATTTCTCAATTGGCAGACAAGTGCCACCCATTCACGCACCTCCTAGATAAGAACATACCTTTCAAATGGAATGATGCGTGCGAACAAGCATTTCAATAGTTAAAAGAATATCTCATGAAACCACCTGTATTAATGCCACTGATCCAGGGTAAACCTTTGCTACTTTATATCTTCGCCACACAAACAGCTCTGGGAGCTCTCCTTGCACAACAAAATCATAAAGGGAAAGAACAAGCCATTTATTACATCAACAGAACACTGGTTGGCTATGAGCTACAATACACGCCAATTGAAAGAGCATGCCTCGCTATGGTTTTCACTTCATAAAAATGGAGACATTACATGCTATCACATTCCATCAAGCTAGTAGTAAAAATTGATCCACTAAATTATTTGCTCAACAAAGCTGCCCTTACAGGTAGATTGTCCAAATGGGTCATGCTTCTCAGTGAGTTTGACATCGAGTATGTAGATAGGCATGCAATAAAGTGTCAAGTACTTGCAGATCAGCTGGTAGATGCACCTTTAACAGATGATAACCCTTTGAGCTTTGAATTTCCAGATGAGTCCATCTTTCACATAACAACAACTTGGAAACTCTACTTCGATGGCTCCTATACTCAGCATGGGTCCGGGGTAGGTATCTTGTTGATCACACCTCATGGTGACACCATTCCAAAATCATACAGACTACTCTTTCCTTGCACTAACAATGTGGCAGAGTATGAATCCCTAGTCATTGGCATCAAGTTGGCAGTTGAATGGAACATCACAAAACTTTAGGTGTATGGTGACTCACAACTAGTCATCAACCAAGTGAATGACGACTACCAAACAAAGGATGATAAGTTAATACCATACAAATGAATGGTAGAGAACTTCAAAGAATACTTTGTTGAGATCTCTTTTGAGAAGATACCAAGGATAGAGAATAAAGCAGCAGACACCATGGCAACGATAACATCTCTCCTCGACATCCTAGACAACCAATCACGTTATGAGTTCTTGGTAGAGCCAGTCTCCCATCTTGCATATGACTCTCTTGAATCCCATATCATTTGCCACATTGTAGGATTTGATTCTCTCCTATACGAAAAAGTACTTGCCTATCTTAAAGAGAATACCTTAGCCCCTGATCTCTCAAATAACTAAAAATGAACCTTCATTCACCAAGCATCCCATTATGCTATTATCGCCAATACCTTAGATCGGCGCGGTCTCAATGGTACTCTCCTTAGATGTCCCGATAGTGAGGAATATCAAACTGCCTTGAGTGAAGTGCATGATGGTATATGCGGGACCCACTCTAGTGGTCCTACCCTAGCTAAGAAACTCATGCACATGGGATACTTCTAGCCAACTATGGAAAAAGATTCCTATCATTTTGTAAAGAAGTACAAGAAATGCCAAATCCATGGGAACCTGATACATGCACCAGCATAGGAGTTGAAGCCTTTTGGACTTTTTGTCAATGGGGACTCGACTTAGTGGGCAAGATCCACCCTCCATCAGCCAGCAGCCATAAATTCATAATCACTGCCACCGAGTACTTTACGAAGTAGATTAAAACCGTACTCCTCACCAATGTCATAGACAAACAAATTACCTCTTTCATCCTGCAACCATTATTTGTCATAATGGATAAAGGGATACCATAGAAGTAAATGATGTCAAAAATCAAGATGTCAAAGAATTGTCTAACAAATTCCACATCCAACACTGCTTTTCCACCTTGTATTACCCCCAAGGAAACAGCCAGGCAGAGACATCAAATAAAACCATCTTAAAAATCCTAAAAAAGACTGTCAATGACTCCAGTCATGATTGGCACGTCCAGTTGAATCCTGCATTGTGAGCCTACCGCACAAGTATCTGCACACCCACAAGTGCAACACCATACTCCCTGGTCTATGGATCTGAAGCCATCTTGCCCATTGAAGTCAAGATATAATTCTTGCGAGTATCATTAAAAGGCCTCATAATAGATGAAGAGTACCGAGTATCTAGACTTTAAGAGCTAGAGATACTGGAAGAGAGAAGGCAACAGGCCTTTAACCATCTTAAGGCTTATCAACAAAGGATGTCCAGAAGTTATAACCATAGAGTCCATCCCAGGGTATTCAATGTTGGTGATCTAGTCCTTAAGGAAAATCTTGACAATCAGCAAGACAGAGAAAAGAAAGGTAAGTTTGAACCCAATTGGCTTGGTCCTTATGTCATCATTGCTACCCATGGGTCAAGTGCTTATCAATTGGCTACATTAGAAGGTGAACTGTTTGATGATCCCATCAATAACATGCATCTTCACAAGCTCTACACTTAAACCCCAATGCAAGGGAGTCAAAAAAATCAAAAAAATAGAAAAACAACAAAAAAATGGAACAAAAAAATCGTCCATTTGGTGAAAACCTGGCAAACAAGCACCTTGGATAGGTACCATGATGAAAACCTGGCAAGCAAGTGTCATGTGTACTTTTAGCTTTTGTGAAAATAAAAGCAAGTGGTGAAAACCTAGGAAATAGGCATTACTTGTGATAAACCGCCTTCTCCATCTTTTCCAACCTTGTTCCTCATTCATACCTCCTAAGAGCATCCTCCTGATCACATCGGTATACCTACCATGGCTTGTTGTTTGCTCATCCTTATCAGCTTCTACCGTCAGGCTGCCAATCCAAACTTGCATCCATCGTGTCATCCGTCTTGAGCTAATCCATTTGAACCATTGTTGAACTACGTCACCTCTGAGCTATCACGTAGGCAAGGCCATCTTTATTTGATGCGCCCCCGAGGCTCCATCCTACTGCGCTACCCATCCATTTCATACCCTTTCACCCATCTGCTTCTCCATTTGCATCCACACCATTTCCCATCACCTAGGTCCTAGCTTCACAAGTGCGTCACCCTGAACTATGTTGCCTCAGCATCATCATGTAGGCAAGGTCATCTATCAATGAGCCCTCGAGGCACTAGGTCAGTCCCTTAGGGCCCGTTTCCTCGTATCTATTTGTTAGTTCATCCATAATAAGTCGATCCTTTATCTGACTGGGGGCAAGTCCTCGACCTGGTTATGAAATTGGATTCTTGAATGCCACATGCTCTAAGAGGACACCAATAAGGATTGTGATACCTTTCACTAGACAAACACGTGCAACAAAGCATGCTTCCAAACATAAATTTTGACACAAAGTAGCAACCTATCCACAACAAAGCAAACACGTGCCTAAACACTCAAAATGATTTTATCTAAATTATGGCAAGAAGACACATCTAATGGAAGAATGTTTTGTGAATAGCTTAAGTTACAGAGTCTTGATTTTTGTTATTATGTCTTTCTATGCTACTCGAGGATGTCAAAAACTAGAGATGCTATGATGGGGGCATAATCATTTTCTTTGTCTATTGTTTGTGGATCAATCTTTAGTAATGTGATGACTTTTGTCTAATGACATGATCAACAAAAGATCATCAAGGACTTCAGAAGTCTAAACATGAAAAAGGGGCAATCCTTGTTTGTTGAAATGCAAGAAATACTCAGGTAATCTAGATTCAATTTTGACTAGATGCTTGTATTAAATTTCTATATCGAAATCCATGTCAGTAATACTCAGGTCATCTCGATTCAATTATACCTAGATGCTTGTATTTTCTTACAACATTTTAAAACTCAAAAATACTAAAAATTTTCCAATGATGAAACAAGCACTTCAAAATACTTGCAATATCAAGATGACGTATATCCGCATCCATAATACATCCATTTACGTTTCGCATACCTTCTATAAATAAAGATTGGTTCACAGTGTCAGTGTTTACAAAAGCTTCTAAGTCCTTCTGTCAGGTCATTCTTCTATCAAAATTCTCCTTCTATCTCTCTTTGTGTCTCCTATCGAGTCTTTTCTACTTTGATTGCATACACTTGGACATATAAAAAATATGGTAATCATCTTGCATTAAGTAAAATAGTCATTAATTTGATTAGATCATTTGTATTCATGTAAGTGCATTAAGTCATTAGTTTGTTATCATCTTGCATTAAGTGAAATAGTCATTAATTTGATTAGATCATTTGCATTCATGTAAGTGCATTAAGTCATCAATTTGTTATCATCTTGTATTAAGTGAAATAGTCATTAATTTGATTAGATCATTTGCATTCATATAAGTGCATTAAGTCATCAGTTTGTTATCATCTTGCATTAAATGAAATAGTCATTAACTTGATTAAATCATTCACATACACATAGTTGCATAAGTCAACATATCATTTCATTTAACCAGAACTACATATCATCTTCTCAATCTTATAGTACCTTGATCCCATGGATATGGGTATGTAGGTAGTCTGGATTACGAAGGAAGTTTCCAGTATTCAGGTACATAAGATCTCATCATTTCACCTACCCAAGCTCAAACACCTTGACCCATTCATCACTATACCCAGAACTACATATTATCACTTTCATCTTTCATCGTAATGTGCCTTGATCCCATGGATACAGGATATGTAGGCAGTCTGGAATACGAAGGACATATCTAGTACTCAAGCACATTTGATTCATCATTCTTCACCCACCTCAATCCATTGACACTCCATCTTTCTAGTCTTCCGTTTATCAAAATCCATTCACGTCAACTTGACTAACTCATGCAGAAAAACAACAAACAAACACATCCTTTCAAAGAAAAAGTCCTTAAACAAACCTAAAGCAAAGAAACTTACTTACAGAGCCATATGCTATCCTACATATCGATTGCCAACATCAACTAAATCAATCTCAACGAAGCAGCAGATCAACAAACTTGTCTTATACAGAATGTTCCATGATCGAAACCAGACTAAACGTCTTATACGACATGTTACATTTCTTGAAACCAAACATTATCTTTTCAATAGATAGGACCCTTTAACGGACACATCGTTCCTACGATAACGTTGTTATCTACCCAACCAATCCAAAGTATCTTGAGCAACCTCTTTGGCAAGAGAATATGTTGGTTGTATGTTTACTTTGTAAGTTAGTCAATTTGCTTTATGGTTTATCTTTTGTTCCTTTGTCCATTACCAATTCAAGACTACCTTGATTTATCTATATCTTGGTATGTTGTGATGTAGTACAGATTGGGAGCATAGTCATTGTTTTTGTGTTCCGTGTTTGAGGAATGATATTTAGCATCTTTCTTAGTAACATATTTATCTTGTGTGTGTTACAACCTAGCATCTTACATATTAATATTCTTCGGGCATCTATGTATTGAAGTTTATTTTATGTTCAAGACTATGGCTCATTCACATGTCCAACAAGATTATATTATGTCTAAGGGATCTAAGTTCAAACTGCTTGCTTGCAGAGTCAACGTCCACGCACTCGAATATCACAGCACCTTGGTCTTTTATACCTTGGTGGAAAACTATCCATGTGCTATATAAAATAAGGATTTCTCTTTATAAACATTTGTGAAACCATTGCAACAAGCTCATCCATTTACCCATCCATTTATCCATGGCCTCATATAGTTTTCCAAGAAGGACCTATCAACAATTTTTCTTTCATGTTCTCTTCTATCTCCTTTCTTCTATCTCCAACACAATCTTCTAGTCGAGCATCAACCCAATTTTTCTGTCACTTCCTTGTCTTTCCTCTAGAGGGGGCATCCTACACCAGCTACGCAAGGGCAGCTAGCTACACTGGGGCATCAAAAATTGTAGCATGTCTTCGACAATCGATTTCTTTGAAGCAACGCTATAAACTACATTGCATCAAAGAGGGGCAAAATGTAGACACCCAAAAATGACCAAGTCATCGAATTACTTGAATTTCATCAAATCTGTCTAATCACCTATAGCCAACATTAATTGAATAATCTAATTATTTAATTAATTTTACCCAATTCCTCCATTTCAATCATCCAAGCTTTTAGTAAACTTACTCTGCAAAATTAACAGTGCGCCTTTGGCACCAACACCATATCCATAGATTGCGATCACCACTTTTTATTGTATTGAAGATCCTCTTCATTACAATAAGTATCATAGCCGTTTCTCTATTGTCATCTTGAAGAATAAAGCAAGGAAGTGCATTTTCTGAGGGCTTCATTCACATACAAAGATCAATTGAGATTAGGCGAACAAAGGAAGCCGCGAAGTAATAAGGTTTACAAGGTTTGTTCTTTGTGTTTAATCTTTATTATTTGCAATTTCTTTTGAGTTATTGGGTTATTATTAATCATTGATATTATATCCACATTTTCCCATAACTATATATATATATATATATATATATATATATATATATATAATTATTTTATCATTTTTTATTTTTATTTTTTAATCTTTTTTTTATTTTTTCTATTAATTTTTATTTAGTGGCATTATTCCATAATGCATAACTTTCACTACAAATAATTTATTTCAATGATTTATTGGAGTTAGACCATTAACTCCATTATCTAGTGCATGGATATTTTTTGGTAATTTTCATCTAATATGTTTTTGATAAAGGTAAGCAGGGATTTTGAAAGGGCCCAAGCCCTTGTACAAGAGACAAGATACAACAATGAAGCCCAACAAAACTAAAAAGAACAACAAACAACAAAGTAATGCAAGACTAGCTCAACAATGGGACAAACAGACAAAGGGTCAAGGACCCCAAACAACCCAACAAAAAAATCAAGGTGGTTTGAAACCAAATTTCTCCAAAGAGCTCTAAGTACACATTTTAAGCTTACCCTCAAATCTCATCTTTTTGGAAGATCTGGGACAATCCAAAGGGCCACTTGAGGTCCTAGTATCACATTGCATCTCAGCCAAAGGAGTCTCCAACACATCTTGATTTTCTCTATTCCCATTATCTTGCATATTAGCCGAAGGATTCCTGTTTTCAGCACTATTATCTTCAAAAATTTCCCTATTTTCCATCATAGGTGCATCCATACACTCCTTTTTCCTCCAAACAAGTTGTTTCTTCTTTCTACTAGGACAAGGAACATCAGAATGACCAACTTTGTGGCAGCTAAAGCAAACAACATGAGAATGTTCAAACTCAATCTGCTGAACACAACTACCAAACTTGGATAATAAGGTGATCCTGGAAGGGAGTACCTTATCATCTTCCACAAATACACAAAATCTAGTAAAAGAAGGCATCTTTTAAATTTTGTAACCACATCAGCCCCAACAAATTGCCCAAAGGAATTGGCGATACCCATAAAAATATCCTCATCCCAGTATTTCAATGGGAGACCTAGCAACCTAAGCCAAACTAGAAACAACTTTCTGCAAGCCACTAAAGGGTTGAAGCATGGTGACTAGTATTGTAGGCAAAGACCATTTTGCCCAAGAAACTAAGGACTAGCAAGGATCCTTGAGCAATCTTTAGAGTTTACAAAGGAGAACAAGAAGAAATTATTTGACAGAGAAACCACCTCAACCTGGCCCCTTAGCCTCCAACCTTGGAGAAGCCACCTTTGAACCACATCAATATTAGGGTGATTTGCACAAAATCTCCCAACAAGTGAGTTACAGAGCCACCCAACAATAATTTCAAAGATCGAATTAGGGAAGATGAGGTTAACCACCGAAGCCTCACCACTAGCAGTATCAATGACAAGAATTTGAGAGATAACAACACTCTCCATAGTCTATGCATTAGCCTCCAACATAGCTCCAGTCTCCTTCGAAACCTCCTTAGGCTGGTTGACACCAACCTTAGCAACTGTGCTATACAAGCAACCAACCTCACACAAAGGATTAACAACATCAATCCCTTCAGTGTTTGTGGCGAAAGCACCCACAGATGAAGCTAAACTCGCCAAAACCCCTGAGACAACAAGGGCATCCTTACTTCCCAAGATAGGCTTGGTAGAAATGGAGGAGGGTGCATCAGGGTTTTGGAGAAGAAACCCCCATGGAAGCCTGTAGCCAAGATCTCCCTGCCTAGCAAAGGAGGGTTGTCACTCCAGAGAAATGGATTTTTGGACCTCCAACCACAAATCCAATAGACTTTCATCCTCTTCATCGTCAAAAGGGGTCACCCACTCATCCAAAATCTCCTCATCTCCGTCGTTTGAGTCATCCTCGTCGCCTCCATTGTTAGCCTCCTCTACAGCCCGAAACTATACTCTGTCACTCTCGCTTGACATGATTTTTTAATTATTATGCCACTTGATCAAACGTAAATTATCTTACCAGGAGGTTTGAATCTAGATTGTTGGCTCTACAAGACGAAGCCCCACCATTTCACCATAGAGTCTCCCCTCTTGGAGGGTAAGCAACCTCAATTTTTGATGCAGTAGAGGGCAACCTCGTGGGGGTTTGAACCTTGGTTGTTGGCACTACAGGAAAGAAGCCCCACCATTTCACCAAAGGGTCATCCCCCATTTTCATCAAATATGTTATTTATTATTAATTTTTGAATTAGTACTAACAAAAAATTTAGACTTTTTTATTCCATAATGTATTTGTTTGTTGGGCAAACACTTTTGACTAGAGCTATGAACCAGGTACATGAAATAGTAGTATTCATGCAATACACCATTTAGTGGTAACATGTCCTTAGGGGGATTTGAGCCTTAGTCTCCATCATGATAACCAAGTGGCATAGCCACTTGAGCACACTTGACACACATTCCATAACACATTTCTCTTAGCACATATATCAAATTTTCTTTTTTTTCATTGAAATAAGGACATCTATGTGTAGTGCAATGCATTTTTTTGAGATTTTTCTAACAATATTTGTTATTTTTCCTAGTGTCTTGAATATTGGTCATTATTTTTTCACAATAGACCTACATCCATTATAAAAACATTTAAAAATATAATATTAAAGAAAACATACTATATATTATAATTTTTGGAACAGTAATACTAAGGGTTACATACTTACAAAAATGAAATTTTTAAATAATTTCATTTGATCCCCCAAAAAGTAAAGTAGAATTGGTTTTCTGTTAGCATTTTGATAGGTGTGGAGGAGACTCTAATAGAGGTTTTGTTTAAGCTTAAGGGGGTTCTATCTAAGGGGATTTGATCTAAGGGGGTTTGATCTAACCCCTTTCAATAAAACCCCCTTAGATGGAACACATTTAGGCTTAAATCATTAATTTTCTAAAATATATGTGATTTTAGGCAAAAATCAGGATGTCCCATAGGTGGGACACACTATTGTGGGATCACCCACTTCCATCATCATTATGAGGATCAATGTGAAATCCAGAAACACCATCAATAATGATCTTGGTAGGACTTCCAGTCATTGTCAACATGGGACTGTACTAAATCAAAAATTTATGAGGTTGTGTAGCAATTTATTTGAGCATGCATTACATGTGTTCAATGGTTTGCTCTAGACTAAACAATATTTTCTCATATCTACTCCAGGGGATACAATGTTGAACTTGGAACTGAAAACATAAATGCTAGAAACTACCCTATATTCCCCATGAAGTATAAAAGTTGCATGTCTTCCACACTGCCCAACAATATCTTTGTTACATGTCCATAATACAATGTCATTGTACATTGGAGAGATAGAGAGGTTCCTACCCATGTACACAAGTGTCATAGTGAATATATTATCTTTGTAAAATAAGCTCATTAAGCATGACAGAAAAAAATTGGTCTTTAACAGAACTAGTATACATATATGAGTATTCGGTAATTTTTAAAAATTCAATAGCAAAGTTAAAATAGTAGAGCATTAAGTCTCAAGCTAAACACTCTATAAATATTGACCTAGCACTATTAAGTCCTTGAACTACCATATATGATAATAAATATCATGGTTATAATTCAAAAATTGATCATTAAGGCCTATTTATGCAATACTAAGCTAAGCATGGAATGTATTTTAATATTGACTCAGTACCCTTAACAAAAAGAGCTTTCAATGATTCCATGATGGTTTGACAATAAATTTGACACTTAATCAATAGGGCTCATCTTTTTTTTAAAGGGTTGCCATCTAGCTAAATTGAAAAATAATTACTTGTTCTAGGCTTTGAGAAATTAAATATTGCATGCATATCACCATATTGCATAGCCACAAAATATGTGAAGTATATCGTCTAGAGTCTAGACCACAAGATAGGATAGGAGAAGTGGGCAAAGCTAAAATTATTATATGTTAGGTTATTATTGATAAAATGGATGGAGAAGCGGGGAAAGTTGAAATTATTGCATTTTAGATTGTTATTTGACAAAAATGTAGAATCTATCATCCAAACTTGTGTTTGAATAGATGTTGCATCATTTTGCTTCAACATTTTCTTATTGACTAGATCTAGAAGTGGCCTTCAAATATATAAGTGATTTCTATTAGCATTAATTACCATTGAGATGTGTTTGTTGACTTGGCCTTTGTGTGAACATTAAATGTTGATCAATGGTTTCTATTAGCTGCAGATAATTTTGAAGTCAACTTGCAAGTTATTAAGTGTGCTTCTGAAAAATGAACATGTTTAGAGACTATGAAGCATGCTTCTGCAAAGATGAACATGTACAAAGGCTATGAAGCATGCCCCTGAAAGAAATTATTAAGTACGTCTTATAGAATGAATACCTCTAAAACTATTAAAATTATAGCATGGTTATATATTATATGTATTCATACTAGAAAAAAATGCAATAATTTGTGTTTATATTCAACCTCTAAAATTTCCTTCTTCCAGATTTAAATTTTGAGTCATAGCTTTGAATGGAAAATAATATTTTCATGCAAACAAAAAATAGATTTAACCAAAAAACTACAATCACAAATTGACATAGAGCTAAACTATGTTAGTACAATTTACCACAAAATGTAGGATTAGAATTTTGTTTTTATTTTTAAATATTGTTTGACACAACTTGCAACAAAATGCATGATTAGATTTGTTATTTTTACTTTTTTTGCTGAGTTGTTTGTCACAAATCAACAAAATGAAAAATTTTAAAATATAAAAAGATATGCAATATTTAAATTGTAAATTGTATCAAAATTATTGAATAGAACTTCTAATCATTTCAACCACCATGGAACTAAAATCAGTTGTTGCTCACTATGATTTTTTCAACTTTAGTGATAAGTAGCTAAGCCCTGCTGAATTGTGAGCATGCATGGGCTAGACTTACCTCATAGTTGACATGTTTTGTTTTCAACTTTAGTTAAAAAAGATATTTGTTTTAAAAAACCTAATTAAAAAACTGTAAATACAATTTATATGGCAAACAAGTTAGCTTTCTGACATCCTAACTTAGTCCAGAGGAAAATTTACTTGTTGATGTGAAATGGAATATCATTGCCCATCTGGAATGCAAAAATTTGTCAATGATTTTCATCTATCTACTTTTCATGTGATGTGTCGATGCATACGTAACACACCATACATATGGAAATTTACACCCGACCTATTTAACCAATGTTATTTAAGATTATATGTTTCTTGATTGTGCTGCAAGATCTTGTTATCAGATAAAAATAATTAATTACATAGATAAAATAATCAACCCATAACTTATATTCCTTTAATCGACTGTACAATCATCTCTCATATTGTTCTAACTCAGTAGATTCCAATTTTTTAGATTATATTGAAGTGATTAGGGAGTGATGACATAAATAAGTGCTTTCTCTTTTCTATCCCTTCCCTAAATCCATGCATGTATACATCTCTTGGGTAGCTTCTTTGAAGAGCCCTTATGAAAATCATTAAGTCTAACACCTACCACCTATTATGAAAGGATTTGAGATAATCATCTATGCCTACCTAGTTTTCAGGTACCTATCAGTTGGACTTTTCAACTGACTCTCATTCTTTTCACCATATCATGCCACCATATATTTTTAATCTCTCTTTCACATGTGATCCCTTAATTTTCTTGTCTAAAATGTTACTAGATTTTCTCTCTTTCAATCTTAAATTGAACTCCTTAGACCTCCTAGGGTTTACATGAAAGGGGTTTTTGGTTGCTTAACATTTATGATTTTCCACAATTTCAAAAATGTTTTGAGAATAAATCTATGCATAAGAGTGGATTGTTTTAAGTTTTAATTAGTAAGAAATTATTTTCTATAAACATATTTTGCGGCCATTGTCAATTAACCAATTCATAGTTGTTTGGTGTATGAGACTCCTTTGTACTGATAATAACTATCACGATTTTGAAATGATTAAGTTGAGTTCAAGAACACATTTGGAACTTGTTGGCCTCATTTTTGACTTTCCAAATTTTAAAATTTGATGTCAAAATCCCTACATTGAATCACTCTTAGTCATAGGTGTTGTGATTATCCTAAGTTGTCAAGTCATTCACCAGTTTGAAGAAAATTCTCCATCTTTGCAATTGGAACCTTGGAAGTAATTGCGTAGGACAGTTGATTTATGAAAATAATTAAATCTTGAAATGTGTGATAGATAGTGCAAAATTATTCTTATGGTTGTGTTTGCAACTCCATTTCGACTAATCTAGCAAGTTTCCATATTAATACACCTCATGGTTTTGGAGATTTTAAACTTTCAATTTTCTGTTAGTAATTTGCGAAAATGATTGAATTATAGTTTCTGTAAAGGTTGTAGTAAAATCATCTGACAAGGGGTCTCATGATATTATTATGGATAATGTGGCAAGATTTCATGGGAAAATACTATCCCAGTCAGAAGTTATGCATCTTTTGCCAGCTTCATGCTTGGAGATCAATCAAGTGATTTTCTCTAAGTAAAGTCGAAGCAACGTAATCATTTTCAAAAAGTTTTAAATTGGCACTTGTGAAGTTATAAATTCTCTAACTAACACCAAAAATGCTTTATTATGATCAACTTTATCTAATATCAAAGGTAGTTATCAGCTAACATCAAAGGTTTTGAAAGTAATCTCGAATGCCGATGGAAGAAAATCCTCTATCACTGAACTAAATGGTTGATTTCAAATGTTTTAATATATCTCCCATGAAGTTGTGAAGCTATCCAAAACATCGTTAAGTGAAAGAAATTAATATCTGAAGCGGCAAAAATGGAAACAGTTCAAGTTTATCAATGACAATGCCTAAGTAAATATTCTTAACTACTCCTAACTACTTTCTAGTTTTGAATAGTTTACGAATTGCCGATGAAGGAGATTTTGATTTATCATCAGGTGATTCAAGAGGTTTTATAAGTGAAATCAACCACCGATACGCTTTTGAAACATATGTTGAATGTCGATAAAGCCTTTCAAAAGGTTATATTTCAAGTATATAACTTGGTTTTAAAACTTTCATTCAATACCGATTGAATTTCTTTAATCATCAGCCTATGTTGACAGTTTTGAAAGTTTTATTGATCTCCAACAAATTTTTAAAAGGCTTCTAAGTTGCCGATGAAGACTAAAGGGAGATAATTAGAACAAAGCAGTTATTATAACTACTTTTTAACTAAATCCTACATGCGTAGTTGTAAGACCAATGTACCCATGACCTGCAAGGAAATGGAAGCTTTTAAAACAGGTTATCAATCTCCATCAGAACAACGTGCCTCAAAGACTTGCAGTCTCCTGGTATGAACAAATGGTTTTTATTGAAAATGCTTTAGAAACTTCAATGTAAAAGACTGTTCTTTAACCATTATCAACATCCATCAAAGAATAACGAAGAGGGATTTATATTGGATATTATAGTTTGAAATGCATGGGTAGACCGACATACAAAATGTGGAAGCACACAAAAGATGAACTTGTTGGAAAGATTTTAGAAACTAATGAGCAGTCCAGTTAATGATGCAAAGCAAAGATCAAGTTGTGAACAATTTGTGAGCCATCCAAATCAGAAATAAAGATATTTCATAAAATACAATGATGGCTATACATGCACAAGATAAGTTTGTCAAAGGCACCTTAGGGAATTACAATCGGCTATTGTAATGCTACTCTCACTAATCTTCTCTAGCTTCCTCTTAGAGAAAAAGATTTGGAACAAAGTGATCATCCATTGAAACATATTGAAGATGTCGTGACAGAAACTTTATTGTGTGCATATGCAAGGCACGTGATCAGCTTAGTAGATTGCCTCAAAGAAGTATTATCACATCAAATATAATGGCCATGGAGAATACATAGAAAAGAATCTGTTAAAAAGGTTTTGGAAACCATTAAATGAATGTATCTAGAAGGCGTAGCAGCTTGCAAGTGTATAACTAGATTCCATGACCTTTGCGAGAATCCTCCTGGCCCTTACCAAAATAAGATATGCATAGTAGGGTATGGACATCCATCAAAGAATAATGAGATGGGCATCATTGTTTGATATTATAGTTTGAATGCTCTGATAAACCAGCATAATGCTAAAGCATTGATAAGGCATGTGAATTGTATGACAAAATGCTTCAAAGAAATGTCATCTTATGGACTGCCACGATTGCAACATACTACAAAATGTATTTGGTATAAAGTCCTTAAAAGTTTTCAAGCAAATGTGATAGGCAAGTGTAGTGCAAAACTCAACCTTCACTAATTCCTTTCAGTGCCAAAATGGAAACGTTGGGACAAGTGAAGCATAACATAATGGGATTTGTTGGCAAGAGACACTATATGGATTCATGGTTGTTGTCATTGATGGCAACAAAGGTCATCCCACATATCCACAAGTCATGGTGTGTCTCTACCAGAAGTCAGAATGAAGATTGTTGTGGTCCGGTGAACAAGAACAGAGCATGTGGCAAGGTCCGACAGATTGGTCTGGATCTCTCAAAGGAAGTATCTTGGTGTAGTGCAGATTTGGGGAAGTCAAGAGCACTACCTTGAGTGGTATATTCCAAGGATTTAGCCTCCGATGATAGATGAGGAAAAAGATATGAATAGTCGAGTACCAGATTCCTGAGTGACAGTGTGAACAGAGGAAGAACCGACTGACAGAACATCAAACTACCTTCCGGATGGGTTACTGATGGTGTTAAAGGCTATGAAGGCATGAATCATACTTGGCCGACATGATTAATTATTTCTACAAGTATATGCTTGATCCGCATTACTTGATGTGGTAGGATTCAGCCGACAGATCAGAATTAGTGAAAAGATTGACTATTCTGGGTGTTGACTAGAAAGGTGATGAAATTACTGGTGCGGATATATATGCACGATGGATTTAGTTGTGAGGGTTGTAGTTGTTGTGTTGAGATATGTGAATAAGTGCAGAGCAGAGTAGAAGCAGTAAGAAAGATCCGGTATGTGAGAGGAAAGCAGAATACAGAGAAAAGGAAAGATGAAGTGCAACAGATCAATGTATTGAGTCTAACCGGAACTGAATTCTAGCATATGTGGATGCTTCCAATCAGTTCAAGTTTTGTATAACATTCTTTTGTAGACAGTGTGTCTCCTTGTAGGTAGTGTGCCTCCTTGTGAGTAGTGTGCTCAGGCAGTGAGCCCTAATTGGCAAGTGCCATTTTGTAATTCCTTATTCTTTTAACAGAGAATAATCTTTGGGTTAATCACCCCGTGGTTTTCTCCCTTAACAGGGTTTCCACGTCAAAAATACTATGTCATGTTTTTCATTTCATGTGAATATTTGCTGTTTGAATTAATACTGCATTGATTAATAAGAAAGTTCAAAAAGAAGAAATAATTAGGATAATTGATTCACCCCCCCTCTCAGTTATCAACAATTGGTATCAGAGCTAAGTTCCTCCTAATAGAGCCTAATAGCTTGAGGAAGATTTGGGAGTTCAAATGGATGCATATGGTTTAAGGGAGCAACTCAAAACTGCCCTTGAGGATCTTGAACAGTCAAACTCTGAAGTCAATGAATTAAAGGAAAGACTCAAACAGGCTGATGAATTCATGAGAGAACTAAAAGACAAATTAAGTCTCTCTATGAAAAAGAGAAAGGAGCTGCTCCAGCAATTGGCAAGACAAAGTGAAGAAAGTAATGCAAATGAAGAGCTGACTGAAAAAACCAAGCTATGTGAAAAGTTATCAAAAGAAGTCATTATAGTAAGACATGAAATGGAATCAGGAGTTATAAAGTTTACTCAAGAGATTGAAGAGAAAAGGAAAACTAAAGACAATCTAAGACAATCTCTCAAAGAGAAATTAGAAGATTGCCACCAGATGGATAGGATTATTAGACATCTTGAATCTGATGTTGAAGATGCTAAAGATAATGAAGAAAAACTTGAGGATCAAATTGTCTCTCTCAAAAGAGATCTTCAAACAGCAAATGAATATAAAGAGAAATTCAAGATAAGTTCTACTCAACTTGAAGTCCTTCTTGGAAATCAAAAGAGGACAGATGACAAGTGTGGTTTAGGATATGAGAAAGGAGAAAGCTCCGGATCCGGTCAGAAGAATTTTGGATTAGAAAATCCAAGGAACAGACCTAGAAAACCTCCGGTAAGACACCCCAATGCTCAAAGATATCCATCCTTCAATGGATACTGCCACAACTGCAATCACTTTGGTCACAAAGCTAATCAGTGCAGAAAGAGAATGAATCAAACTAATTCATCCTTCTCCAGACAATGCTTTAACTGTAAAAGGTATGGACATAAGTCTCATGAATGCAGAAATATGCAAATGAACAAATCATTCAATGGTAGATGCTTTACATGCAATAGAGTAGGTCATATGGCTAATCAATGCAGATCAAGAGGTTATTAGTCAAATATGCAAAAAAATGTTGTTTACCAAATCTGTAATAGGTCCAGTCATAATGCAAAAGTCTGCAGAAGCAAGAATCAGGACAAAAGAGGTCCAGTATATAGTCAGAATCAAGACAAAGGTAAACAAAAGATGAATGCGGATGAAGTTAGGAATGAGATGAACAAGATTTGGGTGAAGAAAAGTTCAGAGAAGGTAGAGGTTGGATCCGCACCAGACTCTGGTGTTGATACTCCGTCCAGAAATTAAGAAATGAGCTCTGGCTCAGGGGGAAACACAAAGAAAACCCTGTTCCCCCAGCCAATCAAGTGATGCCGGATTAGGCAAAAGATGCGGAGTAAAGGGTTTGTAGATATGAGTCTTGAGATGATCCAGCTAAGATTTCAGAGACCCGCATGAAGATGTGAAGAAGTTGTGATCGATCATGTAGTACCTGTTCTGGGAAATGCTTCAGAATGACAGAAGATTACAGAAAGGTCCGGAGAGATCCAGAAGTGCATTGTCTTATTCTGCGGATTGGACAAAGTATTTGGTATTGCCTTGTGATGTGTTATCTTGATTTATTCATGGTTGGAAGATCCGCATGATGTTCATAAATCAGGACTGATCTAGTTCTTCAAGTCATTCGAATAAGGCAAATCGGAATAATGTAGGTTGAGCATTTATTACAATCAGATATCAGGGTTTGCGGAGCAATATAAGGGATTTCTCATAAATCACTTGTTCATTCCGCACTCAATAAGAAGTGAAAAGTGGAGCTCTGCAACAAACTTCATCAAGTTCACCGAAGATCTCTTGCAGAAATCATTACATACAAAAATCAATCCAACCACTCCGTGTAATCGAAGGCGCATAAGGTATTTTCCGTTTTCGATATCTCACTACAAATCTTTTGAAAAATGGCTACTCCGAATATAGTAAAGATCTCAGATAGGCCCCAACCTGAACTCAAAAACACCCATACAAGTCATTGGAGGTAGATCCCTTAGGAGCATTCTCTAGTGTTCCTCATGGCGTTTTACACATGGAAGACATTAGGGTTTACATACATGCAAGTATTGAGGAATTTAGGGAATTCAAATTGAGAGATTTCTATCACAAACAACTGATAGACAATGCTTTTGAGCTTAAACCAGAGTATAAGGGTATCTAGAAGAAACATTTTGATCAATTCATTCATTTCCCCTGCTTTGAAGAAAATGAATGGGTCCGGTATGTATTGAGTAGAATACATGACAACTTCCTATGGCTGAATAGACCCTGCAAGATCACAAAAGAAGCAATTAGGGAAGTAACTGGTCTATACTCTTCCGGAGGGATACCTATCCTAAAATCCATCAAAAATAACATTGTAACTGAGGCCACCAGATCAAAATTTGATAAGAGGGCAATGACCATTGAAGATATTTCTGATCCGGATATCAAGTATGCATCTATGATAATAGGATACAAGATTTATCACTCCAATAGGGAGAATTCTGTATCTGGAACTGCAATATATACTGCCTATGAGATGCTGAGGAAGAATGCAAATTATGATCTCTGTGAACTTCTCTTAAGCCAATTAATGGAAAATATACAGAAGATCAAAAAGGACAAAAAGAATTCTTTTAAGTATGGTACTCTTATATTATGTCTATTTTTCTATTTCATGAATGAGCTGCCCGGATCAAGTGGATGGGTATGGCAGAATGACAAACCTGTTGTAGTCCAGATCAGAGATTATTTACATGGGCTTGGGGATGCCAAAGCAAGAAATACAGCCCTGTGGGGATACTTCAAAAACTTCCAGAGCATGATGCAAGCAAGAGAAAGAATTCCCCAGTCCATTGTTGAAAAATACAAAGACTCAGTCTGCTTTATGGTGGATACTGATCAGTGCCTAATGGAGGCAGTGGAGCCAAGGACAGTCTGGATCATGCCCATGGGGTATGAGGTTGATGAACAGATTGTGGAATTGCATGTTCAACACATGCTTAGTCAGCCCAAAGATCCAAAGGCAGAAAGGTTTGGAACCTTTGAGGAGCTGAGTGTGAAGATCCATGTGGAACTCAGAGAACCTGAGATAAAGAGGAAGGTGAGAAAAGAAGTAGAGCATATTGCTCAAGGCCTAGGCATCCCAAAGGAGGCACTTGATGTCAACCGGGAAAAGAGGTGAAAGGCTGAGGAAGAGAAGAAAGAGGTAGAAAAGAAAAGCAAGAAAAGTACTCCGGTGGAAACCTCAACCCAGACCAGATCATCAAAGGGATCTACACCTGTCACAACCAAAGGCTCAAAAATGTCAAAACCGGAAGGTCAGACATCCGGTAAAGGAGAGAAAAGGTCTAAAATAAAAGCCACAAGGGCTTATACAAGTCAGAAAGATGAAGAGGAAACGGAATCAGATGAGGGGGTAAAAGAAATAAAGAAGCAGAAGAAGAAAGGATCCGGTAAACCCTCCACAGGCCAAGACAAGGAAGAAATGGCAGAGAAATTTGTTGAAAAGCCCACCCTGTCTCTAGACAATGTAATCAAATCAGTCACTATGGATGGAAACCTTCAACCAATGGCTGAATTCTATGATGACTACAATGAGGCTGATCAAAAGATCTTGCAGGAAGCTACAATCAGGTATCTGAACATCTACAACAAAGCCTTCATTGAAATTATCTCCCTTATTCCTAAGAGTCTAGAGAAGGAATTGGAAATGAGAAAGGCAAATGCCATGGCAAAAGACCTTGAGATTAGGGAACAGATAGCTATTCAGCTATATCCTTCAATTGATCACAAAACAATGAACATGGTATTCAAAGACTGCAAGGATGAATTCAGAAGCAAAGCAAGGATGAATCAGCTTATGCTTGGTGAGACGGACAAGGTAGCCAAGGACACTGAAGAGTTCCTCCGGAATACATTCAAAAGGTTCAACATTCCTATTTTAGAGGACTTGGGTGCAGAAACAGCTGTGGACTTGGAATCCTCTGCTCCGGAAGAAGTGGGCCTTGAACAGACTAGCATCTCTCCTCTGGTTTCCCCTACAGTCTCCAGATCCAAAGAAGAAGAGAAATTACAGGAGAAAGAAGCAGAGGTAAAAGAAAAAGAGGTTGACAGTACCAAGGGTGCAGAGAAAGAGAAGAGTCCAACAGAGAAAACCACAACTGATAGTGGTAAGAATGTGGAAGGAGAGAAAATTCCAAAGGACAGTTCCAAGACTGCAGAAGAGAAGAAACATCTGTCTCTGGCAAGAGACACTGCACAAACTGTTCAAAAATTTTTTAGCAAAGAAACAATAGAGATTGATGAACCGGAGCTTCTACAAGGTCCATTCAACTTTGATTCCCTCTCTCCGGTACAGACAATGAAGATAGCTTCATTTGCAAATGCTAAGGCAAATGAAAAACTCCTAAAGTTTCATATGGAAGACTGTGAGTTGATAGAGGCTGCTTCCGAAGTGCTTGAAAAGATTATGCCATCGGTCCAAAAAGATCTGACAACCTCCTCTTCCGGTAATCTCAAAACCTTGATCAACAGTGTTGGTACACATTTTGACTCTCTAGAAAAATCAGCTGAAGAAAAGGTCCGGAAGGAGTTTTTGGATAAGAGATTCTCAGAGGTACTAGGATTAATCTCTCATGATAGGAGAAATATGAGTATTGGGATAAAGAGCCTAGAAAATGCTCTTAAGGATGGCAGTGACATTTACAAATTTTGTATCTCCTGGTCAAAGGCAACAGTAGAAATTGATAAGAAAATAAAAGAGGAACAGGACAAAATACTTAGTTTGTCTCAAAGTTTTGATCCTCTCTCTTCCTCCATAGTAAATCAAGAATGTCAAACTATTGCAATCACAAATGCAATCAAGAATTTTGAAAAGGAAAGGAAGAATATAATTAACTGGATGGGAGAACTTAGAAGGATTATAATCCCTAAGTTAGAAACTATGCATGAGGCCATAAGTGATGCTCAGACTATCGCCCAAACCAATGATCCGACAGATCTCAAGAGGGCAGAAGATTTTGCATTTTTGTTAAGTGGTCACATTTCAATTTTGGATAGAATGAAACAAAGTTGGGCTACAGAACTGGTCCAATTGAAGACATCCTTTGCAGACATTCTTCAGTTTATGTAAGTATGTAATATGCGGCTAAGTGTAGTAAAAATTTTGAAAAATTTTGGTGTGCGGACCCTACCCTTTGCCATTGATGTCAAAGGGGGAGTGAGGAGCAGTGAAAAATGAAGAATCCAACTAAGGGGGAGTTTCAAAAATTGTATATAAAGATAGAGCATCAGCCAAGGGGGAGCATAGTGTAAACACTTAGTCATTTTTCACTAAGTGTTGCCATCAATGCCAAAGGGGGAGATTGTTGGCAAGAGACACTATATGGATTCATGGTTGTTGTCATTGATGGCAACAAAGGTCATCCCACATATCCGCAAGTCATGGTGTGTCTCTACCGGAAGTCAGAATGAAGATTGTTGTGGTCCAGTGAACAAGAACAGAGCATGTGGCAAGGTCCGACAGATTGGTCTAGATCTCTCAGAGGAAGTATCTTGGTGTAGTGCAGATTTGGGGAAGTCAAGAGGACTACCTTGAGTGGTATATTCCAAGGATTTAGCCTTCGGTGATAGATGAGGAAAAAGATATGAATAGTTGAGTACCAGATTCCTGAGTGACAGTGTGAACAGAGGAAGAACCGACTGACAGAACATCAGACTACCTTCCGGATGGGTTACTGATGGTGTTAAAGGCTATGAAGGCATGAATCATACTTGGCCGACATGATTAATTATTTCTACAAGTATATGCTTGATCCGCATTACTTGATGTGGTAGGATTCAGCTGACAGATTAGAATTAGTGAAAAGATTGACTATTCCAGGTGCCGACTAGAAAGGTGATGAAATTACTTGTGCGGATATATATGCACGATGGATTTAGTTGTGAGGGTTGTAGTTATTGTGTTGAGATATGTGAATAAGTGCAGAGCAGAGTAGAAGCAGTAAGAAAGATCCGGTATGTGAGAGGAAAGCAGAATACAGAGAAAAGGAAAGATGAAGTGCAGCAGATCAGTGTACTGAGTCTAACCGGAACTGAATTCCAGCATATGTTGATGCTTCCAATCAGTTCAAGTTTCGTATAACATTCTTTTGTAGACAGTGTGTCTCCTTGTAGGCAGTGTGCCTCCTTGTGAGCAGTGTGCTCAAGCAGTGAGCCCTAATTGGCAAGTGCCATTTTGTAATTCCTTATTCTTCTAACAGAGAATAATCTTTGGGTTAATCACCCCGTGGTTTTCTCCCTTAACAGGGTTTCCATGTCAAAAATATTGTGTCATGTGTTTTTCATTTCATATGAATGTTTGCTGTTTGAATTAATGCTGCATTGATTGATAAGAAAGTTCAAAAAGAAGAAATAATTAGAATAACTGATTCACCCCCCCTCTCAGTTATCAACATGATTTATGTTAAATGTTCTAGTCAGAATACACAGGCAGAACCATACACAAACACACTCACATATGAAATGCAATGGATGAAAGCTACAATTCATTTACCAAGTACATATAGACACAAGAAGTCACCATCAAAGGTGGGATGAAGTTAAAATGACAATAATATTGATGAAAGATGGAGTAATTAAAAAGATCCCTGGATATAGCTGAATTGAAGGTCATTAAATAATACATGCTTTTTTTTTACAAGAGGGAGATCACATCCATAGACACAAGAGATCCATGCAATGATGGAGAAATTGACTTAAGATTTTCACAACAAGGGTTTATGCATCCATTAATGTAGAACAAAAGGAGGTTGTGATCAAGTATTGTAGTTGCTAATGTTTTGATGGATGGCCTGTGCAAAACGGGAGAACAAAGGGATATGCATATAATAAATTCGTTGAGTTCTAGAGTTGCTAGCAGCAAGTCATTACCTCATAAGATGGATGGTATTGGAGGAAATTCAAGCCACTTCTCTACATTTGTGTTAGCAATGATAAACCATTATGGTGTAGGAGTTTAGCAATGGCCTTTTCTTCCTTTATTAGAAATACTATGAACTAGAATATTGTTACATCATCAATTGTATTTGCAAGCAAGTGTAGTAGAAATTCAAGCACTTTGGTAGCATTTATGTATGACTCGAAGCTTGCATTAAAATGGTCTATCAAATTCTAGAACATACTTGAAGAGAGCCTTCAAATGTATGCAAATATGGGGGCATAGATAAGGAACAAGATGAATAGTGAATGGCAATTGTGGCAGGAAAATCTACTTCAGTCTACCTCTATCATGTTGATGGCGGTTGGTAAAATACATACTATTTCCATAAAGTCCATATATTGTAAATGCAAACACAGGAATCTAAGATTTAGTTATGTAGAGGAGTCATCAACATTCAGCCAAGTTTGACCACCGAATGGAGAAGATGTAGATGGAAAGGACTTAACGAAATCCACATCTCAAAACTTACAAGTTTTTAGTTAGCTTTTTGTAAAAATGACTTATGTCACATGTTGTAACTGAAAGTTAGAAAATAAACTTTAAAGCTTATTTTTAAAATCATTGTATTTCAAAAAGGTAGTTATCCTAGGTGGATTAGCCAGGTAGTTATTCTAAGTGCCAAAGTTGGGTAGTTACTCTAAGTAACTATTTTTATGAAAAGAAAGAAAGTTATTTCAAGTTGGTGCACATAGAGAGTTAGTTATTCTAAGTAGTTACAAAAGTGGTTAAGGTAGTTACCTTAAGTGGTTACTAACCTCACCTATATATACTTCTTTGTAATTCAATCAAAGGGGGAACTTCTCTACAGAACTTTTAACAGGGGAAAACTATGGAGAGACTTTTTCATAGAATTTGATCTAGCATTTTGTACATGAAGCTTTTGGAATTGTGTAATTCTAAAAAGATAATGAAGAATGCATTTCAATTCGTATGTTCTTGATGTAATTTTGAGTTATGATTACTGATTTCTCGTATGTCAAATTAGTGATCTCTTTATGTATTTGTGTAAATCAAAGTTATCCATTTAAGTATGTAATTAGGGTGAAGAAACACAAATATGTCTCGGTATCTTGATTTGAATGTGTTTAAAGAAATAATCTCTTCGTATGTTGATATTTGCTATCTTTCTTCATCATTGTTGCGCATACATTGTGAAATTCATCATGGAGTTTAGGAATTTAGTTTCTAATTTTGTGGTGAAACCCCCTTGTACTTTTCAATAAGATTGTGAAACTCCTGTTGGTTTTCGTACGTCTATCATGAGGGTTTATACATGCTCAATTCTCTTGTTATTTTACTTTTTTTCCTTTTTGTACTTTTAGGATAAAAGTACACAAAAACTACAAAAATCCCATCATATGAGGGAGCTGACCCTCTCAAATGTAGAGGAAAGATGATAATTCAATAACAGCTTCTCCAACTGTTGGGACAATGTAGTCACCGCTCTAAGGGCAACGAGTCAATTTCAAAGGTTATTTCGCGGTGACAAATCTGTTTACCAATAGATTTTTGGTGACTCCACTGGGGAAAGATTGAAGCATTGGTGCCTTTTGTTCCTCACAAATCTACAAGTATCTCCCCCAGAAAAGGAGTTCGTAACTCTATCTGAAAGAAGAATCCTGAAAAATGGTTTGGTATCAAAGAACCCAAATGCATAACTTGCAGCTTCTTGAATCAAACAGTGACAATGATGATGAAGATTGTCCTATTTTTGCATCCTCTACTCAATAAAATGAAGTTCTTGATGAACCCAAGCAAGTGGAGTTCCTGAAGAGTTTCTATGGTGGCGTGCAATTTGCTTCGAATTAGGTTCATCCTTCTTTGCTTCAAACATTGTGGAAGATTGAACAAAAAGATGTGAAGGAGACTCATTTTCTTTCTCGTGATCAAAACTCCCTATCAGAAGAGATTCATACACCAAAAGATAAAAGAAATTATGTTGAGATATATCATCCACATGATGAGGACAACAATGAAGAGGCAAAAGTTTTTCCTACAAATGAACCTGTATTAAAGGAAGTGTCTAAAAGAGACTCATCAGAACACACATGTCCACTTAAGGAAGACCAAGAAGAAGAAGTGATGGAGATAGAAGAAGAAGATTGTATGGAAACATGCAATAATGAAGAAGAAATCTTTCCAGATTTCTTTGGAGAATGTCACTCCTCTTGTGACAACTTGCTCTAGTTCGACAACTATATCTTCCGAGGAAGGTTTCCATGACATGGTTAATGTTCAAGGGAATGCAAAAGAAATTTTGGACCAAAGTGTAAACAAAGAAGATGAAGATGAGTCACAGAATGCTTTCCTGACATGCATGCAACCTGAGCAAGATGAGAATGATGATGAAATAGTACAGCAAGATCTTTCTCATGAAGTTTCCATCACAACCTAGTGTCTCAAGACTCCTGAAGATGATTTTCTTTGTGAAGAAGATTTCATTCTTTCTCCTTTATCATCTATTGAAGAAGAATACTCAACTATTGAAATTAAAGGTATTGCTCAAGATGAAGCATTGAGTACTTCCACTCTAGCTATGCAAGAAGATCATAAGGATACCAGGTGTGAATCCATACAAAAAGAGGTTAGAAATGAATTGGTTGTTGAATTTCTTTGTTTAAGTGATTTCATTGTACACCCTAGTCCGTTGTCTGCATATACTAATGTTGAAGAGGGCAATGAGAGTAATGTTCATAGTCATGCTAAAGGAGGTCAAAGTTTTGATGTTCATGACAATATACATAAAATTGCAAGTAGTCCAAGGATTGATGAAGAGCTGTATGTTTTAACTTCTCCTTCACTATTTCCAAGAGAGGAAAATATTATTTCTTCTTCACCGACAATACAAGAAGATTTTTAGGAGGATAAAGTGCATAATGTAGATTCATCACTTTCTCTTCCTCATGTGCAACCCTCTAATAAAGAAGATCCTGAGTTAGTAATACTAAAGGAGGAATTTTCCTTTACAGAAGATGATTCAATGATAAATGAGGACATTACTCATATGAAGAATCTGTCGCAAAGTATTGAGTTTTCTTCATTTCTTACTTCACATGAAGGATGTCCAGTTCATGATTTAATTTTCTTTGATTCAAGTTATCAAAAGAATATTCAGATAGAGAAAATTGGTATGCTCAACATGAAACCAGAAGATATGATGGATGATACCAATGTGATTTAAAAAGACTCAGAAGTTTATGATGAGAAATGGTTGTTTGGTGTACAATTCAAGGAGTCCTCATATTTCCTATAAATTTTATTTTTCTCATCATTTCAAGAAAGTTGCTTAGTTCACAGGCACCTCATCCATAAACATCTCTTTTTCATATAGGAACCTATTTTTCTCAACCCATCAATGGTTTTACATGATTGTCTCAGAAGTGATCTTGAGGTAGGAGTCACCTACCATTGTACACAAGTTAACTAGAGTTTTTGTTGTGCCTGTCTTGTTTCAGTTTCTGTTGGTCTTTGTTGTTTTCCTCGTCTCTGTTGTTTCTCAAGTTTTTTTCTTGTTGGAGTCTCCCAGTTCTCCTTGTACATTGTGTTATATCCTGACTCTATTTTCCCAATGAATTTAAGGTGTTAATCCCAACCAGAGATTCTAGGTTTATCCTGCGTCCACAAGGTCCTTGTCCCCAGTTAGAGCCAGTTGTTGGCCTCATTTTTGACTTGTTAAATTTTAAACTTTGATGTCAAAATCCCTACATTGAATCACTCTTAGTCACAGGTGCTGTGATTATCCTAAGTTGTCAAGTCATTCACCAGCTTGAAGAAGAATCTCCATCTTTGCAATTGGAACCTTGGAAGCAGTTGCATAGGATAGCTGATTTATGAAAACAATTAAATCTTGAAATCCATGATAGATGGTGCAAAATTATTCTTATGGTTGTGTTTGCAACTCCATTTTGCCCAATCTGGCAAGTTTCCATATTAATACGCCTCACGGTTTTAGAGATTTTAAACTTTCAATTTTCTGTCAGTAATTTGTGGAAATGATTGAATCACAATTTCTGTAAAGGTTGGAGTAAAATCTTCTGATAGGGAGGCTCATCATATTATTATGGATAATGTGGCAAGATTTCATGGGAAATTACTATTCCAGTCAAAAGTTATGCATCTTTCGCCAGCTTCATGCTTGGAGATCAATCAGGTGATTTTCTCTAAGTAATGTCGAAGCAACGTAATCATTTTCAAAAAGTTTTAAATTGGCACTTGTGAAGTTATAAATTCTCTAACTAACACCAAAAATTCTTTATTATGATCGACTTTGTCTAATATCAAAGGTAGTTGTCAACTAACATCAAAGGTTTTGAAAGTAATCTTGAATGCCAACGGAAGAAAATCTTCTATCACTGGACTAAAGGGTTGATTTCAAATGTTTTAATATATCTCCCATGAAGTTGTGAATCTATCCAAAACATCGTTAAGTGAAAGAAATTAATATTTGAAGCAGAAAAAATGGAAACAGTTTGAGTTTATCAAAGACAAGGCATAAGTAAATATTGTTAACTACTCCTAACCACTTTATAGTTTTGAATAGTTTACGAATTGCCAATGAAGGAGATTCTATTTTATCATCGGGTGATTCAAGAGGTTTTATAAGTGAAATCAAGCACCGATAAGCTTTTGAAACATACTTTGAATACCGCTAAATCCTTTCAAAAGGTTATACTTCAAGTATATAACTTGGTTTTAAAATTTTCATTCAATGCTGATTGAAGTTCTTTAATCATCGCCTATGTTGACAGTTTTGAAAGTTTTATTGATCTCCAACAAAGTTTTAAAAGCCTTCTATGTTTATGATGAAGACTAAAGGGAGATGATTAGAACAAAGCAGTTATTAAACTATCTTTTAACTGAATCCTACATGTGCAGTTGTAAGACCAGTGTACCCACGACCTACAAGGAATGGAAGCTTTTAAAATAGGTTTTGAATCTCCATCAAAACAACATGCCTCAAAGCCTTGCAGTCTCATGGTATGAACAAATGGTTTTTATTGAAAATGCTTTAGAAACTTCAATGTAAAAGACAGTTCCTTAACCATTATCAACATCCATCAAAGAATAACAAAGAGGGATTTATATTGGATATTACAGTTTGAAATGCATGGGTAAACTGACATACAAAATGTGGAAGTGCACAGAAGATGAACTTGTTGGAAAGACTTTAGAAACTCATGAGTAGATCTAGTTAATGGTGCAAAGCAAAGATCAAGTTATGAACAATTTGCGAGCCATACGAATCAGAAAGGAAGATCTTTCATAAAATACAGTGACGGCTATACACACACAAGATAAGTTTGTCAAAGGCACCTTAGGGAATTGTAATCGGCTATTGTAAAGATACTCACACTAATCTTCTCCGGCTTCCTCTTAGAGAAAAAGGTTTGGAACAAAGTGTGATCATCCATTGAAGCATATTGAAGACATCATGATAGGCACTTTGTTGTGTGCATATGCAAGGCATGTGATTGACTTAGTAGATTGCCTCAAAGAAGTATTATCATGTTGAATACAATGGCCACGGAGAATACATAGAAAAGAATCTATTAAAAAGGTTTTGGAAACCATTAAATGAATGTATCTAGAAGGTGTAGCAGTTTGCAAGTGTATAACCAGATTCCACGACCTTTGCGAGCATCCTCCCAGCCCTTGCCAAAATAAGACATGCACAGTAGGCTATGGACATCCATCAAAACGTAACGAGATGGGCATCAGTGTTTGATATTGTAGTTTGAATGCTCTGATAAACCAGAATAATGCTAAAGCATTGACAAGGCATGTGAATTGTCTGACAAAATGCTTCAAAAAAATGTCATCTTATGGACTGCCACTATTCTAGCATACTACAAAATGTATTTGGTATAAAGTCCTTAAAAGTTTTTAAGCAAATGTGATAGGTAGGTGTAGTGCAAAAATCGACCTTCACTAATTCCTTTCAGTGCCAAAATGGAAATGTTGGGACAAGTGAAGCATAACATAATGGTATTTATGTCAGATGTTCTAGTTAGAATACACAGGCAGAACCATACACAGACACACTCACATATGAAATGCAATGGATGAAAGCTACAATTCATTTAACAAGTACATATAGACAAAAGAAGTCACCATCAAAGGTGGGATGAAGTTAAAATGAAAAGAATATTGATGAAAGATGGATTAATTAAAAAGATCCCTAGATATAGCTGAATTAAAGGTCATTAAATAATACATGTTTTTTTTTTGCAAGAGGTAGATCACATCCATAGACACAAGAGATCCATGCAATGATGGAGAAATTGACTTAAGAGTTTCACAACAAGGGTTTATACATCCATTAATGTAGAACAAAAGGAGGTTGTGATCAAGTATTGTAGTTGCTAATGTTTTGGTGGATGGCCTTTACAAAATGGGAGAACAAAGGGATATGCATATAATAAATTTGCCGAGTTCTAGAGTTGCTAGCAGCAAGTCATTACCTCATAAGATGGATGGTATTGGAGGAAATTCAAGCCACTTCTCTGCATTTGTGTTAGCAATGATAAACCATTATGGTGTAGGAGTTTAGCAATGGCCTTTTCTTCCTTTATTAGAAATATTATGAACCAAAATATTTTTACATCTTCAATTGTATTTGCAAGCAAGTGTAGTAGAAATTCAAGCACTTTGGTAGCATTTATGTATGACTCGAAGATTGCATTAAAATGGTCTATCAAATTCTAGAACATACTTGAAGAGAGCTTTCAAATGTATGCAAACATGGGGGCATAGATAAGGAATGAGATGAATAGTGGATGGCAATTGTGGCAGGAAAATCTACTTCAGTCTACCTCTATCATGCTGATGGTGGTTGGTAAAATACATACTATTTCCACAGAGTCCATATATTGTAAATGCAAACACAGGAGTCTAAGATTCAGTTATACAGAGGAGTCATCAACATTCAGCCAAGTTTGACCACCGAATGGAGTAGATGCAAATGGAAAGGACTTAACGAAATCCACATCTCAAAACTTACAAGTTTTTAGTTACTTTTTTGTAAAAATTACTTATGTCACATGTTGTAATTGAAAGTTAGAAAATGAACTTTAAAGCTTATTTTTAAAATCATTGTATTTCAAAAAAGTAATTATCCTAAGTGGATTAGCCAGATAGTTATTCTAAGTGCCAAAGTTGGGTAGTTACTCTAAGTAACTATTTTTATGAAAAAAAAGTTATTTCGAGTTGGTGCACTTAGAGAGTTAGTTATTCTAAGTAGTTACAAAAGTGGTTAAGGTAGTTACCTTAAGTGGTTACTAACCTCACCTATATATACTTCTTTGTAATTCAATCAAAGGGAGAACTTCTCTAGAGAACTTTTAACAAGGGGAAACTATGGAGAGACTCTTTCATAGACTTTGATCTAGCATTTTGTACATGAAGCTTTTGGAATTGTGTAATTCTAAAAAGATAATGAAGAATGCATTTCAGTTCGTATGTTCTTGATGTAATTTTGAGTTATGATTACTGATTTCTTGTATGTCAAATTAGTGATCTCTCTATGTATTTGTGTAAATCAAAGTTATCCATTGAAGTATGCAATTAGGGTGAAGAAACACAAACATGTCTCGGTATCTTGATTTGAATGTGTTTAATGAAATGATCTCTTTGTATGTTGATATTTGCTATCTTTCTTCATCATTGTTGCGCATACATTGTGAAATTCATCATGGAGTTTAGGAACGTAGTTTCTAATTTTGTGGTGAAACCCCCTTGTACTTTTCAATAAGATTGTGAAACACCTTTTGGTTTTCGTATGTCTACCACAAGGGTTTATATATGCTCAATTCTCTTGTTATTTTGTTTTTCTTCCTTTTTGTACTTTCAAGATAAAAGTACACAAAAACTACAAAAATCCCATCATATGAGGGAGCTACCCCTCTCAAACGCAGAGGAAAGCTGATAATTTAATAACAGCTTCTCTAACTATTGGGACAATTTAGTCACCGCTCTAAGGGCAACGGGTCAATTTCAAAGGCTATTTCACAGTGACAAATCTATTTACCAATAGAACTAAAAGCAAGTAACTTTGTTACCCCGTTGGTTTATGAAATTTGAAGAAATGTTAACACTTTGGGGTTTCAAGTTGAAATAAAAAAATGATTTTGAAGTCAGTGAAGTATTTAAGGTAGGAAAGGAGAATTTGTCAATTGATTTTGACAAGTACAAGGTGTAGTAGATATAATTTTTCTACTTCTTTTACATGTACAAAAGTTATTCCACTCATTTCCATTTTGAATGCATATTTCATTGACTTTTTTGATGTTTTAGGTAAGAAAGAAAAATAATTCAAATCTTTTAATAAATTTAAGTATTCATCACCCCCAACTCCTTAACAAAACAACAAAAGTTGAAATCAATTGACAAATTCTCCTTTCCTACCTTAAATACTTCATTAACTTTAAAATCATTTTTTTATTTCAACTTGAAACCCCAAAGTGTTAACACTTCTTCAAATTTCATAAACCAACGGGGTAACAAAGTTACTTGCTTTTAGTTTCAAATGTGTTCTTGAACTCGACTTAATCATTTCAAATTCGTGATAATTATTGTCAGTACAAAGGAGTCTTAGACACCAAACAACCATGAATTGCCTAATTGAGAATGTCCACAGAATATGTTTATAGAAAATAATTTCTTACCAATTAAAACTTAAAACAATCCACTCTCTTGCATAGATTTATTCCCAAAACATTTTTGAGATTAGGGAAAAATCATAAATGTTAAGCAACCAAAAACCCCTTTCATGTAAACCCTAAGAGCTCTAAGGAGGTCAGTTTAAGATTGAAAGAGGGAAAATCTAGTAACATTTTACACAAAAAAATTGAGGGATCACATCTAAAAGAGAGATTAAAAATATATGGTAGCATGATATGATGAAGAGAATGAGAGTGAGTTGAAAATTCCAACTGATAGATACCTAGAAACTAGGTAGGCATAGATGATTATCTCAAATCATTTCATAATAGGTGGTAGGTCTTAGACTTAATGATTTTCATAAGGGGTCTTGAAAGAAGCTACCCAAGAGATGTATACATGCATGGATTTAGGGAAGGGAGAGAAAAGAGAAAGCACTTATTTATGTCATCACTCCCTAATCACTTAAATATAATCTAAGAAATTGGAATCTAGCAAGTTAGAACAATATGAGAGATGGTTGTATAGTGGATTAAAGGAATATAAGTTATGGGTTGATTATTTTATCTATGTAATTAATTATTTTATATGATAACAAGATCTTGTAGCACAATCAAGAAGCATATAATCTTAAATAACATTGGTTAAATAGGTTGGGTGTAAATGTCCATATGTATGGTGTATTACGTATGCATCGACACATCACATGAAAAGTGGATAGATGAAAATCATGGACAAAATTTTGCATTCCAGATGGCCGATGATATTCCATTTCACATTAACAAGTAGATTTTCCTCTGGATTAAGTTAGGATGTCAAAAAGCTAACTTGTTTGCCATATAAATTATATTTACACTTTTTTAATTAGTTTTTTTTAAACCAATATTTATTTTAACTAAAGTTGAAAATAAAGCACATCAATTGTGAGGTATGTCTACGCCATGCACTCTCACAATTTCGCAGGGCTTAGCTACTTATCAATAAAGTTGAAAAAATCATAGTGAGCAACAACTTATTTTAGTTCCATGGTGGCTGAAATAATTGGAAATTCTATTCAATAATTTTGGTGTAGTTTACAATCTAAATATTGCATATCTCCTTTTAAATTTTAGAATTTTTCATTTTGTTGAATTTGCGACAAACAACTCACCAAAAAAGTAAAAATAACCAATCTAGTCATGCATTTTGTTGCAAGTTGTGTCAAACAATATTTAAAAATAAAAACAAAATTCTAATCCTACATTTTGTGTTAAGTTGTATAACACAATTTAGCGCTATGCCAATTTGTGACTGTAGTTTTTTTGGTTAAATAAATTTGTTATTTGCATGAAAATATTATTTTCCATTCAAAGCTATGACTCAAAATTTAAATTTGGAAGAAGGAAATTTTAAATGAGGTTGAATATAAACACAAATTCTTGCATTTCTTCCTAGCATGAATACATATAATATATAACCAACTATGCTATAATTTTAATATTTTTAGAGGTATCCATTTCATAAGACATACTTAATCATATCATTCAAGGACATGCTTCATAGCCTCTGTACATGTTCATCTTTGCAGAAGCATGCTTCATAGTCTCTGAACTTGTTCATTTTTCATAAGCACACTTAATAACTTGCAAGTTGACTTCAAAGTTATCTAAAGCTAATAGAAACCATTGGTGAACGTTTAATGTTCACACCAAGGCCAAGTCAACAAACACATCTCAATGGTAATTAATGCTAATAGAAATCACCTATATATTTGAAGTCCACTTCTAGATCTAGTCAATAAGAAAATGTTGAAATAGAATGATGCAACATCTATTCAAACATAAGTTTGGATGATAGATTCTCCATTTTATCAAATAACAATCTAAAATACAGTAATTTCAGCTTTGCCTTCTTCTCCATCCATTTTATTAAATAATAATATAACATATAATAATTTTAGCTTTGTCTACTTCTCCTATCCCATCTTGTGGTCTAGACTCTAGATGATATACTTCACATATTATGTGGCTATAATTATTTTCAATTTAGCTAGATGGCAACCCTTTAAAAAAAAGATGAGCCCTATTGATTAAGTGCCAAATTTATTGTCAAACCATCATTGATTTTGTAAACTACACATTGTGGCATTGAAATATGCTATTTTGTAAACTACATATTATGGCATTGAAATGGTAGGTGAGAGGACTCAATAGATAACGATGCCCCAATACTCGCTATGGTGTGGCACACATAGCCCCCCCAATTAAATATATTATAAAAAATAGTAGTTGAGAAATAATATACCAGCAAAAATTTAATAAGAAACCAATACATGTGCACATATACATGTGTAATTATACCCTTCACAAGTCAAATCAAAGAAACAACCAAAATATTCGAAAAAAAGATGAGCCCTATTGATTAAGAATGCTATTTTGTAAACTACACATTGTGGCATTGAAATGTTAGCTGAGAGGACTCAATAGATAACCATGCCCCAATACGCACTATGGTGTGGCACACATAGCCCCCCAATTAAATATATTACAAAAATTAGTAGTTGAGAAATAATATACCAGCAAAAATTTAATAAGGAACCAATACATGTGCACATATACATGTGTAATTATACCCTTCACAAGTCAAATCAAAGAAACAACCAATCATATGGTGACACATAAGGCAATTGGTAATACATGCCTTGGTGCACATATTTCGGTCTAACTTTTTTTTGGGTGTTTTTAGACAACTCAATGAAGATGTAGCTAATTAGGTTACATCGTTGATAACCTAGACCCCAAACAATAGTTTTAAGATCTTAACAAAGATATAAAAATATGTTGAAATTTTGATGAAAATTTGATGTACTATTTAGGAGCTTGACATGTGTGAAGTTAGGGTGTGTAGGTACTAGGTCCTCCCCTAGTGTTGCCGCTAGTGTTGACACATCTAGGTGGGCTAGTTAACACAATAGGAAGCTTGATTTTACCACCCACACATCTTAATAATTATAGGTTACATGGTCCAACAATGCCTCTTATGAACCCTAAAACTAGAAAAAAATCAATATTTAAAAGACTGGTTCTCTCAATTGATAGCAAATATGAATTTCTTGTTTCTACCTATAATTAGACATTGGATCAATCTATAAAATATTATCTATGAATTTTTCCAACTTGAAATGGTTTTCTTATAGTGTTAATGTAGATGTAAAAAGCATTCATTCATTACGCCGAAGGCATTCCCTCTATGAGAGGGACCGATCTGGCATGAAAATCAATGGCTCACATAGCATCTTGGATGATGCAAGATGATGGAAGTCACAGGCACTATTAGATTCTATGCCTATTTTTTTTTTGTTCATCATCGTTGGCCATTTTGCCCTCATTTACTTTGCTATTTTGCCGTTGTTTTGTGGGTAAATTGCACTTGCCAAACGATGTGATGGTATCTTTTTCACTCGCCCATATTATTGTTGTTTATTTGTTCCACTTGAGCCCAAATTCCATGGGAATATTATCGCCTTTCTGTCCATATATAACAATAATAATGATTTCCCAAAATTAGGAAAATGTTTTTTTTTTTTAAATTGAAAGAATGCAATAGTACAAAGATAATGCTCAAAAAGAGCAGTAGAAGATAATACCTAATACATATAGTACACAAACAAAGCTATTACAACCATGGTAAAAACAGACCAAACTAGGCAGCAAAAAAGCATCCAAGGCAAGGGAATATAACACAGCAGCCAAACCATGATACAGAAACCACTACAAAGCCAACTTTGCTAGGTATTGTCTTCTCCAATTTGTCCATACCCTACTTGTAGCTTACATTTGTTTTCAAATATTGTATGGGTAGAGAGATGCCAAGAAGAATATAATCAGATTTGTAATAAATTATATATTTATTATATAATATATTTATTATTGTGTATTATATTATTATTTTAAATATAATATAATAATAAAATGTATTTTTTCTATATTGTTATATTATATTTATATTTATATAAATACAATTATATTATACTATATCATATCTAAAATATATTTAATAATTTAAATTGTATAAAATGTATATAATAACAATATAGATTTTAATGAAAAATGAAGATAGTTTTGAAAATAAGAAAAAAGTATTTATAAATTGAATTAAATATATTAGAGATATTTAACTACTATATTAAATATTCTAAATGTATATAAATATTAATAAATTGTTGAATACAAATATATTTAATATAATGTAATATATATATTCCATTTCATTTGATATTAATATATTTATTAATCAATTATATTTATTTAATATATAAAATACCATATAATTATTATATCTAGTATATATTATATACTCTATAATATACATTATTAAATATAGAAATAATAGTTAATAAATATAAATATAATATGATATATAATATAAATAAAATAAATAAATATATTTTTTAATAATTTTTTGGAAAAAAATAAGTTTCTTAAAAAAATAATCTATTATAAATTAGTCTCATAAATTTTTAAAATATAAAAAAGTATACATATAAAATATATTATTTAATATATTTTAAAAATAATATTATATTGGAAATTCATATTTCTTAATGATATTTATTTTTTATATATTTATTTCAATTATATACAATAGTTTTATTAGATATTTTAAATGTAATATAGTTTTTTTTTTTTTTTCTTGCGCCTGGTAAACTTTTTTAACGTGACCGGTGACGCTGCTGCGACACGCCCTCCGGTTCCACGCGAATGCTTTTGCCCGGAGCAATGAACCGGTGAGGCCACAACTGGGGGACCTCATCCCCTAGGAAGAACACTTCAAACCTACGAGCTCATTGGCCCAGCGAAGGCGTAGAGCCTTGCGAGCTCGTTGGCCCAGCGGGGGTTTGAACTCTGGTGGCCGCCACTACATCCTGAGTGACTTAACCACCAAACCATGCCATCATCGGCTTAAATGTAATATAGTTAGTTGAAAGAGAGAAAAGTTAATATATTATATTAAAAATTTATTTACTCTTATTTTATCATTAATATTTAAGTATATATAAAAAAAGAATATACATATTATTTACATCATATCAAATATAATATACCTAATAAATATAGTTACAATAGAGATTTTGTATATAAAATAGTTATATAATTATGAGAGAGAGAAAGGGTACCCTCAAGAAGGCTCTTGTTGCACTTAGCTCCTTGTGAATGAGACTCACCAAGAATGAGACGGCAGGGTAAATCTTAAATTTGATTTCCTCATATCTCTCTATCAAATGAATAAGCTTTATGTACCCTTAGAGAGAGAGAGAGACTAATTTAAAATAGATTGAAAGAGAGAGATAAGTGATATAGAGGGAAAGAGAGATAGAGAAAAAGAGAAAGAGATAGAGGAAGAGAGAGAATGAGAGACATAGGGGAGGCAAGAGAGAGATATAGAGAGGGATCTAGATAGAGATATAGAAAGGGAGAGATATAGAGATATAGGAGAGAAAGATAGAGATAAGAGATATAAGAGAGATAGGGAGATAGAGAGAAAGAGAGCTATAGAGATAGAGAGAAAGAAACTAAGAGAAATATAGAGATAGAGAGGGAGACAAACAAATATATATAGAGAGAGAGACAGGGAGGGGTTAAATAGAGAGAGAATTAGAGACTAATTTAAAATAAAGAGGAAGAGAGAGTGAGAGAGCTAGAGGAAGACACATACACAAAGTTAGAGAGAGAGATGGTAAGAAAGAAGCGGGGATAGAGACAGAGGGATAGAGAGAGATGAAGATAGAAGTGAAGAGAGATAAAGAGAAATAGATAGATAGAGAAGGAGACAAAGAGAAAGAAAGAGAAATAAAGATGGAGAGAAAGAGAGATAGATATGTAGAGAGATCAAGAGGGAGAGAGAAAGCAAGAGACATGGTAAGAGCAGAGACAAAGAAAGGAAGAGAGAAAGAGAGAAGGGGAGATAGAGAAACATATATAGAGATAGATATACAGAGAGATAAAGAGGGAGAGAGAAAGAGGAAGAGACATGGTGAGAGAGAGAGAGAGAGAGAGAGAGAGAGTGTGTGTGTGTAAAAAAAAAGATGAGAGAGAGAGAGAGAGATGATATAAAGGGAAAGAGATAAAAAAAATAGAAAGAGATAGAGAAAGAGAGACTAAGAAACATAGGCAAGGCAAGAGAGAAATAGAGAGGGACATATAGAGAGAGAAATGGAGATATAGACATAGAGGGAGATCAATAGAGAGGAATATAAAAAGAGAGATAGAGGAGATAGAGATAAGGGATATAGAGGGAAAGAGATATAGAGAGGAATAGAGAGAAAAATAGAGTAGGAGAGAGATAGAGATATGAGAGAGGGAGAGAGTTAAAAAAATGGTAAGAAAGAAGTGGGGAGAGAGACAGAGGGATAGAGAGAGATGAAAATAGAAGTGGAGAGATAAAGATAAATGGACAGGTAGAAAGGGAGACAAAAAGATAGAGATAGAGAGATAAAGATTGAGAAAAGGAGAGATAGATATCTAGAGAGATCAAGAGGGAGAGAGAAAGCATGAGACAGAGAAAGAGAGGAAGAGAGAAGGGGAGATAGAGAAACATATATATAGATAGGGAGAGAAAGATGGAGAGAAAGAGAGATAGATATATAGAGAGATAAAGAGGGAGAGAGAAAGATCAAGAGACATGGTGAGAGAGAGTGTGTGTGTGAGAGGGTGTGTTAAACAAAGATATATGAGTAGAATGAGGAAAGAAGGAATAGAGAGAGAGATTAGTTGATACAAAGAGAGGAAGCGAGAATTTGAGAAAGAGATATGGTTCATGAGAGAGATAGAGAGGGATGAATGGAGAGAATCATAGACTAATTTAAAATAGATAGAGAGAGATAAGTGATATAGAGGAAAAGAGAGATAAAGAAAAAGAGAAAGAGATAGAGAGACATAGGTAGTGCAAGAGAGAGAAATAGAGAGGGACATATAGAGATATAGAAAGGGAGAGATATAGAGATAAAGTAAGAGAGAAAGATAGAGATTTGAGAGATATAAGAGGGATAGGGAGATAGAGAGAAAGAGAGATATAGAGATATAGACAAAGAAACTAAGAGAAATAATGAGATGGAGAGGGAGACAAAAAATATATATAGAGAGAGAGAGAGAGAGACAGAGGGGTGAATAGAGAGAGAATTAGAGACTAATTTAAAATAGAGAGAAAGAGAGAGCTAGAGAGAGAGAGAGGATACCAAGGGGATCAATATCCTTTTTTGTTCTCTAGAACTGGGGGTCTAGAAATTACTTTGCATCATTTAGGCATACGACTCAATTATATTGTATCTAAAAAATGGAGGTAGGAAGAGCTAGAACATTCACTAGTTTATAAAGTTATTGTAATTGGATGAACAACCAATACATGCAATCTTAAGGACATAGTTCTATATTCATATGTAGATAGATATTGTTGTTTCCTATTAAATTATTATAGGGTCTTCCACCTATTATTAGATCAAATCCTCCAATTGAATTAATCATTTCATCAAGTCTTTCTTTTATCAAATTCTACACATCTTCCACCTTAATCAATTTACCTTTAAGATGTTATGTAGAGAGAGACAGAGAGAAGAACAAAGAAGGGGGGAGAGAGAGAGAGGTACAAAGATAGAGAAAGAGAGAGGGGAGGGAGAGAGAAAGAGAGAGGGGAGTAGATAGGAAGAGAAAAAGAGAGCAAAAGAGAGACGTAGAGAGACAAAGAGAGAGAAGAGAGAGGATGAGAGAAAGATATAGAGAAAAAGAGAGTGATGCAGAGGAAACGCAACAGAGGCTTACAAATAGGATGGAAAAGCCATTAATCCACTAGCATGTTAAAATCCTGGACATGCAGTATGTAATACCTATCGGCTTATCATCATCATCATATTTCTTGCTAACACAGACAGCATCATCATATTTCGAAGAGGCATGAAATATCCTCCTGCTAACTACTGTTCACTTCCTTATCGCCTTTCGCCTTTCGCCTGTCAGCAGCATCATGATACTCGACAAACACAATTATCCTCCTGATGATCACTATTCACTTAGCGCCAAACTCTATCGGCAGCATCATGAGGTTTAGCATCATCTTCACCCTTCGTTAGTAGGATGTGAAATATCCGGTTCCTCTCATATATCTTGATGACGATATTCCTTATGCACCTTTTCTTCGATGCTTATGTCACCCTGATATCGACCTTCTTTAAACAAACAGCATCAGGATATGACTTATCAGGTCATATTGAAACATCTTGATGATGTTGACCAAACTTTATGCCGATGACTTACGCCGATGCCAAAACACTTGGCGACAGTAGGATAAACTTGCATAGGGTGATATTCGCAATATCCTAATGACGATGACGTCACTTGCACCCGATGCTGATGTCAATGCACCTGATGATGATGTCAACAGGATATAAGACACTTATATCCTCCGCAACATGATAATGAATATCCGGTGACCTTTTCAATATCCTGATGATGACCTTTCCGGTCCTTAGCCAAAAAGTGAACTTTCACTTCTGCATGCGATAGCGATATGCGGACGATGGATACACACGAAAGGTGATCTTGACGATGATATATACACTGAGTATATATCCAACCTATATCATCCTGATGCACTTGAAACATGCAATTTTTTCCAACTTCAGAACCTGATCTTGATAGCAATATACTCGTAGATGACGATACGATTCACTCCGTCTGGAAAAGCACATGCAGATCCCTGTATATCCGTCAGCTGCATGCAAACTCACAGAACCGCACAATTTTACAAAGAAAACATGATGATCGGGCCGGATCACCTTCAGATCAAAACTTAACAGTTTATCTTCCTAAACCCTAGCACATGAGGATGCTAGGTTGATTCATAGCATGCTACCAATCGATCTCCCACACAATGAAATGCATAAACAGAAAACTAAAATACAACTTAAACTAACATGCATGACCATTCCACCGATTCACAGAATCAACTGGTGGAAGGGTTGAAAGAATCCATTAACCTGTAATCAGAACAGAAATCAAAACATAAACAGCTGATAAACCAGATAATGCAATTGATGAGATCTTATTTAGATGAAACACAAATGTCCTGTTTCTACAATACTATCGAACAACAATGTTTCACAATGTCTGGACTGATCTCTGGATCTCACTCAATCACTAGTACAACATAACATAACTACTACTCTGATCTCAAACCCTAACTGATCTGAGTTATATATAGCAATATCCTACGAGTACTACCAACTCGATTCCCAGCGGCTGGGAGAAGACAGCTCAGACAACCTGATAACGAACGCTAACTACCTGCACATTCTCCTAGGTGGATCAAACACATACGCATTGGTCCCATGGACCTTATTACAGCATGAAGTCAAACATACTAAAAATAGACTGATGTCCTGACATGCGAACAATGAACTTATGTCCTGCCTTGTAGGGGTGCTCCTGCACCAGAGAGGTAGAATGAGAAGTCTTAGAGAGAGGAGAGAGAGAAACATAGGGAGAGTGAAATCTTAGAGAGATGAAGTGTGTGACAGGGAAATAGAGACACAGAGAGATAAAAAGAAATAGAGAGCTAGAGAGGATATACATATATATATATATATATAGTACCTTTTGTTAGGGTTAGTCGGCAGAAGATATCAATTAAATGCAAATAAAGAGTAAACAGAGAAATGGAAATACACATAAATAATAATAGCGCGAGACAATTTTTAACGTGGTTCACCCAAACTCGGGCTACATCCACCAAACAGAGAGTCCAATATTATTATCTAGTAAATCAAACCGATTACAATCAGCAATCCCTGCAACTCAATACCGCTGCAAAATGCTACAATACAATATCAAAACCCTAACCCTTAGCCGCTTTTTATCAAGCTTTTTGTCGGTTACAAAATAGGGTTTTCTTATGTCGGTCAATGAAAAAATTAACTCCCGGTGCATTATAAAATAATAAAAAACCGTGTGAGGTTTCGGGGGCGTTGCCCCCGAGCCCCCACGGGGGCGCTGCCCTTCGACCCTGCCCTGTATCGTGACAGGGAACGCGCCAGGGGCGCTGCCCCTTGACCCCGTAGGAATTTGGGGGGAAACCGCGCCAATAAAAGTGGGGTAAATATAACCTCCGAGTCTGATTAGGCTCCATATAACAACACCTTTCAATTTCAAGTAGAGAACATGGCTATATGCATAACCTTCATATGAATAACTATTTCCAAAATTTACCTTTACCACTCATCACTCTTGAAGAGATATTTCCTAAAATACAAAATCATTACCCATCATGAGATTACAAAACTAAGTTCAACTGCATAAACATAGTGACAAATAGTGTTCCATTGTGTGATAGATTTGAGGTTCTCTTTCAATTTCGGCGTACCCATTGCACACTAAGGTGTGATTGCCATAATTACGCCGATAGGCGTTCCCTTAGTGAGTAGCACTACCTGAAATACATAGATCAGTGGTCCAGATTAAAAAGACTACCATCAAAGAAATCTGGACCTTACATTTTTTAATCAATTTCTTAAATAATCATAAAAACTTACATTTATTACCACACCAAAACAAAAGTTCACATACAATGATAATCTATAAATTCTATTGCCAAAAGTCATCTTCTGTTACACGTATTCACTTTTTTTTGTTTTTTCCGCAGACTGCAAGTGACAGGTACCTTGATTGATATTTGAATTCCATTATTTTTGTAGACGGTGTAAGAATTATTTTTAGACGATTTTGTCATGTGCTTTAAACTCCATTAGATATTTTTTGATGATCTTGTCTGCACCTTACATGTCTAGCAATGTGAAAGTCAATCAAATTAGATTGTGGTAATATTGCAAAAGATCTAGTGCCATCAATAAATATCTTTAGCGAATTAGATTTTGATCACATTCTATAAATTAGGGGGTTGGGTAGAGCTAAAACAATGTCAGTCTTGTGTTCTCCATCAAGTTATAGACCAAAACCCACTCTAGTGGCATTTGCATTTCTCATAGCACGTGGTGTGTTGATCTTCACAGGCAGCGACATGGAGGGAGGCATAAAAGTTTCCTTAATGTCTCAGCTTTGCTCTCGGTTTCTAGGATGTAGGTTTCCAAAATTAGGGCTATCAGGATTTGGGTTTCCTGAGCAGGGCTCAATGTCCACGATGGGGGAAGCTTAGCACCAGGGCTATTTGTGGAAATTAATGAAAGAAAAGCTAGAGTTTTCCCTAGCCCCATATCATCAGCCAAAATCCTACCCCTAAGCGGGCCAGGCCTCTCAGAAATCTCAAAATTTGCCAAAATATTCTTGTAAACCTTTTGACCTTGATTAGTGTAAACCTCCCAAAATGGAGGCAACTTCAGTGAGTTCTCCCTCTGCACCATCCAAGAAACCGAAGAAGAAGAATTATATTATATTGTTATGATTACTATTCTTGGTTAAGCTTTGAAGTAGAGCATCTAAACAAAGTTGGCCATTTTACCAACTTTGAGATGATGATTGCATAGAATTATATTGTTATGATTAAGAGTAGGGCCCTCCTAGGCCATGGATAGGCTCCAAATAAGAGGAATGGTTTTTCCATATAAATTATATGTTAGGAACATATTGAATTCACAACCTCATAAAAGGCCTCGGCCATGCCTATCAGAGAATACTGTGGCGCCAGCCAAAACACAAAGATGGGCTCCTTGTTGTTTTTATGCTTAATTTCTACCAGTGCTGCTACGACCATGGTGAGTACAAATATGACAAGGTATGTTCCGGTCCTTTCAATTAGGGTAACACCTTGGCTTCTGATTGTTAAGCGACGAAAAAATGTAACTAGGAATTTTTCATAAATAGGCAGCATATGGATATGGTCAACAGGGCGAAGAAGCCCATGGAGCCCTCCAGTATTTCAAAATGGGCGCCTAGTTTTTTGTGCGTAAGCTTGGCCTGGTATATCATGTAAGTGCCAACGGTGCCCAACAAGATGATGGCCACTGGTATACCTGCACCCCATATGGGTATCATGCTTATCACTAACTTGAGCTCTTCCACTTTCTGAAATGGGTAAAGTTTCCACGGATTGGGTGTGGAGCATGCTCCTTATAATCCTCTCTATTGATTATGGCTGCCTTGTTTAAAAACCTGCATGATGACAAATAACTTCCTTTAAGGTGAAACAATGATAAGAGCATGTTAATTGATGATTTGTGTAATTGTATGCACTTATTACACATTTAAACTATCATGAAAAAAAATTGGAATGAAAAGCTTAAGAATTAGATGTCAAAGATGTGACACCCACAACTAAAATAAACTAGCAATTAGATCCATAAGTTCAATGGGCACACAATAGTTTTATGATTATAGGAAAATTTAGTTAGAGTTAGGTAAGTTTGGTTTTATGCTAACTTGTCTCAATAAAATTTAGTTAGAGTTAGGTCACCACAAAGAAGTGAAGGGGTCAATTTTCAACAATCAGGTTGATCCATGGACACATCTAATATAGATTTCATGGATGTGGGGGATGATAACATGAAGTTTTTATAAGATAATTTGAATTTTGTAAATTGTGCCAAAACAATACCCAAAATTTTGTTTGCTCTGAATTCAATTCCCTAATTCTCACTAAATTTTAGTGAGATAAGTTAGTATAAAACAAAACTTACCTAACTCTAACTAAATTTTACCTATAATTATAAAACTATCGGCGTACCCATGGAACCTATGGGTCCAATTGCTAGTTATATACAGTGTGAAACGCGTAAGTAAGAATGAATGAATGTGTATTGCGTAGGAAACTGTGCGGAGGGAATACGAAAGGAATCTCGTATACACCACGAAAAAAGTCTTCTGCCCCTTGAAATAAATTAAAGATAAAGAAGTGACGAAATGCGTCGAGTGCATGGCAGACAAAAGTTTTCTGTGACTTCCAATACTTTAATAAAGTTGAAGAAGTGACTAGATTGCGGGACTGATAGCTCGTGTTTGCATAGGAAAACGCGCGGAAGAAACGCAGAAGCAATTAGTCTTGTTGCAACAACAAAAGCCAATTACGGCACAGTGGAAAAACAGCGTGGAGGGGCCTGCACAAACGTAACCTGTTCGACCATCATGGTGATGGTGGACACCACCACACTAGTAATTTTCGCATAAAATGTCCGGCAGAGGAAAGGGCAAGATATAGATGGGTTACAAGTAGAATATTTACTAGTACTTGTAATTTCAGTTGTAATTTTAGGGGTGTAACGGATGAGTGGATATAAATTTTTTTGAAGGAATGTTAATAAAATAAGAGGAATCCAAGAACATTAAGAATTTTAGAAGAAATTAAAGCGAACACTCCTCTCAGTTGCTTCTGCGTTTCTTCCAAGCGTTTTCCTATGCAACCAGCCCCGCAATCTACGCGTTTGGTCACTTCTTTAACTTTATCTAGGTATTGGAAGTCACAGAAAACTTTTGTCGTGCTTCCACACAGTTTCCTATGTCTGCCATGCACTCTGTACTTGGTCACTTTTTATCTTTAGTTTATTTCAAGTGACAGAAGACTTTTTCCGTGGTGTATACGAGATTCCGTCCGCATTCCTTCCGCGCAGTTTCCTACGCAATACACATTCATTCATTCTGACGCACGCTGTCCATAATGAATGAATGCTCATTACATGTACATTAACACTGCAAGTAAACCATTTGAAGTTGGAAAAATTCAAAGATAATATTTTATAGCTTGATCCAATGTGTAATTATAGGCACAAATGAGACATTCATGTTTGCTATCAATTGAGAGAACCCGTCTTTCAAATATTGATTCAAAGATACATGGGTGGTAGATTGAGGTCTCATCTAGTGTATACCAACTCATTCGGATGTGTCCATGCTATTAATTTGGCACAACATGTGGTTTACAAAATAACATTCTCAATGTCCTAATATTGTACCAGATTGACACTTTAGTAACATTTTGTTCATTTCCACTATGAGCAAACCACCTAGATTTGGTAGATACTATGGGTGGCTTTTTATAGATGGAACCAACACCCAACCATATATTATGATGGGACATTTGTACTTGTCAGGTTTATATAGAGTGATTATTGAAGTAAACATGTCAATAATTGCAATGAACATGTGACAAGTGATGAAGTATATTCTATAAAAGGGGACACACATTCTATGTAGAGAAGCAAAATGTGAAGGTTTGATTAATCCAAAAGGCATTATGAGGATTCCTTTCTCATTTTTGTGCCAATAAGGAGTAGAGGAATGCATATAGTGTTCTAAATTTCATTCTTGAAGGGTTGACTCTTAGTTTTGACCCTCTTAGTGTTCATGTTTGTAAGATTTATTGGATGTATTCAAGGTTTTGATATTTGCAAGGGAAAAGTAAGGGTGAAGGAGCTTAAAATTTGTTGTCATAGTGTAACTCTCTAGCTGAATTTGGTGGTATATGCTCTTACAATGTGTGTATGCTTTTTTATGATGTTCCCATGATCTTGTGATGTTCTTGAACATGTATTTCTATAAAATTTTGGTGTTCACAAGTTGTAACTAATGTTTTTAAGAGTTCCTTGTTGAGATTTAGCATAGAATCCATTTGTTAATGCTTACTAAGATTATCTACCCAATGTTTATGGATCAATTGGACTCAATTGTGCCTTCTAACTTGAGTTTTAGTAAATTAAAATCTAACCTAAATATCTTTGATTTTATATTCCTAATGAATAAGGTTAAGTGTGATCCTATCTCAAATTAGAGATGTAAGGACCATTTTGGGACTCATCAACACAAACATATTGAGCACCCCTATGCAAATACATACCAAGCATAGGATTCTATTACTAGGTACTCTCTTCTAGTTTAATATTACAAAGCTATTTAACACTTTGAGGCTTGTAAGGTCTAATATTCTTGAACATGGACCTATTCAAACAATTTACAAATAGATATTGGAAGGTGAAAACCATTTCAATGTAACACACACAAAACATTATATGACTCAAACAATCATAATCAAGTAAAATCTATGAAGACATACAACATGCTTAAATATATATTAATCTCAATAAATCCATGAAGGCATACAAAATGTCATCAAAATGCCATGTAGGTGTACAATGAAATATACATGACTATAATGCCATGAGGCCTACAATGTCATTGAGGCATAAAACAAAATGCTCCCATATAAACTATGGGCTAATCATGAAACATTCAACCTCTCTTGGGATAACTAGATGATGAAGCTCCAACCCTAAAATCATCATTCTTCTTCTATTGATCTGACCTCCTATGCTTGATGGTGGATTGTAGCTCAACTTTTGAATATAAATTAAAAAGTTGTAATACTATGCCAATGTTTTGTAATTGAATAAAAACAATTAAAATGACATAAAACAATAAACACACTTACAACTAATCAGTATTCCATCTTGATGACCCTCAAATGCTCAACTTTGTCCTTACATTGAATTGGAGTGCTCACAATAGTATATGGTAAAAGAGAAGAAATATATGACAATTGAATGCCAATTATTTGCATTAATTCCATCATTTAAGCATAAATTTTATATCTAATTATGTACACATACATGTGGCAATGAAATAGATGAATAAATTATAATAGCAATGCCATTGTCTATTCTGTCTTGTATATTGGGAGGAGTATCAAACGAAGCTATTAACTAAACAAACAAGAAAAGGATTATTTAAGAAAATTATGTACACACAATCCATAACATTATCTTGATTTAAAATATTCAAAATGTTATAACATACCTAAATATAATATGGGCTAGGATGTTTGCTACCAACATTCATCCTAGAAGATGGACCAAGATCACCTGCTTAACAAAAAATATGCTTTTATAAATTCAACAATACAATGAAAATATCTATGAAACGTAACAATACTCACTAGTAGAATGGTGGACAACATACCACTATATGATGTCAAACCTTGAAACATATAAGAATTAAATATTTTTTATTCAATTCTAGATTAATAATTAATTTATATATTAAAATCTTTAATGCAAAATAGACAATATAAATTATAATTTCATAGAAAATAACCCATGGGTCACAGTCACAAGTCTCTTACAATGGCTCATAAGTAATGACCATACCATCTAATCTATTGTAGAATGGTACTAGATCATGCTTTGATCCTTGAAAGTTGTAGAAGTGGGGGAGACACAAGGTCTAAAAGGTCCCTTAGCATGTGCACCCTTTAGAGTGTCAAACTAAGATATATGTGAGCCATGTTGAAAAATGGTGTCTATAAGTGTACTATGGCATTGACGGTTAGAACCTCCATAGCCTCCTTGAATGTTGAGGGTACTATAACATGATGGATTGGTTTATGGGTAGAGGTCTAGGATGATATTTTGGTCCATAGTAGTCATCCTCTCTATGTTGGGTAGAGCCCTTGCCTTTACCTTAAACTCCTTGTGATAAAAAATAATTCGGAACCTCATTGAGAAGAAATTTATAGTAAAGTTTACTTAGGAAATACAATGATAGTGCATGATTGTTATAAGTAGGTTGGTTGAAGACCATCCTCTACCAATCCTAAAAATACTTTAAATCACAATATGATTCTATCAATGTGTTGGAGTTTTTTCTTGTTTTAGATCTAAGGCTTAGTTCATGTAATGACTACCCTATTAACAAAGACTTTGAGGATTATCATACTTCATATCAACAGGGAGGGTATAAAATTTAGATTCACCAAGGAGGACAAGACCAACACATGAGAGAGAGACCATCTCTCCTTCTACTTCAATCTCTGCTAAACTCAGGGGCCAATTCCTTATGATCCCTCTTGAAATATTTTGTTAATATTGATCGTTACCAAAGATATTTGAAGACATTGCATTCCCATATAGGTTCCATACTCTTAGACTAGGATTTTATCAATACAATAATGGACCCAATTCATTGTCACTAGCACAAACTAGTTAGTTAATTAAAATGAGGAGAGGAGAATTAAGTAGAAAAGACACTGAGAACATTCACAAAAAATGTAGATAGGATGGTAACACACTACAAAGTTCTCTAGCATGAATCGCATAAATTATTTAAATTATCACTGTGAAGGACATTGAATTTGAGAAAATATAGAAATCTAGGAGTTAGGTGATTGGTGCCTTAAAGATTGGGTGTAAAGTCAAACACAACATTCACTATGTAATGGATTTATCTAACACTTTAATACTTTAGAAGATCTTTATACCCTATCTCATCATATGAGATAAAGACCTTCAATATACTCCCTATTTAAATTATAAGATTCTACTTAGTAATCCTTTTGTTAAGAAATGATCTTATTGTCAAGCACGAAAGTATCCATAATGAACTAATGTTTACTACCAATATTTTATAGTGTTATATGAATAACTAACTAACATAGCCTCAATAGGAATTGAGTGAAAGCAAATTCCATAGAATTATGATTTAACAGAATAGGAGATAATTGTAAGAAACAAACAAAGAATCATCATTGTATTGATTTTCAAGAACTTGTATCACAAAATACAATTGAATATTACAATCATTGCCTGTAAATCCCTTCTATTTTATGAAAAGTTCTTGCACCATACAAGACACAAATTCCCTCCCAAAAATCTTCAAATAAAGAAGAATAAATCTTAATTATAGAAGTAGACAAGGCTCATCTCACTCGATGATTGACACTTGTCAGGTCCTAATACAATGAGTTATTGTGAAGCAATTTGTGTTCATAATAGGATATTTGGTGGGCCTAATTTCTTGTTGTGATGAACATGCACATGATAGAGTGCCAAATGAGACATCAAAGAGGAATAAAATGCTTGAACTCTTATCATAATTCTTTAATCCCAACTCCACGTTGAGCACCAACCAAAAAGAAGATTGTGAAGTTGTAGCAATGTTATTTTAGGGACAACATCATCAAGACCATGCACCATTGACCAACAAAGTAAAGTCCAAGGAAGAGCATGACCTGAATTAGTAGATTGAGGATATAATGAAGCAACAGTAACAACAAACTTCTTGTCAACTTCCCAGCTGAGAAGGTTATGAAATAGAGCACGAGTGGTTTATTGAATATGCTACACCATCCTAGAAGGCGTGATAATCCACTGCTCTATTGCTAGGAAGGAAAGAGGAAAAAACTCATTCAACCCTTATTGATAAGTTTTCTTGTAATAAAAATTGTTTTATAGATTGGATATTACAAAGGGTTGTTAGACTATAACTCGAGACTCTAGCCAAAGCATCTCATATCGAGGAAGAATATCAAAGTATTGGAGCAATTTAAGCCATTGGAACTTCCAAAAAAGTAGGAAAAACAAAAAAGAACACAAAGATATAGAGTGCAAAAATAGATAGAGCTTGAAGCTCTTTCTAGATCCTCTCATACAATGGCTAGATATAACACTTAGGGATTTCATGATTACACCAACAAATAGATGAACTAAATTGAGTTGACTACTTATTTATATAGGAAAACTTCAAAAAAGGTAGGGAAAAGGTGACCTCGAAGCAAGCTAAAACAAGAAAGATCGCATACTGGGCATAAATTCACACCTCATGATAAAATAGAGATTAAAAGAAATTTTGTTGCTCTCTCATGCATCAAAATTTATTTTTCACAAAAGTAGGTGCTGGCACACTCCATGACAAGTGGACACAAAAAATATAGGGACCAAAAAGACTTGAAGTGTCATCGCAACTCTTACGTGTACTTTTTTTGTCCAACTGTCAAATTCCTCATTTGATGGACATGTTGTTTCCAATATAGCCTTGATTTTATTCACGTTTGTTTCATACTTAGCATCCAGCAAGACCTTGACCCCTTTAGTGAAATTGTTGATCTTACTCAAGTGTTATTTTTTTGTCCATCTAGGTGCTGACCAGCAAGGGATCATTTTTGTCTTCTCAGATGATGGGGTTTAACCAAAAGGGAATCAGGTCCTCAAAACCAAATTTCCACGTATCAACATCCTTGACTTGACCCTTGGGATCCATCATATTCAATAAGCTAAGTCAGACCAAATTCTTACTTTCTACCTCCTTTTCTCTTAGAGATACTTCGGCCTACTTAGGAATGTTGACACCTCTCCAAGGAGGAATTTCATCTCAAACACCTCACCAATGAGCTTAGGCTTAGTAAGGTTATACTTGACATTTTTGGAAATAATTTCCAGAATTGAGACCCAAGGAATCCACTTGATGTTCAACTCTGTCAATTTAGGGGTCACCTCATTCAATTATTCAGTGGCACTCCTTGTATGCATGTGGCATTCCTAGAAGTCATTGTAAATCCTTAACAAATTGACAAGTCTAGCTCTAAGGATTCCTCTAACTATGTCCTTAATATCTTTCCTAGCTTTATGCATTATTTGTTGGACCTCTCCTTGCAAGGTTTTGATTTGTATCTCAATTGTTCTCCTTTCATCTTGAGATATGTCATGACTCAATTGCTATTTACCTAATTTGTTGCACATCCTGGAACAACCTTGTGTTATTCTTAGACAATAGGTCATCATCCTTTTATAGTTTCTTGGTTACAACCACACTGAATTGTGTGGTCATATATGCACAATTAATGGTGTAGCTCTAGGGGTAGGGGTATTTGCAACTCTTTTTACTATCAAAGATCTAATTAATCCTTAGGGGTCCTCATGGATAATTGGTTTATCATGCTCGAGGGTAATTGCTCACATTTCTAATGCATTATCATAAGGGTTGAATGAAACTTGAGTAGAGCTTCTTAGCACATATAGAAAAAGTTGTATCAATAAAAAAAGCATGTATAAATTAAAATGTTCATATGCATATTTACTTCAAGTGCACATATTAATTATCATCCAAATCAAAACAATGCTTTTAAAACTAGCATTGTACACTCACTATATAGCTTTTAAATGCTATATTGTTGCTTTAAACAAAAAAAAGAACTTGCCTTGCTACAACATTCATAGTGAATTTTGTATAATATTAATAATGGTTTTATTGGCCATTCTATAAAATCAATTTCACAGGCAAAATTTTATATATGCAAGTATAGGAAAAGTTCTATTGATAAAGGAACATGTATAAAACACAATGATTTACTTCAAGTCCTCATATTAATTACAATGCAAATCAAAACACTACTTTTGAAGCTAGCATTGTACTCTCACTATATAGTTTTACATTCTGGCTTACTCGGTTATTGAATCCAGTTCTCTGTTCAACAAAACATATAGCATCCTTGAAAAAATATTCTTTGACAAATATAAATAGACCACATAGCATTTGTACCTTGTTGCTCATATTAAGGCACTTCAATAACTCCTAACTTGCCATTTAAAAAAACAATATGCACCAAATATATTATAAATAAATACTAAATCTAAAACTCTATACACCAACTATACTCACAGTTACCATAACAAATGAAGAACCTAGTAATATATAGTATTGATTATATGACATGCAAATGTAATATAATAAACTTGCTATACTAGAAATTATATTGTTTTACTTAATAATTGCACATTATCAATAATTACTATACAATAACTTATAATTTACAATTTAAAAAAAATACTAGCACATTGTGATAGTGTTCAAAATAAAACACATATATAAACATATATAAATAAGTTTCTACAACATAGAAATTTATATTTAATTAAAATAAAATACTTTAAAATAATTTATGATCCTAAAAAAATTAAAATTATTCTAAATCAAATATATTATAAACAAACAATAAATGTAAAACAAACATATACACTTTAAAAGATGATATACACCAAATTCAACTTATAATCACAAGCCATTAAGGAAAACCAAAAAGAAATAAGTTTGCCAACTATCATTTAAATCCAATGTAAATAATGATGATAAAAGATGTGGCATTATCTTTTGTAAATGCCTTTCACTTCTACCAAAGATTAAAAAATCATCATACAAGCACTAGTTTTTAGGTTGTTTGCAATATAGGCACCAGCCTTAATATTATTTATTCCACTTGCAAAATATGATAGGATGAAAGTTAAAACATTATCAAAGCCATCATAGACTTCATAGCCATGGGAGTAGAAAGAAGGAAAAGAAAATAACTTGTTGATGCATTGCAACCAATCAATGTAATTAATTCAAGCCACATGGATAGATTTAAAATAAACATTTATTTTTTCCTTTTTAATTTGCTTGATGTAAACATACACACTCACTTTGGATGCAAATAAAAATAATTTAAAACAAGAGCTTTGAAAAACAATTACGACATTTCAAACTCTGCTTTGTTCAAACCATTTGACGCTGCCACATCTTAAAACAATTGTCACAATATGTGCAATTGAGCTTCCACTATTGATATTCTATCTATCTTCCCTTTCTCACCATCATGAGACAAAGAAATTAAAGTAAAAAACAAAAAACTTGTTGCTCTCAATATTCTTGCCATCGCTTGGAGTTTTTCTCAGATATGCCTATAGAGTATGTGTTTACCTCTGTCATTTGTTCTACCTGCATTTCTCTCATATAATGACAATCTTAGTTTACTAATCTATCTGGGTAATGGTGGTGGATTTGCAGATGGAGTTTTGGATAGAATTGTTGCTGACATTGTTGGATTTTATTCTAGGAATTACATATGTTGTGTATGTGCTTGTTGGCTTATACACAATCTCAACGGAAGACCTATACTCTACAAAGATAAACTTGTTATATTAGAAATTATATTGTTTTACCTAATAATTGCACATTATCAATAATTACTATACAATAAATTCTAGCTTGCAACTTTAAAAAAAAACATACGTAAACATGTATATTAATAAAAAAAAGTATATTTTTTAAATTGATTTATAATCCTAAGATTATAATTATTATAGTATAATATATTATAAACAAATACTAAATTTAAAACAATATACACCAAATTATTCATGTCATCAAAAACCATTAAAGAAAATCCATGTTTAAATAACAACATTATCCTTCTTACTACACTATTCCACCCTTTTTATAACTTCAATAAAATCTAAAAAAACATTTTATACTTCCAACATCAATACATTGTCAATATATTTGTTTAAAACATGAATAACCAAATAAAAAACACAATTTGATTACATAATAGAGAGACATAACATGCTCATAATTTACTGGATATTATAGTATCTACTTACTTTACTTTGGCGTGGTTGGTTGTACCTCCTAACACTCCAATTCCAAAACCACACGATCATACTTGTAGCCCATCTATGTCTTTCCCTTTCCCTTTCCCTTTCCAACCCTCTGAATGCACATTTGACCGTATTTATTAATTAATTGAAATTCACAATAGACAATTCGATCATGATGGGTGAAGAGGTTTAGTTTCCGTAGGCCCTTCACGCTGTTTTCCGGCAGCGGCTACGGGGCATTCACGATTCACCTCCCCCATCCATGGGGCCATAGACACAACCCATGCCCATCCCTCCTGTCCGTACTCCTCGCCGCCCCCCTGTACCTACCGGTAGCTGCCGTAGCTGCCGTAGCTGTCAGAATTTCTGTCCATTCCCACTCCGTTTTCATTTTTCAATTCAGCAGTCACGGTTTGGATTTAACAGTCTCCCGCCCAACCAATTTGAAATTGTCTCCCGCCCAGCTCATTAAATGAGCGAACCATTCAAAATGTGGAAGCATAAACAAGGCACGCGAACTGACTGACTGGATGGTGTGCAGAGAAATGTGGTCTGATTGCAGGATATACACAAAACGGGTTTGTTGAAGAGGCTTTAGATACTTTCAAGCAAATGCAATTGGCCGGTGTAAAGCCAGATTCCGCAACCTTTGCTAGCATCCTCCCTGCCTGTACCAAAATGGGAGCTTGAGAACAGGATATGGACATCCACCACAGGATTTTATCAGATGTTGTAGTTGTAACTGCCCTGGTAGACATGTATGCAAAATGTAGGAGCATAGACAAAGCACGTTAACTGTTTGACAGAATGCCTAAAACAGATATCATGGAATGGAATGGCATGACTGCAGGATATGCACAATGTGAAAGCATAGACAAGGCACGAAAGTTGTTTGACAGAATACCTCAAAGAAACATGTTCTCATGGAATGCCTCGATAGCAGGGTATTCACAAAATGGATTTGTTGAAAAGGCTTTAGAAACTTTCAAGCAAATGCAACTGGCACGCGTAAGTCCAGACTCTACAACCTTTGTCAGCATCCTCCCAGCCAGTGCCAAATGGGAGCTTTGGAACAGGGTATGTACATCCATCAAAGCATAAAGGATAGAGGAATTTTTTCAGATGTTGTAGTTGCAACTGCTCTGGTAGTCATGTATGCAAAATGTGGAAGCATGGACAAGGCACGTGAACTGTTTGACAAAATGCCTCAAAGAAATGTGGTCTCATGGAATGCCATGATTGCAAGAATATGCACAAAATGGATTTGTTGATGAGGCTTTAGAAACTTTCAAGAAAATGAAATTGGCAGTTTTAAAGCCAGCATCCTCCCCGCCTGTGCCAAAATGGGAGCTTTGGATCAGGGTATGGGCATCCATCGAAGCATAATGGAAGTGGGATTTTTGTAGATATTCTAGTTGGAAATGCTCTAGTTAACATGGATGGAAATTGTGGAAGCATAGACAAGACAGGTGAACTGTTTGACTAAATGACTCAAAGAAATGTGGTCTCATGATTGCAGGATATGCACAAACTAGATTTTGCAAGGATGCTTTCAAAATCTTTGAATTAATAAATCACTTTGGAACATATCATCACATTATAAGCTTTGCTTGTGTTTTATGCGTGTGCAGCCATACAAGTTTATTGGATGAGGGTTGTACATACTTCAATCACAGAGTAACCCTTATTGCATTACACCTACAATTAATTATTATGTGTGCATGATTGACCTTCTTGCCCATGTTAGCTATCTTGAGGACACCCTAAAATGTATCATTAAGATGCCAGTTAAACCTGTGGTGGTTGTGTGGATGTGTTTTCTTGGTGCTTGCAAACCACATATGAGCATAGGCTTGGGAGTATTTACAACGACGTTGCTTTTTTATTAGGTTCCTAAAAATGTTGTGACTTATTTTCTTCTCTCAAACATCTATAGTGGTCAAGTGGTGCGAGGTTCAAATGGTAAGGAGATTAATGAGAGAAAAGAATTAAAAAGATCCTTGGATGTAGTTGGATTGAAGGCCATAAAATAGTACATGTTATTTGTGTAGGAGGCAAATTGCATCCACAGACACAAGAGATCTATGTAAAGTTGGATAAATTGGCTTGGGAGATTGTATAATTAAAGATCAACACTTAGCATTTTGGAGGAATTTTGGCAGCGTAAACCTACATAAAATCAAACAGACAATCTCCACTTCAATCCCTTGGTATATAGGAAAAGGAGATCCTAGAAATCACAAATATTTTCCCAAAACCATGGACTCAAAACGATGAGTCAAACCTTGGTCCATCTTGTTCAAGTTGAACCCATGTGCCCCTCTCCAAAATTAACTCCTCCCGACTTAGAACTTATAACTCATGATGATGACCATTGACCCCTATGACCAAGGGAAACATATACAACTTTCGAGTTCTCCTTGGTGGTGCAATATTGTCTCTTACACACCTCTTACAAACATAGATAAATTATGAGACAATTAAAGACGCCTTGACTAGTCTAACTTGCAATCCCCTTTCAATGACTTCTTACAATCGTTGAATAAGACAAATGACACACGATAGAGATTGCCAACAAAGGAATCTCAAGATTCTCTTCATGTGTGGCACCCTTTTCCATTATGACCAAACATTATAATATATTGTAAATATTCAATAATGGCATCATCACTAGGACTTGCAAGGTTTACAATACCTACTCCTAACACTTTTTGCATTTAACTAGTTATCTAAAAGAATTTGAAGGTCTTGATCCAAGTGAATGAGGTTCTCATCCAATTTTATTTTGTAGATGAGGATGTCATCAAGGAATACCATAATGAATTTCCTAAGAAATGGTTAAAAGATCTAAGAGGATTTGGAATGTAAACAAGGCATTAGTGAGGCCAAAATCCATAATTGGGAACTTGAGTGGCCCTCATGAGTTCAGAACATGGTCTAGAGCACTCCCTAAAGATGGATCTAGTGCCATGTAAACCATTAATCTAGTTTGGAGAAGAAATATGACTCATGCAGTTCATCTAACTCATCAATCATAGGGATTGGAAACTCATCCTTGATTGTGAGTTTAGTTGAAGCTTAAAAACCTACACATAAATTCCATGAGCCATATTTTTTGAGGAGCACCACACAAAATTTTGCATAGATACAAGGTTAAATGACCCTGGCCTATTCTTGCTCTATACATTCATCAAGTCCTTATGTCCAATTTGATGTTAGACATTTTTACTTCAATTCTAATATCCTATCAAGGCTACAAATTATCTAAACCATTTCCATGTGTGACTCATCATCTCCCAAAGTTGAGCCATTTCCATGAAATTACATAGGTTTTACAGGATTTATTAAGTTCATAAAAAATGTATAAGAAAACAAGGTTTCCTAAAGCTTAGTCTAGGATAATCAAATCAAATGCATACACATTTAAGCATCACTAACCTCTAGAGACTAATTATGGAGTTGAGTTGACTTGAATATTGAGCTTAATAATTAAAATGTGCAAGAACGTAAATACAAAACTAGTCTACTTTGCTTGATAACTGATGAATGCACATAAAAACTTATGAAGATCTAAATTGTATAAGCTTCAAGGATAGGAATAGGAGATGACAGTGGGTCATGAGATGGATGGAATAGTAGGTGGAACGAAAGTGGTGGTGACAATTGGTGGTGTTTGAGTTAACACAACAGTAGGGATCACATTACTTGACACTTTGGGTGTAGAAGTGGACATGAACTTATCAAAGTCCAACTAAGTAGTAATGAATGTATTAGTAGTTGGTGATGGCAAACCTATTAGACTAGGCAAAGAAGAAAGAGAACCAAACATATGCTCCATATTGCCATGAGAAGGACTTTGAAACAATGACTCACTTGTGGGTGATGATTGAGATGAATGAATAGTTTGAACAGACACAGTAGGGGTAGTAGATACCACAGATGGATATTGCACTACTAAAACCATAGGAGGTGATGTAGGAGATATCATCTAAGAGGACTCCAACTGAGAAGTGACTGGAGGGACTTGTGATTCATATACAACAGGATTATCTTCAACATCTACTTGAGCAGATGTTCCTTCTTTTTCTTTACCTTTTCCTTTCCCCCCTTTATTATTGAAAACAAATTTTAGGTTCTGTGAAGAACCAGAAGTATCTTCCTTGTTCTTAGTCCTCAACTCAACTCTCTTGCCAAAGGTTCCTTCAACATATTCCTGTTCTGACCATGTTTTGAATGGCCTTAGATTTATTCCTTTCCTTTCCAACCAGACATTGGTGTGGGCAAGGGTGATTTCAAACATATCCCTTATGGAAGTGGACTCCTTCAGTGACCATTGAACTGGTAGAAGAGGGGTATCAACAATTTTATTGCTCTCATACGTAGGGTCCAATATATCATCATCATAGGACTGTATATCCTCAGGAATATCTGCAAGGTTGAAATTTCTTATTCTCTAAGGTAAGCTAACTGTAGTCTAGCATCTGAAACTCTCTTCTTTCTAAGATCCTTTTCAAACATGCAAATGTACTTGTAGAAGGCATCCTTGACCCTTCTGAAATGTTTAAGACTCTCTTTCAAAGTCAATTGTGGATAGTATTCATACACCGGTACTTGTCTTCTATCACCAATTGAAGACAAGCCAGGGGAAGCCTTCATGCATGAAGCAACATATACCAAATATGATGTCATGTAGAATTTTAGTGAAGTAGATACCTCAGAGAGCTGTTGGAAAATTGCATCACTAATTTTTGCTTAGCCCAGTATATATGTTGATTGTCCTTCTTGATGATGACAATGTACTTGTACATCCAATCCTAAAAACTATTAGAAGTTAGAAATCCTTTGACTTTGCTTAGAAGAGTAATCAATTTACCTATCTATTCATTGAACTCACTCTAATAGATGGTTTTAGGCCACCTTGCTATAGTAGGTCTGGGAGTCTTGAGCCACCGAGAGTTGATATTTATTTTGCACCCCCGACTATGATTTCAACAAAGGGTTTCACATATTAAAACTTAGGGTAAAACCTAGGTTTTGATTAAAAATGGAAAACAAACTTTGTAAACACTAAACAATATAAAGAGGAAATGTCACGACGAAACCATAAACTCCTACTTGAGATTAGCGAATACGAATCCATGAACGATGAGTTGCAAATCCATCGAGAAATGATGAAGATGGCATCGCAGAGGAGTTCGAAGACAATGGAGAAAAATAGTAAAAGATAAATGGTAAAAATAAAAACTTAACATGGTAAAAAAATATAAACCCCCATAATAAATCGACATTAATGCCCAAATGTGTCGGGCTAGGATGCAGTTGCGCCCTTCTATTTTCACTAGGTCTTGCTTAACCTGTGCATGCAAATGTAACTAAGTATATTAGATATGTTAGGTGAATCCCAATAATTTGTTTACTTAGCATGCCTCCTCACCTTCCAATCTATCTCTTATTTGAAATTTTATCATTCTCTACCAATCTCATACACTATTTCAAGCTATCTTCTTGCACTCTACAACAATGTACAACACTCTTGAGCACTCTTATAAATATCCAGCATTGTCTTCATGAGATTTTATCTTCATTGAGAACAACCATTGTGATCTACATGTGATATTGTTCAAGTTTTCATTTTTATTTATGCTCACTATCATTGTTTTTGTTATCATTACAAACTTCCTTTGTTGGCACATTGAGAATTTTATCACCATCTTCTATATCTCCACACACATGCACACTAGGGTGTTCATCCCCATAGACCAAGGATTTTACATTTATAGATTCATTTATAGTGTTTTTCTTATTTTTCTAGATGCACAGAAGCTCAGAGAAAAGACTCTCTAATTACATTTTTCTATGTTAGCTACCCATGGAGGTTGAAAGAGAAAAATAGGGGCTTGACTTGAAGGCAAGCTCCTATGGAGCCACTTTCTTTTATGTCTATGGTTGCTAAATTTGAACAAATAATGAGATGTAAGTGCATTCAAACAAGAAAATCAATTCAAATAAACAAACACTTTTAGTTTGAGAAAATGGAGGAAATAAACAACATGCAAGTACCACATAAACATAAGAATTATACATCCATGATATTTGGGATTTCCTCAGAGATGAATTGATATGCTATGCAATGTATGTTGGTTGTTCTCTTGCTTGAAGTTGCTAAATTTGGCATCATGTACTTAGTTAAGGGTGATTGTTTGATTGTACTTTGGGTAGAGTTCTTTAAATAAACTTTCTACCATGGACATGGAGGGCTGGGATTTGATCATTGGATGAAGGCCTAGGATTGCCTTGCATGGATGTGCTAGCTAGCCTCATGATAAGATGATGGAGAATATGAAAGGACTTAATGAATTGAGGAGATTTTCATAAATTACATGGAGAGGGGAGATGCAAGCATGTGGGAGAATGTGGAGGAGGCAAGTGGATGAAGGAGATTGAATCTTGAGATGAGCATGAGGATTGTTCCAAACTACATGACTCACACATGGAGCATGAGGAAGAGATAATTTGTGGAGGAGACATGTGTGAAGATGAATGGTCAAGATGCATTTGGAGTTTGAAATGGATGGTGAGGATTGGAGGGAAGATTTTTTTGGATTGTAGTGAAAGAGGGCTTGAATATTTAATTAGAAGGAAAATGAATGAGGCTAATTAGCTTATTAATTAAACAAGCATGTCTTATTCAATTAATTATTTGGAGGAAGGTTAGTTTAGGTTAATATTATTTAATTAATTACTGAAGGGGTTAGTTTGATTAGTTAAATAAATATGCTTTATTTAATTAATTATTAAAGGAAAGATGACCTAATTAATTAAATAATTTTATTTAATTAATTAGTGAAGATTTGATGTAGGGCAATGATGGGGATTGATAGAGGTGTGATAATGTTAGGTTAAAATGTGGAAGTAGATTTTAAGGGTGGGCACCGGGATCATACCTTATTAGCAAGTTGGGGGATCATACTAAATTTTCACTTATTGTAACCACATTTATGTGTGGGTTTTCATGAATTCATGTATTTGCACAGTTTTTGAAATCAAGATTTTCCTTTTTTTTTCTTGAAATTATGTTGCGTTGGTTTTTTCTTTGTCTCTCCTAACCACTTTTTCTACATTTGATTCAAAAACACAAGTTGATTAAGACATGGGGATGGAGACATTTGCGCAAATTCTTCTGCTATGAGTGGACAAAAACTTTAGAAGACAATTATTTCCATCTGTGTTCATACAAGCCACTCGATCAAGGGTTAATTTGATGGTCATATGGTTGTATGTGTATTTTCATGGTGAAATACAATCAAAATTTTAGGAGTGTATTGTATGGAAGGTAATATTTTGGATGAATTGTAATATGAAATTTCACTAAACATTGTTCACTCACCAGTACCTTATGATCATTCTGAATCTATGCAATATGATAGGGCTTAGGGTGTTTTAATATTTCCAACTTCAACTTAGTCACCATCTCCTCTGAAACCAGGTTATCAGAACTACCACTATCAATAACAACTTTACAACATTTACCTCCTAATTTGCATCTGGTTCTGAACAAACTTTTCCTCTATGGTGGTTCCTCATTTGTCTCTGCTTGAAATAGTGAACTCCTCATCACAAGTGATTCTCCTTTCTTAGGTTTGCCAACTGAACTGGGTGATCCAATAGGTTCTTCTTCCACATAGGCTGCTCTTCCACTGTTCTTTGTCCTCTTACTTGTACTCCCTTGATTACATTCAAATGCTCTATGTCCTTTACCTCTACACCTGAAACAAGTTCCTCTGAATGTTCTCCTATCAGGTCCTCTTCCTTCTCTTTTGTATCCTTCACTCCGGTAGGGACTAGGGTTTCCTCTACAGTAGAAAGTTTTGTCATCTCTTTGGTTACAACTGCCTCACAATCGGTGATCGGTTGTGACACAAGTAACCCACCTTAGATTCAACTATCTATCCACAACAAGATCTTATGGAATTCCTTCACCAACTTCGCTCAATTCACTCCCAAAGATTCAAACTCTCGCTCTAATACCACTTGGTGCAGTCATAGTTAGGAGGGTCCTCAAAGAGAACAATCCAGACTATACAGCTAGAGTAAACACAATGGAAACAACTTAAAGATATGAAGCAAATGCATATTCAATCATTCAGTATATCATAGAATTCAAATACAAATTGGACAGCAACATGCAGGCTTACAATTAGGGCTCACAGGCCTGATTACAGAATATCAGAATATGCACAAGATATAGCTTTAAAGTTCCTTCGCGCAAAATTTAGACTATTAACTTATAAAATTATGCTAACTACTTTCCTAGGCATCTATTACACCAATATATATATCATCTCCAGAACCAAAGATTCCTCCACGTCTGCCAAGGAAGATCACAAACTCTAATGAAGAGATGTAGCATGTGTACATGGGTAGGTCGGACCTAAATGAATGGAACTCCTCCGCAAATGAATGGAATGATGAGCGGATCTCAGGGAAGGTCAGCCATGAACCAATAAACATTGAATGATGTGTCTTTTAGCTTCACAAGTCGTGAAATGCTTAGTAAGTCTTCTCCTTTAGTTGATTATCCACGACTGTCAGGATGCTCTATTATGAGAAAACAGTTGATCTTCTAATAGCGATATCTTACCAGTACTTAATCCAAAAGCTCTAAATTTTGGATATGATGTGCATGAATGAATCTAGATGCTAAGTCAACTCTGCAAGGTCTCAAATGCAACTGCAATAGAATGCAAACAAAAATATAGAAACTACTACAGACTGAATTGCCTGAACTAAACTGGGAAATGAAAAGAAACAAACTAAAATGCCAACAAACTAAAATGCAAATTTGTTTTTGGTTGATGAAAGATTGTTCTTAAACCAAGGATGCTCCTAGATCACATACACAACTCTCTAACTCCCTTTAATCTGATAATATTTTGACAACACTTGTGTACCTATGAAATAACATAATGAAACTACTATCTCATGCCTCCAATTTATAGAGAAATGAGAGAGGAATACCACAAGTGGTCTTCCAATACAATGTATCATCAAACCATAATAGCTTATATCCCAAGGTAGGCATCCAAAATCATCACCCAACTCATACGGGACCCACCAGCAACATGCAAGATGCTCTACTACTCAATTCTCATTCCCAATTTGAGAAATATGCTAAAAATAACATCATAAATGCTATTGCCAACTCTGCCTCCTTCATGAATGCCTTTACAACTAATATTCCTAGTCAACAAGGAGAATAATATTAAAATAATAATAATACCTCTCAAAAACATTCTCCCATTTGATATTATACATTGCAGTGACATCCAAAGGAAAAATAAAATAAATCAAGTACAAGATCCAAGGCCCATGGCCTTCGTGCACCAAGATAACTTCTTCGTGCTCACTAGCTTCATGAGGGAATCTACAACATTATGAGGTTCAACCTTTTACAACAATACCTTACCATTCTATACCATCTCACGCCCAAAGTGATATTGAACATCAACATGCTTAGTAAAAGCATGGTACATGGGATTTTTGGCCAAACAATAATACTCTAACTGTCATAACTAATTCTAACCACCTTGCAATCAAAACCAATACTTGCACAAAGTCTCTATAATCATACCACCTCCTTAGAGGCATGTGGAGTATCCACATACTCTACTTCATTGGTGGACAAAGAAATTGTGGACTTCCTTTTACTTGTCTAATTGCCCCAGGTCTATCTTGAGGCATTCCTCTGCCCACTCCTTGAAACTCTCTAAAATCAAAATAATTAACATGTTGACCCATGACGAACTTTGCATAGAGTTTACGGAGGAAATACAAAGGCACATCTGAATTGTTGTTGGGTGGTTTATCAAAAACCATCCACCAACGATCCCAAAAGTTTTGACTAATGCCCTCATGAATACACCATTTGATTGAAAATTTGGGCTTACGGACATCAACATGCAATCCGGTTTTAGGATTGACAAAGTGTTGGGCCAACATAGTTTTTGTAATCTCTAAATCTTTGACTTCCTCATATGACAAACCGTCAACATATTCGGCCTTCTTGGCTTCTCGCCATTGCCGAAATGATTCGTGTTGGGTGGATAAGGTTTGAATATGATTAATGATTCCCTCTAAATTTGATGTCATTATAGACAATCGAGGGTGGCGGCAATACATTTCTATGATCCTGCTTATATGATCAATATTTCTTTGAATATTCTCTTCTACTGTTGGAGGGGGAGGGTTTGGTGGTGGAGGGTTTGGGTTTTCATTTTGTGCATCTATTTTACCTAAGATAGAGGGGAGAGATAGGATATATAGGAATGATAGGGGAATGACTGGGATGCATGATTAAACCTAACCCCTAACCCCTAACCCCTATTTCCTAACTCCTAAACCCTAAACTTGAGAAACCATAAACCCCTAAATCCTAAACACTAAACCCAAGAAACCCTAAACCTCTATCGAGCTCTATCTCCCTATCTCACTATCTCCCCATCACTATCATTCCTCTACCTCTTAATCTCTCTCCCTATGCTTTAGCCATGTCCCTCACTCTATATCTCCCTATTGGTCCTCTCTCTCTAAACACTAAACCCTAAACCTCTAAACCTTAACCCCTAAACCCTAAACATGAGCAACCCTAAACTCTATCTCCTATCTCTCCCTTATCTCCCTATCTCTATCGTCCTTCTACCTCTCAATCCTTCTCCCTATTTCTCTAGACATATCGCTCACTCTCTATCTCCCTATCTCTCCCCTTTGTCACCTCTATCTCTCCCTATCTGTCTCCTCTCTCTTTCTATCTAAACCCTAAATCTAAAACCCTAAACCTCTAAACCTAACCCCTAACCCCTAAACAATAAATCCTAAACCCTAAATTATAATGCCCCTAAACCCTAACCCCTAACCCCTAAACCTGAGAAACCCTAAACCCCAAACCCCTAAACCCTAAACCCAAGTAACCATAAACCACTATCTCCCTATCTCTCCCCTATCTCCCTATCACCTTTGTCCCTCTACCTCTTTCGCTCACTCTCTATCTCCTTATCTCTCCCTTTTGTCACCTCTATCTCTCCCTATCTATCTCCTCTCTCTTTCTATCTAGCTATCTCCAAAACTGAGAAACCCTAAACCCAGGTACACCCTAAATCCAATCAACTCTAAACCTATATCTCCCTATCTCTCCCCTATCTCCCTATCTCTATCATCCCTCTACCTCTCTTGATCTCTCTCCCTATGTCCCTGGCCATGTGCCTCACTCTCTATCTCCTTATCTCTCTCCTCCATCTCCTCTCTCTATCTCCCTATAATTTCTCTCTCTATAAACCCTAAATCCAAAACCCTAAACCTCTAAACCTAACCCCTAACCCCTAAACAATTTAAATCCTAAACCCTAAATAATGCCCCTAAATCCTAACCCCTGACCCCTAAACCTGAGAAACCCTAAACCCCTAAACCTTAAACCCCAAACCCCTAAACCCTAAACCCAAGTAACCCTAAACCACTATCTGCCTATCTCTCCCCTATCTCCCTACCACCTGTGTCCCTCTACCTCTCAATCTCTCTCCCTATGTCTCTAGCCATGTCCCTCACTCTTTATCTCCCTATCTCTCCCCTCAGACTCCTCTATATCTCCCTATTGGTCCTTTATCTCTCTCTAAACCCTAAACCCTAGACCTCTAAACCTTAACCCCTAACCCCAAGACCCTAAACCCTAAACCCTAAATAATGCCCCTAAACCCAAGCAACCCTAAACCTCTATCTCCCCATCTCTAACATCCATCTACCTCTCAATCTCTCTCTCTCTCTATGTCTTTGGACATGCCTTTCACTCTCTATCTCCCTATCTCTCCCCTCTGTCTCCTCTATCTCTCCCAAACTCTTTTAGTCCCCTCTCTCTATCTCTCTTGAAACTGTAAACCCTAAACCCCTAAACGCAAGCAACCCTAAACCTCGAAACCCTAAATAATTCCCCTAACCAACCTCTAAACCACTTCTCTATATAGGTGCAACTAATACCACTTTTTCATTGTTCAACTTGATGTTCATCTTGTTGGTTCTATGTCATATAATGTTCCACATCGAGCTCTTTATCTCAGTCATCCGATTGTTCTTTATCTTGCTCTTTATTCTCATCAACTGGATGTTCCTCTGTTTCCTGATCTTTTCCAAGATCCAAATACACTTCCTGTTGTTCTTCTTGATGCTGGTCATAAGGATGTGTCACTTCACCTTGTTGCTTTTTAAAATAACCAAGAAGAGGCAACAAGAGGCAACAAATTGTTACTTTTCTTAGGCAAATTTAAGTTTTCTAATTATTACTGAAATCTTTTTAAAATAATGTAAAGAACATGCGAAGCTTCAAGGAATCTTTTTATGGCACCTGTGCTAGCTTTTGTCCTCAAGGATCCAACATTTAGGTATCCTCCTTTGTAGAAATTAGAACATCCTCTTGATGACAATGGGAAGAATAAGGATGCCTTGAGAACTTGGAGATTTTATGGAGAGTGTAAGAACCTTCAAATCCTTAAAATTGAAATGGAAAAGGCTCACAAAGTTAGGACTGTAAAAGTATAATAATTATTGTGGGGGTTGTAATGAAAATATGGCTTAACTCTTTTGAGGTGACTCACTATCCATGATGTGTTGGGATCAATGGAAAATGGAATAAGAGATATTAACAAGAATTTGACATAAATGGAAGAAATGGATAGTCTCCCCTAAAAATGATGGTGAGAGATGTATTAATAGTAGAAGAAGCAACATGAATGGTGGGGTTGGTTGGGAGTGGACTAAAGAATTGATTGAGAGATTATAGAAGACTAATTGGGAGTGGACTAAATAATTGATTGAGAGATTATAGAAGACTTATTAAGAATGGACTAAAGAATTGATTGAGAGTCAAGAGGATAGGAGAATTAGTTAGGGGAAGTAATGGTTCAATCAGGGGTGGAGAGAACTCTCAATCACAAGAATAAATGATGCCAAAATGGATGGAACTAAAAGAAATCATGCATTTCAAAAGATGACAAGGTTGCCCCTTTCATATGATACAGTCTTTCTAAAATTTAGATTGTATTTTATAGCTAAAATGCCTAAATAGTAAAATGCTAAAAATGCTAAAATAATAAAATAAAAAACAATGAAAACAATAGAGAAAAAGAAAATGGATATCTGTTTTGATAACGGATATCCGTTTTGATAACGGATATCCATTTTGGTTTGGTACCAGATCAAAACAGATATCCATTTCAAAGTCAAACTTTGCCAAGTCGCAAATTTGGCTAAGTAAAAACGTGATTTTTTTCCTATTGCCATTGTTTGGCCCGCGATGATCCTGCACATACTCGTCTCAATGTCAATTGGTTAGTTTTTATTGATGAATTATAGTCGCACTAATGTGATAGTATGGAAAATAATTACTTTAGAAAATTAGCAATATTATGCCAAATAGGATTTGTCAAGGATTATATTCAGTAGTTATAGAATCTATTATTTTGAGTGGAAACAATCACATATTAAAAATTGAATGATTTGTTTCTTAGTGGGCTCAAGGATCACAGCCAACATGAGGTGCATGCATGTTTAATCCAAGTCATATACATGAGTCTTTTAGTAAGGAAAGAAAGGTATAGGAAAAGCTTTTTTCTCCTAGAAAGGAGGAATTCACTACTATCTCTTCAATCTCCAATATTGACTCCTCAACAAATGAAAGAAAAAGGGCCAAAGGTTTATGTTTCAATTATGATGGTAAATATAGTAGAGGATATAAGTGTACTGAGAAGGAGTTGTTCTACATTGAGGGCACCATGATGAAGAAAAGGATGAAGAAGAGGTAGTAGTGATTGTGGAAGACTCAAAAGATGTCCAACCAACTATCTCTTGTCATGCACTATCAAGTATTAGCACCCCACAAATGCTCAAGGTAAGGGGTTTTCTTAAATGATAGAAGGTAGCAATATTGATTGACTTAGCGAGTATTCATAAGTTCATCAATAATAAGTTGGTAGCACAATTGAACTATTTCATTTATCCAACCCCATAATTTTAGGTTATGACTATAAATGACAATATAGTTAGTTGTTTAGGAAAATGCCACAATATTAAACTCACCATGGGAGACTACATGCTTGATTGTCTTATGTTTGTTATTCCCATGTTTGGAGCAAACATTATTTTGGGAGTCCAATGGTTCATTACCTTAGGAACAATTGAGATGACTTTCTAGGAGTTGTTTATGTGATTTCACTCAAAGGGTAAAACATTTGAACTAAAGGGGTGGCACGGAAAGCATCCACAGATGGTAAGCTCACACCAAATGTAGAAGATGATTAACAAGGTGGTATATAGGAGTGTGGCTCAATTATTGTCATTGGAAGTGCAATAGTAAAATATTCCTACATCACTAAATTTGTAAGCTATTTTGAGGGATAGACCAAAATGATTGCCTCCTAAAAGAGATCATCAGTAGGCCCTTCAATCAATGCTAGGGTACCATCTACAATCCTTCACCCCTTTTTTGAAGGTACACCAAAAGGTTAGAGTGGTGGAGGAACACATTTAACATGAACAAGTGGTACTCTAGTCACAAGGATAACAAGGCAAAGACATAAAACAAAAGGAAGAAGCAAGCTAATTAGTGCAAAATTTTAACATAGAAATGGCTACCTAAGATAGATGTAGAGGGAAGACCCATCTTGGATCTTGAGTTAATTTTCTTGACAAACAAAAAGGAACTAAGGATTAGGACAATCATATAATGGAAGTAGCAACCACAATCGATCAATGTTGAGGACAACACTTGTGTGAAAGAGGGGCATGCTACACCCTTAATCCTATAGTGTGCATAAGGATATAAGTAGTCGACTTGTGGCTATCACAACTCTTACTATGATAAGGAATGGGATCAAATGGTTGTAGCAAAATGTGGATCAAGGCTGGGATCTCGGTACCGTCAAGCTAAAACCATTGCAAAGATCAACTATGGATGGTTGGTCATGGAATCATATTTGTAATGATTTGTGATAGTCATACTATTTGGATTCTTCTCATGTTTCAAGGATGAAACATGTTAAGGAGGGATGACATGTTATGTACCTATGGATATGATATTATTATGTATTTAGGTGGATGGAAATGCCAACATATGGCACACATCCCTTAAGTTAGTTCTATTGGGTCATGTGGACAACTTGAGTAATTAATTATATTAGCTAATGAGTAGGTCTACACTAGGTTTAGTGGTTTACCCCTCCATAAAGTTATTAGGAGGAGGTCTATATAAAGGAGGTGAATATAATTGTAAGGACATGTGACGAGTATGATATTATGTTTGGGATCTCTTGTAGATCTAACATGGAGTGGCTTCTTTGATAAGGATTAATGTATAGTGTTACCCTACGTCAAGGGTTTATTCTATTTATGTCTATATTGAATATTAGGGCATATTGGCCCACAAACATCTCTTGTGGTGTGTAATCTACTTTCTACACCATCTTATATAATTTCTATTATTATTATATGTGCGGATCTTATCATCTTGATCCTAATTATCCAATTATCCTACCCTATGTGTGCATGTGCTCATAGATGCCACACAAGACCATTTATTGTACTTTCACAAACATTTTGGCCATTTATGGCCACATCACCATTATCATGCTAATGTTGGGGGCAACAATCCTATCTTTGATCCTATCTCTAGCCCATTGCTATACTTCTCAAGATGTACTCTTCTAGCCATGATTGTCCTATTTACATGCTCAAATGATTATATGTACTTACATGCTTATCATGTGTTATTGATTTATAACATGAGTATGCTTATGATTATCTCATGATGCAATATATTATCAATCTATCTATATAATTATGTTTACTATTGATATATCTAACAAGATCTTTCAATCAATTACACCCAATGGAGAAAATCAATTGAAGGGGGCATACATGATAACTAAAGTTCTCATTTTTGTATTTGATCTACCTTGCGAACTTCATAAGCTACTATAGAATCATTTATCCCTTGTCTTGCAAGAATTGATGGAGAACATATATGCAAAAGAAAAGGACATGGAAGGAGAATCTTTGTCCTTTATGGACTACAGGTTTGTCTATCTATTGAATTTACTTTATGCATGTTTAAGAATGCTACAGACTTAGAAATATATGATTCATACTTAGAGATTCACATGCACCTCAAAGTGGGGGGGAAATGTAATGGTGAAAATGCATCCTTGATGCATTTCTCATCTAGTTTTATGCCTGATTTGGAGCAATATTTTAATACATTTATTTAGCTACAAATTGTACATTTTTTGCATAGTTGGGTTAACGTACATAGCCTTGCTTGCTTGCACCTAGCCCTATGCTTATGTGCACACAATCTCAATCCAATTGGTTTATTTGTTTGATTCTAATCGTTCATCCAATCCTTATCCATAATTCAATCCTATTAGATATAGATCCAACATGTTGTTTGACCCAAGTCATGTCTATGGGTGCAAGGTCATCCTTGCAGTCACAATCTCAATCATTTTAATTGCAAAATCAAAATTAAACATTTAGTCAACTAACATCATCCTACACTTTGGTCCTAGACTAACTTTGCACAATTTTTTGTAATTTGGTGTTATGTTTGTCTATAAAAAAACATTTAGTTGCATTCATTTTGATGGGGCCATGACATTGGAATATCTTGGAATCTATTCATTGACATTTACATTCAAATCAATAAGGGAATCTAGCATATCTAATCATACTCATCCTAGTGCATGCGAATCACCTAGCAATCATTATAGAATTCATGTTCATGTTTGGAGCTTGTTTGCCAATGCATTTTTATATACTGTTAGCTTGATAGAAGAACCCTAAGAGTGTGATAGCAAATATCATTATCTAATAGTCTACTCTTTTGAGAGTTCATAGGGCAAGATCTAAAGATCACTAGAGGTTAAGTTCTAGATACAAAGTGAGTTCACATTGCGAACTAGATACAAAACTGCAAAATCAATCCAACAGAAAGCAAAAAAAGAATATTCTAATTTTCTAATCCACATACTTAGTGGTCTAGAGCATTTTTAGATTTTAAGGCATATAGATCTCATTGCCTTTAACAAACTCCAAACATTCTTCAATTACAAAGCTAAACAATCTCTCTCTCCATTCATTACTATTTATAGCAAAATTATATTTTGTCTAATATTACTTGATCCATTCTATTCCACTCTATCTAACAAACACCCCAACATCCAACATCCAATTTTTAAATTAATTTATACTTAATTATATGTATTTACTTATTTATCACTCCAAATCTCCATAAAATTAAAAACCATTAAAATCATTTTCAAATGACTAAAATCCACAGAAATCAAATCTCCATTAAACTAAAATTCCTCATCAAGGTATCTACCTACTAGTAGTTTCTAGCCGGATAATTTATAACCATACGGAAGCAATCTTATCCTGTACATTGTTTTTCCCTACAGACCCCCACTCTCCCAAAAAAAACATTCAAATTATGGGAGGAATTGATCTTCCTTCAGTTTAGATCACCCGTGTTCATATTCTAAAGCCTGGACTTGAAATTTAAGCCTCTTTACAAAATCAACCATGCACCTTGCTCTAATTTCATGCCTTTGTTCCTGCAACGAAAAAATCTTCCAACATTTCACATAAGTTTTTCCTGGGGTTGCCTGCACAGGCTTCCATGGATTGAAGAAGCCTTCATCTCATATCCATATTCTCTTATGATTGGAAAACAACAATCCAGAGATATGCCCGCTCTTTTACTCCACGACTTCTCTGCAACCATCAAAATAACATAAATGACTGCCATCACCAACACACTTGTAATCAGAGGCATAGCAGATCCTTCTGATACTAATATCACCATTATTCCTGGCATAAAACAGAATGCACTGAATACAGACAGTCTTCCTGCTTCGTATGAATGCTTGTGAAACATTTATAGAGGGATTCAAAGAACATAGACTAAGTAATGAGTAAGTGCAACTTTCACACAATACACCACCATACCCATTTCCCCACGGCAGCGGCTACGGGGCATTCAGGATGCACCTATGGCATCGATGGTGCCCTAAACATTGCTGATGCCCATCAGTTTCTAAAGCCTTTTCAACAAATCCATTTTGTGAATACCCTGCTATTGAGGCATTCCATGAGAACACGTTTCTTTGAGGTATTCTGTCAAACAGCTCTCGTGCCTTGTCTATGCTTTCACATTGTACATATCCTGCAGTCATGCCATTCCATTCCATGATATCTGTTTTAGGCATTCTGTCAAACAGTTAACGTGCTTTGTCTATGCTCCTACATTTTGCATACATGTCTACCAGGGCAGTTACAACTACAACATCTGATAAAATCTTGCGGTGGATGTCCATATCCTGTTCTCAAGCTCCCATTTTGGTACAGGCAGGGAGGATGCTAGCAAAGGTTGCGGAATCTGGCTTTACACCGGCCAATTGCATTTGCTTGAAAGTATCTAAAGCCTCTTCAACAAACCCGTTTTGTGTATATCCTGCAATCAGACCACATTTCTCTGCACACCATCCAGTCAGTTAGTTCACGTGCCTTGTTTATGCTTCCACATTTTCAATGGATCACTCATTTAATGAGCTAGGTGGGAGACAATTTCAAATTGGTTGGGCGGGAGACTGTTAAATCCAAACCATGACTGCCGAATTGAAAAACGGAAACGGAGTGGGAATGGACAGAAATTCTGACAGCTACGGCAGCTACCGGCAGGTACAGGGGAGCGGCGAGGAGTACGGACAGGAGGGATGGGCATGGGTTGTGTCTATGGCCCCATGGATGGGGGAGGTGAATCGTGAATGCCCCGTAGCCGCTGCCCTGTTTTCCACTCTGCCATAATTCACTTTTGTGGTTCCAACAAAACTTGTACAACGCTCCTCTCAGTCGCTTCTGCGTTTCTTCCGCATGCTTTCTTATACAAACATGGGCTATCAGACCGTAATGTACGAGTTTGATCACTTATTTAACTTTACTTATTAGAAGTGACAAAAGACTTTTGTCGTTCTTCCACACGGTTTCCTATGTCTGTCATGCACTCAACGCATTTTAATTTATTTCAAGGGACACAAGACTTTTTCCGTGGTGTATACGAGATTCCTTCTGCGTTCCTTCCGCGCAGTTTCCTACGCAATGCACATTCATTCATTCTTACACCTTCCATACTATATGTATATAATGAATGAATGTTTTTTACATCTGCATTAACGCTGCAGGCAAACCATTTGAAGTTAGAAAAATTCGTAGGTAATATTTTACTAGCAATACGCTGTTAGGAACAAGCTGACGGGTTTAGAAAATTTTTATAGTTTTTCAATATTTAATATATAAGGGAGAGGGGTCAGTTGTGGGTCTATGTTTTTTTTTTTTTTGTACTTGACTCCAATTAAATTTTTAAAAAGAACCAATACATGTAAAATACCAACCTAATAAATTAATACAAATGCGCCAATACATGTTCACAACATTTGTACATGTTCACAAATGCACCAATATATGTTCACAACTCCAATAAATTAACCAATAAAATTAAGACAAGTGCACAAATGTGATGGCGAGCAGTTACTCGTACATTGTTGCACATGTATGGGGCGACATGATGAAATGACACTTTTTCAACCCATGCGCACATAATGCGTCCTACAGGAAATGTATAAGTACCCAGAAGTTGAAAGAATAGCTTTAAGCTCTTCAATCGCATAGAGAGAAACCCAAAAAAATCGTCGAAATCCGATATGTCTAGCTATAAGCTTGATGTGTGCGAAGTTAGGGTGGGTGGCTACTGGTCCCTCTCCCTTATAGAAATAATCTAACAACTTACAATACAATATTATAAATATAAAATATATTATAGTTATAAATTTTAAGTATTATATTATAGTATAATATATTTATTTTTCTTTATATATATATTAACCTAGAGGTATCCCCTAGCCCTACCCCCCAAGAGAGATAGGAGCGTTGCGACTCCGCCCAACGTTGCCCACTGCACCTTGCCTCAGGCTTACATTTTTGTGCCGAGTTGGGGCTAATAACAGCAGGGCGAGCGGAGGCAAGACTAATCCTTAGGGGACTGCCGAGGGGGCCCACACACCCCAAACAACCATTGGAAATCCAAGCGGAGAGAATCGACCTCGGGACCTATATGGGACAAGCCCAAAGCCCTTAGCCAACTATGCCACCCGTGCGGGCTATTTTTCTTTATATTTACTTTATATATAATATTAAATATAATTATTAATATAATATTATTAAATTGTATATTTAGATTAATCATATTATATATTTAACATTTATATTTATTTTATATATAATATTTAATATAATTATATTGATTGTTTATATAGTATATTTTATATTATGTAAATTATTTAATATATTTTAAAATTATAAAATCGTACATTTAAAGTTTAATTGTATTTTTTTTTACTAAAAGAGGGATAAAAATTTATTCAAACCAAAAAAAGGGCAATATAAAGTAAGGGCATTACACACCCCTATCTATCTCCACTAATTGGTCCAACTTTTGCGACAAATCCAGGGGTAATTGACCCCTTTCCATAATATTCCAATCATACAAATGATCAGAAGCCCATTTAGCCAAACAATCTGCAACCCCATTCCATTCTCTAGGAATGTGACAGAAAGAAATAGAATCTAGAGAAGCACACAGATTAAAAATCTATTTTATAATAACAGCCAAATGCCAACTGACATTCTCTAACTGCTGCCTCTTCAGCAAAGTCACCACCACCTAAGAATCAGATTCACAAATGATCCGTCTCCACCCAAGAGCACAACCGCGCTCCACAGCACATAAAATGACAATAGCCTCCATCACAATGTTAGTATACCAACCCTTATAAACTGAAAAGATAAACTCAACAATCCCAACCCTAATGTTTACACGCCTCCTATACCAGCATGACCGGGATTTCTGTGAGAAGAACCATCTGTGTTGATTTTTAGCACACCCTGAGGAGGAGGACACCAACACCCCTCCCTATTTATCTTCCAAAGAGGATGTCGACATCTATTTTGCATGATCTAACCAGCACTCTGAGCAACACCCTTCTGAAGGGGAAGATTGAGACGAGTGCAACAAGCAACCTCTCCAGGATCCACACCCTCAGCCAAGTCACACTTAGCCAAAATAGTTTCTCCCAAAGAATGAAGAATCTTCCACCACAAATGTTGGACAACTAGCTTCACATCTTGAAAAATCTTGCGACTCCTCTCCAGCCAGATATGCCAGATAATAAAAGTTGGTCCAAGAGCCCAAGTAACCTGAAGAAAAGAGGTCTTAATAGGGGCCTTCCCCCACCGGGCAAAGAACTTCTCCAAAGAAGAGACATGCCAACAAGCTTGGTTCCACACAGCCCACCAAAGGTGCCAAAGCCTCCTAGAAAAGGAACATTGAAAGAAGAGATGAGAGACACTCTCCTCACTTGTACAACACAAAGCACACATTGAGGGACCTTGGAACCCTCTCTTGCACAAGTTATCCCAAGTAAGACACCGGTTCTGGACCACCAACCACATAAAAAAATTACACTTGGGCCAACCAAATTTGTTCCACACTTATTATCGTAGAGTATATTTTAAAAAATATTTACATTATTTTATTATCTATTAATTTTATAGATATAATTTATATTATACTTATATTTATCATTAAATATTATATTTTATATAATACAAATTATTAAATAAAAATTTAATAGTATATTTTTAATAAAGTACTATTTAAATTAATTTTTAATAAATATAATAGTTTAACTCACTTTCTTAATCTCAATTGTCAAGGTGTTGAATGGATTGTCGATGCATGTCAATTAAAAATAATTCAATATTCCATTCAAACTATTACTATTGGTCTAGGAATTATCAAAGGTATAGCATTGATTTCTCATTTATAAGCAGTGTACCTTGCTCCTTTCACCACCTATTAACTCAATCTAAAATATGACAAAATAAATCAGATTGTCTTGCAAATGTATCTATGCATGAAGGGAGCAACAATATGTTGGGATTAAGGTGTCATCAACCTTGTAAATCCTATTGCATAGTTTCCACTATTCTTGGAAAGTTTCAAGGTTCTTGGAGAGTTCCAACATCCTTGGAGATAGGGTGTTAATTTGTAAATTTATTCATAAGGGATGAAGGTTTCACCATCATCGGTAAATTATTTTTACTGATATAGTAAATAATTATTTATTGGCCTTGGTAATTAATTAGTTACTGGTAGGTTGTTATAGAGTTACTTTTACTACTCAAGGAATCTCGGTAAATAGTAAATGAGGTGAGGTGGAGAATCATGGCGCCTATCTTAAGCAAATGTATTTTTGGGTTGTTATGATGCATGTCCTAAGTTTGTAAGAGCATCTATGACAACTTACAATTATCATAAGGTGTAAGAGATAATTCTATGACAACATATGACAACAATTATTATCTTGTAATTGTCTATTCTTGGTTCTAGGCACCCATATTGGGAAGATGCCTATGACAGGTGTAAGGGAATCTATAAGAAGATGATTTTAGTGTCTCCCAACATAGAAAAATTGGATTTTGTCCATCTCCCATGAATATCATTGGTGGGTACTCATTTTGTATAAATATGAGACTTGAGAGTGAAGTTTTGGTGCAGTAACGATCAGAGGATTCACAGAATGAACTATCCAGGCCATGCAACAAGAGTAAACACAATGAAAGCAACACAAATATAGAATGTAATGAATGATTCAAATGCTCAATATGTTATATATTCAAAATGCTTATATGCCGACAACATGTGGGCTACAAAACAAGCGCTCACAGGCCTGAGTTCTAGATATGCAAGATATGACAATTAAATTGTCTTCTTCGAACAAAATCCACTATCAAAGATAACTAACTATTGAACTACTAATCTACTGCTTTCCTACACATCTAAGACATGATTATATATCATCTTCAAGCTCCTAGATTCCTCTGCATCAGCCAAGAAAGAGGTTACAATCTCTAATGAAGATGTAACATGTAGAACAAATAGGTCAGCCTTAAACAACTGGTAATGCTTCTTAGATGATGGAAACTTGGTGCAGATCTCAAGGAATGTCAGCTAGGTCCCAAATTATCTTGAATGATGTTTCAATTAGCTTCGCAAGTCATGATAGTTCTTCAGGAACCTTCTCCCTCAACTAGTTGTCTGTATGCTTTGTTCTATGAAAGTGGGTGATCTTCTAACAGTGATAACTTTCAGTAGACAAGTCCAAATGACTTGAATTTTGGATATGATATAGAAGATGGCGTTTAGATGTTAAGTCTTGCTCTGCAAGCTCTAATCTAAAGATGCAGCAAAATGAGGTACAAAATGATGAAACTACTATTGACTGAACTGAATTGAACTGAATTGGAGATGAAAGAAAACAAAAGAATGCAAATGTTTATGGTTGATGCAAGATTGCTCTACAACTTGGGATGCTCCTACATCAAACACCCAGGGTTGTTGAAAAAGTGAGTCCCTCACTTTGCTGGGGAAGAAAAACCAAAGTGGTCCACCTCAGCCTGAGAAATCCAAGTTGAGTCTTCTTCCAGTCTACCTTTCCACTTTACCAAATATTATATGTATTGCTTGCCTCTAGTACTGCATCCAATTCTGTTGTCCAAGATGTCTTCTATCTACTCCAGTTGTTGTTGTGGTAACTGATCCTTCAAGTTGTCTTCAATGCTATCACTAGGCTCTCCTTCATGATACTGGTACAAGTCTACAATGTTGAATATAGGTGATATGCTCAATGTCTCTGGTAGCTCCATTTCATATGCATTTCCTGAATCAAACTTCCTAAGTATCTTACATGGTCCAAAATTCTTCATCTTTAACTTATTATATGTCCCTACTGAAAATCTCTCTTTTCTCAGATATACCATGACTTCATCTCCAACTAAAAATTCTTTATGTCTCCTCTTCTCATCTGCTTGCTCCTTATACTTACTATTTATTTCCTCCAAATGCTTCTTGACTTGATCATGTATTGTCTCCATATATCCTACAAATTCTTCTGCTTCTACACTTCTATTATCCTCCATACTGGTATCTCGTAACTCTGCAACTCCTCTAGGGTTTACTTCAATTACAATCTCAAATGGTGTCTTCCCTATACTCCTATTCACTGAATTACTGAATGCAAACTCTGTTTGCAGTAAAATTAGATCCCAATTTCCTACCTTCTCTCCAACCAAACATCTCAACAAGTTTCCCAAACTCCTATTTACCACCTATGTTTGTCCATCTGTGTGTGGATGAAATGCTGAACTGAACTTTAGGTCTGTCTTCATCTTCTTCTTCCACAGTGTCCTCCAAAAGTATCCAATGAATCTAGTATCCCTATCTGAAGTTATACTCTTAGGTAATCCATGCAATCTCATAATCTCCTTGAAAAATAAGTCAGCAACATGCACTACATCATTTTTCTTCTTACAAGGTATGAAAGGTGCCATTTTTGAGAATATATCCACCACTACAAATATAGAATCATGTCCTCTCTATGTTCTTGGTAATCCTAATATGAAATCCATGCTTATGTCTTCCCAAGGTTTCTCTAATATTGTCGAAGATTTGTACAAACCAGTATTCTGACTACTTCCTTTTGCAACTTGACATACTCTACAACTCTGAACAAACTTCCTTACATTCTTATATATATGGGGCCAAAAGTAATGTTGACTTACCAAAGCCACTATCTTATCAATTCCAAAATGTCCTACCAATCCACCGTTGTGTTTCTCCTTTATCAAATTGTCTCTCATTGAACTCTGAGGTATACACAATAAATTTCATTTGAATAACATATCCTCCTGAATGAAATAGTCCAACCACTTACTTCTATCTATCACAACAGGTTCCTTGCATGCTTTCCATGGTTCTACAAAATCAAGATCTGCTTCATACATGTGCTTCAACTCCTCAAATCCTAATACTTCAACTCTCATATCTGTTAGCAAATTGTTTCTTCTGCTCAATGCATCTGCAACTTTGTTTGACTTTCCACTCCTATGCTTCAATAAAAATGTGTAACTGTGCATGAACTCCGCCCATCTCATATATCTCTGATTCAACTTTCCTTGACTATTCAAATACTATAAAGCTTGGTGATCCATGTACATTACAAATTCCTTAGGCAACAAGTAATGTCTCCATTTCTTCAAGGCTTGAATTATGGCATAAAACTCCTAATCATAAACTAAATATCTTCTCCTTGCATCATTCAACTTCTCACTGAAATATGCTACTGGTCTACCTTCCTGACTTAACATTGCTCCTATTGCATTTCCACTTGCATCACAATCCACTTGAAATACCTTGTTGAAATTCGGTAATGCTAAAACTGGTTGCTCTGTCACTTTTTGCTTCAACAATTCAAAACTTTTATTTTATCTTGATGTCCACTTAAAATCTTTTCTGTCACCTCTCATTGCCTCTATCATAGGTGTGCATACTGAACTGAAATTTTTGATGAACTTCTAGTAGAAACTAGCTAATCCATGAAATAATCTAACTTCTCCAATGCTCTCAAGTGTTGGCCACTCAACAATTGCTCTAACCTTCATAGGGTCCATCTTTAATCGTTCCATAGAAATCACAAATCCTAAATATACCAATTATTCCTTCATAAAACTACACTTCTTGATGTTTATCAGTAATTTCTCTTCTCAACCTCTGCAATATTTGTCTGATGTGCCACAAATGTTCTTCTTTTGTCTTACTAAAAATCAGAATATCATCCAAGTATACAATAATAAACTTGCCCAAGAATTTCTTCAAAAATTCATTCATCCACCTCATGAAAGTACTCAGTGCATTAGTTAATCCAAAAGGCATTACTAACCATTCATATAGTCCTTCATTAGTCTTAAAAGCAGTCTTCCACTCATCTTCTTCTCTAATTTTGATCTAATGGTATCCACTCTTCAAATCTATCTTTGTAAAATACTTTTCTCCACTCAAGCAATCCATAATGTCATCCATCCTTGGCAATGGAAATCTATACTTAACTATGATCTTATTTATTTCTCTAGAGTCTATACACATTCTACATTCTCCATCCTTCTTAGGTGTTAGCACCACAGGTACTACACAAGGGCTTAAACTTTCTCTAATCAATCCTTTCCTCAACAATTCTTGTATTTGTCTATTCAGTTCTACATTTTTTGTTGGTGTCATCTAGTGTGCAGCGTTGTTAGGAAAACTAGCTCCAGGTATAAGATCCATATGATGACTGATACTCTTGGTTGGTGGCAATCCTTCAGGTACATTATCTAATATGATGTCTTCACACTTTATCAATAATTTAATTATCTCCTCTGGGTATGATTCTTCAGTTTCTGTGATTAGGGTTCTAGGCTTCTTAGGAATCAAAGCATAACACATATTCTCATGTCTCAATCCATCCAGAAATTTCCTGCCATCTACCAAACATATTTTTGCATTCCTACATACTATAATCTTAGGTTCATCTTCCAAAGGTACCAAGATATGTTTCATCCCATTTGATGTTATAGTGTAAGTAATCTTTCTCCCATCCTCTTCTTCTATCTTCTTGAACAACATCCAATCAAACTTTCATTGTCCTCATCATCTCCATCATTTCATCCATTCTTCTAGCCATAGTGCCCACACCAGGTATTCTCCTCAACAACATCTCTTCCTAGGATCAAGTGTAACTACCTCAAATTTGGCGATCTGACTACAAGGTAGCAACTACCTCATAATCGGTGATCTATTGACAAACACAAGTAAACTGCCTTAGGTCGGCGATCTTCTCACAACAAGATCTTATGGAATGCCTTCACTTCAAAACTTTGCTCCCAAAGGATTCAAAACTTCGCTCTGATACCACTTGGTGCAGTCATGGTCAGAGGGTTCATAGAATGAACTATTTAGGCTCTACAACAAGAGTAAACACAACAAAAGCAACACAAATATAAAATGCAATGAATGATTCAAATGCTCAATATATTATATATTTATAATTCTCATATGCCAGTAACATGCAAGCTACAAAACAAGGGCTCACTGGCCTAAGTTCTAGATATGCAAGATATGACAATTGAATTGCCTTCTTCAAACAAAATCCACTATCAAAGATAACTAACTATTGAACTACTAATCTACTACTTTCTGATGCACCTAAGACATGATTATATATCATCTTCAAGCTCCTAGATTCCTCCACATCAACCAAGAAAGAAGTTACAATCTCCAATGAAGGTGTAACATGTAGAACAAATAGGTCAGCCTTAAACAGCTGGTAATTCTCCGTAGATGATGGAAACTTGGTGTGGATCTGAAGGAAGGTCGGATAGGTCCCAAATTATCTTGAATGATGTTTTAATTAGCTCCAGAAGTCATGGAAGTGCTTCAAAAATCTTCTCCCTCAGCTGGCTATCTGTATGCTCAGTTCTATGAAAGCAAGTGATCTTTTGATAGCGATAACTTTTAGAAGACGAGTCCAAATGACCTGAATTTTGGATATGATGTAGAAGATGATGTCTAGATGTTTAGTCCTACTCTACGAGCTCTGATATGAAGATGCGGCAAAATGCAGTACAAAATGCTAAAATTACTACTGACTGAACTAAACTAAACTTAACTGGAAATGAAAGAAAACAAAAGAATGCAAATGTTTTTGGTTGATGCGAGATTGCTCTGCAACCTAAGATTCTCTTGCATCAAGTTTGGTAGAGTAACAAGAAGAGGAAAACTTGTTTGCAAGTAATAGGCTGCATGAGAGAGTTCTTCTGTACACAGGTGTTGTTGAATTGAAGACTGTAGAGGATATTGGAAGTGGATGTATTGTAATCTTGTTTTGAAGATAATACAACTTGATCCTCTCTTCTTGGTGGAGTTTTTTCCTGCAAGGGTTTCTCCACATAAACACTATGTTATGTGTTTGATCTTCTACTCCATTATTACCTTGTGTTGTGAGATCTTGTATTCTTATGTTGATGATTTGTGCCTCTTTGTTGTTGCTATCTTATGGTGATGTTATTGCTATTATAAGTTCATCTAAGGTGGTTATATCAAGCATGTTAGAGTGGTTGATTTTAACATTATAAAGAAGTTGAATCTCTTCATGGTATTTCAAGGATTAAGTAAACTTATTTTCAGATTTCTATTTTGTAGTAGTTAAAGCCTTGTATCTCACCAATTGGTATCATATCTCAGTGATTTGATGATTAACAATTAGATTAGAGATTTTTCATTTATTTTGATAATTGGTATCAAAGCTTAAGGTTGTTCCATGGTTTTCATGTGCTTGTATGTGCTTGCATGTTCTTGCATGTGAGTTGCATGTTGCTTGCATGTGAGTTGCATGTACTTGCATGTTGCTTGCATATGATGGATTCATGGTAATTTGATTCTAGGTATTAATCCATTTTGAATTTAGCTTGTAAAGCTTGTGAATCTATTGGAAGGAATTGTAGAATGTTGGAGGTTTTTGGGCTATAGTGGATGTTCTATATGTTAGCATTGTTTTACAGATCTGTGAGATTGGAAGCCATGGTATTTAACTCTCAAATGGATATTGTCAATGAGATCTATGGTGGGCTCTTAAGGCTCAGGGTTATGGATCTTCATGGAGTTGATCTTGTGGTAGTGATCTGGAGCTCTAGTTTGACAATAGTTGAGTATCCTCTTGTTTGATGGTTTTATTCCTTTACCTTGTGGTCATGTGAAGTGAATGGGTGTTCATGTTGGATGGTTGATTTTGGTGCCCTGGTCACATGTAAGAACATTTACTTTTTGGACTATAGTATGGAGAGCTTATGTTGGATTCATGGCTTTAGCCCTTGGTTACATGAAATCATTGAATGATTTTCCATTGATTGAGTGTGGGTTGTGGAGTTGGTATTTTAGTGATATGGAAACTCTTGAACAACCTGGTTCCTCCTTTTTTTCATAGTCATGTTATTTTGGATATGTAGTTTTTACATATTTCCTATTTCAAAAAGTTGTGAATTCATAGATCTGTGATATTTTATTATTCCAAATAACATATATGGTGTGAATATCTAGATGTTTAAGTGATTTCATATTTATAGAGAGATGGTTTTGCAGGTTTTACATCTTAACAAAAATCTATGGTTTGTAGATCTGTGGAAAGATTGTATTCAGACTCTTATAGCATTTTGGATAGAAATAATTACAGATTTGCAGGGATGCTTGTTGGGTTCATATGATCTATGGTTATTCTTATGTGGATTTGTTTGGCAAATTAGGTCTAACGTTGATCCTGGTGTTTGAGTCTCGAAAATCTACATGTTATTCCTACTCATATTTGTATACACCTAAAAATGACACAACTCTATATAAATAAATATTCTTAATATTTATTTCAGTTTAATTCCTCTATCAATAAATAAATAAATCAATTTATTTATTTGATTCACATTCCTCCACAAAATTAAATAAAATCATTTATTTAATTAAGATCTTCCCAATTCTTCTAAAGTCATTCTAAATTAAATAATGTCCAATTATTTAATTAGTTCTTCTAAATTTAAAATCATTCTCTACATTTAAATAAATCTAAATATTTATTTAAATTGTCTATTTCTTCCAAAATTAAATTAATATCCAAAAATAATTCAATTAGTCCATGTGCACATTTAATTAAATATTTTAATTTTTAATTAATTATCTCCCTCACCCACATGTCCTTTTTATCCTCCAATCCAAATTAGTTAACTCATAAATCAAATTAGTTAACTAGTTAGTCAATTCTGTTAACTGAACAATCATCTTAGTTAACTCTTCAATCTATTTATGTTAACTCCCCTATTGCATGAAGGAGTAGGACACTTGTCCTCTTCCTATTCGCACACATCCTCTCAAGTTTCCTCAACCGTTGATCTTTCATTCTATACCATTGATCTTCTCGCTCACAAGTCTATAAGTACAACCCTTTTCCTCTATTTCAATCATCCAAGCTTTTAGTAAACTTACTCTGTAGGAATCACAACGCACCTTTGGCACCCAAACCATATCCATAGCTTGAGATCACCATTTTTATTGTATTGAAGATCCTCTTCAATACAAGATCTATCATAGTCATTCTCTATTGTCATCTTGAAGAAAAAAGTAAGGAAGTGTACTTTATGAGGGCTTCATTTACAAGAAAGATCAATTTGATATTAGGCGACCAATGGAAGCCGTGAAGTATTAAGGTTTGCAAGGTGTTTTCTTTGTGTTTGAATCTTGATTATTGTAATTTCTATTGAGTTATTGGGTTATTATTAATTATTGATAGTATCTCCACATTTTCTTGTAACATTTCTAGCGCCCACCGTGGGGCCTTGCCCCAATTTAACCTCAAAATTGAGTTTTTGTACGTTAGGTTCTGTACATAGGACATTTCTACGTATCTACTCATTAAAACCACACATCTGATCTCTGTTACGATGCATCTAGAAGATCTACGCATCTACTCACTGAAACCGCGCATCTGTACTCTGTAATGGCACATCTGTTCAAACTGCGCATTTACTCTCTTTTTTGTGAATATATCCTCTGCAACTGTGCATTTGTATTTCTACACATGTGTACTCTATTACGATGCATTTAGTTTCTGTACCTGCGCATATATTCTGTTAGAGATTTTTGAGCCATTTTTAGAGAAATTACTAATGCTAACACCTTTTTACAGGAATATTCTCAAATCTATTTGCAGATTAAGAGCTAGTTAGTCATATAGCTGCATTGTTAACTCACATTTTAGATCTAATTAGCTATGGAAGTAAATTGATCTTGTTCATGCAAAATCACATCTAGATCTAAATAGGAGGGAAGTAACTTGATCTTGTTGCACCACAACTTGAACATAGTCCCAACTAGGAGGATTTAAAATCGAACAAATTGCTTTCAAAGTTAACAAATCTTTTGTGTGCCCAAATAGCATAACTCATTTAGTTTCTTTTCTTTTAAATAGGATTAAAGAACCATTGTTCTCCATGTTTTCAGAATGATAATAGGCCTATGCTCTCCCCTTTCTTGGGTGACCAGAATGCCAAACCTATCATTTTGCATTTTTAACCTTTAGAGAGGCCTGCCCTTGGATATCCTTCCATCCAAGTGGGAATGAACTTAAGTGGTAACAAGATAAAGCCAAGCTCTTCCTAGCAACTATAAATAAATTATGTTTGAGGGGAAAGATTCAAACAACAAGTGCTAATTAGTTATACCGATAGCCAACCTCCCCTAAAACCCTGCAAGGGGCAACCTTGGTAGGCTGGGAGACTCCATAACGGAGAGTAGCGTTGCCACACGTATAACCACTTGAACGGTTGCCCTTACTACTTATCCATTGTATTAGAAGCCAAAATCCACTATTCGGTGACACAGGAGGAAAACATTCTCCAAAGCCATCAAACGTAATACGCTCATTTAGTGTAGAGACAAAAAAGTTCAACTCTTCGGAGGAACTATAACTTGGTATGCGTGAGAAGTGTGTGCCATTGAGGGGAGTCGATTCTACCAAGTTATTAGTTTTTTGCCTTTATGCAAGTGGCTAGTGTAAAAACCAATTTGGAATTCATTGAATATTGCCCTTACCATCCTAGGATTTGTACTTGTTTTTAGTCCAAAAAAGTCCAAAAAAAAAAATCAACAAATCATGAAAATTTCTTTGTGTGTGATGTCTTTCTTGCCATAATTGAAGAAACCAATTAGACAAAGCAACGTTCAAAGAAAAGAAAACCAAAAACATTGAGAAATGTGCCAAAAATCAGTTAAAAAACCAAAAAAGACAAGTTGCACATTTGTCCTATTCTGCTGCGCATTTGTTCCTTTCTGTGACGCATTTGCTCAATCCTGCTGTGTATTTATCCTCTGTTCTGGTGCATGCAGTTTTCACCAAACCTACACATTTGCTTCTTGTTGCTGTGCATTTGCACTTTGTTCTTGCGCATCTATCACAGAGAGCTAGTCCATACACTTTTGGAAAAATTTTGACCAGTTTTGATACCCATTATCTCATAGACCTTGTTTTTGATCTTAGAAAAACCATAATAGTCAGTTTCATATCCATTTTTCAAAACATTCCCATTTAACATACCATAGCAAAAACATAAAAGCAAAACAAACCAAGTTTCCTACTAAGGTGTCATTGAAATCTTCCAAAACTCAAAACAAAAATCTAGTTAGTTTCGTACCAGGATATATCATCCTTCAACTTGGAACTTCACTAGTGTTATCTTGATAAAAGTAGTCCATATCAATAGAGGTGATTAACTCTCCGTATTTTGACTATCTTTTCCCTCAAGAGCACGTTTGCCTGAACAAATAGTAGATCGAAAACCTTAGGAAAGATCTTGTCATCTCAACCACACTAAAAGCATCCCTTCACAAGCATTTTTCCATCCAACATTCACCCCCGCCAAATGATTTGTACGGTTGCCACTAGATCAAAATCCAAAGAAAATCAAGACATGGATCTTTTGAACAAAGACATACCATCTCCACCTCACCATGAAGAAGTGGAAGAAATCCCGCATGAGGAAGTAATTCATGCCTCACAAGACACAAAATTTCTAGATATGATGGACAAGGTCCTAAACATGAACCCTCAAAAGTACTTTCTCATGCTATCTCAACAAGGAGTTGAGTTTCCCTCTAACTTTGATCTCTCCAATCTAAAAGAGAACAAGGCATAAAATGAAGCTGAATCATCGAAAGATGGCTTCGACCAAGATAAAGATACTCCCAAAATTGATCTTAATACTACCTATTCAGAGAAGACAAAGGATACCACAAATCCTCTAGGCTTATTGACTCAACAAATCCAAGCCTTGTAGCAACAGTTCGTAGACATTCAAACCGGCGCATCAACAAAACATTACTCTCTAGAGGATATTTCACCATATCCTTTTGACAAGACCTTGATCATGATACCTTTTCCCTCAAAATTTGAGGTACCAAAATTTGACAAATATCGTGGAAAGGGTGATCCAAGAGACCATATCAGAGAATTTAGTGCAGCATGCCTTGAAGTTGCCCACAATGACACCTATCTCATGTGACTATTCCCAAGGAGCTTGGGAGGACAAGCTATGGAGTGATTATCTTGACTACCTCTCGACATTCGAACCTTCAACAAACTAGTGGATAAGTTTGTCGTGCACTTCTCCTACAACATTGAGCATGACATCTCATTGTTAGATCTTTGTAACACTAAACAAAAGGGTGGAGAATCTTTCACCTCTTTCTTACAAAGATGGAGACAATTGGCAAACAAATGTCCACATCACATACTAGAAAAACAAATGCTTGAAATGTTTGTCCACAACCTACATGCTGACCTAAGCTACCAAATCCAAATTCAATGCCCTACTTCTTTTAGTAAGGTCATTGAGATGGGTTTACTCATTGAAAAGGCCTTGATAGCAAAAGGTCAAATCAAACTTTACAAGGACACTCCTAGTGCAAATGTCAACATAGATAAACCATGATTTTGGACCAAGAATAAGAACATCATGAATGATGGGGTGGTTGATGCCAAAAAAGTGGCACCAAAGCAACCAATTTTCAATTTATCAAGCCCACAAAACAACCCCCCACAAAACAAACCATGAAACACCAAATCATGGTTTACAAACTATCCTCCTCAAAGAAAATTCACACCTCTAGGAGAATCATTGGAATCTGCCCTACGGAAGCTAATACCAAATAAACTCGTAACACTTCCAATGGTGCGGGATTATGAACCAAAACTCAAACCTCCTTGGTGGAATGACAATGACTTCTGTGAATATCACCAAAACAAGGGACACAAAACCAATGATTGTCAAGCACTCAAACACGCCATTCAAGACTTGTTGGACCAAAAAAGGTATTACTTGATGGGCATGCCTCTAATGATGATCACTTGGCATTCAAGAATCCATCCCAACTATGAGTAGGTAGGGCCTTCAAATCAAACAATAGTGGAGCTAACAATGCCAATTATACAAACATATCATTTGACTATGTGGTTAACCACATTTCAGAGAGTGCTTCACATATCAATGTAATCACTATAAACAAAACCCCTGATTGTAATGTGACTACTCACGGTGGAAAAGTTACTCTTAAGGGAATCCCATCCAACCCATCCCCTCCATTTAACTAGTACAACGTCCTGGACTAACTTCACAAGACACCTGCACACATCTCCATCTTGGAACTTCTGCATTTGTCCCCATCCCACAGAGCCATACTTGAGCAAGCTCTTTCAGAAGCCACCATCCCAATAAACCTCACCAAAGAGCAGTTTTAGACCATGGTAGGTCATATTACCACACCTCATTTCCTATCATTCACTAAAAAGGATGATATGTCCATCACCTAACCTCATAATGTGTCTCTCCACATAGAAGCCTTCATCCACAAACATAAAATCAAAAGGGTTCTAATCGATGAAGAAGCTGGTTTGAATATTTGCACCTTAAAGCTAACCCTTGCATTGGGGTTTTCAGAGAATGCTATCGATCCTAAAAAGAAAATCACCATCAAAGCTTATGATGAAGAGGAAAGAAATTCAAAGGGAACCGTTGTTTTGCCTATCAGAGTGGGACCTATAGTAAAGGATGTATTGTGCCAAGTCCTTGATATGGAGCTTGGATATAACATTCTCCTTGGGAGACCTTGGATACATGCTATGAAAGCAGTACCATCAACCTATCACCAGTGTATCAAATTCCCCCATGAAGGCCAAGAAATCACCATCCAAGGTGATTCCAATCCATTTCAATATTGCAACTCTATACAATCTAAAACTAAAGTTGTGATTCCCCACAACCATGCCTCTGCTTCATCTACATCCCGTGTTGACCCAACCTCAATCCCTTCCACATCAAAGGCACCCCAATCTGACCTCAAGCTCAAAGACAATGGTCTCGGTGAATACACAATTGCACAATCCTTTTTCTTAGCACAACTCCCTCTCTCACCCAGATCCCATGGAAAGCCTTCCATGAGCAAACCCAAGGCAATAGAAACTCCTAAAGGTCCATTTGTCAAATGGGGAAGCCTTGAAGATGAAAGTGATGAAAAAGACATCCTACAATGGTTATATAAGGATGAAGACAGTCTATCCAAGCAACAAGACCATCACTCCACGGTGCAAACTGAATAGTATGGTCAAGGATTCTCAATATTACAAAGAATGGGGTGTGAAGGTCATGGACCCATCAGATTGAGAAAGGAAGGTATCACTGAACCTATCCAACCTCATACATTAACAGCTCAAGACACTATAGGGCTAGGCTACACTGGCAAAGCAAAGACCAAGGGATCAGATAAGCATAAACGCCAACAACCAAAAACATTTGCTACCAACATAGTTGATCAAATTCGCTGACTACAAGGATGGAGTGAGATTGACTCCAATGAGTATGAATGGGATAGTCTCTCTAAACTATCTTGGGATGAAAAAGATATTGATGTGGTCCATGAGTATGACCCTAACCATGCAACTAATGAGGGACAAATTCCAAGGGCTAGACCTCTAGAGTTTGACCCGCATAATAACGATAGTGAGATTCATGAGGAAAGAGTGATACCGCACTTGACAGATCAACTTGTGGAGAGTACCATCATAGGGATTGTCAATGCTTATAATAACCACCTTAACTCCTCCATCTTGACCATCACTACCCTTGAACCAGACCAACCCAATGAACCTCTACCACTATTACATCCAGAACTCATAGATTGAGACTACCCCTGAGCTAGATACCTTCCAAAATGATGAAGCCATCATAGACTATCTAGAGCTTAGGGACCATATACCTGTAGGGGATCACAGAGCTGGCTATGCCATAGAACTCAACGACAGGGCTTATTTTGGAAAGAATGCCAAGCCTTTCAGTCTCAAAAATGTAAAAATGAAAAATGGATCTAACAGTGAAAATCACTTTGTGGCAGTGTTAGATCATGAAAATAGTAAAAATATGAAAGACGTATCCAATGGTGAAAACCTCTCTGAGGCGCTGAAGGATGAAAGGCTTGACCCTCTTCCCAATCTAACACATCAGGAGAGATCCTCAATCTTCATGGAACCAACAGAACAGATCAACATCAGTACAGGTGACAATCCAAGGATGATCCATATGGTACAATCTTTAACTGCACAAGAAAAGATAAAATTCACTAAATTTTTCAAAAGGAAACAAATCAACTTTGCTAGGTCATATGTAGATATGCCAGGGATGGATCCAAATCTCATAATGCATCACTTATCCATAGCTCTAGGAGCTAAGCCAATTAAGCAAAAACTTAGGAAGATGCACCTGCATGTCACCCTTATGGTAAAAGAAGAACTGAAGAAGCTGCTAGATGTCGGGTTCATCAGACCAATGGACTATCCTGAGTGGATTTCCAATATAGTGCCTGTCACCAAACCAGATGGAAGAGTTTGACTGTGTAATTACTTTAGGGACCTAATTAAAGCTTGTCCAAAAGATGATTTCCCTTTGCCAAACATTGACATTATTATAGATCTCAGGGCAAGGCACACCATGCCGTCACTAATGGATGGTTTCTCTGGATACAACCAGATCAAAATTACACCCATGGATCAACACAAGATCGCATTCACATGTCCATGTGGCACCTATTGTTGGTGTGGCATGCCATTTAGATTGAAAAATGTAGGGGCAACATATCAAAGAGCCACGACCACAATCTTCCATGACATGATGCATAACATAATGGGAGATTATGTAGTTGACATCTTAGCGAAATCACTCACAAGAGAAGGACACCTGGCAGTATTAGACAAAATCTTCACAAGATTGGAGCATTTCAATGTGCGCCTCAACCCAAAGAAGTATGTATTCAGAGTCACATCAGGCAAGCTTCTCAGATACATTGTGTCTACCAGTGGAATTGAAGTAGACCCAGCTAAGGTGAAGGCCATCTTGGCAATGTTATCTCCCAAAAATCTCAGTCAATTGAGGTCTCTACAGGGAAAACTACAATCTATCAAAAGGTTCATTTCTCAATTAACAGATAAGTGCCACCCATTCATGCACCTCCTACATAAGAACATTCCTTTCAAATGGAATGATTCATGCGAATAAGCATTTCAATAGTTAAAGGAGTATCTCATGAAACCACCTGTATTGATGCCACCAATCCAGGGCAAGCCTCTACTACTTTATATCTCTGCCACACCAATAGCTCTGGGAGCTCTTCTTGCACAACAAAATGATGAAGGGAAAGAACAAGTGATTTATTACATCAACAGAACATTGGTTGGCTATGAGCTACAATACACGCCAATTGAAAGAGCATGCCTCACTATGGTCTTCGCTTCGCAAAAATGGAGACATTACATGCTATCGCATTCCATCAAGCTAGTAGCAAAAATTGATCCATTAAAATATTTTCTCAACAAAGCTACCCTTATAGGTAGATTGTCAAAATGGGTCATGCTACTCAGTGAGTTTGACATCAAGTATGTAGACAGGCACGCAATAAAGGGTCAAGTACTTGTAGATCAGCTGGCAGATGCGCCTTTAACAGATGATAACCCATTAAGCTTTGAATTTCCAGATGAGTCTATCTTTCACATAACAACAACAACCTAGAAACTCTACTTTGATGGCTCATATACTTAGCATGGGTCTGGGGTAGGTATCTTGTTGATCACACCTAATGGTGACACCATTCCAAAATCATACAGACTACTCTTTCCTTGTACTAACAATGTGGCGGAGTATGAAGCCCTAATCATTGGCATCAACCTCGTAGTTGAATGGAACATCATAGAACTTTAGGTGTATGGTGACTCACAATTGGTCATCAACCAAGTCAACGACGACTACCAAGCAAAGGATGAGAAGTTAATACCATACAAATGAATGGTAGATGACTTTAAAGAATACTTTGTTGAGATCTCTTTTGAACAGATACCAAGGATAGAGAACAAAGCAACATACGCCATGGCAATGATTGCATCTCTCCTCAACATCCCTGACAACCAATCTTGTTATGAGTTCTTAGTAGAGCCAGTCTCCCATCCTGCATATGACACTCCTGAATCCCACATCATTTTCCACATTATAGGATCTGATTCTCCCCTATACGAAAAAGTATTTACCTATCTTAAAGAAAATACCCTACCACCTAATCTCTCAAATAACCAAAAGCGAAACTTCATTCGCCAAGCATCCTGTTATGCCATTATTGCCAACACCTTATATTGACAAGGTCTCGATGGTACTCTCCTTAGGTGTCTCAATAACGAGGAATATCAAACTGCCCTGAGCGAAGTGCACAACAGTATATGTGGGACCCACTCTAGTGGTCCTACCCTAGCTAAGAAACTCATACGCATGGGGTACTACTGGCTAACTATGGAAAAAGATTCCTCTCATTTTGTAAAGAGGTGCAAGAAATGCCATATCCATGGGAACCTGATACATGCACCAGCACAGAAGCTATAGCCTTTAACGACTCCTTGGCCTTTCTGTCAATGGGGACTCGACTTAGTAGGTAAGATCCACCCTCCATCATCTAGCAACATAAAATTCATAATCACTTCCACTGAGTACTTTACAAAGTGGATTGAAGCTGTACCCCTCGCCAACGTCACAGGCAAACAGATTGCCTCTTCTATATTGAAATACATCATTTGCCACTATGGTATCCCCTTATCCATTATCACAGATAATGGATGACCATTCAAAAATTAGGATGTCAAAGAGATGTGTGACAAATTCCACATTCAACACTACTTTTCCACCCTATATTACCCCCAAGGAAATGGCCAGGCATAGGCATCAGATAAAACCATCTTAAAAATCTTGAAAAAGACTATCAATGATGCCAATCATGAGTGGAACATCTAATTGAATCCTGCATTGTGGGCCTACCATACAAGTATCTACACACCCACAGGTGCAACACCATACTCCCTGGTCTATGGATTTGAAGCCATCTTGCCCATTGAAGTCGAGATCCCATCCTTGTGAGTATTGTTAAAAGGCCTCATAATAGATGAAGAATACAGAGTATCCAGACTTCAAGAGTTAGAGCTGCTGGAGGAAAGAAGGCAATAGGCCTTTAACCATCTCAAGGCTTATCAACAAAGGATGTCTAGAAGTTACAACTATAGAGTAAAACCCTGAGTATTTCAAGTTGGTGACCTAGTCCTCAAAGAAAATCCCAGAAATCAGCAGGACAGAGAAAAGAAAGGTAAGTTTGAATCCAACTAGCTGGCTCCTTATGCCATCATTGCTACCTATGGGTCAGGTGCTTATCAATTGGCTACATTAGAAGGTGAACTATTTGATGATCCCATCAATAGCATGCATCTTCGCAAGTTCTACACCTAAACCCCAATGCAAGGGAGTCAAAAACAAACAAATAAAAAAATAAAAAAAGATAAAAATAGCAAAAAAAAAACAAAAATGGAAAAACAACAAAAAAATCGTCCTTTGGTGAAAACCTGGCAAACATGCGCCTTGGATAGATACCATGATGAAAACCTGGCAAACAGGTGTCATGCATATTTTAGCTATTGTGCAAATAAAAGCAAGTGGTAAAAACCTGGTAAACAAGCACTGCTTGTGATAAACCGCCTTCTCCATCTTTTCCAACCTTGTTCCTCATTCATACGTCCTAACCACATCCACCCACTCACATCAGTATACCTACCATGGCTTGTTGATCGCTCGTCCTTATCGCGTTCTTCTATCAGGCTGCCAATCTAGACTTGTGTCCATCTTGTCATCTGTCCTGAGCCAATCCATTTAACCGTTGTCGAACTACATCGCCTCTGAGCTATCACGTAGGCAAGGCTATCATGGATGTGCCCCTAAGGCTCCTTTCCCATCCATTCCATACTGCTTTTACCCATCCACTGGTCCATCTGCATCCGCACCATCTCCCATCACCTAGGTCTTAGGTCCACAAGGTTCACCCCGAACTACGTTGCCTTTGCTTCATCATGTAGGCAAGGCCATTTATCAATGAGCCCCCGAGGCACTAGGTTAGTCCCTTAGGGCCCATTTCTTCATGTCTTTGGTCAGTTAATCTGCAATAACTCATTCCTTTACTTGATTGGGGGCAAGTCCTTGACCCTAGTTGGAAAATTAGATTCTTGAATGTCACGCACCTCAGAGGACAACAATAAGGATTGTGATACCTTTCACTAGATAAACAAGCACAGCAAAGCCCACTTTTCAAATAGAAGTTTTTGACACCAGACATCAACCTATCCAAAGCAAAACAATGCAAAGACTAAATGCTCTAACATGATTTCATCTAAATTATGGCGAGAAGATACATCTAATGCAAGAAAGTTTTGTTTTGATTGGTTGTGCCTTAAAGTTTTAACTCTTTGTTATCATGTTTCCTACGCTACTCAAGGATGCCTAAAAACTAGAGATGCTATGATGGGGGCATGATTATTTTCTTTGTTTATTGCTTGTGGGTTTATCTTTAGTAATGTGACGCCTTGTCTAAAGACTTGATCAACACATGATCATCGAGGACATCAAAGGTCTAAACATGAAACAAGTATAATCCTTGTCTGTTGATACGCAAGAAATACTCAGGTCATCTTGGTTTAATTATACTTAGATGCTTGTATTAACTTGCTAAATCAAAATCCATGTAAGTGATACTCAGGTCATCTCGGTTTAATTATACCTAGATGCTTGTATTTTGTTACAACATATCAAAAACACAAAAATAACAAAAAAAATGCCCAATGATGAAACAAGCACTTCAAAATACTTGTAGTATCAAGATGACAAATATCCACATCCATCCGTATCCAATTGCATTCTGTATACCATCCATAAATAAAGATTTTGTTCACAATGTCAATGTTTACAAAAAGCTTGTGAGTCCTTCAAGCGAGTCTTCTTCTATCCAAATCTCTTTCTATCATTTGTCTTTCATCGAGTCTTGTTTGTATTGATTGAGCACACTTGGACATATCAAAACCTTATAATCATTGTGTATTAAGTGAAATAGTCACTAATTTGATTATATCATTTACATTTCATATAAGTGCATTAGGTCGTCCAAGTTAATCATTGTGCATTTAGTGAAATAGTCATTAATTTGATTAGATCATTTACATTTCATATAAGTGCATTAGATCGTCCATGTTTAATCATTTTGCATTAAGTGAAATAGTCATTAATTTGATTAGATCATAAGTGCATTAAGTCATCAGTTTGTGATCATCTTGCATTAAGTGAAATAGTGAGTAATTTGATTAGATCATTTGCATTCATGTAAGTGCATTAAGTTTGTGATCATCTTGTAGTAAGTGAAATGGTCATTAATTTGATTAGATCATTTGCATTCATGTAAGTGGATTAAGTCATCCATGAGTAATCATTTTGCATTTCATACTAGGTGAGATAATCATTAACTTGGTTAGATCATTTGCATATATCTAGTTGCATAAGTCAAACAACAAATTGCAGTGACCAAAAACACTCACAAAAACATAGCTATATCCACAAAAGTCTGCATTAGATCATCATAAGAATGTGAACATGTAGGTGCATACATATAGGTGTATTTAGATCATCCATATACATTTGTGTCATCATAACATGGATACATACATAATATCCCATTAGAAAAATATCAAAAACATAGCATGTAAACATAACAAATAATATACATCCATAATCATTGCATATGAAACATACATGTAGGTCATCATAAAGCTACATAATCATATAAACATAAAAATGCCCCAGTGTACAATGTCAATCTGTCATCCATGAGTCACATCATAAAAGGTCTATACATACACCCAAAATGATAATGATACCATGTCTTAGTAAACTTTACAAAATACAAGTGGTATATACATATACAGGCTATCCATGAGCCATCAAAAAAATGTATGTACAAGTACAAAGTGTATACAGAAGTCGTAGCTACCCCTGCTACCGAGGCATGCTGCTACCAGCACTGTCCCCTCCTCCACTGCGACTTGGCCCAGATTGCTATGGGCCCATGACTAATGCCCCTGAGTGTGAACCGCCTGCCCTCTATGTAGATGCAGCCACTGACTGGCTCCTATAACTAGGTGCCCTCTAGTTTGCCTGCACCGCCCCGTGGTACAACCCCCTATAGTATTAGGTCTGCGCTTGAGCCTTGGCCAACTCTCCCAGGACCTATGTCAGTTGAGCCTACACCTGTGTCACCTAGGACTATGCTTGTGTCAATTATGTCACAAGCATGATCATCTTTGCATCTGTACCTAAGGCGGTTATGGCTGCATCCCTCTTTGCTATAAGGGCCTGCACTTTGCCAAGGGCTGCATCTTTCTCTACGGTGATCCTGATGATCACCCTCGCATCACCCTATACTTGAGCCTCCATGGCTCTCAACTGAGCTCTAACCTATCATAGCTGGCCTTGAAGCATGCCAACTATGTCCCCCGGTCCTTATTGCTGTGGGGCAAGCTGCACCTAAACCTGCGGTCCCTCTGGTGCCGCCACCTGTGGAACTTGTACCTACTGCTGCGTAACCTGCTGCTATGCAACCTACTGCATAATCTACTATGGTGGGTCCTATCCCACTCTTTGTCATTATCTTGGCCTCCCATCTCCTCCATCCCCTCCTCCCCCCCTCCGCCATCTCCCCCTCCTCCATCCCCTCCTCCTCCACCACCTCCATCGTCTCCTCCTCCGCCAAGACCTCTGCTCCTCCTCCTTCATCTCCTCCTCCTCCTACCTCCTCTATCCTCCTCCTCTGACTCTACCTCCTCCAGTGGAGGAGACAACTCCCCTGGTCTCGAATATCTGGGGAACGGGTGTGCAGCGAACCAATCCTCGTAGTCCCGAATCATGCCTACATCTACTATCTCCCTCCTCATCGGCCAAGCCTGGTCAGGAATCTGCAAGAAATCTGTCCTGGCCTCCTCGTAGGAAGCCATAGGCCCCCACTGCCCCCTCTCTACCCAAGTCCTAGCAAACAAAGCCTACCCTCGTGGTATACCCTGAGTCCCAAACTGTTGCAAACACGAGTGACTATGTGTCACTCCAAAATGTGTGGAGTCCGACCAATCGACCACTACATCTCGAATACGTAGGGCAACTCGTCATCCTCGTTGTCCCAAACCTCATAATTTATGTAAGGTCGTCATACCACAACATCCACGTTGTCCAATGTGTGATGCCAATACTCTAACTTGCCTAGCCTGTCCTGGGAAAGTACACTTGCATACCCATAAGAGTATGGCTCTCTTGGCTGACAGTGAAATGTGCATATGGGTCGAGTCACAGCTATATGCTCCCAAGCCCATAACTAAAGTAATGAAACACCTGCAGACAAGCTAGCAGCTTCATGATACACCACCTAATGCATGTCATGATAAAGGTGGGTGAGCACGCAAACACCCCAAGCAAATCGGGTGCCCTTAGTGAGCATCCTGTCCAAAGTCCGTCCCTAGCCAACAGGGAACCCATGAGATCTCCGATCGGGGCATACAACACCCTTGATCAAACTAGCCACAATCCCTAGAAAGTAGTCATAAAAGTCATGCATATCCTGCCATCTGATAACTAACCCAGCTATGGTAGGGTCATCAAACACCTGCCTGCACTCATCCAACCCAATGTCATGTTGTGGGTCATACTCTACCTGCTCCCCTACTATGGGAAGGTGCAAGATCCTGTAGACATCCTCCAAGGTAACTGTCATCTCACCAGTGGGGAGGTGGAAGGTCCCATCCTCACTATAGAAGTGCTCCACCAAAGCAGTTAGCAAATGAAGCACACATAATCCAAACTGAGAGCACCGAGCACTATCCGATCTAACTCTGTCAGCATATATCACCACAACATTGTCATGGGGAACTACTCCCACAACATGAGGGTGTTAGAAATGTCCTCCTGTAATCAACAAAGCAATGCGTCAACCATAACTATATTAGTGCAAACCTGCTTAGCTATCAAACCTATCAAATTCACTTACTTAACATATCAAATTAATCAAAACAAGCATATCATCTCTTGTCTAGATTCTATCAATCGTAGAGATAGCTTATTGATTGTCGCATCGATCAAGATGCCAATCAAGTCAATTTTGCTAAGTAACTGACTATCCTAAAGCAAATGCACTGAACTAGGCAGTATTTGCATAGTATCAGAGCACATGCATAGTTACATGACAAATGCATAGCAACAAGTGACAAATGTGCAACACCTAGCAAATGTGCAGCATAACTGAGTAGATGCGCAGTTTCATAACATATGCATAGCTCTGCACCACAGATGTGCAGAACTGGCATATGCGCAACCAAATAGCATACGTGCGCAGTTACATAACACATATGTAGAATCGCATAACAAATGTGTAGAATAAGCAAATACGCGAAACATGACTTAGATGCGCTAATCTCTAGAACAGATGCGCAGTTTTGGGCAGCATATGCATCAAAAAGCAGATCGGTGCATATGTTCTCCTCAGTTTTGCTAGCATTTATTGCACTCATAAATGACCCTAGCCTAGAAATTTCAAAGTACGTATCGGGGGTCCTGCCTCTGTTGGCCGTCTGAACTATTGGACCTGCTCAAACTGGTGCTCCTCATGTGGAATATCCATCACTTTGTTGACTGCTCTAGTTCCTGCGCTCAGCAAACTCTCCTCGAAGCACTCAACAATTGACAAGTGTGCAAATGACTAGGATTGTGGGCCCTGCTTCTATATATAGACATGCCAACCTACCTAGCTATGTGGCGACTGTGCTTGCTATCCGAGTCTATTCTCCGCTGTCTTTCTCAAGACATAGCCTGTTTCTCTCCAATGTTTCCCGTGTCCTTTTACCTTCCTCATCGTGAGATTTTCTGTCTCATGCTCTTCTGCCTTTTCTTCTCATCCAATCTCCCAAGAGGGCATCCCAGTGTCATAAACCTGAACAAGGGGCAAACTGGGGCATGTATCATTATCAGAAAATTCATACTTCTTTGAAACAACGTGATAAAACATATTGCATCAAAGAGGGGCAAAATGTATACACCTAAAAATGACACAACTATATCTAAATGAATATTCTTAATATTTATTTTAGTTTAATTCCTCTATCAATAAATAAATAAACCAATTTATTTATTTGACTCACATTCCTCCACAAAATTAAATAAAATCATTTATTTAATTAAGATCTTCCCAATTCTTCTAAAGTCATCCTCAATTAAATAATGTCCAATTATTTAATTAGTTCTTCTAAATTTAAAATCATTCTCTACATTTAAATAAATCCAAATATTTATTTAAATTATCTATTTCTTCTAAAATTGAATTAATATCCAAAAATAATTCAATTAGTCCATGTGCACACTTAATTAAATATTTTAATATTTAATTAATTATCTCCCTCACCCACATGTCCTTTTTATCCTCCAATCCAAATTAGTTAACTCATAAATCAAATCAGTTAACTAGTTAGTCAATTCTATTAACTGAACAATCATCCCAATTAACTCTTCAATCTATTTCTGTTAACTCCCCTGTTGCATGGAGCAGGACACTTGTCCTCTTCCTATTCGTGCACATCCTCTCAAGTTTCCTCAACCGTTGATCTTCTCTCTCACAAGTCTATAAGTACAACCCTTTTCCTCCATTTCAATCATCCAAGCTTTTAGTAAACTTACTCTGCAGGAATCACAACGCGCCTTTGGCATCCAAACCATATCCATAGCTTGAGATCACCATTTTTATTGTATTGAAGATCCTCTTCATTACAAGAACTATCATAGCCATTCTCTATTGTCATCTTAAAGAAAAAAGCAAGGAAGTGTGCTTTCTGAGGGCTTCATTCACACGAAAGATCAATTTGAGATTAGGCAACCAATGGAAGCTGCGAAGTATTAAGGTTTGCAAGGTGTTTTCTTTGTGTTTGAATCTTGATTATTGCAATTTCTATTGAGTTATTATTAATTATTGATATTATCTCCGCATTTTCTTGTAACAATATTTGTTCTACATGTTACTAATGTGGGGTTGAATCTATTTTTCAATTATTTGAGATTGGAGAACTGACCATGTTTTTCTCCTTTGAGATGTTGCATGAGTGCAAATCTTGTAAATTGTTTGATAAGGATTCTATTTGGTTGGCCTCTTCTTGGTCACCTGATTGCATTGGGATACATTTATTGCAATGAGATAAAGGGATGGTTTGGAGTACTTGATATAGTTGTTCATTAGAATCTATAGAGTAAGTTATGGTGCATGAGAAGCTTTGTACACTTTTAGTGGAGGTTTTTAATGATGTTGGTCATGATACCATGCATAGCTCAGTATCACTTTCAGTGGGAGTTTTGTGTAGTTACATAGTGTGTTCTATCTTCTTTGTTTTCAAAATTTTGGTTCGAAGCTGTTGTTGTTGTAGTGTGTAGTTAGCCATGGATAATCTTTGGTTAGAAGATAGATGATCTTTTGCAATGATTTTTGGTGTCATAAGGAGATCTTGGATTCTTCCCTTAGGTTATAGTGAGGATTTATTGACATCTTTGGTTCTATTGACAAAGGATGCTTGATCTTCATATTATTTGAAGAGGTTTTAACATCTTTTTTCATGGAGGACCCTTACAGTATTTGGTATAGGTGTTATTGTTCTTCCTTTGGAGAGGATACAGTTCTCTTTGGTTTTGAGTATTAATAATTTGCTTGGAGCTTCATGATTTTGCAAGTTGCATTTGAAGTTGACATAGATTGATTGGTGGGTGCTCATGGATACTAGAGAGACTTTGGTTAGGCTGGAAATCTCTTGACTTAGAGATATGTGTTGGAATGGTTACTTATTATGAAAGTTTTTCAATAGTAAAGACCGAGGAGCCTATGCTTGGAAATGGATGTGATTCCATAATAGACATGATGAGAAGGTTGTCTTTATTGAAAGCTTATATTGCTTGGTGTTGTATGCACAGGATAATCTTGTATCCCACTCTTGGTCTACTCGGCAGGTGAATGATCTAAGAGGCATTGCCCACTTGATTATTAGATGCATTCTTTATATGTATCTTGTCTTCTCTTGTGCATTAGTATTAAATGTTGAGTTTTAAGGGCTTGTTGAGAAGTAGATGGATTTTATGTATTTCCATTGTTCTCCTTGTAATATTGACTTTGGGTTAGTTCTAAGGATTTGTTAGGAGAGGCACAAGAGATGGTTAGTGCCTTTGGGCATATTCCCTTATATTGTGGGAATGTTTGGATAGTTCGATCTACTTTCTGTGAGAGGTTTACATCTATTGTTGTCATGTTTCATCATATGTTGAATGGTTAGATGTTGATATCCTTTCAGTTTGGGAGTGTTGAAGGAGATCTTACTTTACACAGTTTGGCACATGTTAGTGTGGCATAAGGACATTGTTTGATTTGTGGGTTCTCTCTTTCTTGGTATATTGTCTTATTCCTAAAGGTTCTTATGTTTATAGAGTTGAGGTTTTGAATGGAGTCATGTGTTGTTGTTTGTACTTAATTATTTTTTTGCAAAAATTTGGTAGCTCCTTGATCTCTTTCTTCATTGGTTTGAAGGTCTTGGAAGAGTTATTTGGATTGGTAATGGGAGATGTATTTTGCATATCATTGTATGCTTCTTTGACACTATGATAGAGGAGTTAGCCACATCCTCTATGTGAAGTTCTATAGGAGGAATTGTTAATGCTATGATCTTGTTTTCAGATTTGACATTACCTATGCAGTGGGAGTTCCAGAAGGTATATTTGTTCTTTATGAGAGGGGCACCTCTCTTGCGCTAGTTACACTTTATTGTAGTGAGTTATTTTAGAGGTTTTTTATCGCATGTCTATGTGTGTTACTACCTTGGAGTCTTCTTTTGTAGGACGGTGGAAATACAAGGACTTGTTTATAGATTTGGGTTGTTATGTTGATAGCATGAAGTTCTACCTATGATAGTTTGTTTACCCTAGTTTGAGGTATGGATATCTTGGATGAGCTAGCAACTTGTTGTGGTTGCTATTCCAATTTGATAACTCAAAGTCATTTGTTATCATTTGAATTTGATGCTTGTGTTTATGTATGGATTAGTGCAGGTTTCAGCTACAGTTGATATGTTTCACCTTGGCATGTTCCTTGTCCTATCATGGATGATATGATGTGAGGAGTTCTTGCTTAGAATGGTGGTTATCATGGTTGTTTTCGTTGGTATTTTGTTGGAGCACAAAAGCATGTTGAAGAATCAATGGTACATGGTTGGCTAAAGGATGTTATTCCATTGTTGCTTTTTCCTATGGATATGTATTTACAATGTATGATTTCAAGTGGGAGAATGTTTGGAATAAGGTGCCATCAACCTTGTAAATCTTATTGCATAGTTTCCACTATTCTTGGAAGGTTCCAAGGTTCTTGGAGAGTTCCAACATCCTTGGAGATAGGGTGTTAATTTGTAAATTTATTCATAAGGGATGAAGGTTTCACCATCATAGGTAAATTATTTTTACTGGTATAGTAAATAACTATTTACTGGCCTCAGTAATTAAGTAGTTACCAATAGGTTGTTACAAAGTTACTTTTACTACTCAAGGAATCTCAATAAATAGTAAATGAGGTGAGGTGGAGAATCTTGGCACCTATCTTAGGGAAATGTATATTTGGGATGTTATGACATGTGCCATAAGTTTGTAAGAGCATCTATGACAACTTACAATTGTCATAAGGTGTAAGAGATTCTATGATAGCATATGACAATAATTATTATCTTGTAATTGCCTATTCTTGGTTCTAGGCGCCCATATTGGGAAGATACCTATGACAGGTGTAAGGGAATCAGTAAGAAGATGATTTTGGTGTCTCCCAAGATAGAAATATTGGATTTTTTCCATCTCCCATGAATTTCTTTGGTGGGTACTCATTTTGTATAAATATGAGACTTGAGAGTGAAGTTTCATAGAGTAACAAGAAGAGGAAAACTTGTTTGTAGGTAACAAGCTAAATGAGAGAGTTCTTCTGTACACAGGTGTTGTTGGATTGAAGTGGATGTATTGTAATCTTGTTTTGAAGATAATACAACTTGAGCCTCTCTTCTTGGTGGAGTTTTTTCCTGCAAGGGTTTCTCCACGTAAACATTGTGTTATGTGTTTGATCGTCTTCTCCATCGTTACCTTGTGTTGTGAGATCTTGCATTCTTATGTTGCTAATTTGTGCCTCTTTGTTGCTGTTATCTTATGGTGATGTTATTGTTGTTATAAGTTCATCTAAGGTGGTTATATCAAGCATGTTAGAGTGGTTGATTTTAGCATCATAAAGAAGTTGAATCTCTTCATGGTATTTCAAGGTTTAAGAAAACCTTTTTTTAGATTTGCATGCAATTTTTAGATTTCTATTTTGTAGTAGTCAAATCCTTGTATCTCACCAATTGGTATCATATCTTAGTGATTTGATGATTATCAATTGGATTAGAGATTGTTCATTTATTCCAACACAATATTGAGTAAAAAGACTTTTAAGGAGAAATGTGTAAATTTGTGTGATATTTGAAGTAACATACTTCATGATGTGCATTCTATGTCATGTTTGAAAAGTATAAAGACATGGGATACCCAAAATCTTGTAACCTCCATATACTAGACCAAGTTGCCATTGTAGAATGGTGATTGTGACTTGGTGCAAGAATAGCATGGGACAAGACTTTTGTGTATCAATGGATGAGCCATCAGACTAATCAATGTGCAAGATTGCCCTTAAGCCATGGTACTTTTGGAGGAAATAGGGCCATTAGGGCTTTGAGATCAATGGAACCAAGGTCCATGTTTGCTAGGATATCACCTATGCCAAATTCATTTATGGGCATGAACCACAAAAAGACTACTATGTCACAGTTGTCTATGAAGAGGAGGTCATCTTGCTTTTGGGGGACATGAAGAAAAAAGTGTTCAAGAAGACCAAGGCTAGACTGAATGGATGAGACCCTGAAGCAACCCTAGGAAATCAATATTGAATGCAATACAACTAGACCCACATACCTATAAATGAGCATTGAGATTGATGGTAATGTTGTTGTGAATGTGAAACAATTGCTCTGGAAGTTTTGAGGCAATCAGACTATCTATGTAAGTGGTGTTCATGTTCAGGTTTTTAGGGATGTCCATGACTAGTTGTTCAATCCTAGTGTAGGCCATGCATTGTTCATCTTCAAGTTCATCTCTTTTGCTCTTGATAAATCAAATTTTATCTTACATAATTAAAGAAACAACACATCAATGAATTTGGATACTTTTCCCAATGTAGAAGACAAGAATATGGGTCCTTCAGACTATTGCCTAATGCTCTATGCTTGGAAATTAGATCAACAAAACTGGAATTGTGAGGACCTTTGGTTTTGCTATGGTTGTAGTAAGTTTGATCTGAAGATGGTTGTTTTGTCATTTATTTTCCACATCTTTATGTTATTCATATGCCTTGGTATATGAATAATTGTTACCAGATTCATAATTACACGCTTCCACTTGTTGGTTGTTCTCACACTAGGAAAAAAATGTGTCAGAAAAAGTGTCATGTCATTTAAATGTCCCCTGCTAGATACTTTGGGATTTCTATGTCCAATGTCCAATTATAAAGGAACCACTAATTACTTTTATCTACATGTTATCTCAGCGTACCCTTTGCACACTAAGGTTCCTGCTACATGGCAACTCAATTCAATTTATATAAATTCAAACTCACCTACAAAGAGAGGAAAACAACAAAAGTTCATTTTGTTTATGAAAATTATTGTTGAAGAGTCTTGTATTGAAACAAAATTGGGCCAAATGTAAAATAGGATTCACAACATTCACATAAACAACCAAGAAATTGGAAGTTAAAAACATGTCCAACTAAGATTACCTTGATCGTCTTGCATCATTATATTCAACAATGTTAATTGTTGATAGTGAAAATGCTCTCTCTCTCTCTCTCTCACACACACACACACACACACTTCATGTCTCTGTATCTCCCTCTTCTTGCTTTCTTCCTCTCTCTTTCTCTCTCACTCTATATCTCTCTTTACCTATCTTTGAAAATACCAACATCAAAAACCTAATATTCAAAAGAGGCATAAAGGTAAATGCATAAGGAGAGACAACATCTTTTCAAAATAAAGGTGGCTTGTATCTCTTACTTTTTTATCAATAATTTGTAATATATGCAGATCATGTACATCCTAAACAAATAATACTTCTTTCAATACAATTTGTCAAGACACCAATAAACTAGAATTAAGCATGCTAAAAACTATGAACATTTCATCTTAGTACATAACGTCTCAATTCTACAATTACAAAATCATATTAGTATCAATCTCAAATACACATTGTGCTCCTATAGGACCAAGAGTTGGCATATTTTTTATACATTATAGTAGGACTAAGACCTAGCAATCTCACGCTTTCTCTTCCTCTATCTCTTTTTCTCTTTTCTCTATCTCTCTTTCCCTTTATATCACTTATCTCTATTCCTCTCTCCATCTCTCTATCTCTCTCCCTCTCTCTCCCTCTCCCTCTCTCCCTTTCAATCTTTGTATCACTCTTTCCCTCTGTATAACTAATTATTCAAATAGGTAGAACACTATTGAAAATCAATACCAAACATTAACAAGTCTATAGATGAAGGAAAAACATTTATTCATGAATGCTTTCTTGTGGGTATTGGTTCATGGTTCACTTCCACATGCACTAAAAATGGCTCTATTTACCAAGGTGAAACTATCTTTGGTTGAGGAACTCCAGTTTTGTCTCATCCCATTGCACCTAATGACATCCAAATAATAGCTAGTTTATAAATAAAATAAAACTAACACAAATTTTGGTGGTGGTTTTGTAAAATTTTGATGTAAAATGTGTAAAGCTGATGAGGTTGAAGTTCAAATTCGTTGTCTTATGTCAAAAACATGAATTTAGGCGCTGAAAGGGATCTCCAATCCTTAGTCTTGGAAATCCAAGCCTAAATGGGTAGGATCATCACAATTTTAAATTTAAGTCATTAAAAATGTGCATGCATTATACTTTACAAAACCAATGCAAACATAACGTGAGCTTGCATTATGTTTGCATTAAATTTTGCAAAAAATCAAGGACCCACTATCCTAAATATTTTCTTAAGTAATTTTTTTTATTAAGGTATAATTAATAAAAGTGTTGGACGCATATGCTTTGTAAGTTATCATTTTTTTCTAAGTTACTTTATCACACATGTTTGGGAGGTAATAGTTCTATTGAGTAGAATTGATATAAATAAAGGGTTTTGATAGTATAATAGACATTCATGAATCATATTGCAGTGAGAATTACTCTCTGGGGTTTGCCCCTCGAAGAGGCCAATGATATTTTGTAATGAAGTTCTACTAAATTCAATATAATAATATATTATGTGTTTCCATTTTGAGAATTTATTTTTTGTGTTTTGTGTTTGGCTAATCTATTACAAGACGTTCTTCACATATGATATTAGAGCACTTTCCAAGGTTGAGTTCTACTACAACTATTTACTATTTTGAGGCTTATACACATATCCATCATATGCTCTCACCTTGTCCTTTTGGGGACCTTGGTTACTAGAAAGTGGTTATAGAAGTAATGACATTGAATTTTTTCCCTAAAATCTACCCTTTTTTTTGCTAGTAGTTTTTTAAATTTTTAGGATAAAACCATGTATTGGGGGTTTCAAAATAAGCATAGAAGATCTATCATTTTGGGAAAAGCTAGATTCCCCATATAGGTTTTAGTGAAGATTAGAAGAGTTGCCTTCCCAAACCATGCCATCAAACAACCTTTGTATATGGTCTTGTTCTTCCACCTCAAGTATATCAAAAGGCCCCTTAGGATTTTTTGAAACATATCCCTAGGAGGCCATCAACCATTTATCACCTATGATGCATTGGTAAGAAATTAGCCTTGGGAAGTAACTCACATTGTACTAGATCTACCAAGATTTATATATTCACAGGCTCACAGACTAGACACTCATAGCAATCCACCTTTTTCCTCTTTTCTTTGTCTAGTTGGATCTAGTTGGAAGCTTGAAAAAACCACCACCAATGACTATTTCGTTAGATCCAATAGTCTACATGACATAGTAGCTCATGCAGAAGGTTTCTTACCATCTCGATTGTAGATACAAATTCAAAAAATTGTAAAGTAGAAAGCCAATACCACATTCCAGAGCGTTTGAAAAAAACATTCAAGATGTAACTAGTAAAACACAACCTTATATGCATCACAAAGGAAAACTATGTGAAGTTCCACCCCATAGGGATCTAAAATCATTGGGGAAAATCTACATCTAAAAAAAGTGGGAAAAGTAATTTTTTTACATTTTTCCATTTCTAGTCAATTGCCCCATTGAATATGTATCGTAATGTTGATCATTTTGGGACATTTATTAAAACTTTTTTCAATACCCCACCTCTCTTCTAATGACCTGATCTAAGAAAATGAATGCCACAATAGTAGCTAAATTAGAGAAATTTGACTCCTGAATCTCCTCCCTCAATGATGGATAAGCCCAGATTTTAAAATCTCTCAGTCGCATAATTGGTCATAATGCAACCAATGAATACATTGACAATCTTGAATCTATCTTTAACTTTAGTTGTTGGCCTTGAGGTCCAAAACTTGATTTTCCCAAATTTGATGGTATAAACCCTATCTTTTGGATCTACCATGATGAGCAATACTTCACTCTTGACAACACTTCTCAAGGAGACTTGGTTCTTGTTGCCTCATTCAACTGAGTAAAGAACTGATCCAATGGTACAAATGGTATAGGAAGGCCAATCTTGAGCCTAATTGGACTAAATTTATTAAGTTTCTCTTGATTCAATTCAGTCCTAGTGCCTATGAAGACTTTACATGCTCACTTTAACCAAACTAAGGTATCTTGGTTCTATTCATGACTATCAAACTAACTTTGAGAAACTAGCCAATTGGACTGAAGCATTGACATATGACTTTTTAAAATTTTGTTTCATCAATGGCCTCAAGGATGATATTTAAGATGAAGTTAAAATGTTCAAACCTAAGGATATGATGACAACCATGGGTTTGGAAAAATTTACAGAAGATAAGCACGCGACTTAGCATTGCTTCTCCAAGTTTACCCCATTCAATCCCCCTCTATTGAATCAATTTATTGAAACACCCAACACTCACTCCATGCCTATCAAATGTCTCATGAAATCAAAGATGCAGGCTCATCATAAAATAGGGTGTATTATAATTGTGATGAATATTTTACACTAGGCAATTTTTATGTTTGGTAGAAGCTATATTTTCTTGTTGTTGAGTCTCAAACTAAGGTAGAAGAATGGGAGGATGCCCAAGAATCATAGGAAGAGGAGCAACCCCTATATGAGAATCCAAATGTTAACCTTTCTCCTAAAATTTCTATGCATGCATTAGTTGGGATCTCCACTCCTGAAATAATGAAGGTCAAAGGTTTTTTAAGAAACACACTATCATAATTATCAGAGATTCTAGAAACACTCATAATTCTATTGACCTAAGATTTTCCAAACAAGTAGACTATTGTGTTCATCCTTGTTCTTACTTCGAGGTAATGATAGCTAATGGTGGAACCTCACCTTGTAAGGGAAAGTGCCACAATGTTCACATTTCCATGGGAGATTACACTCTCAAATATAACATGTTTGTCTTGCCCTTAGGTGGTTGTGGCATTATGTTGGGAACATGATGGCTTCACATTCTTGGTCCTATCTAGTAGGACTTTTCTAACTTTAGATGTAATTCACAACAATTGATCAACAACACTCCTTAAGAAGCCTCACCCCTAGATTTGTTAGTCTCATTAGCTCTCACCACAGGGAAAAGCTATTAAAAAGGGGTCTCATGGAGTTATTGCCCAACTTTTTTCTAATCATGTGTTATCAAATCTTTTTCCTAAAGCCACCCCAAACATCTTCAAGAGCTTTTACTCCATCATTTTAAGGTCTTCCTAGAACCAACTAGCTTACCTCCAAGATGCACTAAAGATCATTCCATTTAGCTATTATCTAGGATCACACCTCCATACATCCACCCTTACAAATATCCATTTTAGCCAAGCACTAGGCCTTACTCCTCCGTTGTCCTTTTGGTGCACAAAAAAGGTGGATCTTGGCACCTCTACATTGATTTTCATTAGCTAAGCAAAATTACTGTTAACGGGAAATTTCCCACTTCAACACTTGATGAGCTCTTAAGGATGAACTCCACATGGCACCTTTTTCTTCTCCAAGTTGGATTTATGGTTAGATGTTCCTCAATTGACTTGGGCATGGTTTGAGGTAGTGGCCTATTTTTTTTCATTGTTTGATCTATTTGTGTGTCTTTGCCTTATTTTTCCATCTAGAATAAATCTGTTACTTTTAATAGGTGACAATTGTGAAACCACTATGACAATTTCACAACTATCATGTTGATTTCATAACCATCATGATGGGTTCACCTATACCCTAATAATTTCTAAAGTGCTCCAATGGTTTTGCCTAATTTTTCAAAATAGGAGTTTAAAGATCATTCTTCTCAAAGTTTCTCATTTCTTCTTGGCTAGGATTTTGGTTTTCCTTCTTTTAATTGTGTTTTTCTTTGTTTTGGCATCCTCTTTTCTACATATCCTTAATTTTAAAACTAATTGAAGCCTGGGGATTTTTCCATTCTAGTCATTCTTTCAAATGTCATTTCTTTTTATAGGTTTATCCTTCATTAGTCCAAAGCTAGAGGAGGCGTCCTGTACTCTACCCCTCTCCTTAGCAACTAGTTCATTGCATTTATCCTCGCATTATCATCATTTGTAACTTGTTTTATGTAGGTATTTTAGTCTAGTCATTAGTAATAATTAATCTACTTTGGTTTCTCATTCCATTTTGCAACGAGTTCTCTACATTTTAGCAATCTATTTTTGATCACTATCCTCTAAATTCATCTTGCTCGATTTGAGATCCTTATTCCCCACTCCCCCTATTCTAGGAATATCTTCATAATCAACTATTCACAACAACTTACAAGGGTAGTATTTTCTTTTGAGGGTATCATTATTAGTAGTATCATATTTAGTTCTCTTTCAAGCTTACTCTTGGTCTATGATATTCAACCAAAACTTTATGGATTCACTATTTGTTTTTAGTATTTAGTTTGTTAGAATTGATTATTTCCAGTTTGTTCATTAGTTAGTTTTAAATTTTTAGTTATTAGTTTGTAGATTGATTTATTGTTAGATTGCTAGTAGTTAGATTATATTTTGTGTATTATAAAAGTTTCCTTTTTTTGTAATTTCCTTTATGTAGATTAGTTCTACGCAAGTAACGTACATTTTTGTTACTCACATACATCCAAACATTCAAACCAAGGAAGCAATCAACATTCAATGCAAATGAAATAAAAAGACCAACATTCTTGCAAACCAATGTATTTGCAAACACAAACAACCAACAAAATAATGAGCTCAATCAATCCAAACCAATCAAACAAATTAGCCCCCTTTAGAGCATTGCAACTAGACTTGCCAATATGAACATTGTAAACATTTAATGTCACAATAAATCAAGCAAGCTATTATCATGCAACAATACATATTGTAAATATTGCTTGAAATTGCCAAACATAGTGAAACAACTCTCCATAAACACTGTGACAACATTTTCAAACAACTCAGTAAAATTGTAAAATCTATCCAATTGTTGTCCAAATGTATTAAATTAGCCAAACACTCTACGAAGTGAAATCTCATAGCCAACACAAGATCTCATTGAGAATTCCCCTTTCAAAATCTCTTTTGTGTATCTTTTGAGGCTTGATCTTGGGTCTTTTATTTGAGATTCCAAGCAAACCTCAACACCTTGCTTTTGGCACGAGGTCGTGTATGTGCACTTTGTCTTACAATGTGCCCATTTTGGTCCATATAGGTTCATTTGCATGAGTGCATACCTAATCTCTGCAAGTGTGAACTTGATCTAAACTAAAACTTGTATATATGATCCAACAAAATGTGGCCACTTGTGAATGTACTCCATAATAATGAAAAATAGGTCTATGGATCAAGAATGTATATTTATGGATTGGTGATAAAGGAAATTGAAATACATGATGTCTTGAGCCAATTTCACACATTTATGTCACTTATAAGTTGATTATTGCATTTAGATACTGTAATCAAATTAAATACAAAACTTAAAGGCAAAGGGCATGGATATGCAATTTTCACTGTTACAATTTAGGACATTCACTAAAGTGGCTCAAATTTCTAAATGTGTAAGGTGCAAATTCATTCTTGAGAGAGCTTAGAGTGCATTTCATAGAGCTCGAAGTGCATGTACACCATCCTATACAATATTTTTGACAAGAAAATTGAGCCACTTTAGGCAATTTTATAACAATTGTTTAGTAATAAGTTGTTTTTTACGAAAAGAAAAGAAAAATTAAGAGGTCAAGTGGTCCTTGGTCTATTGATGAAGTTGAATGACTTACAGAGAGTCCCTCAAGGATCAAGTTTTGTTGAATACAAGGCTCATGATGCTCTTGAGGTTGGGATCGTGCCCAACTAACTTTAACGGAATGATCACCTCTATCCTCGTACACCTATAATCTAAACTCCCACCTCTGAAAAATATTTAAAAAAAAAATTTGTAAACACCTATAGAGAAAAGGGTACATAAAAAGTCACACAAACAGATTGTGAAGAAGATGAAGGTGAAATCTTTACAATTAGATTATTACTAGTGTGGGGGTGTCCTCCATTGTCTTGATGGTCGAGCAGGATTCCTTTCTGCGGGCCCTTCCATGCTGTTTTCCACTGCCGTAATTGACTTTTTGGGTTGCAAAGTGACAAAAGACTTTTGCCGTGGTGTATACGGGATTCCATCTGCGTTCCTTCCACGCTGTTTCCTAGGCAATACACATTCATTCAATTTTCACGCGTTTCGCACTGGATATAATCCCCCTCTTCTACCACGTTTACCGCATCGCTTCCAATTTCCACCCTGCTTTCCTTGAGGTTTTTTTTCATTGTTCTTTTGTCTTCAGTTTAATCCAATTTCATGGCATCTACTTCTGGGCACCCAGAGGTTGAGCTTACCCATGCTTTTGAAGAAGTTGCACCATCTGCATCTACTTCTGGCAGATCCACTATGCCTGTGAAAAAGCTGCCATACGATGTATTTATTAATCATCGTGGCCCTGATGTCAAGCAAACACTTGCGGCCACTCTCTATAATACCTTCACTGGCATGGGATTGAGGGTTTTTCTTGATTCTGAAGAGCTTGAATTGGGGGATTTCTTGCCTAAAGAAATAGAAGATGCAATGCACAGTGCTTCACTCCATATAGCTGTGTTTTCCCAAAATTATGCCCAATCCCCATGGTGCTTAGCAGAGCTTTCATTTATGCTCAAAACGGGCATCCAAATTGTTCCTGTTTTCTACCATGTTCAGCCTGATGATGTCCGCTATGCAAAAGGAGTCTATGCCGATGCATTTTCCCGGCACAAAAAGAAGGGTAGATACAGCTCGGAAAAGCTTCAAGAGTGGAAGAACGCGCTCAACAATGTTTCCTACAATGTCGGCCACATCGTTAATAACAAAGAGTAAGTACTAAATAATTTGTGTCCAATCCTTTTCTTATCAATCATCTTATGCATGAAATCTTTTTATTTCTTAATTTTGGATACACATCATATTAAGCAGTGTTTGGTCTGTTTCGTTTTGCTGTTGTATGTGTTTAGTGATGAGGGGATGCTGCTCAAGAATATTGTTAATTCTGTTTTGAAAGTAATTAAAAATGTGCCTTTCGTTGTTGCTAAACATCCAATTGGTCTAGGTGAAATTGTGGTAAACTTTGAGAGGACAATACTTCAATCTACAGAAAACCATCACAATGTGCAATTTGTGGGAATTTGGGGCATGGGTGGCTCTGGAAAAACCACTCTTGCTAAACAGTTATATAATAATAAATATAGAACTATGGAAAGGTCTAGTTTTTTAGTAGATGTCAGAGATTCTGATTCAAAAAGTTTATTGCATATGAAGCAAAAAAAACTTTTGGAGGACCTCGGTCTTCATGGTTTATCAGTTGAGAATATAGAAGAAGGGAAGGGGATTCTTGCCAGCCGTTTAAGATCTGTTAGGGTGCTCATTGTTCTTGATGATGTAGATAATGTAGACCAATTGGAGGCACTAGTGCCCGAGAAGGATAGTCTTGGAAGGGGTAGCTTGATTATAGTCACTACACGGGAACATGAAGTCCTTCGATGTTGGGGCATCTCGTCCATTTATAAACTGAAAGCACTAGATTCACATCATGCCAAGCAGCTTTTTTGTTGGCATGCATTCATGCAGCCTGATCCACTCCAAGAGTTTGAAGATTTGGTTGAAAAGTTCCTAAAAGTTTGCAATGGATTACCCTTATCTCTAAAGGTTTTTGGAGCACAACTATATAATAGCTCCAAAGATTATTGGGAAGCTCAATTAGATAAGCTATCTAGAATACTACCCAAAGATATCAAGGAGAGGCTAAAAGTAAGTTATGTTGCTCTAGATGATGAAGAGAAACATATATTTTTAGATAGTGCTTGTTTTTTTATTGAAGAGAAGAGAACTTCTGCAATTGCAGCTTGGGATGGATTAGGGTGGAATGGTATGCACAGTTGGGAAAGGCTTCTGAATAAGTGTCTAGTTGAGCTTGATGATGATGACTGCATAAGAATGCATGATCACTTAAGAGATATGGGAAGAGAAATCGCAAGTCAACAGTCACCTTGCCGTCTCTGGTCTCCCCAGCAGATTATTAATGCTGACAATGAAGCTCAGGTAAGATTAATACTTTCTTTGATTGTCTCTAAAGAATGGCATGGCAACCTTCTTTGTCTACTTGTAGTTTTTCGATTCTTGTCTCTATGAACTTCAATTTTTCCACATTTTTTGATTTCGTCATTCTTTTCTATTTAAAAGAGGATTGGCATTCGAGGCATAATGGCCACAAGAGCTGGATCCAGAAGCGAGGTTGAGTTTCCTCGATGTTCCCAAGGTGGAGAGCTTATAGTTAAGACAAGCAGAGGAGATTGTAGCCTCACACCCAATTTGCTTGGTTTAAAGTTTTTTCAGGTCAGAGGAAATTACTATAATCAAATAATTGGTGATAAATTAGGAGAGCTGGTTTGGCTTCGCTGGTTTGACCATGGGCAGAGAAATCTTCGGTCATTGAGTTCAATGAAAAATTTGAGGGTTTTAGAACTCAACGAAGAAGAGGGTGAGGAAGAACACTTAGAAGAACTATGGGAGACTGATAGTGATGTAAGTATTTTCTTTTAATAAGCTCATTTATATTTTTACTTAAATATTTTATTATTATTATTCATTTTCAGTCGATCTCATTGGGAATTTGTTGCAGGGTCCTGTGCAGTTAAGAGAGTTAGTTATTTCGGGATGCTCAAATTTCCAAGGATTTCCAAAGTCAATAGGATGTCTCAGGGATTTGAAAATCCTAGTCTTAAACTCGGGTAGCAGCAAGATGAGGAGCCTGCCGGAAAGCTTTTGCTTTCTCCAATCGCTGGAGCACCTGACGTTATTTCGGTGTCGAAAGCTATCATCACTGCCGAGCAGTTTTGGCGATTTGAGAAACCTGAGGCATCTAGATTTGTCTGGTTGCGGAGAATTGAGGAGCCTGCCGGAAAGCTTTTGCTTTCTCCAATCGCTGGAGCACCTGACGTTATATCGGTGTGGAAAGCTATCATCACTGCCGAGCAGTTTTGGCGATTTGAGAAACCTGAGGCATCTAGATTTGACTACTTGCATAAAATTGAGGAGCCTGCCGGAAAGCTTTTGCTTTCTCCAATCGCTGGAGCACCTGACGTTATATTGGTGTGAAGAGCTATCATCACTGCCGAGCAGTTTTGGCAATTTGAGAAACCTGAGGCATCTATATTTGTCTCGTTGCAGAGAATTGAGGAGCCTGCCGGAAAGCTTTTGCTTTCTCCAATCGCTGGAGCACCTGAGTTTACCTGAGTGTGCAGAGCTATCATCACTGCCGATCAGTTTTGGCGATTTGAGAAACCTGAGGCATCTAGATTTGTCTGGTTGCGGAGAATTGAGGAGCCCGCCGGAAAGCCTTTGCTTTCCCCAATCGCTGGAGCACCTGAGTTTACCTGAGTGTGCAGAGCTATCATCACTGCCGAGCAGTTTTGGCGATTTGAGAAACCCGAGGCATCTACATTTGTCTGGTTGCGGAGAATTGAGGAGCCTGCCGGAAAGCTTTTGCTTTCTCCAATCGCTTGAGCACCTAAGGTTACTTGAGTGTAAAGAGCTATCATCACTGCCGAGCAGTTTTGGCGATTTGAGAAACCTGAGGCATCTAGATTTGACTAATTGCATAAAATTGAGGAGCCTGCCGGAAAGCTTTTGCTTTCTCCAATCGCTGGAGCACCTGAGTTTACCTGAGTGTGCAGAGCTATCATCACTGCCGATCAGTTTTGGCGATTTGAGAAACCTGAGGCATCTAGATTTGTCTGGTTGCGGAGAATTGAGGAGCCTGCCGGAAAGCTTTTGCTTTCTCCAATCGCTGGAGCACCTGACGTTATCTTGGTGTGGAAATCTATCATCACTGCCGATCAGTTTTGGCGATTTGAGAAACCTGAGGCATCTAGATTTGTTTGATTGCGGAGAATTGAGGAGCCTGCCGGAAAGCTTTTGCTTTCTCCAATCGCTGGAGCACCTGACGTTATCTTGGTGTGGAAATCTATCATCACTGCCGATCAGTTTTGGCGATTTGAGAAACCTGAGGCATCTAGATTTGTCTGGGTGCCCCAAGTTGGATGCGCTTCCCAATTTCGCACAATTTGCTTCTCTCCAAGAATTTGAATTGAAAGGTTGCTACGGAGTTGAGAAAATACAAGGTTTGGAACATTGCACATCACTGGAGACGCTGACAGCACATACGAGGTGGGAGGAGGCAGGCACAGAAAGTTTGGAGCGCATGGAAAGATTGAAGAGGCTAGAGCTCATAGCAATCAGCAGATCAGCTGTTGAAGGTTGCATTCCAAGCATGCAGGTAATAATAGTTTGAATAGGAATATAGAATTCTCATTATTTTCAATTGATTTTGTATAGGCTGAATGTTGATGTGCAAAGGATATGCAGAAATGGCCAGAAGATATAACAGTCTGCACTCGGGCAGTCCCTGGGAGTGGCTCACTTATAGACTCCTTCGTCTTTACCAATCTTTCCGTCATTGACTCCATCTCTAACCACAAAATTAGTTACCCCTCACCATCTCTAAAATCGTCCTCCAATGGCCATTGCATCCTGCTATATTTTGTTGTAAATTGTAATTATCCACAATTTAATTTGAAGATATGGGCTGAGAATGGATGCATCGAGGAGTGCACGGTGGAGGAGGGTAAATGGGTATGGTTTGGTGTCTTCACACAACGTTCCGAGTGGCACAACTCAAAGAAGTTCGACATTATGGATTGGCAAGGGGAAGGTGAAGCAGAAGTGGAGAGAGGAATGGTTGTGGTGGGAGAAGAGGAGAGAGTTGCAGAGGCTTTCCGCAGCTTATGGGCGCTTCTGTCAAAGTAATATTGTTTAATAATGTCATCACACCTTAAATATATCAATGTTTACCGTCTTACTAACAATTTTTAGCAGCTGGAATATTGCTTTCTATTCTTGCCGTTTGACATTCTTTAAATGTGGGGCAATGGGCATCCATTACTGATTAGCTTATAAAATTAAATATATAGGCCTTCTTTAATTGCAAAGATAGTCCTTTACTTTTTATTTTTTTAATTATATAAAAACTATATCTGAAAGAGTTTTGTACCTCTGTCTGTTTGTTGCTGTGTATAATTTATGGAATAGGTGTAGACAAATTTTCTTTTAGAGTAAATAAGATTACTTAATAATTATTATATGCTTCGTCTTTACTTAATAATTATTATATGCTTCGTCTTTAAATTATATTTTCTAAATAATTGTATTAATTTTTATATATAATATTTTATAATAAATATTATTTTATATAAATATGGTTTATGAAATTACTAAAAAATTAACTTTATTTTTGTTATCTATTTAAATTTTATAAAATATAAGCAAAGCTTTTATAGATAAAAAATAATAAAAATATAAAGTCAGAGATGAGTTTTTGTGTATTTAGATTTGGAGTTTCTTGACTTTTTGATGCTTTTATGGTAGTTTTTGTGCATTATTGATGAAGTCAAATCACTTTAAATTTCTGCCTTGCTGTATCATAAGTTTTGCAGATGTACTGGCTTACATCATATGAATATATTTATTTGCATTGTGCCAATTGGTATTCTTCTGATGAAGATAAAATTAAAAAAAAATTATATGGCTATTGCATAATGGCCATAGTCTGCTTATTTGTTCATATGCTACATAGTATGAGTGTCATGTTTGTGAGTTCAAGACTATGCATGTGTTTTGCCTTGCTAGAACATAAAAACTTTCTTAATTTGGATCTCAATGATAAAATTTAGGATGTCCATAGAATAGCCAGTGCTGTCAAGGTGGTCTTTTTTTTCTCAGGTGAATGATTTGATGTGCTAGTTGCTTGCTTTGTAAGCTTCATATAGGGGATTATCACATAAAACTGAAAGCCGATGTCTTGACTTAGGATATATAATGAAAGTCCATCAATACAAGCTTCCGTATGATGATTTAGCAGAAATTAACTTTTAGTGATCAACTTAGGCTATTATGTTAGAGGAGTAGTCAGTATTTCCTTAATTCTATAGGAGTTATGTGTTTCTTCAGAATTTACCTTTTAGTTAACGTCTTGTTCACATTGGCAGATTTTGATGCTTAGTATCAAAATCATGTGATGGCTGCAGCTATGCAGAACAAGATCCCTGTACAGAACCTTCAGCAATTCTGTTGCTATGCTGATTGCCTGTGGAGATAGAACTTCCACTCCTATTTTGTCAAAAAGATTCTTAACATACTAGAATTCTTATGCGATTGAATTATACTATTGTCCCTTTAAAACTATACTAAAAGAACAAGATTATGCTTATAATTATGATGCCTAAGTGCTGAAATTTATGGTAGTGTTGCATAGAATGAAAATTAAGTAGTAAATGACTGAAATGAACACGAAAAAGAGAACTGATACAAGATTTTACTGTGGAGAAACTCAACGTAGGAAAGGACGAGGTATGTCAAGGGATATCAAAAGCATATGTCAACATTTTGCCCCCAATCTTTGTCAAGATCAAAAGAGGAAGGGAGGATGAATGGATGCAATGTGATAGATATGTATATGGAAATAGTATGATAGTTTGGAAAAGGGTGAGACAAGGTGCCCCCAAGTGTAAGTGACATAGAAGATTGACCTACACATGATGCCTGTTTACCAAGTTTTCATCATTGGATGAAAGGATTTCTCTTTACTTTTTTTTTTTTGACTTTTTGATGGGAAAGGGGGGATATGGATGGGTGGGACTCAAGTGTCTAGTTCCATGTAATGTTATAGTCCCATTAGAGAAGGATGTCATCACAAATGGACCATGTCAAGTCATTATGCTCAAGATGTTGGTAGGGTGATTGCATGAAAGTGAGATGGATAAGGTAGATAGTGGATTATGATGTGGAGTATGGAGGGATGAAAGTGGATTATGATGTGGGTTATGTAGGGGTGAAAGTGGATTATGATGTGGATTATGGAGGGATGAAAGTGGATTATGATGTGGATTATAATGGACTTATGCAAAAGCATGGACCATAGGAAGGTGATGGGGGAGATATGTAGGATAATAAGTGAATGATGGAGCGATGGAGGTATGGAAAGGAATCATGACCAATGGCTACACACACTGTGTTAAACATGGAAGATTTTGATTGGATGGTGGTGTAGGAAGCAATGGTGATGTTTGCTTGGGAGATGGATGATTTAGGACTTTTGGAACCCACATAGACTTAGTATTTTTATTACTTTTATTTTGCTTGTGGAATGGAGGAATTGGAGATTTTTGAGTGGAATGAAGAGTTTGGATGGAAGTGGATGGTTGGGATTTGTGAGATGTTGAAGAGGATGCCTCATTTGAATTAATTGCTTTTTGCTTAGGTACCCATACCATTTTAGTTTTGGACTTTTGTTTTGGAGGTATGGTCTTGGATTGCTTTTTGGATGTACTTGGCTTTGACATTTTGCAATTGTATCCTAAGGCATGAAGACCTTTAGAATTTTTGGATTTATGGGTAAAGGTATCCATATTTTTATTTAGGAATCCCATGGGTTTGGTGGAATAAGTGGAATGAGTAAAAGCTTCATGTTTAAACAATGTGTGCATTGGTTGGCCATGATTTGGATTCTTAGGGTGTTTATGTGTAAATGGATAAAGGGATTGTATGATAGGGATATTAGGTGTGGGGAGTAATGGTGTTAAGGTGGATGGAGGGATACTAGGACTTGGAAGGAGTGAAGGTAAAGTGGATGGTGGAAGGTGAATGATCACATGCTTTTGACATTTGTAGGATGAGGGAGGTGGAATGGCAACATATGTTTTAGGAATATGATGGGGTTTATGATGGAAAGAAGTGGATTTAGGAAGTGTGGAGGAAGTACCAACATCGTTAGATTGTTGACCTTGGGGTGTGTATCCAAGGCCAAATGAGCGAGGAGGGACCTTGACATGGATTGGCTCAAAAATGCCTTGTTCATGTAGGCCTAAACCTTTGCCTTGGTAGTTCATGTTTTGGATCATGCAATTGACTATAGGACTAGGTGTAGTTTGGACACTAGACTTGAGTTGATTATTGGATGGAGAAGGTAAAGTGGATAATGGTTGTTGGTGTTCTAAGGAGGAACACTCATGATGTGGATATACTAGTAGGATATGGTGGATTTGAAATGGGATAAATGGTGGATGTGGAAGGATCATTAGGATCTTTCTTATGTTCATTGGGATCAAAATTATTTGTTTGATCTTCTATGTTTGCTTTAGAGGCACATGTCTAATCATGACAAGTGGAAGGTGTAGGATCATGGATTGGGCTAGATGGAGGATGACTAGGAGTAATTTGGATGTCTTGCTCACGGATGGGTATGGAAGGAAGGATAGGTGGAATGATAACCTCTTGATCATGGATTCCATAAATGTTAGCTAAGAGGATCATCATGTTTTTCATGATCATAGATAGAACGTTGATCACAAATGTGAGCATAAATAAGATTAATTGGGCTATGGATGGGATAAACTTGCTCACAAATAGGGTCATGATCATAAACAATACCTGGATCATATACAAGATGTAGGTCATGAATGGGTGGAACTTAGATATGTTTTGATATTGATTTAGTTGTGGGCTTGATGTTTCCATGTGTATTTGATTATACTCTTGACATACCTCTTGATTTTCTTGCGAGAAAGGGATGACTCTTGGATGGGCTCTTGGTCAACAATGTTAGGGCATGATGGCTCTTGATGTGTACTTATGAAAGGAGACTCTTCAATAAGCTTGATAGGCTCATGGATAGGCTTGACATGTTCTTGAGAGTCATTAACATGAGGGCATGATGGTTCTTGACTTGGACTTGGAGTTGAAGATTCCTCAATAAGCTTGATGGCTTGTAGATCACATGATGGATTTGAATGACTAGACAAGGTGTTGAGAGGTTCATTGATAGGGTCATGAGTGGATGTTGGGTCACATGGTGGGGTTAAGATAGGACAAGTAGGCTCATGAAGTGGTACTTGAGTGGATGATGATGGAGAATTCTCATAAGATGTTTGCTCTAGATTGGTGTTTCCCTTGTCAAAGGTCATTAGGTCTTGCATAGGTGGATTTAGGTCTATCAAGGGTGCTTCTTGTGAGGACACTTGGTTTGCTTGTAGATGGGTTTGATGATGAGGTGGCATGATAGGAGTAATAGGTGAAAGGTTTGGTGAGGTGGATTGTTGTGGAGTTTAGTTGATGTTAGAAATTTGTTGAGAAAGTAATTGTGATATGAGGGTAATGGAGTTAATATCATTGGATGGTATGCTTATGGAAGCACTTTTGTTTGTGATCTTGTTAGGAATAGTGAAGGTGATTCATGGTATGGATGTGGTGGCATTAGTGTTTGTGGGAGTAGTGGAAAGTGGAGTGGCCCCAAGTCGAATGAGATAATCCATAAACCTAATAGGATCTAATTCAAGGACTCTATACGCTATATCCATATGGTTGGCATCTTGCATGAAATTGATAACCTCTTGGTCAAGTGTGGGTATTGCATTGGGTTATGGTGGCGTTTGAAGTGAGTTTGATGTGGCATGGATTTTATATGGAGGTGGAGGATTATGTGCTTGTTGGGCTTGTGATTGGATGTGGGATCATTGATATTGGCCTAGGACTTAATGTTGTGGTGACTCAAGGTCTTCATCCTTTCTATATAACCACCTAGGTTGATCAAGGGTTCTTTTGTTGCCATAAGAATAATTCTCATAGGTTTTGTTTACAAATGCCATGTCCATGTTTACAAGTGTTTAGATGTAGAGTGATTTGGATGAAGATTTGATGATTGGATGATGTGTGATGACTAGGATGATGACTAGGATGATTAGGATGATGTCTTGGATATGATTAGCATTTTGTTTAGGATGGAGGTGAGTTAAAATGAATTTATGAATTGGTTGATTAGGATTGGATGATGTGGATGAGGTGATCTAAGATATGTGTTATGACAATTTAGATGAAGATGATGTGGCAAGTGTTTCTTTGAAGTTTGATTAGGGGCAATATAAAACACAAGATTTCACAAGCAAATGAATGAACATACACACCAATCAAGATGATGAATTTGCCTTTTAAGGTTTAAATGTTATGATTAAGCACACACTTGAAGACACAACAACAAGCCTAATGTCTAGTTTGAAATAGGGTATGGCCAATTAGGTCTTGGGCAATGTTTACACGAGGTTGACTAGGAATTTGAAAGTGAAATCCTGCCACATAGCCGGGAGAAAGGGGTAATGCACCCTTCACCTTCACTTCCCAAAGGTATAAAGTTCTTTGGGTCTTATCCAAGAATGACAAGATTCCAACTCCCAATGAGGGCGTCTTTCGATTTAGCCTCGATTGAGGTCATCCCTTGGAGTGGTGTGTCTCCAAGCAGGCCTCCTAAGAAGGATAAACAAAAGTGAACCAAGTGAGGTGTTTTTGATCTCCAAGATCACCTTGTGGTGTGAGGAGAGAACATACACACACACACACACTTGTAAATTACCCTTAAGAAATTGAAATGTGAGGTGTGAATATGAATGGATAAGAGGTGTTTTTGATTCTCAAGATCGCACGAAGCACATGAGAAGAGCATAAGCACCCCTAATCACAATCAAATTCACCAAACAGTTCAAACACTGGTTCTTTTTATACCCAAGTCAAAATGTGAATGAGAAGACACTTGTTGATTTTATGCCCAATTTGATGTGTGAATGCAAGCAAGTTGTTCGTTTTAAGCCCAAATCAAAATGTGTGATGCAAACAAGATTAAGAGATGAAATATGAAACAAATACACCTAATTAATTTGTTGTCCAAGCTATTGTAGATGCTGATGTGAATGTTGCTCCAACTCTTTGAGGTCACCTACAAGCCACCAAATAAAAAATGAGCAAGTGAAAGTGCCTAGGGATCCGTTATGTGAAAATTGAGAATCTGATGAAAATAGACTAATACAACAAAATAAGTTACATGAATAGATTCTATGCAAAATTTTATGCAATTTAAAAAAAATTCGTGAAAATTGGATTAAAAACACAAGAGATATGCTAGTTTGAAGTTTACAAAGAAGCTAAACTTTGACTATGAAAAAACTAGTCAAAATGGAACTTTCACTTGATCTGGTCTTCACCACTACATAGTTCGCTCTCCCAGCTTTCTAATGAATCCAATTTTGCATGACTTCGACCTATTTTACCCAAGTTATGATAAAAATAAAAAAATGCCCCTATTTGGGCATGTGAAAGCAAATGGAACCCTGACTGTTAGAAAGTTAACCGCTAGTTGCTTAATAAAAGTAGTCACATTCACTATTTGATCATTGGCAGTTAAGGGTATAGCTAGCGATTAATGCTAGATTGGCCCCTGGTCTTCAATATGACTAGGGGCTGAATAGATGCAAAAAAAATAAGAGAAGAAAATGAAACAAAAGCTACAAATTATGTGTTAAATGTTGATCACTTTAATCTTAAACATTAAAACTTTTACATAACCTAAAATCTAAATGGTAAATATCAAATATTTAATCACTGGCTGTTATTTTGACTGCTAATTGCTATGTTAAGATCAGTTAGGCTTTTGGTTTCATCACCTGCGTTAGGGTTTTTTAATGGGCAGAGGGGCACACAAGAGTGGTGACGGGGGTTTGAGCGGGTGGCGACAGAAGAAAGTTGCCACTAGAGGTGGTGATTGGGTGGTGGGTGTGGGGAAGAGGGGTGACAGATTCAACGAAGCTCAGGTAGAGATCGGAAAGGGGGTGGTTTAGCAGTGGTGATGGTCTGCAGAGGAAGCAACACTTTGAGGAGGCGGCGACAGATGATATGAGTGGCGACAATCACCCAAGGGTAGCGACCAGCATGAGGAGCAGGTGTTGCTTACTGGTGGTGACAAAGGTTTTACAAAAGATGATTTAAGATCTGAGGATCGACAATGAACAAAGAGGAGACGAAAATAAATTTTTGAATCCTCAGTCGATGGTACAAACATGTAGCGAATTAGATGCAATGAGAGTCAAAGTAACTACAGGGACCTGTGAAAGTGGCAGCAACTGTGTTAGGGTTTATAGTCGACAACAATGATGACCAAATGAACACTGGCAGAAGGAAGTTCTATTGACTGGTAAACATTGACAGAGGCGCCGCTTATGAATAATGACCGAGAGATGATCGGCAACGACAAGGTCTTACTGTAGTTTTCATGTGATTTTAGTAGACTATCAGTGAGTGGTGGTCAGGAGAGATGAAATTGACAGGAATGTGAGCAACAAGGGTTGGCGATCAGCGGGGTTGGCAAGGACGATGAGAAATCGACTAGGGTTTTCCTGTAATCGCCATGAAACCTATGAAGATAAACCTTAAACCAACAATAGACCTACACAACTGAACATAGACCTGAATTAGATTTAGCAGATACAAGGGGGGTTCTATGGGTCCGTATGGTATGGATCTGTACTGTACGGATTCATAGGCCCCTAACAAAGTTTCAAAATTTTTTATAAGCAAAATAGGACAAATTTTATATGGTTCTTAGGGTTTTGAGGTGTTCTGAACTTAATGGCGCAGGAAAAATCAAGATAAGAGGCCTCCTGCAAAAGTTAACCACCAAAACTAGATAAAAATGATGTTCAAAATGCAAATTTGAACACACAAACCTGCAAAAATGAGGGTTACAATCGCAGGTGTGCCAAAATGTATACTAAAAAATTGGATTGTTGAAATAATGAAGCAAAGACATACATTACCCAAACCCAAACCTTCAATACACCTCGAATGATATGCGTAAGATGACGACTTGATTGATACCTACAAGATGATGGATGCAATATGAAGAAAGATGCAAGATGAAGATGGAAATGGATGCAAAGGAGAGATTGATGGATATGGTTGAATGTTGGTTGCTCAAGATTTTGACAGCATAATGGTATGAAATTAGATTGCATCCCCCTAATGGCTTAGAGGAGGCTAGGTTTATAGGAAAGACCTAGTTAGAATGGATGGACAAGATCGATTAGGGTTTGGATGATATGTGTAGAGGAAAACGAATGTGTTGTAGACTTAACTAATTCAAGGGAAACCTATCTGAATAGTCCACTCTATCACTATGCATTCCTACATTGAATTATTGACCAAGGGGCTTAAGATTATGATGGTACTTGCAAAGTATATGCCTTCAGGGCTCATATGGTTCCTAAATCATTCTATCTTAACTTTAAACAAACCAATCTACCTTGCTAGAATTGACAAAATTACAAAATAGTGAAAACAATTATAAATCCTAGTTGCTACAGGTACCTACAGTAAGGTCTGTAGATAACTATTACAATAGTGAAACTGTAGAATTAACTTAATGAATTGATAAGAATGAAATGACTAATTGCTGGCCTCTGGAGGATTTGTAAACACACTAATATGCATTTATTCATGAAATATATCTATTTGATCAAAACATAATACTAACTTGAATTCAAATTACAATTAACATAAACCTAATAAACCAACAATAACTGAAATGAAATAAACAAGGAGAGAATCAGTACCTTGAGTGGCCAGCTCAAGAGACTGTCTTCCTTAACTGAAACCAAATCTAACCCAGATTCTACTTATCTTTGTAACACATATCAAAGCTTAACTTATTCCATGCACAGAATCAACTCATATCAAATTGTTCAACAATGAAATCTTTTCTGTCATATCCAAATTGTATTCCATAAATGTAACATGCTTGAGTCTTTACACATAGAAAAGGAAATGATAACTAAACTCTCAACAACTTGACTCTGCTACCTTATATATCTCATCTTCCCCTTACTATATAAAAATGGAGAGAGAGCCTTATTTATTAATTAACTGACTCTGATCATTTACTGCGCCTAGATACTAGGTCATGGAGTCAAGATCACATTCTTATTCTAATTGACTATAAGAAGAGGAATTCAAATCAAATTAGAAGTCTGATGCATGAACAACGTCCATAATCATATTTGAAACAAATCCACTCCTTAATTTATTACTATCCATGATGCTCCATAATTGTCTTCAGCTGTCTCTGCATTCTTAGTGTTAAAACTCATACTTCTATTAACTCCTTTGTCTGCAACTTGCTACAAATGCTCGATCTCATCATGACACGCCAATTTTGCACATAGAATTAGTTCCCAAAGCATATACCACAAGCATTCTCCGTGACTAGCCATAAAACATCTCATTTATACTTTTATACATATCTATATCTAATTCATTCATTAGATAATATGATCATCACATTCCATATTAATATTATAAGTTCAGGTCTTAGAAGTATAAAGAAGGTCAACATGTCATAGTGTAAACATGGATGAATGTCTTAAAGGATGCTATGAAATAAGTCTTTGAAGTATAAAAAGTAGCATAAAATAGACTAATTTTGCAGCCCATCATTCCCCCCAACTAACCTTTTGCTTTCCCTCAAGAAAAATTACTCAAATAGATACCTGGGAGAATGAATTATAATGTAAAACTATTTTCCTCAAGTCCATAATTACCCTGACACCCTCACCCTGTTTCAAATAGAACCCATTGTAGCATGAAAGCCTTTGTAATCTGATAGTTTCTACAGTCCTGCATTCCTCTCCCTTTTCTCCTATCCAGTATGGAACTAGATATAAGAGTAGAGGTGGATGGTAGGTAAGAGGCAACCATACCACACCTTTATTCTCTAAAATTTGAATGTACCTATGTAATCTTTCAGACATGTTCATAAAGTTATGTAAGGAATGAGGTTCTTTCTATTGAAGAGTAGGTGTCAAACTGATCGATCTATTTTGCACATATCTAACACAACCTTGTAACATGGATCCCATCATTATCTGTATCCTTCTATGATCCCTTATTCTTAAGTGCATAATGATTTTGCCTGGGCCCTTATGAGAGAGAAGTTTGAACCATTTTGTAAGGATATCTTCAAGGTTAAGTGCCTCTTTTCTGATTGGTAGTGATACCTTCTTCTCATATTCTTCATACCTATCCATTAATTGTCCTCTCAAGTTTTCATTATTTAGGTATGATACTACTCCTCTCAGCTATAAATCTCCAACATTTATGGAGGGATTCCATTATGTATCTTCCTCCATCAGGTAGTTGTGCAAACAGAACTCACATAGCTGATCTTGTTGTTCTAGTCTGACCTCTTGAAAATAACTAAAGAAATTGTGTCTAGACTACATAGCCAGTTGGTCACTAAGAAATCTTTTGAATTCAAAACTAAGAAATTTCTCCTTTAAAAATAATGCATAAACCCTTGAAGGTGGTCTGCATTCAATGATTTCCATGGCCCTGTCAATTATGCTTGCCATCTTTGCCTCTAATTTCTTAATTTCAAGATTCTGGTTCTCAATTATTTCATTAAAATTTTTCCTTTCTTTATCCCAATTCTCTATGACTTGTTTTGACCTATGAGTGACTTTCAGCAACTCAAAACCCAATGAAACAGAAGTATGGAATGTTGGAGTTCTTACCTCAGGAAATGATGGAGGGGGTTCCTTCTCCTCATCTGAGCTGATCTTGATAACAACCAATTGTGCTAACAAGTCCAATTTAGACCCTTGATTCTGTGTCTAAATCCTATCCTCTAATTCTTGTATCCTCTTTTCTTTTTCTGTCTCCTTCTCTTCATACCTCTTTACCTAATCCTCCAGGGTTTTGATTCTATTCAATGCCTCCTGAAGTTATTTCCAAAGGTCTCTTTCTTCTAACAATTCATTTCTTTGCTCAAAATTGACATCACTACTATCATTGTTATCAGAAGCATTAAAAATTTCTTTAACAGGGCTACCAGGGGTTTCTTTTCTCATCTTTTTGGCAATAAATGCGTCTTCTGAGTCAGAGTAAGAAGAAGAAACATACCTTTTCTTCTTTGAAGAAACATTCACATCATCCTTATTTGCAGAGATATCATCTTCAAGTATATCAATAGGAACATTCCCATGAGAATTTCCTCTTTCCTCAGAATCTTGTCCCTGCTCAACAATCTTTTCTTTAGCCGTTTGTTTCCTCAATTTGCTTGATCTCCTCAGGGTAGTGGTTTCTTGTTCAACAGCCCTTTTTATCTACTTTTTACCTTTCCCCTTCTGTTTCTCCTTTGCTTCCCCTGCATTGTCATTTTTTTCTTTCATTTTCCTTTTTGTCTTTTCTATGTTGATATCCTTTCTTGCTTACAAGTTTTAGGGTCACATGTTTAGGAGGAAAGAATGAAGGTTCCCTTGTTTCTTCAGGTCTATTTTCAAGGAGATTTTCCTCCTTCGGCTCTTCATGAATAGGTTCATCTTCAGGTTCAGCATTATATGGGGGTTCTTCTTCCTCCTCATGAGGTTGCTCCAATAAGGTGGAAATATCAACACAATCCTTAAAGGCCCCCCAATCAATTTATGGGTATTGTATCTGCAAAATCCTCTTAACCAGTAATGCAATTAGACAATGATGAGACATTGAAGTATCTGCTAGCTTCTTTTGGTATTCTGAAGGCATTCTCTTTAGGAAGTTGTACAGGTAGTTCAGAACATTCACCAATTTCTCATGACGAAGATGGTTTAACAATTTAAAGTGCACAGTGTACAGCATATTATACCTCCCATCACAAGTGATATACTTGATAATGTAGGTAGCACATTTGCCCTAGAAAAATGGCAGAGATAGGTGTTTTGTACCTTGAGTTGTTAAGTCTAAATGCTCGCCTTGCTCGTAAAATTCTTCTTTGGCAGTGGCTGCATCATCTTGGGCTGGGTATTCTGACCTGGTGCATGGCAGTCCAATCACTTGGGCTATAGCTACCTTAGAAGCATCAACCATTAACCCTTTAACTACTACTTCATTACTTTGCAATGTAATTGCAAATTCTACGACTATATCATTGTCATACTCTATCAATTTTAAGAAGTACTCGAGCCATCCTACTCTGGGGAAGAGTAGTAAAAATAGCACATCTTCAAGAATCTCCTTGTGCACAGATGGCTCTCTCCTTACTAAGTCACCTCCCATGTCTATAATCCTCTGTATAATTCCACTTCACCACCTTGTTAGACTTAACCCCTATTCATATCTCTCTGCTATTCCTCTTATTGCTCAGGGTTAACTCAATTTGACTTAAGCAAAGATATTAGGAAGGTAACTCTTACTGGTTATTTACACAGTACACAGGGATGACAACTCATTTGAAAACCAGTCAAAAAATCAAGAATGAAAACCCTTCCCCCCAACTGAACATGAAGTGACCTCACTCACGTGGCAAAGGAAGTGGTAGGAAGTTGCACTTATTAACTGGAATATTTTGAAATATTATCACATGCATGAAGTAAATAGGGATAATGATAAATGCATAAAAAAAGAAATTTAATGGCGATCATGAAAAGTTACCTTTGGGACAATGCCTCAGAAAGAAATGTGGGAGCATTTTTTTGAAAGGAGATATTGTGTACGATGCAATTAAATTGCCAGAACTGTAAGCTCATGCATATAGCTGAATGGTGAGGTGGCACGTCAGCATGTGTGATTTGATTGAATTGCTTGAAATTTGGCACATGAGGTACAAGCATGGTGATGAAGCAAGGTGTAGTGTACAGATTGAATGGATTGGCAGTGCATTGCATTAAAGACATCTGCAGTTGCTACAGGTGCTTACAACATTGTTCCAAAGTGCAAATTATGATAGTGATCAGAACAGGTGCAGAATTAATAGGTCCCAACTGAAAGTGGTAAATAGGTCCCAACTGAAGGTTGTAAACAAGTTCCAGCTGAAAGTGGTAAACAGGTCCCAGCTGAAAGTTGTAAATATCATGGTAAATGTGTTGTGTGTACATGTGTTTGGAAAGAAAAATAAATTATGCCTCAGCTACAGGGGTTGAGTATTCCAACTCAACCTCTGCATCACTAGTTAGGCCGTGTGGATCATCCTCTGACATTGTATCAACTGGTGTCATAGTATCCTCATCAAGAGTGTTAGAAGCACCATATGCAGTAGCTAAGGAAACAATGAAGTCTTCCTTCTGTAATGGCTTCTTATACAACTTTAGCCTATGTCCATTTACCAAGAGTGAAAATCAGACCTCATCTATAGTTTGCAACTGAACTACTCCATTTGGAAAAACTTGCATGATTTCCTATGGTCCAAGCCACCTGGATTGGAGCTTGCCCTTGAGTCCTTATACCTGGAGTCATATAAAAGTGCCTGTATACACCTAAAAATGGCATGACTCTGTCTAAATAAATATTTTTAAAATATATTTATTTCATCTTAATATTCCTCTATCAATAAATAAATAAATCAATTTATTTATTTGATTCATTTTCCTCCCATTAATTGAATAAATTATATTTATTTAATTAATTTCATCAATATCAATCTTATTCTTCTAAACAATTAAATAATTTTAATTATTTAATTAAAATCATTCATTCTCCCTAATTTAAATAAAATACAAATTTATTTAAATTAAATCTTAGTCTCCAAAAATAAAATACAATTAAATATTTTATTTATTCTTCTAAATATTGCACAAACAATTAAATAAATTTATTTATTTAATTTGCTTTATTATCTTCTAAAAATCTTCCAAATCTTCTAAAAATAAATCTTCCTTGTCATGCAAAAGTAAAAGCTGATTTAACTTGAGGAGTTGTAGGGGGGTTTTTTGAAGCTTTCGGGGTGGTGGTGGTGGGTTTTTTTCTTTTCTGGAGGCCTTCTTGCTGCCGTTTGGGTGGCTTGTGGTTGGAAGGGATTTGATCCTTCCCTTGGGGTTTTGTCTTTTTCCATTTCTTGCAAACGTGTCCTGGGGGTTTGCATGCCTGCTGGGGTTCTTGTTTTTTGCTATGCAGGGTGGGGAAACATCTGGGGCTAGCCCCAAATTGGATTTCCGATCAGCAATTGGTTCGAAGCCTCCAATGCATGGAGTGAATGTTTTTGATAATACGCTGTTTTCTTCAGAAATGGAGATGAATGATCTAGGATCGGTTAGTGGTTCCCGAATAACAAAGATTAATGGGTGTTTGGAAAGATGCAAAGAGACACCGAAGTTGATTATCCCGATGGAAATGCTTGCAGATGATATTGAATACTATTCAAGGCACTCTTTTTATTGCAAGTTCATGGGTTTGAGAGTCTCGCTGCAATTTTTGGAATCTTGGGCTCAGCGGACTTGGATGCCAGAGGGGGAGATGGAGATTAGGCTCCTTGCAAACAACTTTTTTATGGTCTCTTTTGATTGCATGGCAGATCGGAATAAAGTCTTCAAGGGCGGCCCCTATTTTTATAACCAGGTGGGTTTGTTTATCAAGCCATGGCATGCTGGCTTCAACCTGACTGAGGCACTACCAAGTCAGATCCCAGTTTGGGTTCAGTTGCCGTGGTTTCCAGTGGAGTGTTGGCGGGATGACGTGTTGCATTTGGTGGCTTCAATGCTCGGTAAACCTGTTGGGTCTTCACAACAGACGCAGTATAAAAAGGTAATGACTTTTGCTCGTATCTGTGTAGAAATTGATTTAAGCAAGCCACTACCAGATTCTATTGAAGTGAGTGCTGGATCATATACTTGGGTGCAACAACTAGATTACGAAACCCTACCTTTTCGGTGTCGTCTTTGTCATGAATATGGTCACTTACAGCGTAGGTGCCGTAGGGCTAAGCCTGTGGTGCCCCAACCTTCTCAGCCTTCTCGTAATCCACCTAGGGATGATATTGGTAAGGAGCCTATTCTGGGTGATGGTAATGGAGATGATGGCTATGTCCCTGTCAAGGCTCGAAATAGGAATCGGGGCCAGAAGCGGACCTTGAGGGAGAGGCAGGTTGATGAGACTTTTAATAGGTTTGAGGTGTTGGATGATCTCAGCCAGGGGGAAGTGAATCTGGGGTTGCTGAACTTGGATCAGGAAACTTTGGGTACAGGACAGGATGGACCACCATTGGAGGCCATGCAGGTTGTGCAAGAGATTGGGGTTGGGGAGATGGATACGGATCAACAATTGATTGTCCAGACTGAACAAGAATCTTCTATTGGAGCTTCGAAGAGTGGTGGAGGTGGTTCCCCATTACCCCTGAAAGGAGGCAAGAATGTGGGGAAGAGCTCTTTGGCCTCCCCTCTTTTGGGTATTCAGCAAATTGAACTGAAGAAAGGGATTAGTGATAGGACTTCCAAGTTGGGAAGGAAGAAGGATATGGAGAAGATTAAATTAACTGGGGAAACTTTGGTGGAGTCAGGGTCAGTCAAGACTCTAGATTCACATTTTTCATGCCCCCAGAAATGATTGTTCTCTCATGGAATGTAAGGGGCTTGAACAGTGGCCCTCGACAAAAAGCTGTTTGTGATTTGGTTCGGAATCATTCTCCGGATGTTCTTTTTCTTCAGGAGACTAAATTATCTGTAGATAATATGTTGGCCATGGCTCCTAAGTTGTGGAAATATGGTGAATGCCAGTGTATGGGGGCTCTTGGTGCTTCTGGAGGGGTGGCTTGTTTTTGGAACCCTCGGAAGATTTTCCCTCTCTGGTGGATGTCCTCTAGATCCTCTATATCCCTAGTCGCCTCTTGGTATGAGACTGGTGAGTGTATTCTCCTCTCTAATGTGTATGCTCCTGTTGAGTTTCCAGGTAAACAACTTCTTTGGTCCCATCTTCGTTTTGTTCGTAGCTTAGCTCCTTACCATCCATGGGTTGTGGCTGGCGATTTTAATGCTATTGTGGAGTTGTCTGAGAAAAGAGGTGGTATTCCTAGGTTGGAGCCTTCTGCTCTGTTATTCAGAGATAGCATTTCTGAATTAAATCTTATTGATGTTCTGCCAAGTAATGGTTGCTTCACTTGGAATAATAGGCGAATTGGTGAGAGTTGTGTTGCTGAGAGGCTTGATCGATTCTTGGTTTGCTGTTATTGGGTTGGAGACTTATGGTCCACTCGATCTGAAATTCTTGATTGGAGAGGCTCTGATCATTGGCCTATTAAGCTTAGCATTATCTTTGCTCAGAGGCCTCGTTCTCCCTCATTCAAGTTCCAGATTATGTGGTTACGAGATCCTACTCTTCATGAACTTGTGGCTGAGTGGGGGCGGATTGGTAGACCACCTTTTGGTACGGCAATGTACACATTCTCCAAGCTTCTTCAGTTTGTCAAATATCAGCTTAAAAGGTGGAATCGGCGATGTTTTGGTAATATCTTTCATGCTAAGGTTGCTGCCCAGGAGGAGTTGAATAATATTACGCAGTTGATTCGTGAGAATGGGGCCTCTGAGGATCTTCTAAGGGAGGAGGCTAAGACTTTGAAAGTGGTTGAGGAATTTGAATTGCGGGAAGAAATCTATTGGAAGCAAAAGGCCCAGGTTGAATGGTTACAGGAAGGTGATAAAAACACCGCCTTCTTCTTCAATTCTGTGAAGGACAGGAGGTATGGTAATTCCATTCCTTTTTTGGTGAATGATAGGGGTGAACGTCTTGCCTCGTTTCAGGAAATCTCTGCTGAGGCATCTCAGTATTTTGCTACTTTATTTAGGGAGGATTCTCGAGGGGGCTCTGTTGAGGAAGCACAGGTTCTTTCTTGTATTCCTCAGTTGGTCTCCAGGGAGGCAAATGAGTATCTGATGAAAGATATCTCTCTTGATGAGCTGGAGGGGATTGTGTTTCAGATGAAGAAGGGTAAAGCTCCTGGTCCCGATGGTTTCCCAATTGAATTTTTTCAGGAATTATGGGATATCATAAAGTTGGATCTTCTGGCAGTTGCCCTTGAGTCCAGAGGAATAAGCAGATGCTTCGTGCTCTGAATTCCACCTTCCTTGCTCTCATACCCAAGTGTGAAGGGGCTGATAGGTTATCTCAGTTCTGGCCTATCTCTCTTTGCAATGTGGCTTACAAAATCATTTCTAAGTTATTGGCTGAGAGATTGAAGAAGTGGCTTAAAGTGCTGATTTCAGAGGAACAGAGTGGATTTGTGGCGGGTCGACAGATTCTTGACGGGGTTGTCATTGCTACGGAGACCATCCACTCCATGGACAACTCCCATGAGAAGGCTATGTTCATTAAGCTAGATATGGCTAAGGCTTATGACAGGGTTAGATGGTCTTTTTTGCAGAAGATCCTTGTTTCTTTTAGCTTTGGTGAGGAGTGGATCCAATGGGTCATGAGCTGTGTCACGTCTGTTTCCTTCTCAGTTTTGATAAATGGAGATCATTCTGAACTTTTTTGTGCCTCAAGGGGCTTGCGCCAAGGGGATCCTCTTTCTCCGTATCTTTTTCTGCTTCTTGTGGAAGGCCTTGGACGTTTGTTGAAAAGAAGGGTGGAGCTTGGCACCATTCAGGGTTGGCGATGGGGTGGAGACTTGCCTCCGCAATCTCATTTACAGTTTGTTGATGATACTGCCTTGACGGGGATGGCTACTGTTAGGGAAGCTACTAATTTGAGGCAGGTGTTGGACATATATCTTGTTGCTTCAGGACAATTGATTAATGAGGAGAAGTCATCCATATTCTTCTTCAATACGCCGACTCCCATTCAGAGAAGAATTGCTAATATCTTGAGGTTTCAGATAGGGGTTCTCCCTTTGACGTATCTGGGTTTCCCAATTTCTATTCGCCCTCTTCCCAAGGGTTCTTGGCAGAATATTATTGATAAGCTCCATGCAAAAGTTAATCATTGGACCCACAGATGGTTGTCTTTTGCGGGGCGGGTTCAGCTTCTCAAGTCGGTGGTGCAGGCTCTCCCTACCTACCGATGTATGCTTCAGGTGGCTCCAATGGGTTTTCTAAGGGAGTTGGATTCTCTTGCGAGGCAGTTCTTATGGGCGGGAAGTTTGTCATCCTCCAAGTGGAGCCTGGTCAGGTGGGATGTTGTGTGTAGCCCAAAGCAATTTGGTGGTCTTGGTCTTCGACAGTCTGTGTTATCTGGAGTGGCTGTGGCTGCTAAGCTATTTTGGAGATGGTGTGTGGAACTGGATCAGCCATGGGCCAGGATTTTATCTCATAAGTATTTCCCAGGGATTCCATGGCAGGATCTCCCTCGTTACCCTCTTGAGGGGAAAGGTTCAGTGATTTGGAATACTCTTCAAAAGGGTGCTAAGCTTATCAAGGAAGGTTTATTTTGGATTTGTAGACGGGGAATTGAAGCTCTCTTCTGGTCGGATTCTTGGGATGGATTCCCTCCACTTACTTCTCAGTTCCCCAACCTTCTTCCTTTGTGCCAAAGATTTCTCGAGGCTGGCTGGGCTAGGGTGAGTGACTTCAAGTCTGTTGCTTCTTTTGGTCAGTTGGAGGTAGCTCATTGGAAGGATCCCGCAGTGTGGCCAGATTTGGGACTTGTGGAAGATAGTGCTGAGCTTCACAAGATTCTTCATAGTAGGAGTTGTAGTTCTCTTCTGGAAGAGGATATTCTTGCTTGGACCCATAATCCTAAGGGGGTTTACTCTGTTGCTTCTGGTTATCAGGTGTTATTGGCTCAGAAGCTAATTGGGGTAGAGGTTCACTGGTGGAAAAGGGTGTGGAATAAACTCTCGTGGCCTAAATGCAATTGCTTTGTTTGGACTTTGGCTTGGAATAGGTGTTTGACTTGGGATAACATTCGTAAATGGGGATTTCAAGGACCTTCAATTTGTGTTTTGTGTGGGGGAGCAGAAGAGGATTCTTCGCATTTGTTCTTCCGGTGCCCCTTTGTTGTGCAGCTTTGGCATTGGTGGTGGGAGGTATGGAAGCTTCCTTGTATTCATGCGTGCTCTTTGGTTGAATTCTGGGATAGTATGGGAAGACCTCCTTCTATGGCTTCCTTTTTGCAGGAAGTTTGGTTCGTGGGTCCTACCTTTCTGCTTTGGCAGATTTGGCTAGAGCGGAACCGCCGAATTTTTCGTGACCAGAAGTTGGTGGGTCGGCAAGTTTGGCTACGTATGCTAGGAATGGTGCAGGAGTCAGTTTCAGCTAAATGTGATTTGGTTTTCCCCTTGGAGAGAGGTGATGATGAGTTGGTGGCCAGACTAGGTCTTCAAGAAATTCATTCTTCTTTTGTCAGTTCCAGGAACTGTAGGCATGGAAAAAAGAGGGTTCAACGGGTTGGAAGGTGGTTACTTCCTCCCAATGGTTTTTTAAAGATCAATACTGACGGTTCTTCTAGGGGCAATCCTGGGCCGGCTGGAATTGGTGGAGTTGGTAGGGACTCAGCTGGGTCGGTGATTTTTCTGTTCTCTATACATGAGGGGGTGAAGACTGTTAACTTCATGGAGGGTCTAGCAATTCTGCATGCTATTGAGAGGGCCCTTGCTTTGGGCTGGAGAAAAGTTATATGTGAAGCTGATTCATAGATTTTGATTAATCTCTTGAATGAGCGAAAGATATCTGATATTAATTGGCAGTTGGCTTCGGTGGTTCAGCGGATTCTTTAGATTAGTTCTCAGTTGGAGGAGGCATCCTTTGTTCACATCCCAAGGGAGTGGAATCAAGTTGCCGACTGCTTGGCCAAATGGGCCTCTGAGCATGATAGTGGTTGGAAAGTTGAGGATTGGGATCAGGTTAACCCTGAGCTGCATCTGGATTTAGACCGGTTCTTGGAGGAGGATAGGAGGATCCATGAGGATAGTTGATGTTATTTATGTTGCGGGGTTTTCGCCTTGTTTTCTAGGGCTGGGTCCCTTAGTTATTATTGTAATGCTCTTTTCTGATTTCTAATAAAGTTTTTACCCCTTTGTTTTCAAAAAAAAAGCTGAGTTAACTAATTTAAAGCAACTTCATTTTTATCAACAAACTCTTAAATTAGAAAAATATATTCTAATTTATGAAATCAAAAACTCATCCTCATCAAGAAAGCAATTAACTCAACAAAGCATCTTTTTGAATGACACATGTCCTTCTTCAATTCGCGCACGTTCCCTCAAACATCCTCTACCATTGATCTTCTTATTTCTTCTCCACCATTGATCTTCTTTCACAAGTCTATAAATACCCTTCTATTCTTCCATTCTCATATCAAGAAGCTTTCAAGCAAGATTACTTTGTTGAATCCATAGCGCACCATTGGCACCCCTACTCTTGCATTATCCATTATCCATCTTGCATTGTATTGAAGCTCATCTTCAACACAATAAGTATCCGAGCCATTTCTCCCTTGTCATCTTGAGGAAACAAAGCAAGGAAGCAAGCTTCCTGAGGGCTACTTTCATCACTAAAGATCAATCGAGAATAGGTGAACAATGGAAGTCGCCAAGTAACAAAGAACAATAAGTTTGTTTATTGATTTTAAATCTTTGTTATTTGCATATGCCATTGAGTTATTGGGTTTATAATTCATTTTATTTATCATCAATTTTCCCTATAACTATGCCCAATCACCGGCTGTAAATGCTTTGTTCTTGATATGACTATCATGGCATTTGACCCTCTGTTTCTAGACAACTTTAGTATAGTGGATTGCCTCTAGCCTTATTTCATCCAGAGCATTAAGATGTTGAAGCCTATCTTGCTGTGCTGCTGTCAAATCCATCCCAAGCTCAACAACTATCCTTAGTGTTTTATGTTCAAATTCAATTGGGAGGACTATTATTTTTCCATAAACCAATTCATATGGGGTAAACCCTGTGGTGGTTTTCTAGGTGGTTCTATAGGCCCAAACAGCCTCTAGCAACCTAGTAACCTAGTCTCGCCTATGGAGTTGTACTATTTTGGTCAGAATGTTTTCTAGTTCTCTGTTGGTTACCTCAACCTGTCCATTGGCTTGAGGATGAGAAGGGGTAGACTTTTTATGCCTTATTTGATACTCCTCCACTAACTTTGTGATTAGATCAGAGGTAAACTGAGGACCTTGATCTATTACTATTTCCCTTGGCACACCATATCTAGTGAAAATGTTCTCATATAAGAATTTAGCTACATTACCATCTCTTGCAAACTGCAATGCTTTGACCTCAACCCATTTTGTAAGGTAATCAGTACATACCAAAATATACTCCTTATTGTTGGAGGTTGGAGAAATAGGACCAACAAAGTCCAGTCCCCACTTGTCAAAAGGAGCTAATGAGATTTGTGGTTGCAATTGCATTTCATCACTTTTAGTTGGTCTACCCATTCTTTGACACCTATCACAACCTCTTGTATATTTGATAGCATCCTTGTGAAGTGTTGGCCAATAATACCCTGTTGTCAAAATTTTGAAGGCTATTCTATTTGCTGCAAAGTGTCCCCCACATGATTCATCATGACAAGCCCTCATGATATCAAACACTTCATCTGCTATGATACATCTTCTCATGATGTTGTCTGGTCCAGTGTAGAAGAGAAAACCTAAAATCCAAGAGTAAGGAAAGCATTTGTAAACACGTTGTCTCCCTTCTCTTGGTGAAAAATATCCTAGAATCTGCCCTATAACCAAGTAATTTGCTATGTCTGCATACCATGGTGTGTGTATAGTGAGAGAAAATAGATGCTCATCAAGAAAGGAATCATCAACCACACCATCTGAGGATTGAGTGGCCAATCTAGATAAAAAGTTAGCAACCACATTAGCCTTACCAGGCTTGTCAACAATTGTGATATCAAATTCTTGAAATAACAATAACTATCTGACTAGCATGCCACCCACTATTGGTTTGTTCATCAGATATTTGATGTCTGCGTGATCGGTATGAATGAATACTTTGTAGCCAGTTATATAGTGCCTGAACTTGTTGATGGCATAAACAACTGCCAACATTTCTTTCTCTATTACTATGTAGTTTAGCTCAGCTCCTTGCAAGTTTTTACTGATCTAGTAAATTGCATATTCCTTGTTGCCTTCTTGTTGGCCTAAAACTGCCCCAATGGAAAAATCTGATGCATCGGTGTGTATATGAAAGGGCAATTTCCAATTTGGACTTCTCAAGACTGGGGCTTGTGTCAGGGCTGCTTTCAATTTTTCAAAAGAATGCTAACATTCAAGTGTCCAAGCAAATTCAATATCCTTAGATAGAAGTGCAAACAAGGGAGCAACAATTTTACTAAAATCTTTAATAAACCTTCTATAATAACCTGCATGCCCAAGGAAACTACTAAAATCCTTCAGTTTTTGTGGAATAGGTAGTGTAGAGATTATTTCTATCTTCTTTGGGTCAACTTGGATACCTGTAGATGAAATGAAATGTCCCAACACCACTCCTTCGATCATCATCATAAAACACTTTTCATTACTTAAGGACAAATTGTGCTCTGTGCATCTTTTCAAAACTTTTTCAACATTTTGTAAAGCCTCATCAAATGCTTCACCATATGTGGTGAAGTCATCCATATAGATCTCCATGCTATCATGAGCAAAATCAGAAAAAATACTAAGGACTACCCTTTGAAAAGTAGTGAGAGCATTGCACAGTCCAAATGGCAAAACAGAGTATGCATAGGTCCCCCAGGGACAGGTAAATGTGGTTTTATCCTGATCTTCTGGAGCAATCTTTATCTGATTATATCTACTAAAACCATCAAGAAATGAGAAGTACTTATTTCCTGCCAAAGAATCTAGGACTTGGTCAATAAAGGGCAATGCAAAGTGATCTTTTCTGGTGGCAGTGTTGAGCTCTCTGTAGTCAACACAAACTCTCCAATTGCCACCCTTTTTAGGAATTACCACCAATGGTGAAACCCATTCACTGTCGAAAATGGGGTAAATAAAACCTGCATACAAAAGTTTTCGAAGCTCATTCTTGACTATGTCCCTTAGAGCAAAGTTCACACGTCTTTATTGCTGCCTAATAGGTCTAAAATCAGCATCAATATAGACCTTGTGCATGCATAGATTTGGTTCAATGCCTTTCATATCACTGTAATCCCATGCAAAACTATTAAATTGGACTGTAGGACATTTTGAAGGGATTTCTTCTGTTCTTTAGTCAAGGCATTATTGACAATCAACATCTTTCTAAGTTGTATCTCTAATGGTTTAGTCATTGGTTGAATGGAAGACACATCAAGGCTAGGAAAGACCGGTAGATGCTGCTGGGGTAGTAAGGCATGAAACAATTGGGTGATTTCTTCTATGGAGCTGCTAGGTATTATATTGCTCAGTGGATCCTGTAGATAGGACAGGCAGTCTTGCTATTGTGGGTGCCTCCCACAGTCATTTTGGATAATGTGTGCTAGTAACTCATCTTCATCTTGGATATCCAACAAAGGACTACATTCAATGGTCATCAGGGTTTGCAAAGAATAGCTGTCCTCTTCTTCTAGAGTAGGCCAAATAGTTTGTTCCAGTTCATGGTACAGTTGGGTTGGTTAATACAACACCAATTTCTTGGTAATGGTTCCTGTTACTAATTTTTTGTTCCCACTTAAAATTAGTTGGACCTAATTGTAATTGTTCAGAAGAAATAAAAGAAAACTTCAAGGTTATTCATTTATTGAACGGGTTGATATCTTGACAAGAGCAGAGAAGGAGTTTCAGTTGACAGGATAGCCCATCAGTCTAATCAAGACTGATGAGTTATCATGACAAAAGAATAGGATTGCCAAGGTACCAGTCATTCAAGAAATGTAGTTGTTTTTTGTATCATGTTATCTTTCAGGAGTTATAAGTTAGATTGATTATTTAGTTAATTAGTTTTAAAGAAAGAAAGATATTTGTATTAAACTATTATTTCATGTCATGTTTTGAACATACATTCAAGTATTTGTTACTTTATCTCATGCATTGATTGAAAAGGAAATACATATACATCATATGCATAAGAGAAATTAACTGATCATCTTTAAAAGAAGTGTTCAAATGTGTCCCACACAAGATGTGGGAGAAACTAGACTAAGCAATTGTAGACATGCAAGCTATGCATCTATTTGATAAAAGAAAATAAATGAACACATGATAAAATGAAACATCCATCATCGCCTGAGCAAGAAGGTTGTTTTTCGATGTTGGCCTTCAAGTCTTCAGTCTTCAGTCTTTACTTTCAGCTCCCATCATTAGTTGAACCTGCAAAATTTTGGGGACAACCCTGTTAGCACTCTGGATGTTTAAAGTTATCACATGCTTTTATCAAACAGATACATCTACTTATCACATCATGCATTCATATGAGAGATCAGATTAGATGTATGACACAAATTAGGAAGAAATCATGAAGAAGATCAATCAATACTATCAGGTATATTTTTATGCTAACTTGTTTGTTCACTGTGCAGGTATAGGACAAGTATTGTTGCTGATTTGAAGACAAATAAACATGTGGATTAAATGTGGCTCCCATAAGGGTTTGAGCCCAACATGTTTTCTTTTCATTTGAAAAGAGTATAAAAAAAGATAGGATGCATCATTCCAAGCTACATCCTGCATCATCTAATCAACTTGCAGAAAAGTTATGTCAGCACATGACATTATTACAGTTGATTAGAGAAAATCAGATTAACATGACTAAGTCAAGTTGACAAAGTGCAAAAATCAGGTTACAGTCACAGAAGGTATTTTATCTTTTTCATATCATTATCAGAATACCATCATTTCTATCATTTTTTATGTCACATTTGCAAAATTAGACTTAAGAAATGATAGAAGAATGAGTAAGATATAAGTACAGCCATCAGTAAATGCATAGGACAGTCATAGTTCAACAGACATTCATCATGCATAGAGGAGTAGTCATGTGTTTGTAACCAAGAAAGTTGTCTCAAACAAATACAATATCTAGGTAGCTATAGGATGATCAATATCATGAAATAGTATATGTGGAACAGCTATCTCATAGCATTCAAGATGAAACAACCAAGTCAAAATTCCATATGATTAAGTCATCAACATAGATTCTATATTGCTAGGTAGCTGCCATAGTCCCAACGTAATCAAATGTTCAACATTCAGAAAGTTAAATGACACATGGAAATCATGGCATGATCACAATGTCATCATTGTATTGGAGAAACAAGCCTTATCACATACCTTGGAACAGTGAAAAGAAATCATGCTACAGTTAGCAAATGCCACAAGGAGAGATACCTTGCAAACAGTTAAACAAGTGCAGTCACATTTACTATGCATAGTCATGACAGTGATCATGAAGTGGCTTGTGTAAGAAATTAAAGTTAGAAATAGATTACACTTCCATGCCCATCAACAGGAGTAGAACATTCTTGAAAGTGAATACCACATCAATGATCGAGGAGTAGAAGGACATGATATGCTAGATGCCACAGTGATGATGCTGACAAAGGCACAAAACAAACAGTCATTATCTCATATGCCATTGTTCCTGAATGACATAGTCATGACAAACATTTGCCATGATAAAGGATTGAAGGAGGAGAAGCAGTAGAAGGACATGATATGTATGCGACAGTAGGATCCAAATGCATCAAAAGATAAGAAGTAAGCATGCACAAAGACAATCAGGAGTAGTATCTAAAGAATGCCACAACTAAGTGCTAATGAAGACAACAATGATCCTACAGTCACATACATGAGACAACAGGCACGATCTAACCAAGGTTAAAGAAGCAGATGCAGATGGGCAACCATACAAGAATAATTAATAGATACAGACTACAGGAGCCATCTGAAATACATAAATCTTTTGAATGCATGTATTTATTTCATCTCATATGATCAAATAACATGACAACTGATAGAGTGTATTCATAGCACAAAGGCATGTTACATGTATTCACATTACTATGCCTGATGAAGATAAAGAAATAGAATAATGCTTCCAAGACACCTAGTTTTTGCAAGATACAAGTTACATCATGTTCAAAATACAATCAAAGTAGCTAAAGATTTAGAGTAACAATTCTAAAAAAACAATAGATGGTATTCCTGTATTTTAATGTTTAAAACCCTAGGCCATTTTCATGCATCTACAGTAAAGATAGATTTACAGAAAGGTTTTCATAGCATGGCCGTGACAAGAAGATAGGGTTTTGTGCCTAAATGAACACCCAATTGTTTAAATTTGTGAAACCCTCATTTTCTAAATGAAACCCTTGTCTCAAGTTTTTTTTGAAACCCTTATCCCATTTTTCTATCATATAGATAAATGAATGCTACGGAGATAGATATACTACCATAGCTATGACAAGAGAGTTACTATGTAAAAGCAATGAAACCATTATATCAAAAAATCTTGAAACCCTTATTTCATTTTTGGCTTCTAGTGAGATGAGCACTACAGAGAGAAAAGTGAATGCATGGCCATAGCCAGGAGGGCTCATAATGCACCAAAATTACAACACCCTCATTATCTTTTTTCAAGATACAGTAATAAAAGAGCCTGAGGAAAAAAAGAGCCAGCAGTTTACCTCAAGATTGCAGAGGAAGAAGGATGGTATAGGTGCAGCCTCCTTTTGAGGTTTTTCTTATCTTTTTCTCACATTTGCAAGAATTTCAAGATAAACACACAAAAAAGAAACAAAGCATAGTGTCAAGGAACCTACAGAAGGAAATAAATGTATGGCCGCGGCTATAGAGCCAAGAAAAGTTGCAAGAAAAGTAAAGAAATGACAGCATACAACCAATGATACAACACTCACCAGTCGCCACCTTATCTTCACACTCAGATAAGTGCAAAGAGGTCATGAAGTTGCAAGGAGAAGCCATTGAGAATGATCAAACCCTAGAGTGCAAAGGAGTTGCAGAGCGGCGGCCAAAAAATGAAAGAGTAAAAATGAATGACAAAGTTTAGGTTTATTCACTGTTTTTGTCAAACCTTCTTTCTCGTCATTATTTTTTGACCAATAAAATGCCAAGCATCATTACTAAATCTTTTTATCGATTGAGGTCAAAACTTTCAATGACATGATCCATAGTGATTATTACAAAGAGTGGCCGATAGGAGGGTGTCTTGTGTAACAAAGGTGGTCGGTAGTAATAAGGTTAAGGCTTAAAGCCTTAATGCCTTGTGATTTTTAATGATGCAAAACCCCTTTCCTTCTAATGTCGACTATTTTAGTCAAACATGATTCTCATTACCTTGAGGTTGACATTAGACATTGCATGGCCAAGTAGAGTATTCCTTATGCCTTTTTAGGAATCATCATATGAAGACACAGGTGCGAAGACAATATGCATGCAAGGTGGCAGGGGGCTATTATTGGAATTCATTAATTTGCATGGTGAATGTTTTTGTGCATGAAGTAATAAGGGTATTTTTGCCTTGGTGCATGGCAAGGATATAAGGTCAAAGGGAGATATAAGGTTTTGCCTTATGATTTAAATAGTAAATAAATTATAATGTATTCAAGATATTATTAGGACAATTACATTAATTGTTACTAATAATAGCTTAAATAAATTATTTTAAGTATAAGTCATTTATAGAACACAAGAGGTTTGGATGGAATATTCATTTATTGAATATTATTTACTTGCCATTGCATTACATGGATTGGTGAAGGTATAAGTTATTTTTGACTTGTGCATGGAGTGATAAGAGGATTTAACTCATCAGTTTGAGGTAGTTTCAGGAGCAGTTTGAGGAGTTATATGAGCTAATCACCTTGAGTCGAGCACTTCATTTTATTGGTGCATGGATCAGAGATAGTTTTGACACCTTGTATCAGTTTGGAGGTATTTTTTACATGATTTCAGGGCTTGCATGGGAATCATTTATTTTTTATGCATGTGCTTTTTGAGATAACTGAGGTCCAAATTCTAGTTTTCCATAGGTTAATCTTTTGACCTATCTTTTCTATATATTGTAAAACTTCATTCATTATGAAGTTAGTTCTTGATTCTCATTCTGATTTAGACAGATTGGAGAATTCTTGTAGCTCATTTTTTTACAATTTTATTGAGAGATCATCTGGTTACAAGTTCTATTTTTGTCTTTTTGTAGTATTTCCTTTGTTTCTTTGAGATCAATTAATTACCTATCCATTGAGTGCTAATTACTTGAAGTGATTTGATGAAATTTTGTTGTGTTTAACCATTAAACCTTTAAAATTATTGTCTCACTTTATTGCTTGCAGCATTAAGCATATAATCATCACACGTCTTAGGTTGTGTTAACCGTAAGTAGTCTTTTTGTGTTGTGAAAAAATATTTCCTTCATAGAAAGTCTATTTTCAAGCCTTCCTGAGAATCACTTTTGTGATATTTATGCCAAGATTGGATTGTGTGAAAGTCAGATTTCTGAGTAACATTGTGGATCAGATTGCATATTTTTATCCAAATTAGGTGCATCACCGAATTTTACATTTTGCATTTCATATAGTTTCTTTCTTCCCTTTTCCAAAATAGAAAAAACATACATCCCAATAGAACATTTGAAGGGAACCAACCCACAATTTGGAGGTCTAATTTTATTATAGGGCACCCACAACCTGAAATTAGTCCCATGTTACACGGAATTGTAGAGCTTTTCTAGCCTTACATACAAGTGCAATTCCCAGTGATAACAGTTCCATTAGATATAATCATGTTTCCTAACCGGTAACCTATAAATGCATCAGCTGTAGCAAGCCATGGTTTGCCTAGTATAAGAGGGTAACTAGCAAGATTAACTTTAGGTTGTAATACAATGAAATCAACAGGATATCCCCAGGAATCTAATGCAATGACTAAGTCTTCAATGATACCTTCAAATTTTACTGTGGACCTATCAACCAATTGTAGGACAGTCTGAGTAGGTCTAATATTGGTTAATTGCAACATTTGCATTGTGTCCTTAGTCATGACATTGATTGTTGCACTGAAGTCTATTAAGGTATTCTTGATTAGGGCTCCATTGATCTTGACATCGACCAATGGACTTCCTGGATCGGTATACTTAGGAACAGTGGTATTTCCCAACATGATGTCTGCAAGGTTACCTAGGACATGGACTATTTTTGGGTCTACTCTTTTCTCCCTGGTTTCTTGATACAGAAATCCTTGATTGTCTTAGTGTAGATAGGAATATCTTTGATGGCCTGAATCAAGGGTATCTTTATGTTTATATCTTGCAACTGTCCTATAAGATCATTGGTAGGTTGTTCTGGCCATTTTTGGATAACCAAGTGTTTAGGGAAAGGAGGCTTAGGGTTTGATATAGATTGAGGTTCCTGAACGGGTTCAGGTTCTAAAGGTGATTCATCTAAGGCTTCCTCCATGGGTTCTCCATCCTCCAATTATGTGATTTGGGGAGATGAAGGACCTGCAAGGTGTTTCCCTGATCTATGGTGAACATTACTTACCTCAACTCCATAGGTGGGGTACTACATCACCTCATTAGTATAAGCCTATTGAATAGGCTTATTGTTAGGGTTAGGTGCAGGTTGGGTAGGAATTTGCATAGGTCTAGGAGGTTGATTTGGAGGTGTTGGTGGAGGCATGATGGCTTGCTACTGTGGCTAAGGTGGAAGCAAGGGTTGTTGATATTGGGAGTTTGGCTACCATGGTTGGCCCTTGTTCCATTGAGGTTGCCATTGCTGTTGTTGAGTAGGTCATTGGGGGTTATAGGTAGGGCCTTGGAAAGTCTGTTGTGGCCATTGTTGCTATTGGTTCCACGTTACCTGTGGTGTAGACCATGGTGGGTTTTTCCAAGCATTTGGATTAGCAGGCTAGGGCTGGTTATTCCAAGCAGAAATTTTTTGATTGGCAGCAGGAAAAGATGAATTATAATTAAGTGGATCAAGGGGCATACCTTGCCTTTGCTACCAAGGTCTTCTTTGAGCAATAAAGAATAGTTTCTCATCGTCACCTTCAAATTGTTGAAGTTCTGGCCTTTCAATCTTCTCCTGCTGGATACTAGCTACCCTTTTACATTTATAGTTGGCCTTCCTTTGTCTATAGCTTGGGCAGTATTCATTGAGCATTAAATTTGTCTCTTCTTGTTTCTTTTTAATCTGGAGGGTGTCCAACTATGTAGCCATATGACTTATAATGTCTTCCTTCATGTTGGACAATAGATTGCTAATCTCTACTCTTGAAACTCCATTGGTTGCCTTGCCTAAAATGGTTGCTCTATCCCTTGGTCTTCTTGTGAAGGTCCTTCAATAATTTCTACAAGCTTTATAGACATATTCAAAGGGAAGTTGAGATATATCCCCTATTCCAATGAGATTTAGGGCATCCATGTAGTCTTCATTGACTCCCCTCAAAATGACTAGCTTCAATGATTCTTCAAACAGTCTATTCTGAGGGTTTTTCTTTAAGGCAAACTAGAATCTTTCAACATAGTCCTCCAGTGGCTCATCCTCTTTTTGTGACATCCTGAAGATGTCATCTCTCCTTGTATCATGTCCTCTGCAGTAGTCTTTATATTTTTCTAGGAATGTTGTTTTCATGGTATCCCAATCCAGAATGACATCTTTCCCTAATCCCATAAACCATCATAGAACAACATCTTTTAATGTAGCAGGGAATAGTTTGAGTCTATAGGGATCAGTGGTGTAGTCATATCTTCTACACGAGACATCAAATTCAAACAAGAAAGTATTTGGGTCTTCAGTCATAAAACCATAGAGGACAGACAATACAGAAGGTGGTATGTTCTTGAGAGTGGCAACCCATGCTAGGTCTGGGATAGGAAACTCAAACATCACTTGTTCTGGTGGATCATCTACTACAGCATCTGCCATGGTTCTAAAAGTTTTTCCTATGGATGTGGAAGAAGTTGGTGAAGATGTAGAGGAAGATATCAGTGGAATTTCTTCTCCGGCAGCTTCCACTATATAATTGATAAAGTCAGCTACTTCTTCACTACCTAGTGAACTTGAAAGAAGGAATCTACCTCAGTTGTCTCTTTGCTTCTGCATATAGTATTTTTGGCTTTATAATCCAACAGTCTTGCACAATGTCAGTGTATTTTCTGGTGTTTCCTAAAAGGTGTTTTGATTAACTCTAATGCTGGTATTTGAACTATGAAAACATGTAAAAAAAATGATCCTAAGAAGTTATCACCATCCCTGGCAACAATGCCAAAAATGTAGAGTAAAACTAATGTGTTGTAGACTCAACTAATTCAGGGGAAACCTATCTGAACAATCCACTTTATCACTATGCATTCCTACATTGAATTATCGACCAAGGAGTGTAAGCTTATGATGGTACTTGCAAAGTATATGCCTTTAGGGCTCATATGGTTCCTAAATCATTCTATCTTAACTTTAAACAAACAAATCTACCTTGCTAGAATTGACAGAATTACAAAACAATGAAAATAGCTATAAATCCTAGTTACTGCGGGTACCTACAACAAGGCCTATAGATAACTATTACAACAGGGAAATTGTAGAATTAACTTAATGAATTGACAAGAATGAAATGACTAACTTCTGACCTCTGGAGGATTTGTAAACACACTAATATGCATTTGTTCATGAACTATATCTATTTGATCAAAACATAATACTAACCTGAATTCAAATTACAATTAACAGAAAACTAATAAACCAACATTAACTGAAATGAAATAAACAAGGAAAGAATCAGTACCTTGAGTGGCCAGCTCAAGAGACTGTCTTCCGTAACTGAAACCAAATCTAATCTAGATTCTACGTATCTTTGTAACACATATCGAAGCTTAACTTATTCCATGCACAAAATCAACTCATATCAAATTGTTCAACAATGAAATCTTTTCTGTCATATCCAGATTGTGTTCCATAAATGTAACATGCTTGAGTCTTTACACATAGAAAAGGAAATGATAACTAAACTCTCAACAACTTGACTTTGCTACCTTATATATCACATCTTCCCCTTACTATACAAAAATGGAGAGAGAGCCTTATTTATTAATTAACTGACTCTGATCATTTATCATGCCTAGATACTAGGTTGTGGAGTCAAGATCACATTCTTACTCTAACTGACTATAAGAAGAAGATTTCAAATCAAGTTAGAAGTCTGATGCATGAACAACATCCATAATCATATTTGAAACAAATCCACTCCTTAATTTATTACTATCCATGATGCTCCATAATTGTCTTCAGCTGTCTCTGCATTCTTAGCGTTGAAACTCATACTTCTATTAACTCCTTTGTCTACAACCTACTACAAATGCTCAATCTCATCATGGCACATCCAATTTTGCACATAGAATTAGTTCCCAAAGAATATACCACAAGCATTCTCCATGACTAACCATAGAAACATCTCATTTATACTTTTATACATATCTATATCTAATTCATTCATTAGATATTCTGATCATCATATTCCATATTAATATTATAAGTTCAGGTCTTAGAAGTATAAAGAAGGTCAACATGTCATAGTGCAAACATGGATAAATGTCTTAAAGGATGCTATGAAAGAAGTCTTTGAAGTGTAAAAAGTAGCATAAAAGAGACTAATTCTATAGCCCATCAATATGGATGGCTAGGATTGATTAGGTTTTGTTGCACATCAAGAAAGCGTAGTCATGTGACAAGTGTGTGAAGGAAAATGAAAGGAATCTAATTCAAATATTTTATTTGAATTAGCTTACACATGTGAGTTCTATTAAATGCAAGTTGTACTACCCCACATGAGACAAATGGGGAAGTGAACAAGTGTTGTCATGTGATGGAAAGGAATCTAATTTAAATAAAAGATTATTTAAATTAGTTTGACATGTGAAGGGATAATTTAAATAAATATTTTATTTATTTAAATTAGAGGAAACGGGAAATTAATTAAATAAATGAGATTTATTTAATTAATTGGGATTATGATTAAGTTGGACAAATGGGATTAAGATGGGATAAACTAGGACCTAGGGATAAATGGGATTAAGTGGGATGAGGTTAGATAAACTAGGACCTAGTGCAAACCACACAAGTTCATGTCGACAAGGTGTTATGTTGAGACATGGACATTTTTTAGTGTCTACATGCATTATTGTTAATTTTTTGTGAGATGGTTGACTCTTGTGATGTAAATTTAGGTTGTTTTGTGTTGTGTCCTTAATTAAACATTTAGGGCATGAAATTATAAATGAGGAAGTTGTATCTAGTTTGTTTTGGAAGGTTAATGTTCATTAAGTGTGTTTTCTGGCTACACTATGCTATATGGTCAAAGGTCAACTACAGGGGTAAGAGACCTATGTATAAATCTCTAATGTTCAAGGCTCCTAGGTTGCATGTGATCTTGAGGTAGCAATAATGTGATGACTAGAGGTGCTAATTAAAAAAACTCATTAATAGGCTAGGGTGGAGGATTACTCCTTATTATTGATGGTGTGATGTGCTCTAGATTGAAGACCTTCCCTACACAAATCTTCAATAGTGTCTAGCCATATCTAAAGGTAAATGAATATGCAGGGATGCAATGATAGAAATTATGAATGTCTTGGCTTTCTAAATGTTTTTTAATGTTATAAAATGTTTACTAATCTAATCGACACATATAATCAAAATTTTCTTAAATGAAGTGCGAGTACATGTATGGAATTTCTAGAGCAAGTTTCCTATATGCTTTTCACTAATGGAATTGGTAATTTAATGTAAGAGAGAAGGCAAACTATGCTTAGATTATTTAAATGATATAGTGATAATGTAATACAAGCTAGGATGCAAACTAGTATGTAAGCAAAATATGTTTTTGAAATATAATATTCAATGAGTTATAAATCATAACAATGCTTAAATATCTCAATGGAAACAAATAGTAGAAACTATGTATTATTTCCCTAAAGATTAAATAAAGAAATCCACATGTAAACATGTTCATTTTAAGCCCAAATGAAGATGTGAGGTCCATTTAATAAAAACCAATGTATGACCAATATTAAAAATGTTTAAAGGTTGTCCAAAAGTGTAAACCAACATGTAAAGATCACATTAAGATAATGAAAACAAAGTAAATGGCCTTAGCAAGACAAAAAAGGTGTTTGAATCAATATTCAATGTTGTATAAGTGGATACAATGATTGACAATAATTTCCAATGATCTATACATGCTGCTACATGTGGAAGAAAGCAAGAAAATATGTTATAGAAGGATATAATACGACCTGCACAATGTGTAAGATGTATATCCAAAGAATTAATAAGATGCTCAAAATAGGGACAATGAAAGATGAGTCTTAGAAGGCTTACGCAAGGATGGAAAAGTTGATTGAAATGCTCAATATGTTGTCTAAGAACATGGGACAATGAGTTATCAAATATTTCAAGACCTTAAAAGGTCTATCCAACAAGGATGAGGTAGGAGATATGAGTTTCTAGCAAGCAAGGATGTGCAGATTCCCTAAATAGCAAACTCTAACCTTTGGGAGGGTCTACGATGAACAATAGTGGTTGGAATTGTAACTTTCTAGAAATGATGGGAAGAACAATGTTCCCTAACTTATAAATGTAAACCCCTAGAGAGATTTGGGATAAAAGGAGATATCTAGAATATGTTCAAACCAAATTCAAAACACAACAATGAAAAAACAAACAAACATAAATAAAATAGAGCATAAATTAATCTAACCAAACTAATAACTAATCTAAATAGAATAACAACTAATTTAATCAAACATTTAAATACTTAAAAAACTAACTATGAAATGAAATGTACACACACATATTGTAATACTACTTTTCCTCAGAGTTATTTAAATATTTGTAGCGGATTTAAATGTACGTATTACTAGAGACACAAATTAAAGTATGCAAGGTTATCAAATACGATGTAAATTGCAACATATGATAATTTAATAGGAACTCTAAAGTAAATAATTAGCATAGCCAACTGAATAACATAATCCATAGATGTCATCAGAGAAGGCTCTGAGGTTGGTCAAGGGACTTACTACCCTCCATGATCTTCCTAGTAGGGTCCTTCTCTATCCTGGTAGGGTTTCCATTGTCAAAAGTTGGTAGTATTTGTATTCTTGGTTGGTTGATGTGCTCATTATCTAATCATAGTTTGAAGTGCTCATAGTTTGCTGGCTTTTTATTTGAATTGTTTGAATTCAAATTTTCCTTGATCGAAGCATTTATTATGGATGTTTTTGAAGTTAGTGTGAAATAAACTTATAGCCTTTAGATTTTTATGCCTATACGCCTTTAGGATTTAGTGATCCTTTGGCTGACACGTTTCCTACTTGGACGTGAGGGGTTATGAACAAAGGTTTTGAAGCCGAAGAAGGAAATGAGGGAAAGAAAACATATAGGGCTTATGTTACATCCCTAACTTTGACTTTGTTTTACTTTTTACTTTAGAAGTAATTAGTAGATGATTACGCATAATTCAATGATTTGACGTTTAGTAAAAATGTCTTGCAAAATTAATATTTTCATGAATATGTTTATTTGACTATAATTGACATGTGTTTATTATAGGAGCAAAAATGAAATGAATCCAATAACCAAACTTGCACAAGATGAATGTGCACAAAGCAAGAGGTTGAAATCTATCATAAAATGTATGAGAATGTATAAAGAACTCCTTGTATATGTAGGACAAGGAGGAAGTGAGAAGGTGGGAGTCAAACACTGACTAACCCTCCATGATGTGTGACACATGTAGAACACTTGGGACAAGTGTGAGCTTAGCATGTGTCAAATGCCTATGAGGTGAGACAACTAAACCACTAATGAACTTAAGCTAGTGTGAAACTAGATAGATGTAAGCTAGATGACTAAAGACACCTTTCACACTAACACCCCCCCTTAAGTGATACTTAGAGAGCAAATCACTAAAAAATGAGTCCCGACAACATGGCCTGATGAGGTACTCATGTATAAAATGAAAGTCTCTCACAAACGGAGTAAAGGAGAAAACACTGTGGGAAAAACTGCTCTCCAAAAAAAGAGGTCTAAATACAAAGGACAACTTCCTTCACCCCAAACATACATTGCAACTCAAGATAATGAGGTGATGCTAAAGGTTTAGTGAAGATGTCAGCAACCTAATCCTGAGTAGACAAATATCTAAGGAAAGAACACCATCCTGGATAAGCTGTCGAATGAAGTGCATGTGAATCTTGATATGCTTTGTCCTCTGATGCTCAACTGGGTTGCGTGAAATGTGAATGGCACTTTGGTTATCACACCAAAGAATAGTAGAAAGATCTAGTGGTAGACCAAACTCTGTCAAAAGTTGTCAAAGCCATAGAACCTCCTGGCTAGCAAGAATTGCACCTCGATACTCATCTTTAGTGGATTATAATGCAATAACAGTTTGCTTCTTGCATGACCAAGCAACTAGAGCTAAACCAAGGCAAAAAACAAACCCAAAGGTTGACTTTTGTGAGTCAACATCACCTGCCCAATTTGAGTTGGTGAAGCCTACTATCTGTGAAGCTCTTGGTGTGCCAAAATGTGTGGTTCCCTGAATATACCTCAAAATGCACTTGGCTGCCTTCCAATGACTCTCATGAGGGTCATGTGAAAAATGGGAGACAAGCCCAACAACAAAGGTTATATCAGGGAAAGTACATTTCAAATATAAAAGACTACCAACTAACTGTCTGTACAAAGATGCATCAACCCAAGGTGTAGTGCAAGTAGTAGTCAAAACAACACTAGACTGAAATGGTGTAGAAGATGGATTGCAATAAGCCATGCTAAAATGATGAAGCATATCAATGGCATACTACTATTGGCATATGGAGATTCCCTCAGTGGACTGAAGAACCTAAAGACCAAGAAAATAGTGCAGAAGCCCAAGATGTGTCATGTCAAAATGCTCCATCAAAGAGTGTCAAATATCCTAAAGCATGGATGAGGAACTACTAGTCAAAAGTAAATCATCTACATACAAGACTAGAATCAAAAGGTCATTGCCATGTCTTTGAATATAGACTGTGTGATCGAAGTGGTAACGTGTGAAACCGTATGCAAGCAAGAAGCTATCAATCTTCTCATACCAAGCCCCAGGGGCTTGTTTGAGACCATATAAAGTACGTCAAATCCTGCATACAAATGAAGAGTCCTACACAAATCTTGGAGGCTGCTCCATATAGATCTCCTCATGGAGATCACCGTACAAGAAGGCACTCTTCACATCCATCTGAAATACCTATCAACTTTGAAATGCAGCAATACAAAGAATAAGGTGAACAGAATCCATCTTGGCTACAGGGACAAAGGTCTTAGAGTAATCAATACCCTCAACCATTGAAAACCCTTCGCAAGAAGACGTGCCTTATATCTTTCAATAGAACCATTAGCTGCATACTTGGTGCGGTACACCCACTTGCACCGAACCATCTTTGTTCCCTTAGGAAGAGGTACTAAATCCCATGTATTATTCTTCATGAAAGAAGAATACTCCTCTGCCATAGTTGAATCCCACTTTGAAACAACTGAAGCCTCTAAAAAGCTCTGCGGATCTGGAGATATGGCATGACTCAGTAGACTAGAGCCAGAAGTTTGTGAGCGAGTGCGACGAGAAGTCATAAGATCACCAGCCAAAGATCCAGCCTCTTGAATAGTATTGTGTGCCCACTTAGGCAAAATATGAGTGGGAGGAGGTGGAAGTGGTGGTAGAGATGGTGGATTAGGACCAATATCTAAAGGATCCTTAAGTGCTAAGGTATTCTCATGAGATGACGAGGGCAGAGTAGGTAGTGAGGAAGAAGAAGTGGATGGAGGATCCATATGTGTGAAAGACTCATCAAACTGGACATCTCTTCGAAAGAGGACATCTAAAGTAGTAGGATCAAACAATCTATAGGCTTTCACATCCTCACAATAGCCAACAAATATGAATGGTTGACTCTTCTTCTCCATTGCCTTATGTCGACCATCTGATATGAATGCCCAAGCTTCACTACCAAATAACATGAAGAAGGAAATATTAGGCTTGATATTTGACCAAGCCTCCTCTGGAGTGATATTCTGAACTGCCTTGCATGGAGTGCAGTTTTGAATATAGTTGGCACAATTGATTGCTTCAGTCCAAAAAGATGGGGCCATAGACCAAGACTGAAGCATACAATTTGCCATTTCTTTGAGTGTTCTGTTCTTTTGTTCGACAACACCATTCTGCTAAGGAGTATAGGGAACTGAATACTAATGTTGAATACCATGGTCAGTGCAATAGTCCTAAAAGGCCTGATTCACATAGTCCCCCCCATTATCTATACATATCTGCTGAACAAAAGAACTTGATTGCTTCTCCACGAACACTCTAAAAGTCCTGAAAGTGTTGAATACATCACTTTTGTACTTGAGAATATACACCCATGTGCGGTGAGAAAAGTCATCAATGAAAGTAAGTACATACTTGGCCCCTAAAAATGAAAGAGTTGGGAATGACATGAGGTCACTATGAACCAACTCAAGTAAGGAAGTAGCACGATGGGTTTTACCCTTAGGAAAGGGTTCCTGATGATGTTTACCAAGCACACAACCTCGACAAACACCCTCTGTGCATGCAACCTTAGGGAGACCAAGTACCATCTCCTATGTACTCAACTGCTGAAGATACCTATAATTGAGGTGTCCAAACCTCTTATGCCAAAGTTGACTCAAAGAGTCTACATGAGCAATGTGTGATGAACCACTGGATGTCTCAAAACTATGAAACCTATACAATCTAGGCCCATGATCTACTCTACCTAAAGTGATGTAGAGACCCTTGGGGATCTAATCAACTCTCAAACCTATTGGTTCACAACCCCATACCAATGGCTCAAGTGAGATCTCATTCAAGTGACTCAATCATGGCAGGGAAGACATCTACAAGGTCTTTTGGCAACTTGGACAACATGTCCCATCCATCCAACATAGTCTTGCAACTCTACAAAGCCCACTTCCTTCATAAGACTGCTCTAGGCCTTATAGCCCTCAAGTTTGTCTCAGTCAACTATAACTTTTGACATAGGTCTGCAACCAATAATCTCTGATAATCTAGAGATACCCTTTTGGATTGCCTTCAACATATGTCAATTTGGGTTGACCTTGTTTTGGGTGATATAGTCTAACCTATAACTACTCCCTTTGTAGCCTATGGGGAAGTAGGCCTGTTTTGCAAAGCAACCACCCTCAAACTTGATCACAGTGTTCAATCAAACACTTGGACATCTTGGGGGCATGTCAAAAGAAAGGATTCTTAGGGTTTTAAGACTCTATAATGGACTGCAACTGATTGGGCTTATATTGTTCCTTTTCTTGACACCTAACACATGGTTCTTGTTAGGTTTCTTCATTCAATCCTCAAGAAATTTGGTTCTCTACCCACAAATTCATTACAACACATGAAAATAGACCTATCTAAATCCATTCCACTAGTTTAGAAGGATCAGACCAGTGGAATGGCAGAGAAATGCATATTTTTGTACCAAAAAACCCTAGTTCAGGGTTTCACACCAGTTATGGGAAAACTCTTCAAACTCTACTCTAGATCCATTTTAGGGTCTCCAATAAGGTGCAATGCAATCTTAACTCATGCCACTATCAATCCAATACCATGAGCCCTTATGACACCTCCGTACAAGAGAGTAGTATAGTTTGAAACAGGAAATTACACAGGAAATAGCAGAAAACTGAAATTCTTCTTATTTGCTCTTCCTCCAAACTTCATCGTCATCGAAAATGAACATGTTCAAGGCTTTTTAAGCCTACATACCTCTTGACAGACCTTTTGGAAGGTTGTTTTAATCGATGGGAAGGTATATAACTGATCTTCAACCATCGCTACCCTATTTTGTCAGCATTTGCCACTAATGACATGGGTGTATATTGTATTTACAAGTATGTTATCCCTGTTTGGGATGTTTAGACCTTTTTCCCAAGAGCAATAAGCCTTTGACAAGGCATTCAACCCATGACTACCTCGTAAATGCCATAAAAAGGCTGCAATGTATGACTGCCCCATTACAATACATGACTCTTATACTGTCCCAACCACAAACATGAAAATTTTGGGCATGATCCTTATTACAAAACATAGGAATGGTCTTCAAGACCTTATTACAACATGATTAACCATGAAACAAAGAAAAAACAATCATGGATCTTCATGATACTCTTGATGCTCCTGCACTATACTCCCCGGGGTGGAAGAAGACTCAAGTCCCTTGAGGAACTAGATCAGCAACAGTGGTACCATGTTTCAAAATGTCTTCTTCAGTCATCCAAGTGGCATCCTCGGTAGGTAGGCCACTCCATTTGACAAGGTACTACTTGTAGGTCTTCTTCCTAGTCTTTTTCAAGACTTTGGTGTCCAAGATGCATTCCAATTGCAAGAGTAGATTGGGTGGAAGACCCTTAACCGATTCCTCATCTCCTGCTGCTATCACATCTACCTCTAAATCTATAGAATTACCACCTCTAAAAGGAAACAAAGCTGAGACATTAAAGATAGGAGATATGGCCAAGCCTTGAGGAAGCTCAATCTCATAGGAATTGAGCCCAAACTTGTGTACAATCCGGCAAGGACCTATCTTCTTCATGAGGAGTTTGGTTGGTTGCCCTTTTGAAAGTCTTTCCTTCTTCAAATGCGCCATGACCAAATCCCCAACCTTGTACTGCACATCTCTCCTTCTCTCATTGGCTTTCTCCTTGTACTTCTCATTGTTCTTTTGAAGAGTTTCTCTTACATTATCATGGATGTCCTTCATGGTTAATGCAAAGTCTTCACCTTGAGCACTCTTCCTCTCCAATCCATGTAGATCTCTCAATTCAAGAATGCCTCTTGGGTGAATCTCATAGACAATCTCAAATGGACTCCTTCCTGTGCTTCTATTAGTGGAGTCATTGTAAGAAAATTTATCTTGAGGGATGATCATATCCCATGCTTCTCCATGCTGTTTGGTAAGGCATCTAAGAATATTTCCCAATGACCTATTCACTACCTCAGTTTGGCCATTAGTCTGAGGGTGATAGGCTGAAGTGAATGACAATTGAGTGCCCAACTTCTTCCACAAAGTACGCCAAAAGTGGCCCACAAACTTAGGATCCCTGTCAGTCACAATGTTAAGAGGCAAACCATGGATTCTAACAATTTCTTTGAAGAACAAACCAACAATGTGTGAAGCATTATTAGTGCATTTACATGGCAAGAAATGAGCCATCTTATTGAACCTATCCACCACAACAAATATGCTATCAAATCCTCTTTGAGTCCTAGGAAGACCCAAAACAAAATCTATGCTAATACTCTCCCATGGCCTATTAGGAATAGGAAGTGACTGATATAGGCCAGCATTAGATGATGTGCCTTTGGCCCTTTGACAAATACTACAACATTCAACAAATTTTCTAATGTCTGATTGCACTTTAGGCCAAAAGTAAAATCTTTTCAGCTGATCCAATGTTTTATCCAGCCCAAAGTGACCTCCTAGACCACCACAATGTTTTTCCTTTATGACGTTCTCCCTCATGGAACACCTAGGAATACATAATTGGCCGCCTTTGAACAACACCCCCTGCTGCAACAAAAATTCAAAAAAATTAGAATGATAAGAGTCCAAAAATTGAGAGCAAACTTCATATACCTACTTGAAATCTTCATCATCTTTGTACATATGTTTGAGAGCATCAGTCCCCACACTTTGCAACTAAATTTCTTGCACCATACACACCCTTCTACTCAATGCATCTACCACTTTATTGGCCTGCTCCTTGTGTTTGATTGAAAATGTGTATGCTTGGAGTTGTTCAACCCATTTCATATGCTTGTGACTAAGTTTCTCCTATGAATTCAGAAAACTAAGTGCATGATTGTTAGTGTAAACAATGAATTCTTTAGGCAAGAGATAGTGCCTCCATTTTTTCAAGGCTTGTGCCATGGCATACAACTCCAAGTCATAAGTAGAATACTTTCTTTTAGCATCATTTAGTTTTTCACTAAAGAAGGCAACTGGTCTATACTCATGACTTAGGAAAGCCCCTATAGCAAGGTTACTAGCATCACATTCAACCACAAACAACTTATTAAAATCAGGCAAAACAAGAATGGGCTATTGTGCTACCTTTTGTTTCAGAATTTTAAAAGAATCATTGGTTGTCTTTGTCCAAGAAAATCTACATTTCTGCCCCCCTTTAATGGTATCTAAAATAGGTGCACAAATATGACTAAAACCCCTTATAAACTTCCTATAGAATGTTGCCAAACCATGAAAACTTTTTACATCACCTGCTGTTTTGGGAGTTGGCCATGACAAGATAGCCTCTACCTTTGCTGGATCCATCTTCAAACTACCTTGGGAAATGACAAAACCAAGATAGGTGAGTTCTTCCTTCATGAAGACACTCTTCTCCATGTTTATCATCAATTTCTCATAATGTAACTTCTTCAAAACTTGATCCAAATGCTGCAAATGCTCTTCCTTTGTCCTGCTAAACACAAGAATATCATCAAGATACACCACAACAAATTTGCCAATGAAATCCTTCAACACTTCATTCATGAGACGCATGAAAGTACTTGGGGCATTGGATAGACCAAAGGGCATCACCAACCACTCATAAAGACCCTCATTTGTTTTAAAGGAAGTCTTCCATTCATCTCCTTGCTTTATCCTAATTTGATGATACCCACTCTTAAGATCAATCTTGGAAAAGTATCTAGCCCCTCCCAAATAGTCCATTAGGTCCTCAATCCTTGGCACAGGGAACCCATATCTTATGGTGATCTTGTTAACAACCCTAGAATCCATACATAGTCTCCATTTACCATCCTTTTTAAGGGCTAGGACTGTTGGGACAACACATGGGCTAAGGCTCTTTCTCACTAAACCCTTATCCAATAATTCTTGCACTTGCTTGGCAATCTCTTCATTTTGAGAAGGTGTCATCTTGTAGGTTGCTTTGTTTGGCAAAGTAGACCCTAGTATGAAGTCAATTTGATGTCTTATGTCCCTAATAGGTGGCAATTCATTAGGTATCTCCTCTACCATGATATCCTTATACTTCCTTAATAATTGCTGCACCTCCTTAGGAATCTCTTCCTCTCTAGGACTATGCAAAGTAGGACTGCTTGTGGGCTTCAAGATTAGAGCATACCCTTGGTTTCCCTCCTCCTTAAGGGTGTTAAGAAACTCTTTACAACTCACAATCAAGACACTTGACCCAACACTCTTCTCTACATTCTCATCTGGCAATGGATCCATTCTATACTTCCTACCATTCTTGGTTATGATGAAGGAGTTAGATTTACCATCATGTTGGGATTGAACATCATATTGCCATGGACGTCCTAACAGCAAATGACAAGCATCCATGGGGATTATATCTCACAAAATCTTGTCCTTATATTCCCCTATCTCAAACTCTACCCAAGATTGTTCATCTACCAAAACTTGTTGCCCCTTATTCAACCATGACACTTTATAAGGACTAACATGAGGAAGTCTTTTCAATTTCAACTTGTCTACCATCTCAATGGAAACTAAATTTTTAGTTGAACCTGAATCAAAAATTACCTTGCAAATCTTACCATAGGCCTTGGATGTTGTCCTAAACAATGTCTTCCTCTGAGGGGGTTCTTGAGTTTGAGGCACCTTCAACATGGTTCTCCTCATCATTAAGTCTTCTCCATCATGGACTGGGGCTGCACTTCCAATTGGAGAGTTAACACTTTGGCAATCATCCTCTTGGATCAACTAGTTCCTTCTTTCTCCACCATGAGAGCTTGAAGCTTGTTCCTCTTGGATGTCCCACTTGGTTGCAATTGTAGCACCTCCCAGTGAAGACATTAGGACTTCTCCCTGGTCCACCAAATCTACCTCTTCCATTGGGTCTCCTTCCTCTAAAGCCTCCTCTTGAACTTGATTCTTCACTTTGTTCTTGGGAACTAGATTCCCCTTGACTTCTTTGGGATTGATTTCTGCCTCCAAAACTGCCCCTACCTCTGAAATTTCTGCCACCTCTTCCTCTATTTGCTGCTCACCTTTCCTCTTCAACTTTTCTTCAGCCCTCAATGCCATTTGAAAGCATTTGTCCACTATTTTAGGGGTTAGTATACTGATTCCATCTTGTATACTAAACTTCAAACCATTTAGATACCTCGCCACTTTACCTTTTTCATCCTCCATATGTCCACAATGAAGAGATAACTTGTGAAACTCCTCGGTGTAAGTGGCCACATCCAAATCTCTTTGTTTGAGATTTTGCATCTTCTTGTAGATCTCCACCTCATAGTCTAATGGAAGGAATTGGGACTTGATCCTCTCCAACATTCTGCTCCATGAAGAGATCATACTCTTCCCACTCTTCACCCTCTCACCTTGGGTGTAATTCCAAAATGTGAGGGCAGCACCCTTGAGTTTAGTTTTTGTAAACTTCACCCTCTTGTTCTCAGGAACTTCTTTGTATTCAAAGTAATTATTTAGGGCCTCAATCCACTCCATAACTTCATTAGCATTCATCTTCCCACTAAACATTAGAATCTCCATTCAAGCCTCTGAAGAATCTTTGCCAATTTCCTTGATGGCCTCAAGGAAATGTTTCTGATCAGCAGGTATCTCTACCTCTTCTTGATTTTCTTATTCTTCCTCCTCTTTTTCTTCCTTTCCATAAGAACCTTCATCAATCCTCTTCCCTATCCTCAATGCCTTCAACTCAGCTTGGAGTGCTTCCTTGACTCCACTCTTAATCTTTTCTTCCATCTCTTTGAACTTTTTAACCACCTCAGTGGTCATCCCTTTTGGAGGTATGTTGCTAGTCTCTCCTTCACTCTCCTCTGCTGACATATACCAGATCTTGCTCCCAACCAACTGACAGAACCTCTAATGGCTCTGATGCCACTATGATGTAGAGGCCCTTAGGGATCTAATCAACTCTCAAACCTATTGGTTGACAACCCCATACCAATGGCTCAAGTGAGATCTCATTCAAGTGACTCAATCACGGCTGGGAAGACATCTACAAGGTCTTTTGGCAACTTGGACAACATGTCCCATCCATCCAACATAGTCTTGCAACTCTACAAAACCCACTTCCTTCATAAGACTGCTCTAGGCCTTATAGCCCTCAGGTTTCTCTCAGTCAACTATAACTTTTGACACAAGTCTGCAACCAATGATCTCTAATAATCTAGAGATACCCTTTTGGATTGCCTTCAACATATGTCAATTTGGGTTGACCTTGTTTTGGGCGATATAATCTAACCTATAATTGCTCCCTTTGTAGCCTATGGGGAAGTAGGCCTGTTTTGCAAAACAACCACCCTCAAACTTGATCACAGTGTTCAATCAACCACTTGGACATCTCAGGGGCATGTCAAAAGAAAGGATTCTTAGGGTTTTAAGACTCTATAACGGACTGCAACTGATTGGGCTTATACTGTTCCTTTTCTTGACCCTTAACACATGGTTCTTGTTAGGTTTCTTCATTCAATCCTCAAGAAATTTGGTTCTCTGCCCACAAATTCATTACAACACATGAAAACAGACCTATCTAAAGCCATTCCACTAGTTTAGGAGGATCAGACCAGTGGAATGGGAGAGAAATGCATATTTTTGTACCAAAAAACCCTAGTTCAGGGTTTTGCACCAGTTATGGGAAAACTCTTCAAACTCTACTCTAGATCTATTTCATGGTCTCAATTAAGGTGCAATGCAATCTTAACTCATGCCACTATCAATCCAATACCATGAGCCCTTATGACACCTCCATACAAGAGAGTAGTACAGTCTGAAACAGGAAATTATGGAGGAAATAGCAGAAAACTAAAATTCTTCTTATTTGTTCTTCCTCCAAACTTCATCATCATCGAAAATGAACATGTTTAAGGCTTTTTAAGCCTGCATACCTCTTGATAGACCTTTTGGAAGGCAGTTTTAATCAATGGGAAGGTATATAACTGATCTTCAGCATCGCTGCCCTATTTTGTCAGCATTTGCTACTAATGACATGGGTGTATATTGTATTTACAAGTATGTTATCCCTGTTTGGTATGTTTAGACCTTTTTCCCAAGAGTGATAAGCCTTTGACAAGGCATTCAACTCATGACTACCTCCTATATGCCATAAAAAGGTTACAATGTATGACTACCCCATTACAATGCATGACTCTTATAACTGTCCCAACCACAAACATGACAACTTTGGGCATGATCCTTATTACAAAGCATAGGAATGGTCTTCAAGACCTTATTACAACATGATCAACCATGAAACAAAGAAAAAACAATCATGGATCTTCATGATCCTCTTGGTGCTCCTGCACCATGAAGCAATGATCTTCCCTGGATGATCTAGATCACGAAGAACAACATCATGTGGAGAAAACTCAATAGTCTTCCCATCCCCAGTATGACATATTTGATAAATGGAGAGAAGTTTGGCAAAAAGTTTAGGAACAAGGAGGACATCCTCAATGCAACCATCTACTAGCTGAACTAAACCTGACCCCATAACTGGAATCTGTGAAGAGTTTCCCACTGAAATATGAGAAGTAGTGCTATCAGAAAGAGACTCAAGAAGATCAACTAAATGAGTTATGTGATGTGAGGGACCTGAATCAACTATCCAATTTAATGTGGATGAATTCAAACCTGTAGTAGTAAGGGCATGGCCTTTGCTAGGTTTGGGAGTATCGATGTTGTGTTTCTTCATGGCTTCTTCCAAAGCCTCAATCCTGTGATGACAAATCTTGACATCATGATTCTACATCCCACAAAAAGTACACGGCCCTCTGCTTTTGATTTTAAAAGAATTTTTACTTGACTTAGAAGAGGTTGTGTTTGGAGTATCAGGTTTGGGCTTCTTCTTAGATGAATTCTCTTTGCTTGAAGATGATTCTGCCTTTGACTGTATTGAATGCTTATTTCGTTTACCCTTAGATGCATGAACTACTAATGTGTGACTTTTTTAAGAAGTGTTACAATCCATGGAGAGTAGCTTAGATTGTTCTCTCATTAGTCAATCACAAAAAACTATTCAAAAGTAGGCATAGTAAATGCTGAACCAAGTGCATCCATTGTAGAGTAGAAAGTAGAAGCAAAGACTTGATAAGGGCCTTTTAACTTTGACAAAACCAAGAAGACACATTCCTTATCTATTTTTGTTTTACCACAACCTTGAAGTCAAGAAAGCAAAGACTTGAACTTGACTAAGAAATCTTCAATTGAAGGGAAGACATCAGGTGATAAAGTTGTTAATTCAACATCTAATTGAAGTATTTTGAACTCATCAACTATACCAAATAAAGTACTAAATTTGTCCCACATTTGCTTAGGAGTTTTACAATTGTTTAGATGAAATTCCAAGTTATCAGATACATGGAGGCCAATGATTCCCATTGCCTCGTCTAACTTATTGCGATAGGCAAATTGTTCATACTCCCTATTGAATTGCAATTGTTGACTATTTAGCATTTGCCATAACCCTTTACATTGAAGAAGTTGTTGTACCTTAGTTTTCCATGTGTGATAATTATGTGGTGTTAATAGGGCAATTTTAGGATCCATGCTGAAAACACAATGAGGCACATAAATTGTGCATTACAAACCCCCCAAGTTTAATTAAATTTGTAAAATGAGCCCCCCATAAGATCGGCACTTTATAATCGAGTGTGGGTTACAATAAAAATATTAAGGTTACAAAAATTTAGCATTCAATGCTAACTTGGGAAACTTCTCCTCTGTTTACAAAGATTATCATGGGTGAAATAACAACTTACAATGAACAGAAACTCAAAAGCAATACCTCCACTCTACCATACAACATGATAAAATCAACTCGAGTCAACTACTACAATGCCAAGTGATTGTTGCAATATAATGCATCTTGCAAATTAACTTCAGTTACATTGGCAACGGCTATCCAGCACTGCAAATCGCATGTGGCATGGATAGCTGCTTCCCTTCCCATCAAGGCTTAAATTTGACAGTCCACCGTGCCTGTCAATGAATTTTTTTCCTACAGTTTAGTCTTCAGTATTGCATGTCACGTGACAATTAATTTTTTTAAATGCAAGTCAAAATTTTATATATAAAGTTGGAGCTTTCTCAATTCAAAAGCCAAATTGGTGAATGCTTTACCAAGATAAATAAAATATTTTATAAAAAAAATAAATCTAAGGAATTTTTTTGTGAAATAATAGAAGTTCCTATTAAAAAATTTAAAAATAAAAGAAAAAACTAAAAAATTAGAATGAATATATTCTATAAAAAACAAATCTATTTCTTAAATAATAGAAGTTCCTATTAAAAATAGAAATTTAGAATGAATATATTCTATAAAAAACAAATCTATTTATTAAATAATAGAAGTTCCTATTAAAAAATTAAAAAAAAACAAAAAACTAGAATGAATATATTTATTTGGAAAAAAATTTCTTAAATAATAGAAGTTCTATTAAAAAATTTAAAAATAAATGGAAAAAATATATATTATATAATTTATAATGAATATATAATTATATTCATAAAAAACAATTCTAAAAATTTGGGATATATTCTATTAAAAACAAATCTAAAAGATATATATTTAAAATGAATATATAATTATATTCATAAAAAACAAATCTAAAAATTTAGGATATATTCTATTAAAAAACAAATCTAAGATATATATATATATACAATCAGATTTTCATATTGATTATTTTTTTTACAGTTTTAAAAATAAATTACTTGTATATCAATATAGTCAAATATTTATTTTTATTGTATTTTACATTTAAAATCTTTAAATACAGCTATACAACTGTCAAATTTAGGCCCTGCTTCCCATCCATGCATCGCATTACATTCATTATTAATAAATGACTAAATCCCTCCATAGAAAATGACGTGAACAATTAATTTCTTCCCCCCGCTGTCCATAAATATATTTTCCTACTTTTTCAATAACTCATTCACGTAACCACTTCAATGCTACAGGGAATCCCTGTTTACCTAATACTTTGTCCAATAATTATTTATTTATTATATCAATTTTTTTTCTTGATTGATCAATGTATTGCACTTTTTTGATAACAATAGTTTTTTTTTTCATTTAAGATTTTAAACAATTTTTTTAAATAAAATATTTTTTTTACAAATATTATATATGAAAAAAAAATCTAAGATTCTAAACAATTCTTTTTAAATAAAATATTATTTTTACAAATACTATATATATGAAAAAAAAACGGTTGATAGTTCAAAAATAAAATATTTTATAGCTATTTTTTATAGTATTCATAATTATTTTGATAAGAGTAAATAGTGATAAATCTTTTTATTATGTGTATATCAATTATTATTGTTCAAGGTAAATTGTTTATGACGATTCAAGTAAAAAACAATTATTTATAAATCATAATTTAATGTTTATTTGGTAGTGAACAAAGTTCAAAAATTACAATAAGAAAGCAGCAAATAGAGCATCACAACAATACAATCAAGATACAAGTGTATAAAAATAGTAAACAAAACTACAACCCCCAAACAAGACTATCAAATATAAAACTCAAAATCCTTGACTTATAGCATTATATATTCTTTTAATTATTTTAATAACAAAAAATAGTTAATAGTTAATTCATTTTTAAATTATTTTTTTAAATATTATAAAATAGTACTAGATAAAAATAAATTATTAATGATCAATCACTTTGTTAATGTTATATGTATATTTCATCTAAAACTTGCTTCCAAAAAAACATTTTAAATTAATGAAATAAACATTTTGAAGTAAGGCAAGGTAGGTTTTAGGAGAAACAACAATCAAAATACATAAGCCCTCATGGTATTTTGAAATTTAAAAAGAATACAACCCATGGCCTCATTTTCTCCTAAATACTCAAAAAATGACATGGCTTTGGTGTAAGCATGCTTTGAGGCTTGCTCAAGAAAATTTTGTTCAAACACAATGCCACTATGATGTTCTTGCACTCGATGAGGTCAACAAGCTCAACAATGTAAGGTTTCTATGCTTTTGTGATTTTGAAAATGAATCATTTGTTTTGCAAAGTTTTGATTTTAAAAAAAAAATTAACAAATGAACTCCTTCAAATGCTCCTTAACCCTAATTCATCAAATAGAGGGCATAGTGAAATTCCAATTGAAGAGGGCACAAAATAAGCCTCCCCAAACTCCTTCATCAATTTTCTAACATCCTTATGAGACACAAACAAACATATTAGGGAAAACTATGACACATCCTAGTATAAGTAAAATTATATATAAACCAAATATATATTATCATAATCATATATAAATTTTGACAATCTATGCAAAATCTCTCCTTTTATGTGATACAGTCTTTTTAAAATTTTGATTGTAGTTTATGACAAAAATGCCTAATTACAGCCATACAACCATCAAATTTAGGTCCTACATAAGAGATGAATTTTAATTGTATTTTAGGACAAAAATGCCTAAATACGACCATACAACAATCAAATTTAAGTCTTGCATAAGAGATACCAAAAACCAAATTACATATATGATATTAAACTAGAAAGTGAAACAAAAGATAACAACAAAAAACTAAGCCAAATCCACATATGGTGAGCCAAGCAAAATCTACTAAAACAAACAAAGAGACAAAATTGCTCAAGACCATGTGAAGAATAATTACACAATATAATAACAATAACATATTCATATTTAGATCACTAAAATATTTTACCTTAGTCACTTAATTTTTTGTTTAAGTAATAATAGTAAGTACTTTTAGAGAACATGATTTTAATTATTTTAATTAATCTAATATTGTGGTTTAGTAATAATTTTTTCTAAAGATAAACAATTGTTTATCATTTCAAATTTGTAACTATTATATTTCCAACACTAAATTTATAAGAAAAAATTTATGTGAATTCGTTTTGAAATGTTTTGGATAAATAAAATTGAAATTTCAAAAATAATTTAATTTGGTAAAAATAAAATAGCACTTTATAAAACTAAACTTTACAAAGCCTATTAAACAACACAAATATTTCCTTAACTATAAAACTAAACTTTATAAAGCCTGCATATTTGTATTATGTGGAGAGCCATGGCCCTAGTTGAGTGTTAGAGATTTGAAATGTCTACTTAAGATATTAAAATGTAATAATATTAATACTATAATAATTTAAAATGCAATTAAAATATTGTATGTTTGAAGAATAAAATAAAAACTAGATAAGTGTGAACTCATTGCAAGCAGTACTAAAAAGATTTATCACTATTTACCTTTATCAAAATACTTATGAATACTTTAAAAAATAGTTATAAAATATTTTATTTTTAAATTATCAACTATTTTTTTTCCTATATAATATTTGTAAAAATAATATTTTATTTAAAAAGAATTGTTTAGAATCTTAGATTTTTTTTTCATATATAATATTTATAAAAATAATAATTTATTTAAAAAAAATTGTTTAGAATCTTAAATGAAATTTTTTTTTATCTTTATCAAAAAAGTGCAATACATTGATCAATCAAGAAAAAAAATTGATATAATAACTAAATAATTATTGGACAAAGTATTACGTAAAGAGGTATTCCAAATAAGTTGCTGCTGCCAAAGTTGCAAAAGAACGCCTTTCTACAGATTGAACAAGATATATGAAGGCAAATAAAATGGGGTTTGATGCCGCTACTACCTGCACTACACTCAACACATATTTTTTGAATGAAGCTGAATATTTCACAGATTTACACTGCTTAGTAAGAAGTCCAATCTTAAGGCAAAACCTTACACAAAATCACAAATAAAAACTCACGGCCAGAAATGTGATATAAAACAGTGACTAAATTGCAAGTAATCTTAAGTAGAGGAATGAAGAGCCGTCGACTAGGAAGAATTGGAACCGCTGCCAAAATCTCCAACGCTCATAGAGATGGAAGGTGCCTGGTATCTTTGCCAAGACTACTAGCTGAACGAGGATGTGGATGGCAGAGTGTAATACCATGATCGCTGTGGAAAAACGATGATCAACTTAGCAACGAAGGAATCGTGACCAATGAAGAGTGTGGATGAGATTCAACAGCAACTGAAAGCTTTCCAAATGCACACAGCTATAATGAAGATATCTAGATAGGGAAAATGGCCAGCACAAACCAGATGCAACCACACCAAAAAATTCACCCAAAAAACTCTGAATGATGCCTGCAAATCTTCAATTTTGCCAAAAAAAATTCCATTTTTGCACAAATTTTGCTCAAATCTAGACACACCTATGATAGGGCTGAGTGTGTGGGATGAAATTGGGAAGAGAATTGCGATTCTAGGCTTTGATACCATATAGGAGTAGAAATGAAATGAATCCAATAACCAAACTTCCACAAGATGAATGTGCACAAAGCAAGAGGCTGAAGCTATCATAAAATGTGAGAATGTACAAATAACTCCTTGTGTATGTACGACATGGAGGAAGTGAGAAGGTGAGAGTCAAACCATGACTAACCCTCCATGATGTGTGACACGTGTAGAACACTTGGGACAAGTGTGAGAGCATGTGTCAAATGCATATGAGGTGAGACAACTAAACCACTAATGAACTTAAGTTAGTGTGAAACTAGATAGATGTAAGCTAGATGACCAAAGACACATTTCACACTAACATTTATAAGTTGTCAAGATGTTACAATTTCATAAAGATTATGAAATGATTATCGCTACACTAATCTTAAGTTGTTGAATTGCAAGTTGCATTCAGAAAAACATGTTTCTGCCTCTTCGAGAAAGGGAGGGAGAGCATCATTGGAGAGAAGGGAATAGATATAAGGAAAGGAATAGTTTGTTGCCATCTTATGTCTTGTGTTGGTACAAATTAGTAAACCTAGTAAAGTCGGGTAAGTGGTACTCAACCATTTTTTTGTTTAAATTTATTTCTCGACTCGACAAGTTGTCGATGTCATTTAGAGTCTTTTAACGATAGTTTAGTCATTTATAGCGAATCGAATTTGTTAATGTTGAACATTAGTCGTTTTTTAACTAATGTGACTTTTTGACAAAAATGATGTTCCTTGCATCGTAAACAAGAATACGTTTACGTCTACAATGACGTTATTGGGAATGAAAATTAAGTATGTTTCCTGATTAAGGTTTTAATGTCAAGTTTCTCGTATGTTGTCAATTGACATGACTCATTTTTCTTCTTTACGTGAAGGGAAGAATATCTGGACCCAGCCACATGTTATGCATAAGTTTTATCACATTAATGTAAACCCTATTGGTATTAATACATGTAAGTTTTATGTCACAATATTATATTGTTTCTATAATGATTAATTACGCAACTTAAGGCTATTCTTATGCCTTCATTTTATCAAATGATATTAAGGAAAGATAATAAAGTTATAAACTTACTATCCTCTCCATAGTTCAAAATTTAATGTATAAACTCAATCTCTAGAAGATGATTTTATGATGGGAAACTTTAAAAACAAATTGAGGTAATTATTTCCTTATAGTTGTGAAAGGCTCAAATCATGAGAGGTCATGATGAAAGGATAATGGTTTAAAACTTTAAAAAAAAGGTGGTAGGATTAATGTTTATGCTCGGGGGGTCGCTGGTGTAAGTGGATTAATTAAAGGAGATCACATCTCCTATATTCCCAGCATGCTCATTTAAAGAGCAATTGGTGGCCTATCAATGGGGATGCCACCAATGAATTGGGGAGCGCAGTAACTATTTCTTGAATGGGATGGATCACAACTAAGGCAAATGAACACTAAGCTTGCCAGGGGTGCTCTAGAATGTTGGTGTAACATTGAAGGAAATATTGTTTGCACCATAGAACTCTCTAGGTTCATAATTTCTATTGAAAGCTTAAATATAGTTGAGAACTTATTGATGCTTTTGGTTGTATGAAATTTTATGTGTTTTATACCTTACCATTGTTGAGTCTATGTTGTGTTATTGTTGCATTTTGCTGGCAAAAGGACCTTGTTATTAAGTATAAATTTAGAAGCTGAACTATGTAAGTTTTAAAAAGGCTGAACTATGTAAGTTTGTTTCTCTGCATATAAGTTTTTATCAAGGCCGTGAGGATCCATAGTGGCACCTGCAACTGTATCTTTAGATAAAAATCCACTTTCAAATATACTTCGATGGAAGTTCTTACCCTCTCTCAAGGCTCCAATAGAACACAAATAAGGACGATGTTTGCAAGGGTTGTGGATTCTAGTATTATACCTAGAAATTGCATTTTCTGAAAAGTTTTTAAAACCTTTTTAATAGATCAATTTTGTGTGTATCTTGCTATCTTTTCTCTTATAACGACATAGTTCTTCACGACATTTTCTAGAACAGTCATCGTTCTTAGTGTGAGCTTGTACATGCCGCATACATGTCTATATGACCCATGTAATATCTGTTATAATTTCTCTATCCCTTATTATTTTATTAAGGACTCATACTTCATCCCAAAGCTTCCATTTGGCATGGATAGAGAGCATGCTGGTAAATAGAAATTGAACGGGTTGGAGACTCGTTCATTACACTAGTTAAAAGCACTATTTGAGTTGCTGTTAAAGGTGAAATACCTAAATAAAATATATATATATATATATGTTAAATAAATGTATTCTGAATTATGTCTTGTATATTTATTAATGAACGTTAGTTCACACCCCTTTCTATATATCAAGATTTGATCGACGTATGTAGACCAAATCGTCAAATTATCATTATAATACTATTATTGTAAATTCAATCTATCTAGGATTGACAAACTGTAAGGCTTAGACATGATGAGGATATCATCTATTAAAACCTCAAGGGGTTAAAATCTTGTGTTGTATACATGTAAATGAGAAAATGATATAAGCTTTATGCCTTGAGATCAACAATTTGGTATATTCATTTATGACTAGAATGATATTGTTATCATTATGAGCAACTGTGGAGTAGTGATAATGTCACGTACTTATTCAATCACAATGAGAAGTATTATCAAGTTAAACATAGGATGGAGAATATTAGTCCTTACTTCTTAGCAAAGTCAGTTGGCTTGCGATAACCAAGAAGGTTGATAATCATGTAGCCTCAATTATATCTAGGAGAAAGACTAACTAAGTTAAGGATATTCGTATTATTCATAGTGCACTCGTATTCCATGAATAACTAGCATTTATATAGCACTAAAGAGGTTTAGAGAAAATTAGAGTGTACTATACTCATGTTGTATTATTATATTATTGTACTGGGATTCTAAGTTAGTAGTGGAAACCTAGATATCCTTTTGGTTGGCAACTATGGCTTAAGTAAAAACCATCTCAAGAAAGAGTATGTTAGGAGACATATTTAACCTTTTCTAGGTTTCAAATTGAAACTATTTAACCAACTCAAGGGTATTAGTGCTCTAGGAGATGGAAAGTTATAATTCTTTTATTATACGTTCAATAGAACTTATTTTAGTGTTGATTGCATAGAAAACAAGGTTAACCCAATGTTGGGTATTCCTCATATGATTTATACCAAGTTGGGTATGATGGGAGATTCAAAACTCAACCCCACATGATTATTGATAAAGGTGTATGCAACATATATTTACAAGGTTGTTATACATGAGCTCATAACTTATCTTAATTTGAAAGTCAGGAGACTTAAGTTAAACAAGAGGTTGGAGGTATTATTACTTACCTATTAAGGTTGATAGATTGATTTTAGTCAAAAGACTAGATATGAGAAATGAAAGTATCCATTAAAATATATATGGATGAGGTCATACCTCGAATGCTAAACTTATTTATGTTATAAGATTTGTGGTATCAAAACAATGCCAAGAAGTCTAGGAAAGGCTAGGGGTACTTGTTCTCATGATTCGTTATATTTATGTTTATTATTTTTAGAAAACAAAGATGTTTGATATTTCCATGTTTTCGGTAGAGAAGCTAAACCCTTGTATTAAAACAAGGAGGTTTTAGGAAACCTATAATTCTTATGTCAGATATGACATTGTATATATATTGGTCGACAGTAAAAGATCGAGAGAACCTTATTGATCAACAGTGAAAGGTCAAGAAAACCATAGAGCAAGATAAGAAGAGTCTTAGTAGTACTTTATCAAAATTAAGTGATTTCTATGATAATGTCAAAACTCATTTTAATGCATCAAAGATGTTTGATATTTGAATTAGGGAGTAAAATGATAGAAAGCCATAAATCCTCGAAATTGCAAGTATGCAATGAGGGAATCTTAAAAAGGTTAGAAATACCTAAATCTATATATTGCATGTATATCCTAGGTTAAGGATTAGTTCTAAGTTAGATTGGCTAGAATAGATTTTTAGTATAGACAAGTTTGTGTCTAGAGTACCAAATAAAGTAAGTAAAACTATAGGATGAGATAGTTTCTAAGACGACTCAGTGGTGTGTGTGTGTCTAGATGGCATGACCAATCAAAATGCTCATACTTGGCTAGAAGGGGTCTAGAGTTGCATGGTCGATTGAATTTTGTAGGACACATCACTAGGACTCAGATGGAAAAACTTGATAGTTCCTTATAACTATACCCTTTATGAAGGATAGGGCCACTTCCAGAAGGGAAGGTGAGTGAGGGACTGCCAATTTATGGTTGGAGGAAAAGCACTCGGATGTGCTCTCCCTCTAAAGCAGAAGACAAATATCCATATTCCAGATATAGTGTACTCCATGTTATGATTTGTGACAGTCAAATTTATGAGGTAAAACTATTCTTTATGCCAAGTATAGTCTATGTTCTATAAATGTAAAGTGAAAGGATTTCATTGTGATTCTAGCTTCAATTATGTCATGATTTCAAGGTTGAAATTACATAGAAAGTTGTACTCGATTTCTTGTGTTTATGTATATGTTATTTAATTAAAAAAATATCTCTCATGTTTACCGTGTTTATTTACTTTCTTGTAAATTATTGAGTTTACTGAAGTATTATGAGGAGGGATGTTACAACTTCCTTGGGTGCAGACCATCCCGAGGCTTCGCCCAAAATGTTTGTTTCAAGATCCATGGGGATTTCAGGGACAACAGTGGATACACCGCCGTAGGACTCAGAGTCAATAGTCGAAATGCTATCGAAGGAAGAGAGAGAATGGATAAAAGAGAAGAAGAAGATGGTAAGGATCCTTTCTCAACTAGGGAGTTATGCATTGTTCCTAATGATGAAATGTTAGTTGTAATTGAGAAAAAGGAATTAAGATTAAAAAATGTGGCAATATTCTTTGCTTATTCAAACATTGATAAAATGCCCTCAAGGCAATTCTTTGACAAATGGATTGCAATAGTGTGGGGGAAGAAATTAGGGATCTTTGTGTGATGCAAGATATGAACAAAATGGATTTTTTGATACGGCTTTGGAAACTTTCAAGCAAATGCAACTGGTGGGTGTAAAGCCAAATTCCAAAACCTTAGAAATGGTATCTTTCAAACATGGTATAAACATCCATCAAAGCATAAAGGATATAGGAATTTTGTCAAATGTTTTATTTGCAACTACCCTACGAGACATGTATGCAAAGTTTGGAAGCATATACAAGGAATGTGAACTATTTGACATGATGCCTCAAAGAAATGTTGTCTCATGGAATGCAATGATTGCAAGCTATGCACGAAATAGATTTTTCATAAGGCTTTAGAAACTTTCAAGAAAATGCACAAAAGAAACTTTCAACCAAATACAATTGGCACGTCTAAAACCAAATTACACAACCTTATCCAACATCCTTCTTGCCTATGCCACAATAGGATCTGGGGAACATGGTGTGGACAACCATCAAAGCATAAATGATATATGAATTTTGTCATATATTGTATTTGCAACTTCCCTTGTAGACATGTATGGAAAGTGTGGAAGCATAGACAAGGCGCATGAATTGTTTGACATGATGCCTCAAAGAAATGCATAGTCTCATGGAATGCAATAACTGCAAGATATGCACAAAATAGATTATTTGAAAATGATTTATAAACTTTCAAGCAAATGCAATTGGCATGTGTAAAACCAAATTCATGTAATGATAATTGATCATCATATTAAATATTTAATATAAACTATCATATACATAATGTCATGAACATAATGTCTAGTCTATATATAAAGCCATATAGGCATGTCCAAATAAAGCCATATAGGCATATACAAAAATATATATCGGTAACATACAAAAGTATGTATACAAAGCCATTTAGGCATTAAAAAATGTCCCAAATTCTAGTTTTCTATGGACTTTCATCAAATAATAAGTGGCCCTTGCTTGGCCATGAAGATGGAGAGCCAATCAGTGACTCATCCTCTCTCTCTTGTCAAGTAGACCTCCTCGACATAGCTTTTTACAGCTTTGCCTATTAATACAATCAAATAATATGCACATTAATATAGAAACCATGAAATATATAACATCACATATGTAATTGATCACTTACCACTACCTGATGATCACTCTTCATCTCATCTTTTCTCTCTCTTCATTCGTAGTTGGATGGGTTGGAGCTGTGATTCGTGAGAAGCATCAAGAAGAAAAATTGACTAAACACAAATATAATTTATGTACATCAAATGACATGAGATAAAACAAGAAATACAAAATGACATTTACATGTTATTGGCTCATACCTTGGTCAAATGATTTGAAGACAACATGGTTGCAGCAATGCCTACTTGTGTTGACTCACGAAGATGAGGAGGAGTCTCCATATTCAGCATCTAAAAATAGAGTTCAAGGTTATTCAAACAAAATAGATACATAACATTATTTAAATGCATAATGATTACAAATGGTTAAATTTAACTCCGTATAAGTGGTTTTGCATCTAGGTGACCAAGGAAACCATGGAGGTGCTGGTGAAGCTCCCTATTGAAATCATCAAATTGTCATTAAATTATATTACCATTGATATATGTAATATATTTATGATCATGTGATAAATTACATACTTGCTAATTTGACCTCCTCTCATAAACTACCAATGGATGGCTAACAGAAGCAAGATGAAGACTCTGACCTTGGAATTTCATTGCACAAACAATTACATACATTATTTTTGACTTATAATATAGATAGTCATATAAAATTAGTTACAAATTTCAAACAAGAATTTATTAAATCAAGATAAAACTTGTAAAAAATTACCTGAGAGTCCATACCAAACATAAGCTATAAGACATCATCTATGAGAACAATATCATCCAATATGGATGTGTCCATCATTGGATGTTTCCCCTGCGTTGCAGGATCCTACCACGAGTCTTGCCATGAGGCCTACATCCCATAATCGCATAGGTTACCACATGAACTGCATAGATGTGGGGACAAATGACACCTATTTTTCTCATCCTCATTAGCTTGGGTGAGATTATCATCATGTTGTGCTAAAGACTGTGTGAGAGCACTAAATGAATGTAGTGTCTCCACCTCATCATTGTCCTTCAAAGTCGAAGGAAGTGACACATGTTCTAGCCTCAATTGGGCTCTAGGTACATGGTTTTGGTCTCAATGTAAAAATAATTAGGAATCTTCTTGAGGACGAACTTGCAATGGAGTTTCCTCAAGAAATATTTTGGCACCTCATTGTTGTTGCATGGATGCTCATCAAAAACCATGTACCATCTATCCCAAAAGTTTTGGGATATATCTCTGTTCCTACACTAATGAATAGGGAAGTGTTTGCAAGTATCTTCTAATCTTTGGTCAGTTTTAGGATTCATAAAGTGTGAACATAATGTAGATTTTGTAATTTTTAGGTCCTTCACTTGTTCGTAAGACAATTTATTGGCATAATATTATTGATACCTCTCCCTATAGTCATGAAATTCAGTTATTTGGTTTGTCACCAATTCAATGTGAGAAACAATCATCTCTAATGACTTTGGAAATGCTATTCTATGATCGGTGCTTGCACTTGGATTGTTTAACATTTCAATAAGGGTTTGAAAATGTTTTTTATTTTCTTCTATTTTCCCTAAATAGTTTTCATGCGTATCTCTTTCATGATGAGGATGTGAAGTTGCAGGGTTTTCAAGGTTTTTAGGGTTGTTTTGACCCTCATCTCCTAGATTTGTGTTTTGTGCTACCTCATTGACTGTAAATGTAATATAAAAAATCAATCAAACATTGAAAAGATAAAAAAAATCTTTTTAAACTCACAAAAATTATGCAAACCCTACCTTCTTCAGCTGTTGCACCCTCTACATTGCTTTCATGGCATCTTTCAGAGTGGGATTGGCGAGGTGGCATGGCAGAAACATTGATTACCCTTAGCACTTAGTTGATTGCTCCTTCTTGCAATGTGCTCACTATTTTTTACTAGTTTTTTTCCTCCTTTGACTATAGAAATGGCCGCAGCTATTGTGTTTTATGTTTTTTTTGCTTTTAGGAAGTAATAACGTGACCGTATTATAATGCAAGAATGTTATAATGTGCTCGTGTTATAGTCTAAATGGGATAAAAAAAGTCATGTGGCAAATTTTTGGTCCCACAACTCCATGCATACACCCTTAGGCAATACTACATAGTAATTCCCCACATATTCATTCACTTGCAATTCTATTTCATCCAAGTACATTCTTTCTACTTATCTCTTCCTCAATAACCAACCTAGGCCAATGGTGATTCTCCATATTTTGAGTCTTTCTTGTTACAATATAGAAACCAGACCATTGTTGATCCTTCCAAAGGGAAAGTACATGTTTAAACTGGTAAAATCATGTACGGAGTTGAAGTCTTAATTTTAAAGCTTATGATTAAGTGCTTCTGGGTTCTTTTCACATGCATCCATTTCTTGTCTAACATGTTGTTTCCCTAAATTTCACACCCATAAAGAATCACCAAAGTGACAAGAAGAAAAAATAGGATTATTTTAGTTTTATAATCCCATAATTCTACACTTCTGTATCTATTATAAATCATTCCAAACCCCTTGAATTCTTTTTGCATGGCATGTTTCCCAACTGATTGTTGTGAAAATTGAGCTTGAGATACTTGTAGTCTTCCACTATTTCTAACAAGCTACCTTCGAAAAGAAAGTTAACTTGTTTTTTTTTTCTATAATGAAAAGATCAAGATTGTGTTTTTTCTAGTGTCAATTACATTCCAACCTCCTAACAAAAGAGTTCTAGAGCTCGAAAGTTCTCTCTCAAACTATGAGTTGTTATTGCAATTAGGATGAGATCATCCACATATACGAGTAACTATATTACATATTTAGAAAGTTGAACTCCCTCACTACCAGCTTTGTTTATGGCCTCTTCTAACTTATAAATGTATAACAAACAAACTTTGGGAGAGTGGGCAACCCTATTTGACACAATATCACTAACAAAGCACCAAGACATTACATCACTTGTTCTAATTTTAACCTTGACTTGTTCATAAAACCTATGAACTACCACTCTAAGCTCATCTTAAACTTTGATTCTCTCCATCCTATTCTAAAATTGTCATGAGGCACCATGTCAAAAGCCTTTTTAAAGTCCACAAAGTATAAAAAAAAGCCTCATCACCTTGGATATCCCATATTTTTCCAATCATGTACCTAAGGGTACACAATGATCAATAGTGGAGTGTTTTGGTCTAAACGTTGCATGCCCCTTAGCCTTTTTTCATCTTTTTCGACCCATATACTAATTCTACATTCAATTATACTCCTAAAAAATCCAATAAGAGAATTAACCATAATAGTACAATAATTTAATGGACTATTTATATCACCACTTTTATACAAAGTGATAGCAAGACTAATTATCTAATCTTCTAGGAAGTCCTCTTAAATAACATTATTGAAGATGCATTTGATGTGAGTTGTAACCCAATTTTTAGCCAATATGCTTTTTTTAAGTGGACCTGCAAGTCCACAAATTGACTGTAAACCTATATCATGCCTAAAAATTATTTTTATTTGCTTGGAAAATATTTTTGATTCATCCCAATATTCTAGTGGGAGACCTGGGAGCCTAACCCAGACAAGAGACAATTGGTTAAGGTCCGCCTTAGGATCAAAGCTAGGTTTCCATTTACACAGAGAGAGTGAGTGCTTCATGTATAACCATAGACCTCCAGTCAAGATTGACTCTAGATCCTCTTGAGAAGTGAACTTAAATAGGAACATTCCACCTACCATAGTGCTAGCAAAGACACTCCCCTCAAGAACCCACTTGGTAGCCACCCATCTTCTCACCAAGTTGATATTGGGTCTGTAAGCAAAGAACTTCCCCACAAGCGTATTCTCCATGGACACCACCACCTTTAAGATAGTCTGGTCTAGTAGTTTGAAAGCCTTAGCACCCTCACAATTAGATAGGATTGGAACACTCATTGGACATGAACTACCACTGTGAGCAGCGCCCACAAGAGCCTCCTTCCATCGATTTAGTCCAAGATCCAAGGATGGTGTCACGTGTTCAAAACTACAACCCATACCAAAAGAAGAATCCCCAGATGCAGTGGGAGGGGGCTAGATCAGAGGGTCACCCCTCAGACTGTCACCATCTATTCCTACCTAAAACCAAATTAAAAATCAGGTGGGATAGTTGCAGAGCAAAAAATTTCTTTGATTAGCGACAAGGTCACTAAGGAAAAGGTAAGGCTGGTCTATGTTTGATTCTGAGTTAATGTAGACATCCTCAAAACACTTCCCACCTCCATTCTGGAATCCAAATATGGGAAGTGGAATTAGAGCATTCTTTATGAGAACTCCAGGGTCTTTTGTTAGAACTTCATGAAATCAGGCCATGTCTTCACTCAGTGTAGGGACCCCAAACCCCCCATCTTAGAAAGAGGTACAGGTGGATTTGGTTGGGATCTCTGAAGACTATCCCTTTAAGGAGGACATCCTCAAACTTGCGGATTCCTCCCAAGGTTCCTCAATGAAGAATATTAAGGCAGTTGGGTCAGTGGAAGAAGCCCACCAGGGGCTCCTAGAGAAGGAGGTTGTGATGCCCTCAGGGGATGACCAGGGAATGGTCTCTAGTGGGGAGGACCAAGGCTCATGTGAGTGGGTGTCTAAGGAAGGCACTAACAACAAGGTGGAAGACTCAAGTGGTGGAACAGAAGAGAGGGAGGACGGTGAATTCACCTAGATTTCTAGATCTCAAATGGTTGAGAATGCCTAATGGAAACTTCTCACGAGGTTCGTAGCCTTGAATTAAAATGGGGGGCTTCAAGTTGGGGATAAGCACTTTGGAGAAAAATTTCTCCATGTCCCCAGGTGTGGGTACTAGTAGGAGTACATAGGACTTGGAGGGTTGGTCCACTGCGAAGAAGAAAGGAAAGGGTAATAGTAGGAAGACTACAGATGTGGGGTGAGACAATAGTAAGGGGAGGCCCTCACTCATGCAAACAAGGTAGAGAGAGATGGAGAAGGAAATTGCTAGTGGTAGGCAGACCACCTTGGTGGTCCCCCTAGGCAAACCAAAAAATGAAGATAGTCTCATGGAATATTTGAGGGATTAATAGCCCTCACAAGCAGTTGCTTGTTAGGAACTGCAATTTTGACAATAAAGTAGATATTATGTTACTTCAAGAAGTCAAGCTAACTAAGGATAATTTCAACCTAGTGGTTGAAAACATTTGACCCAATGCTAACTATGCCATTAGTGGAGCCCAAGGTGCTTCGGGAGGTATTACCACCTTATGGAACCATAATCTTTAGGGGAGGGTGGTGTATTGCTCCAAGCATTATATTGAAATCTCCTTCCAATACAAATTTATTTAGTGGACCTTGGGCAATATTTATGCTTTGAATACACATAATGGACAAAAGGAGGTCTGGGATAATCTATCAAACAATATTAAAAGGTCTAAGAGAACTAACTAGATGGTTATGGGAGACCTAAACTCCCCCCTCTATCCATCTAAAAAAATGGGGGGTCTGACAGACTATTCTGACAAGGAAAACATGGCAGTGTTTTTAAGCGATGTTGGCCTTATGGATATTGATTTGGTGAGCCAATCTTTTACCTGGTCTAATAGAAGATAAGGGAGTAATCATATATAGGTTAAGCTTGATAGATTTTTAATATTCTCCAACTGGACCATAGTCAACCTGGTTAGTCTGGTGGCTCTTCCCTAGGTGGGTTCTAATCACAACCCTTTAATGCAAAGTTGGCAAGAGAGGTGTGTTAAGGGACCCTTCCCCTTTATATTTGAAATGGTGTGGGCACTTCATTTGGATTTTGGAATTGTCTGGTTGGGTGGTGGAACATTCATGTCCAGGGGCTGACAATGTATAGATTGGTTAAAAAACTAGCCAATGTTAGGAACAAAGTTAAGGGATGGAACAAATATAATTTTGGGAATGTATTGGTTAGGAAGAAGAGCATTATGGGTCAGCTATTGGAGGTCCAATTTAAGATGGAGTAGGGAGACTCATTATATGAGTTACAAGCTTTGGATAACTCTCTCTCTAAAGATTGGGTGTTGAGGCTAAAGGAGGAGGAGGTCTATTGGAAACAAAAATCTAGGGTCCAATGGCTAAAAGAGGGGGATAGGAACATGTCTTTCTTCCATTAGTCTACTCTATGGTACAGAAAGAGAAACTCTATTGGTAGACTTAAGGATGAGAATGGGAATGTGGTGGAGGATGATGCAGAAATTGGGAGGTCCAATTTAAGATCGAGCAGGGAGACTCATTAGATGAGTTACAAGCTTTGGATAACTCTCTCTCTAAAGATTGGGTGTTGAGACTAAAGGAGGAGGAGGTCTATTGGAAACAAAAATCTAGGGTCCAATGGCTAAAAGAGGGGGTAGGAACATGTCTTTCTTCCATCAGTCTACTCTATGGTATAGAAAGAGAAACTTTATTGGTAGACTTAAGGATGAGAATGGGAATGTGGTGGAGGATGATGCAGAAATTGGGAGGTTGACTTCCAACTACTTTGAGTCTCTTTTGGCTGCTCATCATGTCAGTGCCCCAATGGAAGATAATGAGTCCCTTCTTGACTCCATTCCTACCATATTGTCTAAGACAACAACCTTCTGACTAAACCAATTATAGAGGAGGAAGTTAGTGTGATTGTCTTCTCTATGGGAGCCTTCAAAGCTCTAGGTCCGAATGGGTTGCCCTAGATTTTTTCCAAACCTTTTGGGATGTTATTGGGAAGAATGTCCCTAACGTGACCAAAGACTTCTTTCATACTAGCAGACTCTTGTGGTAGTTGAACACATTTATTGCCTTGATTCTAAAGAAAACTAACTCTACCTCCATGATGGACTTCAAACCAATCAGCGTCTGCAATATGGTGTACAAAATCTTCACCAAGATTCTAGTCTTTAGACTACAACTTCTTCTGGACAAAGTTATTGCCTCCAATCAGAAGGGTTTTGTTTTGGGTAGACAAATACTTGATGCGACCATCACCACCCATGAGATCATTAACTCAATTTCTAAAAGCAACACCCCAGGTATGATATTCAAATTAGATATTTCCAAAGCCTATGATAGATTTAATTGGGATTTCTTGATTAGGGTTCTCAAAAAATTTCATTTTCAAGATTAGGTGATCAACCTGGTGAAGGAGTGTATTTCCACGGTTAGATTTTTTGTGTTGGTCAACTTTTGTTCAAGACCAGATCCACTTAGCATACTCCTTGCCGTCTCTATTAACATTCTATTCATCCTCTCTATAACTTCATTCTGTTGAGGGGTATACGGAGCTATCTTGTGCCTCTCAATCCCCTATTCTTTACAAAACTTGTTGAAATCTGCTGAATAGAACTCACCACCATTGTTAGTCCTCAAACACTTAATCTTGCTATCCTTTTGATTCTCTATAAGAGCTTTGAACTCTTTAAATCTATTAAAGCCTTCAGATTTACTTCTAACGAAATACACCCATGCCCTTCTATTGTAATCATCAATGAATGAAACAAAGTAAACAAATTTTCAAATCGAAGGAACATTAACATGACCAAACACCTTAGAAGATTTGTGAGAATTGGAATAAAACTTAACACGGTTTTGTTTTCCATAAATGGAATGTTCACAGAAATCAAACTCAAGGTTACAATCATTCATACCCTCAACAAGATTTTTATTCTTCAGGGTCTTCAAATGCTTTTCACCAATGTGACCAAGCCTTTGGTGTCATAACATTGTCTTCTCAGCTAGAAGTTTCATTTCCATAGAATGAGCACCATTAGGTACCCAAAAAGCACAACCATCGGAAGTAGATGCAATAGTCTTCTTTGTTGTTGGTTCCAATGGTGAGGATGAAGACTCTGAAGCTCTCTTCTTCGAAACAGAGGCATTATTGCACTAAACTGTGCATGCATCAAGCTGAAACAAAGTGCCAATCCAAACACCCTTAGGCAACACCATAGATCCTCTAGTCATCTTGCATCCTCCATTCGAGAAAACAACCTGCACACCCACATCATTCAATTTACTTACAGAAAGAAGGTTTTGTGTCAAACCAAGGATATGTAGAACACCATTGATTCCCTTTACTTGTCCATCAGGGAATTGAATCAAGACTCTTCCATGACCAACTATATCCAAGTGAGAATCATCGCCCAAGTACACCTTTCCACCATCGTATTCTTCATACTTCAAAAACCAGCCCTGATACGAGGTCATGTGAAAAGATGCACCAAAGTCAATAAGCCACACATCCTCAGATGAATGCATTGCCAAGGAAACAACAAATGCTTCTCCTTCATCCTAAGAGGACTTGTCAGAATCTAAATCATAATTCTTCTTTTTCTTTTTCTCCTCCTTGCACTCCTTACGAAAGTGACCAGGTTTACCGCAATTCCAACACATGGCCTTGGACTTCCCAAGAGACTTAGATCTCCCACAAGATTTGGATCTTCCTTCTTCTTATCCTTTTTCTTTCCCTTCTCTTTAGATCTATCACGAACCACAAGAGCCTCCTTAGCCGATTCGGAAGACTTTCTCTACATCTCTTCAGACAATAGCAAAGAAACAACTTCATCTATCTTGAAGGTGGTAGGGGTACTCCCAATGGCCATAACAATGTGGTCCCACTAATCTAGTATGGAACACAGTAATGTCATACATTGATCCTCCTCCTCTATCTTCACACCAACAGAAGTCAACTAGGTAACAAGCATATTGAATGTATTTAGGTGATCAGTGACAAATCCTCCATCTTCCATCCTTAGAGAATATAATTTCTTTCACAGGAATAACTTGTTCACCAAGGATTTATCCTGATAAACATCTCCAAGCTTCTTCCAAAGTTCCTTTGTAGTCTTCTCTTCATGGATATTCAGGAGCACTAAATCAGCCAAATAGAGTCTTATCAAACCCTTAGCTTTTTGATCTTTGAGATCCCAGTCTTCTTATTGCCATTGGTTTTGTATGAGATACTGCTTCCCATAAATCCTGATCTACAAGCATATCCTCCATTTGAGTTTCCACAACTCAAAATTACTGTCGTTAAACTTCTCTATCTCAAAGCTCCCAGATGTGCTCGCCATCTCTTACATGCAACAAAGATTTCAAAATCCTCTACACAATCTCCCACTCAAATGAAGATCAGCTCAAAAAACCCTCTACCTAACAACTAGAACGAAAGGTAATCAGGCTCTGATACCAACTGAAAGGAAGCAAGGTATGTGGAAAACGCTTCCTACACTAATCTAATGAGGAAATATTTATACAAATTTTTCTTTTACAGTTATAGATTAAGATGCACATTGACAGAAAGATAATAACAACTTCCAATTGCAAATACAAAACTTGCAACACAAGATACATGTGGGGAAAACCCTTTCAGGTAAAAAACCCCACACTCTAAAGCCACCCATATTATTCAGGAATCATGAAGATTACAATATACTTGCAGAGAAAGCTTTTACAGGAGTATATCGAACCATAGATCTAGGAGGTAATTCGACATCTATATGATTCTTACACGCAACCTCCATCTCAAGTTCCTGATATATAGGAGATACAATAGAGTACACCACCAACGGTAATTACAAAACCATGAGCCAAAACCACCAAAAAGTGGTGCCCAAATTATCTCCAATCAAAGATGCCTTGTGGTGTGACAAACCACACACCAACATGTGTAACTCTCCCCTTTACAACTCTTTTATGTGTCCAACACATTTTTTTATTTCCCAAAATAGAAGGTCCAACTTTTGGAGGGCATAACTTTTGATTCAGGTGTCCAATTGATGAACCGTTTTATGCATCATAAATATCGTGAAGAGATATATCACCCTATAAACTGCTACTCTAGTTATGACAATTTTCAGAACATTTAGAGAATTTTCAATTCTAATAATTAAGTTCAAAACTTTTTTGGCAATTTCAAAAAATAGAAACTTTAATATCTCAGAATCCAGATATGATCTTGAGTTGAAACTCACCCAAGATGTTTACTTAGCTATTCCACACCTTCTGGGAAAATTTTAGGTCAATCGAGGTCAATTGAAGGACTTACTAAAAATAGTAAGTCTCTCTATTTTTAGCTTGTTTGGAAACTTTTGGAAACTTTGAAGGTTCTAGATCATTCTTCAACATAAAGGGTATTCGAAGAGACCAAAATTGGGAAGAATAGTAACCTTTCGAGGTTGCATGGTTGAGACACTTTTCCTAACATGTTGTATAGAGGAAATTAGTTGTGCATACCTAAAAGTTCAATGAGGGACAATTTGATCAAGGAGAAACATAGTGGTGGATTGGTAGGACATTTTGGCATTAATGAAACAGTGGCTTTGGTAAGTGAAAATTACTTTTGGCCTTAGATACATAAGGATGATAGGAAATTTGTGTCGAGTTGTAGAGTTTGTAAAGTTGCAAAAGGGAGTAGTGAGAACACTGGATTGTATAAACCTTTGGCAATATCAAAGAGACCTTGGGAAGACATAAGTATGGATTTTTTAATGGGATTGCCTAAGACACAAAGAGGACATAATTCAATATTTGTAGTGGTAGATAGATTTTCAAAGATGGCACATTTCATACCTTGCAAGAAGACAACTGATGCAGTGCATGTAGCTGACCTATTTTTCAAGGAGATCGTGAGATTGCATGGATTACCTAAGAGCATAATTTCAGATAGAGACACCATATTTCTTGGATACTTTTGGAAGACACGTTAAAAGAAGATGAAGATAGATTTAAAGTTCAATGCAGTATTTCATCCATAGACTGATGGACAGACAGAGGTAGTAAATAGGATTTTGGGAAACTTGTTGAGATGTTTGGTTGGAGAGAAGGAAGGAAGTTGGGATTTCATTCTTTCACAAGTAGAATTTGCATACAATAGTTTAGTGAATAGGAGTATTGAAAGAACTCCTTTTGAGATTGTTATTAGAGAAAACCCTAGAGGAGTACTAAAATTGAGAGATATTGGTTTGGAAGATAAGAGAAGTGCAGAAGCAGAATAATTTGCAGGACATATGGAGACAATACATAATCAGGTGAGGAAGCATTTAGGGGATATGAACAATAAGTATAAAGAACAAGCAGATGAGAAGAGAAGACACAAAGAATTTATAGTGGGAGATGAAGTGATGGTGTACTTGAGAAAAGAAAGATTTCTAGTTGGGACATATAACAAGTTGAAGATGAATAAGTTTGGACCTTGTAGGATACTCAAGAAATTTGATTTAGAAAATGCATATCAAGTAGAGTTACCAGAGACATTGGGTATATCACGTATTTTCAACATTGCAAACCTATACCAGTATCATGAAGATGAGTTCAGTGATAACATGGAAGAAGACTTGAAGAAGTAGTTACCACAACAAGCACTGAAGCAAATTGAAGACATCTTGGATAGTAGAATTTAACACAACACCAGAGGAAGACAATACAAAGAATACCTTGTGAAGTGGAAAGGCAGACCAAAAGAAGATTCATCACGGATTTCTTAGGCTTAGGTGGACCATCTTGGTTTTCCTCTAGCCCCAGCAAAGTGAGGGACTTACTTTTCAATGACCTCAAATGTCTGATGCAGGAGAATTCCTAGTTCAAGAACAATCTTGCATCAACCAAAAACATTTGTATTTCAGTTTGTTTTCTTTCATTTTCTAGTTTAGTACAGTCAGTTCAGTTAATAGCAGTTTCTGTATTTTGGTCTACATTCTAATGCAGTTGCATTTCAGATCTTGCAGATCTAGACTTAGCATCTAGTTTTATTCATCTACAACATATCCAAAATTTAGAGCATTTGGATCAAGTACCAAAAATATATCGCTATGAGAAGATCAAATGAATAGCCTGATAGTCTCAGATAATCAACTAAAGGAGAAGACCTGCAGAGCAGTTCACAACCTTCAAAGCTTAATGACACATCATTCAATGTTTCTTGGTTCGTGGCCAACCTTCCCTGAGATCCACACATCATTCCATTCATTTGCGAAGGAGTTCTACTCATTTAGGTCTGACCTATCTGTACACACATGTTACAACTCTTCATTGGATTTTGTGATCTTCCTTGGTCGACATAGAGGAATCTTATGTTCCAGATGTGATATATAATGATGTAATAGATCCCTAGGAAAATGATGATTCACATAGTGATAGTTTGATAGTTTGAATTTTTGCGAAGGAGCTTCAAAGCTATATCTTGTGCATATTATGATATTATGTAGTCAGGCCTATGAGCCCTAATTGTAAGCCCACATGTTGTCGGTCGTCTATATTTAAATTCCATGATATACTAAATGAATGAATTTGCATTTGCTTTATATCTTTGAGTTGTTTCCATTGTGTTTACTCTAGCTGCATGGTTTGGATAGTTCTCTTTCAGGACCCTCCTAACCGTGACTACACCAAAAAGTTTATAAAAGCCTTTTATTAGTGCTCACCAAATTGTCATAGGACTGTCGATAATCCCTGTGTATGATGCAACATTACCTCTGGTGCAAAATGCCATCTATAAAATGAATAAATAATAGGAGAATTTTATACATAAAATCAACAAAGAATACCCTATATACCTAAGAGAAATGTCTAAATCACAATGCCATGTTCATGTTTTGTTTGACTAACCATTATCAATGTCTAAGGTTCTATTACAACCATTGTCAAACTAATATGCAATTGTAGCTGAAGCAATGTTGGAGCCTTGTATCTGATATTTTGATCCAATAGTTTTTCTCTTGCTTGAATCTCTCAAAAAAAACAACAATCTTATTACTATTGGGTGATAGCACAATAATGTCCCTAACTTTTTGGCCAAAGTGGGATGCTCAAAATCAACATTTTCAACATTTTTCAATTTATGTCAATTATAGCGAACAAATGGTCAAGAATTTATGGATGATATAAACTAATGAGTTGTGAAATTTTATATGTAGATTTGAGATATATTTTTTTATTTTTCAAAATAATTATTTCTATCATTTTTTATTTTTATTTTTTAATCAGTTTTAATTTTTTCTATTAGTTTTTATTTAGTGGCATTATTCCATAAGTCATAACTTTCACTATAAATAATTTTTTTAACGATTTATTGGAATTAGACCATTAACTCTACTATCTAGTGCATGGATATTTTTTGGTAATTTTTATCAAATATGTTATTTATTATTAATTTTGGAATTAGTACTAACAAAAAATTTAGATTTGTTTTATATTCCATAAAGCATTTTTGTGTTGGGAAAACACTTTTGACCAGACCTATGGACTAGGTACATGAAGCAATAGTATTTATGCAATACACCATTCAGTGGTAACGTGTCCTCAGGGGGATTTGAACCTTAGTCTCCATCATGATAACCAAGTGGCCTAGCCACTTGAGCACACTCGATACATATTCTGTAACACATTTCTCTTAGCATGCATATATCAAAATTATTTTTTTCTTTTTTCATTGAAATAAGGATATCTTTGTGTAGTGCAATGCATTTTTTGAGATTTTTCTAACAATGTTTGTCATTTTTCCTAGTGTGTTGAATATTGGTCATTATTTTTTCATAATAGACCTACATCTATTTAAAAACATTTTAAAATATAATATTAAAGAAAACATACTACATATTATATTTTTTGGAAAGGTAATACTAAGGGTTACATACTTACAAAAATGAAATTTTCAAATGATTTCATTTGATCCCCTAAAAAGTGAAGCAGATTTGGCTTTTTGTTAGCATTTTGATATGTGCAAAGGAGACTCTGTTAGGGGTTTTATTTAAGCTTAGGGGGGTTCTATCTAAAGTGATTTTATCTCAGGGGGTTTGATTTAACCACCTTCAATAAAACCCCCTTAGATGGAACATGTCTAGGCTTAAATCATTAATTTTATAAAATATATGTGATTTTAGGCAAAAATCAAGATGTCCCACAAGTGGGACACACTATTTTGGGATCACCCACTTTCATCACAATTATGAAGATCAATGTGAAATCCAGAAACACCATCAATAATAATCTCAGTAGGACCTTTGGTCATTTTCAACATGTGACTCTACTAAATCCAAAGTTTATGAGGCTGTGTAGCATTTTATTTGGGAATGCATTACATGTGTTTAGTGGTTTCCTCTAGGCTGAACAATTTGTTTACTCATATCTACCCCAAGGTGTACAATGTTGAACTTGGGATTGAAAACATAAATTCTAGAAACTATATATTTCCTAGGAAGTATAAAAGTTGCATGGCTTCCACACTGCCCAACAGTATCTTTGTTACATGTGCATAATACAATGTCATTGTATTGGATATATAGAGAGGTTCCTACCTGTGTACACAAGTGTCATAGTGAATATATTATAAGGACCACTCATATTAATATAATAAAATATTGCAAAAAAGAGTAAGAATTAAAATTTTTACTAAAAATGTAGTGTCAAAAATTGTTCCCACTTACAATTTCACACTAGGTTTAGCAATCCTTTTAGTGTGTTTGTGTATCTCCACTCGTGAAGTGCTTGATTTAGGACCTGATTAAGAAATAACAACAAATTTTGTAATTACTGAATCTTCAAGAGGTGATTTAGCTGGGACTAGGGCACCTATAACATCCATGTTCTAAAAACATAGTAAAAACCAGAAATTTACCATAAAATAATTTAACAAGGTAAAAATGAGAGAATTTTTCTTTTATTCAACATATAATCAAGTAACTACAATTACAAGACTTCTCACTACAAAATAAAATAAACCATATTGTCTTTCTCAAGTACAATGTTTACAAAAGTAAATCAATTACAAATATTTGCATTAGATAATGTTTTGCATAGTCTCAATTCACACAAGTCTCAAAGATGTATTGCATCCAAAAATCTGACATCTTGATCGCAAGCCTCGATATGTCTTCTACTAGAGAGAGAGAGTATCTTTCTAGTGATTACCTCCAACCATAGACTGGTAGTCTACCACACTTCTTCCACATAGGAAGTGGCCCTGCCCTTCACGAGGAATATAGACCAATGGTGACCAATGGTAGTTTGCCTTTCCGAGTACATAGTGTTGTATCCTACAAAACTCTATCAACTATACAACCCTAGATACCCTCCAACAAAGTATGATTTTCGATAGTTTGTGCCATCCAGGTACAATGAACTAACAATTCATGCAGAGACATATGCATTACTATGGCCATAGTTTTAATATAAATTGGCGTTCACAAAGAACGTTGTCGTAATGTTTACCCACCCCAACTCGACTTGGATACTATCATATTCCTATAGTTCGACTTGGTCAACTATGTTTAACTAATGAAGTCATGATGATTTCAATAATTTAGTCTTCCCAACCCATACATGTTTTCTTTCACTGTCTATATTCTATAGACCTAATCAACTATCTTTGCTTACGAGGATTCTCATTGCATCATTGCAATACCTGAGGTCCATGACTTATTGACTCATAAGAATTTTAGATTGATTAATAACAACTAAGATGACAACCTTACCCAAGTTAAGCAATATAGTCTAGGAAACTAATTCCCTTCTTACAAGAAAGAATAATTACACATAGGCCACTTGACCCTTCAATCATGATCTATATAATGATCTCAGTGATTTAATATAAATAATTACCATATCTAGGTTAACTTAAGGTTTAACTAAAGAGTTTTGTCTAACTCAAACCTAGTATTTCTGACTTAGGTGGATTCACAAGACACTATCATTGCTTCATAGACCTTATGGAATGACTATCCATTCTTAGGTATCTCTTTACATCTCGCAACATTTGAGATCCAACACTTATTGACAAGTAATAGTTAAGATAAGATGTGACTATAAAGGTATAATAAACAAGTTATGTTTGACTAATCATTTTAATAGTAACTCTTGCATGCTTGCAAACTTGAGGCTTATGACTTATATCTCAAGTTGATTTGTAACCAACAAATAGGTTCCTCTACCTAAGGTTGAACATTATCAACTAATAACCCATCTCTTTTCCATAAGATACTTGTGAAACATTTATTGTTTAGGGTTCTCGACACTTTACTGTCTACCCTCATAAGATAACTAAAATGGGTTATAACCATAACAGTGTTAAAATAGTCTTTAACCCTTTTAGGTTTAAACTAGAGTTTTATCTAACCTATCCCATCACAATGGAACGACAAACCCGCCAATGCTTAGAAAGAACCGTGTCTTAAGTAAACAATTTTCCTTTAGTCTTCTCTAACTATAAGGTCGTTCCAATCTTTCATACAAGATTATTGCATACTTACAAAACAACCTTAGTATAACTAACCCAAGGATTTACCCACTTCTAGACTTTAAATAGATTCAACTTGATTCAAAAATGGTGATAGACATTTCTAGTTGCTATCCTCATGAATTCCTGTTAAAGTTCTCTCTTTTAGCATACTGAACTATATAAGGTCATTATTATACAAGAGTTATTATCTATGTTTGATATAGGTATTCCACTCATTCTGAACATCCCTAGAGTATAGTATTCTCTTACTGAAATAAATAACTATTTACAACTAAAGCATGAGATTACTAACTTCTAAGTATTGATCATATGACATGCAATTTCTTCTTGTCATAAAAGAGTTGTTTAACATCAAACCCAATAGTAAACAAGAAAATAAAGGCATGAACAAACCCTGTCAAACTATATTTATTCTGAATGAGTATGAATAAATAAAACTCTATTAGACATTACTCTTTCCTTAATAAGAGTCTACTTATCAATGTATATACTTCATCGTTATGAGCAAATCCAAGTATTTCTTTTAAATAAATTCTTCATATGGCCATATGTAAATTCTAATATAACACGGAGTAGATTCTTCTCCATGGCAGTAGAGGTCTATGTTTTATTATTTACACTATGCTCTATGTGTATAAAAGAATACTAGTATTACATAGTTTCTCTATGGAAAAAGTATATTAAGGTTGAATATAAACTTCAGTTATCCAGTATCTTATACCAAATTTATCTAATGTAACATCTATTTATTCAACTGAGGTTCATTCTTCACAATAATAATATATCTATTAAAACCACCCAATTTACTGTTTGTAGTAAAGACTACAAACCCCCTCATACACTATGCTTCTACATTTTCTATATGAGAAGAAGTCTGATAAATATGAAATACATTGAACCTCGTATAAAATGAATTCACTATACTGTGAAGTAATACTCGGCTCATGTTATTCTCTTAGTCACAGTCTTAAGGAAATATGCACAGTTGGAGTGAGAATAACATACCTCTATTATGTTATGTTGAATGGTATGGACAAACCTGAGTAGATCAAATGCATAGATAGTAATGCTTCTCTTCTATCGACTCCTCTCCAGTCATTCTCTTCTAAGAGTTATGTTAACTTCTCCCCCAAAACAATGTTGTTTCTTTTCCTTCCTATATTATTTTCTGATGATAATAGTCGTATCTCTCTCTCTATTAACATCTAACTCTTATATGACCAAAACTGTTGCCTCCTCTCTAACATTAATAGCCTCCTCTAAATAGAAACCCTACCTCCTTAAAGCCGCGAATATCTCCAAATACATAACTGAATTTACACTTTGCTTTTGCATGCATGCTTTAAGGGATTCATGGTAATGAAGTTCCACTCTCTAATCATAGTGATCTTTTCTTTTTCTCCCGCCGATTTCCTATCTCCCTGACTCTTAATGAGTTATCCATTTTAAAGACTTAAAGCTAGACTCTATATGAGTCACCCATTTTTTGCTCCTCCACACTTCGAAGTTGGAAACATATTGAATACAAAACAATCTGCTTCATGGTTCAGTTTCAACTAAACTACAAATTTGCATATCTCTACACACATCGATGGGAAGAACACTCTTTGAGGGAGCTTCAATGAATGTGGTTAGCATCACCACCGCTCTTCTTTCAAAGAGGCCGACAAGGCATTAAACCTACGTTTACTCATTTAATAAACACTTAAAGTGGTTCGTTCCACCACTCAATATAATTAAGGCTCTCCTATTTGCAAGCCTTCGACTACTCAAGAATTAAACCATCGACTCATTATGAGGTATTATCCTCACTTGATGCTAAGGCATCCACATATTGATTACATCAATTATAATACTCATAACATTGCTTATACATTAGATAGGTATAGTTTATTCAATAAAAAGAGATTATTAAACCATGGGATATGGATATCGTGATTGGGTTGAGCTTGTCTCCCCATCCTAATCTGTCGACAAATATCACATATTAATAACTTCGACGAAAATGTCTTAATGTTTACGATTCGTTATAACACGTCAAATATCTTAATAATAGTACTAAGATAATCATTTTACGACAATAACGTCATAATATTTACATTGAATGTAAATAGTTATAAATCAAACTCAAATGATAGCATTAAAGTTATTAATGACTAAGACAACTTAATATGACTTACAAAGATTTGAAAACAATATCGACTACCTAGCAATTAGGTTCAAAAGTAAACTGACAAGACAAAGCTTATCTTTTATGACACCTCAGTTCACATTTTCATCAAACACTTATAACTCAGTTTGGCAAATAAATCACTCATAACCCAAGGTCTCTCTCTCTCTCTCTCTCTCTCTCTCTCTCTCTCTCTCTCTCTCTCTCTCTCTCTCTCTCTCCGAGAGTCATCTGATAACCTGTAACCCTGTTTCACTTGTCACCAAACAATATGTGATCAGTGCATCATTATTTAATTAATTCGACTAATAAATCAAATCTCATAATACAAATATTAAATCGATAATAACATAATCATTTCTATGATTTCAATAAATAATATTCAATATAATTCCATATTATTCCTTGTCATTAAATTATAACATCACAATAGATTTACTTATGTCCCAGTAAAAGTGAAAAGTTTAGTGAGACAGAAATTGGGGATGTAACATATCCTTCCCCTAAAGATTCATCGTCCTCGATGATATAAGGTATCAAAATGCAACTCAAAAGCAAGTTCATTGTTTTCAACTGGTAACAACATGATATAAATAAGAAATTTTTTGATAAAATTCATGGTAATCCCCCCCCCATGTAGCATTATCCTTTGCATATTGGTCCCACTGGACCTTACACTCCATAACCTCTACGTTACACAAGCATTGCTTGCGAACTTCAAGTATTTAAGAAGCATTAATCTTAACCTTTCCTAGGTTCTGTACTTTGTAAAACATTCATAGAATATAATATTCATATAATACATAAATATATTTCTCGTATATAAATCACAAAAAGCATTATGCCTCTTGGCAATAACTGGTAATTGATTGATTCTTGAAATCAATAAAATTTATAACCCTAAAAAATTTAGAAGAGTCCTTTATACTTAGGAACTAGTTTGGAATACATTCCATACTTTATGAAACTTTTTTAGGGGTTTAACCCTTAAAAGAATTTCCCTTCTCTAACTGAGAATTGTCTTGGTGTACACTTAACATCAACGTAACTTTTCTATTCATTATCAATTTGCACTGATCTTTTCTAATCAGTTAAATCTTTTAATCTATTTCTTATAACATTTCTAGACTAATGCTAATCCTATCTTCTAGCTTACCCAACTTATAGGAGTTTGACATCTTTATGTCCAATGTTTCAATTCAAGCCAAAAAGTTAGGTATTGCTAATAATTTTACGTGATAAGTATTCTCCCTACTTATATTGCTAATCCATGCAATATATTTGAAACAAATCTTCCAAAACTTGGTTAACTCTCTTAGTTTAACAATCTATTCTCAGGATGATAAATTGTACTCTTTTTAATTTTAGTCCTTAGCACAGAGAACAAGTTTACCAAAACCTTGACATTACTCACACATTTTTATCCAAGATAACCTTCTCAGGAAAACCATGCAATCTAAACACCTCTTGCACAAATTTGCGAGTTAACACTAATGCCCCATCAGTTCAATTCCTTGGTATATAATGTGCTACCCTCGAGAGTTTATCAACCACAAAATGGCATCATGTCTATTTCTAGACATAGGAAGACTTTGTACAAAATCCATACTAATAACTTGCCATTTCCACGCTGGCACGTCATGTGGGTACAACAATCCTATAGGTGTTGATGTTCTAATTTTCCCTCTGGCACTCTAGACAATATGCTATAAATCTTACAGTATCATTCTTTATTCCTTTCAAGAATTAAAGAGATTTTACAGTTGTTAGTAATTGGTTACCCTTGGATGTCCTGAGTATGGTGCAATATGAACTTCTTTCCATACTAGTTTTCTTAATTCAAAAGAATTAAAAACATATATTCTTTCTTTGAAACTCAATAGTCCATCAGACTCAAAATGAAAACCTATCATACATTGAATCTTAGGCTATTCCTTGCTTATCAAGTATAGGTACACCTCTTAATCCTTGTCCTGAGGCATCAGTTTTTTCCTTAAACTGTCCTTCGGGTAGGAATTCATAGAATTGATGTTGTTGTAAATTCTCTTTTAATGGATCAATTGCCTCTTGCCATCTATCTATCCACTCAAATAATTTCTCTTAACCGTTGCAGAACCACTTGCACATGTTGGTAATGTTCTCCTTCATTCTTAGAATAAATAATTTATATCTTCCAGAAGACTAGAACAAACATGTCTAAACAATCTCTAAACACATTGTTCATGAGATTCATGAATGCAACAAGGCATTTGTAAGTCCATAAGACAACACTGCAAACTCACAGTGCCCACTTCTTGTCCAAAAGTTGTATCAAGGGTACCCTCATCCTTCAATCTAGACTGATGATATATTGATCGCTAATCAATCACTTTAGTTCCATGCATCTAATCAAAGAAGTAATCAATACATGGTGAAAGATATTTGTTCCTTATCATTGTTTTAATGAGCATATGACACTAAATACACAATAGCAAAGTTATGTCCTTCTTGACAATAATAACTAGTGCACCCCATGGTAAAATACTAGATCTAATTCAAACCTTTAGCCAATAATTCTTATAAAGGGGGCTTTTGATTCCATTAATCCTATAGCTGTCATAAGGTAAGGTACTTTTCTAGGTAACTCATCCCAAAATTCTAGGAGGAATAAAATTATTAGTTGCTTCAATCACCTGTTCCATCAACTTTGGTGGAATGACTTTTTTCAAATCTAGGTTGGTCCTAAGGCAAGCCTATTCTTTGCTTCCTTTTAGGGTCTATGGTTACAGGATTTCCATTACTCACTCTATATTCTTGGTGATTTTCCTTTCTCATCCTATGAGGAATCTCAATTTCCCCCTTCAGGGTTTCTTTGATCTCATACTTTCTTTTTTTAAAATACCAGGTATCTCCTTGGTTTCTACAAACATGGTTAGGATTTCCCCTTTTTGTCCAAGAGATTAACTAATGGTTTATTCTCTTCTAGACTCTCACCCTTGTTTGATTCTTGAATGATACATGTGATTTTTCTCACCCAGATAAATAATTTATTTCATAGTCACTCAAAACATCAAACATTTTTAACTCATAACAATCAAAAGATTGATACAAAACATTGTCATCTTTATTATAATTTATTTAGGAGTAACCGCATCCTCATTTATATAGTTGATACGACAAGACTATATGTCACTATCAATTTAAAATCTTCCAATTAAATAACATAGAGGGTGGATGTACACACAAGTACTCCTCCAACACCTTTTTCCTAAAATAGAAGCATCACATCAACCTTCAAGTGACATGTTGTAACTGGCTACAGTTTACTAGGTTTTACTACACCAGTCGAATTATGTCATGCCCACATTTCCCATGTGGTCACAACACACATCACACGTGTCATGTCCACATTTGTCATGTGGTCATGACATGAAATATCAAAAAAAATTCTACGCTTCCCTAGAAACCCCCTTGCACGCGTAAGCATGCTCGGCAGCGTACGCCTAAGGCGCAAACAATAAAGTTGAAAGCAGGGTAATATGCACACGTGCACATACCATTCACAAGAAGGCCATCAAGGGGGTCATCACGACATGGTTAATGTCGCTAATAACATCAAACTTTTCTAACCTAACTAAACCCTAAATTCTGGGAAAAATTTGGCAGCATAAAGCCTCATCGGCGTGAGTAGGGTTTATTGTACTAACACTACATTTGATCAAGAAGTTTCCTGATTTGGGTTAATAAATTTCTTGCATCACACTAGTTGCATTGGTAATACAGTTGATTAAGTTAATTGAACATTTTTCAACAAAGTCTGATCATTTGTTTTCCTTCACGTTTTCTAAAATTTAATATTAATTTGTTCTCCTTCGTGTTTTCTAAATTTAAAACATTTTTCAACAAAGTCCGAACATTTGTTCTCCTTCACGTTTTCTAAAATTTAATATTAATTTGTTCTCCTTCGCGTTTTCTAATTTTAAATCATCTTTCAACAAAGTCCAAACATTTGTTCTCCTTCTCATTTTCTAGCATTTTATTAATTTGTTCTCCTTCGCGTTTTCTAAATTTAAAATATTTTTCAACAAAGTCCGAACATTTGTTCTCCTTCATCTTTTCTGAAAATTAATATTAATTTGTACTCCTTCACGTTTTATGTTTTTAAATTATTTTTCAACAAACTCTAATCATTTGTTCTCCTTCTCATTTTCTGAAATTTAATATTAATTTGTTCTCCTTCGCGTTTTCTGTTTTTAAATCATTTTTCAACAAAGTCCAATCATTTGTTCTCCTTCTCATTTTCTGAAATTTAATATTAATTTGTTCTCCTTCACATTTTTTGATCAATTAGAGTTATCTCTACATCATTTATATTATTCCTAATTTCTTGGTAGATCAGATCTCATAACAGGATTTACTAACATTGTTTGAAAAACTATGCTAGGTTTCCATTCAGGTTTCAAAACAATGTCTACTTAACTTCCATAATTAACTTTGCTGAAATGATTAAAAGAACATTAAATTTGATTAATTTTTTTAGCCCTAAATTGAACTCATGCATTTTCTCCTCTTTGTTTTCACTTTTATCTTTCTTTGTCTTTTTCTTTTTTTTCTCATTTTCTCAATTTGTCATTTTCTCAAATTTTGTTGCTAGTTATAATGGCCACTTATGAAATGCATAAGATGGCTTCAATTAATTTTATATATATATATATATATATATATATATATATATATATATATATATATTCTTATTGAATAATTATTGTCACTAGATTTCCTTTTATAAATATGAAATTATACATTTCTTTTGTATTTTGATTGGAAAGATATTGAAAACCCTAAATATATATTTTTTTTGTTTGGCTTTGTGTTAATGCCAGGTTCTGTGGAGCCGGCGGCGGCATTGAGTAGGCCACAGGTGGAGGTGTTGCGAGGGGGGCACAGAGGAACCCACAACGGAGATGATACAAGGGTGGTAGAGCTATGGTGGAGGGCGAAGGTGAGGGGGAGCCATGAAGGTGAAGACCCATAGAGGAGCTCGCGGCGGTGTTAGGAGGGTGGTAGAGAGGGAAGCACCAACAGAGTTCAGAGACTGCGGTTGCGGAAGAGGGTGGAGATTGTGGGGATGTTGGAGCAGACTATGTAGAGGGGGCCACGAGGGTTAAAGGATAGCAGGGAGTGTGGGGAGGGGGGGTGGAGCCCCCACCCACACTCCACATAGTTGGTTTTGGGTGGGGGCTCCACCCTCCTCCCCACACCCTTGTAATATAAACGGTGGGGGGTTCGAACCCCCCCACCACACTATTTTTTTATTTCACAGTTTTAAAAAAATGTGACTACAAAACGATTATAGTTTCTTTTACAAAATTTTACTCAGCACTGTATTTTTTTTTAATAGTTTTCTTTAATTTAAGTTTCATATATATATACAGAAATTCCAATTTCACAGTTTATTAATTATTGAATATACATAGATTATAACTATATATATATATATATATATGAATACATAATACAGTCACACAAATTATATTTAAATTCATCTAATGCACTCATGCATATACTCATAGGTTGTGCAAATTAAAAATTTTCTTTCCTCCTATACACATAAAAATTAAATTTTTTCTTTCTTTCTTTTCTTTTACTCACATCCAAATTCTCATTTTAGACAAATAAACTAAGATATATTTATCCATTATTTTCTTATCAATTTCTACATGGCAAATAACTCATTTTAAAATAAATTCATTGGATTATTATTAACATTTTATTTTAAAGGGAAAGAACAAAGCAATAAATAAATACTTCTAAATTCACAACAACAACAATTTTTTTTATAGAACTAAATTGCAAATTTTCTTGTTTATCTAAAAATTGAAACCACAACTTTACTATTAACAAATGTTAAAAATTTTCATGCAAATGAATTAACTTATAAACAATTTTGCTTCAATTCAACCTTTTTGAAGGATAAGTGATAATCTAAAAGTATATAACTTTCATTTCAATGAAAAATGACTTACACATTACACAAATAAGTATAATTTTACAACAAAAGAGAGAACCAAGTTCTCATCTATGATGACTAACAAAATGGTAAAATCTCCTAAGAAAGCCAAGCTCTCTCTCATGAGCTTTAAGAGTAAAGGAAAATAAAATATGAACTCCAAGCACAAGGAGTTTCTCCAACCTCACATTAAGCTCCATTGAACCTGATTATCACAACAAGGGAAAAGAAAACCACACATCTTGCTCTCCTCCCTACCGTAGACCCACAAGAGGCTCACCCCCGAGCTAGGGAGGTCATCCACACACCAAGGGAACTCAATTCCACTTCACAACAAGGCACACAAACATCCCAAAACACAATATTACACCCATAGATAATCACAACACACGAACTCAACCAAGGTGAGTTCAAAGGGGTAGGGAAGTGGACACACTCAACTCAAGAGTGCCACTCCTAGAAAATATTCCAACACAATTTCTCTTACGGCCTCAAGCCAACACATTTAACACAATTTCCAAAAGTTCCCATATTTTGGTTCTCAAGCCATGTCTCAATTTGCTCAAAATCACATATATTGCCCTCAAGGCTTTCAACACCACAAAATAAGGTAATGGCCCCAAAGAGGATCACTCCTCCCCTACCCCACACTTGTTGAACATTCTCTCCCAAGTGGGAGAGGCTCTTACAACACCCAACCAAATTTTCCCGCAATAACTATAACACTCAAGGAAATTAATCCACACACATATGCATCATGCAAGCAAACTAAAATACAAAAGGAAGGCCTTAGCCTTGAAAACCAACCTTTAAAAGCCCTATTATGGAAGAAGTTGATGTAGAGCTTCTCCAAATTCCCCTCCAACATAAGCCACCAAACTCCCTCTATCTTTCTCTCCAAATTCAAATTCAAGCAATTAAAATTTCCAAAAATTCAACCTCTCACCTTCTCCCAAGTGGGATTAAAATAAGCTCAACCCATGAGCTTAGATGAATGGAGAGGTGACACTTGTCACCTCCTCGCTCTTCCTCCCCACTACAAGTATGTCCCAAGGGATGGGTGTTGACACATGTCACTCACCCATCCCCAAGTCTCCCTCACCCCTTACCACATGTCCTCTCTCCAACATATGGGAGAGAAAAGAGGAGTTAAAGAGGGAAAGGGTGACATATGTGTCCCCTTCCTTTCCTCTGAAGAAGGACCACACAACTCCAGGGGTACTCTCACCAATTGTGAGAGACTTGAAGTCAAGTCCTCCACAATTGGTTGGTCTTCAAGTCATCTCCAACCTTGGGAAGTAAAAAGGGATGGAGTTGAGTGTTGATACCACTCATCCTCTCCATCCCATGCCTCCAAATTCGTCACTTAACTTCAGTGTTAAGTTAAGGTGACCATATGGAGGTCTACCATGGGTTACTCATGTCAAAAAGGACCCTAGACCCATGGGGTATAACCTAGGGTAAAGTTTAGCCTAGTTAGAGCACCCAGGGTCAAGTAAAAACACATGAAAAGGGTCTCCAAAATTTAAAATTTAAAATGTAATTCAAAGATAAAATTCTTACAACACAAATATAATTCAAATTAAAAGAGGGTAGACTTAACCCAAATAACCACATGCAAATTAACATTACAACATTTCATCATACACAGAGTTGATCTTAGTTCCTCGTGGAACTAGATCAGTTTCACAAGGAATTACAACATCAAGTGTGGGATGATCTCCAGTATCTGTGGCTAGTTAGAAATACCTGCGCACTCAATTGCAAAGTTAATTTCACATATACATATAATAGCCGAAGAAAATTAAAACATACACTCGCATAAAATATCACAAGTTCACATAACCATAAAGAAATTCACATTACAATTAGTTTCTAATTTCTGCATTTCAAACATCCATTTCCAAGATTTAATCTCAAAACAATTTTCTATCCAACATCACCCAATTAGTTTTGTCTTAATAATAAGCATTTATCTAACATCACCCAATTAGTTTTGTCTTAATAATAAGCATTTATATAACATCACCTAATTAGTTTTCCCTTAATAATAAGCATTTATCTAACATCACCCAATTTGTTTTCTCTTAATGTATAGTATCTATCTAACATCACCCAATTAGTTTTCCTTTAACATCATATTATAAACCAATTTCTATCTAAAATCAGCCAATTAGTTTTCCTTTAATATAAAGCATCTATCTAAGATCACCCAATTTGTTTTCTCTTAATATAAAATATCTATCTAACATCACTTAATTTGTTTTCTCATAATATAAAGCATCTATCTAACATCACCCAATTAGTTTTCCCATAATATAAAGCATCTAAAAGTTTGGGAATTTGGGATCAACAATCCCACAAGTCTAAATGTATGAGCAACAGTAAAGTAAATAGACAATGAACGGAAATAAAAAAGGTAGGCCTCACAAATTAGTAGGATTCTTGGCCAGCTCAAAACATTGTTTTCTTTCTAGCCAAATATGCTTAAGAGCATCAACAAAAGTCTCTAAATCCTCCAGGCATGCACCTTCAGAGTAAATAATATACTCTTTACATTCAACCTCCTCAATAGGTTTCTTCTTAACGACTAATTCAAGCAAATGCTGGGGAATAGGCTTCCTAGCAGTTTTCTTGGTTCTTCTCCACACCATTCTAGCATAAGAAAATTTGAACATTAGCTAACCGCATAATGTTGACTACATGTTAGCACAGTGGACTCATTAGCCCTAGTGTCAAAACCGGTAGCTGTGATACCATATGTAACATCCACGTTCTAAAAACATACTAAAAACCAAAAATTTACCATAAAGTAATTTAACAAGGTAAAAATGAGATCGAGAAATTTTTTCTTTTATTCAACATATAATCAAGTAACTACAATTGCAAGATTTATCACTACAAAATACAATAAACTATATTGTCTTTCTCAAGTACAATGTTTACAAAAATAAATCAATTACAAATATCTGCATTAGATAATATTTTACATAGTCTCAATAAACACAAGTCTCAAAGATATACTGCATCCGAAAATCTGACATCTTTATCGCAAGCCTCGACATGTCTTCTACTAGAGAGAGAGTATATTTCCAGTGATTTACCTCCAACCACAGATCGGTAGTCTCCCACACATCTTCCACATAGGAAGTACCCCTACCCTTCACGAGGAATATAGACCAATGGTGACAAATGGTAATTTGCCTTTCTGAGTACATAGTGTTGTATCCTACACAACTCTATCAACCATACAACCCTAGATACCCTCTAGCTAAGTATGATTTCTGATAGGTTATACCATCCAGATACAGTGAACTGACAATGCATGCAGAGACATATGCATTACTATGGCCATAGTTTCAATATAAATTGATGTTCGCAAAGAACATTGTCGTAATGTTCACCCACCCCAACTCGACTTGGATACTATCATATTCCTACAGTTTGACTTGGTCAACTATGTTTAACATATGAAGTCATGATGATTTCAATAATTTAGTCTTCCCAAACCATACATGTTTTCTTTCACTGTCTATATTCTATAGACCTAATCAACTATCATTCCTTACCAGAATTCTCATTGCATCATTGTAATACCTGAGGTCCATGACTTATTGACTTATAAGAATTTTAGATTGATTAATAACGACTAAGATGATAACCTTACCCAGGTTAAGCAACATAGTCTAGGAAACTAATTCCCTTCTTACAAGTAAGAATAATTACACATAGTTAGGCCACTTGACCCTTCAATCACGGTCTATATAATGATCTCAATGATTTAATATAAATAATTACCATATCTAGGTTAAGTTAAGGTTTAACTAAAGAGTTTTGTCTAACTCAAACCTAGTCTTTCTGACTTAGGTGGATTCACAAGACACTATCGTTGCTTCATAGACCTTCTAGAATGACTATCCATTCTTAGGTATCTCTTTGCATCTCTCAACATTTGAGATCCAACACTTATCAACAAGTAATAGTTAAGATAAGATGTGACTATAAAGTTATAATAAACTTTATGTTTGACTAACCATTTTAATAGTACCTCTTGCATGCTTGCAAACACGAGGCTTATGACTTATATCTCAAGTTGATTTGTAACCAACAAATAGGTTCCTCTACCTAAGGTTGAACATTATCAACTAATAACCCATCTCTTTTCCATAAGATACTTATGAAACATTTATTTTTTAGGGTTCTTGACCCTTTAATGTCTACCCTCATAAGATAACTAAAACAAGTTATAACCATAATGGTGTTAAAATAGTCTTTAACCCTTCTAGGTTTAAACTAGAGTTTTATCTAACATATCCCATCACAATGGAAAGACAAACTCGCCAATGCTTAGAAAGAACCATGTCTTAAGTAAATGATTTTCCTTTAGTCTTCTTTGACTATAAGGTCATTCCAATCTTTCATACTTACAAAACAACCTTAGTTATAATTAACCGAAAGATTTACCCACTTCTGAACTTTAACTAGATTCAACTTGATTCCAAAATGGTGATAGACATTTCTAGTTGCTATCCTCATGAATTCTTGTTAAAGTTCTCTCTTTTAGCATACTGAACTATATAAGGTCAATATTATACGAGAGTTATTATCTATGTTTGATGTAGGGATTCCACTCATTTTGAACATCCCTAGAGTAAAGTATTCTCTTAATGAAATAAATAACTATTTACAACTAAAGCATGAGATTACTAACTTCTAAGTATCATATGACATGCAATTTCTTCTTGTCATAAAAGAGTTGTTTAATATTGAACCCTATAGTAAACAAGAAAATAAAGGCATGGATAAACCGTGTCAAACTATATTTATTATGAGTGAGTATGAATAAATAAAACTCTATTAGACATTACTCTCTCATTAATAAGAGTCTACTTATCGATGTATATACTTCATCGTTATGAGCAAATCCAAGTATTTCTTTTAAATAAACTCTTCATATAGCCATATGTAAATTCTAATATAACACGAAGCAGATTCTTCTCCATGGCAGCAGAGGTCTATGTTTTATTGTTTACACTATGCTCTATGTGTATAAAAGAATACTAGTGTTACACACTTTCTCTATGGAAAAAGTATATTAAGGTTGAATATAAACTTCAGTTATCCAGTATCTTATACCAAATTTATCTAATGTAACATCTACTTATTCAACCGAGGTTCATTCTTCACAATAATAATATATCTATTAAAACCACTCGGTTTACTATTTGTAGTAAAGACTATAAACCCCGCATACACTACGCTTCTTTGTTTTCTATATGAGAAGAAGTCTGATAAATATGAAAGACATTAAACCTCGTATAAAATGAATTCACTAGACTGTGAAGTAATATTCAACTCATGTTATTCTCTTAGTCACAGTCTTAAGAAAATATGCATAGTTGGATTGAGAATAACATACCTCTATTATGTTATGTTGAACGGTATGGACAAACCTGAGTAGATCAAATGCACAGATAGTAATGCTTCTCTTCTATCGACTCCTCTCCAGTCATTCTCTTCTAAGAGTTATGTTAACTTCTCCCCCAAAACAATGTCATTTCTTTTCCTTCCTATATTCTTTTCTAATGATAACAGTCATATCTCTCTCTATTAACATCTAACTCTTATATGACCGAAACTGTTGCCTCCTCTCTAACATTAATATCCTCCTCTAAATAGTAACACCACCTCCTTAAAGTCGTGAATATATCCAAATACATAACTGAATTTACACTTTGCTTTCGCATGCACACTTTAAGGGATTCATGGTAATGAAGTTCCACTCTCTAATCATAGCGACTTTTTCTTTTTCTCCTACCCATTTCCTATCTCCCTGACTCTTAATGAGTCATCCATTTTAAAGACTTAAAGAAAGACTCTATATGAGGCACCCATTTTTCGCTCCTCCACACTTTGCAGTTGGAAACATATTGAATACAAAATAATATGCTTCATGGTGCAATTTCAACTGAACTACAAATTTGCATATCTCTACACATGTCGATGGGAAGAACACTCTTTGAGGGAGCTTCAATGAATGTGGTTAGCATCACCACCGCTCTTCTTTCAAAGAGGCTGACAAGTCATTAAACCTATGTTTACTCATTTAATAAAAACTTAAAGTGGTTCGTTCCACCACTCAATATAATGAAGGCTTTCCCATTTGCAACCCCTTGACTACTCAAGCATTAAACTATCGACTCATTATGAGGTATTATCCTCATTTGATGCTAAGGCATCCACATATTGATTACATCAATTATAATACTCATAACATTGCCTATACATTAGATATGTATAGTTTATTCAATAAAAAGATATTATTAAACCATGGGATACGAATATCGTGATTGGGTTGAGCTTGTCTCCCCATCATAATCCGTTGACAAATATCACATATTAATAACTTCGAGGAAAACGTCTTAACATTTATGAATCGTTATAACATGTCAAATATCTAAATAATAGTATTAAGATAATCATTTTACGACAATAACGTCATAATATTTATGTTGAACATAAATAGTTATTGTTGGCAAGAGACACTATATGGATTCATGATTGTTGTCATTGATGGCAACAAAGTTCATCCCACATATCCACAGGACATGGTGTGTCTCTACCGGAATTCAGAATGAAGATTGTTGATGGCTGGTAAACAAGCACAGAGCTTGTGGCAAGGTCCGACAGACAGGTCCGGATCTCTCAGAGGAAGTATCTTGGTGAAGTGTGGATTTGGGAAAGTCAAGAGGACTACCTTGAGTAATATATTCAAAGGATTTATCCTCTGGTGATGGACGAGGAAAAAGATATGAATAGTTGAGTACTAGATTCCTGAGTGACAGTGTGAACAGAGGAAGAACTGACTGACAGAACATCAGACTATTTTCTGGATGTGTTTCTGATGGTGGTAATGGTTATGAAGACATGAATTATGTTTGGCTGACATGATTAATGATTTCTACAAGTATATGCTTGATCCGCATTACTTGATGTGCAAGGATTCAGCCGACAGAACAGAGTTTGTGAGAAGATTGACTGTTCCGGGTGCCGACTTGAAAGATAATGAAATCACTTGTGTGGATATATATATAGGATGGATTTAGTTTAGAGAAGTGTTGTGGTGTTATGTTAGATGTGAATAAAAGCAGAGCAGAGCAAAAGCAGTAAGGAAGGTCCGGTATGTGAAAGGAAAGCAGCATAAGAGAAGAGGAAAGATGAAGTGCAGCAGATCAGTGTACTGAGCCTAACCGGAACTAAACTCCAGCATATGTGGATGCTTCCAATCAGTTCAAGTATTGTATAACATTCTTTTGTAGACAGTGTGTCTCCTTGTAGGCAGTGTGCCTCCCTTGTGAGTAGTGTGCTCGGGAAGTGAGCCCTAATTGGCAATTGCCATTTTTGTATTTCCTTATTCTTCTAACAAAGAATAATCTTTGGGTTAATCACCCCGTGGTTTTCTCCCTTAATAGGGTTTCCACGTCAAAAATATTGTGTCATGTGTTTTTCTATTTCATGATAATGTTTGCATATTTGAATTAATGTTGCATTCATTAATAAGAAAGTGTTCAGAAAGAAGAAATAATTAGGATAACTGATTCACCCCCCCTCTTAGTTATCAACAATTGGTATCAGAGCTAAGTTCCTCCTAACAGAGTCTAACAACTTGAGGAAGATCTGGGAGTCCAAATAGATCCATATGGTTTAAGGGAGCAACTCAAGACTGCCCTTGAGGATCTTGAACAGTCAAACTCTGAAGTCAATGAATTAAAGGAAAGACTCAAACAGGCTGATGATTTCATGAGAGAACTAAAAGACAAATTAAGTCTCTCTATGAAAAAGAGAAAGGAGTTGCTTCAGCAATTGGCAAGCCAAGGTGAAGAAAGTAATGCAAATGAAGAGCTGACTGAGAAAACCAAGTTATGTGAAAAGTTATCAAAAGAAATCATTGTGGTAAGACATGAAATGGAATCAGGAGTTATAAAGTTTACCCAAGAAGTTTAAGAGAAAAGAAAAACTGAAGATAATCTAAGATAATCTCTCAAGAAGAAATCAGAAGATTACCACCAGATGGATAGAATTATCAGACATCTCGAATCTAATCTTGAAGATGCTAAAGATAATGAAGAAAAACTTGAGGATCAAATTGTCTCTCTAAAAAGGGATCTTCAAACAGCAAATGAGTATAAAGAGAAATTCAAGATAAGTTCTGCTCAACTTGAAGTTCTTCTTGGAAGTCAAAAGAAGGCAGATGACAAGTGTGGTTGGGATATGAGAAAGGAGAAAGCTTTGGATCCGGTCATAAGAATTTTGGATCAGAAAATCCAAGGAACAGGCCTAGAAGACCTCCGGTAAGATAGCCTAATGCTCAAAGATATCCATCCTTCAATGGATAATGCCACAGCTGCAATCACTTTGGTCACAAAGCTAATCAGTGTAGAAAGAGAATGAATCAGACTAATTCATCCTTCTCCGGACAGTGTTTTAACTGCAAAAGGTATGGTCACAAGTCTCATGAATGCAAAAATATGCAAATGAACAAATCATTCAATGGTAGATGCTTTGCATGCAATAGAGTAGGTCATATGGCTAATCAATGCAGATCAAGAGGATATCAGTCAAATATGTAAAGAAATGTTGTTTGCCAAATCTGTAATAGGTCTGGTCATAATGCAAAAGTCTGCAGAAGCAAGAATCAGGACAAAAGAGGTCCGGTATATAATCAGAATCAAGATAAGGGTAAACAAAAGATGAATGCGGATGAAGTTAGGACTGAGATGAACAAGATTTGGGTGAAGAAAAGTTCAGAGAATGTAGAGGTTGGATCCGCACCAGACTCTGGTGTTGATATTCCTTCCAGAAATTAAAAGGTGAGCTCTGGCTCAGGGGGAGACACAAAGAAAACCTTATTCCCCTAGCCAGTTAAGGGGTGCCTAAAATTGGCACATGAGAAGCTGTGGATCAAAGGGTTTCTAGAAAAACATGTAAAGAAGATTAGGTAAAGATCTAAGAGATCCGCAAGAAGATTTAAAAAGTTCAATTCCTTCAGAATTGGTCCGATTAAGTAAGTCTTCCGGTAAAACAGGTTTCTCACAAGATTGGCCCGGTATGAATCCAAATTGATATAGCTTGATCTACGGATACATAAGATGATCAGAAGGACAAGTGGATATGATGATTCATCACTAACATTGATCACAAGGGAATCATAATGATCTGGATGAGTTTCTTCCTCCTTGAACAAGGAAAACCAGGCAAACCAGAATGAATTAGGTTGCACATTTATTGCAGGGTAAAAATTAGGGCTTCTTGGAATAAAAGAGTTCATTTGTCTGTCATTTACACACTTGTACACTCACATGTGAAGAAGAAAGAAAAGGAGCTTTGCAAACAACTTCTCCCAAAAGATCAAGGCAACTCTTCATATAGCTCTATTCGGATTTCTTCGTGTGCCCTAACATGCGTAAAAGGTATTTATCATTCTTGATATCCTTCAGTAAGATTGTTTGATGATGGCTACTCCAAATATAGTAAAGATCTTTGATAGACCTCGGCCCTCATTTAAGAAACATCCATATAAATCCTTGGAGGTAGATCCCCTAGGTGCATTTTCCAGTGTTCCGCATGGTGTGTTGCACACCAAAGATATTAGGGTTTATATACATGCAAATGTTGAAGAGTTTGAGGAATTCAAACTAAGAGATATCTATCACAAACAACTGTTAGATGATTCATTGAGCTCAAACCCCAATACGTTGGCCTCCAGAACAAGCACTTTGCACAATACATACATTTCCCCTATTTTACAGAGAATGAATGGGTTAGGTACATTTTGAGCAGAATACATGACAATTTCATGTGGTTAAATGGACCATTCAAGATCACTAAAGATGCCATCAGGGCAGTTACCGGATTACACTCATCTGATGGGATTCCTGTTCTTAAGTCTGTAAAGAACCAAACTGTGAGTGAGGCTACCGGATCTAAGTTTAACAAAAGAGCAATGACAGTAGATGACATCACTGATCCGGATGTCAAGTTTGCTTCTATGATCATTGGATATAAGATATATCATTCTAGCAGAGAAAATTCTATACCTAGAACTGCCATCTACACCACTTATGAAATGCTAAGAAAGGATACAAACTATGATCTTTGCCAGCTTCTCTTGAACCAACTCTTGGAGAATCTGCAGAAAATCAAGAAAGACAAAAAGAATTCATTCAAGTATGGAGGATTGATATTGTGCTTATTCTTCTACTTTATGAATGAGCTTCCCAGATCTAATGGCTGGGTATGGGAGAATGATAGACTGGTAACTATCCAAATAAGAGATTATCTACATAGACTTGGTGACAACAAAGCACAAAATATAGCTCTGTGGGGATACTTCAAGAACTTTCAGAGCATGATGCAAGCAAGAGAAAGGATTCCTCAGTCTCTTGTTGAAAAATACAAAGACACAGTTTGCTTTATGGTAGAGACTGATCAGTGCCTAATGGAGGCAGTAGAACCAAGAACTGTATGGATCATGCCCATGGGGTATGAGGTTGATGAACAAATTGTGGAGCTGCATGTTCAACACATGCTAAGTCAGCCTAAGGATCCAAAAGCAGAAAGGTTTGGAACCTTTGAGGAGCTTAGTATAAAAATCCATGTTGAACTCAGAGAACCAGAGATCAAGAGGAAGGTGAGAAAAGAAGTAGAAAATATTGCTCAAGGCCTTGGCATCTCAAAGGAGGCACTTGATGCCCACAAGAAAAGGATGGAAAAGGCTGAGAAAGAGAAGAAAGAGGCAGAAAAGAAAAGCAAGGAAAGTGCTCCGGTAGAAACCTCAACCCGGACCAGATCATCAAAAAGATCTGCACCTGTCACAGCCAAAAGCTCAAAACTGGAAGTCTAGGCATCCGGCAAAGGAGAGAAAAGGTCAAAGACAAAAGCCACAAGGACTTATACAAGTCAAAGAGATGAAGAGGAAATTGAATCTAATGAAGAAGTCAGGAAAATGAAGAAAAAGAAGAAATCATCCGGTCAACCCTCTACCAGACAGAAGGAAGAAGAAAAGGCAGAGGAATATGTTGAAAAACCCACTCTTCATATTGACGACATAATCAAATCAGTCACAGTGGATGGAAATCTTCAGCCAATGGTTGAGTTTTATGATGATTATGGTGAAGCAGATCAGAAGATATTGCAAGATGCCACAATCAGGTATCTAAATATTTACAACAAAGCATTTATTGAAATTATATCTCTGATCCCTAAAAGTTTGGAGAAGGAACTAGAATCAAGAAAGAACACTGCCCAAGCTAAAGACCTAGAAATCTAGGAACAAATAGCAATCCAGCTATATCCTTCAATCAACCCCAAGACAATGAATATGATATTCAAAGATTGTAAGGATGAGTTCAGAAGCAAAACAAGGATGAATCAACTTATGCTTGGTGAAACTGACAAGGTAGCCAAGGACACAGAAGAGATCCTTCGGAAGGCCTTCAAAAGATTTAATCTCTCTATTATAGAGGACTTGGGTACTGAGCCCTCAACCACAAATGTTGTAGAAGAAACTCCTGAGAAAATGACAGAAGAGGTGGGCCCTGAACAGACTAACATTTCTCCTCTGGTTTCCCCTACAATCTTCGGATCTAAAGGAGAAGAAAAATCACAAGAGAAAGAAGTAGAGGTAAAAGAAAAAGAAGATGATAGTGCTAAGCTTGCAGAAGGAGAGAAAACCTCAACAGAAAAGACCACAACTGCTAGTGGTGAGAATGTAGAAGGAGAGAAAACTCAAAAGGACATCTCCAAGATTGCAGAAGAGAAGAAACATCTGTCTCCGGCAAGAGACACTGCACAAACTGTTCAAGAATTCTTGACAAAAGCCACTATAGAAATTGATGAACCGGACCTACTAAAAGGACCAGTAGATTTTGACTCTTTGTCATCGATGCAAACAATGAAAATAGCCTCATTTGCAAATGAGAAAGTCAAAGAGAAACTACTGAAATCTCACATGGAAGACTGTGAGCTTATGGAGGTAGCATCCGGAGTGCTGGAAAAGATCATGCCATCTTTTCAGAATGATCCCACAGCCTCCTCTTCTGGTAATCTCAAAACCTTAGTCAGCAATGTTAGTACACATTTTGATTCTCTAGAAAAATCAGTTGAAGAAAAGGTCCGGAAAGAGTTTTTGGATAAAAGGTTCTCCAAGGTATAGGGTTTGATCATTAATGATAGGAGAAACCTGAACATTGGGATAAAGAGCTTAGAAAATGCTCTTAAGGATGGCGGTGAAATATACAAATTTTGTATCTCCTGGTCCAAGATAACAGTGGAGATTGAGAAGAAAATAAAAGAGCAAGAGGACAAACTACTAAGCTTGTCTCAAAGTTTTGATCCTCTTTCATCCTCCATAATAAATCAAGAATGTCAGACTATTGCAATCACAAATGCAATAAAGAATTTTGAGAAGGAAAGAAAGAACATAATTAACCAGATGAGTGAACTTAGAAGGATTATTATCCCTAAGTTAGAGGCCATGCATGAGGCCATAAGTGAAGCTCAAATCATAGCCCAGATAAATGATCCGACAGATCTAAAAAGGGCAGATGCATTTGCATTCCTGTTGAGTGGGCATATCTCAATTTTGGACAAGATGAAGCAGAGTTGGGCAACAGAAGTTGTACAGTTGAAGAACACTTTTGTAGACATACTTAAGTATATGTAAGTACAACTTGTTTATATATACTTATGCGGCTAAATATAGTTAAATTTTTTTGAAAATTTTGGTTTGCGGACCCTACCCTTTGCCATTGATGTCAAAGGGGGAGTGAGGAGCAGTGAAAAATGAGGAATCCAACTAAGGGGGAGCTCCAAAAAATGTATATAAAGATAGAGCATCAGCCAAGGGGGGGCATAGTGTAAACACTTAGTCATTTTTCACTAAGTGTTGCCATCAATGCCAAAGGGGGAGACTGTTGGCAAGAGACACTATATGGATTCATGATTGTTGTCATTGATGGTAACAAAGTTCATCCCACACATCCGCAGGACATGGTGTGTCTTTACCGGAAGTCAGAATGAAGATTGTTGAGGTCTGGTAAACAAGAACAGAGCTTGTGGCAAGGTCCGACAGACAGGTCCGGATCTCTCAGAGGAAGTATCTTGGTGAAGTACGGATTTGGGAAAGTCAAGAGGACTACCTTGAGTAATATATTCCAAGGATTTATCCTCCGGTGATGGACAAGGAAAAAGATATGAATAGTTGAGTACCGAATTCCTGAGTGACAGTGTGAACAGAGGAAGAACTGACTGACAAAACATCAGACTATTTTCTGGATGTGTTTCTGATGGTGGTAATGGTTATGAAGACATGAATTATGTTTGGCCGACATGATTAATGATTTCTACAAGTATATGCTTGATCTGCATTACTTGATGTGCAAGGATTCAGCTGACAGAACAGAGTTTGTGAGAAGATTGATTGTTCCGGGTGCCGACTTGAAAGATAATGAAATCACTTGTACGGATATATATAGGATGGATTTAGTTGAGAGAAGTGTTGTGGTGTTATTTTAGATGCGAATAAAAGTAGAGTAGAGTAGAAGCAATAAGGAAGGTCCGATATGTGAAAGGAAAGCAGCATAAGAGAAGAGAAAAGATGAAGTGCAGCAGATCAGTGTACTGAGCCTAACCGAAACTGAACTCCAGCATATGTGGATGCTTCCAATCAGTTCAAGTATTGTATAACATTCTTTTGTAGACAGTGTGTCTCCTTGTAGGTAGTGTGCCTCCCTTGTGAGCAGTGTGCTCGGGCAGTGAGCCCTAATTGGCAAGTGCCATTTTTGTATTTCCTTATTCTTCTAACAGAGAATAATCTTTGGGTTAATCACCCCGTGGTTTTCTCCCTTAACAGGGTTTCCACGTCAAAAATATTGTCATGTGTTTTTCCATTTCATGATAATGTTTGCTTATTTTAATTAATGTTGCATTGATTAATAAGAAAGTTCAGAAAGAAGAAATAATTAGGATAACTGATTCACCCCCCCTCTTAGTTATCAACAGTTATAAATCAAACTCAAAAGATGGCGTTAACATTATTAATGACTAAGATGACTTAATATGACTTAGAAAGATTTGAAAACAATATCGACTACCTGTCGATTAGGTTCAGAAGTAAATTGACAAGACAAAGCTTACCTCTTACGACACCTCGGTTCATGTTTTCATCAAACACTTATAACTCAGTTTGGCAAATAAATCACTCGTAACCTAAGGTCTATATCTCTCTCCTGGAAAGATACTATCTCTCTCTTTTCTCTAAGAGTCATCTGATAACCTATAATCCTATTTCACTTGTCACTAAACAATATGTGATCAGTGCATCATTATTCAATTAATTTGACTAATAAATCAAATCTCATAATACAAATATTAAATTTATAATAACATAATCATTTCTATGATTTCAATAAATAATATTCAATATAATTCCATGTCATTCCTTGTCATTAAATTATAACATCACAATAGATTTACTTATGTCCCAGTAAAAGTGAAAAGTTTAGTGAGACAGAAATTGGGGATGTAACAGCGCCCATCACTTGGGTCCATCCTTTTTGCCTTGAATAAAGTTTGAAGTTGTAGTGTTAGCCTTGTTACATCAGGTGGTACACCTTTTCTGACCTAACACAATTCTTCTGAAATTAATTGAGTTTCATACATATGTATCTCTCTCCCTCACAAAATGAAAGGATGACAAAGTGTCATTTGAATGAATACTTGATATATGTTTACAATATCTCTCTATAATTTTGAAGCTCTCTACTTGTGAATTATCATTGTTTCTATTGCACTAACCCTTGTAGGTATTTGAGGAAACTTCTTCCATCTCCAACATCTCCTAGTTTGTGACTAGTGTTGTGACATCAAGTCCAACTAGGGTTTCATGGTGAGATCATTTCATTACAATTGATTACAACATTCTTTATTGTATGGTTTTCCTCTGCTCACCAAGAGCACACACTCTCTATCACACTTATCATTGTTGTTTTGGAAGTGGAAATACTTAGATGGGGTTTGACTGAGGCAAGCCCTTATACAACCTCAACACATTTCCCCTCCTCTTGTGTGTGCAGATCTGGAGTGACGCTTCATGATATTATGGACATTGAACAAACGAAGGTTACAAAGTCAAAGATCTCTACACAGGAGTTGATATGCCCCAAAACCCTGGGACTAGGGTGCCCAACACCCATGTCCTACCCAGACAAGATCTACTTAGGTCATAGGTTCCTCTCTATCTTCTTATTCCATTTCTTCTCTCGTTTCCTATTTCTATCATTGTTATCTATATTGTTACTCAGTTTACTCATTAGGTCTTCTCATTTGCATAATTTAGTCAACGCATTTAATATCAATCCTTAATCATTAAAACAAAAGAATAGAGCTCCCACCAACCTATAGCTTGGCTCTTCTTCAAGGATAGTAGCCAAGTCTATAGTCGTTGGTAGCTTGTGTTCCAATGTGTAGTGAGGAAAGATTGATCTAATTACTTCATTGTTGATTAGGATCCTCTTCTCCAACATGAATATATAATAAGCTATAGAACAGAGCTTAATGAAACATAAGGATAATCTCTTTTACATCATCATAGTTATTAAGACATTAATACAACAAAATTTGACATAACATAAATTCTTGTCCTCTGGAGATCATCATTTGTGAATGTGAGTATGGAGAGAGAGAATCATCGGAGTGATTTTCCACCCATCCACAAAGCTTACGCTTCCCCATCCTTACTCCAAAACAGGAGAAGCCTGACACTTTAAGAGAGGTCTATCAATCAAAACTGACAAGTATGATGGAATCTAGTGTAGCATGATATGTCTAACATTCTAACACATAGTAAAAACTATAGAAAATGAATTTATATCATGATATGACAGAGAGTAATAAATAAATCAAACTAGTGCAAATACTTAATTTGATTTCAAATCATTGGTCAAAGCATCTTTTCAACCTGATAATGACAACTAGATAAGTTAGTAAATTTAACCTACCTCTCTCTATGAGCCCATATTTGACACCCATCTAAGACCCAACAAAATAAGTCTATATCTCTATGAATACATAATAAATCATTCAACCAAAGTAGAGAAAAGAATTTCCCTATCAAAACATGTAATTACCAATTATCCAATGATAACATTTTGATTAGAATAAGAGTTCATAACAAAAGTATTGTATCACATCTTGAACATATAAAAGAAAAAGGGCTAAAGTTGATCAATTTTAAAGTATCTTTAATACAAAACCCAATCACACTAAGCCAACTTACCCTCCCTAATCCAAGTTCCACATTTAAATCAGGTTGCCACTAGCTATGGTTTCTCGAGATCAAGAAATGAAGATGAGAAGGGTTACCAATGGTTCCAAGTGGATTCTAGACCTCAAATAAAACCTCAAGACTAGTTATTGAGCAAAGTTCTCAATTTTATTTATGACTAAAACACATCTATGTCCACAAGAAATTCAACACATCCAGGTTAGTATGAAAAGAGTCTTTACAAGATTACTAAAGACCAAGAACAACAATTAGTTTAAGAAGGATTCACACAAGGTCTAATTAACTAAAGATGGCAACATACAACACATCTTTCTTCCCTAGTGATTTTGTACACTTAGTTTGACCTATAACTCAATGGAAAATTAAGCTAAACATCTTAAACAACCTTAAGGTACTCTAAAATTGTCTTAGAATTTTATCAGGCACTTTGCCCTAAGTCAAAAATCAAATACCCTACTCAAAACTAATATATCCCTCAATAATACTAACATTTACAGTCAATAACATAAGACTATACTACTAACCAAAGAAAGCAAAATATTTTAATTCAATAAATTAAAGAATAATTATTAGTAAAAACATTGATAATTCTTCATCTATTAAATTTTACCAAATTATTTATCCAAAGAAATTGTAACACTAAACCATTATTATTATTATATAGATACATATCATTTCTTATCTAAGATCATGAATAATCATAGCTAAGATAGAAAAAAATATTCACTTTCTATTCTAAATCTGTGCATGTTGATTTCTTTCTAATCTTAAATTAGAATATATTTTATTTTTTATGATCTATCACAAGGCCAAGTTGACCTTGTCTGTCAAGCAATTTTTTTATGACAATTATCTATTCAATGGTGCCCGTCAAACACTATGACATGTGTTAGTATAAGTAAATCATAGAAAAAACAAATATATATCATCATAATCCTATATAAATTTTGACAGTTTGTCCAAAATCTCTCCCTTCATATGATACAATTTTTTAAAAATTTCCATTGTATTTTACAACAAAAATGTCTAAATACAACTATACAACTGTCAGATTTAAGCCCTAATCTTTCATTTAATAACCACTTTTTTAATTATTCAAACTAAAGCCAAATTTAGCAAGATGATATCAAAAAGAAGAATTATGTAAGGAAGTAAAAGTTAACATTCAAGAGAAATGGCCAATTAATAAGCTTATAAACCAAATAGTATACAGGCACATCTGGCACAATTTGGTTTATAAGCTTATTAATTGGGAGAACCAGAGATTAGCTGAGCAGAGAGTGGCTATCTTGGATACCTATCTTGTAGCCTATCTTGGATAGCAAATTTTGTGTACAATGAAAAAAGACAAAATTTGGATACCTATCTTGTAGCTGACATTGTTGACAAAGCTAGTCTAAAATTTTGATAATCGAAGAAGTGTTATTTTCTATTTTAATACTTAGGATTTTGGAAACTCTTAAACTATTACAAAAATTGCCTCAAGTTTTATTGGTGTTTTGATAGTTCAGATTGATTTAGAAGTTAATTGTTCAAAGTTATTGTTTTGGTGGTTTAGATTGTATTAGGAGTTAATTCATCCAAGCTAATGTTAATATATTTTGATTTTGTTGTTACATTAAAGTTCAAGTTATTAGTAAGTGCATGATTAGTAAAGTTAGATAAAATTGGGAGAGCCCGCATGTAAGATTGAGGGTCTCACCATTCAATAAGTAATATGTGGGATATTAAGGTGAATGATAAAATATATTTCAAAATAGTAAATTACAAGAGTTTCAAAACAAAATATTATGTGTATTTATTTGAGAGAGAGAGAGAGATAGTTTTACTTTTCCAAAATGGGCTAGCATTATAACATGTTAGCATTATGGCTCGGTATTACTGAGCTCAATAATACCGAGCCATAACACTAGTGCGTTATGACTTGTATGGGACCAAAAAGTCATGTGGCAATTTTTTGGTCCCTCATCTTTGTGCATATACCCTACTGTTAAGCATAGAATTAAGGTTAGCAATACAATTAAGGTTAGGATTATAAGTCAAATTTAGGATAGAATTAGGGTTAGAGTTACAGTTCAAATTTAGGATAGAATTAGGTTATCATTAGGGTTACAATTAGAGTTATGTTAGCATTAGTGTTAGGATTAAGGTTAGGGTTATAGTTACAATTATAAGTATGATTTGAATTACTATTTGGATTTGGGTTGGAATTAGGGTTAGGGTTAGTATTACAGTTAGGAAAATAATTAGGGTTGGAATTATGATCAAAATTAAGATAGGGTTAAGGTTAGAATTAGGGTTACTAGAGTTAGAATTAGGGTTAGGGTTAGAATTAAGGTTGAGGTTAGGGTTAGGGTTAGGGTTAAAATGATAATGATAGAGTAAGGGTTAGGGTTAGGGATAGAATTAGAGTTATTATAATCATAATTATATATCTAACCCTAACCCAATCCCTAAACAAAATCTTAATTATGAATGTAATCTTCATTCAAACTCCAACTCTACCTCTAATTATGACAAGTTATTTGACCTATACATTACACTTAGCATATATTTCTATGAACATAACAATAACCCTAATTAGATTAAAACCATAACCCTAATATTATAATATAGGTTAGATATATAATTATAATAATATATTATATTATATAATTAATATAATATAGGTATATTATATATTTTTCATATAATATAATATATAATTATAATTATTATACAATATATTATAATAATATATCTAATCTATATTATATAATAATTCTTATAATTATATAATATAGTTGTAATTAGGCTTACGACTGTGGATGCTACTAGCATACCTATATTTAAAAAATATATCTAAAGTACGCCGAGAGATATCCTTCTCGAGGCACCTATTTTTTAATCAATTTACCACACATAGGTGGAAAGAGGCACCTCGAGAAGGATATCTCTCGGTGTACTTTAGATATATTTTTTAAATATAGGTATGCTAGTTTAAAAATTAGTCATCAAGGCCTCTATATGCAATAGTAAGATAAGCATGGAATACATTTTACCATTGACTTAGTGCCCTTAACAAAAAGAGCTTTCAAGGTTTTTGTGATGGTTTGACAATAAATTTGGCACTTAATCAATAGGTCTCATTTTTTTAAAGTGTTTCCCTCTAGTTAAATTGAAAAATAGTTACTTGTCCAAGACTTTGAGAAATCAAATATTGCATGCATATCACCATATCACTCAGCCATGTAATATGTGAAGTATATCATCTAGAGTCTAGACCACAAGATGGGATAGGAGAAGTAGGCAAAGCTAAAATTATTGTATGTTAGATTATTATTTGATAAAATGGATGGAGAAGCAGGAAAAGCTGAAATTATTGTATTTTAGATTGTTATTTGATAAAATGGAGAATCTATCATCCAAACTTGTGTTTGAATAGATGTTGCATCATTATGCTTCAACATTTTCTTATTGACTAGATCCAAATGTGGCCTCCAAATAAATAGGTGATTTCTATTATCATTAATTACCATTGAGATGTGTCTGTTGACTTGGCCTTGGTGTGAACTTTAAATGTTTGCCTATAGTTTCTATTAGCTATAGATAACTTTGAAGTCAAATTGCAAGTTATTAAGTGTGCTTCTGAAATGTGAACATGTTCAGAGATTATGAAGCATGCTTCTGAAAAGATGAACATGTAAAGAGGCTATGAAGCATGCCTCTAAGAGATATGATTAAGTATGTCTTATGGAATGACTACCTCTAAAAATTTAAAATTATAGTATAGTTGGTTATATACTAGTATACCTATATTTAAAAAATATATCTAAAGTACACTGAGAGATATCTTTCTTGAGGCGCCTATTTCCACCTATGTTAAATTGATTTAAAAAATAGGCGCATCAAGAAGGATATCTGTGGGTTGCTTTAGATATATTTTTTAAATATAGTTATACTAGTTGTAACTCTAACTCTAGTTCTAATCTTAAGCTTAACCCTTACTATAATTGTAGCCTTAATCTTGACTATAACCTTAACCCTAACCCTAATTGTAATTGAACCCTAACCATAATTCTAACCTAAATGATAACCCTAATTCTTCTAGCTCTAACCCTAACTCTTAATTCAATATTATTATATGGTAAAAAAATTAAACAAAGTAACATTATTCTATGATAAAAAAAAAGTTTAAAAAATAATAATAAATTCTATAACTTACCTATTTTATAGGGATTTGATTTCACATAGGTCAAATAAAATAGTATTTAAACTGAAGCATATTCTTATCATTCTTCCTTATTTACTTTTAATTTCACACCTATAAAATAATCTTAAAATAAATAAATAAAAATCTATTCTCACCTAAAATAACAATTTAAATCAAAAGACATTAATCAAAATCTATTAATTATATATTTAAATAATTAAAACTTAATAATTTAATACTAAAAAAAAATTATAAAGCAAAATAAAGACTTACTAAATTTTTAAATCTTAATATTAATTTAACTTTTAACAAGACTTTTAATCATAAATGCATATGTAGAAATTAATTTAAATTGAAATCACGTTATTATTTAAAATGTTTTAGATAAAATTTTCTAAAATGATTTAATTTAAAAAGCATGATAACATTCCTAAATGGAATAAATAATACAATCCTTAACTCAATGAAATAGCCCAAGTCTAATACATTTAAGGAAAAAATTATGCAACTCTTGAAATAGTAATTTTCTTTCTTTTCTTTTTCTATTGTAGAAACTTTTAAATATTTAAATCATATAAAACTATTTCACTCAAAAAAGATTCATTTCACTTTCTTTATTATTGTTATTGGGTTTTTTCATCAATAGGAAGGTTGTGTCGAAGATGCTCCATTTTTATTTGTTTCTACTTGTTTTGCAAATTTAATTTATTTTTCTTACTTTTTTATTCTTGCCAAGAATCTTAAAACAATTTAATTTAGTCCAAGCTCAAATTTTGTTGATTTTGCGAGTTGCATGCTATAGGGATAAGATTCAGAAACCCCTCTGCAAGAAAATTAGAAGCATGCAAGTACATCCAGAGAAAAGGGAGTGAAATCTATTCAAATTTTGTTTTCTTTTAGTTTGTGTGTAATGCTAGTGTGGAATGTAAGGTTACAAGAGATAGTCTATGTAATTCCTCCTAAAAAGCATATGGAGTTATAGTAAATAAAAGTAAACAATTTTGATATCATTTTATTTAATCTTTATATGATTTGACTATATGTATTCATATTAGGAAAAAATGCAAGAATTTGTGTTTATATTCAATCTCATTTTAAATTTCCTTCTTCCAAATTTAAATTTTGAGTCATATCTTTGAATGGAATTTAATATTTCCATGCAAACAAAAATTAGATTTAACCAAAAAGTATAGTCACAAAATGACATAGAGCTAAATTGTGTTGGTACAACTTACCACAAAATGGAGATTAGAATTTTGTTTTTATTTTTAAATATTGTTTGACATAACTGCAACAAAATGCATGACTAGGCTTGTTATTTTTATTTTTTGGTGAGTTTTTTTGTCACAACTTCAACAAAATGAAAAATTCTAAAATTTAAAATAAGATATGCAATATTAAGATTGTAAACTACACCAAAATTATTGAATATAATTTCCAATCATTTGGACCACCATGGAAATAAAATTAGTTGTTCCTCACTATGAATTTTTCAACTTTATTGATAAGTAGCCAAGTCCTATTGAATCATGAGAGCACATGGGGTAGACTTACCTCATAGTTGACACACTTTGTTTTCAAATTTAGTTAAAATAGATATTTGTTTTTAAAAGAACCTAATTTAAAAAGTGTAAATACAATTTCTATGGAAAACAAGTTAGCTTTCTAACATCCTAACTTAGTCCATAGAAAAATTTACTTGTTAATGTGAAATGAAATATAATCGACTATCTGGAATGCAAAAGTTTGTCCATAGTTTTCATCTATCCACTTTTCATGATGTGTCCATGGATACGAAACACACCATACCTATGGACATTTACACCCAACCTATTTAACCAATGTTATTTGAGATTATATGTTTCTTGATTGTGCTACAAGATCTTGCGATCACATAAAAGAAATTAATTACATAGATAAAATAATCAACCCATAACTTAGATTCCTTTAATGGATTGTACAACCATCTCTCATATTGTTCTAACTCTGTAGATTCCAATTTGTTAGTTTAGGGAGTGATGATGCAAATAAGTGCTTTCTCTTTTCTCTCCCTTCCCTAAATCTATGCATGTATACATCTCTTGGGTAGCTTCTTTGAAGACCCCTTATGAAAGTCATTAAGTCTAAGACCTACCACCTATTATGAAAGGATTTGAGATAATTATCTATGCCTACCTAGTTTCTAGGTATCTATCAGTTGGACTTTTCAACTCACTCTCATTCTCTTCATCATATCATGCTACCATATATTTTTGATCTCTCTTTTAGATGTGATCCCTCAATTTTTTTGTGTAAAATGTTACTAGATTTTCCCTCTTTCAATCTTAAACTGACCTCCTTAGACCTCTTAGGGTTTACATGAAAGGGGTTTTTGGTTGTTTAACATGTATGATTTTTCCCCGATCTCAAAAATGTTTTGGGAATAAATCTATGTAGAAGAGTGGATTGTTTTAAGTTTTAATTGGTAAGAAATTATTTTCTATAAACATATTCTGTGGCCATTCTCAATCAGGGAATTCATGGTTGTTTAGTGTCTAAGACTCCTTTGTACTGATAATAATTATAACGACTTTGAAATGATTAAGTCAAGTTCAAGAACACATTTGGAACTAAAAGCAAGTAACTTTGTTACTCCATTGGTTTATGAAATTTGAAGAAGTGTTAAAACTTTGGGGTTTCAAGTTGAAATAAAAAAAATGATTTTGAAGTTAATGAAGTATTTAAGGTAGGAAAGGAGAATTTGTCAATTGATTTTGACAAGTACAAGGTGTAGTAGGTATGATTATTCTACCTCTTTTGCATGTACACTCTGGAGTACAAGAGTTATTCAACTCTTTTCTATTCTAAATGTATAATTCATTGACTTTCTTCAGTACAAGAGTTATTCCACTCTTGTCTATTCTGAATGTATAATTCATTGACTTTCTTGATATTTTAGGTAGGAGAAAAAACAAAAAAATCTACTTATAACCCATCTATATCTTGCTCTTTGCCCTTTCCCCTGCAAGACTTTTTATGTGCAAATTACTAGTGTGGTGTTCATCATCATGATGGTTTCAACTTTTCTTGTTGCAACAAAACTTCTATACTTAACACTCCTCTTAGTTGCTTCTGCGTTTCTTCCAAGCGTTTTCCTATCCAACCAGCCCGGCAATCTACGCATTTGGTCACTTCTTTAACTTTATCTAGGTATTGGAAGTCACAGAAAACTTTTGTCATGCTTCCACACAGTTTCCAATGTCTGCCATGCACTCTCTGTACTTGGTCACTTTTTATCTCTAGTTTATTTCAAGTGACAGAAGACTTTTTCTGTGGTGTATACGAGATTCCTTCTGCATTCCTTCTGCGCAGTTTCCTACACAATACACATTCATTCATTCTTACGTGTTCCACACTGTCCATAATGAATGAATGCTTTTTACATGTACATTAACACTGCAAGTAAACCATTTGAAGTTGGAAAAATTCAAAGATAATATATTATAGCTTGATCCAATGTGTAAATTATAGGCAGAAATAAGACATTCATGTTTGCTATCAATTGAGAGAACCCGTCTTTCAAATATTGATTCAAAGATACATGGGTGGTAGATTGAGGTCTCATCTAGTGTATACCAACTCATTTGGATGTGTTAATGCCATTAATTTGGCACAACAACATGTGGTTTACAAGATAACATTCTCAATGTCCTAATATTGCACCAAATTGACACTTTAGTAACATTTTGTTCATTTCCACTATGAGCAAACCACCTAGATTTGGTAGATACTATGGGTGGCTTTTTATAGATGGAACCAACACCCAACCATATATTATGATGGAACATTTGTACTTGTCAACTTTATATAGAGTGATTATTGAAGCAAACATGTCAATAATTGCAATGAACATGTGACAAGTGATGAAGTATATTCTATAAAAAGGGACACACATTCTATGTAGAGAAGCAAAATGTGAAGGTTTGATTAATCCAAAAGGCATTATGAGGATTCCTTTCTCATTTTTGTGCCAATAAGGAGTAGAAGAATGCATATAGTGTTCTAAATTTCATTCTTGAAGGGTTGACTCTTAGTTTTGAATAATTGCAATGGACATGTGACAAGTGATGAAGTATATTCGATAAAAAGGGACACACATTCAATGTAGAGAAGCAAAATGTGCAGTTTTGATTAATCCAAAAGGTATTATGAGGTTTCCTTTCTCATTTTTGTGCCAATAAGGAGTAGAGGAATGCATATAGTGTTCTAAATTTCATTCTTGAAGGGTTGACTCTTAGTTTTGAATAATTGCAATGGACATGTGACAAGTGATGAAGTATATTCTATAAAAAGGGACACACATTCTATGTAGAGAAGCAAAATGTGAAGGTTTGATTAATCCAAAAGGCATTATGAGGATTCCTTTCTCATTTTTGTGCCAATAAGGAGTAGAGGAATGCATATAGTGTTCTAAATTTCATTCTTGAAGGGTTGACTCTTAGTTTTGACTCTCTTAGTGTTCATGTTTGTAAGATTTATTGGATGTATTCAAGGTTTTGATATTTGCAAGGGAAGAGTAAGGATGAAGGAGCTTAAAATTTGTTGTCATAGTGTAACTCTATAGCTAAATTTGGTGGTATATGCTCTTACAATGTGTGTATGCTTTTTTATGATGTTCCCATGATCTTGTGATGTTCTTGAACATGTATTTCTATAATTTTGTGGCGTTCACAAGTTGTAACTAATGTTTTTAAGAGTTATTTGTTGAGATTTAGCATAGAATCCATTTGTTAATGCTTACTAAAATTATCAACCCAACGTTTATGGATCAATTGCACTCAATTGTGCCTTCTAACTTGAGTTTTAACAAATTAAAATGTAACCTAAATATCTTTGATTTTATATTCCTAATGAATAAGGTTAAGTGTGATCCTATCTCAAATTAGAGATGTAAGGACCATTTTGGGACTCATCAACACAAACATATTGAGCACCCCTATGCAAATACATACCAAGCATACGATTCTATTACTAGGTACTCTCTTCTAGTTTAATATTACAAAGCTATTTAACACTTTGAGGCTTGTAAGGTCTAATATTCTTGAACATGGACCTATTCAAACAATTTACAAATAGATATTGGAAGGTGAAAACCATTTCAATGTAACACACAAAATATTATATGACTCAAACAATCATAATCAAGTAAAATCTGTGAAGACATACAACATGCTTAAATATATATTAATCTCAATAAAGCTATGAAGGCATACAAAATGCCATCAAAATGCCATGTAGGTGTACAATGAAATATACATGACTATAATGCCATGGGGCCTACAATGTCATTGAGGCATAAAACAAAATGCTCCCATATAAACTATGGGCTAATCATGAAACATTCAACCTCTCTTGGGCTAACCAAATGATGAAGCTCCAACCCCAAAATCATCATTCTTCTTCTATTGATCTGGCCTCCTATGCTTGATGGTGGATTGTAGCTCAACTTTTGAATATAAATTAAAAAGTTGTAATACTATGCCAATGTTTTGTAATTGAATAAAAACAATTAAAATGACATAAAACAATAAACACACTTACAACTAATCAGTATTCCATCTTGATGACCCTCAAATGCTCAACTTTGTCCTTACATTGAATTAGAGCGCTTACAATAGTCTATGGTAAAAGAGAAGAAATATAAGACAATTGAATGCCAATTATTTGCATTAATTCCATCAATTAAGACAAAAAATTCATAAATTTTATATCTAATTATGTACACATACATGTGGCAATGAAATAGATGAATAAATTTTAATAGCAATGCCATTGTCTATTCCGTCTCGTATATTGGGAGGAGTATCAAACAAAGTTATTAACTAAACAAACATGAAAAGGATTGTTTAAGAAAATTATGTACACATAATCCATAACATTATCTAGATTTAAATATTCAAAATGTTATAACATACCTAAATATAATATGTCCTAGGATGTTTGCTACCAACATTCATCCTAGAAGATGGACCAAGATCCACCTACTTAACAAAAAATATGCTTTTATAAATTCAACAATACAATGAAAATATCTATGAAACATAACAATACTCACTAGTAGAATGGTGGACAACATACCACTATTTGATGTCAAACCTTGAGACATATAAGAATTAAACATTTTTTATTCAATTCTAGATTAATAATTAATTTATATATTAAAATCTTTAATGCAAAATAGACAATATAAATTATAACTTCATAGAAAATAACCCATGTGTCACAATCACAAGTCTCTTACAATGGCTCATAAGTAATGACCACACCATCTAATCTATTGTAGAATGGTACTAGATCATGCTTTGATCCTTGAAAGTTGTAGAAGTGGGGGAGACACAAGGTCTAAAAGGTCCCTTAGCATGTGCACCCTTTAGAGTGTCGAACTAAGATATATGTGAGCCATGTTGAAAAATGGTGTCTATAAGTGTACTATCGCATGGATGGTTAGAACCTCCATGTAGCCTCCTTGAATGTTGAGGGTACTATAACATGATGGATTGGTTTATGGGTAGAGGTCTAGGATGACATTTTGGTCCATAGTAGTCATCCTCTCTATGTTGGGTAGAGTCCTTGCCTTTACCTTAAACTCCTTGTGATAAAAAATAATTAGGAACCTCATTGAGAAGAAATTTGTAGTAGAGTTTACTTAGGAAATACAATGATAGTGCATGATTTTTATAAGTAGGTTAGTTGAAGACCATTGTCTACCAATCCTAAAAATACTTTATCGCACTATGATTCTATCAATGTGTTGGAGTTTTTTCTTGTTTTAGATCTAAGGCTTGGTTCATGTAATGACTACCCTATTGACAAAGACTTTGAGGATTATCATACTTCATCTCAATAGGGAGGGTATACAATTTAATTACACCAAGTGGGACAAGATCAACACATGAGAGAGAGACCATCTCTCCTTCTACTTCAATCACTGCTAAACTTAGGGGGAAATTCCTTATGAACCCTCTTGAAATATTTTGATAATATTGATCGTTACCAGAGATATTTGAAGACATTACATTCCCATATATGTTTCATACTCGTAGACTAGGATTTTATCAATACAATAATGGACCCAATTCATTGTCACTAGCCCAAACCAGTTAGTTAATTAAAATGAGGAGAGGAGAATTAAGTAGAAAAGACACTGAGAACATTCACAAAAAATGTAGATAGGATGGTAACACACTACAAAGTTCTCTAGCATGAATCACATAATTTATTTAAATTATCACTATAAAGGACATTGAATTTGAGAAAATATAGAAATCTAGGAGTTAGGTGATTGGTGCCTTAGATTGGGTGCAGAGTCAAAAACACAACATTCACTATGTAATGGATTTATCTAACACTTTAGAAAATCTTTAAACCCTATATCATCATATGAGATAAAGACCTTCAATATACTCCCTATTTAAATTATAACATTCTACTTAGTAATCCTTTTGTTAAGAAACAATCTTATTGTCAAGCATGAAAGTATCCATAATGAACGTAATCTTTACTACCAATATTTTATAGTGTTATATGAATAACTAACTAACATAGCCTCAATAGGAATTGAGTGAAAGCAAAATCCACAAAATTATGACTTAACAAAATAGGAAATAATCATAAGAAACAAATAAAGAATCATCGTTGTATTGATTTTCAAGAACTTGTATCACAAAATACAACTGAATATTACAAACATTGTCTGTTAATCCCTTTTATTTTATGAAAAGTTCTTGCACCACACAAGACACAAATTCCCTCCCAAAAATCATCAAATAAAGAAGAATAAATCTTAATTATAGAGTAGACAAGGCTCATCTCACTCGGATGATTGACACTTGTTAGGTCCTAATAAAATGAGTTATTGTGAAGCAATTTGTGTTCATAATAGGACATTTGGTGGGCCTAATTTCTTGATGTGATGAACATGCACATGATAGAGTGCCAAATGAGACATCAAAGAGGAATCAAATGCCTGAACTCTTATCATAATTCTTTAATCCCAGCTCCACATTGAGCACCAACCAAAAAGAAGATTGTGAAGTTGTAGCAATATTATTTTAGGGACAACATCATCAAGACCATGCACCATTGACCAACAAAGTAAAGTCCAAGGAAGAGCATGACCTAAATTAGTAGATTAAGGATATAATGAAGCAACAATAACAACAAACTTCTTGTCAACTTCCCAGCTAAGAAGGTTGTGAAATAGAGCACGAGTGGTTTATTGAATATGCTACACCATCCTAGAAGGCTTGATAATCCACTACTATATTGTTAGGAAGGAAACGAGAGACAACATGTCAAGAGGAAAAAACTCATTCAACCCTTATTGATAAGTTTTCTTGTAATAAAAACTATTTTATAGATTGGATATTACAAAGGGTTGTTAGACTATAACATGAGACTCTAGCCAAAGCATCTCATCTCGAGGAAGAATATCAAAGTATTGGAGCAATTTAAGCCCTTGGAACTTCCAAAAGAGTAGGAAAAACCAAAAAGAACACAAAGATACAGAGTACAAAAATAGATAGAACTTGAAGCTCTTTCTAGATCCTCCCATACAATGGCTAGATATAACACTTACGGATTTCATGATTACACCAACAAATAGATGAACAAAATTGAGTTGACTACTTATTTTTATAGGAAAACTTCAAAAAAGGTGGGGAAAAGGTGACCTCGAAACAAGCTAAAACAAGAAAGATCGCATACTGGGCAATGGGGCATAAATTCACACCTCATGATAAAATAGAGATTAAAAGAAATTTTGTTGCTGGGGAAAAGGTGACCTCGAAGCAAGCTAATGTTGGTGTTGGAAATAAGCCACACCTGGACTGACGATGGACTGGTCCAAGAGGGGCCAGTAGCTTAGTGGTAGAGCACTCCAGCAGCATATGGAAGGTCCTAGGTTCGAGTCCTAGCTGGTTCATGTCTTAACATGGTATCAGAGCCAGGCCCAGGCTAGGAGCCCCAAGCACACAAGAGGTGTGGCTTAAGGGGTGGTGTTGGTGTTGGAAATAAGCCACACCTGGACTGATGATGGACTGGTCTAGGAGGGGCCAGTAGCTCAGTGGTAGAGCACTCCAGCAGAATATGGAAGGTCCTAGGTTCGAGTCCTAGCTGGTCCATGTCTCAATAGCTAAAACAAGAAAGGTCACATACTGGACAATGGGGCATAAATTCACACCTCATGATAAAATAGAGATTAAAAGAAATTTCATTGCTCTCTTATGCATCAAAATTTATTTTTCACAAAAGTAGGTGTTGGCACACTCCATGAAAAGTGGACACAAAAAATATAGGGACCAAAAAGACTTGAAGTGTCATTGCAACTCTTACGTGTACTTTTTTGTCCAACTGTCAAATTCCTCATTTGATGGCCATGTTGTTTCCAATATAGCCTTGATTTTATTCACGTTTGTTTCATACTTAGCATCCAGCAAGACCTTGACCCCTTTAGTGAAATTGTTGATCTTACTCTCAAGTGTTATTTCTTTGTCCATCTAGGTGCTGACCAGCAAGGGATCATTTTTGTCTTCTTAGAGGATGGGGTTTAACCAAAAGGGAATCAGGTCCTCAAAACCAAATTCCAACGTATCAACATCCTTGACTTGACCCTTGGCATCCATCATATTCGATAAGCTAAGTCAGACCAAATTCTTACTTTCCACCTCCGTTTCTCTTAGAGACACTTGCAGTCTACTTAGGAATGTTAACACCTCTCCAAGGAGGAATTTCATCTCAAACACCTCACCAATGAGCTTAGGCTTAGTAAGGTTATACTTGACATTTTTGGAAATAATTTTTAGAATTGAGACCCGAGGAATCCACTTGATGTTCAACTCTATCAATTTACGTGTCACCTCATTCAATTATTTAGTGGTACTCCTTGTATGCATGTGGCATTCCTAGAAGTCATTGTAAATACTTAACAAATTGACAAGTCTAGCTCTAAGGATTCCTCTAACTAGGTCCTCAATATCTTTCCTAGCTTTATGCATTATTTGTTGGACCTCTCCTTGTAAGGTTTCGATTTGTATCTCAAGTGTTCTCCTTTCATCTTAAGAAATGTCATGAATCAATTGTAACTAGGAGATTGGGGTACTTGAAGCTATTTACCTGATTTGTTGCACATCGTGGCACAACCTTGTGTTATCCTTAGACTATAGGTCATGATCCTTTTATAGTTTCTTGGTTACAACCACACTTAATTGTGTGGTCATATATGCACAATTAATGGTGTAGCTCTAGGGTTAGGGGGATTTGCAACTCTTTTTACTATCAAAGATCTAATAAATCCTTAGGGGTCCTCGTGGATAATTGGTTTATCATGCTTGAGCGTAATTGCTCACATTGCCAATGCATTATCATAAGGGTTGAATGGAACTTGAGTAGAGCTTCTTATCACATATAGAAAAGGTTGTATCAATAAATAAACATGTATAAATTAAAATGTTCATATGCATATTTACTTCAAGTGGGTCATCCCACAATAGTGGGTCACACTTTTGTGGACGAAGAAAAATTGAAGGTGTCAAAAAATCTTTAGTAGACACCTTCATTTGAAGGTCCACTCTACGAACGAAGGCATTGTCGGCCAACTCAAAAAGCATATCGTTAGAACCGTCATTCGAAGGGGGTCTGCGAATGAAGGTGATTGAATGCCAAATTAAAAACAATAAAATAATGCCTTCGCTCGAAGACCATCTTTGAGCGAAGGCATTATTTTATTATTTTTTTAATAAAAAGGGTTAAGACTCTCAAATCACAATTTTTTGTCATTTGAGAGCTCGCAGCAGAACGAAGGAGACAGGGAACAGTGTCCGAAGGTGACAGGAAACAGCGTCCACAAAGGCAACAGGGAACAGCATCCACAAAGGCGACAGGGAACAGTATCCATGAAGGTGAAGACCCCACATGATAGCATCTCCATACACATCAAGCACCAATCACAGTTGAATACAACCCACATTACCATACATGTCAAGCAAACTCCCATATTCAGGTGCATAAATTTGTCGTGCCCTTTCTAATACTGTATATATGCAATGCTTGCATGTTCACTCAAGAATACACCAGTTTCTTGCCGACAGGGGCTTCCATTACAGTCAATTAAATAAAGAAAATTTCCTGCTATGAAACCCTAGTTTGGCAATAGGATTTCTGATTACAGTTAATTAAATATAGAAAAATTCAACTAAACGCAGGAATTTGATGAATTCAGTTAAAGAACTAGAACATTTTGGTAAACTAGGGTTTGTCATTACAATCAATAAAATTGAGAAAAAATTCATAAAAAATAGAAATTTTTCTTGATACAATGAAAGAAGTATCAAACCCTAGTTTGCCAAACTAGGGTTTGACAAACCCTAGAGTTTCAAAAGAAATTAGGGTTTGTCAAATTAAGGTGAAAAGATGAATTTAATTTCACCCTAATTTGACAAACCCTAAACTAGGGTTTGTCATTACAATTAATAAAATAGAGAAAATTTTCATAAAAAATAGAAAATTTTCTTGAGACAATGAAAGAACTATCAAATCCTAGTTTTCCAAACTAGGGTTTGACAAACCCTAGAGTTTCAAAAGAAATTAGGGTTTGTCAAATTAGGGTGAAAAGATGAATTTAGTTTCACCCTAATTTGACAAACCCTAAACTAGGGTTTGTCAAACCCTAGTTTGGCAAACTAGGACCGTTTATCTTTTGATCCTTGTTAGATCCTACTTCCCATTTGGCTTATACATATGCTAAACCTACTAAATTCATCACACACATGGATATTCTAAGCATAGAGGCATTGCATCGATATGTAAAGTTCAAGAAATTATAGACAAATGGAAGATAAACATTACACATACTCATAAGCACCAAAATCCCTCACTTGATAAGATGAATCATGGAAAAGCAAGTCACATGAATGTCAAGATCCTAGTCTTGTTCACCATATGTAGACCTCAAGAAGCTCATTATTTGGATAGTGACACAAATTTTGTAGTTTACAAGTGTAAATTTATGTATATAAATTTATGTATTTTTGTGATGTTTCTTGAGCTGGATATGCTATAAATCATATTGAGTTACCATGGAAATATATGAATGTATAATTTCATAATTTTTCTATTGTAAACATAAGTATGACAAAAATAGACAACTAAATAAACAAAAAAAGGGTCTAGGAAGGAGGGTTATGGCAATATATGTCTTTACAAATGATGTAAATAAGATACAAAAATTTCAAGTTAAACTTTCATTAGAACTCCTTTTATAACCATGATCAAACAATAAATTTGATCCAAGAATAGTTACTAAACTTGAACTTCTAGATTGTTAATCCTTCTTTTGAGAAGATAACAATGAAACATAATAACAAGCTACTTTAATTAAGATTATTTAATGCTAAGTCTTTGAACATTGTTAATATTTTCCTATTAAGCTATCTAATTTTCATGTTGAATGAAGACATTAAAGCTACCTTAGAACATTCCCTAAACTCAATGCTATTTTCTAAGGTCAATTTGAATTTGTTATTAACCAAGAATTATGAAGTGAAAAAGTGTCATTTCATTCTAAAATTTCCCAATTCAAAACTAGTGTGCTAGAAGGTCGGGTAGGTAAGGAGTATATTTTTTATCCAAAAATTAGGATAAAGGTCTAGTTTTTGTGAAAGGAGATCTAGTTTTTATGTGAGGAGATCTTAGTTGTCACATAACAAGATCTTAGTTCTCAGATAGTGAGATTTTATGCTTGTTTATATATTTTATTATATTTTTAAGTGTTTAAATCTCTACCATGTTTGGTCACACATGTCAAAGTTGAGCATTGAATACCATTGTAAATGGTGGAATGTTTGATTAAGAGTGACAAATAGGTCTTAGCATAGTTAGATCCATTATTGGTAAAATTGTGTGAGGTCCTCCTAGTTTATATACTAATTTCATTAGAGGAATCCTCCATAGGTGAGACCCCTAGTAATTAGGGCTTTGAAGCCAACACTACAAGTAGCAAGGAATTGCCTATTAGTTGTCAATGGGGAATGTTGGAATATTTAATACATAGTTGACATAAATATGAACATTCTCAATTTATTCTTTGACCACTTATATCAAGTTGGGTATGATAGGAAGTACAAATAACATTACATGCCAAGGTGTGGGAGGACTAACTAGGAAAAGGACTTTTTTTCTATTGTTCTTTTTAGATCTACATTTTCTAAGATTATATTAATTTGACAACACAAATCTGATGCAATGTGAGTGCATTCTATCACCTCATGCTTTGGTAATCTACTAAATAGAAAATGGGGAAATACCGCACATGTGGTTCTGAACCAAGTTCAAAATCATAACTACAATTTTAAACTACAACAAGAAACAAAATATATTCAAAGGGTTAGGTTTGGACCACTAGAGAACAAGGACATATATTCAAATAAGGTATAAATTGGATGTCAATTCTCTACCAAAAATATGCCATTTAGACATTAGTTATGACATCAAGAACAATAGGTCAAAATAAGTCCAAAATGATTGGGGAAAAGTATTAGGGATGGACTTTTCACCATTATAGGAGTTTAAAAAATCAAAAATAAAATATCTACACTAAAATCATTGGAGACTCATACTAAATTTCTTAAATGTTCTCATTAAATTGTTGGAATTATTACATCTTTAGTATATAGTTAATAAATAAATATATTACAATTAAAGTCACCTTAGTGACTTGTTCTCATTTTTAAATAATTAAATGTTAGTTTATTATTGTTAGTTTTGGGAGTTACTTTCCAATAAGTAGTTTTGGTAGTTAGTAAGGGAAAGCAAAGGCTTTTAAGACAATTTATTATAATGTAAAAATTAACAAGTTGAGTGCATGATAGTGGCGGCCATTACAGAGTAATTGGCATTGATAGCATTTTGGTAACATAATGGCAGTAGTGTTGCTACAGTTATTTTATTTTGTATTACTGATAAAGGGAGGGACAACCATTAAAAAGAATTACATTGCAACTAGAAGAGGGCCACACCTACCTTAGATAGGCCATGCTCCCTCACAAGAAGTTGAACCTCCTTAAGATCTATTATTGCAAATGTCTAGAAGTAGCCATGTATGCAAAATTTGGAAGTATAATGTTGTGTAGAGGAGAGGATAGGAGAAAATGGTGAACGATTCAAGGATCTATGCTAAGGTAGTTGTGATGGATGCACATCACCACATGTTTGGATGCCTCGAGCGTCTCCATTCTAGTCAAGGAGCTCCTCAATGGCCAATGAGTGGTGGTTGTGCAATGTGAAGAGATCTGTTTCTTAGGTGGACTTGTTCGCTAGAAAATGACTTGTACCTCTATTTTTTAAGAATGAGAATGAATACGAAGCCATCTCATGGCCCCATTCATTTTAGGGCACCTTTTAAAATTCTTTGGAGGACAATTAGAGTCCTAGAAGCTAAATTGAACTATGTGACTTGTTTGCTTTGCAACTGATTGAAAAAATTGAGAGGTGGTATACAACTATCCTCATCATTTTAGTTGCAAGACAATCAAAATATTTTTCTAAAATTGTGAGCACATAGGAATGATAATTTTATTAGTTCATTATAAACATATTTCTTTAAGTAAATTGCCTTAAATGATGAAATCATGTCTTACAAATGTATATATTGCAATAAAGTTGTGGACAAAGGAAATAGTTAATGATAATTTTGCAATAAATTTGTGGACATGTTTGGATGCCTCGAGCCTCTCCATTCTAGCCAAGGAGCTCCTCAATGGCCAATGAGTGGTGGTTGTGCAATGTGAAGAGATTTGTTTGTTAGGTGGACTTGTTTGCCAGAAAATGAAGTGCCTCCTTTTTTTAAGAATGAGAATGAATACGAAGCCATCTCATGGCCCCATTAATTTTAGGGCACCTTCTAGAATTCTTTGGAGGACAATTAGAGTCCTAGAAGCTAAATTGAACTATGTGCTTGTTTGCTCTGCAACTAATTGAAAAAATTGAGATAAATTTTGTAAATCATTTTTTTACTTAGCTTAGCGTGATGGGACTTGGTAAATTTATGATTCCAATGCAATTGAGTATCATGTGAATTATCTATCGTAACTATCTATTAAACATTTTTTCCAGTAGTAGTATTTGAACGAAGGTTAGATGCTAGATTTTAATTTCATAAGATGAACTTCATATTTAACCATCTTCCTTCAATGATTTTGGAATACTTAGAACTTTATGCTATTTTCTACAAAACTGGAAGTGGTGGGGATGTGTCAACTAGATACAGTAGACCTGGGAGTCATGTTTTCTATACTTAACACATATGCTTTCTATAGATGTAGCAAGAAAATATAGACAAATTCATAGCATCCTTAGTCACTCAAGGTCAATAAAAAATACTTTAATAAAAACATGTCTAATTTAGTGAATGTCTAATCAATTAAAGTAATGTAATAGTCATATATTTCCATGGTAACTAGATATGTATAGTCATTGGTTGTATCCATGTTCTTAGTGTGTAATGTTTATTATTTTATATCTTTAACTATTGAGTTACCTAGATGTGTAATGTACATGGAGTAGGAATGACTTAAATGGTTTATTGCACACATGGTATTCATTTTTATGACACTAATACATGTTCAACATTACACATGTATGTGTAGGTATGGAAAAGTTAAAATCTCTCTCTCTCTCTCTGTGCAAGTTGAAAAGGAAAAGAATCATCCATGCATTTTAGAAATGAAATCTTCCCTCTTGTTCAATGATTTATTTAAAGTGTTGGAATTGCATTAGGATCCAGTCATGTTTAACCAATTCTCTACAAGATGACTGATATGCCTCACCAACACCAGTAATAATTAGTGTCTAAGTTTGGAAGTTGTGGAACAATGTATCAAATGTACACACTTATACATTAGAGAAGAAATGTATGTTGATATAGGAGAGTGCAACACAACATCCCTATCTACTCTGATGTAGGACGTGTATGTTGATACATTTGTTCCACAGGACCCAAAGTAGACACTATCATGTTATGTTGTTGGTGTGACATATCAATCATACTTGTAGAGAATTGGTTCAACATGGCTAGATCCTAATGCACATGTATGTATAATGTATTGGAATAAGTAATTTATTTTTACATGCACAAAATTTAGGTTGATATATATATCATGGCACATGCACTACCACCTCCTAGACCTTCTATATTTACACACACAGATACTGAGATTCAGAAATTGATAGCTCTTCTTTCTGACCCCAACACAACAGGGGTTTATAGGGACACATGTTAATCAATTTTAACTAGCTTGCAGCGCATTAGACAGAGTCTAGGAGATACCCATGCTTATTTGGGTGATACTCTTGTTGCTATTCTTGCCCAGATGTAGCAAGAGGTTACTGGTGATGTTTCTCTTGCTTCTATTCAGCTTAGTGTCTCAAAAGAGACTATCAAATCTTAATGTTTCCCATCTTATGTTGGTAAGCCTAATGTGAGGGGCTACCAAGTGACTAGATGTGTAGACCCTCTTATGGCCCCATTGATATATCCATGTTTTCTTACTACTCATGGTCATTATCCCAATAACGACCAAATTCCTTTATATTTTACACAATAGTTATACATGCAGAAGTTCATATGGGCCTCAAGGTGAACTACTTGGATTTTCCAGAATATTTTGGTTAGGGGAGGGGCAAGGTTGCTGATAGAGATGCCTATCATCGACCAAATCTACAGGCTCCAGTTTATAGGGCCTTGGTTGGGGAGAGGATGCCTGCTATCTCCCTGGCCTTGGCCCCTGTTGCTGATCAGGTTGTCATTGCTTACCAAAGGGAAGCAATCGATAGTGTAGGTGATATTACGGCTACCACATCTATTATATCTTCTGATCATGTTGGAAGATATTTGATGAGTCATCCTAGATGATCTAGACTAGTATCGGATCATGCTACTGATCCTTATACTATTGCGGGTGTCCCGTCTCCTATAGACGTAGATGGTTTGACAGGAGAGCATAGGCTTTGGACTACAATGAGTTATCTTTCTGAGGACCTATTGGAGTCATATGCTTTTATTGCATTAGAGCTTGGTATCCCTTTACACGAGGTTAGAGGACATGTGGGTAGCGCTTGCCGTTCATAGAGTGTGTCACAATCCTATCAGGCTACGAGACCTTCTCATTAGGTGCCTGTGACTACTCCACATCATGATCCACCCTTAGATCATTCGGCTACTATAGAGGGAGATACACCTATTAGGCCTCATGTTGAGCATTAGACATCCCAGCCCTCCCTGGATTCACTTGAGGTGCAGTTGCAGACGGGATTGGTGTCAAGTTTTGTGGATATGCTTCTTCATTCAGCCTCTTTGTTGCCAAGTCACCTGGTTAGTCCACTTCAGACTTCATTACTTGAGCTAGCCAAGGAGGCACTGAATACAATCATTGCAATGGATCATCCTACAACACCTGATACACAGGTAAGTACATGCATATGTGCATGTGCATGCATGATTTAAACTTGAACTTAAATTAAAGTAAGTTAAATTACTTTGCTCTAGATAGAGTCCTAATGTTATATATATATATATATATATATATATATATATATATATATATATATATATATATATATATATATATATATATATATATATATATATATATATATATATATATATATATATATATTGTAGGGGTTAGCTCATGTTACACCTACTATGGGGATGGATTGTGTACATAGGTGTGATTCAACTAATGGTAGTAATGTTACTGGACAGGTGAGTTTTAAATTTTTAAATCATTAGTGTACTTACATACATGTAAATGCATATAATTTGTACGTGTAAACATGTAAATGTATATAGTTTGTACACTTTTATACATACATGTGTTGTACTATCTCCAGGGCTCAGCGCATCCATCAGATCAGGATGCTCAGTCAGACTCGAGTTGCTCAACTCATAGTCGACATGATGATCAGGCTATTGGTAGCATTTCGTAGACATGTGTTTCTCCAAATATTTCTCTAGATCTTATATTTGTTTGCACAGATATTTCTATAGATGTACATGTTTATGTATGGGCATTTCTATCTAGATACATTTGCATATATGTGTGTTTGTGGACATTTATGACCTGACATTTCTATCTACATGTGTGTTTGTGGACATTTATGAGGACATTTCTATCTAGATACATTTGCATGTATGTGTGTTTGTGGACATTTATGACCTGACATTTCTATCTACATGTCTATTTGTGGGTCACATTTATGAGGACATTTCTATCTACATTTGTGTGTTTGTGGACATTTATGAGGAGATTTCTATTTATGATTATTATGATTCTTTTTGTCATGAGAATTTATTTAGGTATTTGTGTAATTCAGTAAGTGTAGAATATAGGTTTTAAAATGTAAATTTACAATTGCATTTGAATTATGATTCATTTATGGGTATAAATAAAAGTGAAAAACAAAAAAGTCTTGATATACATGAAACAAAACAATATTATGAATAGTTAAGACTTAGAAATGGTTACCTTGTATTAAAGACAAAACCATTCTCCCAAAAGAGTTCATTAGAAAAAATCTACCATGACATAAACAAATCTAAACACAATTATGTGGTGCTAATACTTTGCTTAAACCAAACTTGATGAACACTTATCATACAATGAAAACATCAAATACAATTCCAAACATGAAATTTATTATAGTTTTACTTGATTATAAATATAATTGTTCACATTGTTTTTATTTGATGTGGGGATATGCAAGCCACAACAAAATAATGATGATTTCTCCTTCACATTCTACAAACTAGCAATTGGGTTATTTGAAAGGGTGTAATGGTTATGTTGACATGCACATTTGAATGCCAAATAGTTAGGTGTTTATGCAATTTAGTAGAATATAGATTTTAAAATTTGTAAATTTACAAACTCAATTACAATTGCAAATTGTGATTCATTTATGGGTATAAATAAAAGTGAAAAACAAAAAATTATTGATACATGTGAAACAAAAAAATATTATATAAATAAATGGACCTCCAAATAAAACAAAAGTTTACAAAAAAGTCTTGATATGTGAAACAAAACAATATTAAATCTACAAACACTATAGATTCTAAATCTACAATCTACATTTATTTGATGAATGTTGTTATTTACGACACATATTACCTAATTTTCTAAATGAATATGAGGAATAAAAAGAAGGGAAGGTATTGAGCCTATGATAAGAAACAAATGTGAAATGATAGAAGAGGAGCAATAAGTGGCACTCTAAATTGAAGAACTTCCAAAATTTATTTTGAAATAAAATGGGAATCAATGTAATTTGTATTCATAGGTGCAATTAAAATTTGTTTGGAATTGTTGCATTGTTAAATTATTTTTGGGCCTATGTGTAGTCAAATACTATTAGTGATGTTTTTCAATTACATGGCAATAAACAATGATTATTATACCATTAAATCTATTAATGATATCAGCTAAAATTTTTAGTAGACATTATTGCCTTTAGAAGATCTTCTGATATTTAGAATATCAAGCATGAACAATTATAACTAGCATACAATTGAGATAACCTTACATATAGTTGGCTAGTAGAAGACTATACTTCTAAAGTTATGGTAGTTTGCACTTGAAACTAAAAAAAGATTTTCAAGTACCTAATTCTTGCAATTCTCTAACTATCCACTTCATCATGAGGCATGTTCCTTGTGTCTAGGGGTCTAAGATTCCAAGCCTGCCACAATCTTTAGGTTAGAGATAATGTGACCATGTAGAGCTTGACATCCCTCTATTATTACCCCATTGGCCATAGAAAGCATCTTATATTCTTTGTTAGCTATTTATAGCATGATTTGGAGAGCAACTAACATGAAGAAATGCATGTACATGTGGTTGGCTATGAGTAATTAGTTATCTCTTCAACTAAATTTTGAAGGAAAAACATGCATTCATTAACGAAATGGGAATTCAAAGACACTACATCATTAAGCAATGAAATACCATAAGATGTTGCAAATGGACATGATACAAGAGATAACCTAGGGAAGCTACTACATGAGAACATATATAAATGGAGCCTAGGATGTCCTCAAATTTTTATCATGACAATCTTAAACTTTTGAGTCTACCAAGTCGAAGTCCATCAATCAACTCATCTTCTCAAAGGTTGTGCAAGTATTTCAATTCATTTGTAAAAGTTTGTTGTCATCTAGCTTTGATCAAGTCAAAAATATTAATGTCAAATAGTCTCAATCATAGGTGATTCACGAAAATAACTTGGACATTTTAATTTATCAAAAATGTTCATGTCAAGATGTAAAGTCAATTGTCACTATGTGTCATATACTTGAATGACACCCATAAAAATCATGAAATTGATGTCAGTCAAAGGTTGCTCAAGGTTGTGTGCCAATTATTTCATTTTTGTTGATATTCTGGTCCAATTTCAATGTTTGTATCGGTGGCCTAAAATGATTTGTCAACTTCAAAGTGGAATAATTAATATCTCTCTTTTTACATTTGTCAAGTGAAATTTTATTGGTTGAACAGTTTATAGATGTAACATGGCTATATATATCTATAAACTTTATAGATGACATCTCTAGTGCATATACATGTACATGTAAATTGTAGCACAATTCAAAGAGCATATATAGAATTAAATAAAAGCATTCAAAAATTATCATATCGATGCATGCTTGAATAAGAATCTAGGGCATTCTCTACATGACTTCTAATAGAGAGATCATTTGTACATTAAGAACCACCATGGTTGAAATTTAAAATTTGATCAACAAAAGAACTATTAATTTAACTTGCATAGATTGTAAAATAATTAATACATGAACAAACATCTAAATAGTGAATTTAGGTCTTCAAACCATAAAAAATTGTAAGTTCTTCATCCATATTTTTCATACCACATCAAGTGGTTCAGATCGTTGTTCAATCACATCTAATATTTTCTGATGATCTTCACTATGTAGTCTCTACTTACGACATCCATGTGTGTTTGAAACTATATGAAGAGTTAGGCCGGTAGCAATTACTAGGTGGCTATACTGATATACCTTCTTATTAGGTTGATAATCAATAAAGTGAATCCCATGTTGAACAATCTTGACTTGTTTGAGATATGTCCCTTGCACTACAACTGAACCTATGGGAAACAACATTCCACACCATAAGACATAACATTTTCAAGGTAAATGTAACCTACATGTACATCTATGAACATGTATAGCATTATCATTGCTTGGTAAGACATAACAATATAAAAATTAAACACATTTTAAATCATTCTTGAGGTACTTGACATGTACATATGTAACAAATTGAAAATTATTTAAAAATATATTAAAATAAAGTTAAACCTGTGGGAAACACCATTCCATCACTTGTTTCTGGATTTATTATCTTTTGCCTCTCTTCTGTGCAACATAATAAATAATAACTAACTTGTTCTATATTTCCAGCCTCTACTATGACTACAAAAATATCTCCTACACCAAAAATTTACATACATTCCAAAATTTGTAACTTAAAAAATTTAGAGATACCTTATAATACACACACACACACACACACATACCTTTTTTAATCAATCCTGAAATATGGTTATAATCAGTTGAAATCAAAGGAATGTCTTCAAATCTTTCATCCTCATCTTCCTTGTATGTGTTGGTAACAACTAGTGTCACATTTTCCCATTCAGTGACATATCCATGTTGCTAGTTATTACAATTCTCAAAATCTCCCAACATGCACTCATAACAAAAACAAGAGTAATCCCTAGTGTGCAACGTCCATATAGGGCTATCTGTACTCATGACACAATGCAAAGATCTTGTTTACTCTACCCTCTTGCATCCATACATTGATCTTCTATCCACACCTACAAATTTATTATATATCAAGTACATTATGAATAAAATATATCTAAATAATTAAATTCAAACTAAAATAAACAAACTTGTGTGTACACATATATCATATACATGAATATATATATATTTAAAGTACATCCATACATTAAATAAATTCAAACAATACATACCTAATATCTCCCAAAACACTCTATGTGGAATGTATCTGTTTATTCTTGAAGATGTATCGGCCTCATTTGGTGCAAAGTGTAACTTACACCATTCAAAAACATCATGTGCATCATTTATACGATCTCCATCATAATTCATTTGATGTTTTCTTAAAGCACGTTTGATGCAAGCTCTTGTCCCATCATGTTCGCCCTTTCCATGCCCACTCTCAAAGAAACTCCAAACATGTGGTATATTGTCATTTCGATGATATCTACATAGTACATAAAATGGCCTTGCTGATTTGAATTGTGACGCACATCCATCTGACCATACAAAATGTCTTTCAAAATTTACACCCCTCCTTGCCAAATATCCAAAAAACTTCTTAAAGCAATGTTGTACAAAAAGTGTGTCATGCTCTTTATCATCACTAATATAAAAGTGATATTCTTTCTTGATGACTCATGCTTGAAATGTACTATCAACACCATCCAAATCCAATTGTGCATGTCGATAACACACATGCACCATAATAGTGATCTGCTCTGAAAAATAATATTCTAATTGAATCTCTTTTTGATGTACAAAAGAGTAATTTTCTGCAAAGTCGACCACTGATAAAATTGTTCCAGGTGGGAAAGTATCTCTTAATGTTTGAAACTATTGTGCTTGCCACTTAGCAAAAAAAGCATGATGTATGTATAGTTGAATCAATTTACAGAAATTTTCCATAAATGTTCCAATAGGTATCTCCTCTTCTACATAATCTAACCTTATGGATTCTTTCCCATGTTTTGTTTGAAACTTTACATATGTGTACCTCTTGCAATTTACCAACTTCATTGGGTCGATATCTTCATTTCTCAAAGGCATTTTAGCCAAATTTCCACATATTTCACAAAGACCTTTTATGCAGTTTATTAGAACATTTCCATTATCATCATCTGATTTATCACATAAGATGGATGCTATGAACTGACTTGGCCATTTGGATATATCATTTATATTGTGAGATAACACTCACCGTGGTTTTTCCCTTATTGGGTTTTCAAAATAAAAAATCTAGTGTATCATGTGTATCATGGTTTTAAGTTTTTATTTGATGCTTTCATGGTTAAATTACAATAATAATTATTAAGTGGTTGTTGTGTTGATGGTTTTAAAGTTTTGGTTACAACTGATTCACCCCCCCTCTCAGTTGTCTTGTGCATTTCAACATCATTATATATACACAACATTGACTCGGTAACCGAAAGTGTAAATAGAATTCAATTACATGGGTTTAAAATGGGAAAAACATAAAAACTTGGCACATTAAAAAACACTAAAATACTCATAAAAATAAAGAAAAAAATTGCAATTGTTATTTCATGCCAAAAATAGTGCATAGAAAGAAAGACAAAGTTCAAAGTTCAAACATAAGACATAAATAAAGATTCAATATTTCCAGTTACTCTCAAATTCTCATTAATTATCAAATATTTAGTTATAAGAGTATATCTAAAAAAGAAAAGTTGAAAACTCAATTAGCCCTTAAGGCTCTTAGCCTCCTAGACTACAAAATACAAAGTGGAAGTTGATGCCTTTGCACCCCTATTATCCTCCATACAAGTGTGGTCACGATTATCCAAAGCCTCATTCAAGACAATGAAACCTCTTTACTAAATGAAGGCTCCTCGTTGGTTGCATTTCACTTTGAATTAGGATCAATCTCGTCAAGATCAATTACCTTACTTGAGATTAGCAATGAGGAATCCATAAGTTCGTGACATACTAGCACATATGTTAGAAAATTAGAAAATCATTGAAAATCATAAATTGGAAAGTTTCTAACTTTGAATTATCTTTAGGTGAAGATGAAGGCTGTGTGAAATGAGGACCAAATCATTCATTTTCTATTGGCTCAAGCTATTGTTAATTTGAGTTTATATGTTCAAATATACTCTAAGAACACTCACAAGTAGAAGAATTTCATGGTTGGATTAGAATACGCATTGTCATCCAACGAAGTGATTTGGCATCTTGGCCAAAGTAGTCCCACCATTGCACTTACAATAGATTAGTTGCAAAAGAAAAAATTAATAATAAATCAATAATGTACTCAATTTTTTCAACAAGAAAAAAGACTATAGATAAAATTTGATTGCAAATTATTAATTTGAAATTCAATACTTGGTGTTACCATCTTTCTTGACTCCACTACACATATATCAAAGAAGAAGCCTTTGTCTACTTATACAATGGCAACTCCACAATGGTTGTTCATCCTTCCTCTACCTTAGGAAACACTGTTGACATGCACTTGAATACTCCTCTTGTCATTTCTCAATCCTTATATGTTCACTATAAAATATTGTTGGATTCAAGAAATATTCTATAGCATGGAGGTGATAATGCATTTGGTGAATCCATCTAGCATCAATGGCATTTTGGACCATATTACTTCGTTTGCCTTGCCCATGGCCTCATAAAAATAACCTATGGGGGATTTTTACCCATCAACCAATCACAATGCTCTAACTAGGGGCAAATGAAATTCGCATGATCCCATGTGCATCTGTCTAAAATGACTTATTAAAAACAAGGTTTGAAATGCTAATACCATCCTTGTGACTAACAAATCCAATCTTATCATGCTTAATACACTAGTGTGGTTATATATGAATTTTGTAATGGATCTTCCTCTTTCAAATTTAGTTTATCATTATCTTCAAGGGTTCAGACAATGTGTTTTGAATGGTCTCAAAAATAATGTAGGGTACTTCTCCATTAGAAGTTTGCCTATTGCCACACAATTTGTTGCTTTGCTAGTGATAAAATGCACTACATATTACAACCCAACGTCCATCACAACATAATCAAATAAGTAAAATAGAAAGTGACTTGGATTCACTTTACCAAATGTGTATATGGATTTGAGGAAGATTGTGCCATTTTCAAATGTAACATCATAGTTGAACAATGTATGGTTCTTTTTGTTAGTCCACCCATTTGATACAATGGTGCAACTTGTAATCTTCCAATTTTTGCATGCTCAACAACTACTTCTCTAACATCCTACACTTTCTCTTTTAGCATATCAAATCCGAGGCTTTGATATGATGGGGCCTTGAAACTAGGGCCCACAATAATAATGACATCAATCATGAATTGCCAATAAGGAGATCGAGCAACATGCAATGGGATGTGTGAGTTACCAAATGTTGTCTACATCCTTTAGACTTTGTTTCCTCCATTCCTTCCTCATAGCTTTCCACACTAAAAAATTCTTCCATCCAGATGGAAGAATGTTGCTAATAATCCAATCCTCTATGGCATCTTGAGTACAACTCTCTAATTTTTTAACATCCTCTATAATGGAGGCTTTAGTCCTTTGTTCCCCTATATTGTGGATGTCATCCGTCACCGCCCAACCCAAAAAAATTCCTTAATAAAGCTCATGATCCTTACATCTTGAATATAGGTCACATGTTTCAATCTCCTATAAGAAATATCTCCATTGCAGGTTGTGTTACATTATCTAAATTCAAACCAGGAGTAATATCACAGGATGACTAGGTTGTGTTGGACAAAAAGGAGTCTCATTATGTTCTATTTGGCAAATTTAGTGTTATTAAATGTTTGTGAAATAACCATTGTTTAAACCCTCTAGCAAAAGTTGAGAGATTTGTATTAGGAGTCCCTTGTTAATAATATTTTTTGTGAGTGATGGTCTGTGGCCAAGCACTTGAACTTGTTTACTACCATTGTGACCTAGTTGCACTTAGTTGGAGTGAAGATATAGAAGGATCATTGCATGACCCCTCTATATTCTTTTCTATATTCATGGGACAATGTGGTAATTGTTGTTGAATGCATTGCAAGGAAATTAGTGTTGATGGGGTCATGGTTGCTTTGCTTTTAGAGGATACGAGGTTGAAATTCCAAATCTACTCAGGGGCCTTGGTTGTTTGTGGAAGATTGAAGGAGGAAGGCAAGAAGAAAGACTAGAAAAAGGATAGATCCAAATTTATGGGGAGATCTTAGTCTTTTGGAAAGTCTAAGGCAAAGTGTTGGAATTGCAACAAGATCAATCACTATTGAAGAGATTCACTAGTAGAAATATGGTAATAAATGACCAAGTGACCAAAACTTTTAGTCACGTGACCAAAATTTTTTGCAACACAACTATAAATGACTAATTTGGTCATCGGTTGAAATGACTAAATAAATGACTACTTTGGTCATCAGTTGAAATGACTAAATAAATGACCAAATAAATGACTAAATATATGACTAATTTGGTCATCGGGCAAAAAACACAACTAAATAATTGGTCAGACAAATAAAAATGACTATTACTCCACTATTCTTTTTTCTTTCCAATTTGATCATAATACTATGGTAGATCTTAGTATAAGTAAACTATATTAAAAACAAATATATTCTTCAATATGATCTAGTACATTGTGCATACTTATGGAGAAATTTGTTTGGTTTTCTTAGCAAAATATGAGATATATTGGATTTGTCAACTAAAATTCAATCAATTAGTAGTTGTAAGGCCCAACCTCATTGTATGCCCATTTATTTTGTGATCAGAATTGCTTAATTCATTATCAACATTATATATTGATCCCTGGCTACTAGATGGATTCATATGCTAACATTAGATTAGATGTGTAGATGTTTGTCTACTACTTGCATATATATGTTCCTAGAAATAATTTATTATATCTTGGGTCCATGCTTTCTTTATGTAATTTATTTCTTTTGGGGTATCAGTGGGACTCATATTTATGTCCCACCGATATTCATCACTTCTGTTGATGTCTTTTGTCTTTGGTAGTTTCATTGTTGTATCGGTGAGACACTCTCTTTTGTCAGCCTGATATCCCTATGTCTCCCCGAAACCACTTGTCTTTTTGGCCCAATATTTCATTGGATTTCATAATATTTCATTTCAATTGTATCCCTATGTCTCCCCGAAACCACTTGTCTTTTTGGTGCAATATTTCATTGGATTTCATAATATTTCATTTCAATTGTCCTTTTGGCGCAAACTGATAACCCTATTCATTTCAATTGTCTTTTTGGCACAAAATGATAACCATGCTCAACTTTTGAGGGTTTTGGTTTTTTAAGATTTTGCATTTTGTATTTGCTCTACTTGTTCTCAGAATCACAGTTTCATGTGTTTCATTCTCTGCCCCTTGTAATCTAAGCTGTAAGTAATGCAAACTAGAATATGAGTTTTAAAGAAGAAGTTATTTATGTGTATACAGATTTGGGTTATGCAAAATATTTCATTCGATTTCATAAATTTCATTCAATTTCATAATATTTCATTTCAATTATCTTTTGGGGGCAAAATGATAACCTTGTTTATCTTTCAAGGGTTTTGGTTTTTTAAGATTTTGTGTTTTGTATTCGCTCTACTCGTTCTCAAAATCACAGTTTCTTGTGTTTCATTCTCTACCCCTTGTAATCTAAACTATAAGTAATGCAAACCAAAATATGAGTTTTAAAGAAAAAGTTATTTATATGTTTACATTTTTGGGTTATGTAAAATACTTCACGTCTAAGGGATTTGGTAGCTAAGCCCTGATATTTTCATCCCAAAAGATGCTATGTTATTCCTAGTTATTGTTTTTAGGTTTTCTGTTTTGGTTTGGTAAAACTACCTCATGTTAGGAACTCATTTGATGTTGATTGTTGACTTGACTTATCCAGGATGAGTGCTGTGTAAAATGACGGTGGTAGTGGAGACTTCGGAGGATGATACTACTCTTTCCATGGCTCCTTTCACTGTACAAATGGTGTGGGTTGATGCAAAATCTAAAGTAAGCATTCAACCTTTGCACCAAAAACCTAGTCGATGAAAATTTTAAGGACTTTCCATGTTTTGAAGCTAGTTATTGTGTTTTTGGTTCTTCTTCATTTAAGACAAGTTTAGATCAAGGGATACAGGTTAATTTCAACCAAGGGGTTGTGGACGGTTTAATCGTAAGAGTTATACTTGTGAGAGCAGGTTAACTTAACTGTAATAAGTTGGCCCATAACCCTAGCAAGGGTGTCACGAGCAAGGTTATGGTGTAAGGAATATGGTATACATTTCATCGTGTCCCACGTTCAATAGGGTGTATTTGAATGTGACCTAAGTGTAAAATTTTTAAAGATTTCTGCCAAGATTTAGTAAGAAGGTGTTGTGTCTAGCTCTGATGCCATGTTTGCTTGGCATGTACCAAATAACACTCGAACCTAGGACTTCAAATTTATATGCTTGGTGCTCTACCATGTTCTTCCATATCCTTACTTGGGTGGTGGTTGGGGCCCCTAGCCACTATAAACCTAGGACCTACCATTTCCATTCTAGGGTGCTATTGGCCCTTGTGATTAGTATTTATTTCTAGGCCCTTTATTACAACTCTGGTGTGACTTTTTTTTAAACGTATGATGTGGAATATTGTCACTGGTGAACTTTGGGTCTTTTTGGGCTAACTGGATAGTGATTTTTTTGTTATTTGAATGTACCCAATAACTGCAATCTCACCATCTTTTTATTGGATTTATTCATTGCTTTGTTGTGGCAGAAGGGATTTGAACTTGAACACAGTTCACATGTTTATGAGTTTTCCCATTACCATTACACCACAACAACTCAGACAAATGATTAATAGCTTTAACATTTCTCAAAGTTTATAATCAGTAAAAGGAGTTCTATGTTTTTGCCTCAAAGCTGACTTGAGGCCAATACAATACTTATTTCAAATGAGGTCCTCTTGAGGCCAAAATAACTATTTAAAGAGAGACTAGATGGAGCGGGTACTGAAGGTTTTTGTTGCAATATGTAAGAAAACTAGTTCTTTTCATTGTTGTGTATTTAGTGCAAGTTGTAATCAATACTCATATTTCTTGTTTGTAAAGCAGAAAGATTTGTTAATTGTGCTAGATTTATGATTATTATTTATGTTTTATAAATTTTTCTTTGCTTAAGGCTTGTGGAAGTGCTCTCTATGAGAAATAATCAGATTCCTATATTTTTGGCAACAGTTCTTGTAGTTCTGTTAGTTTGGACATTTCTTTCATTTTCAATGATTTATGGTTAGGAGTTATTTAATCTGCCTTTTATGTGAAAATACTATATTGGATGGTGATTAGTGAACAACAATTGCCAACCAACTGTAGTTTTGTTTTAGATCAGGCAATGTGGATATATTACTTGTATAGATATTTGCACGTTATTGGAGATATTGATCCCTTTAATTCCTGCTCTATTTGTAATTTGTTTGAGCAGGTTGTAGAACCTTAGGTGACGTGTTATTGTGATGATGCCCAAACCTTCATGGTGGAAGGCAGATGGTCAGATTTGGCATCACTTTTTCTCACTTTAGTTGATCTGATATTTTCCAGCTCCTCAAAGAAATGTTTGTGAGTCAAACACTTTAATCCATATGTTTGTGACATTTCTCAAATTCTTATTTAAACACATGACTTCTTAGTTTAAAATACATCATTAATAAGTGATTTGTGTGGGAAACTACTGCATGTTAGGGATATAAGTTTGCAAAACTATTACATGTTAGGAATATGAAATACGCAACAGCTATTTGAGATCTTGGGTCATTGCTCAAGCTTTTACTACAATTTATAATTTTTGCACTTTATTTTCATTATTGGGGGAAAGAGCGCAGAGGCTAAGCTATTCAAAGTGTGTGGAATAATATTTTTCTATTATTTTGTTCGTGTAACAAATATTTATTTTCCAAAGATTAGTAGCTGTATATGGCATTTACTACAATTTAATTTGATAAAACAAAGACAATGGTCAAAGAATGAATGTGTTTCCTAAGGTTTGTTAAATATGGTTAATGCTAGTGTAGGAGAAAGTAAAGTAAATGTTGTTAATATCATAGCATAGATTGTCAATACTCAACCATAATTCAAAAAATTCAAAGCTTTATCTGTTCCTTCTCTCAAATTCTCTCAATTCCTTTTGAGGAATCTATAACTCCTTTGGGTCTTGGTATTCTTTGATGTCTAGTTCATTCGCATTCTCTAATGAGCTTGTTTTTGGCAAAGTTGCCCTTTTCAATTGTAATTAATCTCATGATACATGGGTCATGCATTTGGTTGGTTAAAGTAAGTTTTTGTTGGAGAACAAAATTTCTAACTTCAATGTCAACATACTAGAGGAGATTGCTTGAATGGTGCCATTGAGGCACCCAATTGTCTATTGGAGAAAGAATTACCCGTACTTGTACCCGTACCCAAACTGGTGACCTAGCATTTAATTGATTAGACTAGATTGCACATAGGAAAATTTTATTTTCTTCCACAAGCATATATTAGTAAACCTGCATGGTTGCATGCATCTAGAACACAAGCAAAGATTACAATGTTAGGATGTGTTCTAGAGTGCTTCTGGAAAATCCATTTTGTGCATATCCTGCAATCATTGTATTTTGTCAAATGACATCTCTTTGAGGCATTCTGTTAAATAGTTCACGTGCTTTTTCTATGATTCCACATTTTGCATACATGTCTACCAGAGCATTTCCAACCGTAATATCTGACAAAGATCCCCTTGCCATTATGTTTTGATGGATGCCCATACCCTGTTCAAAAGCTCCCTTTTTGGCAGAAGTGGGGGGGACGCTGGCAAAGGTTGTGGAATTTGACATTACAACTGCCAATTGCATCTGCTTGAAAATTTCTAGACAACAAATCCATTTTGTGCATATCATGTGATCATTGCAGTCCATGAGACCACACTTCTTTCAAGGATTTTGTCAAATAGTTCGATTCTATTTGGTGTCCTTTTAGGGGTTTAGCTTTCATTCATGCCAATAATCACCATAGAACCTTGAGTAGTAGGCTTTGCACACTTTGCAAGATCTGTAGGCTTAGCACCACCATTGGGACATCCTTATCATTATTGTTTCTTTCCAGAATATATAGAGGAAAGGCCCATAATAAGGCCTCCATATTGGGAACAATAGATGTTAACCATGATTTGGAAGATCATGAAGGTGGTAGAGAGACAGAAGGAAAATGAAATGACAGTGATGACTGTAGTTACTATTTGACTATTGTTTCGGATCTTAGGGTGATGAGTGGGTGTCTCCACTAGCACTTTGCTTTGAATAAATGGATATAGCAATCTTTAGCATTCCTCTTTGTGGGGATCTCATGATCTTATAAGTGCAACAATCATTCATATATGATTGTTATGGAGGTACTTTGGCTGCATACAAATGTGACTATCACAAGATTTGATGCCTATTTTAATATGACAGTCCATGACAATAGTGTCCATGGAGCTTTATGACTACCCCCACACAAGTGGTGATTACATATGCTTGACTAAATCATGTTGTTGTCTCAGTATTGATTACACTTGGGGTGGAAATTTTAGGACTATTGTTTATGGGGGACTAATTTTCATCTTTGCATTAGAACTTTCTTGAGATTGTTGTCATAGTATTGGACCTTCTAGGTTTGTGATAGGGTTTATTTCTTGTCACTCCACTTCAAGCATTGTCAGAAATATTCCAAATAGTGCCCATGCCCTCATGGTTGTTACAGTATTTATGACAATCCTATGAAGGAACTTGAACTAGGATAGTCCTCCAAAATTAGATGTTGCCTCCTTCAATGACTAAACTACCTTTTACCCCAGGCCCTTGGTACTGTAGCAAAGAAAGACATTGTTCAGGAAGATCAAACAGTCAGGTGGGTATGACAAAGAATGAGACACCAAAAAAACCCAATGTTGATGTACCCTATGACCATTATGCTTTGAAGGATGTCCATACCCTATTCCAAAGCTCCCATTTGGGCACAGGCAGGGAGGATGCTGGCAAAGGTTGCAAAATTTGGATTTACAGCTGTCAATTGCATTTGCTTGAAAGTTTCTAAAGCCTATTCAACAAATCCATTTTGTGCAATCCTACAATCATTACATTCTGTGAGATGACATCTCTTTGAGGTATTTTGTCAAACTGTTTGTGTGCCTTGTCTGTGCCTCCACATTTTTCATATATGTCTATCAGAGCATTTCCAACTATAATATCTGGCAAAAATATGCCTTCTATTATACCTTGATGGATGTCCATACCCTGTGCCAAAGCTTACCATTTTGATACAGGCAGAGAGGATGTTGGCAAAGGTTGTGGAATCTAGCTTTACACCTGCCAATTTCATTTGCATGAAAGTTTCTGAAGCCTTTTCAATAAATCCATTTTGTGCATATCATGCAATCATTGTAGTCTATTAGACCACATTTCTTTTAGGGATTTTATCAAACAGTTCACATGCATTGTCTATGCTTCCACATACATCTCTCTCTCTGTATATGTATATTCAATTGCATTTACTTGAAATTTTTTAATGCCTTAACATGTCTAACATCAATCATGTAGCTAATCCCATTTTTCTCCTCAAGGTCCTCCGACATCGGCATTTCGAAGAGACCATCAAGTGAGTCCCACTGAACAAATGACTCCCTCCGATATGTATTTTTCTGCCTTATTGGTGTTTCCAAGAGACTGTAAAGTGAGTCCCACCAAACAGACAACTCTTGCTGATATGGACTTTCTCGCCTTTACCCTGTGCACACACTTTCCATCGGGCTATCGAAGAGACCATAATCAAAGTCTTGCTAAAGTCATAGGGTCCCGTCGACAATACACTTACCATCGGGCTATCAAAGAGACCATAATCGGAATCTTGCCGAAGTCATAGAGTCTCGTTGATTATACACTTGCCATCTTGAAGAGACCATAATCGAAGTCTCACCGAAGTCATAGGGTCCCGCCGATAATACATAGCATCCTTGCAAAATCCATTTTGTGCATATCCTGCAATCATGGCATTCCATGAGACCACATTTCTTTGAGGTATTTTGTCAAACAGGTCATGTGCCTTGTCTATACTTCCACAATTTGCATACATGTCTACCAAAGCATTTCCAACTATAATTTCTGACAAAAATCCCCCTTCCATTATGCTTTGATGGATGTCCATACCCTGTTCCAAAGCTCCCATTTTGGCACAGGCAGGGAGGATGCTAGCAAAGGTTGTGGAATTTGTCTTTAGACCTGCCAATTGCATTTGCTTGAATGTTTCTAAAGCCTTTTCAAAAAATCCATTTTGTCCATATGTATAAGTTATATACATGTGATTATACATATGTTGCAAACTATTTTCTTAAATGTCATGATTGCAATTTTATGTATTCTTAAAGAAATATACATAATATTAAATGTCCATATGTTTTCATCTACATACCAAGTGTTTGTTAAAATGTATAAGATCTAGAAGTGAGCAACAGTTGTTCTAATTTTAATATTCAGAAATATTGATTAATCTACATAACCTACTAACTATTTGACAAAATGTCTATGGGCCATTTTTGCAATTTACAAGCTTGTTCTATTATTTTTGTTGAACTGATCCACAGTTCTCTCTCAAAGTGGAATACTGATTGTAGAAACAACGGGTTTTTGTTGATTTGCAGCCAATTAAGAATGGAAGACGTGTGATCATGATGGGTGATGATACATGGTTACAAGTATTTCTTCTTGAATACTTTCATAATATATGCCTATATTGTTGTAAAATTCCTTATCATCCCACTTTGTTTTTCATATTTCAAAGTTTCATAAATATTTTAAAAATATTAACAAATTTTGAGTTTTTTGATTGTGGATAGGTACATAGCAAGGAGAAAATGCAAAACCAGTGCCTTCTAGATGCATTTACATCCCACCCCATGTACAACAATGGCATCACTGAAGACATGAATTCACATTGATGTAATTTTAGCTTTAGTTTTTTTTTTTTTTTCAGTTTTAAAAGCATAATAAATTAGCAGTTTGCATACTGCAGAAAGATTATGTCTTGAAAACTCTATATATAGAGTTCTTTTTAACATATTTTATATACAATTTGAATATACAGTGAATTATTTTCTAGCATTGTTGTTTCAATCCTTTGAGCATATTTGTTGATAAATGAGTTCTTTGTAACATATTTTAGCTATAGTTTGAATACATAGTGAAATTTTTTCCAGCATTGTTGTTTCAATCCTTTGACCAGATTTATTGAAGTTTATCAACAAAAAATGGCATAGTTGATGTTTATCAATTACTAGTTGTTTATATATGACTAGTTGATGGAAAAATAATGATTAAAATGACCAAATATACTACCAATGGATGAAAATTAGTTAATACAAATGATTAAATATACTACCAATAGACGAAAATCAGTGACTAAATAAATGACTAAATATAGTACCAATTGATGGCAATTAATGATTACAATGACTAAATAAATCTGGTCACGAGATAAATGACTGGCAATAAACTACCAATGGTCACGTGACTAAATATACTACCAAATTGATGACTAAATATACTACCAAATTTATGACTAAATATACTACCAAATTAATGACTAAATATACTACCAAATTAATGACTAAATTAATGACTATTTTTTTTTGGTCATAAATTTGGTCACAAGATAAATGACCAGCAATAAACTACCAATGGTCATGTGACCAAACTACTGATCACATGACTGATTTTTGGTAGTTTATTTAGTCATTTATTTCTATTTTTCTACTAGTGATTGGAAGGAGGAAAAAACACATGATTTTGATGATGAGTCTAATAAATCTTCTTAGGATGATGCAACACATGCCTTTGTCATGGACTTGGCAACACATGCATCTAAGGGAGCATGGTTAATAGACTTTGGACCTTCCTTCTACATGACTTCCCATTGGGGGTTGTTTTCAAAGTATGAAGAATATGATGGTGGGAAGGTTTACTTCAGTAACGACTCTCATCTGAGCATAGTTGGTCATGGAAAAGTCTTGAATTGATTCTTTGATGGAAAAGTGCAAGGGATCAATCAAGTTTTGTACACCCCAAGTTTGGCATGAAACCTCTTATTAGTGAATAAACTTAATGATGAAACTATGCAAGTAGTCTTCAATAATGGAGAGTGCAAGATGGTTCGAGGAGCTATGCTATTGGTGAAGGGTGTAAGTGTTGGCCCTTTGTTTTAGTTTGATGCAAGCACTCTATTATGTAATAGTTCTTTATTTCTTGGAATGAAGAGTTTTGCAAGCACTCTATTATGTAATAGTCATTGGAACTAGCAACAAAGAGGATTGTTACATCTACTTTTGATAGTCATGCTTTCTTGGTACCTAAGCACACTATTTCTTTAGAGATCAAGTTACTTGTCGAGAAGATTATGCTATGGCACCAATGGATGGGCCATATAGGTGAGAAAGGTCTATGGACCTTGAAAAACAAAAATCTTGTTGAGAGATTGATTGATTGCACTCCTGAATTTGATTTTTACAAACATTGCATATATGAAAAACAAAATTGTTGTTCAATTTTATTCTAGTTTTCATAAATCTTTTGAGTGGTTAGACTTGATTCATTCTGATGTGTCTGGTCCTTTTAATGTTCTTTCAATTTGTAAATCATTGTATTATTTATCATTCATTAATGATTATTCTAGAAGGATGTGTATATTTTCTCAAAAGTAAGTCCAAAGTCTTTAGTCAATTTAGGGATTTTAAGGCTCTCATAGAGAATTAGACTGGTAGAAAGATTGAGGTGTTGAGAACTGATAATGGAGACAAGTTTCATTCTACAAAGTTTGATAGGGTTTATAAGAGAACAACATAGAGAGACATAAGACAACTCTGTACACCCCTAACAAAATGAAGTTGTAGAGAGAATGAGTAGGACGTTGATGTAGAGGGCTAGGAGTATGCTTACTAAATTTGGGTTGGAGTAGAAGTTTTGGGTAGAAACAAATGCTATTGTATGTTAATTGATTAATGGGTCTCTTACATCATTGCATTTTGATAAGATCCCTTGTGGAGGTCTATGCTTAGTATAGCTAGCTTGGAGAAAAAGTTTTAATTAGAAGTAGTTGCTACTACATGTTACTTGATTAATGAGTCTCCTACCAATGCTTATTGAGAAGAACCCTATGGAGGTTTGGAGGGGAAAAAATCCCTCACTTTAGCACATTTTTTTTTTGGTTTCCAGGTATATGTTCATGTTCCTAGGGAGAAATGGTCAAAGTTGGGTAACAAGGCAGTGAATTGTAACTTCATTGGTTGTGGTGTCAGTGTGAAAGGGTACAAACTTTGGGACCCTGTTGCTGATAGAGTTTTGTATAATGGAAGTTTTATGTGAAGTCAAACCTTCCACAATTGTGCAACCAGAAGATGAAGAGAAAAAGTTAGTTGTTACATATGAATGGAGATTATGGAGCCAAAATGGAGAACCCAACTTAGGGAGTTACATATGACATCTTATGACATGGTGTGACAGGTGTAAGAGCATATTCTATTCTAGGCTGAAAGGCAAAGACCAAAAGGGGCATTGAAATTTGGGTTTGTAAACTAGGCACCATTTCTAGGTCATAGTTTTGGCCTATGGTTTGTGGTTTACCACTCATGGTTTGACTTCTTTATACATTGGATGCTAGAGATGGAGGTTTTATATAGTGAGTTTGTAGATATTGTTATGCTACCAAAATTACTCCAAATTTGGTGTTTGTGATAGTCTTGTAGGGGCATGTCCTTGGATATTGTATTCTAACCTTTGTTGCTGATAATACAATTAGTTCATGCTTTGGAGTGTGGGGTTTTTCCCCAAAAGGGTTTTCCCCATGTAATCATTATGTTATGGGCATATTGTTTTTGTGTTGTTTTTCTTGTAATTGTAAGATTAAATTGATTTTGCACATATCTCCTCTCATAGATAGTGTAGGAAGCATATTTTGTACCTTTGTTTCCTTTCAAAAGCCTTCACATGAGCACAAAATAGCGCAATGTGCCCTATCACACTAATAAGGACCTTATAATCATTGAAAAAGATGACAACCATTTCCATTGCTCCTTATTTTGAGTGACATCTAACAAGTTGGGATGGGTGGAGGGAGGGGAGGTAGCAAGCAATAAATTTGGAGAAATTGTTGTTTAGATAAGGAGGTGCATTGGCACTTGGACCCATTCATTCATGACCCTACTAATCTTTGTCAAAGGATAATTTGATCTTAAGACTGTCTTGATATCCTAATCATTTTAATTGTCACTTATCTTTATCAAAAATGGTAGTTGTGAGATCCCATCATTTGCTAGGTAGTATGCCAATTGGACCATCATTTATAACAATGCTTATAAAAATCTCTTCAAAGTTTCTACCCGTAGCCAAATTTTCTTCCAAAATGCTGCAAAGTTTCCAATCTTCTAGAGATTTCTTAATACACCTTTCAATAATCACTTGAGAATTCCCCTCTGCTTCCAAACATTTACATTCTATATCAATTGTCATTTGAACACCCTCATACAGTGCCAAAGCCTTTGTTTCATTATTTGTATTAATGCTGAGGGAAAACAACCCACCTCTCAAGATAATTTGTTTTAAACTGCAAGTATGACCAAGATGCCCCTCAAAGTGCCATCAAAATGCAGCTTGAAAAAAATAGCTTTTGGCAATTTCTAAGTAAGATTATACTTAATATTGTTCTCAATTACCCTATTAACAAGGGAGGAAATATTTTAAAGTTAATTAAATGATAATTTATGAAAAAATATTTTATACAAATGGTTTGTTATCCTGCATTGAAATTTTCTTTTTCTATCCATGAGAGTATGGTGAGGAACTTCCCAATCATGAGTTGGGAGGAAGAAAAGTTTCTTTATTTACACTTAAAGATGAAATGGTTAAAATGGAGGGAATTATGTGATGAAAAACTTCTTAAGAGTGTAATTGATGAATGGAATGTTTCTCTTTAATTTAGAAATATTTTAAAAATGCTAGTCGTGTGAATTACATACCTTTTGGTTAATTCCCAAATCATCACTAGGAGATGAAATGACCTAAGTGTTTCATATGACTGCCATTTTATTGACCTTTCTATTATGTTTCTATTTTTTTCATTGGGGTGAAATTTTAGAGATGAGGCCCCAAATTGTTATATTTTTCTCATAATCTACACTCCAATATGTTCTACTCATTTCAGTTTCCCCTACATTAAAAATTACTTGTCTAGGCATTTCCTTATTTTCTTAATTTATTTCTGATACCAAAATTTTTTATTGTGTTCTTGTATGTGAGATTGCACCTTTTGGTCCTCAACAAAGCATGGATACTACAATATTATTGAACACTGCTAAAAGGTTATCTCCTAAAATGCCAACTAGGTAACTGCATTTTTCAACTCTTTCTTTCTTATAATTGACAAAGAAACATTGTGATTGAGATTTTAATTCAAGCCAACCAACATTATAAATGTTTGTTGTCTTTTATTTTGGTAGTATGATAGAGAAAATCAAGCTCTCCCTCAATGTACCATAACACACTTTATCTTTTTTTATTTGTAATGATAGATTTATATTGAACTAGAGAAAAATATACAATGTGGAAAGCCATGGCTTGGCTATCTGTTCCAAACTGATACTGGCTATAAGCTTAAAGACTGCCTAGAAAATCAAAACTTGACCACATAGGGTCAGCTTGCTGCTTACACAGGACCACACAGGGTCTAACTAATACTATGGAATAGAAACTATACAATTAACACCTATATCAATTAGGACTTCCATAGCCAAAATGAAGCCAAAAGCAGAGAGCCAAAAGATAGAAGAAAGGAAAACTGGGACCAAAGCACCATTCATGCCTTGTCATAGTCTAACAGTTGTAAATTGAAAGCCGCCACCCACTCGAAACCTTCCACTAGCACCAAACCCAGGACCTTTTTGATGAAGTCAACAACACATTGAGTTTGTTCCTTGGCAACTAGAAGTTCAAAACCCCTGATATCTAGAATGAACAGATACAGCTCCACCATCTCCTCCAGATCCCTAAGGAGAGCCAAATATTTTAGTCTTGGGGCTCCCACTCCCAAACACGCTGCTTGGAGAATGGAATCCATGTCTCCCAAATGCTCAGGGAAGAAAAGACCTTTCATAATTGCCGAAGCTTCTGCCTTTGGTATTTCCAACTCTAACAGCATAGCCAACACCCTCGAGGAGATATTTGTATCTACTCGATACCGCTCGTTGTTCTACATAAAATGTCTTCCAAGGATCATTCTGACCGCTCCTATCATCAACTCATCCAGACAGTGAAGCATCCTCTGCAACCTAAGATTGGTTACTTGGCCAAGAAAATCCATTTGTCTTTTTGTGCTAACTAACCTTACAGGTATTTCCATTCCTCCGCAGTGAATAGCCTCTGTAGAGAAGATGACTACAAATTGAGAAGGCATCAAAACTGGCTAAGATAATGCTACCCAGCTTCAAGAAGCATGCCTTCTTAAGGATGCTACAAGAGGGGAATTTTCTCGAAGCGCAGTCCTTTACTGCTGATTCATGATTACCTACCAGCTCTGCCAACTTGTCCACCATCATAGTATAGTCGAGATCTTCCTCACTTGAAGTAAAAGCCTCAGCCTTGCCACCTATGATGAGGTGGAAAGGATCCCACTCAACCACCCCCTATGAGCCTTTCCCTAATTATTGAATCAGTCAACCTCCAGGATCAAAAACTTCCTTTATTGTCATTCCAGAGGCACCCGTATTGGACAAGCTATCCACCTCACTGTTGGCTTCCCTAAAAATGTGATTGAAGGTGACCCTATCAAAATCCTCCAACATATTTAAATCCATCTCAAGTTTGGCCTACAATCTCCAGTTGATGAGCTTTCTAGTTCTTAGTCCATTGATAACCAAAAGAGAATCTCCTTCTATAGATAGCTACCTGATTCAGATTTCTTTGCACAGACTTAGCCCTAGAATAAGAGCCTAAATCTCTGCATCGTTATTGGTACCCGGTGAGAAGGGAACCACTAGCTTCCCTATAACTTCTCCCTCAGAACTGTGAACTATGCATCTTGCTCTTGAAGGGTCCAGATTGCCTTTGGAAGCCACATTGAAGTTCAATTTAAACCAACTTGCTTCCAAGGGAGACCATTGAACTGTCTTCCTTGCCTCCTCAGAAGATTGCCCTCCTAGACCTATGCAAGGAGTAGGCTTTAACCTGACCCATCTTTTAATCATTCCTGCATCCCAACCTGTGAATGACTATTGTGCAAATCTTTAATCTGCAAGGCTAGAGTTGATTGTCTCCACTATGCTTGTTTCAATTTTACTAAGCAAAGATTGAATTGGCATTTCTTTTTCCTAGAAAGTTCTTCTATTGCTCTCTTTCCACATTTCCCATATCAAGATAGAAGGGCCCGTTATCCAAAGGCCCCCAAACATTGCCTTCTAATACAAAATGGGCCAAGTTGTTAGCCAGTCCAAAAGATCTTTGGAAGGGGCTGAATACCATTGCCAGCCCCTTGAGACAAAAGAATAGTGGAGAAATAGATGACTAGCATCTTCTTCTGCTTGCTTGCAAAGAATACATCTAGAAGGCCCTTCAAAGCCCATTCTTCTAAATCTGTCCACTGTAAGGGCCCTTCCCTGCACCGCCACCCAAGTGAAAACACCTGCTTTAGGAAGACAATGTTTGTTCTAGTAAAGTTTTATTGGTATCTTGCCTTCAACTATATTTGAGCTCTTCAACACTTTATAGCCATCTTTTACTGTGTATTGCCCTGAGGGGGAAGCACACCATCTAAGAGTATCCCTCCTAGCTCTACAACAGATCATTCGATTAGCCATAACTTCTTCATACACTTCAACTTCCCTACCACTGAGGCCCAAATTTTGCACACTCTTCCACTTGGGAAGAGCATTCTCCTCTTCTGTAGGAAAAGAAATATAATCTCTAACTCTATCCCCCCACAGATACTTGGTTCTTCTCATCATAGAATCTAGTTCTTCTCTGCTTGCAAGAGCTGAGAAACCTTCCCAAGAATCTTCCTAGAACCTTGCTTCCCAACCTTCCCAAATTTCCCAAGATAAGTGATTACTAATTAAGCCACGAGAATTTTTTATGAAGTTCCAAATTCTTGATCCATCCGGGAGCTCTCTTGAGGTGAATATGTTGATCTCTTCCTCATCCAGATATTTAGCTTTCAATAATCTAACCCACTTCAAATCTAGTTTGGCATATATCAGCCATGCCAACTTAGCGCCTAAAGCTCTATTTTACAGAAGGAGATCCTTGACTCCTACCCCATCTTTTTCTTTATGTTCACAAACTTGATTCCATTTTATGAGAGGATACTTGAACTAGTCTGAGGATCATTGTAAAAAAAAATTTCCTCATCAACTGCGACAGGTCCTTGTTGGTCTTACTGGCTAAAGGCAAACAAGACAACATGTAAGTGGGAATAGTTGCTAAGACTGAATTCAACAAAGTTAGTCTGCCTGCCCAAGAGAGCCATTTTCTTTTCTAAGACTTCAGTTTATTCTTGACCCTTTCAAGGAGTATGTCCCATGTATTTCTAGGATGTATACCTTTGACTAAAGGCAACCCAATATATTTGCTTGGAAGAGATCCTCTTTTGAAATTCAAAATTCTTAAAATTTTATCTTCCCTACCTGGAATGGAATTAAAAAAGAAAACCTCTAATTTTTCTTTACTAACCTCTTTCCCTAAAGCTTTTGAATAAAGGTCCAATATTTCTCTAAATGTTTTTGCCTCCCCTTCATTTTCTACTCCAAATAAAAGAGTGTCATCAGCAAATTGGTGATGTGAGAAACTGGGCATATTCCTAGTGATTTGGATGCCTGAAATTTGACCTTCCTGGCATGCCTTGGCCAAATATCTTCCCAAAGCTTCCGCCATTGTGATGAAGAGGAAGGGAGAAAGAGGATCCCCCTATCTGAGGCCCCTTGAGATATTGAAAAAACCTTCTGGTGAACTATTAACAAGTATTGAAAATTTTGGACTAGAAACCCATTCAAAGATCCAGTTGAGCCAGGATTGATTGAAACCAAAAAGCTTCCAAAACTTTGAAGAGGAATCTCCAATTTACCTTATCATATGCTTTTCAAATATCCAACTTAACTAGCATTGAAGGATGTTTGTTTTTCTAAACCAAATGTATTTCCTTCTGATTTATTATTACCCCATCTAGGATAGATCTTTCTGGCACAAAACCAGTTTGCTCTTCAGCTAAATTATCTAGAAGTATCTTTTTGACCCTGTTGGCTACAACTTTGCTTAGGATTTTATATATTATGTTGCAAAGGGAAATTGGCCTGAATTCATCAAAAGATTCTGGTTTTTCTTTGTTGGGTATCAAAGCTATAAAGGTATTGTTCACCTCCTTGAGAATCTTACCTGTCTTTCTGGAATCTTCATAGGCCTCAGTCAATTCTTTACCCACTATATCCAAGCATTTTTGAAGAAAGGCTACTAGAAACCCGTCGAGCCCAGGAGCCTTGTCTGGAGGCATTTGTGACAAAGCCTCCTTGATTTTAGCTTCTATGAATTTACTGTTCAACATTAAATTTTGTTCTTCTATTACCAACTTAGGAATATTCTCAATAAATTTCTGCTAAACTGAGAAGTTTGAACCTTCATCCTCATTTAGTAGGCTCTAAAAATAATCCATAGCCACTCTATTAATCTCTTCAGAGTCTTCCATCATCCTACCTTCCCTTGTCTTAGTTACTGTTATTCTATTAATGTTTCTGCAAACTTTTGTTGAATTGTGGAAAAACTTTGTATTTCTATCCCCTGCCTTGAGCCATAGTTCATGAGACTTCTGCCACCAAAAGATTTCTTCTTTTGCAAGGATGTCTTCTAGCTTACCCATAAGAGCTTTTTCCTAATTATAAGAGAGGTTATCCATACCTTCTTTGATGATTTTTTCATTTAGACTTTGAATTTCCTCCTCTAGCTGCCTCTGTTTCAAAGATATTCTTGAAATGATCCTTGTTCCATTGTCTCAGGTTAGCTTTGATCAATTTTAGCTTTATAGAAATGTTGAACAAGCCCACTCCTCCTGGATTATAATTGGTCCACCAATCTTTGACCAAGTCCAAGAAAGAAGGCTCCTTAAACCAAATGTTTTCAAATTTAAAGGGACACCTGATCGGCCGCCTTTCTCCCACAATTTCTAAGGAGATGGGGTAATGATCCGATCCAGATAAGGCCAATATTTTACTTTCAAGCATGAAGGGGAACATGCTGGATCTCCTTTCACCAAAAATCTATCTAATTTTTCTGTAATATTGCAAAAATTTGTTCTTCTATTTGTTCAAGTGAACTTCCCATTACCCAATTGAATCTCAATCAGTTCGTTTTGATCCACAAAGTTTTCAAAATCCAACTGTGATTGCAACTTTCTGCTGACACCACCCATATAATCTTCAACCCTTAGGATGGCATTGAAGTCGCTACCCAAAATAGTGAATTCCAAAGGATCCATATTGTAAATAGGATCCAATTCAACCCAGAGTGTTGGGATTTAATGTGTCTCAACCTAGGTAATTCCTTGTATTAATTTCATTGTATTTATTTATTTATTGCCTATGTTGTAAATTAAATTGTAAATTCATATTGTCATCTTGTGGGATGTGGCACGGTGATGTGTCATCCTACATTGAAGATGACAACTTGTAATTTTGTTCTCACATGAGGAGATAGGTGTCCCAGTTAGTGGTAGGAATATTTTGCCATGTGTCGGCATCTTAGATGTTATGTAAGGGAATATTGACCGAAACGGTCATGATAGATTCCTATGATAGTTTTATGACATGTAAGAGTCAGAAATAGGAGATTCTATGACAGGTACAGACAAGTGTCGAAGAGCATCTTGGGGGAAGGCATCTTTGGGCGCCCCAAGGTGGGTTATGACATGTTGTAAGAGAATATGTTATTTATAGTATGTGTATGATAGATTCTCTTACAGTTGTAAGTCATTATGCTATGACAGATTCTATGACTGTCGTGAGAGTCTTAGAAGCATCTGTCATTACCCATTTTGGGAATAGGCGACCTCATTGGGATGGGGTGACTTGACAAGTGTCAGGAAAATTCTACAAGGTTGGACAAGTGTCCATATGCGTGGGTTTTGGGCCATGAGGCCATGTTGGACGCCCATTCCAAGATAGAGACAAAACTGTCTTGTAAACTCTATATAAATAGGTTCTTTGAGGAGGTGATGTACTATAGGTTTTACAGGTATTGTTATGCTTTCAGATCATCTCTAGATACAAGTGTCGAAGACTCCTACAAGAGCATTGGCTCTGATTTGTATTGTAATCTCTTTGTTTACCTAATACCGTTGAGCAGTGTTTTGGAGTGTGGGGTTTTTCACCCGTAAGGGTTTTCCCCGCATATATCTTGTATCTCTCTTCTTCTATCATTCTTTCTTCCTTATGTGTTTGCTGCAATATCTCATGTTAATGGTTTAATGTTTCTGTAATAGTTAGGATAAATTTTTATTTGCACTCTCCTCCCCTCATTAGATTAGTGTAGGAAGCGATTTCTGCACACCTAGCTTCCTTTCACAGAGTTCCCTTTTCTGAAGATACGAACTTGTCCCATATACATTTATTAACAAAAACTCAAATTAGAGGCTAAACTTCTTACCTTGCTTGTGATCCATCCCTTGCTAGATGCAAATTCCTCAATCAAAACTATTTGAGTTCTCCACAGAGTCAATAGCCCCCCAGTAGGTCCCGCTGCATTAACACTTAGCATTTTCCATTGCTTCAAGCTTCTTGCAAAATTTTGGATTTCCTTCTCCTCTAACTTAGTTTCTTGTAGAAGGCAAATGTCAGGAAGGATTGTATTCAGTCTATGCCTAAGCAGGCATTTCTTGTTAGGGGCATTCATGCCCCTAACATTCCATGACATGATTTTCATTGGGTTTCTAGAAGGGATCCTCCCTTCCCTACTTTCAATAAGTCGTGTAGCTTTAGTTGCACGCTGGCTTCCCCATCCCACTTTAGTTTTTCCTTGTTCAGAATATGCCCCTTGGCTTTGTGATCTCCATAATCCAGCAAAGTTTTTTTATCCTCTTTTATGCCTAGCCCCAACTTTTCTGGAAGCAAGGGAGCCCTCCCTTTAACCACTAGATTTTCATAAGGAGAGGTAACTTCGTCCTCAGAGCCATGAGCTTCTAACTCTTTTCTAGCCTTGATCACCCAATACTCTAAGGCTTCTTCCTCATTAACTCTAATTGTACCTTCTTTTGCTACTTTTGCTATCTCCACGAGCTCACTTCCAACATTGATTAAAGAATCTAGATCATTTTTACACAAATTTGGTTTTATTGCCACTAAATTTTCTAAAATCTTATTGTTTAAGCTCTGAGCTATCCGTACCTCCTCTTCTGTCAATCGAATATTACACCCAAGATTTTCCATGTTCTCTGTCCTCCTTGGTTTTGCATTAAGATTGTCATCTTCCTTCATAGTAGACAGAATCCAAAGGGGGTTCTGTGAGGCTTGAGATCTGATATCCTTGTTTTCCACTACTTTTGCTTCAACGGATCACTCACCTACAGGTTTTTCTAAACTTTCTCCTCCTCCTTTTTCTAATCCAGTGGCTTGCATTTGATCCCAAGGTCTCCATCCTAGCATTCCTACCATTTTCCCTACGACTTAGGTTCAAAAAGTAAAGGCTACCTCAAAATGGCCCAATCCGTATATATCTCTATCTCCCTCCATTGATTTTCATTAGGTCTATTTTCTATACAAATTCTCACATGAGACCCTTCTTTTTGATCCTCCCATTCCTCAGTGCAGATAAACTTTCCCAAGTAATTACCTATAGTCTCCAAGATACTAGGATCCCAGAATTCAATTGGCAAATTAGGCATTCTGTACGAGTCCTTAACATAATTTAGTTTATGCTTTTTGGGGTCAAATCCAATTTTCCAATCACATAAATAAAACCCATATCCTTCCATAAGCCAAATACCCTCCAAGATTTCTAATCTAACTTTTGTCGATGGGCAGATGACAATAAAGAATCCATTTCATAAGGGTTTAAGGGGAAAATCTTTACCCCATCTCTCTTGCCACCATTTCTTAAGTTCTTCCCAATCTAGATTGAACCCAAACCATTTGCCAATAAGCCCTAATTTTTTCATCTAATCTATGGAAGGACCGAGAAACTTCGCTCCTAACACCATGTTTTTTTGTTTCTTGAGAAAACCCTATAATCCTTATCCCTTGCCAATCTCTTACCAATACCTCCCTCTCCAAAGTTATTTCTTCTCCCTTGATTCTTCCTCTAGTCTAGATGATTCTACCCTTTCCTCATTTGATACAAAGTATTCTCCTTAAAACCTCTATTCTGGAAGTTGTTCCAATGGCTCCCTGCGAAAGATCGCCAGGGCTCCGCAACCACTCTATCCTGAATCTTCTTTAACGGGATTTCTTTTTCTATTTCCTCTGCTGAATTCTGTAGATTTTACCCTTCCTCTGAGGCTCTATCCCTCCCTTCTTTTGCCAAAGAAGCTTCCTTTCCCTTGCCTCTGCTCCCCGCATCTTTTCCATCTACTTCGCGCCCTTCACTCTACTCCATTTTTGCCAAGTATTCTTTTTCTTTGCCTATATAATATGTAACACACTTTATCTTAGTAGCAAGGGAGTTGTATGAATTACTCGAACATTCTTCTCATGTTCTTTGAAGCTTATTGGAGGTCCATAGTATAAGCCCCTAAGCCCTATATGGTTCTGAAACTCTTATGTTCCTTTTTTATTAGCCCTAATACTTATGATCGAACTCCAATTCTAAAGAGCCCTCAAATTGTATCAACTCAAAAAAGTTTTAGACATCATTTGAACTTATCTTTTTTGTTGTGCATTCCTTGAAAGATAATGTAGCAACAATATAATAATTAAATAATTTTTCAATTTTTGTCTTTAAGGGTTAGATGCTATCTTGAATGACTTGTTAGTTACATTAATGCCATATAAGTTATATGTTTAAAGAAATTCTCTTTCTATGGAATATACTGTTATCACCCAGATTTGCACCCTTGCATACAGTTGTGAAACCTCTGCAATCTGGAGTAACATGGGAATGATCTCCAAGTGTGGGACTTTGCTAAATGAGATCAGACCTCCAGAGAAGGCCGGCTTCCTTAAATGGTTATCACCTAAAACTACTGAATCTTAAGAGGAAAAGAGAGAAAGAATGCTTTAAAGTGAAGGATGAAACAAAAGCTTGAAAACAAAGGGTGATTCACCAAGTTTAATAAAAGACCCCTCACAATACTTAGGAAAAGCACAGCATAACCGAATATAACAAGCAAACATACACAGATTCAATTGATCCTAGCAAAGGCGAGAAACCAGATGATTGAGAGGAATAGAGACGTTCACAAACAACCATATGCAAATTCACATAGAACTAGAGATCAATCCAAAGAGGCAAAATAACTTGAGTATATTCAGTGGGAAGGCACAGTTACAGTATAGAAGGCTCTGTTTGGAAATAGAAAGCCTAAATGCTAAAAATTTTCTAACCTTATTTACATCTCATGAATGCATATATATAGCATTCCAAACTATCCTAGGGTAGTTACAAAATTTGCTCTATGAGCTGGAACAGAAAAAAAATATGCCCTTAATGACCGTCTAGCAGCAACAGTTATGGCGTCAAAATCTGGCACTGGGCAGGTAGGGGATTTTTTTAGTCTTTAATGTAGCAGCCTACTCATCATCAATCTGAAAAAGGAGGCGGTGGGGAAATATCTTTTACCATCAATGCGAGCTGCTTCATCCTGTTGCAGCAATGAATGCCAAAATATCTTCATCTGTTTAATGTAGTCGCTGAAACATCCAGTCGCCCAAGACATACAAATCCAGATCTGAAATTGAGAAGTGACAAAAACTCTTGAAAAGCCAGCCAAAAGAAAGAGGGGACAAAAACATGCATCTTTGCCTCTTACAGCATGTAAAAATTTGCTAAGATGGAGGAGATACATGCGGTCAAAGTTTCGATCAACTGCCTGTATATATCGTTTTGCATCTATGTATATATCGCTTGAATTTACCACTTGAATCGGCATTCAAAAACCTTCTCTGCAACTCCCTTGTACATGCATGGCACTTTGTATATCGGGCTTGTACATGTCTTGTATTTTCAAATTTGCATATGCATACAATTTCCCTTGTGTGTGCGGGCCCCACCTCTTGTATGTTAACTCGCATCTGGAAACATACAAGCCACGGACCCCAAAATGACCATTAGCTGCATTTGATTGCCCTGTCAAGTCTAGCTTGTATCGCTCTTTCTTTGTACATCTCTTTGTATATGCAAATATACAAAGCACCTATACATACAATCTGGACTTGATGCCACATATGCCAAAATTTACCTTTGTATCGAGTCCGGCTTGCATGTCCCTTTGTACCTTTGACTTGTATATCATAATATACAATCGCAAATATACATACAACTGCATGGACCTCAAAATTTTATAAAGTAGATTGAAAACATTTTGAAATCCGGCTTGTATGTTACCATTGTATGTCGGCTTTGTATATCGCATGATATACAAACGCCAAATATACAAGTTGCAGACCTCAAAAACTATCAACTGCTTTGACTATGTGGCTCAGGTTTGGCTTGCATATTTGACTTGCATCTTTCTTTGTACATCGCTGATATACAAATCCCTTTGTATATCGCGAACCCCACCAGATGCACCTTCCTTTGACTGTTCATTGTAGCCGATGCATATAAACTTTATATATCGGCCTTGTATGTTCGCACATACAACCTGATATACACTCCATTGTTCATGCTCACTTGTATGTAGAAGATATACAATCTTCTTTGTATATACGAGGGCCCCATCTCATACATCTTGGCAATATACAAATGCCTTTGTATGTTTGGCCTTTGTATATCGACTTGTATATCCGAATATACAACCCGATATGCATCCTTTCCTTGTATTTTTCAAATGTATATTTCGCTTGTATGTTTTTGTATATCGACTTGTATATCCAAATATACAACCCGATATGCATCCTTTCCTTGTATATTTCAATTGTATGTTTCGCTTGTATGTGCAAACATACAAGCGAAATATACATTCTCTTTTGTATATGCGCTCCTGCGGCGACTGTAGCAAATGTATATTGGCACCTTTGTATGTCAAATATACAAACACAATATGCAAACTCCCTTACATACAAATAGGGAATCCTAATGGAATATACCCGCAATGTATACTTTTCATTGTATATAGTTGCTTGTATGTGCGAACATACAAAGCAAATATACAAGCCTTTTGATATGCAAGTGCGTAATATTCTGGGGAATCTTCAATGTATATTCGCCTTGCATACTTCTTTGCATCCTTCATGCAACCTAATATGCATTCAAAAATGCATACAACTTACTTTTTTCATCATTTTCTAAGGCCGATAGAGATTTGCAAGCCTGCCAAATGTGCATTTGAACTGTATGTTGACCAAAACTTTGACCATGAATAACTTCTTTATTTGGCCGAATTTCAGGGTGGTGTAAAAAGCAAACCTACCTATTTTTTCAAGCTCTTTCCAAAGGTAAGGTTTTTTAGGCAACGTTCTTGGGAAAAAGACACCTTGTTGATAGGGACCCTTCTCAAAGGATTTTCTAGGAAAATACCAGGTCAACCATTTGACTCTGGGCAGAGGAAAAATAGGATAACATATACACAATGTCAAAATGCATTGTGTCAAACTAAATAATATGTTGATGTAAGAACAATAATGAGTTATGAAAAATATATGCCAATCTTGGTATAAATTTTATGTAGAAGCATAAACCTCTACATCACAATAAGATGCAGATTTTACTTGGCAGAAGAATTAAAGGCGTAAACTCGTGTAAATTACACTCAATAGAGTTTCACTATGCCATAGTTGAAGTCTCAGATATTTTATGCCATTGTAAATAGTTATGGCCAAATTATGTTGAAGGTAAAAGGTGTAGAAATGAAGTATTAAACACGTTTCAAACAACAAAACTTTTAAAGATTTGATGCCCATTTTTATTCAAAGGTCAAGTCATGATCCAAGTTCAAATAATGAAAAGGGAGCTTAACATAGATACAAATAAATAGATGGTGTTTTTTTTGAATGATAAAGTTTGACACAATTTCGAGAGGAAGTCAAAACATTTAAATGCCATTGATCAAGACAAATCCAATGAAGGGCACAACCCTAAATGACAACTAAAGAAAAAGAAATTCTCAAAGGTGGTGGGCACTTCCTTGCCATGCAAAAATAAATCAAAAGTCTTAAGAGCCTTACAAATCTTGAACAAACCGAAAAGTTTCAATCATTGTTGATTTGATCTATTTAAATGATGATTCATCTTTCATCTTAACCACCTTATGCTTAGCAATAGTCCCATTGCATTACTAATCTAAATGAAATAAAAAATCTTGAGGGAATTTTCTTGACAACTTGTAACATTAAAACGAGTGTCATTAAAATCCATAATGTAAACAAGCATGATTGCTATCTCAACATCTTTTTGAAAGGTCTCAACACTCATCTAGCAATATTAAATGATTGATATATGGCAAAATGTAATGGCATACCTCCTAATTACTTGTCGAATCAAGGAAACAATGGAATCTTGTGTTTTTCCTCCCCACTCTATCTCATGATCAATTGTAATTGTTGGTGGGTTGGGGAATGATTTATGCAAAAAAAAATGGTGCATTGTCAACAAAACAAGAAGGTGGGTTATTACAACAATATTCTATAGAAACAATCATGGCTAGATAGGTCCATGGTGATGGTTTTTGAGATTGACAATACAAGTAGGGAGAGCCTTTGAATGACACTTGATCAACTAATTAAGTACTAAAAATAGAGACAAATATTAAATTGATTGAGATTTTGAAGGGCACGAGTAGTGTTCTAGATATAAAGAAGAGTCTCGAACTTATTTGTAATATATTTTGGCTCATTATCTCAGCTTCATGTCATAATACTAGGATCTAAACCTCAACTTTATAGGTATGCACGAGTCTTTCACAGTCATGAAAATGATTTGTAGTTTTTGGATTCAACTGTGCAAATTGTTTTTGTATCAACATTTTGGAATAAACACAATGATCCATCATCACTTGTCTTTCCTCATCCTAATGATGGATCACCATGTGATCCAAAATGTTTATGCAAAAGAGCTTAAACAATTGAATCCAAAAGCTAGAAATCCTTAATTTATTTTTTTGTAATCATTTCAAAATCCTCGTGGTTGGAACTCTATGTATGTTTCTAGATATTCAAACCTCAAAACCTCTATTTTAGTAAAAAACATGTATGAATGGTATTTTTTTAATTTATTTTAATTTATTTATTATTATTTTTAATGTTTATATGTAAGCGAGTCAGTAGATCAAATATATTCTAGCATTTGATATGCCTATTTCCTTTTTTACATCTTACTCTTTAACTTTCACAATTATAGAAATTTAATGTCAAGATAGGAGAAGTCGATCCAAATCTAAAGGTTGCTTCTTAAGGATCTCATCTTTTGAAGTTTCACAAATTGTTGGAGCTAATTGTGACAAATAAAAGTAATCAAAGTGAATTCAACAATAAGAATGGCATACCCATTAGGATGGTCTTCCTAAAGAAACAAACTTCCCACACCTTTGTTATACTATCTAAATATTTCTTGAAAGGTGAATAGATGAATTATATCTCTTGTGCTAGCTAGCTTGCTTCATATCTAAATTGTACACTTTTAGCACTAGTGGACCTCAAAATTTGTGCCTTGATCGCCATGTGATTTATCTTAAAATGAGACATGTGCTAGTTCACTTGGTGACTTTGTTGGGACTAAGTATTTATATTAAAATATTGGTTGTGTGAAATGAATATAGGTTTGATTTATATATAGAGTTGTCAAAGAAAAGGCGAGAAGGAATTTATTAATTTTTGAGTGCCTTTGGACTCCACCCAAATTTGCCTCACCTTAGAGATCATTAGTTCCCTCTTGTGTAAGCCCTATTTTTCCTCAATGAAATCAAGAAACTCACCTTTCTATTCAATAATCCTAAAGTAATATAGTCTAACAAAGCTCTGGGCCTTTGGCTACTTATGATTAGGGAAGTCCACTAAATCTAACACCATAGAATTATATTCCAATGGTTGTTCTTAAAACATCACTTCTCTATAATTGGGATTTATTTTCTAGTACTATTGATCATATCCAAGATGAAGCCAACTTATGTTTATTAAATTCACATAACTAAGGAAATGTGGCCTTGAGATTGCTTGTTGTATCCTTTAGAGTTAAGCCATTAGATTGGTTCAAACATTTACTTGTTGAGACAATAAACAATTGGGATGACTTGGGGATGTTATAGATAATTAGTTCAAGGAAAAATGATTGTCCTTGGTTGAACAGTTAACAACCTTCAAAATAAATTTGAACCCTTAGGCCTTTCTTCTTAGTGTTGTTTGAACCTTTGTGTTATGTTGTTGGTGGTGGGATTGTTTTAAGGTTTTACGAGGAAGGTTTGATTTGTTTTGAGAAGATTTGTGGCTTTTATTTACGGAGGTAGAATTGAAGTGGTCCCATTTTAGCTTGGAATAAACATTCCGTCCACATTTCCTAGGTTGAGTAGTATATTGTTAATATGGGCGGGGATAAAAATAGGGTGTAACACAATTCCTATGACTTGGTAAAAAGCAATGCCACAATGTGGCATATCCTTAAAAGGGTGGTTTTTTGTAATTTTATAGAGAGGGCTAATGTTTTTGACCCCATCTTGTTGATAGAAATTGCTAAGAATTTAAATGCTAGGGTGGTGAAGATGAGGGAGATTGTGTTAGAAGTTTCTGAGTTAATTGCGTAGATTACTAGAATATCTATGGAGGGTAAAATGATCTATAAGGATAGGAAAAATAAGGAAGAGTGATGCAGAGGAAAACATCTAACTCAACTTCTTACTAACAAAGTTCATAAAATGTGTTTCAAATCCATAAGATCTGCAAGCTTCACAAGAGGACTTCACCATGCAATGGCTTCAACTCAAGCATATTTGGATCTTCAACATCTCTGACCCAAACCAGACTTCACATAGCCTTCTCACATCTTAGGAAAATCAATTTAACAGGAACAAAACACATTACAAGGTCTGGTCCACCATGCAACCAATCGACTTACTATAGACTGTCAAACTTCTAGTAGCCCTATTTTAAGGACTGTCAGATCATAACTCCTTCCACAAGATACTTCTCAAGACTATGAAGGTACATTTGAATACCCATTATCAAGTTTTAAAACATATCCAAGAACCAATATGTGTTATTTTGGAAAAGACTGTCCAAAAATTGACTGCAACTGTGCATGTTAGGCCTATTAGGCCTTGTCACCACAAGGTCTTATTGGTTCTTGTATCTCCAAACCCTAGCTTTCATAACTATCACTTGGAACATGTCTTGTGAGGTCTACATAAACTTATTAATCCACAAGAAATGCATTTCAAGACTATTTTCTTTCAATCCCTATACTAGACCTTCCATTTTAGACCACTAAGAGGTGACTGTCAAAGACTGTGATGTAAGATCAATAAACAAAAGTGCCCAAAGACTTTAAACCCACCAACCTTTGGTAGGGAAAAGTTCCAAACATGCCCATACAACCCTTGGAGTCACTGTCACCCAAAAGGAATGCATTTCATAACATCTGGACCAAGAATCTAGACTGTCCTAACTCTATTTTTCTTGACAGTCACACAGAAAATAGTTACAAACTTTGTTTTTTTCCACACCCACCTTAGTCATATGGTCAGAGACCTATAGAATATAAGAACACATACTACCACAGACATTTTCCACCGGAGGTTAACAACATGCAATGGACAAATTAGAAGAAACACAGGGTTTTCATGTCACTGCTTACCCTAATCAGGGTTATGACAGTTTAGACAAAAAATGCAATATCTCCCTTAAAACAAAACCAAACTACATGCAACCAAATGCAAATGGAAGGTGATAGATAGACCTTTCATGAAAAATCAATTAGAAGTGTACTCCAGTCTATATAGAGTTGAACAAAGCAAGAAGATAGCAATTCTTGAGGAAAAACACAGAAAACACTGCTTTTTACTATTTCAACTCAAATCTCCCATCACCTCCGAGGTATTTTGGATATTACAAGGCCTATATAAAAACATAACAACTTGTCTTTTTAGTGACCAACTGACTTTTAACTTCCTCAAGTGAACTGACCTTTGGTATTCCATCCCAAAACTGTCTTTTTTTGTAACTTGACTATTTTTTCTAATTTTACATTGGCAACTTGTACATTCTTGCAATATTTTGCACATTTAAGACTCCTAGTCTCCAAGACACATAATAATGACTCAAAATAACCTTATTACAATGTTGTAACATTACAATTTAATCAAAGCTAAGGTGCTCCTACACCAAAGAGATGTTGGACTCCTTTTTAAGAGGAAGAGAAAAAGTCAAGAAGATCTATATTGGTTATGTTAGTGAGTCCTTACCTTGACCATGGAATGAAATTGCTTTGTACATTATGAGGGGGGTGTTTCCATAATATTGTGTCTCACTTATGGGACATCTTGATTTTTGTCTGAAACCACATAGTTTTTAAAAAAATTAATGATTTAAGCCTTGAGGGGTTCCATCTAAAGGGTTTTAATTTAAGGGGTTAGATAAAACCCCCTTAGATCAAACCCCCTTAAAAATAAACCCCCTAGTCTTAAATCAAACCCTAGGAAGAGTCTCCTCCATACCTATCAAAATGCTGACAAAAAACCAATATTGCTTCACCTTTTGGGGGATCAAATGAAGTCATTAAGAAATTCTATTTTGTAAGTATGTAGCCCTTAGCTTCAACTTTTCAAAAAGTATTATTTTGAATATATTTCATTTGATCATTATATTGATTTTCTATTTTCTAGTGAACATAGATTTTTCACTGAACATCAAGGTCTCTATTCTACACATGTAGAAAAATTAAAAAAATAGACAAGAGAATTCTAAAAAAATCTATACACTAGGTATTGATGTCACTGTTTCAACAAAAAAAGAAGTTAATTTGGATACATATAGAAAAAGTTAAGTTGTATGGTATAAACCTATGTCTAAATTATAATTAATCTCACTTCAAAAATTAATTCAAAAAACAAGCAATAAAAGATTATGAAAAATATCCACGCACTAGATATTGGTGTTACAAATCTATGTTTAAAAAATTATAATTGTATCCTTTCTATAAAAAAAGTTATGTTGTATGGTATAAATGCCACTTTTTAAACATACTGTTAGCTATAAAAAATAAGTTATTAAAAGTTATGTAAAAAAATCACGAATTATTTTTTAAATTAAAAAAAAATACATTTAGAATCTACACACAAAATCTCAAAAATCACTAGTTCACATCTTCAAATTCGTAACAAATTAGTTGCTATAGGTGTCAGAAAGTGAAAATTTGGTTAAAAATGTTGATTTCAATGTGCCACTTTGGCCAAAAAGTGGGACACAATATTGTGGGATCACCTAGGGACATCATCTTGGAGGGTCATTTTCAAACAACTTACATGTTCCATGGATGTGGCAGAGACCTAGACCAAAAGTAAGAGTAAGGGGAGGTTGTGGTGGAGGAGGTTTTTTTATAGGTTTTGAAGTTTCTTGAGGTTGGGAGTCTTTGCCCCATCCCTTCCTTGAGTGTGGTTGACATCTCTTGCCCTACTACCTCATCCACTAGTGAAGTAGTGTCCATTGTTGAGCAAATGGCTGACAAAACTAGTGACATAGAGAAGAAAATCTTAGTACACAACATCTTACAATGGTTCTTCTGGGGATAAATAGAATGAATATAGGACCTCACTATTGGTGAAGAAATTTGGTGGAGGCATTCTGATGCCTCAAGAAGAAGATAAATTAATTACAAAAATTGGGAGGCTATGGAGGAGATTTGCAGGTGGAGAAGTCCAAACAAGAAGAAAAAACTAAGTTTGCTAGATAAAGATGTTTAGGACATCAACACCATCTTAAAAAGGGTTGTTGATATCAAAAAAACCACCATACAAAATAGTGTTGACAATATAAAGATGCTCTAAAAGCCTTTTAGATCCCCATATTCTTTAAGGTAGATTGGCTCTAATGCTAGGACATAGGATCAAAGGACCAAGGATACATGACTTAGGAGGTGGAAGACATAGATTTTGTAGAAAAATGTTTGGATATCTTCAAAGAGGAATAAGAGGTTTCAGTGGCTATAAACCAATTGCAGTCTTTTTGTTATTTGTTAGTTTGTTTCCTTACAATTGTTTTGTTGCTACTTTTCTTAAGTATTTTTGGTTGGCTTTTGACCATCTCTTCTAAATGTAGTTCTACTAACACTTTGTTGTGTTTTGCTAAAGTTTTGTTGTTTCTTCTCTCATTTCTTGTAAAAGGGTTGGGGCCCTTTCAAAGGCCCTCTTTACCTTTAATAAAAACAACCTTCAAAAGAAATCAATGGAACCCATATCAAATATTAATATTGTATTAGAAAATACATAAGAAAGAATATGAAAAGAGGTTATCCTCCTTCTAGGAATAATATTCTTATTCTCTTAAGAACATTCACCCTAAAATATTCATCATTATCTAATCCATGGAAGGAAGGACTCTTCTTGATATATAAGACAACTCTTTAAGCTAAAATTTTCTTAAAATAGACATGAAGAGTTGCACCAAGACCAAAAATGCCCCTATTTCTTGAAAAATATTGCTCACCTAAGTTCCCATTTACCCCTAACCCACAAAATGTTGTTAGTCCACTATCCTTGCCTAACATTACATCCAAAGTTTAGTTTTTCTTAGAGCATGATTACTAGTTGTATACGCCTAAAAATGACACGATTCATTCTAAATAAATATTCTTAATATTTATTCCCTTCTTTTATCAATTAAATAAATATTCTAAATTTATTTGATTGGTTCATTATCCCATAATTAAATAAAATCAATTTATTTAATTAAATTCCCTAAATTCTTCTAATGTCTCACATAATTAAATAATCCTAAATTATTTAATTAATCTAAATCCCCCTAGCCTAAGTTATAATTTCAAAAATCCACCTCACTTTCCACCTCACCTTGTCCACCTCACCCTATTGCACATGTAATTAAATATATTAAATATTTAATTACCTAATTATCCCTCACGCACATGTCCTATTTCTTCTCTAATCAAAGTTAGTTAACTAATCAATCAAAAGTGTTAACTAACTAGTCAATTGAGTTAATTCCTCAATTAATTCAGTCAATTCCATAATCCATTCTTCCAACTGACTAATCAAGTTTGTTAACTGATCAGTTAAAGGAGTTAACTAACCAATCAATGTTGTTAAATCCCCTCTTTCATGATGGAGGTGGGACACTTGTCATATTTATACTGGTTGCACATTCCTCAACCATTCTCAGCCATTGATCTTCATATCTCCTCTCAATCATTGATCCTCATTCTTCTGAGTCTATAAATGGAACCTCATTCTTCCATTCTAATCATCCAGGCTATTCATATTGTTACTCTACAGAAATTCACCAGCGCACCTTTGGCACCCCAATACTATTTGCTTGAGATCACCATTGTTGCTTCGAAGCTCATCTTCTTGGCATATTCATTATCACAGCCATTTACTACCGACATCCTACAACACAGCCAAAGGATTGCACTCACTGAGGGCCTACTTCATATCAGCAAGGATGGTTTTAATAGGCGAACAATAGAAGATTTGAAACAAGGAAGGTTTGCATTGTGTTATTCATTGCTCCATTTCATTCAATCTTTCTTAGTTTCATTATTCTATTGATGTTTGGGTTTATTATTGTTACATTGATTAATCCACATTTTACCCTAACATTTTTGGCGCCCACCGTGGGGCCTTTGCCCCTTTATCTCATCAAAATCTGAGCTTTTTTTGAAGACAGGTTCCGTACAGGTCACGCACAGGCTACTTCGGTGCATTTGAACATTTCCACAACACTTCTATCCCCTATCCTGGTGCTTATAATCTTATGGCACATTTAAACATTTCTGAGGTGCATCTACCCATTTCTGAGGTGCATTTATTATTCCTGTGCATCTGTGCTTTGATATTGCGCTTCTGTTCACTATTACAGTGCTTTTGTTATTACTGCGCATCTGTGCTTTCTTACTACGCTTTTGCACACTATTACGATGCATTCGTTATTAGCGCGCTTCTGTTTGTTATTGCTGCGCTTTTGCGTACTGTTGCGGTGCATTTATTCTTGCTGTGCTTCTGTTGACTATTTCTGCGCATTTAGTCACTTAAGTTGCGCTTCTGTAGTGGGCAATGATTTTAGTGCTTTTCTTTAAGAAGGTTTGCTAACTCTAACATCTTCGCAGGTGTTCTCTGGAGCTGTTTTGCAGGATAGGTTCGGGTTTAGTTTCATATAGTTGCATTTTGATAGTTCACACTTCACTTTCTAAAGGGATAGTAAAACTGATATTCATTCAAACCCTCAAATAGCTTTAATTAGGAAAGAAGTAACTGGATCATTGTTTTCTTGCATTATAGCATTGCTTCCCTTTCCAAGTTATTGATATCTGGTATTAAAACTGAACTCATCACTGATTTCTGGGTTAAAATTGAACTACTGCTATCTCGTTTGACCAAAACTTCAAAGTTAACTATCCATGCTACGTGGATTAAAAACTAAACTCACCACTAATTTCTAGGTTAAAATTGAACTACTGCTATCTCGTTTGACCAAAAACTTCAAAGTTAACTACTCGTGCTACGTAGATTAAAACTGAACTCACCATTGCTTTCTGGGTTAAAAATTGAACCAATGCTATCTTGCTAAATCACTTCAAAGTTTTGTGCTTGCTCAAGTAGATTAGCCCATTTAGTTCTTATATTTTTAACTAGGTTGGATTAATCAGTGTCTTTTATGCTTGACGAATGACAATAGGCTTATGCTCTCCCCTTTACTGGGTGATCAAAGTGCTAGACTTGTTATTCCATTTGTTTAACCTTTAGGAGGGGCCTACCCTTGGATGAACGCTTGTCCAAGTGGGAACGACCCTGAGTGGAAACAGGCTAGAAGCCAAGCCCTACCAATCCACTTAAAATAAACGTGCTTGAGGTGAAAACCTCCTACAACAAGTGCTGCTATGTTACATCGATGACCAACCTCCCCCAAAACCCTCTAAGGCGTAACCCTTTGAGGCTAGGAGACTCCACAATGGAGAGTAGTGTCGCTGCATGTGTAACCACTTGAACAGTTGCCCGCATTAAATACCCCTTGTTCTAATGGCCAAAAACCCTTGTAATCCATTTCTAGCCTAGGATCTTTGTGCTTGCTTTTGTTCCTATTAGTCCAAAATAGAGTCAGAAAAACCACAAAAATAAATAAAAAACTATAAAATATTCTTTGTGCTTGTTGTGTTTTCTTGTTGTTAATTCATAAAATCAGATCACGAAGACTTTTTTCCAGCCAAAAATAACAAAAACAACAGAAAAACTCCAAAAAAATTTGCTAAAAAGCTAGAGTTGTGCATCCATTCTTTCTTCCTGCGCATTTGTGTCGACTAGCTGCGCTTCTATTTAAAATTGTTGCACATATACAGACTGTTACTGCGCATATACTGTGACTTCCTGCACATGTGTGCATTCCTGTTGTGCATCTATTCCTACGCATCCACGACAGTGAGCACTTGCACTATTTTTGAGGGAAAAATTTAACATTTTTGGAGTACCCATTTCATCCTAGCTTCACATTCAGAGATCAGGTTCAACCTTGCGGTCAGTCTTCATCCATTTCACCTAAGTATCATTCTTCCGTCAATCGTCCCATTCACCTTCTGTTGCAATCCTCCTTGTCCCAAAGTTAGTTTATTCCATATCAGTTCGACATAGGTCCCTTTTTTGTATCCTTTGTGGATTCACGTGAGCCTAGTAGGTCGCAGAACTCTACTAGTAGTCTTGTTGCACGACTAGTCCATACATAGTAAGACAGGTATCAACTACCCTTACTAGTGGCTACCGTCTTGTGTCAACTGTCTTACTTGAAGTCATTGAGTGAGAAAGTCCTTTATCCAAGTCTTATTCTAGGTATACTATTCACAACAGTCTCAGTCGGCACCTAACCAAAATTTCTAATCCTAGTCCACTCCATCCCACATTACCTTGCATGGTCCTTACCAGATCGCAGTACAAGAAGCAACTTGAAATGGCCGGCTCCTCCAACCGCATCATCACACCTCATGATAGCGACAAAGATATCTCTTACGAAGATTATCAGGAAAACATCCAAAATCAGAAATTCCAATGCCTAATAGAGAAGGCGCTCCATGAAGATCCCCTTAAGTATTTCTATCATCTTGCTACTCTCAGAATTAAACTCCCCGCAGACTTTGATATAAGCTCAATCATGGAAAATATAGACAATGATCACGAAAGGGGAAATAATGACACAGACCCACACGCAAACGAAAGAGAAAGGAATATTATAGACCCTAGTGCAAATGATAGAGGAAAGAGACCCATAGATCAAAATGCTCCTATGGAAGAAATGAGAAAACAACTTGAGAGCATCACACAACAAATATCAGACCTTAAGACGGGTACAAGTACCAAGAACTACTCCTTGGAAGCTATAGCACCGTACCCCTTTGACAAAAATTTGGTCATGAAACCATTCCCCTATTGGTTCGAAGTTCCAAAGTTTGACAAGTACAAAGGGAAGGGAGACCCTAGAGATCATATTAGGGAATTCAATGCAGCATGTTTAGAAGTAGCTCACAACGAGACCTACTTGATGAGACTATTCCCAAGATCTTTAGGTGGTCAAGCTATGGAGTGGTTCTCACATCTCCCACCAGGAATCAAAACTTTCGATGAACTTGTCAACAAATTTATCACACACTTCTCTTACAACATCGAACACGAGGTATCTATGCTAGATCTATGCAATACCAAACAAAAGAGTGGTGAGTCATTCGCCACCTTCTTACAATGATGGAGACAACTAGCTAGTAAGTGTTCTTACGATATGCCTAAGAAGCAGCTATTGGAGATGCTTGTCCATGACCTAAATGTTGATCTTAGCTATCAAATACAGATACAATGCCCTACATCATTTTCAAAAGTCATTGAAATGGGATTGTTCATTGAAAACACTATGATCACCAAAGGCACAATCAAGATATACAAGGACACACCTACATCCAATTACACAACAGATGAATCAAAGTTTTGGACCAAGAATAAGAATGTGGTCAACGATGGGGTAGTGGATGCCAAGGCGGCAGCTCCCAAGCAACAACCTATATTCACTCTTAAAGGAGAAACAAACAACAGTACGCCCAACAAACCATTCTCTCGGGAGCCACGACCATGGTTCAGTTCAAATCCAAGGAGAAAGTACACACCATTGGGTGAGTCTCAAGAGTCTGCACTAAGGAAGTTGTTGGCTAACAATGAAATCTCTCTACCGCCAATGAGTGATTACGAGCCTATAGTCAAACCTCCCTACTGGAAGGACACGGACTATTGTCAATATCATCAAGGAAGGGGGCATACAACCAACAATTGCATCCGCCTCAAAAATGTCATACAAGATGTACTAGATCAGAACCAAGAAGGAGCACAACAACATACCTCCAATGAGACACATGTGGCCTACAGGGATCCGCTTCTAAATCATGACAGGCCGTACAACAACAATACCAACCATGGCAACAATAATAACAACAACAACAGGCCATACAACAACAATAACAACAACGGCAATAACAATAATTGCAACAGGCCAAATCAGAATAGTGAGAACAGTAATGCCAACTATGCAAGTGTGCCATTTGACTATACCATAAATTGCATTTCTGAGCATGTCCCTCAAGTCAATGTCATCACGTCCAACCAACAATCAGGACCTAACAGAACTAGTTGTAGTATCATTACCCGCAGTGGTAAATTCATGCTCAATACCACCCCTCTAAGGTCGTCACCTTCTCCATCCAACTTCCGCCAGTATAATGTCATAGACCAATTATAGAAAACTCCGGCCCACATTTCTATCTTGGAGTTGTTGCGTCTATCCCCATTCCATAAGGAGATCCTCGAAAAAGCCTTAGTGGAAACCACTGTCCCCACTAATTTGGCCCAAGAGAAATTTTAGACCATGGTAGGTAATCTGACCTCCTCCCACACCATATCTTTTACCGAGCAAGATGAGCTCTCTGTGTCTCAACCCCATAACACCCCTCTACATATCGTCTCCTTCATCCACAAACACTGCATCAAGAGGGTTCTCATTGATGGGGGTGCCAGTTTAAATATTTGTACATTAAAGCTAGTCCTTGTATTGGGGTTCTCCAAACAGGCAGTTGATCCAAGGAGGAAAATTACCATCAAAGCATATGACGAGGAAGAAAGAACCACAAAGGGAACAGTAGTCCTACCCATTCAAGTGGGACCAGTAATAAAAGATGTTGTGTGTCAAGTCTTGGATAGGGAGCTCGCTTATAATATTCTTCTAGGGAGACCATGGATTCACGCCATGAAGGTTGTTCCCTCTACTTATCATCAATGCATAAAGTTCCTGCACAATGGCAAGCAAGTCACCATTCAAGGCGACCCTGACCCCTATCAGCATTGCAACTCTTTCCTTGCAAAACCTGAATGCATCATCCCAAATAACAGAGCATATATATCCCATATCCCACAGCAGGATCATACCGCTGAAGCCTCCTCATCAAGGCCCAAAGAGCAGAAAATTACCATAAAAGAAAGTGGAGTGGGGGAATACTCCATTGAGCACAGCCTCAATCTTGCCAAGATGCCTTTGTCTCCTCAATCTTTCGGCCAACCCAAACATTTTCCAAAGCCATCTGCTCCTCCCGTATCTCCCGCAACTCCCTTTGTAAAATGGGAGACCTTATCTGATGAAATAGAAGAGAGAGATCTCCTACAATGGCTTTATGCTGAAGAAGAGAACATAATTCAAGATCCACCTAGACTCCCAACAGAACTTTGTGGGCGAGGTGAGACTATTCTGCACAGGATGGGGTACGAAGGACAAGGCCCCATTGGCCTCAGAAAAGAAGGAATCATTGAACCTATTCAACCTTCTTAATCCTCATCGGCTAGAAACACAAGTGGCCTAGGATACAAAGGCAAGGGCAAGGCTAAAGAAAATGCTTGTCTTGTAGAAATGATCCAAACACTCCAGGAGGACAGCGACACAGATTCTAATGAATATGAGTGGGATGAGCTAATAGAGCATTCCTATAACGACAAAGAGGTCGATACTGTCCAAACTTTTAGCCCCTACCATGAAGGACAAACACAACGGAACAGACCACTGGAGTCTGATTTGCCCATCCCTAAGATTATGGCTTTCGAGGAAAGTTTAAATTCCATCACAATAAACAACTTGGAGGAAAGTACCATCCCGAGCACCATCCCTACCAATGCTACTAACATTTCCATTCACACTATCAATGAATCAGGTCTATCATCCAACTCCCTCCCCCTCGTGCACCCTGAGCTTATTGATTGGGATCTACGAGGAACTCCCCAACTAGATATGTTCCAAAACGACGATGCTTACATTGATTATATGGAACTTAGAGACCACTTACCCAAGGGAGATCATAAAGCTAGTTTTGCTATTGAACTGAATACCGTGGCTTACTTCGGGGAAGGTGCCAAGCCTTCCAATCACAAAAATTTCAACATCAAAACTAGATCTGACAGTGAAAACTGCCTTGTGGCGGTGTCAGATCCCAAAACAGTAAAAAGAAAGGATGCATCCGAAGATGAAAACCCAACTGTGGCACCTGACGATGGAAGGCTTGACACTCTCCCCAGTGATATGTACCAGGAAAGGTCATAGATTGTTGTAGAACTGACAGAGCCGGTGAATATTGGAACAAAAGAACAACCCAAGGTTATCCACTTTGCTAAATCTCTTACCCCACTAGAGAAAACTAGGTTTGTACCGTTCTTTAAGAAAAAGAGAGGCAGCTTCGCTTGGTCATATGCAGACATGTTAGGTCTAGATCCAAACCTAATTCTACATCATCTTCCATTGGATCTAGGAGTAAAACCAGTAAAGCAGAACCTTAGAAAGATGCATCCTCACATAGCACTTTTGGTCAAAGAAGAACTCAAGAAACTGCTGGATGTAGGGTTCATCAGAGCTATAGATTATCTGGAATGGATATCCAACATTGTGCTAGTGTCCAAACTAGATGGCCGAGTCAAACTATGCAATGATTTTCGAGACCTAAACAAAGCATGTTGCAAGGATGATTTTCCATTGCCAAATATCGACATCATAGTCGACCTAACTGCAGAACACACTATGCTATCTCTCATGGACGGATTCTCAGGGTATAATCAAATCAAAATAGCACAAGAGGACCAACACAAGACAACTTTTACTTGCCCATGGGGTACTTTTTGCTGGAATGTCATGCCATTTGGGTTGAAAAACGTAGGTGCCACATATCAACGAGCTATGAAAACTATATTCCATGACATGATGCATGTAACAATGGAGGACTATGTCGACGATATCTTAGCAAAATCTCTCACAAGGGACTCACACCTGGATGTATTAGAAAAATTATTTCAAAGATTAGACCAATTCCAAGTCAAGCTGAACCCAAAGAAATGTGTGTTCGGGGTCACTTCAGGCAAGCTGCTAGGCTTCATAGTGTCTGCAAACGGCATAGAGGTGGACCCTACCAAGGTCAAAGCTATAATGGACATGCCACCACCCAAGACTCTAACTCAATTGAGATCGCTATAGGGCAAGCTACAAGCAATCCGCAGATTCATATCACAGCTGGCAGACAAGTGCCAACCATTCAGTCATCTCCTGCACAAGAATATCCAATTTAGATGGGATGAGTGGTGTGAAGAAGCATAATAAACTAAAAGAATACCTTATGAATCCACCCATTCTCATGCCTCCTATCCAAGGGAAACCACTAATCCTCTACATATCTGCTATGCCTACTACTCCTAGGGCTCTTCTAGCACAGCAAGATTATGAGAACAAAGAAAGAGCCGTCTACTACATCAGTCGAACTTTAGTGGGCTATGAGTTGCAATACTCACAAGTAGAAAGATCATGTATTGTGGTAGTTTTTGCTTCACAAAAACTCCAACATTACATGCTTGCACATCTAGTTAAACTCATTGCAAAAATAGACCCATTGAAGTATCTCCTCCACAAAGCTGCTCTCACAGGTCACCTAGCAAAATGGGTAATGCTTCTCAGTGAGTACAACATTGAATATGTAGACAGAAAAGCCATCAAGGGACAAATCATAGCTGATCAACTAGCAGATGCACAATTACAAGACACCTCACCAATGCAGTTTGAGTTTCCCGATGAGTCCTTATTCACAATATCAACATCTTCTTGGAAGCTCTACCTCGACGGGTCTTACACAAACCATGGATTGGGGGCAGGCATCTTGTTTATAACTCCTCAAGGTGACACAATTCCAAAGTCTTACCATTTGTTATTTCCATGCACCAACAACATAGTAGAATATGAATCCTTGGTAATTGGTCTCAAGATGGCAACTGAGTGGAAAATCCAAGAACTACATGTTTACAGTGATTCTCAGCTTATAATCAATCAGGTCAACGATGAGTATCAAACCAAAGATGAAAAGCTCATCCCATACAAACAGATGGTCGACGACTTCAAAGAGCACTTTGGGACCATCTCCTTCGAGCAAATACCCAGGATTGAGAATAAGGTAGTAGATGCAATGGCAACCATTGCCTCTCTTCTAGAAATACCTGAAAATGAGTCACGGTATGAGTTCTTAGTGGAAACTATCCGGCAACCAGCTTATGATCTTCTTGAGACCCATTCCATTTGCCTTCTAGTCGGATCTGATTCACCTTGGTACGGTAAGACTTACACTTACCTCAAGGACAACATTCTCCCACCTGACCTCTCTTCTAACTAGAGATGAACTTTTATATGACAAACCTCTCGCTACGCCATCATAGCCGATACCCTATACCGACGTGGTCTCGATGGTACTTTGCTCTGTTGTTTAGAACAAGAAGAATCCATAACTGTCTTGCAAGACATACACGAAGGGATCTGTGGAACACACTCTAGCGGTCCTTCCTTAGCCAAGAAACTCATGCGTTTGGGTTATTATTGGCCAAACATGGAAATGGATTCATATCAATTTGTCAAAAGGTGCAAATAGTGACAAATACACGAGAACCTGATACATGCACCAGCTCAAGAGTTGAGACCTTTAACGACACCCTGGCCCTTTTGCCAGTGAGGACTTGACCTTGTGGGAAAGATCCATCCACCCTCATCCAATGGCCACAAATTCATCATAACTGCCACTGAGTATTTCACAAAGTGGATTGAAGCCATTCCCCTCACCACCGTCACAGGTAAGCAAATTTCCTCATTCATCCTGAATTACATTATCTGCAGATATGGCATTCCTTCATCCATTATCACGGATAACGGAAGACCATTCAAAAACCAGGATGTCCAAGAACTCTGTGAGTGTTTCAAAATCCAACATCGTTTCTCCACTCCATACTACCCCCAAGGTAACGGTCAAGTTGAAGCATCCAACAAGACCATCTTGAAAATTCTCAAGAAGACAGTCAACAAAGCTGGCCGTGATTGGCATGTCCAACTCAATGCCGCTCTGTGGGCCTACAGAACTAGTATACGCACCCCCACAGGTGCTACACCCTACGCCCTTGTCTATGGTTCAGAAACCATCCTCCCCATTGAAGTTGAATTGCCCTCCCTCAGGGTGTTGCTAAAAGGTCACATATTAGATGAAGAATACAGGGTCTCCAGGTTGCAAGAACTTGAGTTACTGGAAGAAAGGTGACAAAAAGCCTTCGATCATCTCAAATCTTATCAATAGATGATGTCAAGGAGCTATAACCACAAAGTTTGCCCAAGAATCTTTAAGGTTGGGGACCTCATTCTCAAAGAGAATCCTCGCAATCAACAAGACAGAGAAAAGAAAGGCAAGTTCGAACCTAACTGGCTCGGACCTTATGTGATTGTGGCTGGTTACGGTTCGGGGGCATATCCGTTGGCAACGTTAGAGGGTGAGTTATTCGACAACTCAATCAATAGCATGCACCTCCGCAAATTCTATACCTAGGAGAATCCCAATCCAAGGCAGGGCATAAAAAATAAAAAATAAAAATACAAAAAAATCATGAAATCAGAAAAGTACAAAAAAATCATCCTTTGGTGAAAACCTGGCAAATAGGCGCCTGGGATAGGTATCATGATGAAATCCTGGAAAATGGGCGTCATGTTGACTTTCTAGCTTCTCATGCAAATAAAAGCAAGTGATGAAAACCTGGTAAGCAGGCGTTACTTGTGATAAACTGCCTTCCCCATCTTTGGGAATCCAATCACCTTGAGTCCATTCCTCTTGCACTCATTTTCCATTCGGCCCATATCTATCCCGTAATAAACACCTGACAGTTACCTATCATGGCTTGATACTCCCTCTCTTTGTGGCCTTGTCAACCAAGGTTTTGTCCCATACCGTCTCCTCAATGTGAGCCTAGCATAGTGTCCCTCATCAGTGTCCATGGTCCAGGTCCATGAACTACGTTGCCTCTGCGTTGTCACGTAGGCAAGGCCATTTCTCAAATGTGCCCCTGAGTCTTCCACAATCCCATCCGTTCCATATCTCGTCCTTCTATCCAGCTAAGTTCGTCTCCACTTTATCTCGCCTAGGTCTTAAGTCTGTTAGGGTTTACCCCAAACTACGTTGCCTCTGCGTCGTCACGTAGGCAAGGCCATTTAGCAATGCGCCCCTAAGGCACTAGGTCAATCCCTTAGCACCCATCTCACCAATAAGGATTGTTAAATCTTCACACCAAGCAAGCAGGTACAAGCAGAACCCATGCTCCAAGCAAGAATCTTGACTCCATGCAGTTTAACATATTCAAACGCAAAGCGCAATACCCAAGACCTTCTAAATGATTTTACTCAAATTACAGCAAGAGATAAACACATCTAAATACAAGAATGTTTTGTGGATTAGAATCATAGTTAAGTTACAGCGTCCTATTTTTGTTATCATGTCTTTCTATGCTACTCCAGGATGCCAAAAGCTAGAGATGCTATGATGGGGGCATGATCATTTTCTTTGTTTGCTATCTATGGATTACACTTTACTAATGGGACACCTTGTCTAAGGACATGATCAGCAAAAGATCATCGAGGACATCAATGGTTTAACATGAATGGGGGCAATCCTTGTTTGTTTAAACGCAAGAAGTACTCAGGTCATCTAGATTCAATTTTGACTAGATGCTTGTATCAACTTGCTAAATCAAAATCCATGTAAGCAGTACTCAGGTCATCTTGGTTCAATCATACCTAGATGCTTGTATTAACTTACAACATTTCAGAAAAAGTACCAAAAATAAATCGCCCAATGATGAAATAAAGCACTCCAAAAGCAAAGCATCCACCCTATATCCATATACACATTCGTGCATCCATATCCCATACAAACAATAGTACCCGAACTATGCAGAGTAACAATATCAAGTGAAACTTCTAAGTATTTCTAAATCACATCAATTCTTCCATCTATCATCCTGTCATCCGTCCGTCGATAAGGTACATTTGGACATCACAAAAAAATAGAGCATATAGGTGCATATCATATCACATGAGATAGTCATTTACATGATTAAATCAGTTGCATACATAATACAGTGCATTAGTTCATCCATATCCAATCATCATATAGTGTCAAAAAATCAAAACATAGCTAAGAGCACCACATACAATTGCATAGTCATATAGATATCATCTTGCATTCACATACATTACAAACACATCAGATCAATCATTTCCAAATGCATTAGATCATACAGACATCACATAGCAGCATATCAAAAAAATTGCATCATAATAACATCTCATATAGCATCAGATAAAACATCTAAGTCTGCATATGCATCATTTAATTGAACAGAATCATAAATCTCATAAACATATAGAACAAAGTCACATAGTTGTATCATCATATACATATCATAAAATGAGTCCAAATGTACAATGTCATAGTATCTATCTCTGAATCAAGGTCATATACAAAACTACATCCCAATGGATGGTGATACAAGTCCCAAAAATGCAAGTGTGGTACAAGTCTATCCCTGCGGTGGACCACCACTGCCAATGGTATCTCCCCCTCTACCAATCCCTGACTACTATGGACCCACCACAGAGGCCCCTGACCTTGATGGACCTGCTCTCTAGGAGGACGTAGACTGGCTCCTAAATCTCGAGGCCCTTTGGCTAGATGGCACAGCTCCATGATACAAGCCTCGATAATATTGTGCCTGCACCTGCGCTCTGGCAAGTTCCCCCTACATTTGTGCTAACTGCGTCTGTGCCTGTGTACGCTGGGCCTATGCCTAGTGCACCTGTCCAACCAAGAAGCTACTCGCTGCATCTATCCCCAGGACTGCCACTGTCATATCCCGCTCTACACGGATCATGCATACCTGCGCGTCTGCCATATCCCTCTCGTGGGTCAGCCCTACAATCATCACTGCATCTATCTCTCATCGACTGTCAGCCCTCCTAAGATGTACACGCAGCTCTCACACCTATCCCCTCAGGCTGGCTATGGCCCTCTCATAAACCTCTACCTGCACCGACCCCTGTGATGCCTCTACCTGTCCAGGCCCTTGTGGCTGGGGCACCTGCTGCTGTGCCACCTGCTGGGGTGGCAGCATCTGTACCTGCTGCGGTATCTACTGCTATGCAACCTGTGCTGGCACTGCCTACTCAGCCTGAGCTACCCACCCCATCCTCCTTGACCCCGTCCTCCATCTCTACCTCTCCTCCACCCCCGGCCAACCTGACCCTCCTCCTCTAAATCTGCCTCGTCAATACAAGGCACCAGCATACCAGGCCCTGAGTATCTCAGGGACAGATGTGTCGTAATCCACTCCTCATAGTCCTGTGTAATCCCGGTGTCAGCTATCTCTATCCTCATGTCCCAAGCCACATATGGAGTCTGCCAAAACTTTGCCAGGGCCTCCTCATATGAAGCCATCGACCCCCATCAAACCCTCTCTACATGAGTCTGCATGAATAGTGCCTATCCATGCAGCATACCCTACCTCCTGCCAAACTGCCTTAGCACCCAGCCTACCGTCTGCCTCTCTAGTATGCGTCGCGTCCACCCTATCAACCACATTGTCTGAAAGCAATAGGGCATCTCGTCTCCCTCATCGTCCCAGGGCTCACAATCCAGATATGGTCGCCAGACGACCACATCTACACCATCCAAAGTGTGTCTCCAGTACTCTAACTTCCCCAGCCTATGCTAGGAAATCACCCCTGCATAGCCATAACTGTATGGCTCCCCTCGTCTAGCAAACACACATATCGGCCTAGTCACCGTTATGTGCTCCCACAGCCAAAACTGTAGCAGTAGTACCCTAGCCGATAGACTCGTGCTGCGATGGTACACTACCTTATGCATGCCATGGTACAGGTGAGCCAGTACGCAGACACCCCATGCATATCGGGTGCCCTCTGTCACCATCCACTCCATGATCCTGCCCCATCCTATGGGGAACCCGTGCGATCTCCTGTTGGGGCATACAACGCCTCTGATCAATCCTACCACCTTCCCAAGGAAGTAGTCATAGTAGTCATAAATGTCATGCCAGGGGATGACCTATCCAACCAGCTCAGGATCGTCAAATACTCGCCTGCACTCGGTGAGTCCCGCATCTCGCTGCACATCATACTCCACCAGCTCACCCTGAATGGGCAAGTGCAGTATCTTGTATACATCCTCTAAGGTCACAGTCAACTCTCCAGTAGGAAAGTGGAAGGCCCCATCCTCACTATGGAATCTCTCCACAGCAGCCATCAGCAATCTGTAGTTCATCCGCATCTCGGGCATGAAGCATACATAGTCCAAACCCATAGCACCTAATGCCTCTCTATCCATCTCCGTGAGTATATATCTCTGCAATAGGGGCATGGGGAATGTCTCCCTCGACTGTAAGGTGTCTCGTATCTCCTCCTACAAGCACGCAAAGCAAGGCGTCAATCTAAAGTCACTAATACCATACTCAACATATCTACTGAACTATATCAACTAAACTTAGCATTTCAAATTGATCAAAACAGCACACTACATCTCTTGACTAGATTCCTACAATCTCAGAGATAGCTCATCGATTGTCGCGTCAAACACGACACTCATCGAATCAATTTTGCTAAGTTATTTGCTCTCTAAAGCAAATGCGCCACTACAAGTGGTAAAAGTGCCATTTCTTGACAGATGCGCCACTTCTAGTATATGCGCCGCTACAATCAGCATATGCACCGCCAAATCACGGATGCACCGTTAAATTACACATATGCGCAACTTCAGTGTGTGCGCCACAACATTCAACCCATGCGCCACGGAATCATGGAAGCGCCGCCAAATTAGGCATATGCACCGTAGAACGACAAATGCGTCGTTTCGCGCTGCATATGCGTCGTTCTGCAGTTCAGTGCATCTATTTACCCTATTTTTCCCTAGCATTTATGACACCCTAATTTGACCCTAGGGAAAAAATTTTGAAGCACATACCGGGGGTCCTACCTCTGTTGGCCACCCGAATCGATGGACTCGCTCGAATCGATGCTTCTCGCATGGAATGTCTACTGCTCTGGCTGCCATGCTACTCCAAGTTTGCTCTAAGCTCTCCAACTCAAATCCATATCAACCAAGTGTACAAATGAATTATCTTGTGGACCCAGCTCCTATTTATAGCTTGCAAACCCTAAATCTGGCTAGGTGATGACTATGACTACTTCCCGCGCCCGTTTTTCTTCTAATTTTCTTCTCATTTCTCTAAAACGCGTCCCTTTTCTTCAAACTTAACCTGCACCCCTTCATCTTCATGAGATTGTCCATCTCACGTCTTCCATCCTTTTCCCGTCCAATCTCCCGAGGGGGCATCCTATCATCATTAAACTTGTACTAGGGGCAAACTAGGGCATGCATCAATATCAGACTATCGATTTTTTTGAGGCAACATTGTAAACTACATCGCATCAAAGAGGGGCAAAATGTATACGCTTAAAAATGACACGATTCATTCTAAATAAATATTCTTAATATTTATTCCCTTCTTCTATCAATTAAATAAATATTCTAAATTTATTTGATTGGTTCATTATCCTATAATTAAATAAAATCAATTTATCTAATTAAATTCCCTAAATTCTTCTAATGTCTCACATAATTAAATAATCCTAAATTATTTAATTAATCTAAATTCCCCTATCCTAAGTTCTAATTTCAAAAATCCACCTCACCTTGTCCACCTCACCCTGCTGCACATGTAATTAAATATATTAAATATTTAATTACCTAATTATCCCTCACCCACATGTCCTATTTCTTCTCTAATCAAAGTTAGTTAACTAATCAATCAAAAGTGTTAACTAACTAGTCAATTGAGTTAATTCCTCAATCAATTCAGTCAATTCCATAATCCATTCTTCCAACTGACTAATCAAGTTTGTTAACTGATCAGTTAAAGGAGTTAACTAACCAATCAATGTTGTCAAATCCCCTCTTTCATGATGGAGGTGGGACACTTGTCATATTTCTACTGGTTGCACATTCCTTAACCATTCTCAACCATTGATCTTCATGTCTCCTCTCAACCGTTGATCCTCATTCTTCTAAGTCTATAAATGGAACCTCATTCTTCCATTCTAATCATCCAGGCTATTCGTATTGTTACTCTGCAGAAATTTACTAGTGCGCCTTTGGCAACCCAATACTATTTGCTTGAGATCACCATTGTTGCTTCGAAGCTCATCTTCTTGGCATATTCATTATCACAGCCATTTACTACCGACATCCTACAACACAACCAAAGGAGTGCACTCACTGAGGGCCTACTTCATATCAGCAAGGACAGTTTTAATAGGTGAACAATAGAAGCTTTGAAACAAGGAAGGTTTGCATTGTGTTATTCAATGCTCCATTTCATTCAATCTTTCTTAGTTTCATTATTCTATTGATGTTTGGGTTTATTATTGTTACATTGATTAATTCGCATTTTACCCTAACACTAGCAACATGTTTCATCTTAACCACCTTATGCTTAGCAACACTCCCCTCATAGTACTAACCTAAATGAAATGAAAAAGCTTATGAGGGAACTTTCTAGTGAACTCATAACATTGGAAAGGTACAATGCAATAAATTATTAGGAGTCCTATGGAAATAACCAAAAAATCAATGTTGTGTTTAGAGACAAGGGCATAAAAACAACATATATAATCCTTGACCACAACTTATTTAGTGAAACCCTACTTTATCATGACTTAAAGGTTCCCCACAAGACAATAACAATAATTAGAAAGAAATTATGCCCATCCCATGATTACATAATACTTTTGTACAAGTTCAAGATTTTAAGGACTTAGTTTATAATTGAGCTCATGATTCAAACAAGTGTGAAGTATACTTAGAACAAGTTTGTATGGTGATACAATTTTAATTCGACCACAAGAGTTGTCTTCTAATGAATCAAGTCCTAGAAATGCATTGTTGTGAGGATCCATGTAATTTTTTGTGCCATTAATGATAATCTTTAGGCTTATGTCTGACCCAAAATCAAGTGAAATTATTTAACAAGAGTTAAAAACAAGGCGATTGATTCACATGAAAGAGAAGAAAAATGACCATGACACATTTCAAGACATCTTCAAGATCAAGTTACCTGGGCTCATGCAAGAAAATTCCCCCCTGTAATGAACTCGATTGTATTTTTTGTAATTTTCTAATTTTTATGTATTTTTTTGGTTTATAAATGCTTATAGATTGAAATAATAAAGGAACATTAATAGCTACAACAAATTCCAAATAGCAATGACCAACTTGTGCACAAAAAATAGAGACCTCAATTACATTCTTTATTCCTCCATAGAATTAGAAAGAGTAGAATTGCAAATTTGAAGTTATAAACCCCATATAATTAACTACTACATTCACTGATCATTAACAATAGATCCAATACTTGGAGATTTAATGTGACTAGAGGAAAACCATGTTACGCTGATTAGATCTAGCGGTTGCACTCCCTTGTATGAAATTTCTCTTCGATGTTGGGAGCAATCACAACTCACCCAGTTGTGATAATTGTTCCAACAATGGCATCCCTAGTTATGTTGATGTCTGATGTGGCAGTAGATTTGTAAATCACCATGGTAGGCTGCAAATAATGTTATATGTGGATGGTGATGACTAACAATAGATAGTATACTCTAATATGGATGTGGCGGAAGTCAAGTAACCCTCATGGTAGGTATAGATCTACTCCAAAAAAACTAGATAGAACCAATAATATAATATCAATCTTCTATAGCTATATCCTTGAGGTTGGAAGTTAGTTGCTCTTGGTGAAATGTGGATGCAATTGATAAAAGATTGGTGCGACTACAATTGAGCATTAATAATGATGGAACTAACAACCAGCGACTACAAACTTATATTATGTACAAGGTTACGAATTCAGATGTGTGAATAAACACTAAAAATTAGTCATGAATTTCCACTTTCAACCCTGTAGGAAACCTTGGGTGCCAATCCTGCTTCGGAAACCATCACATTTAGATGATGATGAATCTATCACCAAAATTGATCACTACGCTTTTGAATTGCATGTTTCATGCAGAAGCATCCAGTGGTGTAAGGGAAATCTTGCATCACCCAAAAAAGTGATGATTCAAAAATGTTGATTGTGTTTTCATTTCTTCTCAAAATTTGTATTTCTGGTTCCATAATCGCCTAAATAATGATGTAGAACCTTTAGTTTTTCTAAACTGCTAAAAATAGCAAACTGTTATTTTTGTAAAGTTTGCATTAGGCAATATGGAAGTGAATATGTATAGGAGTCCTTGAAATTGAAAAATAAGACCTTTGGTGAAGGAATCAATCAAATATCATTTGTGCGCTGAAAGATATTAAAGTTTCCATTTCCTGAAAAACCCTTGAAAAAGTTTCGAAGTTAGATTTGAGAAACTTAGACACCTTGTACGGCCCCAAAAATGGGTGGAATTGGAAAAGAGGATTCTTAGCACGTAGAGAACTTTGCAAGCTTTCCAACGCTTCAAACAGTTCATCAATCGGACACCCATATCAAAAGTTATGACTCCCAGAAGTTGACCTATTTTTTGAGAGAGTTACAAATTTTGAAATTTTAGCTATAGGGCTCTGAAAAGGGCTATTTATGACCATTCTTGGGAACTTTTTTGGGTGGTTGAGAAGAGGGGGAAAGTGTAGAGTCAAGAAAAGGTGGGAAAATAGAAACCCTAGCTGATTTGAAGCTTCAGAAGGCAAAGGGTTCCAAAATCTAGAGATTGGAAGTTGTAATGTGTTACAGCTTATGGAGGATTCATTCTTTGATTGGATTTTAGTTTCTATAATCTAATGTGTTGTCCAAATCAATAATAGAACATTCCTATTTTCTATGTGCAATTTGTGTTATTGTGTGTTTTGTAATTAATCCCCCTCATCAATGTTGTTGATGGGTGTTGTCCTTCTTGTGGAGCTTGGATAAATGTTGTTTGATTTGCTCTAAAATTATAAAAATGCAATGAAGGAATAGTCCAAACTAGCAAATGGTGCTGCAATTATTTGCTTGTAAATCTTGATTGCTTTAACCCTGAGAAGCCACACAAAATGTTGAATTAACACATCAGACAAACCCTAGGTGGATCTGCCAATGTCAAAAAATTGAGGGGTTTTCCCCTCACTTCTGGAAAAGAGACCTAAGAGGGTTTTTGTCCTCCTAGATCATAAATTGCAATGGAGGGTTTCATCCCTAGATGCTCTAGATTGTGAAGATAGACATCTCCTTGATATACCTTCTTGAATTGGGCCCTTGGGTCCTAAATTTCCCTCCAAGTATCTATTTTTTTAAAAGATTTTTTATTTTAAGTATTTTAAAAAAATACTTTTTTAGTACTAGTGCTTAAAAATACCTTTTATTTTGATTATAATAATATTAATAAGTTACCCTTAATTTATAATTTTTTTGCTCAACTTAAATAATATTATTAATTATTTTAATCTAAAAAATGGGACATGACAGTTCGTTCTTCTTAGAATTGCTTACCCACAAGCAATTGCAAACCCAGATGATGAATCATACTATAATGTCCATAGAGTCTGGATCCTATACCTGTCAAATGAAACCATTTTTTTTCCAAAAATCACAAATCATACTTGAATGCTCAAATACCATCCTAACCACACTATGAATCATGTTATGCAATTCATGAACTTTGATCAACTCAAATAATTTGATGTCAAAGAGATGTGTGTGACTCCCAACAACATAAATACAAACATGTAGGATTATACTTCCCTACCTTTGTCTTGGATCAAGCAATATTAGAAATCAACTCACAACATGCTTCTCTTTGATGTGATGATAGATGATGCTTTCTTCTCCCCGTTGGAGGATATCTTCAATCTCCCACAAGACCAAATGCTACCCTATGAATTTGCCACTATGTTTTTGTTGTATCACTCTGATCTCAAAAAGAACATGATGATGATTCTCTTGAGTTCCAATGGATCTTAACACTGTACTGTAGGATGAAACCCTCATGAGTTTGAACCAATCAATTTGCATACAAGATAGAATGAAGTTACAACAACTAGAATTCATTCCAAACCTCACCCAAAACATCAATGCAATAGATAGAACAATCATTTTTTGCAACTCCAATGGTTGAAACCCTTCATAAACAACATGATACATGAAATTTTATAAAAATCTATAAACTTGTAGCTAAATATGATTGATAACAATAGTACAAAATCAGAAACCTTAAAAATTAGTAGTATAAAAACCATACAACAACTGTAATACTGAAAGACCCTTGCAAAAATTAGCAACATAGAACCTGGAAACAACCATACAATGATTGAAAATATTGTAACAACATTAAACTAAAAATCACTAAATCCCGAGATTGAAAACCCCTATATGGTTGCAAATGGTGGAGTATAGTGGCTAGACATGATGAGGGAAGCAACCTCCAAGTTGAGATTTATGATGATAACAATTCTTGTCATGTTTTCTTTGTAACATATTTGCAATATGCCATCACTCCTCTTCTCCATTATGCCATTTTTATCATCCTTTGCAAACATATCTAAGCTTGAAACCCTTCCACGAAGGTTATGAGCATCCTCTTGATACCCCTTAATGGTGCCAATTACTTTCTCAATGGGAAAGATGTCTGAAATAGTTCTTTTTCCTATCTCTTGATGAAATTCTCTACTCAGTATACAAACATAAAAAATCATCTATGCTGATCCAAAATAGATCAAATATTACCACAAAAGGTATCTCACCTATGGGTGAGCTATGGTTGTCATCAATTGATGTTCCATTCTTGTAGCAATGATGACTCTTGGAGCTCCATCCTTGATGCTTTAGTGTTGTAAATTTTGCTTGCCCTTAATTTCACACTTTATTTGGCTCACTTTAGTGTCCACTCCCATAGTGTGCTTTCCAAATGCTGCTTTGACCCTTTTTGCTTGTCCTATCCAAAAATAGTAAAAGTACCTTAGCCTTAGTAGTTCCATGAGTAATCTAAACCTTTTAAAAACTGAAGTTGCACAGACCAAAGCACTAATTGAGGATGTTTGTACTATGTGTTGGCATCCTAATAGTGTCTTTCAGTTTGTCAACCATTTTTAGATGGTGTATTTTTAATTGTGTGGCACTCCGAGCTTTTTTGATGTCTATCTATGCCCAAACAACTCCTTTCCCAACTTTTTGACCTCTCACTTCCTCTATAAAACCTTGCTGCTTTGTCATTCAAAGAGATCAATTATTTTCCATAGTGAAGCTTTGCTGAAATCACTATTGATCACTATCTTGTTTGTGTTATTATTATTGCATGCTCCCTTTTCATTGCAGGTTACTAAGAATAATCCATTGATGTGATTTACTATTGTATATTGTGCTATTCAAAAGGCTCGCATTTGAGATTACTGTCCTTCGAAACAAAATTCCATCGTGTTCTCTTACACAATAGTCTTCTAGCGAGATCCTTGTAATCTCTTTCTCAACCTTTTGTCAATTTATCTATATTAATATCTATCTTGCTACTGAAACTTATTTCTTTATTGCAATATCATTTTGTCACTACTCACCACAATTCTAGATACACTTAGAATTCAAAGCACACACACTCTTTTATCCATATATCAATATTTGGCTGTCAATGAGGTGGAAACATCAAAAACGGGGTTTGATTGAGGCAAACCTCTATACATCCCAACCCTTCTCCCTTGTTTATGATTGCAGGTTGCATGAGAAAAGGCTTCAAACAGGAGTATTTGCACCTACTTTTCCCTTACTTTTCAATTTCATTATTTTATTATTCTCATATAATTTCTATCTATTTACTTCACCTACTGATTTCTGTGTATTAATAACCATATTTTCTATCAACATGAATTCATTAAAATCTGTGTAGAACCGTACAGATCAAGATTTTTGGTTTTTAGCACCATACAAACCACATCACTAAGCATAGACATATGTGTCGCATGCTGTTGTCTTGGGAAGTGAGGCTGCTTGCCTGGTGGCAGGTTCTTTGTGATCTGTTATTTTCATTTCTATATTCATTTCTGTGAATTACTGCTTCTATCTTTGCATTTGATCTATTTTCTCCAGTATTAGTTTTAGTAAGTAGTATTTAATCATTTCAATTTCAATTGCAACAAAGGGATATAGCTTGAATAATCTTAGTCTTCCAAATTGGATAGCAGAAAGGTCTACATCTTCGATGGCTAGTATCCTAATATGTAATAGGAAGTTGTTCTAATTAAAGATAGTTTAGTTAGAATCACTTTTCTTATTAAAAATTTTGGTGAACCCGACATGCTTGAAACACTTAAAACAAAAAAAATTATTCTTTCTCTTCTAAAAAAAATTTTCCTCTCTCAAAACAATTATTTTTCTTTTAATCTTTATATTTTATGGTACTTGTGTGTTGTGGAGCTTTCTAGTTTTTGAGCTTCACAACCTAGTGCTCTGACTCAAAATTAACCATTCACAGAAGCTTAAGATTGTTCATGGCTTCCCATGTTATTGGTAGCTCTAGCTCCACATAGCGATAAACAAACATATTTAACTTCTCAATGGGAAACTTTAGAGTACAACCACCTCTCTCTCTCTCTCTAACACCCCTACGATCCTTGTACCACAATCTTTTAGGGGGACTCTCGATACATACATGCCCATAACTAGTGTACCCCAAACCTTAATCTATACATTAGACAGTCACTTGATTGAATTTCAAGATTTCTTGGGTACGGAGCACCTACCTAACAAGAATGTCCTTCTCATGGAGAACCTTCAAAAGTTTCTAACCAGTGATCTGCATGGTGTAGATCTTCTATGTAGCTTAGCTCACATTGTGAATAACAATGTTCCATCTCTAGTTAGCTACACATAATATATTAATGAATCACATTCAAATGTAGTGCAGGCTCAATTATTGGTGTCAATACTAACTTCTTCTATCTCAACATTCACTTCTTCCTATCTCTCTACAAATGTTACTCAATCGGTCAATGTCAACACAAGTTCTATTGGAACAAGCAGGAACCCTATTAATCAATATGGGTTTAGTCTCCTAACTTCTTCATTATCATTTACTTTTCCTGGAGCTAACCCTAGAGCTTCTCATCCACCCAAAAACACCATCCTACTTGTTACCCAAACTCAATCCACACGTACCACAGATCTTGTTATCACCCGCTCCTTCAGAATGTGAACTCCTTGCAACAACAAATAGCCACCATGTCCACAAGTTCCTCTTAGCCATTCATCCCATCATATTATACAAGGAGTCCATTATCCTTAGCCATTCTTGCCTCTCCCCTTCCACAAAACTTCAAAGCTCCGTGCTTTGAAAAGTACAATAGTAAAGGAGATATGTGAAACCATGTGTTGACATTTCAACATTGTGTAGCGATTCCATATTCCAACACTTTACTAGAAAAAAATTTCCTACGGTCTCTAAAAGACATCATGTTTGATTGGTTTTGCTTACTTCTTGATCACTCCATTACTTCTTTTAAACAACTTGTCAACCATTTTCTCCAACCATCCAAGAAAATATTGGACCACAAGTCACGTTCACTGACCTCATCCATTATTGCCAGGGAGCACAAGAGAAAGTGACTAAATTTATTGGCCGATATCAAGCACTCTTATCACAGATACCTTATTCACTCTCAGATTCTAATGTGTAATAGGTTTTCATAGGAAACCTACAACATCAAATAAGAGATAAGATTCTACTGATGCACTATTCCTCATTTATGCATCTTTACATGGCACTTCATGACTACCAGTAGTCGGTCAGTATGTGGGCTCCTCATCATAGAATCCCACTGGTTAGTCCAATGCCTCTTCTTCATTTCAACACTATAAGAAAAAAAATCTCATCAAAATAAATTCTTCAAATAATGTTCAACAAGTAGCGGCCATGACATCAACCCAAAGTGCTATGGCCCTCTCATCACAAAAAAGCTAAGGACTCAATAGTTCACCTAGCTCTTCAAGTCCATTTATGTTATCATGCAATAGCTATAAATAATAATCTCATCCAACATCCACCTATTCACCTTGTAGACACAACTAAATACTTGGCACCTTCTTTCAACCTGAAGGCCTTTTGTCAATTCCACCAAGTACCAGGACATGACACTAAAAGTTTTATGCATCTTAAACACCAAGTGCAAGACCTCATCGATCAAAACATCATCCAGGTCTCCAACATGAATGACAAAGGATATAAATTTGTCACTCCACCTAACCAAAGCCTCCAAATCTACACAAACCCATTACCTCATCATTCCACAAACCTAATTGAACTTCCCTCTCATCTCATGGCTAGTATGGTGCCTTTTGATTACCCTACCACCTCCCTATCCAATATGATTAACATGATGGAAAATCACCCTCACCTTAGTCGTGCATGATCTATTCCCAAGCTAATCATCTCCTTCACACCCATTGATGCACCCATATGCATATATGATATACCTCTATACATTTCTACACTCGTCAATGAAAATCCCACCAAGGGCGTACTAATTGACCTAATGTGTATGGTAAATTTAGTCACAGACGAATTTTTGTATGTACATGAACTCTATCAAGACAAGTATGAGCAATCAAAAGTATTGATATGAGTGCATTATGGATCCTCTCATTGTACCTTGGGTTCTATCACCCTTCCTGTCTGGGTAGGACCAAAACTTCTGGATGTCCTTTTCCCCATTATTCCCACTTTTGACAAATTTCATGTGAAGTTGGTCCATCTATGGCTTTCTTCCATGAGAGTGGTCCCTTTGTAATCCACAAGTGCCTAAAGTTTCCTCATGATGGAGAAGTACGCACTATTTATCATAGTGGGTTTAAGCCTCTTGTGTTTAGAGGAAACTTCTCCTTGGATTACTTTTGGCTAATACCAATTGATCCATTGTAGCCTCATAGTGATTTCTTATTTTTATCATATAAAAAATTCAAAGTAAACCATATTGCTCAGTTGTTTGTCGATGCCTCCTCTTCAACCCAACCAACTTCTACCCTTGAGGTCCCTCGATCTCTGTTAGTTGCTTCTATCCCTCCTCCCACCCCACAGACAGAGAAAAGAAAGAAACCCAAATCGATCAACCTCCCCCAACCTCGAGCATCTAACATTTATGCAGAGGTTGTACCTCCACAATCTTACCCAAGACCTAGAGGCACATGACCTGCATAATCTAAGCCTTCTTCACCTTCAGCAATTGCTCTTGTGCCTCTTGCCTCTTAGAAGATTAGAGGAAAGAAGCCTGTGGTGTAGGACCCTCAATATTCAGTGATGAACCCTATTCCTACAGCTCCTTCGATGGCTAGAGGAAGGAAACCAATATTGAGAGACTCTCCTTTGGAAGTAACCCAACCTTTGGTGGCTCCTTCTATTCCTCTGCTTTCTCCCAAAGTGATAAAATAAAAGGATCCCAGGTTAGGAGACTCCCCAATTCCTCCTACAGATGCTCTAAGCCACTCAAGGAATAACCAACTTGCAAGAGATCGCAAGCATTGCCCTCATGCTGCAACTTGTGAGCACACGACGAGGGAGGAATCCCTTCCCTCTCCCAAGCATCCAACCCCAGACTTGGTCGCACCACCTTATATTTCTACATTCTCTCCTCAATGTGATGCTCTCCCATCACCCACTTCTGTCTCTCCATTAATCCAACAAAATATTAGCATCAAACCTAGTGCCACTATGTTAGATCCACTCCCATTGCAACATATCCAACACTAGGTATTCATTGATGTCTTATGCCCCTCTACCATAGACATTGACATCCCATCACCACTGCTTAAATGTAAGTGTGAGCATTATCCCACCCCACCCTTTTGGAAGCCCAAGTGCATGCCACCTTCACTTCCACTGAGTCCTTCAGCTTCATCCATTCTAGTTGTGGAGATCTCTACTCCACCAATGGCCACTAATGCTTGTGATCCCATTGTTAGCATTAGACAACCATCGATTTTCATCTATTTCAATAGTGACCTAGATCAATCTCTCCTCAAGGAAGATGTATTTGAGTCCTTTGAAGAGATACAATCTTTGTCCTCAATCCTCACATGATCGATGGACCTCGCATTCAGTGAGTTGTGACAAGATCCTCCTTTGGATGTCGATTCTCCATGTGATGAGCTAGACACTGTGCTTAGCATTTCTCTCAATGTGGTCTCTCTAGTTGCCTATCCACCATCCCTATATAATGAGCAAGATTGGGAGGTAGATGATCTTCTAGAGCCCGATCCTTGAGCGCAATCCCTTCATGTCAACTGTTATTATTTGTGGGTTGCCTATGTGTTTTGTAATCCCCATACTTGAGTATGGTGTGACTAATTGCTTGTTAGCTCTCCCTGGAGGACCCTTGATGCCCTTGTAGGAACATGGATACAAGGGGAACAAAAATGTCATGACATTCCTCTATATGTTTCTACATTCTTCTTTATGTTTTTGATTAAAGGGTAAAACAGGTTTTGAAGGGGCCCCGAAATACATTGTTTTTTATGTTGTACTTGAAATTTTCCACATTTTGAGGACGATACAAAGCGTTGGGATGATTTAGCATCCTTCCATGTTGACCAATTATTTTTATGTCTTCTTGTGACATTCTTCCTCTGTATTCATAGTTCTATGTGCCTAGGAGGATGATGACAATTACAAAAGTTGACAAAATCAATTACAAAAATTGTACCACATGGATCATGCTATATATTGTACTAAATCTAAAGCACATAGATCCCTCTGTGTTTTACTGCAATGTTGCTTTTCTTTATGTGACACCTTGTTGCATTGCTTGATGTCATACCATGCTTACACAAACCATTGTGTATCATGCCTGCAGCATCGCCTTGGTTGTCTTGCTTGGGGGAAACCCTCTAATGACATAGCTCTTTAGAACATATCCTTTGGGCATATGCTTCTCGAAAGCTCTCGTGCCTTAATCCCTCTTTTTACCTTAAAATTAATTGCTCCTCCATGATGAAAGCAATTATTTTAAGGTGGGGGCATATATTTACTATCTCTCACACTTAATCACACACCACATCGATGGTATGCTCTTTTCAACACTTTTTCATAGCATTTGTGGTCCTAAGTAGATGCACTTGTTTAGACTAACCACGTTTATTAGAATTACCTAGCAAATAATGGATTTTTCTAGTCATGTAATCTTTCATAGTGTTTGACATGTAGCTCACCTAGAAAAGCAATGCTAGTCTATGATGCTTCATTTGCTATCAACACTTCCCATAATCCACTTAGCAAACAACAGACTTTTCTAGCTCTAGTGATTTATGCAAGCTTTCGAGTATGGTTCCTAGCAAACAATAGAATTTTCTATCTCTAGAACCATACCCTTCTATTCTTCCTTCTATATGTCTTTCCATTAGATTAATGTGCATTAGACTATTATTTTCTAATCACAAGTGTTTGATAAGTAATATTTGATCTAATCATCCTTTTACCAGCTTTACATATATACATGTGCATCTGACATCTATTTCATGTGTAGATTTTTTGGCCTAACATTGTGGTTTTGTAGAATCCTAAGTTGGGGGTTTTAGATCTCTTACTTAGCGATATTCTGCATCCTCTATAGTTCCCACAGGTAAAAAAGGTTTTCTTTCCTTCTTTCTCATGTTGTCTGCTTTAGGTTGCATATGCCTGTAGAGTCATACGCCCAGTAAAGTGGGATAAATTTAGCATCGTAAATTGTGCTCACCCATAATTTCACACTTCATTTGCTGCTCACTTTAGTGCCCACCCCCTTAGTGTGCTTTCCAAACACTACTTTGACCCTTTTTTCTTTTCCTATCCAAAAATAGTAAAAGTGTCTTAGCCTTGGAAATGCTTATGGACCACTAATCCAAAAGGTGGATGTATAGTGTATGTGGATGTAAATTATACACAAGGAATATATAATTTAGAAGGTCTAGTCTAGTTCCTTGGATGAGTTCACAACAACCTATCACTTGAGCAACACCTCAGAGGGCAAGGGCTAGATAAACATAATTTGTTGCTTGAGTGACACCTTAGAGGGAAAGGGTGAGATCAAGTCAAGATATCAATTTGTGAAACCTTAGAGGGATATAGGAGAGGGAAATTTATCTCTTAGGAAACAACCTAGTGGATCTTGAGGTTGTTGAAGATGATATTTTATCTTTTATTTGATTGTTATGAAGTGTACACACAAGTGGTAGAATGTAGAGAAAGGTGTGTTGTACACCTTGCATAAAACATTTAACATTGTTTATGTTGTGGTCCACCTAGATTGGGACACTAGAAATGATAAATTAATTTAATTTTTTTATGGGGGTCACATAGGGACCAAAAAAGGGGACAAGTGTACATAAGGTAAAATTTCACCTTAGGAACTTTGATTAAATAGGAAAAAATGAGTCTACATAGTCAAGTCTTGGAATGTGGAGAGACCCTTAAAGGATATGAAGTCACATGGGGATTACCTTGGAACTTAAAATCAATCTTGGGAAACGTGGAGCCATACTTGCTTACTGACCTTAGGGAATTACACATGGGTACATAGTTTTAGGAAATGATTGTGAGTGCATTATAATGTGCTCGCATTTTGCTGTGAATGGGACCAAAAAGTCATGTGGGAACCTTTTTGGTCCCACAACTCCATGCATACACTCATATATGGAAGTTCATTCACATTGCAAATTGAAAAAACCAAACCGAGATATTGCATGCATAAATCATATGACAAATAAAACAAAAATACAAATAAATCATTTTTTTGAGCTAGAAAGATCATTACCTTAGTAGGATAAGATATCCTTACTAGGGTCAAAGGATAGGTGAGCAAAGCCACAAATGGAAGGAGAAACAAGCAGAGCCATCGCCAAAGTTGAGCCATCTCTAGCATGAAGAGAAGCTAAACAAAACCTACGTGACCCAATTTTGGTGCCATTTGCAATGACCAAACTCAAAGAGCAGGGTCAATAATGGCATGCCAGCGTTTGTTGAATGGAAAGGATGGGAGCATTGAATGATCCATAGCTACGAAATCTAGTGGCATGATACCCAACGAAATGTAGACTGAAGAGTAGTTAATGCAGTAATAGAGTAGTAAGGGAGTGGTGCTATGTAAATGTGAGAGTGTGAGAAGTAAAGGTGGCAGAATTCTTGCATGCCACATGACATGCTAAGCACAATCTATGATATAGGTCCCTGTCATTAGGGTTACTTGTGTTCAATCATCTTGGTCAGCATTAAAAAAGTGTCAAAAAATTGCCCCTGCCAAAAACACATGTCGTCCATATGGTAAAAAGCAACCGGACCTCATAAAACAAAATATTTAAGGAGTCCACGTCAACAGAAAGATGGCAAATGCAAAAAAAATATTTTGAATGACGTGGCGTGCCAGGTGGAGGGGTAAAGTTAGGGTGACCCACTATTGGGTTCCTCTCCCATATATCTTACTCTTTCCCCTACAAGACTTTTTATGCACAAATAATGCGGTGGTGTCCACCATCATTATGATGGTCGAACAGGTTTCATTTTTGCAAGTCCCTCCACATTGTTTTCCACTGTGCTGTAGGGAGAGGGACCCATAGTGAGTCACCCTAACTTCACCCCTCCACCTGGTGCATCACGTCATCTGAATTAAAAATATTGACTTTGCTAACTCGATATTGATGTGGACTCCCTAAATATTGTGTTTTACACTGTTGGATTACATTTTGCCACGTGGACAACACATGTTTTTGGCGGGGTCAATTTTCTAGCCATTTTTACTACTGACCGATGACCGGATACAACTTACCCTGTTAGCATGGACCAATATCGTAGGTTGTGCTCAGCATGCCATGTGGCATGTGAGCAACTTGCCACCTTTTCTTCTCACACTCTTGCATTTACACAACACCACTTCCTCACTTATTTCCCTGTTGTTGCATTAACGCCACTTCCATCTACATTTTGTTGGGTATTGTGTCACTAGTTTTCACAACTATGGAGCATTCAATGCTCCTATCCTTCCCACTCAACAAACATTGGCACACCATTACTAACTCTCCTCTCCACATTTGGTCATTGCAGATGGCACCGAAACTGGGTCACCTTGGGGTTGTTTTATCTAGTCTTCACATTAGAAACTACTCAACTTTGATGACGACTTCGCTGATTTCTCCTTCCGCTCATGGCTTCGCTCATTTATCCTTTGACCCTGGTAAGGATATCTTATTCTACTAAGGCAATGATCTTTCTATCTTGAAAAAAAGAGGATTTATTTGGTTTTTTTGTGTTTCTTTGTCTTATGGTTTAGACATGCAATATCTCTATTTGGTTTTTTTTGTTTTGAAAGAGATTTCTTCCATCTATTACTTTATGTGGTCGAAAATGGAATGTTCTTTTCATTTTTAGTCTGGTTGTAATCATTAGGCTTCAGTATTCAAATGGGTTTATTGTTTATTCATGGGTATTAACATTTATTTTATTATTCTGATATGGGTTTCTTTCCATCAATTGTTGTTTGTGGTCATAAGGTTCTTTTCATTTTCTATTTGGTTGTAATGATGATGGTTCGGTGTTGAAATGGGGTTATTGTTTGTTAATGGGTATTTGGTTTAGGCATTCAAAAAGGCTTGGCTTTGGCGATGACTCCACTAGTTTCTCCTTCCGCTCGTGGCTTTGCCTATTTATCTTCAACCCTGGTAAGGATATCTTATCCTATTAAGGCCATGATCTTTCTAGCTCGAATAAAAAGAGGATTTATTTGGTTTTTTCAGGTTTTTTTATCGTATGGTTTATACATGCAATATCATGGTTTGGTTTTTTTCTATTTGTAATGGGATTTCTTCCATATATTGCTATTTTTGGTCATAAGTGGAAGGCTTTTTTCATTTTTGGTCTGGTTGTAATCATTAGGCTTTGGTATTCAAATGGGTTTATTGTTTATGCATGGGTATTTACATTTATTTTATTATATGGGATTTTTTCCATTGATTGTTGTCTCTGGTCATAGATGGAAGGTTCCTTTCATTTTCTATCTGGTTATAATCATGAGGGTTCAGTGTTAAAATGGGGTTATTGTTTGTCCATGGGTATTATATTATTTTTTATTGTTTGCAATATGATTTGTTCCATCTATTGTTGTCTGTAATCGTAAATGGAACGTTCTTTTAGTTTTCTTTCTGGTTGTAATCGTGAGGGTTCAGTATTAAAATGGGGTTATTGTTTATCCATGGGTATTAAAATATTTTTTATTGTTTGCAATGGGATTTCTCACATTATTGTTGTCTATAATCGTAAATGGAAGGTTCTTATGGCTTTTTGACTTTTTGTAATCACGAGGATTTGGTATTAAAATGGGGTTATTGTTTATCCATGGGTATTAAAATATTTTTTATTGTTTTGCAATGGGATTTCTTCCATTATTGTTGTTTGTAACTGTAAATGGAAGGTTATTATGGTTTTCTAATTGTTTGTAATCACTATTTGTAATTGTTGTTTGCAATCATGAGGGTTCAATAATCATGATTATTCATAATTATTTTTTTATTTTATTGTTTGTTTTGGGATTTTTTCCATCTATTGTTGTCTGTAATTGTAAATGGAAGGTTCTTATGATTTTCTCACTATTTGTAATCATGAGGATTCAGTATTAAAGTAGGGTTATTGTTTATCCATGGGTATTGAATTATTTTTTAATTTTATTGTTTGCAATGGGATTTATTCCATCTATTGTTGTTTGTAATTGTAAATGGAAGGTTCTTATGGTTTTCTCACTATTTGTAATCATGAGGGTTCAATATTAAAATGGGGTTATTGCTTATCGATCAGTATTCAATTATTTTGTATTGTTTGCATTGGGATTTTTTCCATCTATTGTTGTCTATACTCATAAGTAGAAGGTTCTTTTGGTTTTCTGAGTGGTCATGAGGGTTCTATATTCAAATGGGGTTATTCTTTATCCATGTCTACTGATTGTTTTTTTCATTTGCAATGGTTTTCTTCCATCTTTTGTTGTGTGTGGTTGTTAATGGAAGGTTGTTGTGTTTTTTTTGTGGTTGTAATCACAATGGTTCTGTATTTATTTAACTTTGTGGTGGAATGTCTAGTTCAATGCTTAAGGCTCTTTGTTTCCTTAACTTTGTACTATAGAGATTCAAAGGATTCCAAATGTTAAAACTGGTGTTCAAGGGTGTTTGTTGTAACACTATATCTACTTTATGAGTAGTGTTTATCAAAACAACTTAATGGTCATTGTCTATGTTTTGTAACATATTTATTGGTTTTGGAAATTGCAAAATTATGTTCGAGCATCACTATGACTCTTTAATTAAGTTACAAATTTTAGTTTATAGTTTATAATTGTAGAAAATGGATTGACAAATATTTTAATGGTTGGCAATTTTTTTCTTAGAAGTATATTTTTAGTTTAATTTAATATCAAATTGAATACCTTTTAAAGCATGTTTACTTCAAAAATCAATTTGCAATATTTCCTCTTTTCATAGTGGATCACCTTAACTTGACCCCTCCACCTGGTGCACCATGTCATCCAAAATTAAACAAATTTTCCTTTACCACCTGGTCGATGATGCGAACACCCTAAATATTGCATTATGTTGTTCATGAGTCTGATCTCTTTTATCTATACATAGACACACACACAGACAAATGTGTGTGTGTGTGTGCATGTGTGTGTGTACACATAAAACCAAAAGAACCTTCCATTTACGACCACATATAACAATAGATGGAAAAAATCCTATTGCAAATAGCAAGAACCAAACCAAGATATTTGTCTATATAATCACATTGATATAGCTATTGTCCACTTGATTCTACTAAAATTTCTAGCCTAGGGTAATTTCTATAGTAGAAGGGCCAATCCCATGATTTCAGAATTGAACCTACCTTTTCAAAAATGCATATTCAAATCTTGGCCAATTGTGCCCCTTAATTTTCCTACTTTGAGCTAACTAACTACACATTTTGCAAAATTTGACACTATGTCCTAGTAGTGAAAGATATTCTTTAATTTATGATCCACACATATCAAATAATTGATTCTCATCCTAGAGCATTCAAGGAGCAAGAAATAGAAAAATACTTGGACAGGGTCAAGTCTGAACTTAGAGGAGAAGTCTATACTCATTGAATCAACTAAGATGTTGGATTGAATTCTAGATAGATAAAAGATTCTATATCAGCTACCAAACTGAGATATTGCATGCATAAATCATAAGACAAAAATACAAAAAAAAATCCCATTGCAAACAACAAAAACCTTGAACTAAGATATTTGTCTATATAATCGCATTCATATAGCTATTGTCCACTTGATTCTACTACAATTTATAGCCTAGGATAATTTCTATAGTAGAAGGGTCCATCTCATGATTTCAGACTTGAACCTACCATTTCAAAAATCAAATTCCAATTTTGGCCAATTCTGCCCCTTAAATTTCCTATTTTAAGCTAACTAACTACACATTTTGCAAAACTTGACACTATGTCCTAGTACTGAAATATATTCTTTAATTTATTATCCACACATATTGAATAATTGATTCCCATCCTAGAGCATTCAAGGACCAAGAAATTGCAAAGCACTTGGATAGGGTCAAGTCTAGACTTAGAGGACAAATCTATAGTTATTGAATCAATTAAGATATTCGTCTAGATTCTAGATAGAGTAAAGATTCTATATCAATTACCAAACCTAGATATTGCATGCATAAACCATACGAAAAAAAAAATAGAAAAAATCAAATAAATCCTCTTATTTTTCGAGCTAGAAAGATCATTGCCTTAGTAGGATAAGATATCCTTACCAGGCATAAACCATACGACAAAAAAACATAAAAAATTCCCATTGCAAACAATCAAAAAATATTTTAATACCCATGGATAAACAATAACATGTTTGAATATTGAACCCTCATGATTACAACCAGTTAGAAAACCAAAAGAAAAATTTGGATGAATGCTTGTTTGGGTTGGATTTTAATAAATTTATGTCCTCTTATTTTGACAGCTTGTTTGGTGAGCCTTACACCTTCGGTTGTGGTCTTTTTTGTAGGTATTAAGAAAAAGGGACTAGTAATGGGCATTTATCAGTCTATGGAGTGCACTTGGGCATTACTCGATTTTACTTGAGACTCCAACTTTTGAAAATATGGAGCTTTTTTGGGATGGAAGTCCATATTAGATGGGATAGTTATTGTGTCAATGTTTAAAAATGTCTATTTTATTCCAACAAGGAAGTCAGACTTGGTTGATCATTGGTCTTTAACTTGGAAGATAGTACTATTTACTTTTTAATATAAACTCTTAATGCAACATTTTGGCTTATGTTGGATCCACTTGTCTACAAGTACAAATCATGTTTGCATTTATGTTTTGCAAATCCTTGTAAATCATTTGTCTATGCCACCTAATATGAATAATAAAATACTAATGAATAAACAAATATAATCTCTACATTGATTCGTTCCTATTTGTACTAATTTTAGAATTTTTTAAATATTTGATAGATCATTTTAAGCCAACTTATGGCCCCACTTTGGTCAACTCCTATACCACATATAGGAGCCCAACCCACTATGAGGCCCTCTCCCCTAATTAACTTTTGTTGTTGCAATAAAACTTGTACAACAATCCTCCAAGTTGCTTTGCATTTCTTCCACATGGTTTCCTATGCAAACACAGACTTTTAGAATGTAATGTATGCATTTGGTCACTTCTTTTAACTTTATTTATTGAAATTCTCAAATGAATTGCAATATCTTAGACCACAATCTTAGCCACTCAGGTTTTACAACTATCCATTACGCTGACACAATAAATAAAGTGGCAGAAGACTTCCACACTATTTCCTATCACTCTAGGCATTTGGTCACTTCTTTATCTTTAAATTATTTCAGTGACAGAAGACTTTTTTGTGGTGTATACAAGATTCCTTCTGCATTCCTTCCACTTAGTTTCCTATGCAATACACATTCATTCTTATGCGTATGTAATGAATGAATGCTTTTTACATGTACATTAACACTGCAAGTAAACCATTTGAAGTTGGAAAAATTCATAGATAATATTTTATAGCTAGATCCAATGTTTAATTATAGGCACAAAAAAGAAATTCATATTTGATATCAGATTCAAGACACATGGGTGGTCGATTTAGGTCTTATCTAGTGTATACCAACCTACTTGGATGTGTCAATGCTATCAATTTGACACAACATGTGGTTTACAAAATAACACTCTCAATGTCCTAATATTCCACCAAATTGACACTTTAGTAACATTTTGTTCATTATCACTATGAGCAAACCATCTAGATTTGGTAGATACTATGGGTGGCTTTTTATAGATGGAACCAACACCTAACCATATATTATGATGGGAAATTTGTAATTCCATGTTTATATAGAGTGATAATTGAAGCAAACATATCAATAGTTGCAACGAACATGTGACAAGTGATGCAATGTATTCTATAAAAGGGGACACACATTCTATGTAGAGAAGCAAAATGTGAAGGTTTGATTAATCCAAAAGGCATTATGAGGATTCCTTTCTCATTTTTGTGCCAATAAGAGGTAGAGGAATGTATGTAGTGTTTTAAATTTCATTCTTAAAGGGTTGACTCTTAGTTTTGACCCTCTTATTGTTTAGGTTTGTAAGCTTTATTGGACATATTCAAGGTTTTGATATTTGCGAGGGAAGAGTAAGGGTGAAGGAGCTTGAAATTTGTTATCATGTTGTAACTCTATAGCTGAATTTGGTGTCATGTGCTCTTACAATGTGTGTATGATTTGTAATGATGTTCCCATGATCTTGTGATGTTCTTGAACATGTATTTCTGTAATTTTTTGGGGTTCACAAGTTGTAAATAATGTTTTTGAGAGTTCCTTGTTGAGATTTAGCATAGAATCCATTTGTTAATGCTTAATAAGGTTATCAACCCAATGTTTATGGATCAATTGGACTTAATTGTGCCTTCTAACTTGAGTTTTAGAAAATTAAAATCTAGTTCAAATATATTTTATTTTAGATTCCTAAATGAATAATGTTAAGTGGGATCCTATCTCAATTTAGAGATGTAAGGACCATTTTCTAACTCATCAACACAAACATACTGAGCACCCCTATGCAAATACATACCAATCATAGGTTTCTATTACTAGGTACTGTAAGCACAAAAATCACACACTATCTCCACGAGGACCCCTATGATGATTCAAATCCTTGTGATGTACATGTAAGCATGACATAAAATCCTTTAAGAAGCAGGCCTCTCGATGACGTGTCCTCTTTTCTTGTCTTGTGATATTTCTTCCTTGTCGATTTCTCTCTCTCCTCGTTTGCAACACTTTTTGACATTTGTTGTGACACTTGTCGACTTGCGTTTTCTAGCTTTTGACCATGTTCCTAAGCCTTATGAGTGTCTTACAGGTGAGTTTTCACCTCTCCCCTATGTCTTTCCTCTAGTGCACCTCCTAGAAGCTTCTAGAGGTCTCATTATCCATCTCCTGCTTTCAGTTTTCAGTTTTGTCAAACCTATCCAAATCTCCCCATATTATTTCCAAATCTCCCCTAGGAGATCCTATTGATGCAAGTGGAGATTTGGATTCTTCCACATGACTGACCTGTTTCTTGAAGCAAAACCCCTTCTTTCATTCTCTCCTTGCATCTCCCAGCCTTTGTTTCTACTTCTGATCCTGTCCAGCTCGGATCTCCCCCGGGTGACCCTGTCTAGTGAAAGTGGCGACTCTACCATTTTGCAGCTGAAGAAAAACTTGAGTTTCTCTCATGTTTTTGCTCTATTTTCACCTGTTTTTCTTTCTGATTGCATGGTTTTTGAACCTTGATATAGAGTTAACTATTTCATGCACCCACACATGCATAATTATCTATATTTGATCTCAAATTAACTCTCCAATCAATCTCATATATTCCCTCTCCACCATTTCCTCTTTACTGATAAGCTATATTTGCTTCATCACTCTCTAATCAATTGAGTTCACTCTCTAATCAAATCAATGAACTCACCAATCATCTTTGTTAACTCATCAATCAAAATGAGTTAATTTTTTAATCAATTTATTCCACTTAACCTATAAATACACCCCTCCCTCAAGCACAAAGGGAGGCAAATCCATTGTGCACACAACTCTTGCCAATTTTGCTCTCCAACTTAGCATTCAATTGCTCTTATAGGACGAAGGTGCCTTTTGCTTTATTTGTTCAATCAAGTAGCATCATGCTGCTTCATTCTTTGCCATTGTGCTCAATCCAAGCTCTCATTGAGGTCATACAAGCTTCATCAAAGCTTCTTTTTGCATCTTTGTGTCATTTTGTTGTCAAGAGGATCACCTGCTACCACAAAAGGATTCGATGTTGCCTATTACAAGGATTTCTGAGGGATAGTGGAGTCAATAAATCTTCATTTCTCTCAGGTTCCTTCATTGTTTTTGTTCAATTATAGTAATTAGAGAATCAAATTTGCTCTTGGGAACAATAAAACATTGCTTTTTCATTGATAGTTAGATCTTGCATCCTAGATTAATTGCTTTCATATTTCTAGATCTAGATTGATTAGAAAAAGCATTTTTCCCTTTTCATTAGATTAATTTAAAATCACTGAAAACACAAAAAACATAGGTTAAAAAATTGCATTGGAAAAGTCATATAGATTGCATACATATTTCCTTTTCATAGATTAGAATCCCTTTTATTTCCAAAATACTCTAAAAAATACCAAAAAGAACGTTTTGCATGTCATTTAGCTTCCATGCATATAGAAACCCTAGAATAGACAAAATTGCAAACCCTCAATTCCATCACGAGGTAACCACGGTCAAACATTTCAAATCAAACCCTTGATCCCATCACAAGGTAATCACAAAATAAAAACACAAGTCAAACCCTAGGTGAAGAACCTAGATCTGGTTAAGGTTAGTAATCACACATTTACCTCCCTCCTGATCCATGAATGTGCTTAGGAGTAAGATAAGAGTGGGTGAGGGCTATCCATGATGAAATCCAAGAGATCCATCCAAGACCATGACATGAAACATTTGTTTTACCACAAGGAGACCCATTCGTCGTCCTGTTGTTAGAAGAAACTAGACAATGTTAGATACAACAAGAACTCTTGCAACACCAACAAAGACAAGAGGACATCAACGAGAACAATCGCTTACCCACATAGAGGTGGAATCTTAGAAATCCAAATAGGAGAAGAGAAACTAGTGACCCTTCGGGTCATAGGGTTATCTCAACTACAACAACAATCAAGCAAAACATACAATTAAGCACACAACAATAAAGGCCACAATACTTGTCGACCCCTCTCCATGAAGTCCATCTCTCCAATGAGCTAGACCCCCATTGTGTCTCACCTCCTCTCGACTAGCTAATTCCACAAGAGCGAGAGTGACATGGTGAATTGCCTTGTGGCAAGGAGGGAAAGGGTCCGTGTGCATGCCAAAATCTGACCTGATAGCCCCAGGCAATAAGAGTCATGATTTTGAGCCTACATATTTTGGTGAACCTGACATGAAGAGCATAGCCTCTTGGTTATGCCATTTGCGTTCCCATTGCAAAAAATCTCAAAATAATTAACAGAAACTTCAAAACATTTTCACACCATACTTCATAGCCGCTTTCACCGCTTTAACTTCCATCGCTTATGCCATCATCTATTCCATTTATTCTGTGGTGTCTATGGCACCCCTGAATATGATAGAACCTAACTTAAACCAAGGGAACATTCCGTCAATAGAACCAGAGACACCCTCCTTCGAAAGGTATGTACCATCGCATCTTGACAAGCCAATCATCAACTGTTACGATTATGAGGATTTTGACTATGAGAAAGATCTAAGAGAATCTAGGTGACCTCTATATTTCAACAACCCAGCGTGGGAAGACAACCTGACCATGATGAATGCCCCACATAAAGCAAGAAGGGTGAGGTCAGAGATACATTGACCCGAACAACCTTCCTCAAGCACATCAAATACCCATCTCGATGAGGAGGTTAAACGGTTAGAAAAATGTCTATAATAAACCGAAGATGCTCAAGAGGCATTAAGGATTGCCTTACAAGAAGAACAAAAATAAAATGTCGCACACGAGGAGGCACATCGCTATGAAAATATTCGAAAAGAGCATCCTAGAAATGAAGAAACATCTAGAGCTACTACTACAAACTTGATCGCAATGCTAGTACAAAGAATCAGAATCTTGGAAGTAGAACAAGCTGCTCGTGAAAAAGGATAGAAGTCCCACGAACAGGACAAGGGGCATCACAAAATCCTCCCTACCTCAATTACTATTCACAGAACGCTAGCAACGACACATGTCTAAACAAGAATCTTCCTGTCCAAAATAATGAAACAAGTCCAACGATGGGTTATAAAAATCCACCTATAGGGTTATTACTATCAACCCCACAATCTCAAAGTGCCTTTTTAGGAACATATCTTGAATATTTGAAAGAACCCTTGGACCAAAACATAAGAGTGTGCAATTACCTTGACCATTCCCTGGTCTCCCAAAGTTCAAAGGAGAAGGAGATTTGAATTCACACATTAAAGCCTACACCACGGCCATAAGAGAACTCCTCCCTTGGGATGGGGTTGTAGAAAAGATCTTCCTGAAAACTCTTAAAGGCATCACTCTGGATTGGTATTATCATCTCCCAGAAGCTTCAATTCATTCATTCAGACAACTCATTAGAGAGTTTGTCATGGCATTTGACATGAACAAACTTGTTAAAATAGGAATCAGAGAATTCCTTACAATGAAACAAGAACCAAATGAATCTGTGGCTCACTTCATCACTCGATGGAGGCAAGTCCTCTATTCTTCAACTAGTGCTCCCAACATGGACCATCGAGAACTGTGTGATCTCTTCTTGCATGCTCTCAATGCAGACATGAGAGAAGATGTCTAAAAATTGCCATATAAATCCTATGAGGAGGCATTGGAAAGTGCCTTAGGGATTGACCAAGGTGCCATCGACAGTGGTTGGAAGACTTATGATACCAACGAAAAACTTCAAACATCCAAAGGAACTGAAAAGATTGTAGCTAACATGCCTTAGGAGAAAGATATCAATATCATAAAAAGCAATCCTAGTAATGATAAATGGCGACAAAAAGGAAATCAAGGATCAAATCAACCCTCATATGAACCTAATACTTATTGCTGGTTCCAAGGGACAAAGGGTCATGAAACAAAGACTTGTTATGGATACAATAAAACTATCTCTTAACTTACTCTGAATCAACAAAAGAACTTCCTTAAACTTCTGCATTCCTAGAAAAAGGAGAAGGAGCCTCAAATTGAGAAAGGAAAGGGCAATCAAAACCAATTTTTAAACATAAAACTAGACCAAGAAGTGTTCATGATCCATGAAGAAGAACAGATAGATCAAACGGAGAATGTCTTCTCACAAGTGATAAATTTGTTGAGAGCCTCTCCCTCACATCGTAAGACATTTCTGGAAGTATTGAAAGTATGATGTTCAACACAAGAGAAGTCACCCCCTCTTACATTTGATGTCTCCAAACCATCTCAAAGCAAAGGAAGTAAGAAAAAGGATTCACCCCTATACATACAAATTCAAGTCGAAGAGGTCACTATAAAAAGAGTAGTGGTGGATGAAGGGTCAACCGTCAACCTTTTGCCAATGTCTTTTCTATGAAGGATGGGATATAGAAAAACAAGAATCAAGAAGCAAACTACCACATTAAGGATTTATTATAGTCATGACATCCGAGTAGTCAGAAAAATCAGCCTACAGCTCACTCTAATGGGAAAAACTGTCTATATGGATTTCTATGTTATCAATCGAGAAACCAACTACAACATGATCCTTGGCAGGCCTTGGATTCATGCCATGAAGGCCATTACCTCCGCTCTATTTCAAGAAATACATTTCCATCATCTAGGAAAGTTTGGCATAGTCAAAGCAGACCCTAATCCTTTCAGGGTTTATAGAAAGGAACAGGAGGAAAAAGATAAGAAGTTGAAAATACAAGAAAAATAGAAAGAAGAAACTCAGGACATTCCAACAAGTACAAGTGCTCACAACATATCCTATCAAAGAATGGATGATCTTAGGGAATTCCCCTTTGATCCTCACACCACTAAATCCCATGCCCTATTTGGTTTAGCAACCATTCTGTGTGTCAATGAATGGGATATCAAAAACCTCTTGGTTGGAACAATTGAAATCATTGAAGAAGGAGATGAAAAAGAAGAAAAATGAACTTCCACTTATGAGTTTGGAGAAACATATCATTTACAAAACCATGAAAGTTTATGGACCTTACATTTTGACGGAGCTAGTTGCAAAACAGGGGCAGGAACTGAGATAATCTTAACATCTCCTGAATGAAAGGTCCTCCCCTTCACCTTCAAACTAGACTTCTTTTGCACCAACAACATTGTTGAATACGAAGCCCTATCCCTAGGAATCATGCTAGCCATGAGGATGGGAGTAAAAAAAAATCTACCTTTAGAGATTCTCGGTTGATAATCAATCAAGTTATCAAAAATTACGAAACAAGATCAGAACAGTTGAGACCTTATAAAGAAACCATCAGGAAGTTGGTTCAGTTTTTTTTTTTATTTCTTCTCCATCAAAGCCATACCTAAGGAAGAAAATTAGGTGGTAGATTCAATGGCCACTTCTACCGCATTATTTTCACCACATGCTCAATTACAAAATTCAAAATATATTGTCTCAGTGTGTGGAGAACTATTATTGGAAAGCAAAGAACTACCAAATATCCTAGATTACACCATAGGTGAAGGGGAGAGACCAATCCAAGATTACACTGAGAATGACGAAGCTATCTTAGAATATCTACATGCATATGATGGACTTCCAAGAGTACACCACAAAAAAGGATACATGCTCCTCCCCCATCCAGAAGACTATTTTGGGAATGAGAAAGAAATCCTTCAAATTGAAGTGAACTCAGATTTACCACCTGCCCCTAAAAAGTTTGAGGAAGGACACCCATCTCTAACTGGAGATACAATTGACATCAACGTTTGAACACCTGAAAAACCTAGGATGTTAAAACTAAGAGGAGAACTAAACAACAAGGAATTAGAGGAATACACAGAGTTCCTCATTCAATATTCGGATATATTCACATGGGCATATTCAAACATGCTAGGGTTAGATCCCAAGGTTGTGGTGCATAATTTAGTAACAAAACCAGATGCAAAGCCCGTGAAACAAAAGCCAAGGCCCATAAAGCCACAAGTAGCTAAAATGGTGAAGGAAGAACTAAAGAAATTCTTAAATGTTGGTTTCATCAAACCAATGGATTAATCAAATTGGGTGTCAAACATTGTCCCAGTTCTCAAGAAAAATAGAAAAATTCGGATATGTCTCGATTTTAGAGATATTAATCAAGCTTGCCCCAAGGACAATTTTCCTTTACCATCCATCGATTAAATAGTCGATTCAACAGAAGGATACAAGGACCTTTCCCTCATGGATGGATTTTCAGGATACAACCATATTAAAATTGTAGAAGTTGATCAAAATAAAACAACATTCACTACCCCCTAGGGAACTTTCTGCTACATAGTTATGCCATTCGGATTGAAGAATGCAAGAGCTACCTACTAGAGCGCAATGATGCACATCTTTCATGATTACATACATAAGATAGTCGAAACATATGCTGACGACCTTCTGGCTAAATCGAAACAAAGTTCTAGACATGTGGAGGATCTTCGCAAAATCTTCAATAGGCTCCGAGAGTATAAAGTAAGGTTGAACCCCAAAAAATGTGTTTTCAAAGTCACGGTAGGAAAGTTGTTAGGATTCATTGTCTCACGAAGATGTATAGAAGTCGAACCAACCAAAGTTAAAGTAGTGATGAACACAACCCCACCGACAAGTGAGAGAGTAGTAAGAGCCTTTTTAGTACAATTGGGCACAATCAGACGATTCATACCAGACATGACTTTCAAAATTCATCTAATCAATCAGCCATTAAAAAAACAAGTCAGCATAACATGGACCGTGGACTGTCAAAATGCATTTGAGCAAGTAAAGAGATTCCTATTAACTCCACCCACGTTGATGCCACCTAAACATGACAAACCCTTCATCTTATACTTCAGAGCCACTGATATCTCTATAGCATGCATGATATCTCAGGAGGATGAGGGTGGAAGAGAAAGAGCCATCTATTTCATAAGTCGAACCTTGTTGGAATACGAGAAGAACTACACCCAAGCTGAAAAAGAATGTCTTTCTATAGTCTTTGCAACCCAAAGACTGTGACACTACATGTTGAATCAAGAAACTAAAGTCATGACATGATCTGAGAAATTGAGAACCTTTTTGAACCAGCCCATGCTCTCAAGGAGAGATGGCCTATTCATAACCTTGTTAAGTGAATTTGAGTTAACCTATGTCAACCAAAAGACAGCCAAGGGATAGATAATAGTGGATTGGTTAGCGGATAACCCAATTCCTCAAGAGGAACCCATGAATGAAGACTTCCCTGATGAAGAGATTTGTGCGATAGATCTCGAGAAATATGCCACCTCGTATTGGGATAGAGATATTGTGAACTATCTCACAAAAAGAACTTACCCAGAAAACATGACCCCTTTGGGAAAAAGATGATTGTGTGCCCTTACCACAAGATATGTTTTAATAGGTGATATGCTCTATCGAAGGGCCCTAGACGGAATATTGCTTCGATGCGTTGACAAGGAAGAAGCCCGCACGATACTAGAAGAGTGTCATAGTGGAATATGTGGAGGACACTTTGGAGGGCATGCCACAGCAAGAAAATATACATAATGGGATGTTTCTCGCCTTACTTACAAGGGGATGTGATTAAGTTCATAAAGAGGTGTCTGAAATGTTAGGCATACACCCGTGTTCACCACACACCAACCAGAGATTTACAACTGATCGTTACCCCTTGGCCCTTTTCCACATGTGGATTATATTTGGTGGGGAAGATATCACCCCCATCAATGGATGGACATTTATTCATCATTACTGCAACATAATATTTCACAAAATGGGTGGAGGCCATGCCTCTCACCATAGTGTCAGGTGTCATAATAGCTAAATTCATATTCAACCAGATCATTTGTCAATTTGGAATCCCTCAAGTGATAGTGACAGATAATGCCTCATCCTTCAAGAATCTACAAGTAAGGGAGCTATGCAAAAGATTTCATATTAATCATGGCTCTCCCTCATTCTATTACCCTCAAGGAAACAAACAAGAAGAGGCTACCACCAAGAATTTGAAGTCAATATTGGTTAAGATCGTAAAAGATTCTAAAAGAGATTGGCATTTACAGTTGTACCCAGCTATGTGGGCATATAGAACAAGTGCTAGGACTCCAATTGGAACCACCCCTTATGCCCTCACTTTTGGGTTAGAGGCAGTATTACCATTGGAAGTGGAACTTCCTAGCCTAAGAGTGTCATTACAAGGATTATTAGACAACAAAGAATATAGAGCAGTAAGGTTAGCTGAGCTAGAAATGATGGACGAAACATGCTTGAGAGTTGTTCAAAGACATGATTCCTATCTAGCAAGAATAAAAAAGAAATAGAACAAAAAGGTCATCCCAAGACCCTTTCAAGTGGGAAACCTAGTGCTTAGGATAGATAATCTAATTGATAAAAGGGATAGTGAAGGACAAAAATTCAGACTTAACTGGATAGGTCCTTACATGGTTAAAGAAGCTATCGAAAATGGTGCCTATCTCTTGTGCACAATGGAGGGAGAGGAATTTGGTGAAACCGTCAATGCCTTTCACCTCAAGAAATATTATGTCTAAAAGACCAAAAAAATCATTAAAACAAGAAAATATACAAAAAAAAATATAAAAATCAAAATGTCAAAAACAATTTGTTTCTTGCATTTCTGTATCATCCTATTCATCTTGTATTATAGTTAGTGACTTGCTCTTGTACCATTTTCCTTTTAGTAAGGAGTCCTTTTAGTAAGGGACTTTGGCTCCTCCATCTATGAGTACCACTCGTCGCTCCATGAGACCTATGAGAATGAGGTGCTCTGCTGTGAGCATGTGACTAAGAGGGCCCTGCCATGCTAGCATCACGTCGTCCAAAGTTGAGATGAGCCATCTCTTGCAGTACCTAGTTCTCACCCTTAAGCATGTGAACTTGGGTCTTCAACTCTGTAGTTATCTTGCACCCATGGTAGACAGGAGCAAAAATGTCAGTGTGTCATCCTGCAGTAGGGGGCACACCAGGATCATCTGAAAGATGATCACAAGTTAGCCTAGTGAAGGGAGAAGCTAATCCAACATTAATCTCATGAACAAGGTCCCTCCCCTCTTTGACATTGCCTGAAATAACAAAACAAAAGAGGATCAAGTCAGTTCCACCCCAAAAAGTGAAAGGACAATGGGAGCACAAAAAGCAACTAAATGAAAACTTGCATGGATCACCAGGTTCCCAATCAAGGTCAAGTTGATGCATCACCTCATCTAAGTGAGGAGGTTGAGGAACAATAGGAGGACCTTCTGGGATGTCAAGAACATCATCTGAATCATCAATGTCATCAAAATCCTCATCCTCGAGAAGGGCCTCATCTAACAAATCATTACCATCTGGAACGTAGTCCTCATCAGTAGACTCTAAGTCAATAGTCACTATCAGAGATCGTGAAGGAGTCCCTCTCCCTCCCCTCTGTCCTCCTCTAGAGACCCTAGTAATAAAGATGCCTGGAGTCAAAGGAGTCCAAATGACATTTCTCTGTCCAATCTCACCCATCTCCTGATTAGTCCTGTAACAAGTATACATTGGGAGCAAGTCCTTAGGAACATCCTCGCCAAACTGCTGTAAGACATGATCAACTCGATGAGCCTCAACCAGATCATTGTAGTCTATGATCTCAGATACCTCGCAGCAATACTCTCTGATCTCCACATCCCAGGCCCAAGCTCCCTCCATATCATGATAAGGATCAAAGATCATGTCCTCATCTGTAAGAGTAGAAACGGTGGGTAAAGTAGCATCAAAGTGACCAACATGCATCCACCTTGTTGCTCTTGGTAGCCACCTATCTAGAAGTGGAAATACTTCTGGTAGGGCTTCATGTGCTCAAATAGCCATGCCATAATCAAATAAGAGTGGCTAAAAGCTAGAGCCCCTTGCCGTGAAATCCAATAGAAATCTCTATTAACCATGGCCAAAATGTCAAGACCCCAAGCGTAAACTATGCCCTCCTCAATCTCATGAATGATGGGTGCCCAACATCATCTCAGACGAGCCGAGGCCTTCTCTCTTGACAGCCTTGAAACAATCAATTCAATCAGGAACCTCCTCAAGAGTGGGATGCGAAGTCGTGGCACGAAGGTAAGCTAAACTCCTATCTGATCCCCAGGGTGATTGACCCCCATAAATGCAACGTAGGAAGCCTTGTCCTCATAGGACTCGCTAATTGGAAGAGACAAAGGTTGTCCTCTCACAGGAACCCCGAGTATGCGATACACGTCATATAGAGTGATAATCCACTCTCCAAAAATCTGTGGGAACCTGAATGTGTTTCTATCTGCATCCCAGTAAGTCAAGATGTCATAGCATATGCGAGATATAGGATGAATCACTAGCACATGACAAACTCTAGCAAGGCCTGCCCCCTTCAGTATAGCATGATCCTCAATACTCAATGAAGCAAACATCCCTGAGAGCCATCCCTGCTCTCGGCAGGCATTCCATCAGATACGCATGTCCTACAAAATCAAAAGAGAACTTTAGATTAGATCTCGTAAACTCATAAAAATCCCTAAAAATCGTAAAAAACTGTAGAAAACCTTACACAAAAAAAGTGTATAAACCTTCAAAATTGCAATAAATAGGTAAATACAGTGACCAAATCATGTCATATCAGAGTGAAACAAGCGTTAAACGACATCAAATGCAGTCAGAAATCAGTCCAACAGGGTTGCCCTCGAGCGACCTAGGTATTTTTCCCGATCTCCCCCAGCTGACCCTACTGCTTTTCAGGATCTCCCCCAGGCAACCCTACCTGGCAAAAGGGGCGACCCTAAAGGAGGATCCCCCAACCCAAAACCACTCTAAAAACCTCATTTTTTTACTAATTTTAGAAAACGAAAGACCAATCTTTCTCTAAACGACGAGACAAATGCAATGCAACAGGAAAAATCATCAAAAACAGACAATTTTAAGAGATTTTTCATAAAATTCAAACTAGGGTTTAGAGAAGAGTTTTTCACTGATTGCATACCCGATTCTCCACGGCTGAAGAAGAGGCAGCCATCTTCGTGATCTCCTTGACGATATCTTTCCAACGATTGCTCACACGAATGATTCCGTCGCTGTTTTGCTCTGATCTCACAATTTGGCTTTCTTGATTTCCCCTTAGTTTAGTTTCATTTATACATTTTAGACTAGTTTTTTTGTTTTATGTATCTATTTTGTGCATTGTTTTGTGTGCTCTCATCCCTACAGGTCCAAACTGATAAAGGCAAGCAACTAGTCAAACTCAAATGATCCATGTTAAATTTGTCATTTCAATTTTCATTATTTACCTTGATATATTTAAATGCCAGAATAATACTAGTTATTACAGGTACAAATTGCAGGAAAATCGACAACAGGTAAGGCCTAGTTCGAGAACGGTATCTACCTTCCATGTAGACTACTGTCCCCGAGGGGGAAAATATGTAAGCACAAAAATCACGCACTGCCTCCACGAGGACCCCTATGATGATTCAAATCCTTGTCACATACATGTAAGTGTGAAATAAAGTCCTTTAAGTAGCAGGCCTCTTGATGACGTGTCATTTTTTCTTGTCTTGTAATATTTCTTCCTTGTTGATTTCTCTCTCTCCCTGTTTGCAACGCTTTTTGACACTTATTGCGACACTTGTCGACTTGCATTTTTTGGCTTTTGACCATGTTCCTAAGCCTTGTGAGTGTCTTGTAGGTGAGTTTTCACCTCTTCCCTATGTCTTTCTTCTAGTGCACCTCCTAGAAGCCTTCTAGAGGTCTCCTTATCCATCTCATGCTTTGAGTTTTCAGTTTCATCAAACCTATCCAAATCTCCCCCTATTATTTTCATATCTCCCCTGGGAGATCCTGCTGATGCAAGTGGAGATTTGGATTCTTCCACATGTCTGACCTGTTTCTTGAAGCAGAACCCCTTCTTTCATTCTCTCCTTGCATCTCCCAGCCTCTATTTTTGCTTCTGACCATGTCTAGCCAGGATCTCCCCCGGGCGACCCATGGTCGCTTAGGGGCGACCCTGTCTGGTGAAAGTGGCAACCCTGTCATTTTGCAGTCGCGGAAAAACTTGAGTTTCTCTCATGTTTTTGCTCTGTTTTCACCCATTTTTCTTTCTATTTACATGGTTTTATATAGATTTAATTATTTCATGCACCCATACATGCATAATTAGCTCTATTTGATCTCAAATTAACTCTCCAATCAATCTCATGCATTCCCTCTTCACCATTTCCTCTTCAATGATAAGCTATCTTTGCTTCATCACTCTCTAATCAATTGAGTTCACTCTCTAATCAAATCAGTGAACTCCTCAATCATCTTTGTTAACTCATCAATCAAAATAAGTTAATTCTTCAATCAATTTATTATTCTAAACCTATAACTACACCCCTCCCTCAAGCACAAAGGGAGGCAAATCCATTGTGCACACAACTCTTGCCAATTTTGCTCTCCAACTTAGCATTCAAATGCTCTTACAGGATGAAGGTGCCTTTTGCTTTATTTGTTCAATCAAGTAGCATCACACTGCTTCATTCTTTGTCATTGTGCTCAATCCAAGCTCTTATTGAGCTCATACAAGCTTCATCAAAGCTTCTTTTTGCATCTTTGTGTGATTTTGTTGTTGTTATCAATCAGATATGCACCCTGCTACACTCACAGAAGACTTAGCTACCTGTTGAAACATGGAAACACTCTCAAGATGTGGGTTTCCTATAGAGAGTGAATCTCCAGAGTGAGTTGGTTCTCCTTATGATCTTTCTAAACTAATCACTTGTCTGAGAAAAGGGATGAGGAATAACTGGAATGAAATTCTATTTTATCTAAAGATGATCTAAAAATCTAAAATTTTACCCACAAACAACTCTCAAGCTTGTAACCTTCTCAGTTCCACTTAAGTCCAACAATCCAAAAGTAATTTGTATGAAGGTTTAATTAAAACACAACACACAACCTGGATTAGATGGGCAATAACTACACATATTTCAATAACATCGAGACATAATCAGAGGATTAGACATCATAATCATAGTGAAAACATCAAATCAAAGTTATAAAAGAGGCAACAAATGTGAAACATGAATGCTTTGTTGTATTGAACTGAAAGGGGTACATCTAACTCTGAAAAATATGAGCCAAGATCAGTTTACAAACTCTTTGCCTGTGCTCAAGAGAGAAGAAACAAATATATCAACTTAGAAAAACTAAGTCTTTCTCCCCTATTTGTAACTCCAAAAATCTCCCAAGGGAAAAGATGAGAAATCTTCTTAGAATAGAAAATTTGATCCATTTTCGAGCTCCACTGAAAAGCCAAAAATAAATATTTCAAATCACCTCCAATTTGTATATGAAAGCTGCCAAAATCTTCCTCAAGGTAGACCTCACCAAAAATCTGCTTTAAAACAAGCTTTATTTGCTCAATAAAAGCTCAGTTTTTCTTTATTGTCCTCATCTGCATCAAAATAAAGCAAATCCAGAAAAAGATATTTGATTTTCTTTAATAGTTTTAACTGCATAAAATGACAAAATATTAAAAGCAATTTATAAACAACATTGCTTTAATATTTGTCTTACAATAGGTTCTACAGCTTTTCCTTCTGATTTGCCTAATCTTACCTCTTTTGATTTTCTTTTACAAAACAATAATACAAGGCTTATTTTTGTTCATATCTTCCCAAAAGAAAGCAAACTCAAAAAAGAAAGATATTGTTTTCTTTACTTTGTTTTAACTGCATAAATAATGAATATTTATAAGCAATTTATAGGATATTGCTTTAAATATCATTTTACAATAATTTTTTGTAGCTTCAAATTTGCAAAATAGAAAGAGGGCCCTCCATTGTGATGATTCCTAAAAAATTACAAATTGGGTAGGTGAGAAATTTAAAGGGTGTTTGCGCTTTATAATCTTCTCAGTTTTGTCCAAAAATATCAAAAACCCAGATCATATTTGTTAAGATATGATTAAAACATGCGACTGCTATCTTCATTTTGTTGTTTATTGTGCCTTTGATTGTTCCTCAAAAACTACAAACTGGGTTGGTGATAAATTTAAAGGGTTTTTCCATCTTATTGTTGTTTGATTTCTAGCCAAAACTAAAAAAAACCCAAGTCATACTTTTTGAGATATGATTGAAACACGTGATAGGTGTCTTTATTTTGCAGGGTCATTATGTGACACTGCTGCTCTTTCAGACTCTTTCCACAATCCTCTTAAAACTTGGGGGTAGCATGCTGGGCTCAACCCTTGTGGGATCCCATTTTACTCCACATGCTATGATATGCCATCAAAAAGTTACATGACTTATCCGATACCTGCACATGAAAAAAACAAATTAGAATACAACATTGAAATTTCATGATTGTTTCTTTCTCAGCTATTCTTGCATGTGGATGATGTTCATTGATCAATGCATTATAAACAAAGTGTTATGCCTCTTCTAATACGATATAGAGATCTCATAACTGGAGTTCTAACAAGACCTTCCCACATTTTTGCAGGTTCATGTCGAGATCGGGAGCAGGAACAAAATACAACTTCGAAGATTGAAGACCTTCAAGGCAATGATGGCTATGACCTTCTCTTTCTTATCCTTAGATGCATAGCATTTTATTTATACTTGCATTTGTTTATCTATACCCACGGCTTGTGTGGGACATTTGATATGTCATTATTTCTTTTAATGCAATGTTTATCCTTTTATGTATTTCAACGTGTAAATGAATAATCATTGTGGTGAATGAAATACTTATCTCTCCTGTGAATGTTCTACAATGCAATGAATGATCTTAAATCTTTTCTTTTCCTGAACAACACTACAATTATCACTGAAACACAATAACTATGCAAATAACTTATAACAGAAGAATGTTAACCTTCACTCTAAAAATGAATTTGTTGCATCAGCTCTGCCAATTTTGAGCTGTGGGGAAAAAAATGGTAACAGTTGTCAAGAGGATCACCTGTTGCCACAAAAGGATTCGAGGTTGCCTATTACAAGGATTGCTGAGGGATAGTGGATCAACAAATCTACGTTTCTCTCAGGTTCCTTCATTGTTTTTGTTTAATTACAGTAATTAGAGAATCAAATTTGCTCTTGGGAACAGTAAAACATTGCTTTTTCGTTGATAGTTAGATCTTGCATACTAGATTAATTACTTTCATATTTCTAGATCTAGATTGATTAGAAAAAGTATTTTCCCCTTTTCATTAGATTAATTTAAAATCACCGAAAACACAAAAAACATAGGTTAAAAAATTGCATTGGAAAAGTCATATAGATTGCATACATATTTCCTTTTCATAGATTAGAAGCACTTTTATTTCCAAAATACTAAAAAGAATGTTTTGCATATCATTTAACTTGCATACATATATAAACCCTAGAATAGACAAAATTGCAAACCCTCAATTCTATCACGAGGTAACCACAGTCAAACATTTCAAATCAAACCTTAGACCCCATCATGAGGTAATCACAAAATCAAAACACAAGTCAAACCCTAGGTCAAGACCCTAGATCTGGTTAAGGTTAGTAATCACACATTTACCTCCCTCTTGATCCATGAATGTGCTTAGGAGTAAGAGGAGAGTGGGTGAGTGCTATCCATGATGAGATCCAAAAGATCCATCCACGACCATGACAGGAAACATTTGTTTTACCACAAGGAGACCCATTCATCCTCTTGTTGTTAGAAGAAACTAGACAACGTTAGATACAATTAGAACTCTTGCAACACCAACAAAGACAAGAGGACATCAACGAGAATAATCACTTACCTACATAGAAGTGGAATCTTAGAAATCCAAATAGGAGAAGAGAAACTAGTGACCCTTTGGGTTATAGGGTTATCTCAACTACAACAACAATCGAGCAAAAGATACAAGTAAGCACACAACAACAAAGGCAACAACACTTGCTGACCCCTCTCCACGAAGTCCAACGAGCCAAACCCCCGCCATGTCTTGCCTCCTCTCGACTGACTAATTTCACGTGAGCGAGAGTGACGTGGTGGATCGCCCCATGGCAAGGAGGGAAAAGGTCTGTGTGCATGCCGAAATCTGACCTGACAGCCCCAGGCAACCAAAGTCACAATTTTGAGCGTACAAGTACTCTCTTCTACTTTAATATTACAAAGCTATTTAATATTTTGAAGCTTGTAAGGTCTAATATTCTTGAACATGGGCCTATTCAAATGATTTACAAATAGATATTGGAAGGTGAAAGCCATTTCAATGTAACATACACAAAACATTATATGACTCAAACAATCATAATCAAGTAAAATTTGTGAAGACATACAAAATGTTTAAATATGTATTAATCTCAATAAAGCCATGAAGCTGTACAAAATGTCATCAAAATGCCATCTAGGTGTACAATGAAATATACATGACTATAATTCTACGAGGCCTATAATGTCATTAAGGTATACAACAAAATGCTCACATATAAACTATGGGCTAATCATGAAACATTCAACCTCTCTTAGACTAACTAGATGATGAAGCTCCAACCCCAAAATCATCATTCCTCTTGTGTTGACCTAACCTGCTATGATTGATGGTGGATTGTAGCTCAACTTTTGAATATAATTAAAAAAGTTGTAATACTATGTCAATGTTTTGTAATTGAATAACAACAATTAAGATGACATAAAACATTAAACACAATTACAACTAATCGATATTCCTCCTTGATGACCCTCAAATGCTAAACCTTGTCCTTACATTGAATTGGAGTGCTCACAATAGTCTACAATAGTCTATAGTAAAAGAGAAAAAATGGATGACAATTGAATGCCAATTATTTACAATTACTTAATTCCATCAATTAAGACAAAAAACTTCATAATTTTATAGCTATACCTTATGCACTCATACATGTGTCAATGAAATAGATGAATAAATTACAATTATAATTTCATTGTCTATTCCTTCTTAGATATTGGGAAGATTATCAATTGAATTTATTGACTAAACAAACATAAAAAGGGTTATTTAAGAAAATTAGTCCAAATCTATTATTTCAAATGTCATTTCTTTTTCTTTTTATAGAAATAACATATTTATTTCTCTTTCAAGCTTACTCTGGGTCTATGATATTATAACCAAAACTTTAGGGATTCACTTTTTGTTTTTAGTATTTAGTTTGTTAGAATTGATTAGTACTAATTTGTTCATTAGTTAGTTTTAAATTTTTAGTTATTAGTTTGTAGATTGATTTATTGTTAGATTGTTAGTAGTTAGATTAGATTATGTGTATTATATTAGTTTCTTTTTTTTGTAATTTCCTTTATGTAGATTCGTTCTACACAACTAACTTGCATTTTTGTTACTCACATACATCCAAACATTCAAACCAATGAAACAATCAAATTCAATTCAAATGAAACAAGTGCCATTTAGTGGCCAGCCTTGTAGTGTTGTAATTATAGTATGTGTTTTAGTTGTAATTATAGTATGTGTTTTAGTTGTAATTATAGTTGTGTTTTAGTTTTAGTTTTTTAGTTCATTAGGTAAACTTCAAATTTACTTTTTGTCAAACCAACAAAATCTTATTATTTATAGTTATAATATTATAATAATATTAATTATATTATTAATATTTATTATGACACTTGATATATTATTTTAATTAATATTATAGTATTATAATATAGTATAATATTAATTGATATAATATTTGACTTAATTTTCTTCTTAAAATAAATATTTGTTGTATAGACAAATTGGATTCCAATAATGTTAAACAAATAATTTTTTTTAAAGCCAATATAGTATGTGTTTTAGTTGTAATTATAGTTGTGTTTTAGTTTTAGTTTTTTAATTCATTAGGTAAACTTCAAATTTACTTTTTGTCAAACCAACAAAATCTTATTATTTATAGTTATAATATTATAATAATATTAATTATATTATTAATATTTATTATAACACTTGATATATTATTTTAATTAATATTATAGTATTATAATATAGTATAATATTAATTGATATAATATTTGACTTAATTTTCTTCTTAAAATAAATATTTGTTGTATAGACAAATTGGATTCCAATAATGTTAAACAAATAATTTTTTTTAAAGCCATATAATTTATTTTAAAAAATTAATTTAAATATTAATGAAATAGTATAATTATTTATTTATTGATAATAAACAATGTTTATAGCCCACTCCAATGAAAGTCACAAGGGGGACATCCTCCCCGTACCGATGTACACCATTGCTACCATGACATGTCGAACTGCAGAGACTAGAGTACACCAAAATTCGAACACACTCCATGACATGTCGAACTGCAGAGACTAGAGTACACCAAAATTCGAACACACTCCACTTAAGGACCTCGGAGTGCCAAGAGTCACCTACATAAAGCCACAACCATTTAGAAGCCAAGATGTCTTTGGGCGGATTTGAACCTTGGTCTCCACAATAAGGACCAAGTGGTCTTAACCACTAGACCACACCCACTCATGATAATAATATATTTATAATATTACATTATTCTAATATTCTAATATTTTTACATAGTATTATATCATATTTTTGTTTTTTATTATATTGTTATATTATATTATATTTATGTTTATGCTTATTATTATATTATTATACAATATTATTATAATATTATAATATCAATTAAGATAATATATGAACAAGCATTAATAATGGATATTAATAATATTACTAATAGTATTATTAATATTATAACTATAAATAATAACAATTTTGTACCTTTTGACAAAAAGTAATTTTGAAGTTTAGGTAATAAAGTAAAAAATTAAATTCTAAATAGAATTATTGCCATCCATTTAGAAAGGAATTAATTCGTGGGAGGTAAGATTGGTGTTCATAATTTGTTTACTTGCCACATCCTCCCCTCAAACTGAATTTTTCTCCACATTTATAGGTGTTTGTTGAGCTGGGAGGCCATTTTTTTTAGCCAGTCACAATAGAGATAAATCATTTTTCAATGATTTTTTGTTAAAATTTTATCATCTTGACATAGGAAAAGTTTAAATTTATATCAAATTTGCCCGAAGGTAGGTACTAATAAAGACACCAACATTCTTGCAAACCAACATATTTGCAAACACAAACAACCAATAAAATAATAAGCTCAATCAATCCAAACCAATCAAACAAATTATCCCCCTTTAGAGGGTTGCAATTAGACTTACCAATATAAACATTGTGAACATTTAATGGCATAATAAATCAAGCAAGCTATTATCATGCAACAATACATATTGTAAATATTGCACGAAACTGCCAAACATAATGAAATAACTCTCCATAAACATAAAAGTTGATTATTGCATTTAGATATTGTAATCAAATTAAATACAAAATAGAAAGGCAAAGGGCATGGATATGCAATTTTCACTATAACAATTTAGGACATTCACTAAAGTGTCTCAAATTTCTAAATGTGTAAGGTGCAAATTCATTCTTGAGAGAGCTTAGAGTGCATTTCACAGAGTTTGAAGTGCATGTACACCATCCTATACAATATTTTTGACAAGAAAATTAAGCTACTTTAAGCAATTCTATAACAATTGTTTAGTAATAAGTTGTGTTATACGAAAAGAAAAGAAAATTTAATATGTCAAGTGGCCCTTGGTCTATTGATCTGAAGTTGAATGACTTATAGAGAGTCCCTCAAAGATTAAGTTTTGTTGAATACAAGGTTTATGGCGCTCTTGAGGAATGAGATTGGGATCGTGCCCAACCAACTTTAGTGGAAACACCTCTGTCCTTGTACACCTATAATCAAAGCTCCCACCTCTGAAAAATATTTAAAAATAAGTTTTGTAAACACCTATAGAGAAAAAGGTACATAAAAACTCAAAAAAATAGATTGTGAAGAAGATGAAGTTGAAGGACTATTATTTTCATCTTATTTTTTTTTGCAATAGTTTCTCTCAAAATCTGTGCCCTCCAGAGAAATCAAAATATATCATATGGTTTTGAAGGTTTCATTTATGATTGAAGTTGTTGCCATTGGCTAGAGAATAAACCTCGGGTATTTTATTGGGAGAGAGAGCTCTTCTAATTGGTTGGAGAATAAACATTGGGTATTTTATTAGGAGAGAACATGTATTTATCAAGGGCCAATGGGAAATGGGCATTCAAAATTTTTTGTTTCATCTTAAAGTTTTGCATGGCTGCTTGTGGAGCGGAGAGATTTTCGATAGATAGTTGTTAATCACCCACGGTCTGATGCATGGCATACGGGAGGGGTTTAGAAAGACACGTTCATGGTGATCGTTTGTTGCATGATAATTGTAGGGTTGTCTCGAACATGTGTCTAGGCCTTGTGCATTGTGGAGCCAAGGTGTTTGACAAGCCATTTAGAAAACCATGGGTGCCAAGCGATTTGTGAAGTGGGAGGAGCAATTTGTTTCCCGTGACTATGGGAGCCGTATTATGCACTATTATCTCAAAGATCAGAGTGGGCATTCTGTTTTGGTGGTTGAAGACATGGAGAGGAGCACAAAATCAAACCCCACTGCGTTTTGAACCATCGACCTACAATTCCACATCAATTTCGGATCTGAAAAATTTCACACATTTTTTTTCTTTCCTTTGATGATAGGGTTGGTGATTGTAAACTGTTATATTGCCTTCATTTAATTGGAGGTGTTTGTTTTTCAAATTTCTGCTTTCACTGAGCATTTGTTGAAGAGCTGTATTATGCCATTTTTTTGTTTTAAGTGATTTGGTAGAATTTGTTTGCTTATAGTTTGGAAATCTTGGTTTGTTTTGATTTCAAAATGCCTTTCTTGTTGGGGCTTTTTTAACCATTAAAGGTTCTTCTATTTCAAAGTCCTCACATTTTTGGGGGGGTTGAAAAATTGAACAATGTTGTCCTTTCTGTGACCATTTGTTGGAATAGTTTCTTATTTTTTATCTTATTTAAACGATTGTTAGAATTCATCTGCCTAAATTGCTTTAGTTTCGTTTTCTCTAAATTCAATTGACTTTCTGGGTATATTTTTTTCCATTTTAGGGTTTTGATCAAATCAACTCCTTCCAAAATTAACTTGTCTATTGCTTGGTTTTCTGGAAGTTTTGTTTAATCATCTGCGACTCCTGGAAGTTTTGTTTAATCATCTGCGACTCCTGAGGCCTGTGCAATATTCATAATGTCCCGCGTATTTTTCTTTATGAATTTTAAATTTAAGGGTTTTGCAGAACTGCCCCAGTAATTCGCCATTTCTGTTTGTTATCATCTGACCATGCGGCATGATGGGGACAGTTTTGCAAAATCCTCAAAATTGTACTTCATAAACAAAAACACGAGAGACAATAACTTTGAGGGTTTTGCAGAACTGTCCCCATGATTGCATTGTCAGATAACAACAAATAGAAGCCATCAAGGCAATTTTCTATTTCCTAGCTTTTGGCAAATTCTAATTTAGTGTTTAGGTTATGATTTTCTTGCTTTTTGTGGCCCTTTTGAGATTATTTTTCCTATATATAGTGTGTCTTTGAGTCTTTCCTTCTCCTTCTGGACCCTGTTGCAATTTTGCTTTGCCATTTTGGGATTCTGTGAAAAAAATTGTATTACATAATTAGAAAACACATTGCATAATTTTATCATTTATGCTTCTGTCTTCCTTGGTGTGTTTGATTTTTTTGGGTGCTTGTCATTACAATTTTTTTGGAAACAGTTGTGATCTATATTTTTTTTACTTTTCTGACATTTTTGGTCTATATTCTAGACCTTTCTTTGTGGACAAATCTCCTTTACAAATTTTATGGGCTTCCCCAAGAAAAGGGCCTTTTGAACAATTAAGTATCATCCAATCCTTATTATAAGGTACACATCTTAATGCAAGATGTTGCAAATTTTGATACCATTGATACAAGGAATTTTTTTTTGATTGGTTTCCATCATCTGACATTGCAGTTCTTATTTTCTTTTATTTGTATGGAAATATCAAATCTTTTATTTTTCCATCTACCCATATTGGTGTAATTCTCACAATGTCCTACATGTCGTTGTTTTTTGAAATCAAATTTGTTGGATTTTTGCAATACAATTAAATATTGAAATTGCAAAGGTAATACGCAAGGTAATTTTCAAACTTCAGAAATCCAGTTTCTCTAGAAATTAATTTAACTTATGTTTCATTGAATATGACACCAATCTTATTGAATTTTGTTATTATTTTCTTTCTTAATGTTAAATTCTTTACTAAGTGTTATACCAAGAATCATGTTGAGTTAATCATCTCTAGAAAATGGACGGTTGTTTCATTTCACTTCAAATAGAAAATTTGATTTTTGCAAATTGGCAATTCTAGGGCTGAATAGGATTGCTTTTCCTTTTATGATTGAAGTCCTAATTATGTACCAAACGCTGGATGAAGTTGGTTGTTTCTTCATCCCTGTGTTGATGAAAGTTTTTTTCCTCTCCTAAAAACGACTTTGCTTATAAAAATTAGCAATCTACCACTGGGACAACTTGCCTATCATTCATGTATACTAGTTACTACTAAAAAAATCCTATAGCTATAAAATATACACTGATGTTAATAGATTATGTATAGATTTGCTATGATTAAATTGAAACTATACACAACACCAAAGGAACATGGTGACCCATTAGTCGAATATGTCCACATGATGGTAAATTCAATGGGCCGTGTCAGATGGCATTGGCTCCAGTATGAAGACGGCTTCTTTGTCCTAGCTTCTTCATCTATCTCATTAGTCAGCTTGCTCATGCAGTACTTGCGGCTGGCACTTTGGATGTGATGGTGGACATAGTCCACTTTTTCCTCAAGAAGATGCCAGTAAGTTGCTATCTAGTTTATGATCTAACTCACTGCCCCATTCATCATAGAGCCAATTTATTTACAGAATTGTTGTTGTCCTGCAGTTATCTATTCTGCAATTGCATCAGGCACACAAATATGCTGATTGCCATGGACCTCTTCATTTTCTACCAAATAACAGCTGATTGATTATAGAATGGGAGGTCTTGGGACTCGAGAGAATCAAAACATAGAGGACCTTGTGGCACATACCCCTCATTTACATCACTGGTTATCGACTCTACTATGTTTACTTGCTCCATTGGAGCTCTTAACCAATGTCAAAACTCAAATAATCAAACCAAAATAAATTGATAGCTGATAAAGGGGATGGAGTTTATGTAGAGGCCTTTGAACGTCTTGCAATAATTTTTAATTCTAATCACAGCAGAAATTCTATTAATAATAGAGAGGGACGATAACTTAAGATATTTAGGTTTAAACCTTAATGTGGCAGTTTTTTGGATCAGAATACCCATATCAAGACTTAAAACAAGATACCTCCAATTATGTTTGATTGTCTATATCATGTTCATAGTTCATACTCTTTGCATTTTGAATAAATGCTTTTGTAAACAACAAATTAAAGTTGTCATTAATAGATATCATTGATACCTTTATCATATCAATTGAATGTAGGATCCACCACAGAGGTTAGTAAACCTGTAAGTTAATTCTGTTGGATATTTCACTAAGCAAAGACTAGTAAAGTTTTGAAATTTAAACTATATCCATCAAAAAGCCTAAAGCTATTAAACAAAAAATTCTACCTATTAATTTTTTAGGGTAAATTAGTTGGGGGGTTTCTGTAGGAGTCCACACCTGAGAATTAAAAAAAAACAATATCATATAGGCTGAGAAGCCAGAATAGAAGCATAGTAATACAAAGAAGAACTGTAACCATATATATATATGCTGAGAAGCCAGAACAGAAGCATAGTAATACAATGAAGAACTAATAATGGCCATAATCGGACAAAATGCCCCATCACCCTGAGGGCAGAGCCAACCCCCATGGACCAGATTGCACCCACAATCCAAACACAAACTATGTTGTAATCACAAGCCAGTCTGCCCAACCAAAAAACCACGATTTTGAAAATATGGCAATAGAAGCATGGTAAAAAATATTCAAGAAACTAGCAGCATCAAAGCCAACACAGTCACCATACAAAGTAAAGAAAAATTAATTCATCTATTATGACTCAAAATCCTGTCAGTGATACAGTTCATCTCCCTTGCCAGCATCCCTTGCCACTTTTTCATTTAACACATGCTCCCAAGGACAAATCCAGTTTACATTCCCATGACTATAAAATCTAGCAGGAGAAGTTCTGCCACCAGGGCCTTCTCTACCATTGCTTTGCATCATTTAGGAGATAGACCAACTGCAAGGGCCTTGTAGTTGGTGATATAATTTCTCAGCTCTTCTTTATTCAACTATTCAACAAGTAGCCTGCTTCACAATCTGATTGATATTATTTAAAATATTGGGGGCGGATTGGTGAGCCTAGTTTTTCAACACTAGCTCTTATGCCTGTGGAGGCTGCATGCCTCTCCCATCTGTCTTCTCTCTTTAAACCAGCATGCAGGATTCTGAATCTTGTATTTTAATATGCTTAGCCCACAGAGAAGTGCCCACTTCAAGGATAACACTCTCTTGGGTTGTCTTAGTTTCTATCAGAGCATGTGATTTGGCCCTTAAGATAAAAGAGATCTTCTGCCTAGGAGAGCAGCTTATCAATAATAATTCTAAGAGATTGACATCCTTCCTCAGGATTTTTCTGAGAGCCCCAAATGTCTTATGAGATTGGTGGAAACAAACTGAGAGCTCTCACTTCTAGAAGCAATGCCAATTGAGACAGTGCTAGAATCTGGCAGATTGTAGCAGAAAGTTTTCCACGCCCTTCAGGGACTGCAAACAGAGTTACTTCTTTGAAACCAAGGAATTAGAGCAGAAAGTTTTATTAGTTCCTATTACAAATTTTGCCCCTTCGTTGATAATTGTAGCATTTGTAAAAACATTATTTCTGCCATGGCTGCTCCTGACATCCTTTAAAATCCCTCCACTCCATCTCCCATAAAGTCAACTCATTATCCGTACAGTAGCTTTCTTGCTATTTTGCTCTAAATCTTCAACTGCCTCTGAAACATTATTCTCAAATCTGGCTAAGTTAGCCATCAACATTAGAACAGTTGTGCTTTCTGGAAGGGAAGCCATACATCCTGATGGTAAAAGAGGTAGAGTAACAGAAACTTGGAAAAAAAAAATGGTCTAATGGGCTATAGGTATTCTGGTTTAAGGAAAACTTAAACAAAAAAAAAACAAACTATTATGATTTTCTGAGTTATAAGAGGAAAGGCACAAGGGTTGGCTACTGTGATCAAGAAGTGTTGGTATGGGTAGGCGACACAACCATGTCCTCACCCATGTGGGAGAGTAAAGAAGGAAATGTAAGCTCACCACCATTTCTCTGTCATCTGTCTGGAGGCTTTCATCACAGGGTATGCCTTGGGACTCCAAAGATCATAATATTCTAGCGTTAATTCCAATAAATGATGAGAGAAAATCAAATTTCAAAGTTCCAAATTTGTTTTCAAAATGAGATTTAAATCAGGTTTATGGCGATCATGAAATAAAGGTTAGGACTCATCACATTTAGTATTTGGTTCTCATTATTGGTTGTATCATAGGATTTATAAAGGCAGCTATGAAGAAGCTTCGTAGCAAAGAACAACTTAATTGTGCAGTCTGATCATTTGTCCTTTCATCCTTTGTAAGCCTCTTAAGTCTGCAAAGAAATCTTGGTGCAGTTTGTAAGGGTCTTTGGTGGTGATCTCCAATATAACCTGCAATTCTGTTTGCTGGTGATTTCCAATATAACCCACACTTCTGAGGCTTTCTTATCCAAGGGATGTGCCACATCATTATTTTTTCGCTTGTAATGTTGATAACTTCAAATCCTTGTAATTGTTGACTAATCATTCGAAGCTCCTCCATAAGGTTTCACAATTTGCAATTTTCAGGAGTATCGCTTACAGGTTGAATGTAATTTTCCAAGATCAAAGGAGTCAGTTTATAATCCAAACAGAGGCCAGGTTTTCTTTGGTGTTACTGAAGATTTAATGAGAGTGGTCTTACTAACACATTTAGGCCCTGTTATAGGTACACCGTATAAGGTACCAAAATAAGAAAAAAAAAAAGTAGCCTAAAGGCGTACCGCATGTTTGTATACCCGCATGTTGGTAACTCAATTGGACCCATAAGAAAAAGCACAAGTCATGATTGCAATTTCCAACATGCTTTAGTTTTTCCATGCACTGAGTTATCTTTGGTGGTGCCATATGTGTTTATTTTACCCATTTGTCCTTCCGTATTGTAATATTGATAGGTCATTTTGGTTTTTCTTTTGCATTTACATGTTTTTTCAACGATTGTGTTTTTAGCAGAGCACTATTCATGGTTCTGGAATATGGTCCCTTGGACAAACTCAGATTTGATTGGATTGACGTTTGCAGGATCCTCAATGAAGATCATAATCAAAGTCATAAACAACAGAAACTCTTGCTACTGCCTCTACATAGATCCAACCGGCAGGCACAAATTAAAGATTTATATATTTATAAAGAACAAATTGACACAGAATAAGAGAAACATATTTTTACAAATTGCTCATTGTATTGCATGATAGTGAGCTCTTTGAGGTTGCAGTCCCTGAAATAATCTGCAAAAGACACAGACTTCCTGACTCCTATTTAACTTAGCAATTTATATTCTTTGGAATGTTTATAAGATTGGATAAAAGTAATTTTATATTATTGAAGCAAACAATTGGATTGTTGATGGGCATTTTGATATAATATCGTAGTTGTTCTAGGCAAGATGTGTGAATGTTTTCGAACAAGTATAGATGATGGATGCAAAAATCCATCAATGTCAGGCCTGCAACAATAATCTCCATAGACAACCTGATACTAGGGCAGTTCTTACACTTGGCCCATTGTTGTGTCAATTTGTTCAGTTGATCATTTGTGAAGGAGAGGTTTCTGAAACTTCCTCTTGAGCAGCCTCTTCTTGTTTGAATCATTGAGGTCTCCAACACTTCGACACAATATTATTTGTTATGGAAGAAGTCGACCATTCCACCTTTCTACACAATTGTTATTTGCCATATAACTAATTGATGCATTCTTCTCTTAAAAAAAACTTTTATATAATAGATAATTACAGCCATGTGTATGCTCTTGTCACACTATATGTTGACAGTATTTGGCAGAGGTTAATTATTGTAATTGAGCAATATTACTAGTGTGAGGGTGTCCACCATCGTCATGATGGTCGAGCAGGATTCCTTTCTGCGGGCCCTTCCACGCTGTTTTCCACTGCCGTAATTGACTTTTGGGGTTGCAAAGTGACAAAAGACTTCCGTAGAGATTCCATCAGCGTTTCTTCCACGCGGTTTCCTAGGCCATTCACATTCATGCATTTTCACGCATTCCGCACTGGATAGAATCCCCCTCTACCACGTTTGCCGCACTGCCTCCAATTTGCACCCTGCTTTCCTTGGTTTTTTCTCCATTGATTAGTTGTCTTCAGTTAAATCCAATTTCATGGCATCTACTTCTAGGCTACCAGAGAATGAGCTTACAAATGCTTTTGAAGAAGTTGCACCATCTGCATCTACTTCTGGTAGATCCACTATGCTTGTGAAAAAGCTGCCATACGATGTATTTATTAATCATCGTGGCCCTGATGTCAAGCAAACACTTGCGGCCACTCTCTATAATACCTTCACTGGCATGGGATTGAGGGTTTTTCTTGATTCTGAAGAGCTTGAATTGGGGGATTTCTTGCCTAAAGAAATAGAAGATGCAATGCGCGGTGCTTCACTCCATATAGCTGTATTTTCCCAAAATTATGCCCAATCCCCATGGTGTTTGGCAGAGCTTTCATTTATGCTCAAAACGGGCAACCAAATTGTTCCTGTTTTCTACCATGTTGAGCCTGCTGATGTCCGCTATGCTGAAAAAGGAGTCTATGCCGATGCATTTTCCCGGCACAAAAAGAAGGGTAGATACAGCTCGGAAAAGCTTCAAGAGTGGAAGAACGCGCTCAACATTGTTTCCTACAATGTCGGCCACATCGTTAATAACAAAGAGTAAGTACTAAATAATTTGTGCCCAATACTTTTCTTATCAATCATCTTATGCATTTGGTGAATTTTTTTTATTCCTTGTTTTTCGATACACATCATGTTAAGCAGTGTTTGTTCTGTTTCGTTTTGCTGTTGTTTTATGTATTTAGTGACGAGGGGAGGCTGCTCAAGAGTATTGCTAATTCTGTTTTGAAAGTAATTAAAAATGTGCCTTTCGTGGTTGCCAAAAATCCAATTGGTCTAGATGAAATTGTCGTAGACTTTGAGAGGACAACACTTAAATCTACAGAAAGCCATCACACTGTGCAATTTGTGGGAATTTGGGGCATGGGTGGCTCTGGAAAAACCACTCTTGCTAAACAGTTATATAATAATAAATATAGAACTATGGAAAGGTCTAGTTTTTTAGTAGATGTCAGAGATGCTGATTCCAATAGTTTATTGCATAAGAAACAGAAAAAACTTTTGAAGGACCTTGGTCTCCATGATGTATCGGTTGACAATGTAGAAGAAGGGAAGGGGATTCTTGCCAACCGTTTAAAATCTGTTCGGGTGCTCATAGTTATTGATGATGTGGATACTGTAGACCAATTGGATGCACTTGTGCCTAAGAAGAATAGTCTTGGATGGGGTAGCTTGATTGTAGTCACTACACGGGAACGTGAAGTCCTTCGATGTTGGGGCATCTCATCCATTTATAAAATGAAAGCATTAGATACACATCATGCCAAGCAGCTCTTTTGTTGGCATGCATTCATGCAGCCTGATCCACTCCAAGAGTTTGAAGATTTGGTTAAAAAGTTCCTAAAAGTTTGCAATGGATTACCCTTATCTCTAAAGGTTTTTGGAGCACAACTATATAATATCTCCAACAAAGATTATTGGGAAGCTCAATTAAATAAGCTATCTAGAATACTACACAAAGATATCAAGGAGAGCCTAAAAGTAAGTTATGTTGCTCTAGATGATGAAGAGAAACATATATTCTTAGATAGTGCTTGTTTCTTTATTGGAGAGAAGAAAACTTCTGCAATTGCAGCTTGGGATGGATTAGGGTGGAATGGTATGCACAGTTGGGAAGGGCTTTTGAAAAAGTGTCTAGTTGAACTCGATGATCATGACTGCATAAGAATGCATGATCACTTGAGAGATTTGGGAAGAGAAATTGCAAGTCAACAGTCACCTTATCGTCTCTGGTCTCCCGAGCAGATTATTAATGCTGACAATGAAGCACAGGTAAGATTAATACTTTCTTTGATTGTGTCTTTAAACAATGGCGTGGCAACCTTATTTGTCTACTTGTAGTTGTTCGATTCTTGTCTCTATGAACTTCAATTTTTCCATTGTTTTTTGATTTCATCAATTTTTCTTTTAAAAAGAGGATTGGCATTCGAGGCATAATGGCCACAAGAGCTGGATCCACAAGCGAGGTTGAGTTTCCTCGATGTTCCCAAGGAGGAGAGCTTATAGTTAACACAAGCAGAGGAGATTGTAGCCTCACACCCAATTCGCTTGGTTTAAAGTTTTTTCAGGTCAGAGGAAATTTCTATATTCAAATAATTGGTGATAAATCAAGAGAGCTGGTATGGCTTCGCTGGTTTGACCATGGGCAGAGAAATCTTTGGTCATTGAGTTCATTGAAAAATTTAAGGGTTTTAGAACTCAACGAAGAGGATAATGAAAATCACTTAGAAGAACTATGGGAGACTGACAGCGATGTAAGTATCTTCTTTTAATAAGCTCTTTTATATTTTTGCTTAAATATTTTTCTTTTAATGAGCTCTTTTATATTTTTACTTAAATATTTTTTATTATTATTCATTTGCAGTCAATCTCATTGAGATTTTGTTGCAGGGTCCTGTGCAGTTAAGAGAGCTGGTTATTTCTGGGTGCTCAAAATTCCAAGGATTTCCAAAGTCTATAGGATGTCTCAGGGATTTGAAAATTATGGCCTTAAACGGGTCTACGAACAACAAGATCAGAAGCCTGCCAGAAAGCTTTTGCTTTCTCCAATCGCTTGAGCAACTGAGGTTACATGGGTGTGCAGAGCTATCATCACTGCCGAGCAGTTTTGGCGATTTGAGAAACCTGAGGCATCTAGATTTGTTCCAATGCACAGAATTGAGGAGTTTGCCAGACTCTTTTAAGAAGCTAACACTCCTGCAACACCTCTGCTTAGGGGGATGTTCTAAACTCGCCTTAGAGTTGGACATTCTTGAAAACATGACAAAGGTTGAGTATCTGAATCTTCGTTGGTGCAAGCAATTGGAAGAGTTGCCTCGTCACATCACAAATCAGGCCTCCTTGAGAGAGCTCGATTTACAGCATACCAGCATAAGGGAGATACCACTGGACATCAGTCGACTGAGCAAGTTGCGAGAGTTTTCTATTGGGAGTGGGTCGTTAACAAGCCTGCCTACATCTCTTGGAGATTTGTCCTCCTTGACGACTCTAAAAATTTATAAATGTTCCAAGCTGGAATCTTTGCCCACCTCTCTTGGAGATTTGTCCTCCTTGACTACTCTTGAAATTTTTGGATGTCCTAATCTGGAATCATTGCCCACCTCTCTTGGAGATTTGTCCTCCTTGGCTACTCTTGAAATTAATAGATGTCCTAATCTGGAATCTTTGTCCACCTCTCTTGGAGATTTGTCCTCCCTGACTACTCTTGAAATTCATCAATGTCTCAAGCTAGACTTGGATCTCGGGGCAGGGTTGCTTCCTTCTTCTTCGTTGTGCAACCTTAAGCATATAACTCTAGATAAAACTCAAGTGTCCAAGATTTCCATCTCTGCAGACTGTTGTCCGAGCCTTGCCACTCTCCGACTTCGAGATAATGAGCATCTAACAGAGATAGAAGTCCCCCAAGTTGGTCTGGTAAACATTCAAACTCTGATTATATCTGGGTCCCCCAAGTTGGATGCGCTTCCCAATTTCGCACAATTAGCTTCTCTCCAGTTCTTTAGACTGGATCGCTGCTACGGAGTTGAGAAAATACAAGGTTTGGAACATTGCACATCACTGGAGACGCTGATAGCATACACGAGGTGGGAGGAGGCGGGCACAGAAAGTTTAGAGCGCATGGAAAGATTGAAGGTGCTGCAACTCAATGCAATCAGCAGATCAGCTGCTGAAGGCTGCATTCCAAGCATGCAGGTAATAATAGTTTATAGGAATACAGAATCCTCATTATTTTCAATTGATTGTGTATAGGCTGAATGTTGATGTGCAAAGGATTTGCAGAAATGGCTAGAAGAAATAACAGTCTGCACGCGGGCAGTCCCTGAGAGTGGCTCACTTATAGACTCCTTCGTCTTGACCAATCTTTCCGTCATTGACTCCATCTCTAACCAGAATATTAGTAACTCCAGAGCATCTCTAAAATCGTCCTCCAATGGCCATTGCATCCTGCTATATTTTGTTGTAAATTGTAATTCTCCACAAACTCATTTGGAGATAGGGGGTCATAATGGAGAATACATCCGGTGCACGGTGGAGGAGGGTAAATGGGTATTGTTTCGTGTCTTCACACAACGTTCCAAGTGGCTCACCTCAAAAGAGTTTGAAATCAGAAGAGGAGAGGAAGGTGAAGTAGAAGTGGAGAGAGGAATGGTTGTGGTGGGAGAAGAGGAGAGAGTTGCAGAGGCTTTCCGTAGCTTATGGGCGCTTCTGTCAAATTAATATTGTTTAATAATGCTTCAAATGTCATCATACGTTAAATATATCAATGTTTATTGTCTTAACTAGCAATTTTAGCAGCTGGAATATTGCTTTCTATTCTTGCCGTTTGGTATTCTTTAAATGCGGGGCATCCATTAATGATTTTATTTATAGGCCTTTTTAATTGCAAAGATGGTGCTTTATTTTTTATATTTTCTAATTATATAAAAACTATTTCTGAAAGAGTTTTGTACCTCTGTCTGTTTGTTGTTGTGTATGATTTATGGAATAGGTGTAGACAACTTTTTTTTTTTTGGAGTAAATAAGATCACTTAATAATTATGAAATGCTTGCTCTTTTAAATTATATTTTGTAAATAATTGTACTAATTTTTATATCTAATATTTTATAATAAATATCATTTTATATAAATATGGTTTATGGAATTAAAAAAAAATTAAGTTCATTTTTATTATTTATTTAAATTTTATAAAATATAAGCAAAACTTTTATAAATAAAAATAATAAAAATATGAAATATTTTATATCAAATTAAAATGGAGTATGTTTAATTGATGTATTATAAATTTTTATAATTTTAAGAAAAATAATTAATTTCTTATATTGTGAAAAGAATATAAATTGAGTTAATATTAATTTGGTGTTATATTGATAAAATTGTCTATACAACTTGAGTTGGCCTGTTGGTGAAAAACTTGCCCTCTTGAAAGGGAGGTCACAAGTTCAAACCCTGCACGAGGTAGGGTATATATGCCTCATATTTGAAGCATAGTTAGGTGCCTCCTGCATAATGGGAGTATGAGGTAGGGAGTATGAGGTAGTCTCATATGTTATAAACCACCAGCAGACCCAAAAACAGGCTGCTTGACATCCAAGACTACAAAAGGATCCATTTCCATTTGGTGGTTGCTTTGTTCCTTTTTTAATTATGCACATGAAGTTTCATATATAAAAAAATTAACATCTTGGTTCTTAAACCTTGCACACATTTTTTTATTGATCTATTTTGTTTGTGCTCTAAAATACTAGGTCCATTTTTTTGTTGACCTATTTTGTTTGTGCTCTAAAATACTAGGTCCAACACTTTCTAAACATGCCATTCATTGACATACATATCCAATAGAATAGATATCACTTCTAAAGGAGGCATCAAGAACTGCACATAAGGTTTGAAAGAACTATAACTAAATTCATCGATAAGAATATGTACATGTAAATCAACAACTTAAAGATTATGTGCAACCATAATAATGGTAGAATAAACGCGTACTTGAAACTTATATAACATTGAAGCTTCTATATGATATGTCACATCAATGATTATATCACATAAGCCACAATTACCTATGATGGGCAAAGGGGTAACTAAAACTATTGGTCTACTACCACTTGCCTAATATCCCTGACCACTCTAAGATAATACATGTATATGTTTATAATACCGAGGAAGCATGCTTATATAGATGCAAGACCCTTCTATTTTTGCAATCATTACTTTTCTATTTTCTTATCAAATCTTTTAAAAATATCTCTAAAGCACATTATCTTGTGCAAGCAACTAATGTACATGTTTTTCCTAAATATAGACCTTACATTATTTTATGCCCAAGAAAACTTTTTGCATATATATGCATTTCCTAACTTTAGGACTTATTATTTGATTAGTAAATTTTATTTTAAACTCCTCTAATAATAGATGTTTTTTGTCGTTGTTCCCTAATCTATATTATGTATACCTTCCTTAAAATACCTGAAGAAGAAATTATGAATGCTAAAGTCTACAATACTTGTCAACACATTTGACTAAACCCTCGTGAGTCTAGCTTACATTCCTCTTGCATAACTTACACAAGTCTTGCATAGACTTCCTCTCGTGTAAGTTATGCTATAGCCTCTATTTCAATCTATACAAACTAATAGTTTGCTAACATATTTTATAGATGAATGTAACTGAAGCCATTTTAATATTTTATCAAACTTATGCAATGTAGCGTCCACACTCTTGCACTTCTGCATCCACTAAACCTCGTTATCTGCATCCACTAAAACAAGAGAGAGAGGAGCTCTTTCCGATGTCCCAATGGGGGACACCACACGAGAAGAGAAATGCTTGGTCAAGGAAGTCGACCGTTGAGACGCTACAATGTAAACAAGAGGAGGTACATTAGTGTCACGCACAAACCCAATGGTGTGAACTGGAGGAGGAGCAACAACAATAGATGACATAGGCAGATCAAAAACTACCTTATCATTAGTAGTAAGAGGCACAGAAGTCTCTAAATCAGAACCATCCTCAACCACATCCACAATAAGATGTTCTTGAACAGCATTCTTCCACTAGGAGGAAGATCGCAGGACCTTAGAGCGAGGACAGTCTAAAGCTAGATGCCCTGAAACAAAACATTGCCTACACCGAAAGCGAATAACTTCATTATCTGGACAATCTGACTCCATGAATGATCAACAACTTGCAAAACAATCTCCGCTGGGAGAGGCTTAGACAAATCCAACTCCACAAGAATACAAGCATACATGGTATGAGAGAACAAAGTGGTGGCTTGATTGAAGGATTCAATAAGGGAGTTAAAAGAGGAAACCTAGGGCTTGAGGAGGAGGGCATGTTGGTCCCAAAACCAAGAGTGGGCATAAAAAATAGAGTTCTGATCATCAACTAAATCAAAAGCAACCACAAAGAAACCCTTTTCTCAAGGGCAAATTTCAATTTTCCCAAACGTAATAGGATGCCAATGCTCAGAGATCCAACGCTTTAAGTCACTAAGCCAAGGCCACAATCTATCAAATCTACAGATCAAACCTTTCTAAGAGAAATACTCTACATTTTTTAAGACATCATCCCCCAAAACTACCACAGGGGGGAAATAGAGCAAGCTAAATCACAGACCTCCCAGTCTTATGAGCAGCAAGAACGCTTACATCACACCTCAGATAAGGAGAAATACCTGTGCGAGTAATATACCCATAAGAGCCATTATAAGCAGTAGGGGACGCAAGGGAAAGAGGAGGTAAGCCTCCACCAAGATCACCAACAATACTTGAAACTGCAACGTCCTCTGCACCAAAGGCATATTAGCCACTATCTCAGCTATCGCAAACCCTAGATGAGTAGAACCACCGTTCGGAAGGACACCAACATCCACTCGCGAGGGTGAAGCAACACCTGATAGCGTCAAATCCACCAGAAGGTTGCAATCACCAGAGCAGGAAACCCCATGATTGTGACCACCGAGTAGGTAACCATCCTTTGAAATATGAGGAGCGAGCGAGAGGGAACAGGAAGCGTTGAATTTAAGTCGACTTAATATTATTGTTCCATAGAACTAGCATGTTGACCTAATGTAATAAGGTATAAAAATGGGTACTTACATATTATCCCTTTGAAATAGATGAGTCACATGACTGGGAAATCATCTTCTTCTAAAACATTGGTGAGGGTAGGTCATAGATCCACACTTACCTATACTTACCTTTTGATGGTGCATAGGTGTTGTCCCACTATCAACTTGCAAAACAAAAGGGGATGATACCATGGAAACATTTATGAAATCATGTTGGCACTATAATCCAAAATCACTAGAGGGAGGGAGAGAGACTCACTATGTCTATGAGGCTTATAGATACCTTAGATGTACCATGCACACAACCTTCCAACTTCATCTCCTACAAAATAACAAAAGATAAACTCAAGTGTATTAACATGGCAATATTGACAAATTAATTGGTGAAATAAAATATAAGAGGAATTACCATTTGTGTGGAGTCTAAGAAATACCTATCCTGGCATCAATCATCGAGTACTAACAAAAGGGGTTAGTCCAACAAAACATACCATAAAAGGTAAAAGGAAACCAAACCATGAGTTGAATTCATTGTAAATAACCAAGAGTGTTTCAAGGAAGCAAGGCAAGTGTAAAACAAGACCAAGGACTTAGAGGTCACATGAAGAACAAAAGATACATATAACAAATAGAAAGAAGAAATAATTACAATAGGTGTAAAGTGCAACAAACTAAATGCAAAATGAATATGATAGATAAATAGAGAAAGGAAAAATGCAAAAATTAAAGGTGAAAGTTCAAAGTTGTGTCACCTTTTAGCCAATTTTTTAGCATGCCAAAATGATCATTTTCAACTAAAGGCTAGTTTAGGCTAAAAATACATTCTAACTAAAATAGATCTGGACCACAACTTTTTTAGTTGGAAGTGTTACATAGATACATATGTAGCATCATTTTGGTGTCAATTTACCAAAAAAAATAAATTATTTGAATAGATTAATATTCCTACCACTTCTACTCTTCTAAATAACATATTTTAAAATTCCAAAAATACCCTTTTGTAGATCTAAAAGTGTAGTTCCTACCACTTCCTCTTGAAGAAGCTTCCTAATCACCAAGGGAAATTAATGCATGGGAATGGTTTAAAATTTTCTAGAATCTTTGAGTAATTACCTATCCACATTTGAGTACCATTTATAGCTAGCACAAAGTAGAAAAAACAAGATACAAGAGTTTTCAGGTTCTTTCAACCAAAACCCTAACAAAGCCCATAAACTAAAAACCAAAGGTAGTTAGGAACAAATTTTTTTTTTAGAGCTACAAGACCTCCACTTCCTTAAGGATGGGCACAAGATCTCCACTAATATGTATGGGCATGAGGTGGTCAAAGCTACTGAGAAGCTTCCTTTTGACAAACATAGGTAGCAAAGGAATTGATGCATGTTCTTCTCCTTTTTCAATTCCTCCACCCATCATATAAGCCAAGGCCTTGTGAATATCTTTGCTTGACCATCCTCTTCATTGAGCTCAAGCACCATTAGGTTAACACCTAGGTTACAAAGCAACCACTTCACCACGAGACACATGTAGCATAGGGTAGCTAAGAAGAAACTTTTGTATCCCAAAATAGGTGAATCAAAGCTACCTTCCATGCATATGTTTGCATTGAAGAGTAAAAGTCCACTCTCCATACTTCCATGCTTCCCTCTATAAAAATGAACTTAGGCCAACAATTTTTTTCAAGCAATCCTTTGATCAATTCTAGCCATAATTCAGTGTCATGGCCATGGTTGGCATCCTCCTACAAAAGCTAAAACATCTCACTAACAAAGGAAACACCAAAACTAGTGAAAATGATATCATAACCAGCGCACTTCACTATTGACTAGACACAAACTTGTTACACAAGAAACTAAATTACTACTATTGTGATTTGATTTTAACATTGTTCTTGGTCTTTTTAGCTCTGTCCCTATAGCTGTTTATATAGTTGTTTTTATGTAATTATTATTTTTTATGCTTAATCCAATGTAAAAAAACATTGTTCTTGGTATTGAAACAAGTGATAAGGATTGTTTTGATGATCATTTTGTACCTATGCTAGGAGGGAGATGGTTGAGTGATGCAGAGCCAATCACCTTAGCCTGCATTACCCTTTGTCTATCTCTCTTTACTTGCCTGTCGGCAAGATTATGTACCATCGATGTAGCTCAAAACCTCACAAATGATTGGCAAAAGCATATGCCATCGACCAAGCAAACGTCTTTCATGTCAAAGTCCTTCCTCTTACCGATGTGTCTCTAACACCTTATCAATATGACTTCTTCCGTCGGCCACCCTGCCTTTTATCTTCCTGACGCGTCGATCAAACCCTTTGAACCTACTATTGTTGAACTACTGAATCGTCTAAACTGTTGAACCATTTAGATTGGTTGAACTTGCTGAACCCAGCGAGCCTATTGAACCAAATGAATCGATGAACCCGTGAACCCGTTGAACCAAATGAACGGTTCAACCATCAATCAGACACACTACTATCGGCATACTTAAAAGATTTTTTGTCGACGCATTTGATTACTCCGATGAACCTTCTCTCTTTTGATTTCGTTGAACCTTTCGCTGTAACATATAGTTATCAGCCCGACTTTCATCTAGACCCCCAACATCACATCTCATGCCAATAGGCTTAACAATACACTTCGTCTTCGATAAGACTTTATGTTGTCGACTCGACCCAACTTAGCATGCCCGATGGCTCTTGTCACCCCGATGTTTTCTACTTTGCACATACAATCTTCGACATAAAATTGCAGGATACACACGAAATGAAACTGACATATGTTAGCAATATACACAGATGTATATCCAATGAACTTGCATGAATCTTACGCTGATCTAAACCTCTACAAATCCTGCAACTACACAGATCTATTACTTCGCCAACCTAGCACATGACGATGCTAGGGTTCCTCAGCAACATTGTACGTGATCCTACAAACATAAAAGCCAAACGAACAAAACAGAAAACACAAATTGAAAGCACTGTATAGCCATTCCACTGATTTCAAAGAAATCTAACCGGTGGAATGGATTAACGATCCATCTCGATCCCAAAATAGCAAATTGATTTATACAGAGGAAACTAAGGAGTCGAAAGACAGAAAGATGAACAATACAGAATTTTATTTATGCCTTTCAAAATGCATATACAGATGCTCTGTTCTCACAATTACACAACTCAACTTCACAACCGATTACTCTACTATCTATCATGATCACAATCGATCTGATCTGGGGTATATATCTACTCGCCTTAAGTAGTACTAACCTGACTCCAAGCGGCTGGGAGACAACCTCCAAGTGGCTGGGAGACAACCTCCAAGTGGCTGGGAGATCTAACAACCTCCAACTACTTATTTTAGCATTATTGCTATTTTTAGCATTATGCGATTACAAATGTCACTTGGGACTCACAATTGAACCTAGATACAACCCAAATTGACATGCATTGGTCAAACAGACCTTATTACATTGAATGGTCTTATAGGACCTTATTGGAAACATCAAATAGTTGAATGCCTCATGGAGGCCACCTTGTGTTAGGTGCCCCTACACCATTGAGTCTTGACTAACACTATGTCAGAGCTCACCTTACTCTACAAGGGAATGCCTATCGACATTGTAAAATATATTCGCTTTCTCTCTAAATATAGGCATATTAAGACTTTAACTAAGAGATGAGCACTTAAATAGATGTGGAGATATTTAGTACCATGCTAACTTGAGATATTTTAGTTAACAACTAGACATGGATGTGAAGTAAGAAATATTTAAAAATGACAATGACATAAATACATTTGAAATGGATATGTGCATATGTCATAAGAGGATATTTTTTATTTGATAAGGAAATATGTATAGTTCTAGAGATTTGGTAGCTAGGAAGTGAAAACCTACAAGACTTTTGGAGATATTAGTGATGGAAAAAAGTTGCCTTTCTTATTTGCTTCTCCTTAAAAGAACATTTGACCAAGGCCTTGGTGGAGGGTCCCTAGTTCTTGGATAAGTCTAACATTACTTTTAGAAAGTGGTCACTTAGTGTCAACTCAGACAAGGATAATTTTAGGGATATACCATTATGTGTCTAACTATTGGGTTTTCCCTTGGAATACTTGGAGGAGGAGGAGGTAACTAGGATTGGAAAATCTATCTATCATCTTATTGCTATCAACCCAGTAATGAAATCAATAATAGTTTTTGCTAGATTTTGTGTGCTACAGTTAGTGGATAAGGACCTCCCCTCCTTTTTCAAGCTATCTTCTAGATTTGGAGAGTTGAACCAAGTATTTAAGTATGAAAACAAGCTAGTGCAGTGCCATATCTACAACAAAAGGGTCATATTCCATAAAGGCATTTAGATGTGCAAATAAAGATAAACAAGGAAAGAAAAAAGGAGATGCAAGCTCCAAATCACCTATCAAGAGTTTTAGAAAGGGGGAGTTATTATCCCTTAATGACTCTTTGATAGTGACCTCAAAGCTCCCTCATTTCCTAAGAGGAGATTGTTACTATCTCTTCCCCTTTCACTCACAATGTTATTTTGGGGCCTATTTTGGATGAGGATAAATCCATAGTCATAGTCCAAGGGGAGGCAAAATGCAATAGGATAAATGTGGTGAATTAAATATTTATGGCTTCTAGGAAAGATGTCCTTGAGGAAGAAAGAAAGGGTAATGCAAAAGGGAGTAAAGCCTCAAATTCCAAGAAAGCCTTAAAATTGGAGGAGGATGGTTTAGGTGGGCCTCTTAGGTCTATTTCTTTGATTCTGTAACATTGGAAAATGTCCCCTTGGGGGCTTTTCCCTCATAAGGTTTAGCTCCCAGGTCTTTAGTGTGCATTTAGGACATCTTGCATCATATTTTAAGACCCCGATGAAATGAACCCTAGGTTTTAAGACAAATGGGACCTAGGGGGTACCTTGAACCTAACCCTGACAAAAATAGGGGGGAGGACTTGGGCACCCACACCCTAGTCTTGCCCCATTTTGGGTCAGTCCCAAATTTTAAATGTCATCTTGTGACCGTTAATTAGGTCCTATGCTGACATGGTAAGTTGCATTACGAAATGCTTGGCAAGAATATTTGTAGTTGCATATAAAAGCATGTTTAGGCATTCATTTGTAAACTAGATGACTACTAGATGATTATTGTGATCTTTTGGCATCCTAAAGATGATTCAAGGCTTTCATTGTGTTGCAAGAGCATAGTTGAGTTGTCTATGTGTTTGTATTTGTAGATTTGAGCAATCATCTTCTCATGGCATGAAGAGCTTCTTCCTTCCATGAGATCTTCACTATAAGGTGACATCTATTGTATTTTTGAGCATTTATCATTTGGTTTTTCCCTCTACCTCCCAAGGGCACACACTCTTTATCTAACAACGGTGTTCAGAAGACTTGAATGTCTCTCTGGGGATTGACTAAGGCAAGCCTCTAAACACCACAACCCCCTCCCAAAGTTTTCATGATTGCAGGTTACATGTCGAAGATATAGAAAAAGTGAAGTTGCAGGAGGGTAGCACAAAGTGTCAGATTTGCAAATCAAAGATGAAAATAACACCTTGGACCTAGGCGCCCGCTCTTTAGTCATCTGATTTATGTGGCAGGCAAATCTCTGATATAGCAGGAACAAGTTACAGATCAATTTTGCAGATCCCAACAAAAACTTGGGCATTAGACTTGGGTGCCCTCTCCGTAGTTCCCAACTTTTCTGCCTCTAAACTCTGAAAACAGGTGCACTTTCATTTGTCATTTTACATCTCTCTGTAGCAACATTCTGAATAATTTGTCTGTTTACTGTCGTATTTGCATAATTAGGGTTTTGAGGTATAACTGAGCATAATTGAACATAATTAACAATCAAATCATAAAAATCCAATCTTGCCTACATCTCATAGTGACCAAGGGTCTGATAGTGCATTGCCACTTGACCCAAAGTCCTTGAATGCAAGTGGTGAAAGGAGGATAGACATTAAACACCCACAAATCAAACCAACATCTATCCTTTAATTTTTACCCCTTTACAGATTCCAAGTCAAATATTTAGTCTAAGACAAATCCAAAATGCAAAGAAATTGGGTGATGTGGGAGAAATCCTAGAGAAGGAAAAGGGCAAACCAAGCTCCATGGGGATATGAAACAAGGAAACTAATTTAGATGTGGCTAATATGGATACATGGTTTAGGAAATTATTGTAATTTTCCTATTTCTCTCTTGCATATTTGTTTAGTGCATGTGTTTTTGGTTTAAGAGTGAATTTGGTGATAAGGAAGTGATGCTAGAATTCCTATAGAATTAGATTGTGATAGGATCCTATGAATTTGTTTTGGATTAATATGAACAACAATTGCAATAAAATTCTATGTTAATCCCTAAAATAGAAGAGAAAAAAAAATGGATAAAAATGCCAATCTTGGGGATTTTGTATAAAATCTCCTTTGTATTTATAATTTTAACATTTCCCTTATCTTTGAGATGCAATAAATGGTTAATACCACTTGGTGAACACTTCTTGCATCATCCATTGAAACTTAAACGAACTATTTTTATAATGAGTTTCCATGGATATGAATGATGGCACACCATCCATATGTCATAATGATGTATCTATTAAGGACCTACAGTGAAAGGACTCATGCTAAATCAAAATCACCTGAAGTGGCTTAAATTTATAGTTAAACATATTGTACAAAAGGTATATATGCACTCCAACTACTACAAAATGAATCTACCACTTTACATTCAAATATATGAGTTCCCTTGGCAACAGATGCACTTAAAAATTGAAATGGTATAGCTTCATGTCAACCTTTTTCATTTAGAAAATTCTCATTTGTGATAACAAAGGTGACTATTAGGTGGGAAAGATGACAAAAAAGATAGTAGAAAGAATTATCCATTATGTTGTTCAATAAATTGAAGCATCATATTAAACCCTCAAGAAAAGCCCTAGTATTTGCAAATTAGAAGAGATGGATAAGAAAGAATGGGTGAAAGCAAGAAGATGAGTATACATTTCATGGAAGTCTTTTGCGGGTGAAAAATGCCGCTTGGAATGGGTGCCCAAGCCAAAACAGGTGCTCGTTATGAAACGAGTACCCGTTTATGATTGGGCACCCAAAGAAAAAATGGGCACCCGTTATGAAACGGGTACCCATTTTTGAAAAGTATAATTTTTTTTAATAAATAGGCATATAGCTTCATTTTAACAGCTATAGGCCACAAGACATTAGGGAAAGTGACACCAAAAAATGGGTACCTGCATTTGCTGACCCAACTTTTAACCTCCACAGCATCCCTGCCTCCTCAAATTGATTCACTAGTGCCCCAGGTTGGTTTCCCATCCATTTCTATTGATTTTCATTGTTTTTGCTTGGAATTTTGTTTTTTTTGCAATGTTTAGCTATATATATTCAACCTAAAATCAAAAACAAGTAAACCCTAATGCATAAACTATAAACCTTTAATTCAGAAACGATAAACCTTATTTCATAAAGACTAAATTGTAAAACCGTTATTCATAAACTAGGGTTTCAAAAATAGTAAAACATAAAACCCTAATTCATAAACTAGGGTTTCAAAAATAGTAAAACATAAAACCCTAATTCATAAACTAGGGTTTCAAAAATAGTAAAATGTAAAACCCTAATTCATATTTACACTAAACTGTAATTCATAAACTAGGATTTCATAAACAGTAAAACGTAAAACTATAATTCATAAACACTAGAAACCCTAATTCATAAACTAGGGTTTCATAAACTAACTGACCTATTCTTTAAAACCTAAATGACTTATTAAACCTAAACCTAAAACCTAGAAACTTCACTTTATTACGTTTAAATCTTTAATTTAAACATATGGACATATATATTATGTTTAAATCTTTAATTTAAATGTTCAATATTCATATACCTGGTTTGATAGAACTTAGGGTTTTCAATAGTGGAAGGTTTCTAAGGAGGTGGCTTGGTTGTCCCCCTCATCTTCTTCCTTAAAGGAATTTCTTCTTCCTCCACATCTCCTTATGCTCCTATAGTTTTCCTCTTATATGTTTTCTTGGCCTTTTGACTAGGAATAAATTTCTTCCCTTTAGAGGCCTTCTACTTAAAATTTATCAAGACTTCGTGGAATGAAAGGAACTCTAAATTTAATCATCTATTAAGACTTTGTTGGTGGGCTGATACCATGTATGATTGGTTATTTAGTCATTAAATATTTAGTAGTTATATAGTACAATTCACTAACAAGCTTAAAGTCATAACTACTCTACTAAACTTTTAAAAATATTGGGCATTAAATGCACATATATTATCTCACCTATTAGGTATTTTCCTCTATAGCTAGACCTTGAACTAGTTATACATTCTTATAATGTTCTTCCCCTATATCTCACCTACTAGGTCTTTTCCCCTTATTCTTTAGTCTTCTAGGCTTTTAATGTTCCTGATGATCATCTCATAATCCTAAATTAACCATTTGTAAAACTCTTTTCACATGAAGCTAAAAACCTATACATTAGACAGGATAGGACCCTAATATATTTTTTTGTAGACGTAACCTAAATGACTTATATTAAACCGTTAAACCTAAAAATTAGAAGTCATTTTATTATGTTTAAATCTTTAATTTAAACATATATCCATATATCTATGACAACGTGATGCTTAACAAAGGGGTAAAGGAGACAACAACAATCCAGAAAAAATTAAAATAATGTTGAGTGTACATAGAATGGGTTCAAAGATTGAATAGGTCGACAAAAAACTTAGTGACATGTTTAGGAGTAGTTGTAGCCAATAGGTCGACATGAACTTAGTGACGTGTTTAGGAGTAGTTGTAGCCAATAGGTCATGAACTTAGTGACATGTTTAGGAGTTTGAATGTAATACATGAGCGTATAAATTTTGACTAGATACTAGGACATAAATTTTTATTCATGTCATGATTCTTAATTGTATAAATTTTGATTTTAAACATTTTATAATGTAAGTTTAAATTTTGAATGCATGTATATGTTAAATTAAATATAAAATTAAATGTTCTAATGTATATTGTTTAAACCACACAAATTTTTATATTTCCAAGTTTTCAATTTATATGTATATGTATATATTTAAACATATGTTGTGCATGCAATTTAATCTATATTTTTTGTAATTGCAGCTCTACTTGTAGACCTTATTTCTACACATGGCCGATCTAGCCTATGACCCCCCACCCTAATAGCCGCCCCCCCCCCCCCACCACCACCATTGCATGATGAGGCTCATTTGCGAGCCACAATTGATGAAAACATACATGTTCTGCAAGAAAAAAAAAATTATTGCAAAGCCAAATCCAAACCCCTCCACACATTTCACGGTTTGCATCTATGATGCAAACTATTGTTGATTTAGTGAGATCTATCCACACAGATCTAGACACATTCTGTTCATGGCGGGAAGAGAGGAGGTAGTTCTATTCAGATGGTCTCTCATATAAATAGATTAATGATTTACATATTACCAAAACTACAATTGCCCCATATTTCATTGATCCCTCCACATGTCAACAAATAACACCAACTAAAAAGAGAAGTTCAATTAGATGGTGCACAAATCAGAAGATAGCTAAAAATTTTTGGGATCGATGGTGGATGGTCTTTGACCATCCACCTCATGCTAATTTTGAGGTTCCCTTTTATTTTCTGAAGAAATTATGGGCAGAGCTTGAGATGGGCCAAAAGCCCAATTATTTTGATATGAGATCATTTTAGGGCATGGGTGGTGGAATGCCACAGCATAGACCAAGAGCACGTGTTGATCCAAATCGATGTTTACCCATTGCACCTATTGTCCCTTCTCCACCCTCTGTTTCCGTGCCCTTTCACCAGCGGATGGTCGTCTCAGCACTCAGAGTGTTATCATCGCTCTCAGGAAACTTAACTGACCAAGCTACTCGCTTGGTAGATGAAGTCAATCCTGGAGAGCCTGCACATCCTAGAGAAGCATCTGATGTTGGTCCTGATGCATCACCTAGATTGATACCATTGCGGTCCACATCGCATTTTTGTCAGAATTGTCATCAACCATGTTTTGGTCCTACATCTGCTTTAGAGGAGTCATCCTTTTTGGCTACATTATTCTCTCCTATGGACTCGGTATGTATGCCACATTTAATAAAATTAAAATTAATACAAATTAATATAGATTTAGACAATTATTAATTATCAATCTTTTTAAAAAAATTTAAATATATATTAATAAATATATATGTTCATGTTGATTGGTACAGATGACTCCATCAGTTGCTACCACTTCATCACGGCTGGACCATTTAGTGTCAACGATAGTAGAGTTGGGTAGACCTTATACGGACGAGGTATAAAATTAGGACCTCTAAAGATTATTTAATTGGATATATCTAATTTAATAATATATAATTTAATGCAAAAATGTGACATTTTAATTTAAAGCAGATGAGAGGTCCTGACACTCTTGTGTCAAACCAACCTAGTCATCCAAGACTAGTGGCAACATCATCTATAGAGGAGCCTACTTCATATGCCATGGTTTGTATCTTAAAATTGTACATTTTTAGTTTAAATTTGAATTTCCAGTGTAATTTTATGATTTTATTAAATTCATGTCTTCAAAGTTGAATTTATATATACATGTACACATATATATATGTAGGATGAGATTAGTTTAGGTGTAGGCTCAATTCATCGTATCATTGATGAGCCTGCACAGGTGCACGAGTCATCTCTCATATTTTAGGTCCTATAGTTAAATCCTATGTGATTTCAAAATCTTTTGTATCATTCAACCTTGCATTTTGTATCTATACTCTAGAGCCTAACTAGTTCATTCAAGTGTTTTATTGAAATACAAGAATTGGCGACATAGACATTCAATCTGTCATCTAAATCGGCACCATCTGTTGCACAGGAGAATGGTAGGAGAGATGATGAGCCTGTTGTGGTATGCTTAGACATTTTGAAGTTTAGATTTGAAAATTTAATTTGATGGTTTGGTTTTAGATATTTGATTTAAATTTATTTAGGATGCAGTTTTGACATTAAAATTGATTTGAAGCTTATTTTTCTTATGCTGTGTACGAGTTGCCCTCTTAGCCGCGTGGGACCAAAAGGCATCTCGAAATGGATGATGATAAAACTTAGTGTGCACACATGTTTTAGATTGATGGATGGATGATGGATGGCGATGATGACATGATGTATTAGATTGTTTATGACTATTTCAGTATTGACTATTTCAGTATTGACTAGACATGTATATGTTTTGTGACTATTTCACTATTTTTACATGGACTGTTATTATGTCAGTATTTATATAGTCATCTAGACTAGATTTTTCTATTTATTGAATTTCCACTATATACATCTATATTCATACTTTAATTTCATATATCTCATATTTAACACTTCAAATTAAATCACGTGTTTAATTACATAAAATTGTAAATTTACTAATTCTAAGTAGATAAGAGAAAAATTTCAATTGATTTAATTTATTAAACATTTATTAGATACAGACGAGCTAGGTTGGATAGTTTATAGACTAAATACACCTTCCCTAAATAAATTTAAAAAATAAAATGAAAATTAACAAGTTGTTGAACTAGAATGAATATGTTTGCATTTACATGAGTCAAATGTTGGGACACTTGTGTTAAATTTTAATTGATTTAAATATTTAGGAAAATTTTATTGATTAGATTTTTCAATCTACTAACCATGTTTAATCAATTTATTTTTAATTCTAGATTAAACATTTCATAGATCAATACCTTCCCTATAATATTATGAAAAGAATTTAAATAAAATTAGAGAAATACCTGTACCGTTTAAATTTAAAATTTAAGAAATTTTGAAAATTAGAGAAATTATTTAGTCTACCCTAAATTATATCAAAAGAAAAATAGAGCAATTTACACGTAACATAATAATAACTTAATCAATTCAAGCACTTAATAACTTAATCAATTTCATCAAGAGCATTAAATAATAACATTCCCGAAGTAGACAAACTACTAGATTAGCTTTGAAATCATGTCTTTATATGGTTGTACTCATTCCAACTTCATCTCATAGTTCTCAGAAACCTAATTTATTAGTAGCTAAGAATCTTCAAAGGCAAATGTTTCAAGTTCTCAATTTTAAAGCTAACATGACTTCCAAGGAAAGAGCTTTTTAGTCAACAACATTTTTGGAAGTCTAATTAAAAGGCGAATGGGAGTTCTACTCTCCCATTTTCTCAAGTTAGAACTACCCCAACTCTAGCTCTTGTCCTACATCTAGCTCCATCAAAGTGGAAATCAAAATCCTAATTTTACCTATAGTGGTTACCTTTAGGTTGTAGGAGCCACATAAGGTCTCTCTACATGCAGTGATATTGGTGTGGTAATATCCCACTCTCCAAGAGGGATAAGGGAATGATGTTGACCATGGCCCCATCATCCATGAGGATCCTCTTAAATCAATTATCATAGATCCATACTTGTAAATATAGGAACTGAGGGGTCTCCTCTTCTAGCTAGCTCAACCTTTGTAGGGATTTTCTTGAGGTTTCAAAAGAAACCTAGATCGTGTAACTTAGTGTTGGGTGGGCTCAAATTAGGTCAACTTGGTTGATAGGATCTTTTGGGGGTGGTGTTATATGGTTTACATATTTCAATTCAATGGCCTCTAGAAGGGATACATGGTATGATGAGGATTTCTTGTCAATGAACAAGATTTTTGTGAATGTCTTTTTGAAATCATCCACCAAGTTTCAAGGACCAATAGAATTAGGAGTGGGGTTAACCATGGAGATTGCATGTCTGTGATACTCTACTTTTGGAGATGCCCAAAGTTCTTTATTTTCATCATTTTGAACTAATTCAACCAATCCAAACATTTTGGTCTCTCCCTTTATCCCCATTTGAGGGGTGTTAGATCCTTCTAGGTGAGAGGTGACTATTGATCTAGATGTGGGCGGATTAGGATGATTGGGATGATTTAAAGTGTTCTTGTGCTTACAGGGTGGGAAGCGATTTTGGTAGATCCACAAATTGGAGTTTTGAGTGGCGAAGGGCTATAGGAAATTATGGTTTGGGGTGTCCTAGAGATGATTATATGTCTATGAATATGTGTTTTCTTTTGATGAGTATACGTCCATCAATTCTTAAAATGCACTCAAAAGATTTCTTGTAGGATTTATATGGGAGATTTTGAACCTCCTCTTATGTCTCCCTATTCAGGGCGTGCAAGAAAAGATCACAAAGATCCATGTGGTCCATGTGTGGCACACTAGTTGAAGAGTAAAGCACCAGTCTCCACCTAGTTATGAAATGGGCCACTAACTCATTTGGATCCTATTTGACACTAGGGAATTATCTAATCCTACTTTTAACCATCGTACTCATGTCAAATAAAGTAACAAACTCAAAAATTAGCATTTTGTATGTAATTTCATCAATCTGCACTAAATAATAACTTTTAATCAATTTGCATTAGTTAGTTTTTCATAACTTCTATGTACAATAAAAAGAGCTCCCCTTAGCTTCAAGAAATATAAATATTCTATACTAACAAGGCCAACCACGTGAAGGTGGAAGCTCATGTGGCCTCACCTAAGACCTCATACACATGTATTCTAGTTCTATGTAGGACACCTAAGACACATATTGTATAGACACCTAGAAATTATAACTTTCTACCTAAGACACAGGCTTTAGACACCTATTACATGGTAGACCTAGTTGACATTTCTAGTATCTACCTAAGCCACCTAGTTTAAATTAAAACCTTATTCTAGTCTCTAGACAAGTAGTTGATATATATATATAATATCTACCTAAGACATGCCTAGATTCCATATTATATATCTAGACAGGTAGTTGATATATAGTATCTACCTAAGACACCTAGATTAGATTAAATGCCTTTTTTCTAGTCTTTATCTACCTAGTTGACATATAGAATACCTAAGACACAGGTAGAGACATAGGTATTATATAGTTAGAACCCAAGACACCTAGAGACACCTAGATTTTATACAATGTTATTCTCTAAGTCTAGATCATCTAAGATTTTATACTTGACACCTAGAGAAGTTGACGACTCTAGATATGAAACATGTGTAGAGATCATACTTGTGCAACAAGAAACAATAGATTTGAATCCTTTCAACACTACATGTGAAAAATTGAGGTTAGGCCATGATGAAACATATATAAAAATTTAGAAGGTCTCTAGAGATCATTTTATTTAATGATAGAATTTGTTAAGAAGTTACATTTAAATTATAATGAAAGGAAAGAACTATTGAAGCATAAATTAAAATAATTACTAGTATAGGTCTAGTGAATACCTGAAATAAAGTGTAAGTGAAATTTAACACAGGTTATATGTTTCCAGCCTCTATTATGACTACAAAAAAATCTCCTGCACCATGTATGTATTGTAAAAAAGTTAGAATGTGTAATGATCTTTAAGAGAATTAGGAGTATTACTATGAACTCTTAAGGGGAGTTAAGAGGATGGATTAAAATGGGAGTTAAGAGGATGGATTAAGGGGGGATGCACTATGACATTTTGGTAAGGGTACATGCACTAACTTATATCATTTAGCTAGGGGATGGCTTAAGGGGAGTTAAGAGAATGTCTTAAGGGGAGATGGTCAATTCAACTATAGTATTTTTGGTAAGGGTACATGCACTAACTTATATCATTTAGCTAGGGGATGGCTTAAGGGGAGTTAACAGAATGTCTTAAGGGGAGATGGTCCAATCAACTATGGTTTTTTTGGTAAGGGTACCTGCACTGACTTATATCATTTAGCTAAGGGATGGCTTAAGGGGAGTTAAGAGAATGTCTTAAGGGGAGATGCAATCAATTAGGGATATGACTTACCTAACTTATGGAACATAACTAAGGGATGTCTTAAGGGGACTTAAGAGGATGGCTTAAGGGGAGATGCAATCAATTAGTTAAGTTATCAATCATATTAAATCCTAAACTCACATCCTAGACAAAGATTAAAAGTTTAAAAATTTCTACATACCTGTTAATCATTTAAAACATTTACTCCATTGTACCTTCTACATCCTCTCTTTTTTGTATTGCATCTATGATTGCCTCAGCTCTTCCATAGAAAGTGTCCATAATTCTTTTGTGACAGGTCTCCCTTTATATCTCACTAATTGTATATTTGTTGTCACAATTAGATGCGAGTAGTGCAAAATTTTCTTATGTCTTTCATAATCTTCAAATGCAGGTATACCATTCCTCCTTATCAAATATTTATGTAGCCAAGTGCCAGTAACAACCACAGAACCTATTGGACACTCAAAGTTATCATCATCTACTCTAGGTTGTAACAACTTGTGTTTTGCCTCAACACATCGAGCCAAGCAATACTCTATTTCCTCTTCATTCCCTCGGGTGCAACAACAACATACACATGTCCTGCAAAAACATTTCAAATTTAATAAATCACAAAAGTATACATACATACATACATATGTACAATTAAATATATATTTCCAAAAAATGTATCAAAAAGAAATATTGAATGAATTTGTACCTTTATGTACGAGGTCTGAAATACGGTCATAGTCATCCGATGCTTGCAAATGATTATCCTCCTCAAATGTTATCTCATTTTGATCATGTGTTTGTAGAGGTGTTAAGGACTTTTGTTGCCATTCTTCAACCCAATCTATATTTTCACATGCTTCCCACTCACCTGCGATACAAAACTAACAAAAACATGTGAGCTCCCTAGTCCACAAAGTCCATGTGCTTATATTTGAACTCTTAAATGAATGCCATTTTGCTAACCCACTAATTGTATTACAATCAAATCAGGGAGGAATGTTTTCTTCTTCAACCAACCAAAAAAACTGTTGAGCTTTAGAGTTCTCACTTGATCCTGTAGTCAATTTTGCATTACACCAATCCACAATTGCACATGCATCTTGAAACTTTGCTGCATCTTGAAATTTTAGTTGCTCCCTAGAAAGAGCCCTTTTCACACATGCTCCAGCTCCATCATGTTTTCCTTTACCATGTCCAACTTCAAAGAAACTCTAAATATGTTGGATATTGTTTTCTTTATGGACCCTACTTAACCACAAAAATATTCAAGAATTTTTGAATTGCCCTGTACAATTGTCTGACTATATGAAATGTTGTGTCATCTAGATTTGTCTTTCTTTTAAGTTGTAAAATACTTTGAAACAATATTGTACAAACTCTGATGAATGTAATCGATTATCACTCACATAGAAATGGTACTCTCTCAAAATTTTCCTATCATCTTCTATACTGTCAACTACATGTTTGTATACAAAATGAACAAATATGGCCACTTGTACTGAGTTATAATATTGTGATCGAATCTCCTCTTGTGGAGCAAGTGTATAGTTTTCTACAAAGTCAACCACTGAAAGTATAGTTCCAATAGGAAATGTGTTCTTACATCTGCAGAATTGTTCATCAAGCCACTGAGCATATTGAGAATGTTTGACATATTTATACACAATCTTATTCTTGAACTCTATGATGAATGCATGTACACTACTTTGTTCTGTGACTAACTCACAACACTTTCTAGTTTTTCCATCCGTTAATGGCTATTGAACATTGGTGAACCTCTTCACCTCCACTAACTGTTGTCCAAAATCATGTGAACTACTTTCATGCATGCATTCTCCTAACAACGAAAGGTTACCACATCTATTGCATTGTCCAGAAACACATGGTTTTGAAAAATAGATTTACCCCTCAGTTGTTTCACAAAGTATACTTGTTATAAAATCCTTAATTGTTGTAGGTGGCATATTAATACCACATTCCTGCATAATTTGGTTAATATGCAAAGTACAATGTATATTTCAAAAAACATCATAAAAATAATGAAATTGCACATGAGTTTTACAACAACAAGATATTCGTTGCTTATTAATCTTGACATACCAAGGTTTGCATTTCTCAAATGATATTTGACTTATACTAAAATTTTCTATAACTGAATCATCTAGAACTTCTCTATATAATTTTGTTTGAGTCATGTCTAAAAGATGTTTTGGATGAGGATCATGATTTTATGATCCCACCCTCAATTTCAAAACATCTCGAGCATTCGATGAAACCCTTGTATTATCGTGCCAATATTTTTCAATCAAAGACCTAATTTCATTGTTTAATTTCATGTCAGACCTTGAGAGTCTACCACTAAAAGTCCAACATTGGTTGACTGGATCCTCTTCAATACTTAGTCTTCTCTTTGTTGCTCTTCTTAAAGTTGTAGCATGCACAGTTAAATATCCACTTGTTTTACGTATCATTCTTTTGCTCACAACTGATTTATTAACTAAAGTTGATGTAGGAGCATCCAGTGGTGTGAGGGCAATCTTGCATCACCCAAAAAGAAGTTAATTCAAAATCATTGTAGTTGCTTTCATTTCTTTCCATAATTAGTGTTTTTAGTTCCATAATATCCAGAATAATAATGTAGGACTTTCAGTTTTTCCAAAACTGCTAAAAATAGCGACCTGCCTATTTTGGAAAGTGTACCTGCTATTTTTAGAAAGTTTGCATTTGGGCATGTAACGAAACAAAAACTTCCAGGAAGTTACATAATAGAAATATAAGACCTTTGGCAAATGAATCAGGCAAAGATCATTTGTGAGCTGAAAGATATTAAAGTTTTTGTTTTTCAAAAAGCCCCTAAAAATTTCTGGAACAAGATATGAGGCACTAAAAATTTCTATAACGTCCTGAAAAGTTGACAGAAATTTATTTACGAATTTTTGGCATGATAGTTCACATCGCAAGCTTTTCGGTGCTTAAAACGGTTCGTCAATCAGACACCCGAATCAAAAGTTATGATTCCCGGAAGTTGACCTACTTTTGGAGGGAGTTGCAAAATTTAAAATTTAGTTGGAAGCCACCAAAAAGTGCTATTTATGACTATTTTGGGAATCCTGGGCAGTAGTAGAGTTAAGGGGGGCCAGTGTAGAGTCAAGAATAGGTGGGAAACAGAAACCCTAACTGATTTAGGGTTACAGAAGACTGAAGATTGTAGAGTCTTGAGGTTGGGAAAGCTGTAATGTGTTGCAGCCAGTAGAGGATTCATCCTCTGATTGTAATTGAGCTTCTATAATATAATGAGTTGCCTAGTTCAATAAAAGAAAGTTCTATTTGCTGTGTTCAATATTTGTTATTGTGTGTTTTGTGATTTACCCCTTCATCAAGTGGTATTAGAGCAAAGGTTCCTGAGTGTGTAGACAGATCACCAACCGTGAGGCAGTTTGCACCGGGACCTGAGGTTGTGGGTTTGCTGCGGAGACCAAGATGCCTCCATGAAGAAACCGTGGTGGGAGGAATGCTTTGACAGAAGAGGGTTTTAGAGCCCTACAAAGGCAAATCGATGCATTGCAAGAGGAACTACGAAGAGGGTTTGAGCCGAGGATAAGAGAAGAAAGTGAAGATGAAGTTGAAGAAGAGTTATCTGAGGAAGAAAAAGAAGCTATCGGAGATGCTGTAGAAGTTAGGTTGTTGAGGGCCATTTCAAAGATTGGAAAGAGGCCCAGGATCGAAGTTTCTACATATTCTAGAGGTTTGAATCTAGAACAGCTTATTGATTGGATCAATGACATGGAGGAGTATTCCGAGTATGAAGGTGTGGAGGACCCAGATCGGGTTAAGTTTGCAAAAACAAAGTTGAAGGGCCATGCCAATATTTGGTGGAAGGAGGTCCAATTAGAGAGGAATAGAAGAAGAAAAGGAAAGATCACCAGATGGGATCGGATAGTGGAGAAATTAAAGAAGCAGTTCATTCCTGTGGACTATGAGATGGAGTTGCTGAAGAAGTTGCAAGGACTAAAGCAAGGTAACAGGTCTGTTAAGGAGTATACATAAGAGTTTTATAAAATTACTATCAGGACAGGCCATGCAGAGCCCAACAAGGAGAAGGTATCTCGTTACATTAATGGGTTGAGGCTAAGTATTCAAGAGGAGTTGAGCCTGGTCAGAATGACCACCATAGAAGATGCGTACCAGTTTTCCCTGAAGGTGGAAGAGAAGCTAAATAAAAGAATGGACAGCAAGCAAAGGGGAAGAGGTCAAGGCGAAAGGACTGGTGGAAGTCCCTATGGGGGCCGAAATGAAGATGCAAAGAAAAGTGAAGAAGCTGGTACCAGTCGAAATCAGAGAGGTAATAATACCTACCACCCTCATGACCAAAACAATGGTGAGCAAAGAGGAAGAGGAAGAGGTAGACCTGGGCAAGGACCTGGAAGAGGAGGTTTCAGAGGAACCTGTTTCCAATGTGGAGAAGAAGGGCATCGAGCATACGAGTGTCTGTAACATCAAGGAAGGATGAATAGAAGACCTGAAGGTAATGCATGAGTTGCACATGTGGATGAAGATGCACAGTCTGAGCACTCTGAAGATGCAGAAAGGGGAGAAACCCTAGTTGTCAGAAGAACTTTGTTGAATGAGGAGAAAGAACCCAATCAGAAGAAGAGTTTATTCCGCACAAGGTGCAAATGTGAAGGTAAGTGTTGTGATATTATTATTGACAGTGGAAGCACTGATAATCTTGTTTCAGAGGAGATGGTTGACAAGTTAAAGTTGACAAGAAGAAAACATCCACATCCATATCGGATTGCATGGTTGCAGAAGGACCATAGAGCTTTGGTCAATGAACAGTGTTTAGTAAAGTTCAAGATTGGTGACTACCATGATGAGGTGCTGTGTGACATCATACCGATGGATGCATGTCATATGTTATTAGGGAGGCCATGGCAGTATGATAGGAGTGCTGTCCATGATGGCTGTGCAAACACATATTCCCTAACAAAGGATGGAGTTTGTCATAAGTTGAAGCCCTTGAAGGAGGTGGAAGAAAAGGTATGTAGCACTGCCAGAATTTGTTTGGTAGATGGTAGGAAATTTTTGGAGGGTATGAAGCATGAGCATCATTGCTTTGCATTGATTCCTAAGATTAGTCAAGAGAAATGTGAAGATGTACCAGCAGAAGTTTCAGATATGTTGGAAGAGTTCCAGGACATTATCTTTGATAATGTACCAGAAGGTTTACCACTAGTAAGGAAGATAAGTCATCAAATGGATTTGATACCAGGGGCCAGTTTGCCAAACAAGGCAGCCCACAGAATGACCCCTGCAGAGAATGAAGAGCTGAATAGACAAGTTCACGAGTTGTTAAGGAAGGGAATGATAAGGGAGAGCCTAAGTCCATGTGCAGTACCTGCAGTACTAGCACCAAAGAAAGATGGAGAGTGGAGGATGTGTACAGATTCCTGAGCCATCAACAAGATTACAATCAAGTATAGATTTCCATTGCCGAGAATGGATGACATAATGGATTGTTTGAGTGGAGCCAAGTACTTCATGAAGATTGATCTAAAGAGTGGGTATCACTAGATTTGAATCAGAGAAGGAGATGAATGGAAGACAGCCTTCAAGACAAAGGAGGGTTTGTATGAGTGGTTAGTCATGCTATTTGGGCTAACTAATGCACCGAGCACATTCATGCGGCTCATGAACGAGGTACTAAAAGAATTTTTGAGAAGTTTTGTTATTGTTTATTTGAATGATATTTTGATTTTTAGTAAGACTTGGGATGAGCATCTGATGCATATCAGAAGAGTTCTAGAGAAGCTGAGGGAGGAGAAGTTGCTGATTAATCTGAAAAAATGTAGTTTTGCAAAGAAGAGTTGGTATACCTGGGATTTGTTGTCTCAAAGGAAGGTCTTAAGATGGACCCAGAAAAAGTAAGGGCAATCCTTGAGTGGCCTACGCCAATGAGTGCAACGGAGGTAAGATCTTTTCATGGTTTGGCAATTTTTTACAGAAAATTTATCAGGAATTTTAGTAGCATTTGTGCACCTCTAACTGAGACAATGAGAGGGGATAGAAAAGAGTTTAGATGGACTAAAGGAGTAGACAAGAGCTTTGATACATTGAAGTAGAAAGTCGTAGAACAACCTGTTTTGGCACTTCCAAATTTCAATAAGGTATTTCAAGTAGATTGTGATGCTAGTGGTAGTTGTATAGGAGCTGTTTTGAGCCAAGAAGGTAAGCCCATTGCCTATTTTAGTGAGAAGCTTAATGATGCCAAGAAAAAGTATTCTATTTATGATCAGGAATTTTATGCAATAGTTCAAGCTTTGAAGAAATGGAGACATTATCTGTTGCCAAAAGAGTTTGTTTTATATATTGATCATCAAGCTTTGCAGTATCTTAATAGTCAAGGGAAGTTGAACCAAAGGCACTTAAAATGGGTTGAGTTTTTGCAGAGTTATACCTTTGTTTTGAAGCACAGGAGTGGGAAGTCCAACAAAGTTGCAGATGCCTTGAGCAGAAGGCAAAATCTGTTGACAAAAATGAAGATAAAGGTTGTTGGGTTCGATGAGCTCAAAAGTTTATATCCTGAAGATCTAGATTTTGCAGAGGCTTGGAAAGCTTGTCTGGAGCCTGTTACTTTGGACAGGACAAAATGGTTGGATTTCATAATCTAAGATGGCATGCTGTTTAGAGGAAGCCAATTGTGCATTCTGAGGAGTTCCATGAGAGAGAACCTAATTAAGGAGAAGCATAGTGGTGGATTGGCTGGACACTTTGGTCGAGATAAGACCATTTCTATTATTGGTGAAAATTATTATTGGCCACAGCTATAGCAGGATGTGAGGAAGTTTGTGCAGAGTTGCAGAGTATGTCAGATGGCAAAAGGAACAAGTCAAAATATAGGATTGTATCAACCATTACCTGTACCAAAGAAGCCAAGGGATGATATTAGTATGGATTTTGTTCTTGGTTTACCAAGGACACAGAGAGGGCATGATTCTATTTTTGTGGTGGTGGACAGATTCTCAAAGATGGCACATTTTATTCCTTGTAAGAAGACTAATGATGTTGTTCATATTGCAGAGTTATTTTTCAGGGAAGTGGTGAGACTACATGGTCTACCAAAGAGCATATTTTTATATCGAGATACCAAGTTTGTTGATTATTTTTGGAGGACATTGTGGAAGAAGTTGAAGACAGATTTGAAGTTTAGTTCTACACACCATCTACAGACTGATGGACAAACTGAAGTGGTGAATAGAAGTTTGGGTAACCTACTACGATGCATAGTAGGAGATAAACCCAAGGGATGGGATTTGATTTTACCACAGGTAGAATTTTCTTACAACAATTCTGTCAATAGGAGTACTGGTAAATCACCATTCCAGATTGTATATGGCAATAGCCCAAGAAATGCTTCTGAGTTAAGGAAGTTGGACAATGGAGAAAAGATAAGTGCTGAAGCTGAAGACTTTGCAGAACATCTGAAGAATTTGCATGAAGAGGTGAGAAAGCACATCAATAAAATAAATATTCAGTACAAGGCTAAGGCAGATCAGAAGAGGAGATATAAGGAATTCTAGGTAGGAGATGAAATCATGGTTCACTTGAGAAAAGAAAGGTTCCCAATTGGAACATACAATAAGTTGAAAATGAAGAAATTTAGACCATGCAGAATCTTGAAGAAATATGATTTAGGAAATGCATATAAGGTAGAGCTATTGAGTGGGATCAATATTTCCCCTATTTTCAACATTGCTGATTTATCAGAATATCATGAAGGTGGAATAGAGGATGGACCAACAGAAGTGTAGTGGAGTATTCTGGCATCTACTTCAATGGAGGAGATAGAAGAGATCTTGGATAGCCATGTGGGAAGAAGTACTCAGAACAAGTAATATGAAGAATATCTAGTAAAATGGAAAGGAAGGCCTGTTGAAGATTCTTCTTGGTTGTCTAAGGCAGAGGTTGACCATTTGGGTTTTCCTCACACAAACATATGAGATATGACAAGGTCACTTCTCAAATTACCTTGGGTGTCTGATGCAGGAGCATCCAGTGGTGTAAGGGCAATCTTGCATCACCCAAAAAGAAGTTAATTCAAAATCATTGTAGTTGCTTTCATTTCTTTCCATAATTAGTGTTTTTGGTTCTATAATATCCAGAATAATAATGTAGGACTTTCAGTTTTTCTAAAACTGCTAAAAATAGCGACCTGCCTATTTTGGAAAGTGTACCTACTATTTTTAGAAAGTTTGCATTTGGGCACGTAATGAAGCAAAAACTTCCAGAAATTTACATAATGGAAATATAAGACCTTTGGTGAAGGAATCAGGCAAAGATCATTTGTGAGCTGAAAGATATTAAAGTTTTTATTTTCTGAAAAGCCCCTAAAAATTTCTGGAACGAGATATGAGGCACTAAAACTTTCCATAACATCCCAAAAAGTTGATGGAAATCCATTTACAAATTTTTGGCGTGATAGTTCACATCGCAAGCTTTTCGGCGCTTAAAACAGTTCGTCAATCAGACACCCGAATCAAAAGTTATGCTTCCCGGAAGTTGACCTACTTTTGGAGGGAGTTGCAAAATTTAAAATTTAGCTGGAAGCCACCAAAAAGTGTTATTTATGACTATTTTGGGAATCCTGGGCAATAGTAGAGTTAAGGGGGGCTAGTGTAGAGCTAAGAATAGGTGGGAAAACAGAAACCCTAACTGATTTGGGGTTATAGAAGACTGAAGATTGTAGAGTCTTAAGGTTGGGAAAGCTGTAATGTGTTGCAGCCATTAGAGGATTCATCCTCTGATTGTAATTGAGCTTCTATAATGTAATGAGTTGCCCAGTTCAATAAAATAAATTTCTATTTGCTGTGTTCAATATCTGTTATTGTGTGTTTTGTGATTTACCCCTTCATCAAAAGTAGTTGTTATTACTCTACGTGCTGCATTCTTATCCTTAGATCGACTATTTTTCCTATAGAACCAATAGCATTAGCAACACTAAACATAACTTGTTCCATTGATTCATCCACCTTTTTGGGTTTTACAAAAATGCCTAATTTTTTCACTACTTTGCTCATTTTTGTCATTCTCATCAATTGTAATACAAGTTCGCATTGAAATCCAAGAGTTTTTCTAAAAAAAATTATTTGTACAATCTATTTGCATATGTTCAAATTTGTCTCCAAGATATCTTACCACGAAGATCCTTCAAAACATTACTTTCAATTTAAAAAAAAAACATTTTCATTTTCATGCATACAAGGTTTTTCATGTTCATTTTTTATTGTCTTGTTTCTAGTAGAAGCATTTATCTCATCAACATTATATCCAACTTTCTTTAAATCTTTAATCTCATTATCATTGAATGGATCATTCGAAGACATACCTGGATTCATTCTTATTTTTGCATTTTTCATGTTCTTGACCTCTTCCACATTTGCATACTCTACATTCATTTCATTCAAATTGGTCTTCTCTTCAATGTTCTCCTCCTCAATGTTCGTCAAACTGGATGCTACATCAATCTTCATTTTTTTAATCCTCTCTCTCCTATCTCTTTGTCATTTTGCTTCTTTCTCTCAATGTGCTTCAATTTCTTCATCTGTCATAACCTTCCTCTTCCTTTTTTGTTGACGTTTATTTGATCCCATGATTATCAAAATGTGTTGGATCTTTTCTTAAAAAATGTATGAAATACAAGTAGAAATAGATCCTTTGTTCAATATGATAGTTGCTTGATATTTGTTTGATCTCTCCAAGAAATTGAATCCTTCTAAAAAATGGATTTCCTACTTCATCACATCTGAAAATTCTCTTAATGATTGAATCCCTGTAAAAATTGCATAAAATATGTCCTCTTAAAAGCTTGAATTAACACTTTGCATATAAAAAAGTCATAGAATTTGTCGTTGTCGGTGTATTGGTAAAAATGAATGTCTCTCCAAGAAGTTGAATGCCTATAAAGAATAAATTTTTTACTTCATTCCATCTAAAAATTCTCCTTATGATTAAATCCCTGTAAAAATTGCATAAGATATGCCCCGTTGAGAGCTCGAATCGACACTTTGCACATAAAAAAATTGCAAAATCTGTCACTGTCCGCCTTACTGGTAAAAGGGAATGTTGTAGGCTTCAGGTCGTACTATGAATTTATGAAAAAAAAATGGCTAAAATAGAAATGGGTGCCCATTTTAAAACGGGCACCCGTTCTAAAGAAGAAGAAATGGGTACTCGTTTTGTGAAAAGGAAAATAAAATGGTTACCCATTTGTAACGGGCACCTATTATGAGCGGGTACCTGTTTACAAATGGGTACTTGTTTCTTATTTTTTCAAATGTGACACCTACCAATTTTTCTTGGTTTTAGGATTGGTAAATGCTTGGAAACTCGAGCCTAAGCCTTGGACCTGCAACCAACCTACAACTAAGAAGCCATGAAAACAATGGGAGAAAAAACTAGTTTCACCACTGTGGTTGATGACCTCTTTTTTAGAATATTTTAACAAAATTAAAACCCATTATAGATCTAAAAGTATAGTTTTCAAATATGTTATTCTTTTTACGATTGAACATAATTTTCTATTTATTAATTATTTTCTAAACAAACTAACTCATAAACTTGAAATAACATAGGTTACTATTTTTTTAATAACTTTTGATTTTGAAAGTTTCTTGAAAAAAATTATGTTTGACCAAACTAGACATCATTCTCTACATAATAAATTTTTTTTTTACTGAATTGATTATTTTAGCTCAAATTATGTTGGTCGTACACGAGGGGTTTTAAAAAACACTAATTAGGCTCATTAAAAAATTAATTAAAAAAATATTTATAAAAAAATTACAAAAAAATATCCTGACCAAAATTCAACAACCTAAGAATCTTTCCACAAAAGGAATTAGAAAAATACATTAATTTAGGTCAAATTATGTTGGTCGTACACATGCATGCTTTTGTAAAAAATAGGGGACTTTTAAAAAGCCACTTTTTGTACATCCAATAAAAACCCAACTTGCATCATCTGGGTATTAGAAAAAATTACATATTTGAAAATTAGAAACAAAATCCTACATTTCTTATTTTTACATTATCTTAATATGTTATGTGCAAGTGCTTCAAATTGTCACTCCAAGTATGATAAAATTTAAAAAATAAGAAAAACACTTCCACTTTTTGGCCAAAAAGTGAACTCATCTTCTTGCACTTATCTGAATGCTTAGTGTACAAAATACACAAAATCACATGTAAATATATTAAAAATTATAAAAAAATGTCACTACAACTTTAATGGAAAAGACTACACCTAACAAATTATATTATGTGAAGCATGATCTACTTAAATTTTAGATAGTCAAATTTATATGTTATACTATTACTTACATATGGTGTAGGGCCCACTACCAACCACAAGAAAATCCATTGTATATGTTCTAAAAAATGCATGAAATCAAGGAGCAATTACAAACTACAATGGCATTTTATTTAGATGAGAGTTATATCTAATAGGATCATAACTTAGGAGACAAGGAATCACTTCATATCAAGTACTAAGGTCCCAATTCACTAATTTGAATGATCAATTAGTTCTAGTACATTTTGAAGATGCTACACTATATTATTTACTAGAAGCCACTAACACTAATAATGGTTGGCCTTTTACATTAGAATCAATTTCAAGTTTTTATTTTTTGACAAAGTTCTATGTAATGAATAGTCAAGATTGATGTAAAACTAATAGGTTATATATTCATTCAATTTTTCAAGAGAGGAGTTTAATCCAAAAGTTGCTTATAAAATACAAATAATATGGAATATGAAAGCCTAAAACATGTAACAAATAGATATTCGTTATGGAGTGATAAATAATGATAAAAAGTACATAAATTCTTCTTTTAAAAAATATATTCTCAATAACACACAAGTGTTGAGTCATAAAATGTGTACACTAGTATTTTACACTTAGTTTAGCTCCTAGGGTAGACCTATTTTATTACCTTTGTTAATTAGGACCTATTTTAACACCTCTTTGAGTTCTAAACAATGAATATTTTGATCCTGATAAATAAACCTGACATAATCAACTTAGGACTGGACTAAGCCCCCATTAAATGACACTTTCTGGAGTTTGTGGGCTAAAGGTTTAGGATGCCCAAGCACCCTAGTCCCACTTGGGATTTTTAGCCCCACTTTATGGTGTTAGCTTGGGACACTCCTTTAGTTAGTATTTGTCAGCCTAAAGTTGATTTATTTGTCGAAGGTGAGTGGGAATGTATATTTAAGTGTGTGTTGTAGTTCATTTTACACCTAACCAGATGAATGCGAAATTGTTCTCATGTGATGCTCTATGCTAAAGGATTCTTCATGCTTGTATTGTATTATACTTGTGAATGCTATTGAAGTTGTTCGTAGGCTTTGAAGGAAGTTTGAAGCCCTCTTCGTCACTCTCCTTTGTTGGTGTTGGATCTTCATCAACTTTAAGGTTGGATATCTTGTGGTTATTATCATCATCTTTTATCATTATCTATCATATTGTTGTAGATCTTGCCTTTGCCCTTCTAGGGCACGTACTCTTGGGTCTTATCATTCATTGTTATGGAGGTGGGAACATCAACATAGGTTTTGACTAAGGCAAACCCTTAAAATAACACAACCTTTTCCCTATTTCTATGTGTGTAGGTAAAGAGAATAGGTTTCAAAGGCTGGTTTCTGGAAAGAAAGCAGTGCAAACAGATACATATCTAATTATACCAGAAGTTCTACCTAACCCTAAAAGAGGACCAGGGTACCCAAGAACCCCTGTCTTGGGCATTCCTACTACATTTTTTAGGTTTTGAATTACTCTTCCATCTCTATTGTACTTGTTGATCTGTGAGGTTCATTTCATGTAGTATGTTATAGTTGATTATTCATCATTTTGTGGTTTAATCATAGTCTTCGCTTGCTTGTTTGGCTTTTCTTGAACTTGGTCAGTCCTTCTATATACAACAAAAGGGCAGAACCCCTACAGTTGGCTCTCATCCCTGGGAAGAAGCCATGCTTAGTTTGTGCCCCAATGTTTTGTAGAAGAGGATGGACTAGTTTAACTCTTTAGGCTTGGGATCTCTTTCTACCTAACATTTCGGTGAACCTATTATTTATTGCACCTTATACTTCCTTCATCTTTTAGATCTAAGTTCTTCATAACTCTAGATCTGATTAGGAGTGTGATCTTTAGTTGCTTTGCATTAGTACATAGTTAGATTTTGCATATTTTCAACTCAGGGTATGTCAAAATTTTGAATTGATAGAATAATCTTGCTAGTTTTGACCCTAGGGTTTTTTAGATTTGAAGGTTATTTAGATCTTGTTGAATTTATTAGAACATTTGAATTTTGTTATACCTTTCATTAATTTTGTTGTTCAAAATTATTTTGTATTGTGGCATTTAAAAATTGAAAAAGAGAAATTGCATCCTAGATTTTGAAATTGCATAGTTGTCATTTCGTTGCATTGAAAATTATGTTGGCATAGTTGTATTTTGATTAAAGATATACTATTGCTTCACTTAAAAGAAAACTCAAATCTTTCTTTTGTTGCATCATCAATTTCTTCTATATGGGCATCTTTTATGTTATTAAATCTTAGAGCCATTTTATGAGCTTTGTGACCTGGTGCCCTAATTCTAATACCTTTGTCTGGAGAAGTATTCAAATTATGGGTTCTCATGTTGATGCATCTGAACCTGAAATTATTAATCAAGTCACACAACTTCCTACTACACTTATCCCTAAAATATCAATTGCTCAAGAATCCATAGATATTGATAATCTTATTGCTCATGTTCCTAAAGCCCAAATTCAAAAGTTAGACATGGAGTTGGCTAACTTTCAGCAATTTGTGAGTGTGGAACATATAGTCGATGAGGTTTTCCTTGTTGTTAAGAGTCTTAGAAGGTTGTTTCTTTAGGAACAAGAGGGAGTAGAAGTCTTGCATGGCCTAGCTCACATAGTGCATAACAACATTATGTCGGGAGCTAGTTGTGTTGAAATAGTGACAAATGTGACTTCTCCTAATCAAATAGGGAAATTTAGGTACCCATACCCTCACTTATTCATCTACTATTCTTACCACTACTACACAGCTGAGTAATATTGCTACCACATGTTTTGGGTTACCTACTAGGAATCTTGTTCACCATTATGGTGTTGTTCCTTATAATTACATAAATTCCACACCTAGTGTTACTCTACCTACATCTACACCACCTACCATATTTCAAGAGGCTACTCATACACCCCCACCTAGTCCTTCATTTCAATCCCTACCTAATTTTGCTTCTAACCCCATCATAAACCAATTGTTGAAGAACATGATCTCCATGCAACAATAATTGGCTATCATGAGTAATAGCCCACCTAAAAGTAGTATCACAACACATTACCTTTGTATCCCTTTTCCTTACTCTATCCTAAGAACTCCTATGCCTAAGAAGTTTGAGAATCCTCTCTTTGAGAAATACAATGGGAGGGGAGACCCTAGCAACCATGTGGTAGCGTTTACTACTATGTGTAGTGATTTATACTTGGAGCATGCAATCTTAGCAAAACATTTTCCTAGGTCACTCAAGGATACAACATTGGATTGGTTTTGTGCACTTCCTCCTAATTCTATAACTACATTTTCACAATTAATTAATATGTTCCTCAAGAACTTTCAGGCGAGTATTGGACCTCAAGTCTCTTTGATGGACTTGGTTCATTGTAAACAAGGAACGAAAGAAAAAATAATTAATTTTATGGGGCATTATCAAACCCTCTTCTCACAAATCCAATATTCTATTCTAGATGCTAATGTGAAAAGAATCATCATAGGAAACTTACAACCTCACATCCATGATAAGATATTGTTGATGCGGTATGACTCATTTACTCATCTTCGCACGTCTCTTTGTGATTATCAATTTTTAGTTAGTCAGTATGAGCATAATCCCTCATCGCCTCCGATTGGTCAATCCAAAGCCTCTAATAATCATTCTTTCAAGAGACAAAATAATAATTTCATCAAGATAAACAAAAATTTCAGTAGATAACATTAGAAAACATATAGTGATAGTGTCATCTTCTACTTCCACCCCTTATTTATTTGAAACTGAAAACAAGAAATTTTACACCATTATCCAAATCTCTTCATTTTATTATGACACAACTTTTACAAAACAATCTCATCATGCTTCCACCTGTTAGACCTCTCGATCCAAGAAAGATGTGTAGACACCCAAAAATGACCAAGTCATCACATCACTTGCATTTCGTCTAATCTGTCTAATCACCTGCATTCAACGTTAATTAAATAATCTAATTATTTAATTAATTTCATCTATTCTTCTAAATCACATACTTACAACATTAATTAAATAAATCCTATTTATTTAATTAATTAAATTAAATTCCTCTTTATTCTTCGAAACTTAAATAATTTTAATTATTTAATTAAATCATTATCCTCTTTCTAAAATTCAAGTCCACATCAATTAAATAAATTAATTATTTAATTAACTCATCCAATTCTATCTTATCTATAATTAAATAATTCTACATTATTTAATTAAATCACTTGGTCTTCTAAATTTAAATAAATCATGCAAATTTATTTAAATTATCTCAATCCTCTAAAAATAAATAAAATCAAGTATTTTATTTATAATCTTCATATTCCTCTAATTTTGCACAAACAATTAAATAAATTTATTTATTTAATTTGCTTTTTCCTCTAAAAAATAAATCTTCTAAAAATAAAATAAAATCACATATTTTATTTATTCTTCATCATGCAAAATAAATTAAATCAATTTATTTGTTTAATTTATTTAAATCTTCATATCTTATCTATTCCTCTATCATGCACAATAAATTAAATAAATTTATTTATTTAATTTCAGTTATCTTCCAATTCCTCTTAAAATATCTTGTTAACTCATGTGCACAATTAGTCTTATTTTTAGAACTCTAAAAAAGGCAAAATTACAAGTTGAGTTATCCATTCAATCGATCTTGTTTTCATCATATCTTAATAAAAATATCCTTATGGATTGACACATGTTGTTTGCACATTCATCATGGCTATTTGTTTTATCTCCTCTGTTGATTCTTTTGAATTATCTAGACTGTTGATCGATCTCTGTTGAAACCTATATAAACCCCCCTCATTTCCTTCACAAACCCTCTTCGATCACTTATTCTCAAGCATCCTTTACAGCGCTTGGAGCATACATCACATCATTGAGCACTTTACGATCTTTTGACATTGATCTTTGAGCACCTACACTTGCTTGTTGCAAACATGGTTTCGCAGCCTTATTGAGCAATCCACATTTCAACAAAGAGAACAACACAACCTAGGTAAAAGCTCTGTTATTTCATTTCAATTTTTTTGATAATGATTTTTTATTTGGATAGATCTCTTTATGTTATGGGCTTTTGATTTGTTAGTTTTGATTTTATCATTTTAACATAATCGATTTTCCTCATACACATTTTGGCACACCCGATGGGACCCACTAATCCCTCTTTTTCTTTGAGAATTTTTTTTTTAAAGAACAATACGAAATAGCGCAAAAATACAGAAAGGTGCTATTGGTAGAATAGCAAAGCGCTTTCGGTAGCACAGTGTAGCACCTTGGGGTGATACAATAGTGCTTCTGGTAGTGCAGTAGCACGCATTTGGATACACAGTACAACATTGTTGGTACAACAGTAAAGCGCTTTTGGCAAAATAGGTTTTCTGATCTTGTTTTGTGATTCTGCAGGGTTTTACTCACATATCTATCCTTTATTGATTGGCAAGCTGATTTATTTGTCCTTTCAATTATCTTGTGTACTGCCTAAGTTGACGTATTTAGGAGTATTTACAATTTTTGAGTTAACCCATCTTTTTTTGCAACATCATTGAGTGATTTTTATTCCAGGGCACAGGTTATATCAACCATACATCCTAGATCTACAAAGCAAACATGAAATTATCTTTTGACCTAACTTTTTTGACAAAATACAACTTTTTTAGATCTAGGACAGTAAAGCACTTTTGGTAGTATAGTACCGCACTTTTGGTAGCACGGTGCAGTGCTTCTAGTAGAATAGTGCATTGCCTCTGGTCTATAACAACTCACCTTTGGTAGCACAGTTCAGCACTTTCAGCATAACAATAGGTCACCTTTGGTAACACTGCAATGCTTTTGGTCAAATTGATTTATTTTGCTAACTTGTGAGTTTTTGTGGAGCTAATCAATCTGTTGCAGCTTCTTATCACTCAAACAGAGAAAATGGGTTTCCCTAATGTGTTCATGCAGGACGAGCATTGAAGAAATCTCAATCTATTTCATTAAGTCTTAGAAACATATTGCCTTCTTCAGGAATAATTAAACAAATCACTTTGGCAATTTAAGTCTTAGAAACACTTTGCTTTCTTAAGGGACAATGGACATGAATGCAAAAACACTTCAATTTTCTAAGGGACAATAGACATGAATGCAAAAACACTTCAATTTCCTAAGAGAGAATTGACAAACTACAAACGTGTGTGTGCCTAATCTAGTTGCACCTTATTTTTCTTATAACGAGACAATGGAATCGTTGTTTGACGTGCTTGCTCTTACATTTCAGTTATTCTTTTAGAAGGGCCTACTTTTAGATTGTGCTTCATCCAAAAGGGATGACCCTAAGCAGAGTTTTCCTTTAAACCACTATATAAGAGGGATAAGGTGAAAGCCAAGTCCTAACCGACGTTTACCTTACCTTGTGGTGCCAAACTGAAAAGAGGTGTACTAGCTCTTTGTGGAAATGATTTTCACATCGAGTGAAGAGTTTGATACTCTTAGTAGGATTGGTTAAAGCTTTTAGTAGCTTGTCACATTACTCAAAATGCGTTGGTCCCTCAAAGTTACTAAGAACCATTCTAGATAGTGACTACCTGATCTACCTCTGAACGTTGCGGTAATCATCAGTGTAAGGGGAATCGATTTAAGCCCTCAAGATACTCACCATTGGCTCCCTTGAGAAGAGATAATATTCCCTCGGCCATAAAGCTCTTGTGACCTACTTAAGCTTTCTGAGGGGAGGGTGAGATATCCCTACCTATCGTCTCTCATAAAGATTCAAATGTCTGACACCTTTATGGAATGACATTTGATCAACGAAGTATTAAGTTGTGAGCTGATCTACTGCAATGAAACCTTGTCTCTAGGGATAAAAAGTGCTTGATATTGTTTGCAATTGTTCTATACTCATGGAAACATTGGGCTTTTTTTGTGAGCCTTGAACATACACTATCTATTGTGTCAGTCCTTTTTGCCACTTTGTTTGTTGTGTTTTCTCTTGCCAAAGCAAATCCAATCAGAACCAAATCCAAAATCTTTCAAAAATTGCCTTATAAAACATCACAGACACGACTTCAGCACCTCTAGTATAATAGTAGCTCGCCTTTGGTATTACAGTAGCTCACCTTTGGTATAACAGTACCTCGCCTTTGGCAAAACTACTTCGGCATCCTTGGTATAATAGTAGCTCACTTTTGGTCTAACAATAGCTCACCTTTGGTATAGCAATACCTCGCCTTTGGTAGCTCAGTCCATCACCTCTAGTATTATAGTAGCTTGCTTTTGGTGGCACAATCCTGTGCCTTTGGTCAAACAGTACAGCACCTTTTGTCTAGTAAACTGTGCATCAAGATTTGTCTTTTCCAAAATACAAGCAGAATCCTAAGATATTGTCCTAGTGTATTCCATGGTAACCACTAGACACCAACAAACTATGAAGACCAAGCAAGTTGTCCCAAGGAAGCACAAATCACCTCCTCACACACCTTAATTAGGCCAATCCAACATTACTCCCAAGACACCAGCGGAAAGATCGACCAACTCTCCAAACATGCCATAGCTTGACCAACCAAACAATCTTTAAGAAGGTAGGGCCCCTTTGGTAAGTACACCTCACTATACCACCGGCATGCCTCTAGATTTTGTTCCACAAGGTTATACTATTGATCAAGTCCCATCTCAAGAAGGTAGGGTCCCTTTGGTAAGAACACCTCACTATACCACTGGCATGCCTCCAGATCTTGTTCCACAAGGTTATACCATAGATCAAGTCCCATCTCAAGAAGAGCGACACTTTGAAATAGGTCAATCCTCTCAAGAAGATGTACAAGATCTTGATGAATTCATACAAGATCCTAGAGCCATAGCCACCTTTGACAAAATCCTTAGCGAGACCAAGATCATTTCTTCCGCTTGCTAGTAGAGCAAGGAGCCAAATTACCCAAAGGTTTTGATCTATCCAATCTTAGCGAACCTAACAACACCCAAGACACTATAATGGTGGTCCAAACCATGTCAACTGTGACCACCCCATTACACGAACAAGGCTCACAAGGGAAAATGATTGCCCAATATGAGAATCCCCTTTATCAAAAACCAATGGCAGAGAGACCCTTATCACCGCTAATAACGCCTATGGAGATCTACAAACACCAACAAGAGACTCTACATCATCAAGCAGAATTAGCAAGACAAGACGCTCTAGCAAAATCAAACATGCAAAACACTTCTAAAATGTCCACACCAATCGTAAGTGGAATATTGGCTATCCCATCACGAGAAGGTTTCCCACCAAATTACAATCCGGGAAACACTTATGTAGCCATGCAACAAGGGTCTCAACAAACACCACCCCCAATGTCATCAACCCTTTGTATCCTTCAACCAACCAGGGTCATGCAACCCCAACCACAACATTCTTCTTCGCTCATCCTCAATCAATCTCAACCATCGCAAAACACATCTACCTGTGTCCCCCACCACAACGATCATCAATGCTAAACTTTTTCAATACATTTCCTAATCACCCTCAACATTCCCAAAACCAAACTTCCCAAAGTTATGTTCTGCAACCACAACCTAACCCAACAAACTTTAGCTTTTTGCCACCAAACTCCTTTCTGCAACCATCACAAAACCTACATTCTTACCTAGTGCCACCCCCACCTCCTCCAAATCAAAGCACCCAATTCCAACCCAATCTAAACCCAACATACAACACATAAGACCCCAACCAATCATATGACCCTTATAACTCCAATGCCCATGGCTTACACTACAATCTTCCATATGGGCATCAACAACCACTTCTAGGACACCAAGAGATATTTCCAACCCCTCCCACGACTATGGAGCTAAAACTTACAGAGGTTCAACAACAACTATCTAATCTTACGTTTGGCCACACCAAGAAGACCTTCTCTTTAGAAGTGTGTCCTTATCTGTTTGATCGGTCATTACCCATGATCCCTTTTCCTCACAATTTCACTATTCCCAGGTTTGATAAATACAAAGGAAAAGGGGACCCAAAAGACCATCTTAGGGAATCCTATCTTGCTTGCTTCGGGGTCTCACATAATGACACATATCTTATGCATCTCTTTCCTCGCAGTCTTAGAGGTCAAGCTATAGAATGGTTCTCACACCTACCCATGGGTATCAAATCTTTTAATGAATTGTGGAGAAATTTGCCACCCATTTCTCCTACAATGTAGAGCATGAGATCTCCATGACCGATCTATGCAACAATAAATATAAAAATGGTGAAACTTTCATTTCTTTTCTTCAATGATGGAGACAAATGGCTAGCAAATTCCCATTCAAGATACCTGAAAAGTAGCTTGTTAGCATATTTGTGCAGAACCTCAACCAAGAATTAGGTTTTCATTTGCAAATTCTTAGTGCTACAACCTTCGACAAAATTACATACAAGGGAATCAACATTGAAAAGGCCCTCATTGCTAAGGGAGTAGTTAAAATCTTCAAAGAAACTAAAGACAATGCTCCTCAACAAAAAACAAATGATAAACCAAAGTTTTGGAACAAAAATAAAAATGTGGTCAACGATGGGGTGGTCAATTCTAAACAACAAAGACAACTGTATCAATACCAACAATAATGACAACAAGAGTAGCCTCAACAAGATTACCCTCCACAACATCAATTCACTCCCTTGGGAGAGCCCATAGAGTCTGTCCTACAGAAGCTTTTACACAAAGGGCTCCTCACCTTACCAGATGCTCCCCCATATGGCAAACCTGTTTACAAAACTGTACGATACAGAGAAAATGAATATTGTGAATTCCATAGGAGCAAAGGGCACAGAACCGCATCATGCATGAAACTCAAGCACCTAATCCAAAATCTCATCGAGGGCAACCAAATCTCTTTTGAAGATGAACCACCAGCTCACCACACCAATAAAGACCTCAACATGTACAAGGTGTTGGGTCTTAAAAATACAGGTTGTAAGCCCTAAGAGGATGCCAAGCTCTATGGTCAGACTTGCAATGTTTTTGAACCAACTAACTGAGTTAACCTAAATGGTCGATGACTCCCTACACTTTAGGCTCTGCTAAACCTAGGCGGGTGAACCTTGAAAGCTGAAGCAGATTGATGTAGCAGTGGCACAAGGGAAGCAACAAAACAAGGTAAGTTTAACCCTTCTTTGCCCACTCACCCACTTCACCTATCCTTCAACCGACCAAAGGCACATCCAAGGGTATATGAAGGATTTGTAAACCAAGCTATGATTCAATCCCCAAGACTATTTCCACACCTTCTAACAGGTCTACAAACACTTTCCTTGTAGTTGGTTTGATCCCCAACTTCCCACAACTCTCCAACCTCTACTTGGACTAGTAAGGCTACTAGCCCTCCAAATCTAGTTTTCTCCACACAACTTGACAAAACCCCAAATGACCAGGCAAGTAAATGATGGATTTGGATACCCTTTAAGGCATCCCAACAAACTTCCAAACCTCTAGTCTCAACTCTACTCCAGCAACTCAAAACACCTACTAGGTCACTAGGCCTAATTAATCAAGTTAGGGCTAGGTTACAAAGAAAATGGTTTAAGTTGGGGTCATGGACCTGGGACAGGGATTTGGAACTCTTCTACAACATGCACACATCACAGGAAACCACCATGCATGCATCCACCTATCAGGTTTTGTCATCTACATCACAGAATAGCACATTGTTTGGTCAAATACATAGGGATATTTGACCTAGGGCATCACCTCAAAAATTGAAGACTACCTTTCCTAGCAAAAAGCTTTTGGAATCCTGTAATATACAACCCTAGCTTGCATTTCACTGATTTGCATGAGGTTTCATCAATTAGAATGCATTTTAAGGCTGGATTTGTATGACAAACCCTAGAAAGCAGGGTTTTAGACCAGCCTAGACTAAAATTGCAATAACTTTTCACTACGACCACTTCAAAACCTCAAACTTGTTGCATTTGAACCCTGACTCAACCTAGTTTCAGAAAAGGTACATTGATCTACTCTACCAATCCGTATAGTCTATACAACAACAAAAATGCAGGGAAAAATAATCAGTTTTCTTGATTTCTATGCACAAAACTTTGTACAAGATCTCCTCCCCCATCCTGGAGTCAGAAAACAACCATATACACTAATCCAAGTTGGTAGACAACCTCCCAATGCAGTTTCAACTGTCCAAAATGAGTTGTAACCGGCCAATGTGTCGTTGACACCATTGGCAACATTTGACACTATGGTATTTTTGCATTTACACCAAGATACCGATTGGTTCAACTTGTCTAAGGATCTCAAATGACCAACACACTCCCTAAAACATGTCAAAACACTAGAACAACCAAAAAGACTCAAAAACCCAACATCAGACCTACTAGGCCTAAGTGGCACAACTAGGGTCCAAGTGGAGTAAGAATGAGTGAGGTTTATATGGTCACCCCAAACATATTGACCACACAAAGGACCTTACATCCATGGCTAAAAGCCTTATTACAAACACATTAAATAAAAAAACACAACTTAGCAAAATGCTTAAAATGCACTCTTGGGTGCCCTGCACCATACACCCATTGTCAAACAGAACTCAAGTCTCTTGAGTTGGGAATGTTGTCAAATGTGAATCCTACCTTCTCAATGTCTGCTCTGCTCATCCAAGTGGCATCCTCCTAAGGTTTATTGAGCCACTTGACCAAATACTCATAATAGGTGTGCCTCCTAGTTTGTTTTGCAATCCTTTTATCCAAAATATAGTCAATCTGATCAAGAGATGAAGGAATCAGTTCTTGGAGTGTCTGATCAGTTTGTTCTTCTTCCATAGCTATCTGAGGATCAGATCCCTTATAGGGATAAAGGTCTGAAACATTAAAAATTGGAGACAAGGCAATGCCATCCGGAAGTCTGATTTTATATGCATTTTCTCCACATTTCTTGAGCACTTCACAAGGCCCAATCTTCTTCATGAGTAGCTTAGTGTATTTACCTGTAGGTAGCCTCTCCTTTTTAAGGTGTACCATGACCAAATCCCCTTCTTTGAACTGCAGATCCCTTCTCTTTCTATCAGCAGACTGTTTATACTTCTGAGAAGTGGACTACAATTTCTGTTTTACTTGTTCATGGACATCTCTCATCACTTGGACAAAGTCTTCAGCCAAGGCACTGCTCTTCTCTAGTCCTCCAACCTCTCTAAGTTCCAAAATACCTCTTGGGTGAGTGCCATAAACTATTTGGAAAGGTGATAGGCTGGTGCTTCTGTTGACAGTGTCATTGTATGAGAACTCTACCTAAGCCAAAACTGAATCCCAACTAGCACCCTGCTCTTTAGTTAGGCACCTTAGGAGGTTGCCAAGTGACCTATTAATCACCTCTGTCTGTCCATCAGACTAAGGGTGATAGGCAAATGATAAGGATATATTGGTACCTAGTCTTTTCCAAAGTGTCCTCCAGAAGTGTCCTATGAACTTGGGGTCTCTGTCAGAGATGATTGACAAAGGTAGACCATGTAATCTGACTATTTCCTTGAATAAAAGACCTGCTATGTGTGAGGCATCATGTGTGGTTTTACATGGGATGAAGTGAGCCATTTTTGAGAACCTATCTACAACCACAAAAATGTTGTCATGTCCATTCTTGGTCCTAGGCAAACCAAGTACAAAGTCCATGCTAATGGAATCCCAAGGCTTTGAAGGAATAGGCAGTGGAGTGTATAAACCTACATTAGATGTATGACCCTTGGCTCTTTGATAGATTTGACAAGTTTCTACAAACTTTCTTACATCAGATGGTAACCTTGGCCAATAGTAGTATCTCCTAACCAATTCTGGGTCTTCTTAATGCCAAAGTGGCCTGACATGCTGCCACAGTGCTTCTCCTTAATAATATTCTCTCTAACAGACCCTCTTTGGATACACAACATACTACCCTTGAAAAGATATCCATCTTGTATCAAAAAATCAAAAAAATCAGTGTTATACCTGCTTGTCATGGCTTTGCAAGATTGGTATGGTTCCTTGAAGTCTTCATCTTCTACATACTAGTCTTTGATGGCATGTATACCTGTAACTTCCAACTGAATGGTCTGCACAACAAGATTCCTCCTACTTAAGGCATCAGCTACCTTATTGGCCACTCCTTTCTTATGTTTTATTGAGAAAGTGTATGCTTGGATGTACTCCATCCACTTGACATGTCTGTGGTTTAACTTCTGCTGCCTGTTCAAGAAGCTCAATGCATGGTTATCAGTAAAAACTATAAACTCCTTGGGCAATAAATAGTGTCTCCACTTCCTCAATGATTGAACCATTGCATATAATTCTAGGTCATAGGTAGAATAGTTCTGTTTTGCCTCATTCAACTTCTCACTAAAGAAGGCTATAGGCCTCCCATCTTGACTTAGGACTCCCCCTACAGCCCTCTTACTTGCATCACACTCTACCACAAAGACCTTGTCAAAATCAGGTAGTACAAGGACCGGTTGTTTTGATATTTTTTTCTTTAACAGTTCAAAGGCTTGATTGGCCTCATTTGTCCCCACAAATACACATTTCTTGCCCCCTTTTATGGTGTCAACAAGTGGAGCACAAATGGCACTAAACCCTCTAATGAACTTTCTATAAAAGCTGCACAAACCATGGAAACTCCTTACCTCAGAGGCTGTAGTAGGTGTTGGCCAATTAAGAATGGCTTCCACTTTGTTTGGATCCATCTTGATGTTGCCTTTAGAGATGACAAACCCCCAAAATGTCAATTCTTCGTGTAGGAAGATACATTTGTCAAGGTTAATCCTCAACTTCTCCTCTTGAAGCCTCCTGAGCACTTGCTGGATATGTCTTATGTGATCTTCCTTGCTGTCACTGAAAACCAATATATCATCCAAATATACAACAATGAACTTGTGAAGAAATGGTTTTAGCACCTCATTCATCAACCTCATGAAGATGCTTGGTGCCTTTGACAAGCCAAAAGGCATCACAACCCATTCAAATAGTCCTTCATTGGTTTTGAAGGCAATTTTCCACTCATCCCCCTCCCTTATCTTGATTTGGTGGTAACCACTTTTTAGATCCATCTTGGTAATGTACTTAGCCCTACCCAAGCAATCCATTAAATCTTCTATCCTAGGCATTGGAAATCTATACCTGATAGTGATCTTGTTGATGGCCCTGGAATCAGTGCATAGTCTCCATGTTCCTTCCTTCTAGGGTACAAGTACTGCAAGTACTACACATGGGCTAATACTCCTCTTGATAAGCCCTCTATCCAACAAGTCTTGGATTTGTCTTGCCACTTCTACATTTTGCTCTGGGGTCAACTTGTAGGCTGCTTGGTTTGGTAGGATGGATCTAGGGATGAGATCAATGCAATGACTAATCTCCCTCTTTGGTGGAAGGGCATCCTTACTTTCATCGGCTATCACATCATGAAACTTCTCCAATAGTTCTTCCACTTCTTTTGGTCCAATCCTCCTAAGAGGGTGCTGCACTTTGACCTTCTTAGGATTTGCATCCTTGGGCTTGATGACCACTACAAAACATGGCACTTTCTCCTCCTTAAGGTTAGCCAAAAACTCTTTTTCACCTACTAACATGACTGAACTAGGAATGACCTTTTCCTTGCTATCATCAATCAAAGGAGTCATTATGAAATTTTCACCATTTTTGGACAAATGAATTACATTTTGCTTACCATCATGTTGGGCACTTGTATCATGTTGCCAAGGCCTTCCAAGAAGAAGGTGGCATGCATCCATATCTACTATTTCACAAATAATCCTATCATGATATTCACCTATCTTAAATTCAACCCAACATTGTTCTTTCACCACAATTTACTGGTCCTTGGTTAGCCAAAAGATTCTATAGGGGTTAGGATGAGGTATCCTTTGCAATCCTCACTTAGTCACCATTTCATTAGAAGCTAAATTCTCAGAAGAACCTAAATCAACTATTACTTTGCAGACTTTTCCTTTCACCTTGCAAGTGGTTCTGAACAAGTTGTTCCTTTGGGGCTGCTCCTTAGTGGCTAGCATGATGAGGGACCTGTTAAACATGATGCATTCTCCACTCTCTGGTGCTGCAGGCTTGGAAGAGGCAGTTTGGTATGATGTGGTGCTTTGACAGTCATCCTCTTGAAGGAGTTGTACCCTTCTATCTTTCTGATTTGCAGCAATGTTTCCCATCTTCTCTGGACACCTAAAGGATTGATGTCCTATTTGATTGCAGGAGAAACACCTTCCAGTGAACACAGTAGAACCCCTGCATCCATTTCTTCCTCTACCATTACCTCTCCCTCTAAACTGACCCTTATCAGCACTGTTTCTATCAGCCTGCCCTTGGCTGCCTTCTTGTGATCTGCCATCTTGGGGTCTAGGGAAGTTATCTCTATTTTGAAACCTGCCCCTACCTCTGAAATTCATATTACCTCTGCCTCTGTTGTTTGAATCACCTTTTCTCCTTTGTTTGTCCTCAATCCTCAATGTCATTTGAAAACACTTATGGACTGTTTCGGGATTAAAGAGACTTAATTCATCTTGAATGGAGAACTTAAGACCATTTAGATACCTTGCAAGTTTCTATTTTTCATTCTCAGGCATCTTGGCTTTCAAAGACATCTTGTGAAACTCCTCAGTGTATGTGCTCACGTCCATGTCCTTCTGTCTCAAGTTTTGCAACTTCTTGTGCAAGTTGACTTCATAGTCTTCAGGGACAAATTGCTTCTTGATTTCAAGCACCATCTTCCTCCATGTAGAGATAGGGTTCCTATCATCTTCTATCCTCTCATTTTGAATAAAGTTTCACCAACTCAAGGCTGGCCCTTTCATTCTTGATTTGGCAATCCTCACTTTCTAATTTTCTACCACTTCTTCACATTCAAAATAGTTCTCCATTGCCTCTATCCAATCAAGGCACTCCTCTGGATTCATCTTCCCAGGAAACATAGGTAAGTCCACCTTAGTGTCCTTCCTACTCAACTTTCCAAGTGCATCTAGGAATTGTCTTTCTGACATGCCTCCTTGTGGCTCTCCCATAGGCACTTCTTTTTCTTCATCTTGATCCTTTTCATCTGAATCCAAGATGACCTCTGGCTTCTTCTTCTTATCCATATCCTTCTTCAACTTCTCTATCTCAGCCTCCATCCTTTTGTTCTCGGCTTCTTGTTCTCTCACTATCTTTGCCAATTCAACATTAGTTACCCTTGTAGGAACTTCCTCCTCTTCTTCTCTATCTCCCATCTCTTTGATGGCTCTGATACCACTTGATGCAGCAGTGGCACAAGAGAAGCAACAAAACAAGGTAAGTTTAACCCTTCTTTGCCCACTCACCCACTTCACCTATCCTTCAACCGAACAAAGGCACATCCAAGGGTATATGAAGGATTTGTAAACTAGGCTATGATTCAATCCTCAAGACTATTTCCACACCTTCTAACAGGTCTACAAACACTTTCCTTGCAGTTGGTTTGATCCCCAACTTCCCACAACTCTCCAACCTCTACTTGGACTAGTAAGGCTACTAGCCCTCCAAATCTAGTTTTCTCCACACAACTTGACAAAACCCCAAATGACTAGGCAAGTAAATGATGGATTTGGATACCCTTTAAGGCATCCCAACAAACTTCCAAACCTCTAGTCTCAACTCTACTCCAGCAACTCAAAACACCTACTAGGTCACTAGGCCTAATTGATCAAGTTAGGGCTAGGTTACAAAGCAAATGGTCTAAGTTGGGGTCATGGCCTGGGATAGGGATTTGGAACTCTTCTACAACATGCACACATCATAGGAAACCACCATGCATGCATCCACCTATCAGGTTTTGTCATCTACATCACAGAATAACACATTGTTTGGTCAAATACATAGGGATATTTGACCTAGGGCATCACCTCAAAAATTGAAGACTGCCTTTCCCAGCAAAAAGATTTTGGAATCCTACAATATACAACCCTAGCTTGCATTTCACTAATTTGCATCAGGTTTCATCGGTTAGAATGCATTCTAGGGCCGGATTTGTATGACAAACCCTAGAAAATAGGGTTTTAGACCAGCCTGGACTAAAATTGCAATAACTTTTCACTACGACCACTTCAAAACCTTAAACTTGCTGCATTTGAACCCTGACTCAACCTAGTTTCAGAAAAGGTACATTGATCTTCTCTACCAATCCATACAGTCCGTACAACAACAAAAATGCAGGAAAAAATAGTTAGTTTTCTTGATTTCTGTACACAAAACTCCGTACAATATCTCCTCCCCCATCTTGGAGTCAGAAAACAACCATATACACCGATCCAAGTTGGTAGAAAACCTCCCAATGCAGTTTCAACTGTCCAAAACGAGTTGTAACCGGCCAATGTGTCATTAACACCATTGGCAACATTTGACACTATGGTATTTTTGCATTTACACCAAGATACCGATTGGTTCAACTTGTCTAAGGATCTCAAATGACCAACACACTCCCTAAAACATGTCAAAACACTAGAACAACCAAAAAGCCTCAAAAACCCAACATCAGACCTACTAGGCCTAAGTGGCACAACTAGGGTCCAAGTGGACTAAGAATGAGTGAGGTTTATATGGTCACCCAAAACATCTTGACCACACAAAGGACCTTACATCCATGGCTAAAATCCTTATTACAAACACATTGAACAAAAAAACACAACTTAGCAAAATGCTTCATAATGCACTCTTGGGTGCCCTGCACCACAGATAAAAGGAATGTATGAAACAAATGAATTTAGGGATCTACCCACAATGGCATAAAGTGTGGAATAGATGAAAACTTGCAAAATACTTCTACTCCTAATACTAAGATCTAAGATGTAATTGTTTGAATAAGATTTTATGGAATCCTAGAGTGGAATTGGTATGACCAGTGCCTATTTCTATTGGGCTAATGGAATCAAGGTGTATATGATATATGATTTACTTACTGGTTACAATTCTAATTGTTTAGCACTTGTATTTGTTTATACCTTGTATAAACATGCAAGAATGTGACTGACAGACTCTACTTATTGATCCAATCGATCCTACTAGGTTACTGTGACTTATTGAAAGGATTTTAATCCTTGCTTGAAGGAACCAATCAACAAAATCACATAATGACAGCAAGTGTGTATTGACAAATGGAGTAGATCCTCAATTTGAATAACAAGACAACATCGAGTTGGAGACAGTATGGCAATCTTGTCAATTATATGGCTCTTCTTACTGATCCAAATGTTACTTCCAATTTACTATAATCAATCAAAAGGATTTTAATTCTTTAATGGAAACTAATTAATTTGATTACATGAAAACAAGTGTGTCTCAACAAAACTGAAATATCAACTTGGAAACTCAGGTTCAAATAACAGAGAAATAACAATGTGGAGATAGCCAAATAATAGTTCAGCTCAACAAAAAATAGACACCAATATTAAATCATCAATTTATGCATTCTTCTCCATTATACAATTTTAAAAGATTTTACAATGTACAGCATAATGTTTTATTTTGGCAATTGGTCAATCCATCTACTTATCTAACTCCTACTTTTGATCATGATGTTTTTTCTAATCTACCTCTACTGATGATCCCCAGACTCCCCCCTCATTCTTCTCAGCCTTGGTTCCCCTTATATATGTTTTACAGTTGCGGGGTTATGACTCTTGATACATCCAGTGCAACCTTTTGTTATTTTAATCTCCTTCAATAACTAAATTTTAATCTTGACCTTCTTATTGTTAAAATGCTTTGGTCGTTGCAGGTGGGATGCCCTTTGCCTTTGTATTATAGTGTATATGTACATCTTATGTATTTGCAACATATATCTGAGGAATCACCGGATTTGTGACTCTATATTTGCAAATCTTTTGTATATCGCATATATTTTCTTCCATATACAAGAGCGGGCCCAACTAGATTTATGAAATGAATTTGAAATCTCCTTCGAATCTGCATTTGTATCACCTTTTTGTATATCGAATGCATGTGCTTTATATACAATAGCAGATCCTAGCTAAAATTCACAATATTTAATCTGTCATTCACATCCGGGCTTGTATAAACTTGTATATCCATTGGCGATGGGGCCCACATGGTGTTTCATGCACTTGTATATACATTTCCTTTGTATCTCATATGCATTTGTCTTTGTATCTTGTATACATACAAGCATTTAAACATACAAAGACTTTTCTATATTGAACTTCTTTTGACATCTGGCTTGTATCTTCACTTGTACATCGGCTTGTATCTTGAGGACATACATTGTTATTATGCAAACCCAATGTGCAAGCGGTGGGACCCACCTTATTCCTTACTCGTATTCCATGTTACAACACTACTTGTATCCAACCTTCATATACAATGCCCAATATGTACAAACTCAATTGTATCTCCTTTTCGGACTTCTTGCTTTTATGAACCATAGTTCATTCATTTTTTACTCTGACTTGTATATACCATGAAAATGCATCCTCTGATATACATTAAGTCCTGATGCATCCATTTAACCAGATTTAAATCTCTCCTGAGTTCTGCCTTGTATGTGTACTGCAATGTATAACCCGAAACATACATACAAGGCGCGAAACATACAACAATTACTCTTTATTTTATAAACTTTTCAGTTCTGCAACATGTTTTATTCACTACTTAATGCATCGGTGTGACTGTCACCGAAGGCTCTTTGGTTTTCATGATCAGTGTAACTCACGTAGTCAGCAGGACCCAAAGCTTCTGCTGTGATCATACAGGTCTTTTCGACATGTCTTCCTTGTTATTCAGTTAGATGGGATAAATCGTTTGTATAGCCATCAGCTTGACTTGAACCATTGCTATGAGATTATCATATGGTTCTGATGCCTTTTATCTTTCCGACATGTCTCATCTCTTAGTTTATCCATCGATAAGACTCTTCCCAAAGTACCTCTCGTGTTTTCTTTATTGGAGTAATCTTCATTGTCGGTGAGACCTACAAGATCCTTCCCAATAATATATGTCCTTCTAATACATCCTCCCTCGGAAAGAGTCTTACCAAAATCTCTGTAGCTCTAGTTATCGAAGTGACTTATGCAATCAGAAGGACTTAATAAATCCACTCCAATTGTTCATATCTTACCAATTAGGGTTTTCTACTGACTTTTTTAATTTTGTATAGTCTGGCAAGAATGTAGGGTGCTTCGCAATATATTTTATACATCTGTTAAAATTCTCTTTTTGTTGTACTTAGATGGATGTTCATTTCCTGTGCCATAGTCCCCATCTCTGCTTTGTACATAGTCTGCAATCTTCCAAGCATTTTGCACCAAGGGAGTTTGACGTAGGCAATACGTAGTGGACTCTGTGTATTAACAATCAAGGCCATCATTTCCAAAATAGGTTCTTGAGATTGATTTAGCAAATGTATTTTAGAGTGCAAAAACTATACTTTACATCATGGGAACCCTAAGATTTTTGCAAAAAATTGTAGAAAATTTTAGGTCCCAACAGTGGCTCTATCTAGGGATGTATGCCCTTTGTGGGCATAGCAAGATTCCAGATCTCTGGGGAGCAGACCAGTGCCTACTCCATTGGGCAATAGAGTCCAGATATCACTTCTTGCCCTAAAATGATATGGTTTAAAAAACCACACCATAAAAAGAAAAAAGATATATTTTCCTCTGTCAAAAATCTGATTCTCATCATGCTGTGGTGAAGCCAATCTTTCAATATTTTTAAAGATTATCTAATTGAATGAATTCATATTGTTGATCAATTTTCCATGCTCAATATTGCTAGTGTTTTGTTTATCATCATGCATCTGGAAGTTAAGTATAATTTGAACAATCTCACCTCCATGTGATACATCTTTCCTACATGAAGACGATCCCTCTTTAATGTAACTTTTTTCATTATTCTTCTTACTTTCATGCATTGTGAATTGACCTCCTGGCTGATCTAAAAACTGGGAGTACACATTGTTCTCTTCATCATTACCACAATAATCAACCGTGTTCATTTCATCATATGACTTTTCTTCATTTATGGATTCATCATCAACGTTATCAGCATACTCATTTTCTTGACTATCTGAGAACATTTCATCCTCTTCATAGAATGGGTTTGCATACACATGGAATTCATTTTCCGGCACACCTTGGCAAAATGTCATCTGATCTTCTTTTACTTTTTCATCATACAATGGGTTTGAAGAAATCTGAAAATCATTTTTAGATATGTGTATTTCCTCCTCATCGTGACGTTGCCTTGTTTGCTAAGAACAATCCTCTTCCTCCTCAAACTTTTGATTCAGGTATTGCTATGGGTGGGCTGGGACAAAAGGAAAATCCATATTCTGAATATTACTCTCATTTTTAGGTATATGTTGTGGCTCCAAGTCTTGCGCAAAATTCTGATAATTGCAATCATAATCCCAGGTGAAGAATTGATCCTTTAAAACTTCTTCTCTATTTAAATCTGAAATATCATCATGAAAATTTTCACTTGCATATGTCTCATTTACTGGGTGCATTGCTTGATCAGATTCTTCATATTCATCTTCATAATAGTCATTGTAGCGGCTAAGGAATAGTCTTTTGAGATCTTCCCATGAAGAGATACTTTGCATAGGTAAGTCTATAAACCAATCCCTTGTTCCATCCCTCAAAGATCTTGAAAAACACCTCATAATGACATCTTCTGAAAAAATCTAAAATTCCAAAATGAAATCCCAGAATCGTTGTATATGATAATGAGCTAATTCACACCCTTCTCCATAAAATTTAGGGAGATGCTTTAGTATTTCTGTCAGCTCGCAGGGATAAGGATTTGGGTAGCCTGGGATATTATTGTAGTTAAATGGTTTATCGATGTCTGAGATAAAGTTTTGAGGGCCATATGGCTTTTGGTAGATGATTGATCTTTGGTTAGGGAATACGGGATAAGCATTTACTTGATATGAGGCTTGCGGTAAATAATTGTTTCGTTGTGCATGGTATGCACTATATCTATTTCTTGAATCATGGAACAATTACGAGTTCAAAGGATCATTATACCCATTCTCATTAGTTGTTGGTATATGTTGTAATGAACTTGAAGCTTGCTTGGCTTTTAATCGTTGTATTTCTTGAATCAACTATTTTTTTTTAATAACTCCAACAGTCCCTCTTCTTCTAACATATTCATTTTGACTGTAGATGGTGCTATTTACAAGTTGTTGTATTTTATATTCTTCATTGAATTCCTTTTCAGAGTCGCCACCTCTTATCAAAAGAGGAATGATTTTTTCTTTTTCGAGTCCTTCTTGCCAGCATACTTACCAATTTGTGTCAGAATTCAAAAGTTTACTGACTCTGTAATGAGATGATCTTTAAACAAGAGATTCTGAATGACTCCCCAATAGAGTCACCATTTTGTTGGGTCTCAAAAATGCAGGTTGTAAGCCCTAAGAGGATGCCAAGCTCTATGGTCAGACTTGCAATGTTTTTGAACCAACTAATGAAGTTAACCTAAATGGTCGATGACTCCTTACACTTTAGGATCCGCTAAACCTAGGTAGGTGAACCTTGAAAACTGAAGTAGATAAAAGGAATATATGAAACAAATGAATTTAGGGATCTACCCACAATGGCATAGAGTGTGGAATAGATGAAAACTTGCAAAATACTTCTACTCCTAATACTAAGATCTAAGATGTAATTGTTTGGATAAGATTTTATGGAATCCTAGAGTGGAATTGGTATGACCAGTGCCTATTTCTATTGGGCTAATGGAGTGAAGGTGTATATGATATATGATTTACTTACTGGTTACAATTCTAATTGTTTAGCACTTGTGTTTGTTTATACCTTGTATAAACGTGCAAGAATGTGACTAATAGACTCTACTTATTGATCCACTAGATCCTACCAGGTTACTATGACTTATTGAAAGTATTTTAATCCTTGCTTGAAGGAACCAATCAACAAAATCACACAATGACAGCAAGTGTGTATTGACAAATGGAGTAGATCCTCAATTTGAATAACAAGACAACATCGAGTTGGAGACAGTATGGCAATCTTGTCAATTATATGGCTCTTCTTACTGATCCAAATGTTACTTCCAAGTTACTGTAATCAATCAAAAGGATTTTAATTATTTAATGGAAACTAATTAATTTGACTACACGAAAACAACAAGTGTGTCTCGACAAAACTGAAATATCAACTTGGAAACTCAGGTTCAAATAACAGAGAAATAACAATGTGGAGACAGCCAAATAATTGTTCAGCTCAACAAACAATAGACACCAATATTAAATCATCAATTTATGCATTCTTCTCCATTATACAATTTCAAAAGATTTTACAATGTACAACATTATGTTTTATTTTGGCAACTGGTCAATCCATCCAGTTATCTAACTCCTACTTCTGATCATGATGTTTTTTCTAATCTACCTCTACTGATTATCCTCAGACCCCCCTTGTTCTTCTCAGCCTTGGTTCCCCTTATATATGTTTTGCAGTTGTGGGGTTATGGCTCTTCATACATCTGATACAATTTTGTTATTTTAATGTCCTTCAATAACAAAATTTTAATCTTGACCTTCTTACTATTAAAATACTTTGGTTGTTACAGGTGGGATGCCCTTTGCCTTTGTATTATAGTGTATACGTATATCTTATGTATCATATACCTGAGGAATCACCGGATTTGTGACTCTATATATACAAATTTTTTGTATATTGTATACATTTTCTTCCATATACAAGAGTAGGCCCAAATAGATTTATGAAATGAATTTGAAATCTCCTTCGAATCCACATTTGTATCACCTTTTTGTATATCGAATGCATGTGCTTTATATACAATAGCAGATCCTAGCTAAAATTCACAATATTTAATCTATTATTCACATCTGGGCTTGTATAAACTTGTATATCCATTGGCGATGGGGCCCACGTGGTGTTTCGTGCACTTGTATATATATTTCCTTTGCATCTCATATGCATTTGTCTTCGTATCTTGTATACATCCAAGCATTTAAACATACAAAGACTTTTCTATATTGAACTTCTTTTGACATCCGGCTTGTATCTTCGCTTGTACATCGGCTTGTATCTTGAGGACATACATTGTTATTATGCAAACCCAATGTGCAAGCGGTGGGACCCACCTTATTCCTTACTCGTATTCCATGTTACAACACTACTTGTATCTATTGAATTTGATAATTAATTCAAGCCACAAAGATCACCTGCAAAACCTAAGATTTACCTTCTACAAGAGAAAAAAAACAAAGAGGAATAATTTGCACAATAAGGATGAATTAATGAATTACATGTGAGAACTTGCTTTTATATTTGCAAGTTAGACAAAAACCCTAATATGACTTAAGAATAACCTAAGACTAAAATTAGCCCTAAGTAAACTTAATAAAGTGTAATTAAATATTTAATTACACCAACACCCCCCATAAGTGCAATTTAGGGAGAAATGAAAAGCATGCAACTAGTGCAAGAATGGGTCCCGGCTACAAGGCCATTTTAGGTACCCATGAACAACAAGAATCTCTCATAAAGTGGAGAGAAAGGAGAAAAACCTAGTGGGAGAAAACTCCTCTCCAAAAGAGAGAAAAAAACAACAAGTACATGAACATGTTATGGAAGAAGGACTAACACTAAGACCCCCTAAGAAGTGAATCCATCACAAAAGTATAATCAAGAATGCCCCCCCATAAGAGAGGAAGAAGAGAGAAAGAAGGTTTGATGACCCCCCAGAAGTGAGAAGGATGAAACCCCATGTGAGGAAATGCTCCCTCCCAAAATAGAGATGAGAAGAGAGACCATGCAGCCGCTCCTCAAGATGACTCATGTAGTTCTAGAAGATGCTCGACATAGAATAAAGATAAAGACCCATGAACGTCGAACAACATTCCTCCCCTTGGGAAGAAATAGAAATGCAGGTGTGTGCATAATGTCTTCCCATTCTAGATAGGAATATACAGGAAGAAGGATAAATGTCTCTGAACTCTGCACACGATCCAAAGACAATAATGATGCTCCTAAAAACTACTCAAATGTCTCCAATCCACTGCCAAATTGTCACTGAAGAAGAGAAGGATGAAGAACAATCTCTGAAGTAGATGACGGTGATGCAACTCCATCGAAGTTGTCATCAAAGAGAAGACAAATGTCCTTATTGTGGTCCTCCAAATCTATAAGATGGGACTCTACAAACAAAGATGATATGTCTACAAGATAGGAATCCCAATGAGGTGGATCAAGAAGACTAATATTGACTTGCTGCACAGAATCACTAGAAGCCAATGATGATGCAACACTGAACTCTGAAGTAGCAGTAGGTGATGGTGGATCAATGATATCATCAGGAGGAGAAGCGATTGAAACAAGCATTTCAAAGAGATGATGTGAGAAATGAGGACACATCTCTTTCTCATGTTGATTACTTCCACAATATCTGTAATTAGATTTATGCTAATGGTAGAATCCCATCTCCTTAGATGATTATAGATCAAAATATGCAAATAGATTTATGCTGATAATAGAAGTCTTTCAAAGCAAACAGAACCTTTCCAGGAGGCAGCATGTCTAGGATATCCAACAAAAGACATAAAATTGACAAACTGATTTAAAATATACTTAGGGTTGAATCTGAAAAAATTATATAGGTGGCTATGTAGAGCTCTATGATACCTTTCCAACGCCTATTCATTTTTGAAAAATGGAAATTCTGGGCACAAGAACGGAGCTCGAAAGCCAAAAAAGATGCCTTGATTTCAAACAGCAATAAATTGTACCAATCAGCAAAACCTGGAAAAAATACCTACACCATTGGATTGTGCTTGGAACCAGCTTTCTGACGCTTATTTATTTTCAAAATTCTGACTTTGTATACTTAAGATATGCCCAATTTACCAAAATTGCTCCTTTAGGACAAAGAGGCCCAAAAAAAGCACTATCGCAGCTCCTGTGCATCCATGTGACTAGGGGCTGAGTCTCTAGGGGCTGGCGGCTAGGACACTGGTCACTCATATGATGAGGAGCTGAGTCTCTAGGGGCTGCTGCCTAGAAGCTAGGGCCTGGTCCCCCATGCGACCAGGGGTTAAACCCTAGGGGTTAGCCCTCCAAAATAAAAAAAATCATTTTTATGAAGAAATTAATAAAAAACTCAGCTGTACCTGTGCACAAAAATCGAGGCGGCACAAAAATTGAGATGGCATGCAAACTGAGGCAACTCTAATATCAAATTAAGCTCAGATGAGAATGGCACAGAAATCAAGGTTGGCATAGAAATCGAGGCACAGTCTGGCCGTACGGATTCTGTACAGGTCATACGGATTTCACATAACCAAAATTTTGAAACCCTAAAAAAACACCCAGAAACTTTTTTTCAGCAAAATATAGAGTGCCTTACATGAAAATAGGGGTTTTTGGGCCTTCTGAGCACAATGGTGAGGTTTGTTTTGGCCAAAAATGCTCAAAAACTTCTATTTTTCTTCAGATCTAAAAAAAACACTCTTGAAACCTTCACAAATCTAGCTTCCCCAGACCAAATTTAGCGAAACAAAAGACAAATCTACCTTTTCCAGCTGCTCTAAATCTAATGGAATACTCTGTTTTACACAAAAACACACCCAACAAATGGCTCTTGCTAAAAAATTTCTCTAAATTTGAGAAGGGGCTTGCAGATCTGCTCTGATACCATGTTGAATTTGATAATTAATTCAAGCCACAAAGATCACCTGCAAAACCTAAGATTTACCTTCTATAAGAGAAAAAAAACAAAGAGGAATAATTTGCACAATAAGGATGAATTAATGAATTACATGTGAGAACTTTCTTTTATATTTGCAAGTTAGACAAAACCCCTAATATGACAACCTAAGACTAAATTTAGCCCTAAGTAAACTTAATAAAGTGTAATTAAATATTTAATTACACCAACGTATCCAACCTTCATATATATTTCCCGATATGTACAAACTCAGTTGTATCTCCTTTCTGGACTTCTTGCTTTTATGAACCATAGTTCATTCATTTTCAACTCCAACTTGTATATGCCATGAAACTGCATCCTCCGATATACATTAAGTCCTGATGCATCCATTTAACCAGATTTAAATCTCTCCCGAGTTCTACCTTGTATGTGTACCGCAATGTATAACCTGAAACATACATACAAGGCATGAAACATACAACAATTACTCTTTATTTTATAAACATTTCAGTTCTGTGACATGTTTTATTCACTACTTAATGCATTGGTGTGACTGTCACCAAAGGCTCTTTGGTTTTCATGATTGGTGTAACTCATGCAGTCGGCAGGACCCAAAGCTTCTGCTTTGATCATATGAGTCTTCCTGACATGTCTCCCTTGTCATTCAGTTGGATGGGATAAATCATTTGTATAGCCATCGACTTGACTTGAACCATCGTTGTGAGATTATCATATGGTTCTGATGCCTTTTGTCTTTCTGACATGTCTCATCTCTTAGTTTATCCATCGATAGGACTCTTCCCAAAGTACCTCTTTTGTTTTCTTTATCAGAGTAATCTTCATCGTTGGTGAGACCTACAAGATCCTTCCTAATAATATATGTCCTTCCAATACATCCTCCCTCAGTAAGAGTCTTACCGAAATCTCTGTAGCTCTAGTTATCAGAGTGACTTATGCAATCAAAAGGACTTAATAAATCCACTCCGATCATTCATATCTTGTTGATTAGGGTTTTCTACTGAGTTTTTTAACTTTGTATATTTTGGCAAGAATGTGGGGTGCTTCATAATATATTTATACATCTGTTAAAATTCTCTTTTTGTTGTGCTTAGATGGATGTTCATTTCTTGTGCCATAGTCCCCATCTCTGCTTTTTACATAGTCTACAATCTTCCAAGTATTTTGCACCAAGGGAGTTTGACGTAGGTAATACGTAGTGGACTCTGTGTATTAACAATCAAGGCCATCATTTCCAAAATAGGTTCCTGAGATTGATTTAGCAAATGTATTTCGGAGTGCAAAAACAATACTTTACATCATGGGAACCCTAAGATTTTTGCAAAAAATTATAGAAAATTTTAGGTCCCAACACAAGGAACCATTCCCGAACCATGGTCTACATCCTCCTCTAGATAAAGGTAAAGGTGTCAATAATGCTTCCACTTCCTATGACTCCATTCTTGGTCATTTTGAAGAGAGTCATGTATCTACCCTCACAATCAAAGGCAAATCTATGGATTATGCTATTACAACTCATCGTGGTCGTGTCACCATTTGTGGTCTAACGCCAAGTCTCCCAACCCAATTAGATTACAATCTTGTCGAACATCTAGGGAAAACCCCTGCACAAATCTCTATCTTAGACCTTCTACGGTCGTCACCTGCACATAAAGCTATGCTAGAAAAATCCCTACAAGAGTCTTCAGTTCCTAACAACATAGCGTTCACAGATTTCCAAGCTATAATAGGTAACATTGCCTCACCCTACAATGTGGTCTTCTCTGAGAAAGACCTCCCATCCCATGATCTATGTCACAATGATGCCCTTCATATTGAGGTTCTCATTCATAAATGCAAAATCAAATGCATACTCATAGATGGTGGTGCTGGTCTCAACATCTGTTCTCTAAAGTTACTTAAGCAATTGGGATACTCTGAGGATCATGTCAACATTGATCAAAGTATTACAATCAAGGGATATGATGATGCTAAACACCACTCAAAAGGTGTTATCCACTTTCCTATACAAGTGGGCCCGGTCATGCTTGAAACTAGGTGCCAGGTCCTTGACATTGAGCTACCTTACAACATTATCCTAAGCCGCCCATGGATCCATGCCATGAAAGCTATTCCCTCAACGTACCATCAATCTCTCAAGTTCCCATTAAATGGTATGGAGATAACTATCCCAGGTGACCCAAATCCTTTTGAATTATGTTTTGTCTTGCAAGGCAATTATAAGAATTGAAACCAAGTGCCTAAAAATGACAAAGCCCTTGAATCCCCACTGTATGTCAAGCCTGAAAATCTGACAAAAGTCTCTGCAAGTGAACCTAATCCTCTTCCTAAACTCAAAGCTCACATCCGTGATATAGGCTTTGGAACATATGATATCTCAAAATCTTGTTGTGTAGGGTGGATGCCTTTATCCCTTAAATCTTACGGCCAATCACCCATTGCCAAAGTAACTAAAAAAGTAGCTATTCCTCCCCCAACATCTTTAACCCAATTCCAAGAGGGAAAATTATTAGTAGAGGAAACTATTGAAGACATCTCTTCTTGGCTCTATAAGGACAAAGAACCAGTCACAATACTAGTCAAGCAATATGGCAATGGCTTAAGGATAATCAAAAACATGGGCTATAAAGGCAAAGGTGGCCTTCAAAAATAGAATCAAGGAACAATGGAACCCATTATTGTGACAAATAAACTAGACAAGAAGGGGTTAGGATTTGGTAGAAAGGTACCGCGTGCCTTGGACATCGAGTGTATCCTCGACAAGGTGGCTGAAACTTCTCTCGCAGATTCGACGTCTAATGAGGATACCATCAATGACTCTTCCCTCCATATGACTAACCTATTTAGAGAATCCTTCATATTTATGCTATCATCTGTATCCCTAACATCCACCACAAACACCCAGAACGTAACACTTGTCTACACTGAACTTATCGATTGGGACCAACAAGGGTCCCCCGTTATAGATGTATTTCAGAATGACAAAGCTATAGCTGAGTTCATGGGACTCTGGGATGGTATCCCTCTTGGAGATCATAAAGAAGGTTTTGTAATGGAACTAGAGCCAACAACTTATTTTGGTGAGAATGCCAAATCCTCTAGTCACAAAAGTAAAAATAAATAAAGATCTCTAGGTGAAAACCACACCGTGGCACCTCCCGATCACAAAATAGTAAAAACAAAGGACGTATCCAATGGTGAAAATCCAACTGTGGTACCTGAGGATGGAGGATTTGACCTTCCCCTACCATCTAAGTATCAAGAGAAGTCAACTCTCCTAATGGAAGATTTTACAAAGATAAACCTTGGCACAGAGAAAAATCCAAACACCATATTCCTGGCAGCATCATTATCAGAAACAAAGCACAAGAATCTTAACAAATTCTTCTTACAAAGAACCATCAACTTTGCATGGACCTATGCTTATATGCGAGGGTTAGACCCTAAGCTAGTGGTTCACTATCTCATAGTGGATCCAACAGTTAAACCAGTCAAGTAAAAGCTGAGGAAGATGCACCCACAAAGAGCTCTCCTGGTAAAAGTGGAAATACAGAAGTTGTTAGATGCAAAGTTCATCTGACCTATTGACTATTCAGATTGGGTCTCAAACATTATACCTGTGTCTAAACCCAATGGGCGCATCCGCATGTGTAATGATTTTAGAGATCTTAGCAAAGCATGTCCCAAAGATGACTTTCCATTACTGAACATTGACCTCATAGTAGACTTGACTATAGGTCATGAAGTGCTTTCTCTCATGGATGGATTCTCCAGCTACAATCAAATAAAGATAGCAAAGGAAGATCAACATAAAACAACTTTTACTTGTCTGTGGGGTAATTATTGTTGGTGTGTCATGCCGTTTGGTCTAAAGAATGCAGGGGCAACTTATCAAAGAGCAATGACAGTGATATTCCATGATCTCTTTCATCATATCATGGAGGACTATGTGGATGACATACTAGCTAAATCTTCTAGGGAAGATCACATACAAGTTCTAGGACAGATCTTTGACAGGCTTGAGAAATACCAAGTATGCCTCAATCCAAAGAAGTGTGTCTTTGGTGTAACATCAGGGAAGCTATTGGGATACATTGTATCTCACAGAGGTATCGAAGTAGACCTCGTAAAAGTCAAGGCTATAGTGGAGATGCCTCCACCAAAAAACCTCAAAGCATTAAGGAGCCTTCAAGGAAGGTTGCAATCCATCAGGCGTTTCATCTCATAATTAGCAGATAAATGTCAACCATTTCAACACTTGCTTTGAAAGGATGTCTCATTTCAATGGGATGATAAGTGTCAAGCAGTATTTGATCAGCTCAAAAGTATCTAGCTACACCTCCTGTATTGGTTCCACCAGTTGTTGATAAACCTTTGATATTATACATCTCAACCACAACTTTAACCCTCGAGGCCCTTCTAGCAGAACATGATTAGTCAGGAAAAGAGCATGCAATCTATTATATCAGTCAAACCTTGGTGGGATATGAACTAAATTATTCACTTATGGAAAGATCTTGTTTAGCAGTAGTGTTCTCTTCCCAAAAGTTATGGCATTACATGCTAAACCAACACACTAATCTCATAGCAAAAATTGATCCATTGAAGTATCTACTAGTAAAAGTAGCTCTTACAGGTAGACTAGATAAATGGGTCATGATCCTTAGTGAGTTTAATATTGAGTATGTGGATCGCAAAGAAATCAAGGGACAAGCCCTAGCAGATCAACTCGCAGAAGCACCCATGACAGATACACATCCTATGGTAGTAGACTTTCTGAATGAGAATCTCTTCACTCTGTCTACCTCAGTAATGTGGAAGTTGTATTTTGATGGTTCTTACACACAGCATGGATCAAGGGCCGGCATCTTATTTATCACACCTCAAAATGACTATATTCCAAAGTCATATCGGCTTGCATTCCCTTGCACCAACAACATTGCCGAGTATGAAGCACTCCTCATAGGTCTCAATACAGCAGTTCAATGGGACATCACAAAATTACAGGTATATGGAGACTCACAACTAGTCATTCGCAAGTCACAGATGAGTACCAAACAAAAGATGAAAAGTTAGTCCCATACAAGCAACTTGTGGATGCCTACAAACCACACTTCTCTAGCATCACATTTGAGCAAATTTCAAGAGAACGTAACAAAGCTATAGATTCTATGTCTTTTGTAGGGTCACTTATCAACATGCTTACAAATACACAAAAATGTGAATTCTTGATTGAGCAGTTGTTGATACCAGTTGTCGATGTTCCCGTTACTGAAATCATCTGCGAACTTGTTGGTCTCAATTCCCCATGGTACGAAGATATCTATGAATACCTTAAAAATAGTACATTTCCCTCTGAACTCTCATCCACCCAATGTAAAACCTTTATCTGTCAATCCTCCTGCTACACCATTCTGGGTGATACACTATATCGCTAGAGTCTTGATGGTATCCTCTTACGATGTCTTAACGCGGAAGAAACTAAAGCTACCTTACAAGACATACACGAAAGTGTCTATGGCACGCATTCTATAGGTCCTAATCTTACTAAGAAGATACTCAGAACAGGGTATTAGTGGCCTACAATAAAACAGGATGCTGCCCAATTCACTACGAAATGTCTACAATGCCAACAACATGGAGATTTAATTCACGCACTAGCTCATGAACTACAACTTGTGACGACTCCATGGCCTTTTTCTCAATGGCATCTTGACCTCATAGGAAAAATCCACCCATCCTCATCCAATGGCCATAAGTTCATCATTACTGCCACTAAGTATTTCAAGAAGTGGGTTAAAGCCATTCCCATGACCTATATTACCGGTAAGCAAATAGCCAAGTTTATCCTTAACTACCTCATTTGCCGGTATGGTATTCCCCAAGCCATTGTCACTGATAATGGGAGACCATTCAAGAACCAAGATGTTTGTGCCTTGTGCACAAAATACAATATCCAACATCGCTTTTCAACTCCCTACTATCCACAGAGTAACAACCAAGCTGAGGCTTCCAATAAAACCATTCTCAAAATCCTCAAGAAAATGGTCAATGAAGCTAGTCGTGATTGGCACTTGCAACTCAATCCCACCCTATGGGCCTACCACACTAGTATCAGAACACCAACTGGTGCCACACCATATGCCTTGGTCTATGGATTTGAATCCATCCTGCCTATAGAGGTTGAGATCCCATCCCTCAAAGTATCCATGCAGAACCTGATCGACGGAGAGGAGTATCACACTTCCAGATTAGCTGAACTAGAACTACTAGATGAAAGGCGCCTTGCTATGCTTAATCATCTCCATGTCTATCAAAACCACCTCTAGCATAATTACAACAAAAAGATCAAAGAAAGATGGTTTCAAGTTGGTGATCTTGTACTCAAAGAGAATTAGAGAAATCAAGCAGACTGAGAAAAGAAGGGCAAGTTTGAGCCTAATTGGTTAGGTCCCTTTATTGTCATAGCAGCATATGGATCAGGAGCTTATACTTTAGCTACACCTAAAAACATTCCTCTAGATGAGCCACTTAAAAGTGTTCATCTTTAGAAGTTCTATGCCTGATCCTCAGAGTATACAAAAAAAAGTGAAAAAATAAAAAAATCTGTCCTATGGTGAAAATTGGTAAATAGGCACCTTGGATAAGTACCATAGTGAAAACCTGGCAAACAGGTGCTATGTGTAGAGTTAGCATCCATCATCTATCGAGTCTTGTTCATTCCATTTTTTCACAACGCAATTCATCCATCCATCCATAAGAAAAACATTGACCATGTTTGCATTTCCATCTCCCTATCTAGTATAGCTTGGAAATTTGTCAGTGTCCATCATCGTCATCCCACATCTTGATCTATGTCAACAGTTATTGCAGTCTTGTCCTAGGTCAAGCTTTCTATGTTTTCTTCCTCAGTCACCTATGCAATTTCCTCTACTGGAATGGGGGCAACTCTTTCCTTAACCTAGGTCTAGGAATAGATCCTTGTTCATGGTTCGCAAACACTTCAATCATTCTCCTTTCAATAGATAAAACCCTTTAATGGACACATCGTTCCTACGATAAGGTTGTTATCTTCCTAACTCTTTTTCTACATCATCACACCAACCAAAACTACATATTATCTCATTTCAATATTAAGGTACCTTGATCCCATGGATATGGGTATGTAGGAAGTCTGGAATACGAAGGAAGTTTCCAGTACTCAGGTACATAAGATCTTCTCCTTTCACCTTGATCCATTCATCACTCTACCTAGAACAACATATTATCATTTTTCATCTTTCATCGTAATGTGCCTTGATCCTGTGGATACAGGGTATGTAGGTAGTCTGGAATATAAAGGATGTATCCAGTACTCAGGCACATACGATCCATCATTCTTCACCCATCTCAATCCATTAACATGTCACCTTTCTGGTCTTCCATTTATCACACTCCATTCACCTCAACTTGACTAACTCAAGCAGCAAAACAACATACACATCCTTTCAAAGAAAAAGTCCTTAACAAACTTGAAGCAAAGAAACTTACTTCTAGAGTCATCTATTGTTATACATATTGATTGCCAACATCAGTTGAATCCAGCTTAACCAAAGCACTAGATCAACAAGCTTGTCTTCTGCAAAGTGTTCCATTGTCGAGACCAAAACACATGTCTCATATGACATGTAGCATTTCCTACAACACAACATTGTCTTTTTAGGTAGATAGCACCCTTTAACAGACACATAGCTCCTACGATAAGACTATTATCTTTCCTATCCAATCTATCATGAACAACCTCTTTGGCAAGAGAATATGTTGGCTGTATGTTTACTTTGTAAGTCAGTCAATTTGCTTTATGGTTTATTTTTTGCACCTTTGTCCATTACCTATTCAAGGCTACCTTAATTTATCTATAATCTTGGTATGTTGCGATGTAGTATGGATTGGGGGCATAGTCATTGCTTTTGTGTGCCGTGTTTGAGGAATGATCTTTAGCATCTTTTTTGGTAGCATATTTATCTTGTGTGTGTTACGACCTAGCATCTTACATATTAATATTCTTCTTGCATTTACATGTATTAAAGTTTATTTTATGTTCAAGACTATGGCTCATTCACATGTACAACAACGTTATATTATGTCTAAGGGATCTAAGTTCAAACCGCTTGCTTGCAGAGTCAATGTCCACGCACTCGGATATCACAACACCTTGGTCATTTATACCTTGGTGGTGAACTATCCATGTGCTATATCAAAAATAAGGATTGCTCTTTATAAACAATGGTGAAACTAATGCAACAAGCTCATCATTTACCCATCCATTTACCCATGGCCTTATATCATTTTCAAAGCAATGATCGATCAACAGTCTCTCTCTTCCATCTCTGCTTTTCTTCTCTCTAGTGCATATCTGCAAAACCCGCATGTTAGACATCACAAGTCATAGCATCTATATCGTCATACATCTAATAAGCATCATGTCATCATATGTCATACATCTATAAGCATCATATAAGAAATATATGTCATCTCATAAATCCATAATCATACATACATATCATCACATCCATGTCATCAAGAAGTGCATACACAAAAAGCATGAACATTAGGGAGCGTAATATGTCATAATATATATCATGTGAAGGTCATCAAAATACAAATTGTATGTGTCTACATCAATAGTCCATATGTATACATCAATAACATACATCAGGGCTATTAAGATCCCGCAAAATATACATCTGGATGCATGCAGGCATCAGTCAAAATATACAAGTGTCCATAATGATACAAGAATGATACAATGTACAATGTGCATGCTCTAGTGGGTGGAGCTTCCCTCTTGTTATGGCCCCTATCCTCCACCTGTGCTTGGTGCAGGTCCCCTTGCTGGTCCTCCTCCCCCTAGTGGCAGAAAGAGTCCTCTAACTAAGGACAATGACTGCCCTATCCTGCAAGATCTCACTGCGCCGTTGGTATCGTACCAAAGTAGAGACCTCTATAGTACTTGACCTCTCTCCCTGTTGTCACAAGCTCTCCATGTACATGGATGAGCTCACTGTAAATTGTCCTTTGATCTACACCCAATGCATGGCATGCCTCATCTCTCTCCTGCCTCACTCTCTGTAGTGTGGCCTCAGCTGTCAATCACAGTCGATCTGCTGTGTCCCTCTCCAAAGTCATCTGGCCTAACTGTCCATCATCCCCTGCTGGTATGGGTACAACTTGTCCCTGTACTAGGGCTGCCTATGCCTATGTCAATGCTGCCTGGGTCACTGCCAAGGCTATTTGTGTTGTTGTTGCTATCTATGTCTGCACCTATGCTAGGGCCTCAGCCTGTCTCACCTCTGCCCTCGTTGTATGCCTGTCTCTCCTCACCCTCACCATCCAGAGCTCTAACCATGTCCTCCATGTCGTCTCCTCTTGTAACAACTGCTCAGCCCGCTGTAAATCAGTCTCTATGACTGGATCCTCCTCCTCGGCCATCTCTATGTCTGCCTGTTGGCCTCCAGCCTCTCCACTTGCTTGTTGTCTCACCTCTCTGGCCTGTCGTCTCATCCTAGCCTCCACACCTAGGACTAGTACCTCTCCCACTACCCCTACTAGACCTGGTGTAGTCAGTCTCACTAGCCTGTGTGTCTTCCAATACCTGTTGTACTTAGGTAAAGTACCTAGGTTTGCTAGCCCTGAATCCCAGTCCCATCTAACTAGGACAAGTCCTCGTACCTCTGCCAAGGCTGTGGTCACTAAAATCTTAGCATCCCAGTCCCTAACCTCCCTCCGTGTCCTTGCGTGGGTAGCCTCCCCAACTGGCAATCCCTATGGTAATCCAAACTATCTGAGTACCCGCTCTGGCAAGTATCTCTCAGTGGTATCTATCCATCTCACGAATAGGTATCGAGCTTGTCGGCAGCATATTAGTTGCTCATGCTCATCCTCCCACTCCTCACATAGTAGCCATGGCCTCCAAATAAATAGATCCATCTCATCAATCTATCACCTCCAGTGGCTAACAGATCCAAGCTGCTTATGTGTAATAACTCCCTCATACAGAAATGCATAAGGCTCCCCCCTCTCATGGTGATGCTAGGTAATAGGTCTGATCACTAGGATGTGCTCCCACACCCACACCTGTAGTAGAGTCACCCCTACTGAGAGACTCTGACCTCTCATGTATACACAGTAGTGCATATCTTGATAAAGCTGCCCAAGCACACATAGGCCCCATGCATATTGGATGCCATGTGTAAATATCCTAGATAGTACAATGCCCCATCCTACAGATAATCCTCTAGATCGCCTATCTAGGCACAAGAAGCTGCCAATCAGTGAAGATACTATCCATTTGATCCTGTTGCAGAGTCTTGGAATGTTTGCCCACTGAATCTCTTTGTCATCTATCCTCAGATCATCTATGCAGAAAACCTCTATTAGGCCTGCCTTGCCCTACACCTGGTTGAAATTAACGCGCTCTCCATCAATCTGGATCTTGAGGATGCAATACACATCCTCAAGTGTCACTATAGCCTCCCCTGTCAAAAAGTGAAACGAACATGTCTCATTATGGTATCTGTCCACGATCGCTATCACTAGGGCAAGATTCACCCTAATGTGTGTAAGGTGTGCCACATGCCACAATCCCATGTACTCTAGGAATGCATCCTCCTCCCATGTCATTTGTACCACCTCATGAGCTATAATGCGGTGTCGCTCTCTCGACTTCAACCACGACATAATCCTCTGCATCCACAAAACCACTTGTTAGACCTTTTGCACATTTCTCCAAATCCCTGCTGACATCTACCCTTTGACGCAAACCCTAAGACCAACTCTACCCATCTCTAGCCTAGGTGGTCAACCCCTCAGTCAACCCTAACTATGTTGCTATTCTATGTTAACCAAAAGTGCCTTGTTTTATCCAATAGCACTCCACTGTTCTTCCAAAAGCACCTTAGTGTTTTAAGACACGCACTTTGCTATCCCTGCCAAATGTGACTTGTTTTCAACAAATGCGCTTCACTGCGCATCCAGCTGTGCCTAACTACCTGACCAATTGTGCTACATTGCGCTACCAAGAACACTACAGATTTCTACTAGCCGTGTTGCGACATGGCACCCAAAAGCCAATAGTGCTTTGTTGTGACCAATAGCTCTTTACTAACCTACCAAAGCTGCTTAGCATGCCAAAAGTGCCTAGACCGACTACCAGACATGCCCTAGCATCTTGCAGCGCTTTTGGTTGACCTAAAGACCTACCTAGACCAAACCCTTAAACTAACCTAAAAAGTCAAATACAGGGAGGTTTTCAGACACTTACCACTACTAGAGCTCCTACTGGTCTCTCGTACGTCCACACCAGCTCCGCCCGATACCTGTGTACTGGGACCGACATCTCTCCTTGCTGCAAGCTCCTCCACTCAGCTCTCACACACTAAGCTTGGAGGCTCTAAGCTCTATTTTTGGCAACCCTTAGTGTGCAAATGATGAGTGTGGTCCCCTTGGGACCTATTTATAGTATCCCTCCCACATTATTTTCTTCCCACCCCATGGTTTTTTTTGCTACCTTGTCGTGCAATCTTCTAGTCGAGCGTCAACCTAGTTCTTCTGTCACTTCTCTGTCTTTCTGCTTGAGGGGGCATACGTTAGGGCAACTAGCTACACTGGGGCATAAAAAAATGGTATCATGTTGTCAACAATCATTTTCTTTGACGCAACGCTGTAAATTGCATTGCATCAAAGAGGGGCAAAATATAGACACCCAAAAATGACCAAGTCATCACATCACTTGCATTTCATCTAATATATCTAATCACCTACATTCAACGTTAATTAAATAATCTAATTATTTAATTAATTTCATCTATTTCTTCTAAATCACATACTTACAACATTAATTAAATAAATCCTCTTTATTTAATTAATTAAATTAAATTCCTCTTTATTCTTCCAAAATTAAATAATTTTAATTATCTAATTAAATCATTATCCTCTTTCAAATTTCAAGTCTCCATTAATTAAATAAATCCAATTATTTAATTAACTCATCCAATTCTATCTTATCTATAATTAAATAATTCTACATTATTTCATTAAATCAATTGTTCTTCTAAATTTAAATAAATCATGCAAATTTATTTAAATTATCTCAATCCTCTAAAAATAAATAAAATTAAGTATTTTATTTATAATCTTCATATTCCTCTAATCTTGCACAAACAATTAAATAAATTTATTTATTTATTTTGCTTTTTCCCCTAAAAATAAATAAAATCAAGTATTTTATTTATAATGCTCTATTCCTCAATCATGCACAATCAATTAAATAAATTTATTTATTTAATTTCAGTTATCTTCCGATTCCTCTTAAAATATCTTGTTAACTCATGTGCACAATGAGTCTTATTTTTAGAACTATAAAAAAGGCAAAATTACAAGTTGAGTTATCTATTCAATCAATCTTGTTTTCATCATATTTTAAATAAAAATATCCTTATGGATTGACACATGTCATGTGCACGTTCATCATAGTTATTTGATTTATCTCCTTCGTTGATTCTTTTGAATTATCTGGACCATTGATCAATCTTCCTTGAAATCTATATAAACCCCCTTCATCTCCTTCATAAATCCTCTTCGATCACTTATTCGCAGGCATCCTTTACAGTGCTTGGAGCATACATCGCATTGTTGAGCACTTTACGATCTTTTGACATTGATCTTTGAGCATGTATACTTGTTTGTTGCAAACATGGTTTCGCAACGTTATTGAGCAATCCACATTTGATAAAAAGAGAACTATACAATATGGTAAAAGCTTTCTTGTTTTATTTGATTTATTCATTAATCATGGCTTTTTTAGATAGATCTCTTTATGTTATAGGTTATTTGATTTGGTTATTATCATAGTTTTGATTTTATCATTTTAACATGATCAATTTTCCTCATACACACCTACAAACCCTAGTTTTTGAAATTACTAGGTTATATGAAAAATTAAAAATTTCTAACAAAACCGTAGCAATTTTATGATGAAAATGCAATGCAAGTGATTGGATTTTTGTAAAATTTTGCAATTTATCTAAGATCTAATGCAAAAATCAGAAATTTAATGAAATTCAAATTAATTGATGCAAAATTTTATGAACATGCAAATCCTAGGGTGCAATTTTTTAAAATTTTTCAATTTTTTTCCAATGCAATAAGATGAATGATGACATGAATGAGTGAAATGAATGTAAATCTGAAGCAAAACACTTAGCAAGGTTCCAAATTCATTAAAAACATGAGTTCACCAAAATGTTTAGGGTAAAATGAGGATAGTGTTTGATTTGATGGTTTATGTGTATCCTCCTTTCACCCTAAAGCATTCAAGGACCTTAGGTTGAGTAAGACTCTACTATCAGGCCATTGGTCACTTAGAATATTGGTAAAATTGGATTTGTGTGGTTTGATTTCTTGATTATGCCCAATTATGCTTAAAACCCTAAATATACGAATACGGAATCAAACAAACGAATACCAAAAAATGCTACTACAAAAAGATGTAAAATAATAGACAAATGTGTACCAATTTCTAAAGTTTGAGAAGTAGAATAGTTGGGGACTATTGAGTGGGCACCCTAGTCCAGTGCAATGCTTTTGGTCAGGATCTGGGAACTTTATCTGCAACCTGTTCATGTTTTCTCAAAGATTCTTCCATTGCGGGATCGAGAGGACTAATGAGTGGGCGCCCGAGTCCAAGTCCCTATTTTCAGCTTTGATATACAATTCTAACACTCTACAACCCTTCTCTACAACTCCACTTTTCATGCTTCTTCAAGTTGTAACCTGCAATCAAAAGAAAATGGGGAGGGGGTTGTGGTGTTTAGAGGCTTGCCTCAGTCAAGCCCTGAAGAGACATTCAAGTCTTCCGAACACCGTTGTCAGATAAAGTGCGTGCCCTTGGAGGATAGAGGCAAAAACCAAATGATAAATTCTTGAAAACACAAATTGTATCACCTTGTAGTGAAGATCTCATTGAAGGAAGAAGCTCTTCATGCCATGAGGATTGGATGCTCAAATATGCAAATACAAACATATAAACAACACAAACTCTACTGTTGCCACACAATGAATGCCTTGAATCACCTTTAGAATGCATAAAGGTCACAATAGCCATCTAGTTTACAAATGAATGCCTAAACATGCTTATATATTAAACTACAAATATTTCCACCAAGAATTTCATAATTGAAATTTACTGTGTCGGCATAGGACCTCAGTAACGGTCACAAATTGACACCTAAAATTTGGGCCTGACCCAAAATAGGGCAGGACTAGGGTGCGGGTGCCTAAGTCCTCCCCCTATTTTAGGTAGGGTCTATCTCAAGTGGTCCCCCTAGGTCCTTTTTTCCATAAAACTTAGGATTTTTCTCATCGGGATGCCAAAATATGATGCAAGATGTCCTAAATGCAGATTACAAACCTGGGAGCTAAACCTTAAGAGGGAAAAGCCCCCCAGGGGACATTTTTTGATGTTACACCCATATCTTCAAATAAGGTAATAGAGTTGTAGATGTTATGGCCAATTTAGGCATAAAAAATACTTCTTGGAGGTGTTGGAGGCAGATAGGGAACATCCCTGGCAATATTCAAACTCTGATAACTAAAGATCCTCGTGGCTTATGCATATAACTTTGATTATGACCTCCTCCCTTTAGGGGCTTATAGTTGGTCTCTTTGTCTTTGGTTTCATTTGATTAGGGTGGCCTTGGTCAAGGTTCCCCTTGTTGGTTCCCAAAATTACCACAACCCAAAACCCTAAAACATTACTCAATCACCTATGCCATGGGCGTCATCAAGGTGAATGGAAACAGGTTTTTCAACAAGTTTAGGATGAGTTTGGCCAAATTACAAGAGTGGGTAGGCTCCTCTGCACTTTGAGCTCATCTAGGCTCTAGAATGATATTCCAAGGGGTATACCTTAACAAGTATTGAGTTTAAATAAGATGAACAAGTAAAACTAATGAATAGCCAAACCCACCCTATTATCTTGATTCCAAAACTATCACTTAACCAAGAATAACTAGCTATCATAAAACCCCCATATAGATTATACAACTGTGCATGCATAACCCACACGAAATAAATTCATTCTATATTCATTTGAGAGAATTTCTTGTTTATACTAATAGTTAAGGATGCACAAAATTAATTTGGTCCTTCTCCTAAACCACTGGTTAATGTTTTTATTTCTTTAAAATGATATGAGACTGATAGAAATGTCTCTTGACTAGTGCCTAATCTATGGGCAATAGAGTCATAGTCCATTAAGAAAACAACAAACTAAAACCAAAAGGGCAATGAGCTATGTATTTGCATACACCATAGAATATGAGATCTTGAAACATAATATACTTAGTAATCCAAAACATAACTGCATATACATATATATAACATGAGAGATTATTACAAAGCTTGCAATATTTTTAGAATGTTATCACATTCATCTAACCTAGTATTACATTTGTGCCATCAAACATGGAAAAGAAAAATACCCAACTGCAACTAAGAAATCTTCTTGGATACATACCTAATGACCTGGAGACATTCTACAAAAAAACCATATGCAATATCAACTCCTGACTTCATAGGTTTGCACTCCTTAATGAGATGAAGTGGCATTATAATAGCTTCCCTACAACTTTCTGCAACTATAGCTATCTTCTGGAGACCACACATAAAAAACCAACCTTTGGAAACCACAAAAAAGTGAACCTCCTTTTCAAATGACCTTTAATCTTCTATTTATATCCCTTTCAACTTGGATTGAAAGAGAAAAGGAAGGGAAAACCCCAACAACCCCACCAATTGCAATAAAAACAACAAATTCAACCACCTACATTGCATTAATGGCAATATGGAGAATTGGTGGTGTGTTTTCCCACATTTTTGGGTGTTTCTGAGCTTTGGCAAGTTTCGGGTCAGTGAGAGAACTTGGAACTTTTGTACGTTTGGAAAAAGTCCAAAAGTGTCACTGGGTTCCAAAATCCCATAGGAACCTAGTCCAAAAGTCCCTATGGCTCCCAAAATCCTAATAGGACAATACATTTTAAAATAAGTATATTTAAGTATAAGTTTGTATTTACCTTTTATCATTTACCTTTCTTATAATTTAAGTTATTTTAAAATATACTTTCAAGATCTTTGAGAGGGGTTTCAGATCCATAGGAGTTAAACTACAAATTCTAGAATTTGGAGGATCCATTAGATTTTAGACTTAGCCAAATTTTTAGGGTTTTAGGGTTTTAGACTTCGCCAAAATCAAGGATTCAACAACATGCATTAGGGTAAAGGCACCAGGAGCCATTAGGAAAATTTGATGAATTTGGCAAGATTTTGCAAATATGAGGATAAAAACCTAGGTGCCAACATTGGCTCTAGTTGGGGACGTGTGCTAAGTAGTGGCACAATGGGAATCAAAGATCTCTGAGGTAAACCAAAAAATAAAAAATGGATAGGGGGAACACTGAAAGACATATTTACAAGGCATACAATCACAAGCATGAGGGCATAAAAGGAAAGTTGATTGTAATCAATATTTGTAGGCACTTGCAATTTGAACTTGCACAAGATGACCAAAACTACTTGCCTCCGTTGAGGAATAAATGAATGGAATTGATCTCCCTCAAACCAAAACAATTTTCATCACTCGTCTGGAAAAACTAAATTTTGTCATCTGCATGCGCCAATCTATAAACACTATACATGACATGAAGACAAACTTCATTATTGAAAACACTACTATAGGGAAGCCACAAATAATAGGTGCTCAGCCTATTCCATACTACATCATGTTTGTTCCCAACATCAAGAAGTGAAAAATAAAAAATCAGGTGAGCACCAAAAGAGGCAGATGAAAAGGAGCATCCATCACCAACTGCTACATTGTCATACCTATTGACCTCTTCATGCAATTTGAGGGAAAAGGAGAACACCTCCAATTCACATGGCAAGGATAATTGTGCTTGAATGTGTTGACCACATAGAAGTACTAAGAGGGGGATGAATCAATACTTAATCAAATTATTTCCTTCTAAAAGAATTCAATCAAATGCTAACATTTAAACCATGAGAAATAAAAGAGCACACAATTACATAACACCAAACTTACGTGGAAACCCAAGATTGGAAAAACTACAGTGAGCAAGTTGCTTGGATCTACTATCCAAATCCAACCTCACAAATAAAAAGAGATTTACAATAAACTTTATGGGCATCAATCCAAAGGAAGCTCCAAATCCCTGATACAAAGCTTTATGGGCTTCAACCCAAAGGAAGCTACAAGTCCCTAAAGTGCTACAACACTTACAACACATACAAAATGAGGCTTTAACCTCTGTACCAAAATTTTGACTGATTCAGATGATTCTTCTCAAATTTGTACAACTACTTTAACCTCAAGCTTCTGTTGATCCCTACAAACTTTGTAGTTCTATCTTCTTGGTCATTTACCTCTACACAGTCACTATATCAATCTCTTCTATATCATAATTCCTTCATGTGCCTCTGTTCTAACAACAACATCACAACTTCCTCAAATACCTCTGCAACAACATCACTTATGTATTGACTTTACGTGAATTGATCTTTTCCACACTTTATCATTACCTCTGAAATAATCTTATTTGCACATTATCATTATTAACACATTACACACCTACTTGCATATTTGCAACAATCTTGATCTTTCATTTATATGCTTTGCAAGCCTTCCAAATTTCACCTTTATTAGCCTTGATGAAACATGTAACCAACCTAACATGTCATCTCCCAAATCACCTGCAGTAATGTAGGAATCAAATCCTATTGTGTGCTTCATACCAAGTGATCAACTAGACCTATTTTACCTTCTCCCAACCTTTCCTATTGGCATAGGATTCCACACACACAACACAATCATACAAACACACCAAGTCAGCTCCACAAACACTTATCCTTTAGTGTCTTAGCTCCACTCCCTATCTAGTATCGAAGAAGATAGATATGACTGTGTGGATCAAGACATTAAATCTATATGATCTATAAAGCCTTCTCATACACTCTTTTTTTTATTTATGCTTATTTTTGTTGGTGCAAGCAATCAAACACTAATGTCGGTATCCCTTACACAGATTAGTTACACTGTCTTGATATAGAACATTGAAAAAACATACTTGTGATGATCAAAAACACTTGAAAACTAAACTGAGTATACATATTAACCACATGGACTTATCTTTCAAATAGAAAATTCAAGCATCATAGTGCAGTGAAATGCAGTGGCTTTTTGTTCTACCTCTGATAACCTTATACAACAATATGACTTGTTCTTATTCAGCTAACTCTAGAAAACACTGTGGTAACTTTTATGCTCTAAGACTTGGATCATGCATACCTCTTATCTATCTCTAGATATCCTCCAATCCACATGGTCATATCTTTAAGTGTGGAGAAATGCAGAGCATTCTTTTGTACCTTTGAGATTGTATTGCCACTATATTCACTCTCTTGACTCTAGAATGCTTTGCAGTACTTCTTATGCTCTCAAATCTGAACCACACAGACCTTAAATCTATTCATAGATAACATCTAATACATAGGCTTATGTCTTCATTTGTTGAGGTATGCAGTTCATTTTCTTGAACCTGTAGCACCCTTTACAACTAAAAATCCACTTAGACAATTTTCTTCAAACTTTTGCAACTTTTTTCATCAAGTGCCAACCTTCATGACTCAATATTATCAGGAGACAACATATGTAACAAACACAACTCATCAAAGAAAACACTTCAAGAACTTTGACAATTTACACCTTTCCATGAACTTCAGAAGATGAGGTACAACTGTGTACAGATGATATTCATTCCTTATATCTTTCATCATCACTACTCCTTTGATCATCAGTCCTTTGACAATAATCACAACTCTTTTGACATCAATGATTACCACTCTTTTGACATCAATGAAAACATATGCAACAATCTCTCCCTTTGTCATTGATGGAAACACTAACTTGATATACAATTTTTTATCCCCCTTTGACATCGAGGGCAAAGGACTAGTGGTCTTTCTCTGTACTAACAATGCATATAAGTTCCACCTTTCTGTACAATTCTTGTCATCCTTAGTGGTAATTTTGTCTACCTGCTCCCCCTGAGAGGTAGCCTTTGTCACTCCAAAAATGATGTAGCAAAAAATTTGCTCTTCATTCTACTTATGACATACATAGGTAATATATATAGTGCCTTGTTCATACCAAAATAGCATTGTTTATGCATGTCTTATTCTCCACATACTTATTCTACATCAAAATTTTGTCTTACCTTCAACACATGTTCTATTTACTTTGATGGTAGAACATTCTTATAAATACCTTTCAACTGGACTAGAGTTGTATCGCAGTGTTTCTTTTCTAAAGACAAAATATACATTTGGCTCTCCAGTTGAATGTACAAATCTTCTGCCTCTTCCAGTGTGGATGGAACCTTCACCTTCTTAACAACATTATTTGCTTCTAACAAAATTCTAGTCATAGATGCTAGCCTTAAACTTACTACTTCCCTCGACTGACCAATTTCACTTTTGATTTTCCCTCTTTGAACTTGAAGTTGCTTCAGCTGGGAGTGAAGTTTTTCTACTAGATCATATATATTTGCCACCTGTGTGATTTGTAACTCAATAGCTTCAATTTGATCCTTTATATTTTTGGTGGTTGCAAGCCATTTAAAAAAAAAATGATACATCGCTTTTGCTTTCTCTAAGCATTTCTGAATGCTTTTTGCATTCTCTTGTATTTTAGTATGTGCTTAGCTCATTTTATTGGCAATATGTGTTGTCATCGATGTCAACATAGTAGATGGAAATATAAGGACAAACTTGTATAAAGGTTGTGTATATAATAAGGACAAGATGATGGATAGTTGAATATTTGAGAGAGATGGTTTGACTTAGTTAAAGTCAAGGGGTCAACATGTCTAAGGCAAGTCGATCTGGAAGACTTAGTAGATGGAGTGAAACTAGTCTGGAAGAAGAGAAAATTGTCTAAGTATGATGCAGTGATCAGTCTTGTGTCTAAGCATGATACAAAGGTAAGAACTTATATCCTAACATGTTTCCTATATTCCTACATGTATATCTCATCATCTTGGAGTACCGCACTTAGTAGTAAGTAGCAGAAATTTGACTAAGACATTCATAGTGCATATCCTAAGGCAGAGTCACAATGTTTTGGTCTACATTTCTCTGCTCTAAAAAAGATTTAGTATTGTAGTTCAAAATATAAGTGTATCTTGATATGAACATGATATGATCAAGATTTCAAGTCACCACACCTTCAACAGAAAAAGTTACAAGTGTCAAAGTACTGATTACTACTTAGATAGGGCAAAGCAATGGTGGAGACCTATCAGAATGCTCTGCATTCCTCTAGAGGAAATTGTTTGGTTATATAGTTTTGAGGACAAGCTTAGAAATGTATAAATTATGCTATATTGAAGCTTCAAGTGGTCTAATGTGTTGGCATGATTGGCATATAGTGTGTGTTGGCATTGCGGTCACCCTATTGATTAATCAGATGTTTAGGTGTATTCATGTTTTATCAGATGGAGGCTTGCTTAAATGGAGACTAGATGGAGACCAAAAAGTGCACTAATAAGAAAGGTTGATTTGTAGTGTGATGATCAAAGTAGTTGTGATGGTGATCTTTGTTTTCAACATGTCCGTTCATGACAAGAGTGCTACATGACATGAATTAATTTGCCCTAGTTGATTAGCACAGTAGGTTGATATCAGGTGATTGGTAATACACCAAGAGAGTTACTCCTTGACAAAGCATGACAAAGTTTTCATGACATAGCACTTAATGGTTTTTCAGAGACTTACTTCATGAGGCCCTGTTCAGCTATTTCATCTTCATGCCAAATTAAAGGTTGATCTTCATGACAACATGTTTGTTGTTCATTCAATAGTTCATTGTTGAAGAGTTGTCTTCTTGAGAAGGTTTACTTTATGCCCTTATGGATGGTGATTAGGGGGTCATAGAAAAATTAGAGTTTGTTTGGCGTCATTGTTCCTAGGGTTTGCATTATACTAAGTCAAAGGACAAATTTGTTTTTAGGGTTTATTATTTTCTATGGAACTAATTTTCATAACCCTAAAACCCTATGCTTACATTGTACACCCTGAATCTTATGTATTTATCTCCCTATCTGTCATGCTATTAGGGTTTTCTTGATTTCATGTCAAAGGACTGTATTTGAGATTAGGGTTTGAACCTACTCTACAAGTCTTTAAACCCTAAATCTATTCCTAAACCCTAAACCTTCTATCCTAAAGCACATCTTATTAAGCTTTAGCCTACCTATCATCTAAAAATGCACTTTATTTTTTGAATCTATTTTGACTTGCAATCACAAGTCTTTGTCACTTAAAGTGACTGGCCTAAGGGGTTTTAAGTCATTTAAATGACTGGCCCTCTCCCTTGTGAAACTGACTCCCTCGGTCACCTCTTCCTTGATCAGGCGGTAAAAAGCATATTAAAGGCTATGTTTTAAAGTTGTAGTTGGCACGCACTTTATGATCAATGGCTATCATTTAAAATAAGAAACCCCTCTCCCATGCTTCGAATTTGATGTGTTTGTAACTGTCAAAAGGAATATGATAGCAAAGAAAGTGATTTTTTAAGGCTATTTTTAGCCTTTCAAAGGTAGTTTTTTGTGGAGCTTTAAATGCATAAAGCTTTAAGGTTATTTTTTTCCCTTTCGAGGCCCTCTCCTGCAAGTGATGAGGATTTTGATTGACATGAATAGATTCTTTTTCTATTCTAAGAGATTTATTTGCCAAAATTTTTTCTGCTTTTAAAGGAGAAATTTTTATTGTTAAGGGAGTGGTTTTCTTTTTGAGAAGATGACTTTACATAGATTGACAGATGGAATATTATTCTAACTGAGAAATATTTATTGAAGATTATTTGTAGAGAATAATGTCTTTTTGAAGACATTTTTATGTTTATGGGAACCAATTATAGAATTAGTTTTATGGAGACTTTAGTGTGTAGAAATAATTGTTATGCAAGGACGTGTTTTTCTTTTTACAGGTATATTTGTAGGATATGGATATTGTAGCAGAGATAGTATTGTTTTGATAGGAAATCATGAATAGGAGTTTTTGAATGTTCTACATAGTAATTTGGGGATAGGCATGAAATTCATTTTTTTTGGTGTGTATGAGAGGAATAATGTAAACCAGGTGATTTGAGAGTGTGGATTTTGAAGGTGAAATATGTAGAGTAAGAAATGTTTTTGTAGGTGAATCAAGTACATGATGAAGAAATTATGTAGTAGTGGTATATAGGATGAATGCAGAGAAATTACTTTTCAGATTGAGAAGGTTGATAAGTTGTTATGAGCATGATAGTGAAATAGAGAAACCCTCTATAACTTCTTTTTTTTTCCTTCTGAGATTGTATGTATTTCCAATGAGGCACATTGTAACTAGTGAGGTTTATGACCAATGAGGCCTATTTGTGATTAGTGAGATCTTAGCCACTAAGGCTTGCATGTAACTAGTGAGATTTGCCAATGAGGCTTAATGGAGCTTAAAATTTATATTGGTTTTTACCCTTTTGGAGTTTTTCACTCAATCACCTGTGTCATATGTTGATGCCTTTGTCTCTTGTGCTTTGTGAATGTTTTATGTCCTGATGCATTTGTTATATATTTCATGATGGGTTATAACATGCTGTATTGTTTTGATATTATTATGAGATCTTGTTTGAAAAATTAGTTTTATTAACCACGGATTCATCCCCCCTCTTAGTGGTCTAAAGTATTTAAACAATTGGTATCAGAGCTGTAGGTTCCTTGCAAGATTCTAATAGGCTTGGGTAGATTCTAAAAGTGGAATACTATGGGTAAGTGTAGAAGAAATAAGGGAAGGAGAGAAGCCAAGCAAAAAGTTGTTCAACAAGTCCAAACTAAATCAAGTGATGAGGTGTTACAAGAAATACCCTTGCCAGTTGACACAAGACATATATATCTAAAAGAGAAGGTGATTTTGTTGTTGAGACTGATGACAAATAAGGAGAATTCTTTGTGGGTGAAGATGAACTTGAATAGGAGTATGATGAAGATGACTGTGAAATTGATGTTAAAGAACTCGTGTGCCCTAGGTGAGATCAATAAATTAAAAAAGGAGAACCATAGATTAGACTTGGAGCTTAAACAAGAAAAGGACTCTAAGGACAAAGTTATTTCAAACCTTGAAAGGGCTTTATCAGATCTTGAAAAGGCAAGAAATCTAATTATGGATTTAAGGAGTCAAGTTGATGAATCAGACAAATTGATTATCCGTTTAAAGACTAAGATTGAAGAGGCCAAGAGGATAATAGATGTTACTAAGTTTGAATTTGAAGTGAAATCAATTGAATGCCTAAAACTACAGGCTGTGATAGTCTCTTTGAGAAAATAAATCAAAAATCTCAAGATTTAATCAGAGAAAATTTAGAAGTTTGAGGACAACATCAACAAGTTATATGGAATGTCGGGAAAGCAAAAACAACATAAGGACACTATTGGATTAGGCTATGAAAATGGGTAGACTTCTAAGGTTAGAGAAATACCAAGAAAGAAGATAGATCTAGACTATCATTCTACTGCTCTTGAGATTAAAGGCAAAAAGAAGACTGAAGCTGAGATGAAAACCAAAGTTGAGTATGTTAAAATGCACAACCAAAGGAGAAATCTCAGAAGAATTGATCCAGCAAGGCAAGTATATATGTACAGGTACAATTACTCATTTTTTGGTTATTGTTATACCTGTAATTATTTTGGACACAAAGTATTTGATTGTAGAAGGAGTCAATCTGCTTCTATAAGGAATGATAATCTTGTGTGTTTCAAGTGCAACAATGTTGGTCACTCAAAGAGAAACTATAGAATGCATGAGAGATATGATCATACATGGAATCACAACAGAAGTGCTCATAGGATGTCAGAAAGAAACTATCAGTCATTTGATCTTGATTACAGTATAGTATGTTATAAGTGCAACTCTCTTAGTCACAAAGCACATAGTTGCAGAAAATTTTCACCTGGTTTGAAAGGTTGGAAAAGGAAAGAGCCTAAGAAAGTTTAGAGGAAGGAACTTGAACAAAAGAGAGAACCTATGAAGGTATGGAGAAGAGAGCAAAACATGGAGGATCCTAAACTTGTGCATAATGCACAAGACACACCATCTATTGGATGAGATGCAACATGAGGTCAGGGGGAGTTGTCCAATGTTCTATCTCTTACCCCCAAGGAGTTTCTGGAGGTTTGTTGATGGATGTTTATACTTGATTGATTTGGTGCATGAGATCTCAAAGGATATCAGGGTGTACTCAAGGAGTTCACATCAGATGTTAGCATATTTTGGCTTAGGATGTTACAAATGGAAGAGGTCAATTCATAGTGCATATCTTTGCATTTGGACCGTATGTTCTCTTCTTAGTGTGTGTTGAAATTCAAATCCTTATAATGTCAATGATAATGTGATGAATAACATCTTGATGATATGGAAGAGGTCTGAACTGTATTAGGTTGATGATCAATAGCATTTATTGGTACTAGACTATATTGATAGTTTTCTCATAGAGGACAGAGTCAGTCATATCAGTGAAGAATAGATAAGGACAATAGGACAATATACAAAGTGTAAGGATAATACAAGGTTCATGCTTCATGGATCAGGAACTGTTATGGATGATTGGTTTTATGATTGATGAAAAGATCAGATAAGAACTCACCATGATCTCACAAATGTTGTTTTTAAAGAAGTTGGACTCATCAATACAGTACAAAGAGTAAAAGTGTTGTTGTGAGGACTCTTATTTCACTCCTTTCTTTTTGCTCAATCCATATTATCGTTGGAGATACATTTTAGACATTTTTGGACTATTGATCCCGATATACAAATTTACTAGACTATATGCTTTTATTTTGGTTAGTTATACTTAGTATGTTGTGATGAGACTATATTTGATTTTGATTCACTGATGATGATTTGACATGTGATATGCATTATGATATTATTAGAGATACTAGTTGTGAGATTATGTTATGGATTTATTATGCGATTTTTATCTTGAGATGGATTATAGAAATGCAAATTATGAATCTAATTATGATGTGATTTTTAGGATGTTTTATATGATTATGCGATGGTGTGAGTGTATGTTTTCCTTGCTTCGAATATGATATACATGTTGGATTAATCTTTTGTTTAAGTGCACATGTGTTTTAACCAAGCCACGGATAATTAGAGATGATCCCACACATTTTGTGAAATCCCATGTTAAACCGATCTAGTTCTAAGAGGAACCAAAATCAACTGTGTAAATGCATGATGAATTTTGGTAATGTTTGTGTATGTTGTCTTTTGGGCTAGGTCTACCTATTTTCAGTGATTGTATAGTGGTGTTGTAAATATGTAATATTTATATGACTTAAATTTTGTGTTTTAATTTTTTTGACCCCTTTTCATGTGATTTTATACATCCTATGGTGCTCAAATTAGGTTAAAAGTGACCCTGGGTTGTACCCTTAGGCCTTGGGACCATTTGAGCCTGTCTAACCCTAGGATAACTCCCATTTGGTCACTTAAACTTCACCCTAAAATAAAGTGACCAAAATAGAAGTTTGGGGAGGAGTGGAAGGTTGGTCAAACACTCAACCTTATCCACACCTCATTCCAAGCATTGGGGTACCTTGTTTGAAGGCTTGGGGAGTCTTCAAGACCCCTAAATATGGAGGACCCAACTCCATGGCTCTCCCACATTGGTGAGAGTACCTTGGGGTTTTATGGGCTTTCATGGGAGGATAGGATTGGGGCACTTGTACCCACATCCTTTTTGGGGCTCCACCTTGCTCTCGCACATGTGAGAGAGCACAAGTGGAGGGGAAAAAGCTTGGTGGAATGGGAAGGTGACATGTGTCACCCCCACATTCCATGAAGTTTGCAAGTGGATGTGAGGAGGAAGGAGAAGGTGACATGCATCACCTTATCATTCCTCAAGACTCATGAGGAGAGCCTATTTTAATCCCTCTTGAAGAGAGGGAGAGGGTTGTTGATTTCATTCCATTTTTCTATTTTATTTAAATTTTGGGGAGAGAGTTAGAGGGTTTTTGGAGGCACATTTGGAGGACTTGGAGGTGGAGTTGGAAGGGCTCTACTTCAACTATCTTCCTTGTTTAATGTAGAATTCAAGGCTTGATGCCTTTCCTTATGTATTTTACTTTACTTGTGTGCTTGTTAGTGTGTGTTTTATATTTTGTTGTTGTAGGGTTTTGAGGGTGTTTGTAAGAGCCTCTCCATTTGAAGAAAATGCTCAACATGTGTGGGGTGGGGGAGGAGTGAACCTCCTCTAAGTCACCTCCTAGTTTTGGTATTTTGGCCTTGAGGGCAAGTTTATGAGTATGAGCATTTTGATTAGCTTGAGAGCCATCGACAAATATGTGTGATTTTGGTATAAATACTTAGGCTTGAGGCCTTGTTTGTGTAGATTTTTGAGATTTTTGGCATGGCACTCTTGAGTTGAGTGATGTCCACTCCCCTACCCCTTCAAACTTATTTTTATGAGTTTTGTGATGTGTTAAAAGCCATTGGTGTTCTTTTGTTTTGTTTGTTGGTTTATTGTTGTGATGTGGTGTGAAGAGATCTTGTGTGTGGATGCCCTCCAAACTTAGGGGTGACTCATTATTGAGTCTATGGTAGGGAGGAGAGTGGCATTTTGTGGCTTGGTTCCCCTCCCTTGTATTTTTCTTGCAGGTGCTATTGTAGGTTTTGAATCTTGGAGGAAGAGCATTTTTTTAAAGTTATGTCCATCGTTGTTCTTCTTTTGGCTATTTGGAGCCTTGGCCAAGATTGGCCTTTGTGTAGTTGGTTTCAAAGAAAGAGATAAAATTTCTTTCTTAGTATGTAAAGTTTAAAGGATTTCATTTTGTATATTACTCTATTTTGAAGTTGTAAAACAAATATAAGTTGCTGGTTTTTATTATGTTTTTATAAAAAAAAGGGCATTGGAAAGATTTGTATCGATTACTCTTTCCATTCAATGTTTTCAAAAAATGTATACATGGGAAGAGGCTGATTTAAATTTCTATTATTTACTTGGTTGCTGTTTTACTTCAAGGAGAAAAAAGAAAGATATATATATAGTTTGCATAGGAAGAAGAAAGGAAAATAATATGTACTTGTTTAGTTGCTGTTTTATTTAAAAAAAAAAAAAATATTTATGATGTAGTTCTTTTTAAAAATATTGTTTGTGCAAGGAAAATTGTTACTGTATTTAAAAGAAAAAAATATACAATTGTACATATATATGTATATATTTGAATATATATATATATATTCTCCACATTCACACACACACACATATATTTATTTACATATATCATATTACATTTTTATTCATTGCTGGAAACTATAAAAAAATATAAATCTGACTGTGTTTTATATTTCCTTTAAAGAAAATTGTGTATATGTTATATATATATAAACAATATTAAATTTTATCCATGCTGCATGGCCAAAAGAAGGCCATATTATTTTTACAAGGGAGAAATTGACATATATTAAAAAAATGAAATGCAAGACTGTGTTAGGGGCCGGCGCCCCCAACCTTCCATTTATTTTTTTGTTGCTACGTTTGTTTCTTTTAATGAAAAGGGAGGGGGGAGAAAATTCCCCCACCCATCTCCCACCTTGCGGTGGGGAATGGGTGGGGAGTTCACTCCCCATCCCCCCTTCTATTTGCTACCCTTGATTCAATTGTTAAATGGTGGAAACATGTATTGAGATGTGGCGGCTACAATGTGGCCATCCCAAACCGCCAGACATTTGGCCCTTGGCCGCCAAAATCCTCATATTTGCAATGCAAAATATATATATATACACTTGGCATATATGCATAAAGATGCAGCAAATAAAGTATATCTCTGGTTAATACCAGCACATATATATATGCCAAGTGTATATATATGTATGTATGTATATATATGCATAAAGATGCAGCAAATAAAATATATCTCTGGTTAATACCAGCGCATATATATATATATATATATATATATATATATATATATATATATATATATATATATATATATATATATATATATATATATATGCTTAAAGATTCAGCAAATAAAATATATCTCTGGTTAATACCAACACACACACACACACACACACACACATGCTAAAAAAAGGCCTCCAAATATGAGTATATACAAGTAGAGAGAAACAAGTGAGAAGAAAGAAAATGAGAGAAAAGAAAATAGAGAATAAACAATAGAGAAAAAAACATAGGGTTAGGGTTTTCCTTATCTCATAAGGAAACTATTATTTAATTGGGGAAACTTTTAGGACAAGAAGAATTTTAAATTAGATTTTATTTTTTTTCCCTGTCCTTTTGACTTGGAGACTTTTTATTTGTTTTAGTTAAATTGGGGATGCATTTAACCTCTTGGGTAGAGGGGTAAGTTTAATTAAGTGTGGGATTTTTTTTAATAAATTATATTTGTGTAGTTGATAGTTCTTTTATTTAAGGGTTATCTTTTTATTTAATTATTTGGCTAGGGCCACATAGAGATTAATAATTGTAATTGTGAGGGACTATTGTTTAATTTTAATTATGCTTTGGGATTTAACTTTAATATTGTAATATTTGAAATTTTAATGCAACTTTATTTTAATAAGGTTGATTTAATTAAATTAATTGTATGTTTGGATTTAATCGAAGTAGAATATTATTTTATTTAAAATAATTCTAGCTAGATTATTAGAGAACCTTAGCGCTGTCATTTAATCCCCCTTGTGCAATTATTTTAATTAACCAACGTTAGTAGGTTTAGTGAACTATTGTGCGAATTATATTAATTAGAATGATTCCCTTACACGCTCTAGAGGCATTATGCTACCAGATTTTCCTGATAAATTAGAGTTACTTTCCTTAGGTGATTTAACCCTTACGATGAGTAATATTTTAATGTTTCCACAAATTAGATATTTTATTTAAGTTGATAATTAATCTTTTAATGCATTAGAATTAGGGCTTTGATTTTGACTCGTGTCAAAATCCTTTCACTCAGGAAAACTTAGAGTTTCGATCAATCGATCACAACCCTAATGGCGACGCTTCTCACGTCACATTGATCCCCTTAGTTGGCTATCATCATGTAGGGGATTGCGCTTGTGGTCGCATTACCACGAATTTGATTGACATGTTTATGCCTTATGTGTATTACCACTGAGCACACTGATGTGTGTGAAGGGGTTTCTAGGGATGCGTGAATCTTTTTTGATATTTCGTGTCATGACCACATGATAAATGTGAACATGACATGTGTGTTGCATGTTGTGACCACATGGGAAATGTGGGCATGACATTTGGTATCAGAGCTAGAGTTTAAACACTGGGCTTGTTTGGGCACATTACTTATTCCGCATTTTAGATTGATTTGTGAATACCTTGTTCATGTAGGATGCCTCCTCGAACTAGACTAGTGCGCTCATGCACCACATCGTCCATAGAGATACGGAATGAGTCTTCAGCAGAGGGTCAGGGACCACCAGCCTCACCAGAGTAGCAGGCACCACGATTATTGCCAGCACCTGATATAGAACCATATATCTTACATGCATTATAGGTAGTGTTAGAGAGGTTACCACTGGCTGTAGCAGAGTCGTGTGTCGAGCCTTGTGTTGATCTGTGAGAGGAACCATGTGAGGAGTCGCATGCTGAGATGCATGCAGAACTACATGTTGAGCTCCGCATCGAGCTGCGAGAGGTACCACGTGTAGAGCCTTATGTAGAGATACCTAACACCATAGTAGAGGAGGTCAGTTCAGCTTATAGAGCTCATAGAAGGAGCCCTCTGCATCATGCAAGGTGAGAGGAGACTATGAGGGTAGAGCAGGTTTATCATGGGCCCTATGATTATGGTGTGGATGAGCTTATCAGAGGACACAGAGGTTGTGGGGACCCCTCAGAGGATTACTTAGGCTGAATCCACCCACCTTCGCAGGGACCATAGAGGGAGCCAAGGCTAAGGCTTGGCTTATCAGTTTAGATAGGTGCTTTGCGTTATGACCTTATGGGAGCAACACAAAGGCATGTGTGGTAGTGCACATTTTGAGAGACACAATGACGACATGGTGGCACACTGAGGAGTGCAAGCATCACCTATCTTTGGATACAATGTAATGGGAAACTTTCATTGAGCACTTTAATGCACGTTATCTGTTAGACCACTACAGGCAACATCGAATTGATGATTTCCACAACTTGCAGCAGTGAGGTTCTACTGTAGTGTAGTATGAGAGTAGGTTCATTGAGCTGTCATGGTATGTAGAGTACCTCCATGATGAAAAAATTCTAGTTCACAAATTTATCAGGTGTTTGAATCATGGGATATTAGGACCAGTGCGCATGCAGACCCCCAGACCTTAAGTGAAGCTACCGAGAAGGCATACATCACAGAGGAGATACAAGGACGAGCTTAGAGTTCATGTCCTTAGTTTCAGTATCGTAGCCAGCAACAAAATTTTTGTTGACCACCACCACCACCACAAAGAGGAGGATTTAGTTCTACACCTTTACCTCCTAGACCTCCACAACTGCAGTAGTAACAATATCAGTAGACGATCAGGCCCCAATAGAGGGTACAAGGTCGACATAATCATGGTTGGCAACAGCAGGGCCCACATAGGGATCAACAACAGCAGGGACCACCTGCGAGACCTGCTAGATCACAGCAGTCATATAGAGGTTCTTAGGGGTCCACTATTCAGACTGGATAGCAACAAAGTAGTAGGACACATATTGGATAGGTACAGGCTCGTGGCCCATGCTATGTTTATGGTGGGGTGGGACATTTAGCCAGAGAGTGCCCATAGGGCTTTATGGCAGGGGGACAGCCTCGTGCAGGAGGATCAGAGCAGATAGTAGGAGATGTGGGTAAGTCCCACCGTATGTTTGCAACAGTTGATAACCACCAGGCTAACTTCTAGGCCTCAATGATCAAGACAACATGTATGATTGGGGATGTCCCCATTGCTATTTTATTTGACTCTGGCACTACTGATTCATTTATATCTCCATCGTTAGTGGAGCGTTGCAGGCTAGTGGCCTCTAGGTAGGGTGGTAGGTGGGAGGTTGAGTTGGCCACTGGGGCCAAGATGTCAGTAGATGCTTTGGTTCAGGATTGTGAGATATCTTTGGGATCCTTCACTACATTATGCGACCTTAGGGTCATGCCTTTAGGATCCTATGGTGTAGTTTTAGGCATGGATTGGCTTGCGGCTCATAGAGCCAAGGTAGATTATCGTTGAAAGGTGATTAGCTATTTAGATGATCATGGTACGTTTGTCGATGTAGTGGGAATTTAGAAGCCCACGACAGTTCGTTGATTTCTGGTCAGTAGCTTAAGCATTGCATGCGGAAGGGATGTCAGTTATTTTCCATCACTGTTAGCAATAGATCAGAGGATGAGCTAGAGGCGTCATTAGATGACCATCCTATCTTGAGGGAGTTTGTCGATGTCTTTCCATTAGAGTTACCAGGTATGCCACCTAGCAGAGAGGTAGACTTCCACATCAATCTAGTGTCAGGTGTCAAGCTTGTGTCTTGTGCACCCCACAGGATGACCACACATGACCTCATGAAACTCAAGTTATAGTTAGAGGAGTTGCTTGAGAAGGGGCACATCTAACGTAGTGTTTCACCTTGGGGCACACCGGTCATCTTCGTGAAGAAGAAGGATGGGTCTCTTCGTCTATGCATGGATTATAGGCAGCTTAATAAGGTGACAGTGAAGAACCGTTATCTTTTGCCTAGGATTGATGATCTTTTTGACCATATGTAGGGAGCTAGAGTGTTCTCTAAGATAGACCTAAAGTCTAGGTATCATCAGTTGCAGATCACAGAGGTAGACATGCATAAAACTGCTTTCTAGACTCGATATGGCCATTATGAGTTCACTGTGGTACCCTTTAGCTTGACAAATGCCCCTGCAGTGTTCATGAGTCTCATGAATGGGATGTTCTATACTTAGATCGATTTGTGATCATTTTCCTTGACAATATTTTGATCTATTCACAAACTGTGGAGGAGCATGAGGAACATATATGTCAGGTTTTGTAGTGCTTGAGAGAGCAGCAACTTTATGGCAAGTTGGTGAAGTGTGCCTTTTTCAGATCTAAGGTGTAGTATTTAGGGCACATCCTATCTAGCAATGGTATCTCTATAGATCCATCGAAGATCAGGGCTATCGGGGATTGGTCAGCACCCACCAGTGTGATAGAGGTTAGGAGTTTCATGGGGTTAGTTGGGTATTACCACAGGTTTGTTGAGGGCTTTTCCAAGATAGCACACCCCATCACTTCCCTTTAGCAGAAAGGGAAGAGCTTCACTTGGACCAAGCAGTGCGAGAGGGCCTTTGGGGTCCTCAAGGAGCATCTTACCAGCACTCCCATCTTAGTGGTTCCTGATCCTGCAATAGATTTTATGGTTTGTACTGATGCATCACTTGAGGGTTTGGGATCTGTACTTATGCAAGGAGGTAGAGCGATCATGTATGAGTCACGAAAGCTCAAGACTCATGAGCTGAACTACCCCACTCACGACTTAGAGATCACAATAGTGGTTCATGCTCTGGTTCATTGGAGACATTTCCTACTGGTTCATCACTTTGAGCTTCATTTAGATCATCATAGTCTTTAGTACATATTCACACGGGTGAATTTGAATGCTTGTCAGCGGTGTTGGATGGAGTTTCTTTGCGAGTATGACTTTGATGTCCACTACATCAAAGGGAAGGAGAATGTGGTTGCCGATGCTTTGAGTCAGAGGTGCCACAAGATCCTAACCTTGACCTTGAGTGTGGACTTGAGAGGGTGCATCATTCAGCATCTACCTAAGTATGAGTGGTTTCTTGAGATGCAGTAGGAGATCCAGTCATAGAGGGCCCTTGTAGGCAAGTTTGTAGGATATTCCTTTGAAGCAGATGGGTTACTTAGACATCGATAGCAAATCTATGTACCCCGTGCGAGTGATCTACATGTAGTAGTTCTTTCAAAGGCTCATAGAGCACCTTATACAGCACACCTAGGGGTGAAGAAGATGCATGCTGACTTGCAACAGTTGTACCATTGGGTGGGTATGAGACGAGATATTGCAAAGTATGTTACTCATTGCCTTGAGTGCTAGAGGGTCAAGGCCGAGCATTAGCATCCAACGGGTCTTTTATACCCTCACGAGATACTCAAGTGGAAATGGGACCCCATTTCCATGGATTTCATTGTTGGTCTTCCTATGTCATCTTGCCACCATGATGCCATCATGGTGATGGTTGACAAGTTGGCCAAGGTGGTACATTTTTCTCTAGTACGCACGACGTACAATGCACCATCAGTGGTGAGAGTATTCTTGGATGAGATTGTTAGACTACATGGAGTACCTCGCCATACTATTTTTGATAGAGAATCAGTGTTCACATCAGCATTTTGGAGGGCATTGCAGCAGGTGTTGGGCACACAACTCAACTTCAACTCAGCTTATCACCCAGAGATAGATGGTCAGATAGAGAGGGTGAATAAGGTTTTAGAGGACATGCTTTGTATGTATGTTATGGATCACCAGTCTAGATGGGAGGAGTACCTATATCTAGTTGAGTTTGCCTACAATAATGGGCATTAAAGTTCATTGGGAATGCCGCCTTTATAGGCCTTGTATGGTAGACCTCGTAGGACATCGTTGAATTGGGACCGTATTGAGGATAGGGTTGCAATAGGGCCAGAGTTGGTGCAGGATATGGAGTGGTAGGTGACCTTGATTAGATAGAGACTTCAGGAGGCATAGGATCGATAGAAGAAGCATGTCGATGCTAAGAGATTAGATCGGAGCTTCTCAGTCAGGGACATAGTATTCTTGAGAGTGTAGCCACACAAGAGTCCAATCTGTTATGGAAAGGGCTCTAAGATCGCACCATGGCTTGTTGGTCCTTTTGAGATATTGGAGCAGATAGGACCCATAGCCTTGCCACCTAGCTTGTCGCGCATCCACGATGTTTTTCATGTATTTGTTTTGTGGTTTTACATATCTGATTTATCTCATGTATTGGACTAAAGTGTTCTATAGGTAGAGGTAGATATATAGTTGGCTTTGGATCCAATTTGCATATTGGCTTGTCAGATGTTGGGCCTTCGAGGTTGAGAGCTAGACCAGGTTAGGGTTAAGTGGGATAGGTACAATGAGGTCATAGTGACATGGGAGGATGCAGCTAGATTGAGGACACTTTATCCTCACCTCTTTGGTGACTTTGAGGAGGAAGTTTAGTCTTAGGGGGGAGGATGTGAGGCCTCTCATTTCACTCTGTTGTTTTTGCTCAATCCATATTACTGTTGGAGATATATTTTAGATATTTGGGGACTGTTGCTCCTGATATGCAGATTTACTAGACTATATGCTTTTATTTTGGTTAGTTATGCTTAGTATGTTGTAATGAGACTAGATCTAATTTTGATTCACTGATGATGATTTGACATGTGATATGCATTATGATATTATTGGAGATACTAGTTGTGAGATTATGTTATGGATTTATTATGCAATTTTTATCTTGAGATGGATTATAGAAATGCAAATTATGAATCTAATTATGATGTGATTTTTAGGATGTTTTATATGATTATGCGATGGTGTGAGTGTATGTTTTCCTCGCTTCATCCATGATATACATGTTGGATTAACCTTTTGTTTAGGTGCGCATGTGGTTTGACCAAGCCATGGATAATCAGAGATGATCCTACACATTTTGTGAAATCTTGTGTTAAACTGATCTAGTTCCAAGAGGAACCAAGATCAACAATATAAATGCATGATAAATTTTGGTAATGTTTGTGTATGTTGTCTTTTGGGCTAGGTCTACCTATTTTCAGTGATAGTATATTGGTGTTGTAAATGTGTAATGTTTATGTGACTTAATTTTTGAGTTTTAATTTTTGTGACCCATTTTCATGTGATTTTATACATCCTATGGTGTTCAAACTGGGTTAAAAGTGACCCTAGGTTGTACCCCTAGGGTCTAGGGACCATTTGAGCTTGTCTAACCCTAGGATAATTGCCATTTGGTCACTTAAACTTCACCCTGAAGTAAAGTGACGAAAATGAAAGTTTGGGGAGGAGTGGAAGGTTGGGTCAAACACTTAACCTTATCCACACCTCATTCCAAGCATTGATGTACCTTGTTTGAAGGCTTGGGGAGTCTTCAAGACCCCTAATTGTGGAGGACCCAACTCCAAGGCTCTCCCACATTGGTGAGTACCTTGGTGTTTTGTGGGATTTCATGGGAGGATAGGATTGGGGCACTTATTGTACCCACATCCTTTTTGGGGCTCCACCTTGCTCTCACACATGTGTGAGAGAGCACAAGTGGAGGGGACAAAGTTTGGTGGAATGGGAGGGTGACATGTGTCACCCCCACATTCCATGAAGTTCGCAAGTAGATGTGAGGAGGAAGGATAAGGTGACATGTGTCACCTTCTTATTCCTCAAGGCTCATGAGGAGAGACTATTTTAATCCCTCTTGAAGAGAGGGAGAGGGTTGTTGATTTCATTCCATTTTTCTATTTTATTTGAATTTTGGGGAGAGAGTTAGAGGGTTTTTGGAGGCACATTTGGAGAAGGACTTGGAGGTGGAGTTGGAAGGGCTCTACTTCATCTATCTTCCTTGTTGGGCTATTTAAGGTAGGATTCAAGGCTTGATGCATTTCCTTATGTATTTTACTTTACTTGTGTGCTTGTTGGTGTGTGTTTTGTATTTTGTTGTTTTAGGGTTTTAAGGGTGTTTGTAAGAGCCTCTCCATTTGGAGAAAATGCTCAACATGTGTGGGGTAGGGAAGGAGTGAACCTCTTCCAAGTCACCTCCTAGTTTTGAAATTTTGGCCTTGAGGGAAAGTTTATGAATTTAAGCATTTCGATTGGCTTGAGAGCCATGAAGAAATATGTGTGATTTTGGTATAAATACTTAGACTTGAAGCCTTGTTAGTGTAGAGTTTTGGGATTTTTGGAGTGACACTCTTGAGTTGAGTGATGTCCACTCCCCTACCCCTTCAAACTCATTTTTATGAGTATTGTGATGTGTTAAGCCATGGGTGTTCTTTTTGTTTTATTTGTTAGTTTATTGTTGTGATGTGGTGTGAAGAGATCTTGTGTGTGGATGACCTCCAAGCTCAGGGGTGACTCATTAATGAGTCTATGGTAGGGAAGAGAGTAGTATTTTGTGGCTTGGTTCCTCTCCATTGTTGTATTTTTCTTGCAGGTGCTATGTAGATTTTGAAGCTTGGAGGAAGAGAATTTTTTTAAAGTTATGTCCATTGTTGTTCTTCTTTTGGCTATTTGGAGCCTTGGCCAAGATTGGCCTTTGTGTAGTTAGTTTCAAAGAAAGAGAGAAAATTTCTCTCTCTTAGTATGTAAAGTTTAAAGGATTTCATTTTGTATATTACTCTATTTTGATGTTGTAAAACAAATATAAGTTGCTAGTTTTTATTATGTTTTTATAAAAAAAAGGGCATTGGAAAGATTTGTATCTACTACTCTTTCCATTTAATGTTTTCAAAAAATGTATACATGGGAAGAGGCTGATTTAAATCTCTAAATTTATTTACTTGGTTGATGTCTTACTTCAAGGAGAAAAAAGAAAGATATATATAGTTTGCGTAGGAAGAAGAAAGGAAAATAATATGTATTTGTTTAGTTGTTTTATTTTTATAAAAAAAAAATTTATGATGTAGTTCTTTTTAAAAATATTGTTTGTGCAAAGAAAATTGTTACTGTATTTAAAAGAAAAAAAATATAAATATACATATATATGTATATATCTGAATATATATAAATATATACTCAGATATATGTATATATCTGAATATATATAAATATATACTTAGATATATGTATATATCTGAATATATATAAATATATACTCAGATATATGTATATATCTATATATATAACTATATTTTAGTCTATAGAAAAAAAAAACTCCATGTGTGAATGTGGAATATATATATATATATATATTTGCATGTTCATCTCCCTGGAAAAATACATTACTTTCTCATTGAGAAAACTATGTATATTCCACACTTATATATATATAACATTTTTATTCATTGCTGAAAACTATACAAAAAAAAATATAAATTTCACTGTGTTTTATATTTCCTTTAAAGAAAACTGTGTGTGTATATATATATATATACACACAAAAATAATGTTAAATTTTACCCATGCTGCATGGCTGAAAGAAGGCCATATTATTTTTACAAGGGAGAAATTGACATATATTAAAAAAATGAAATGCAGGTCTGTGTTGGGGGCTAACCTCCCCAACCTTCCATTTATTTTTTTGTTGCTGCGTTTGTTTCTTTTAATGAAAAGGGGGGGAACGAATCCCCCCACCCATCTCCCACCTTGCGGTGGGGAATGGGTGGGGAGTTCGCTTATTTGTTAAACGGTAGAAACATGTGTTGAGAAGTGGCATCCGCTGTGCAACCGTCCCAAATTGCCAGACATTCGGTCCTTGGTTGCTAGAATCCTCAGATCTGTAATGCAAATTTACACACACACATACACAAACATATATATACTTGGCATATATGCATAAAGATGCAGCAAATAAAATATATCTCTAGTTATTACCAGCACACGTGCACACACATATATATGCTAAAAAAAGGCCTCCAAATATGAGTATATACAATGAGTATACCTCATTATAAGAGATGGCCATGGCTGCCCTTAAGCTTGAAAAATTGCAAAACAAGAAGAGAGAAACAAGTGAGGAGAAAGAAAATGAGAGAAAAGAAAATAGAAAAGAAACAATAGAGAAAAAACATAGGGTTAGGGTTTTCCTTATCTCATAAGGAAACTATTATTTAATTGGGGAAACTTTTAGGGCAAGAGGAATTTTAAATTAGATTTTCTTTTCTTTTCCCTCTCCTTTTGACTTGGAGACTTTTTATTTGTTTTATTTAAATTGGGGATGCATTTAACCACTTGGGTAGAGGGGTAAGTTTAATTAAGTGTGGGATTTTTTTTAATAAATTATATTTGTGTAGTTGATAGTTCTTTAATTAAAGGGTTAGGGGTTATCCTTTTATTTAATTATTTGGCTAGGGCCACATAGAGATTAATAATTGTAATTATGATGGACTATTGTTTAATTTTAATTATGCTTTGGGATTTAACTTTAATATTGTAATCTTTGAAATTTTAATGCAACTTTATTTTAATAAGGTCAATTTAATTAAATTAATTATATGTTTGGATTTAATCGAAGTAGAATATTATTTTATTTAAAATAATTCTAGCTAGATTATTAGAGAACCCTAGTACGACCATTTAATCCCCCTTGTGTAATTATTTTAATTAACCAATGTTAGTAGGTTTAGTGAACTATTGTGCGAATTATATTAATTAGAATGATTCCTATACATGCTCTAGAGGCGTTATGCTGTCAGATTTTTTTGGGAAATTAGAGTTACTTTCCTTTGGTGATTTAACCCTTGCAATGAGTAATATTTTAATGTTTCCGCATATTAGATGTTTTATTTAAGTTGATAATTAATATTTTAATGCATTAGAATTAGGGATTTGATTTTGACTCATGTCGAAATCCTTTCACTCACTTAGGAAAACTTAGGGTTTCGATCAATCAATCACAACCCTAATGGCAATGCTTCTCACATCGCATTGACCCCCTTAATTAGCTATCATCACACAGGGGATTGTACTTGTGGTCCCATTAATCTAAATTTGATTGACATATTTACGCCTTATGCGTATTGCCACCGAGCACGCTGACCTATGTAAGGGGGTTTCTAGGGATGCGTGGAATTTTTTTGATATTTTGTGTCATGACCACATGACAAATGTGGACATGACACGTGTATTGTGTGTTGTGACCGCATGGGAAATGTGGGCATGACAGTTGTCTTGAGTAGTTTGGCAGATACAAAGTCTTTATTCTTTGCCATTGATATCCAAGGTATTTAGTGTTGATGATAACATGGATACATATCTTTAAAAGGACTATCATGAAGCACCCTAGACTGTCATGAAAAGACTACATTTCATTCTTTCCAAGAGGACAGTGACTATAAGGAATTTTCAAGGATTCAAAGACCTTATGCTTCACAAAGTCTATATGACCTTCTAAGGTATAATGGATAGTGGCAAGCACACAAGGTTTGTGAAAGACATTTAGATGTTGTTATAAGAGCTTTCACAATGTTGATTGCAATAATGATGGTAGCATGGTGACAATGTCTTGATGGCAATTTGTATCAGACTTTGACCATCTCAGTGATATGATGGGAACCTCTCAAAAATCCTTCATAATGATAGTAGTATTGTGATCAATAACTACTTGAAGACATGCAAACATTAGTGTAGTGATTGCAAAACTCACACAAAACAAATATGTTGTAAAAATTTTAACATCTATTCAAGGAAATGTACTGGGCATGTGTCAAATCAGACTCTACAACTTATGTCAACATTCTCAAGAGTATTAAAATTGGTGGACAGTAATTTTTGTAGTACATAGTGAGTCAGGATTGAAGTCTTTGTTGTTAAGCACCTTGCACACAAAGGACAAAGATCTTAAGTGTTGCAGACCTTCAAATACATTAGTGAAAGCAACAAATGAATCAGACTTTAAGCGTGAGTTAGCAAGGAGGTCAAACATACGGAGATAACAAGGATGAAGGAAAACAAGATCTAATGAAGACTTCAAGCTTCACACAAAAGGTCACAAAGATGTCTACATAGTTACAATGGATGCTAAGACTGTGCATAGATTTTGTTAGTAGATAGTGATAAGATTATTAGACACTATCACAAGGTATACATAGGATCTGCATAGGGTTTCATTGACATTGAGCAGTATAAATTCTAAAAGCTCTGAATAAAACCTAAGGTACAAAGATCATAGTGAGAAAGGACAAATCTTGTCAAACATCTATTCACTGTCTTCAAATTTTTATGAAGATTCAAGGGTTTAAAAGATTGTGTAAGACTACCCACAATCACTGATAAATAGAAGAGATCTATAGAAGATAGTGTGTAGTCATCTAGAGAGGTTTGAGAAGGAGATGCCACAATCCATGTAGTTTGATAGTGAAGGGCAGCCATCAAGGTTACAATACACACTAATGGAAGCATGAAGGAAACTACCTCATAGTCAATAGAGGTATGACAAAGCAAGATAAGATAGTGACATTGCTAGTTTTTAAAGATTTAGTTATAGTTGCAAATGTTGTGGTAGACATGTATACAAAATGTAAAATCATACGCATGATCTTGACAAAATATCTCAAAGACATATAGTCAAATGAAATTCTAGTTGTTGTAGCAATGGTATTCTTCATGACAGTGCTTATTCCTTCCATGACAGTGCTTAATTGTTGAGGACAGAGGTGATATGACAGTCATGTTTTCTTGTTACAATTGACATACTCCTTACATGACAGTGCTTAATTGTTGAGGACATAGGTGATATGACAGTCATGTGTTCTTGTTACAATTGACATACTCCTTACATGATAGTGACTTATTGCAAAGATAGTGCAATGAACAATACGAAACAGAGTATTTCATGATATAGTTGATGCTTGACTATGCCTGACAAGGTCAATGCTTGACTAGGCTTGACAGTGTCTAGCTTGTTTACAGGGGGTAAGTATTTCATGTGCAAATTGTATTGGTTTTATGACAAGGGACAATGAGTTATTGATAGTGGGTAGGCAAGTGTTTATATGACATTGACGATGACATAATGACAGACATTTGTACTGATTGCAAGACTTTTGTTTGATGGTGAAAGTATTTCATTTGTTTGATTTTAGTGGTATTGATTACAGTATTGTAGTGATAAGTTGGTGATGACAGTATAGGCCCTTGCAAGTGTAGGGATGATACATGTCCTTATTTGAAGCTTATCTATAGGGGAAGAATATCAGAGTTGCTTGATGGTAATAGTAGAACTTGTTCCTTAGGAAAACAAGTGACATGATCTATGCAAATGTGTTGGAATTAAGGAACACTGAGAGGGGAGTGAATTAGTGTTCTACAAAACTTCTTGGTTTGTTACTTAATTAATTTTCCTCATACATTCAAAAGAAAGAAGCATGAACATAAGAATAGAAAAGAACAAGATCATAAGACATGTACACTAGGATTTTTACATGGAAACCCAGTTAAGGGAAAAACCACGGTGGGGGTTAACCCACAAGAAATTATACTCTGTTAAAAGTATTACAAATGGGGAAGGCACATGCCCAGAGCTCACTGCTCCAAGAGGCTCACTGCCTATAGAAATGATTACAAGAAGATTACATAATGTTTGAACTGATGAATAGCATCTACCAATGCAAAAATTTAGTTCCAGTTAAGCACATAATACTGATCTTACACACTTCATCCTTATTTTTCTCTGTTTCACTCTTCGTCCATAATCTGAGCTTAGATCTTCACCTTCACACTTCTTTCTACCTTTTTCACACTTACTCCATCACCACATCACAATCACACTTCAAAACACTTGAATCCATCAGCTATATATATCCGCATCAAGAAATTCAATCAACTGTAGTCAGATTCAAGAAGACTTGGAACATTTATTAAGAACTCTACTCTGTCGGCTAAATCCATGCACAATCAACAATGCGGACCAAAAAATTGTGTTCTCAAATCATCAATCATGTCGGCCAATACCACTGATTATCACAAATTGCTTAACCAACAACTTTTCTTCATCTATACCAAGATCAAATACTAGGTCGATTTGTTCTTCTTCTAACTGTACTGACTAACTAGAACTTGATACTCAAATGCTTATAACTTTTGAATCCTTCATCACTGGAGGCTAAATTTCTAGATTTAGATAGTCTTGACAATCCTTATCACTCCCTCATATTTGCAGCACACTGTGATTTACCACCGAAGAGATCCAGACCAAGATACTGGACCTTGTCACATGCTCTATTTCTAACTACCTAGACTTAGACAAATCTTCACTCTGACTTCTGATATGAACAAATTATGTAATGCAAATGTGTAAGATAGACTTAGTTGCCATCAATGACAACACCTGTCATGCGTAGTAGTGTCTCTTGCCAACAAAATGAACTTGAACTTTTTGAAAAGATGGATATAGTAGAAATTTCTAATGAACATGATGATTCTTCTAGAAAGAATAATGTACTTGTATTTGTCTTCAGGGGGAGTATATGGTGTTCTACTTGTTCTATTAAGGGCCCTTTGCCATTGATGTCAAAGGGGGAGAATGAAGTGAAGTGAATGTTGTGTTTCCATGAATGCCAAAGGGGGAGATTGTTGGCATGAATAGCATATAGTGTGTGTTGGCATTGATGTCAACATTGAGGTCACCTTGTTGATTAATCAGATGTTTAGGTGTGTTCATGTCTCATCAGATGGACACTTGCTTGGATGGAGACTAGATGGAGACCAAAAAGTGCATCAATAAGAAAGGTTGATTTGTAGGATGATAATCAAAGGAGCTATGATGGTGATCTTTGTTTTCAACATGTCTACTTTGCCCTGGTTGATTAGCACAGTAAGTTGATATCAGGTGATTGGTACTACACCTAGAGAGTTACTCCTTGACAAAGAATGACAGTTTTCATGACATAACACTTAATGGTTTTTTAGAGACTTGCTTCATGAGGACCTATTCAACTATTTCATCTTCATGCAAAATTAATGGTTGATCTTCATGACAACATGTTTGTTGTTCATTCAATAGTTCATTGTTGAAGAGTTTTCTTCTTGAGAAGGTTTACTTTATGCCCTTATGGATGGTGATTAGGGAGTCATAGAAAAATTAGAGTTTGATTGGAGTCATTGTTCCTAGGGTTTGCATTATACTAAGTCAAAGGACAAATTTGTTTCTAGGGTTTATTGTTTTCTATGGACCTAATTTACATAACCCTAAAACCCTATGCTTACATTGTAAACCCTAAATCTTATGCCTTTATCTCCCTGTCAGCCATACTATTAGGGTTTTCCTAATTTCATGTCAAAGGGTTATGTTTGAGATTAGGGTTTGAACCTACTATACAAGTCTTTAAACCCTAAATCTATTCCTAAACCCTAAACCTTCTATCCTAAAGCACATCATATTAAGCTTTAGCCTACCCGTCATCTAAAAATGCACTTTATGTTTTAAATCTACGTTGACTTTCAATCACAAGTCTCTATCACTTGAAGTGACCAGCCCAAGGGGTTTCAAGTCATTTAAATGACCGGCCCTCTTCCTTGTGAAACTGACTCCCTTGGTCACCTCTTCCTTGATCAGGTGGTAGAAAGCATATCAAAGGCTATGTTTTAAAGTTGTGGTGGGCACACACTTTATGAGCAATGGCTAACATTTAAAATAAGAAACCCATCTCCCATGCTTTGAATTTGATGTCTTTATAACTATCAAAAGGAATATGACAGCAAAGAAAGTGATTTTTAAGGCTATTTTTAGCCTTTCAAAGGCAGTTTTTTGTGAGCTTTAAATACATAAAGATTTAAGGTGATTTTTTCCTTTGTTAGGCCCTCTCCTACAAGTGATGAGGATATTATCATGAATAGATTCTTTTTCTATTCTAAGGGATTTATTTGCCAAAAATTTTGTTGATTTTAAAGGAGAAATTTTTATTGTTAAGGGAGTGGTTTTCTTTTTGAGAAGATGACTTTATGCAGATGGATAGATGGAATATTATTCTGACTGAGAAATATTTATTGAAGATTATTTGTAGGAAATAATGTCTTTTTGAAGACATTTTTTATGTTTATGGGAACCAATTATAGAATTAGTTTTATGGAGACTTTAGTGTGCAAAAATGATGGCTATGCAAGGAGATATTTTTCTTTTTATAGGTATATTTGTAGGATATGGACATTGTGGCAGAGATATTATTATTTTGATAGAAAATCATGAAGAGGAGTTTTTGAATGTTCTACATAGTAATTTAGTGATGAGCATGAAATTTATTTTTTGGGGGTGTATGAGAGGAATAATGTAAACCAGGTGATTTGAGAGTGTGGATTTTGAAGATGAAATATGTAGAGTAAGAAATGTTTTTGCAGGTGAATCAAGTACACGATGAAGACATTATGTAGCAGTGGTATAGAGTATGAATGTAGAGAAATTGTTTTTCAGATTGAAGAAGATTGATAAGTTGTTATGAGCATGATAGTGAAATAGAGAAACACTCTATAACTTATTGTTTTTTCCTTCTGAGATTGTATGTATTTCCAGTGAGGCACATTATAACCAGTGAGGTTTATGGCCAATGAGGCCTATTTGTGATCAGTGAGATCTTAGCCAGTGAGGCTTGCATGTAACCAGTGAGGTTTTCTAGTGACGCTTAATGGAGATTAAAGTTCATAGTGGTTTTCACCTGTGTCATATGTTGATCCCTCTATCTCTTGTGCTTTGTGAATGCTTTATGTCCTGATGCATTTGCTATATGTTTCATGATGGGTTATAACATGTTGTATTGTTTTTATATTATTATGAGAATATCTTGTTTGAAAAATTAGTTTTGTTGACCAATGATTGACCCCCCTCTCTTAGTGGTCTGAGGTATTCCAACATGGTCATCCACAAGGTCAACATTCAAGTAACAAAGGTAATATAGATTGTTCTAGAAGCCTTAGAACACATGTTTGAGTATTTGTAGAAGAAATACATACAAATCAACCATAAAATATTGTGTGGAGGTTCTACATGCTCCAATATACCTCAAGATTGAACCACACACAAATATCTCTTATTAACAGTACCACACAAGATATTGGAGTATCATAGTTAGTTTGAAATACTTTGTGTAAGAGTCAATGTGACTCAGCAAGCCAGGATCACCTGCAATCAAGACAACCTTCCACACAAAGATGACAAGAGAAGATGCTAAAACAATGGAGCAAGAATCTATACAAAGATCATACGAAGCTGTATGAAATACAATGAGTGAGCCTTGCTTATAAAGGCAAGGTGAGAGCTATAAGGGTGGAGTGAAAGGTGGAGATACTCCTACAACATGTGTCAATTAGAGGATGATAACTAATTGCACATGTTGAGGATAAGACAACTCACTCCAACTATCAACAACTCAACACATAACTAGACTCAACTAGACATTTCACTAAGTCAACTTAACATGTGTGAATTATGTGTTCACACCAACACCCCCCTTAAGTGCAACTTAGGGAGTAGATGACTAAAAAAATGATGCAATGATGGATGGGTCCCAGCTACTAGGCCATGTTAGGTACCCATGTACAACAATTCTCAAGTGGAGAAAATGAGAAAACCTCATCGGGCAAAACTCCTCTCCAAAAGTGAGAATGCAAAAAACAAATGAAAGATGTGATGGAAGGAGGACTCAAGACCCCCCAAGGACTACATCCAACACTTATGTACAATCAATTAACCCCCCATATGAGAGCAAATGTGAGACTATAAGTCCCCCCCACAATGAAGTAGCTCCTATGCCGATGGTGAATGCCTGAAGAAGAATGCTGAAGAGAATGTAAAGCCTACAAACAACATTCTTTCCCTTAGGAAGAAACAAGTCCAAAGGCTGATGTCAAATAAACTCCATCTCAAGGTATGAGGGAAAAAGCCTCATGATGTAAGATGTCTCTGAAAACTGCTCAAGTGTCCAATGTCACAACCAAAAGATGTCACATAATCATGTGCTGCATACCCAATCAAAGAAGGTGACAATCCAAGACAAGATGAAAACTCAAGATCATCAATCTCCAAGATGAAGAATCCTTCGAATGATGGTCAAGATGCTCCAACTCAATGCAAAACTGTGACAAGTGAAGAGGAGAAGGTGCTTGCTCATCTGAAGTAGTAGAATCAACTCCTTCAAAGAGGAGATGAATATCATCAATGATGTCCTCCAAGTCATCAAGATAGGACTCACAAAACAAGTCTAAAATACCTGTCAAGTACTCATCCCACAAACCTATATCTGGAAGACAAAGAATATCCTACTCAACTAAAGTGGATGAAGCTATGTCAATGGCAATATCTAAAGAAGCAGGAGAAGGAGGAAGCTCAAAACTAGTCTCAGGAATTGAAGTAGATGCAAGAACACCAAGGTTCAAGTGACCAAACTTCTCCTTAGAAACATGATTCACACTTGATGCATGAGTGTGAATGTCAATCAATGGATCTACATCATCATCAAAAACAAAATGGGAGAAAGTATAAAGGTGAGATGCATGATTAGCCATTCCAACAGCAAAGATATTTCTACTCTCCAAGTCCCGAATGATCACAGAATTAGGAGTGAACTTAACTGTCTTCCCTGCACCACAATGAGTAATTAGGTAGATGGAAAGGAAATTGGTTGTCAAGGAAGGTACACACAACACATTGTTGAATGTATTCTGACCAACATCAATAGTTCATTTTCCAGTTGCATGCATGTATATATTGTTGCCCATCAAAATAGGTGGTAAAGTACATGACTGAAATGAAGAGAACATCCCCTGTGAAGATGCCATATGATGAGAAACAATAGAATCAAGAAGCCATCTCTTTGACTGTAGACTTGTTGAAGCAAAGAATGCTTTTCCTTTTCCTTTATCTATCCCATAACCAATGCCTACTATCACTGTAGATGTAAATGATAATGGTGGTGAAGAAGAAGACTTGGGTAAAACTGTTGTTGATGAAGAATACTCAATGTTATGTTTTTGAAGAAGTTGTGACATCTCTTCAAACTTTTTCTCATAACATTTAGTCTCATCATAACCCAATTTCTTGCAATAAGAACATTTTGGATTCTTCTTCTTATTGGAATCCTCTTTGGAAGAAGAGTTGGGGGTTTTATTTGATTCTTTTTCTTGCTTATTAGATTTTGAATCCTTTTGTTTCTTTCCCTTATTATGTGAAGCCTGAGGATCTTTTGTGCTTTGTGTTGCAACTAGAGCCTATTTTCTAGGAGACTTCAATGTGCCCATGTGTAGTAGCTTGGCTTGTTCTCTTGTGAGTTGTGCAGAAAACTCCTCAAGTGAAGGCATAGTAAACTTACTACCAAAGGAATCCATGGTAGCATAAAAGGTAGAAACATAAACTGAATATGCAGGACCCAATTTTGTATGAATAGATAGAATCAATTGTTCATCTTCTTTCTTAAGACCACATTGTTTGAGTTGCAACCTAAGAGACTTAAACTTGGTGAAGAAATCTTTGATTTGATCAAAGTCTTGAGGATTAAGTGCAATTAGCTCATTCTCCAATTTGAACCTTCTTATTTTATCTTGCTTGCCAAAGAGATTGTCTAGTGTTGTCCATATCTCATTTGGTGTTGTACAAGACTCAACATGAAATCTTAAATCTGGAGAAATAGCAAGACAAAGTGTGCCAAAAGCCTCATCTCTTCTATCTAACCATTTTCTTCTCTCAGTAGCACCTGTGGGTTTAGGATCTATGCCTAAAGTTATTCTATGTAACTTTTGTTTATACAACATAAACTCCATGTTTTTCTTCCATTCGAGATAATTATATGGAGTTAAAAGTGGTAATTGAGGCACATCCATGATGAATAGAAGAGACAACAAGACAACAACACCCATTTACTATGTAAGAGAGCCCCCCCAATTTGTTGTGGCACTTTATACTTAGTGCGATTTACAAATGACCTCTAAGGACCAAAATTTGGAAAACAACAAAATCTCTTAAAAAAGAGATCCAAGTGAGATTACAATCACTCACACTGATGTATTATAGCGAACAAATCCTCTCAAAACAAATTTCACTTCCTCAAGTATCAAAATGCCCAAGTTATTAATCAAATGCCAAAAAATTGACAAATGAAATAAAAAACACCTAGAGCAAAATCTAAGAATAGTGCATGGATGGCTTGAAAGATCTCCTGAATACCTTTTCGATGCTACAAGAATCATGAAAATCAGAGATTGTGGCAAAAAGTTATGAGCTCGGGAGCTAAAAAGAGTGGTATATCTTCAACTAGCAATAAATTCTATCAAACAACAAAATTTGTGAAAATGATTGATACCACTACTAAGTTCTCTTTGTCAGCTTTCCAACAATATCTTGTTTGCCCGATTTTGACACCATGGGAAAAATTTATGCAAAAAGGAAAAAAGCCCCTGTTTAGGGCTTTGAGGGGCAAAAAATGGCCCCCTTGCTAATGCAGTGCTGATGTCAGCGAAGTATTCTCAGAATATTCCTTTTCACCAGAAAAAATTCCCCCTCCTGGAAAAGTTGAGATCTGACAGAATATACCCTGTTGGAAAACAAACACCACCCTCAGGAGGAAAAAATTGCTAGTTTGTCTCCCGAAACCACCTTTGACTAGCATGAAACCACCAGTTATTGGTCTTGAAAACTATATTCAAGGCACAGAAACTACCGAAGATAAGGCACAAAACTACTGGTTCAAGGAATAATCGCACAGTATAGCAAATTTCTAGTGAGAGACAATTTCGAGCACATTAATGCTCATTGGTCAAAAACTGACGCAAATGAAAAAAGACCATCGATCTTGCAAAGGATTGCCAAAGATTTGACCATGGAAGGAAAGTCACCACTTGCAGACAGACCTCCAAAAAACTTGGAGTTCAAAATGGTCGCTGCTGAGAAACTTTCAGGCGTGAGACAATTTTGTCCACTACCAAAGAAAAAACTGTCGGAGAATAAAGACCTCAGACTAAAATAGAAAATCACCAACGATCTTTTGGATTGAAAATTGAAGACCAATGATCAAAAAAATCTTGGCAAGAGACATTGTGTGGCTTCATGAGTGTTGTCATTGATTGTAACAAAGTCCATCCCACACATCCACAGCACATGATATGTCTATTCTGGAAGTTAGATTGAAGAGTATCTTGGTCCAGTGAGCAAGAACACAACATGTAGAAAGGTCCAACAATTAGGTTTAGATCTCTCAGAGGATGTATCTCAGCAAAATGTGGACTTGGGGAAGTCAAGAGGAGTACCATTACTACTACATTCTAGAGATTGAGCCTCCGGTGATGAAAGAATGAAAAGATATGAGCATCCAAGTGTTGGGTTCCTAATAGGCAGAGTAAATAGAGGAAGAACTGGCTAGCAGAGTATCAGACCTTTATCCAGATGAGAAATTGATGGTGATCAAGCTATTTGAGGGATCATTCATGGTTGGCTGACATGATTGACGACTTCTATGACTATCTCTTTGATATGCATCACTTAGTAAGCATGGATTTAGCTGACAGACCAGAGTTTGGAAATATCTTGAGTTTTTCGGATGCCGACTAGAAGGATGTTGAAATCCTTGATGCGGATATATATACCAGATGGATTTCAGTATAAAGGGGTGTGTGTTGTGTTGTGTTGTGCGAAGAAAAGCAGAGAGCAGTGTGGAAGTAGCAATATAGGTCTGGTATGTAATAGAACAACACTAAAGTAGAAGAAGAATGAAGTGTAGTAGATTAGTATATTGAGCCTAACCAGAACTGAACCTTAGCATATTTGGATGCTTCTCATCAGTTCAAATACCTAGTTACTTTCTACAAACTATTGTAGGCAGTGAGCCTTTTGTGATCAGTGTGCTCGAGTAGTGACCCCTAATTGGCAAGTGCCATTTTGTACTTCTTATTCTTTTAACAGAGAATACAATCTTGGGTTAGTCACCCCATGGTTTTTCCCTTAACCAGGTTTTCCACATAAAAATCCTTGTGTTATGTGTGTTGATTTCTTTTCTGCTCTCATGATTATGTATGGTTATATGTTTTGATGTTGCACTAATTGTTAAAGGAGATAAGAAAGTTGAATATTTAAGATAACTGATTCACCCCCCCTCTTAGTTATCTACCTTGTTTCCAACAATTGGTATCAGAGCTAGGTTCCTCCAAACAGAGCCTAATAGCTTGAGGAAGATCTGGGAATCTCAATGGATATGTATGGTATGAGGGAACAACTTCAGTCTACCCTAGATGATCTTGAACAATCTCACTTTGAAGTCAACAACTTGAGGGAAAAGCTCAAACAAATTGATGACTTCATAAATGAACAAAAAGAAAAATTGAGTATCTCTATGAAAAAGAGAAAGGAACTACTTTATTAATTAGCAAGTCAAAGTGAAGCCAATAATACAAATGAAGATCTAAATGAGAAAAACAAGTTATGTGAGAAGCTGTCAAAAGAGGTCATTATGGTAAGACATGAAATGGAATCAGGGGTTATGAAATTCACCCAATAAATTGAAGAGAAAAGAAAAATTGAAGATAATCTAAAACAATCTCTCAAGGAGAAGTCAGAAGACTGCCATAAAATGGATAGAATAATCAGGCATCTAGAATCTGATCTTGAAGAAGCTAGAGATAATGAAGAACAACTTGAGAATCAGATAGACACTCTTAAAAGGGATCTTCAAATAGCAAATGAATACAAAAAGAAATTCAAGATAAGCTCAATTCAACTTGAAGTTCTTCTTGAAAGCCAAAAGAGGGTAGATGACAAGCATGGCTTGGGATATGAAAAAGGTGAAAGCTCTAGATCTAGTCAGAAGAACTTTGGATCAAGAAATCCAAGGAACACGGTAAGACAACCAAATGCTCAAAGATATCCATCCTTCAATGGATACTACTACAATTGCAATAACTTTAGTCATAAAGCAAATCAGTGTAGAAGAAGAATGAATTAGACTAATTCATCATTCTCCAAACAATGTTTCAACTGCAAAAGGTATGGTCACAAATCTCATGAATGTAGAAATATGCAAATAAACAAATCATTCAATGGTAGATGCTTTGCATGCAATATAATGGGACATATCACTAATCAATACATATCAAGAGGGTATTAGTCAAATATACAAAGAAATGTTGTTTGCTACAATTGCAATAGAACCAGTCATATTGCCAAATTCTGCAGAAGTAAGAATCAGGATAAAAAGGGTCCGGTGCATCAAAATCAAAACAAAGGGAAAGGAAAAGTGAATGCGGATGAAGTTCAAAGAGAGATGAACAAGATTTGGGTAAAGAGAAGTACAAAAAATGTTGTGGATGGATCCGCACTAGAATCTAGTGCTGATATTCCTTTTGAAAACTAAATAGATGAGCTTTGGCTCAGGGGGAGTCACAAAGGAAAACAAATTCCCCCAACTAGTCAATCGGTGCCTGAAATTGGCACATGGAAAGTTGTGGATTAAAGGGTTCTTAGATAAATATCTAAATAACCCTTGGTAAGATTATGAAAGATCCACAAGGAGTTTTGAAGAGGTTAAATCATCCAAGATTGATCCAGTTTGATAGTCATCCGGTAAAAGCAAGATTCCCATAGTTAGATCTGGTATGATTTAAAATTAAAATATCTTGATCTATGGATAGATGGAATGATTGGAGAAAGGGAGATAGATTGTCATTTATCACCAAGAATAATACCAATTGCATCTCAGTGATTCAAAAGGATCTCTCTCAGAACAAGGTCAGAACAAGGAAACTGGAATAACTTAAGATGTGCATTTAGTGCAATATGAAATTAGGGTTTGCACATAAATATAAGGGTTCTTTTTGTTCATCATTTGCACATTTGTATTTGAGGAGAAGAAAGAAAGAGATCTGCAAACCAGATTGCTTCAACCCTCTCAAGGATCAACTATAGAATCTGATTCAATCAATGATCTTTTCCGGCTCATTTCGTGAACCCTAGAAGTGTAAAAAGGTATTTTCTCTCTTAAAAATCTCTTTCTGAATCTTTTGCAAGATGGCTACTCCAAATGTTGTCAAAATCACTAATAGGCCACACCCTAAGTTCAAGAAACATCCTTACAAATCCCTAGAAGTTGATCCCTTAGGCGTCTTCTCTAGCATTCCGCATGGGGTTCTACATGTTGAAGATGTTAGGGAATACATACATGCAAATATTGAGGAATTTGGGGAATCCAAGCTTATGGATATCTATCACAAATAGTTAATAGATGAAACATTTGAACTCAAACCTCAGTACAAAGCCCTTCGGGACAAGCATTTTGGACATTGCATCGACTTTCCCTATTTTGTAGAGGATGAATGGGTCCGGTATGTTCTTAGTAGAATACATGACAAATTCATGTGGTTGATGAGGCCATTCAAGATAACAAAAGATGCCATTAGGGCAGTAACCAGATTGCACTCATCCAGTGGGTTGCCTACTCTCAAATCCATCAAGAATCAGATAGTGAGTGAGGCTACCAGATCAAAATTTGACAAGAGAGCAATGACAATAGAAGATATCACAGATTCAGATATCAAATTTGCCTCTATGATAATTGGCTATAAGATATATCACTCCAGCAGGGAGAATTCTGTGTCCAGAACTGTAATTTACACTGCTTATCAGATGCTAAGAGAAAATGCAGACTATGATCTATGAGAACTTCTTCTGAGCCAACTAATAGAAAACCTGCAAAAGATTAAGGACAAGAAGAACTTGTTCAAGTATGGTGGGTTAATTCTGTGTTTGTTCTTTTACTACATGAATGAGCTACCCAGATCTAGTGGTTGGGTATGGCAAAATGACAGACCAGTTGCCATACAAATTAAAGATTATATGTATGGGCTTGGTGATTCCAATGTACAAAGTACAGCACTTTGGGGATATTACAAAAACTTCCAAATTATGATGCAGGCTAGAGAAAGAATTCTGCAATCCATGGTTGAAAAATACAAGGATACAGTATGCTTTATGGTAGACACTGATTAATGCCTAATGGAGGTAGTGGAGCCAAGAACAGTCTGGATTATGCCAATGGGGTATGAGGTAGATGAGACAATCTTGGAGCTGCATATCCAACACCTGCTGAGTTAGCCCAAGGACCCTGAGGCAGAAAGGTTTGGAACCTTTCAAGAGTTGAGTGTAAGAATACATGTTGAACTGAGACAACCTGAGATCAAGAGAAAGGTAAGAAGGGAAGTAGAAGAAGTTGCCAAGAGATATGGGATATCAAAGGAGGTAGTTGATGCTAACAGAGAGAAAATAGAAAGAGCAGAGAAAGAGAGACAAGAAGCAGAAAAAGAAGGTGATCCGATGCAAGCCCCCTCCCGGACCAGATCCTCCAAGAGCCAAAAAGCCTCAAAACTAGAAGCCAAGACATCCAGAAAGGGAGAGAAGAGAACGAAGACAAAGGCCACAAGGTCATACATAAGCCAAAAGGATGATGAAGAGACAGAATCTGATGAAGAAGTTAAGAAAATGAGGAAGAAGAAGAAAACATCCAGGGAATCCTCTACCGGTCAAAACAAGGAAGAAGAGGTAGAAGAATTCATTGAAAGGCCTACTCTCTCCATTGATGATATCATCAAATCAGTCACTATGGATGGGATCCTGCAACCAATGACTAAATTTTATGATGAATATAGTGAAGCTGACCAGAAGATCTTGCAAGATGCTACAGTCAGATATCTAAACATCTACAATAAAGCATTCATTGAAATCATCTCTCTAATACCCAAAAGTCTAGAGAAGGAACTTGAACTGAGAAAGGAGAATGCTAAAGCTAAGGACTTAGAGATCCGAGAGAAGATTGCTATCCAGCTCTATCCTTCCATTACTTCAAAACAAATGTACATGATCTTTAAGGACTTAAAGGATGAGTTCCAGAGAAAAGCAAGAATGAACAAACTTATGCTCGGAGAGACAAATCAAGTTGCCAAAGAAATAGAAGACATCCTCCGGAGTGCCTTCATGAGATTCAATCTCCTTGTTATAGTGGAAATAGATGAAGAACCCTCTATCGTGGACGTAGAAGGATTGAGTTCATCAAAAGTAGAATCCACTAAGAAAAATGCAGAAGAGTCCAAAGAGATGGATAAGGAAGAGACTAAGGACTTGGATTCCTCTGTTCCAGAAGTGGAAGTCCATGAATAAGTAAACATTTCTCTTTTGAATCGCCCACCAGACTCCGGAACTGAAGAAGAAGGAAGAAAAGAGGAGAAGGTAAGTCAAGAAGAGGAGAAAAAGACAAGAGAAGAAGAACAAACAGAGAAGATCTCTGATGACACCTCTGAGGCAGCAAGAGGAAAGAAGTCTCTGGCAAGAGACACTACAGAAGTAGTGAAGAATTTCTTGACCAAGGAAATGATGGAGATTGATGAACTGGAACTGTTCCAAGTACCACTTAATTTTGATTCCCTCTCCCCGGCTCAGACAATGAAGATAGCATCTTTTGCCCAAGCCAAGGCAAAAGAAAAACTTCTAAAGTCTCACATGGCAGATTGTGAGCTGATAGAGATTACTTCAAGAATGCTGGAGAAGATCATGCCATCCTTCCAAAAGGATTCTTCAGCCTCTCCATCCGATAATCTTAAATCTCTGATAAACTCTGTCAACACTCATTTTGATTCCTTAGAGAAATTGGCAGAAGAAAAGGTCCGAGAAGAGTTTTTGGGTAAGAGATTCTCTGAAATACAGGGACTCATATCAAATGATAGGAGAAATTTGGATATTGGGATAAAGAGCCTAGAAAATGCTCATAAAGATGGCGGAGAATTATACAAATTTTGTTTATCTTGGTCCATAGTGACAACAGACATTGCAAAGAAGGTGGAAGAACAAGAGAGTAAATTGTCAAGCTTATCTTAGAATTTTGATACTCTCACCTCATCCATAATGAAGCAAGAGTGCCAAGCTATTGCCACTATAAATAAGATACAGAGGCTTGAGAAGGAGAAGAAGAATAGAATAAGCAGAATGAGTGAACTAAGAGGGATAATTATCCCCAAGTTAGAGGCAATGTATAAGGCCCTAACTGATGCCCAGACCACACCCGAACCAATGATCTGACAGACTTAAAGAGGGCAGAAGCTTTTGCATTTTTGCTAAGTGGTCACATCTCAATTTTAGACAGGATGAAGCAGAGTTGGGCAATAGAATTTGTCCAGTTGAAAACAACTTTTTCGGATATACTTAAGTATATGTAAGTACAACATGTATATATACTTATGCGGCTATGTATAGGTTGATTTTTGCAAATTTTGGTGTGCGGATTTCACCCTTTGCCATTGATGTCAAAGGGGGAGTGAGTAGTGAAGAATGTGGGATCTAACTAAGGGGGAACTCTCGTAAAAATTTCATATAAGACAGAGCATCAGCTAAGGGGGAGTTTGTTACAACACTTAGCCATTTTTCACTAAGTGTTGCCATCAATGCCAAAGGGGGCAATTGTTGGCAAGAGACACTGTGTGGCTTCATGAGTGTTGTCATTGATGGAAACAAAGTCCATCCCATACATCCACAACACATGATATGTCTATATCGGAAGTCAGATTGAAGAGTATCTTGGTCCAGTGAGCAAGAACAGAGCATGCAGCAAGGTCCAACAATCATGTCTTGATCTCTCAGAGGATGTATCTCAGCAAAATGTAGACTTGGGGAAGTCAAGAGGAGTACCATTACTTCTACATTCCAAAGATTGAGCCTCTGATGATGAAAGAATGAAAAGATATGAGCATCCAAGTGTTGGGTTCCTGACAGACAGAGTAAACAGAGGAAGAACTGACCGATAGAGTATCAGACCTTTATCCAGATGAGAAATTGATGGTGATCAAGCTATTTGAGAGATAATTCATGGTTGGATGACATGATTGATGACTTCTATGACTATCTCTTTGATACGCATCACTTAGTAAGCATGGATTCAACCGATAGGCCAGAGTTTAGAAATATCTTGAGTTTTTCGGATGCCAACTAGAAGGATGTTGAAATCCTTGATGTGGATATATATATCAAATGGATTTCAGTATGAAGGGGTGTGTGTTGTGTTGTGTTTTGTGAAGAAAAGCAGAGAGCAGTGTGGAAGCAGCAATATAGGTCCAGTATGTAATAGAACAGCAACACTAAAGCAGAGGAAGAATGAAGTGCAGTAGATCAGTATATTGAGTCTAACCAGAACTGAACCTCAGCATATTTGGATGCTTCTCATCAGTTCAAATACCTGGTTACTTTCTATAAACTATTGTAGGCAGTGAGCCTCTTATGAGCAGTGTGCTCAGGCAGTGAGCCCTAATTAGCAAGTGCCATTTTGTACTTCTTATTCTTTTAACAGAGAATACAATCTTGGGTTAGTCACCTCGTGGTTTTTCCATGTATGATTCTTCTCAATCTGATTCAATTCTTCTTCCATGGCTTTACCCATCTATCATCCTTGCTAGCATCAAAAAAAATTTTGGGTTCCACTTTTGATAACAAACTCAAGTTTACTTGCTCAAGTGTCTTAGCAAGCCTTCTCCTTGTCTACACACCTTCATCCTTATCTCCAATGATCTGATCTATTGAGTGGTTCTTCTAAAGATACTTTGTTTGAGTCTTAGGCATCTTCTTTGGTTCTTGTTCCTTTTCTTCTTTCACTTATTCTTCTTCAACTATAATGCATGGAAAGATATTAGAGTTGGAGTCCTTTAATTCATGTGAGATTTTATACAAGTCTTCATCTACCTTTACATTTGTTCTTTCAATGATCTTTCCCAACCCCTTGTTTTAGTATCTGTAAGCCTTGATTTTGGTTGAGTAGCCAAGAAAGATTCCTTCATCACTTCTTGAATCAAACTTTCCTAGGTCTTCTTCATCTCTTCTGATATAGCATTTGCTACCAAAGATCCTGAAGTATCTAACTATGGGAGGTCTTCCATACCACAACTCACAAGGATTCTTAGTGTTGTTAACCCTCAGTTGCACTCTGTTAATTAGATAGATAGCAGTATGAATTGCATCCTTCTAGTATGTATCAGGTAGATCTATATCTTTCAACATTGCCCTAGACATCTCTTGCATAGTCATATTCTTTCTTTCCACTACCCCATTTTGCTGAGGGGTCCTAGGAGCTGACAGGTGTCTCCTAATACCATGACCTTTGCATAATCATTCATATTCAATTGAAGTAAATTCACATCCTCTATCAGACCTCAAGCATTTGATCTTAGCATCTACTTCATTCTCAACCATAGCTTTGAACACTTTAAATTTATGAAGGGCATCTGATTTTTCTCTTAAGAAAGTAACCCAAGTCATTCTAGAATAATCATCAATAAGCAACATGAAATACCTCACCTTGTTGACTCTTTACTGTTATAGGGACACATAGATCAGTGTGAATCAGTTCTAATGGATTTGAAGAAGAATACTCCTTTCTTTTGAAGTTTGTCTTTGTTTGCTTTCCTATTTGACATTCTTTGCATACTGCATTTGTAGGCTTGATTATGTTAGGCATATATCTTATAGTATGAGTAGAACTCATCTTTATAATATTATCAAAATTGTTGTGTCCCATTCTCTTATGCCATAGCCAACATTCACTGGATTGGGCTAGCAAAAATGTTCTTCCATTTACCTTCCTTTAGGTGATAGATGTCACCATATGTCTTAATACCTTCTGCAACTAATTTTCCAGACCCTGCCTTCCTAATTTCACAACACTTGGTATGAAAGGTGAGATTATACCCTTTGTTGCACATCTAATTGACATTGAGAAGATTGTTTTTAGCCCTTTGACATAGAGGACATCCTCAGTCTTATTCTTCCAATCAATAGCTATAGCATCTTTTTCATAGATCTATGCTGACTCGTCACCACCAAACTGGATAGCACCACCATCCCACTTCTCAAGGCTGATAAACTTCTCCTTGTCACCAATCATATGATTTGAGCATCCACTATAAATTACCCAAGCCTTGGACTCTTCTTTTGCATGAAAGGCAGTCCATACAACCATTGATCTTTCATTATTTTGATTTGTATGCAAGGTATTAGTCTTCTCACACATTCTAGCATCATCCTTTTTGTTACCAACATTTAGGGCCATGAAAAGTGTTTCATCATTTGAATGATCATGATCCTCATCTTCTAAAGAATAATTATTTTCTATGGATTACAAACTTCTCTTGAACTTGTCTCTTCTATTATTACCCCTTGATTCTTTGAAAGGACATTTAAAGGGTAACTTACCTTTGTATTTGCCAATTCCTTTATTCAGTCTTCTTACAAAATTTGCTTCAACTTTATCAGAGCTCTCATCTTCATCAACAACTTCTTATTTTGTCTTCATACTAATTTTGAAAGCAACTTCTTTTTTTGGACCATCACTACCAAACTCTCTCATTTCAAAGGTAAGGGAACTAAACAATTTGTCTACAATGTATGTATCAGAGTCTGCATTCTCTTAAATGGCAGATACCTTATGACTATAAGATTTGGGATGAGATCTCAGAATCTTTTTCACAATCTCATCTTCTTTCACTTATCCACCAAGACCTATAATGTCATTGACCATTTCATTCACCCGGAGAATATATCTAGTAATGTCTTCATCCTCTTACATTTTTAGGTTCTCAAATTTGCTCTTGAAGATCTGTGTCTTGGCTTGCTTTACTTTCTTATCTCCTTCATAGATAGTTTCAATTTTATCCCAAACTTCTTGAGGAAAACCACAACTCATTATTTTAAAAAGTTTTGAATCATCCAACCCACTCTTAATAGAAAACTTTGCCATAGCATTGTTATCATACAACTTGACTTCATTTGCATCTATAGGAATAGTAATAGGAACTGTGTAACCAGATTTGACAGAGTCCCAAACACCACACCCAGGGAATTAATATAAGCTTCCATCCTTATCTTCCAAAAAACATAATTTGTTCCATCAAACCTAGGTATCTTGTTGGATCCATTTTGTCCCATCCTAGACCTTTCTCAATTGGTTAAGATTTTGTTAAAGGAACTTGGCTCTGATACCAATTGTTGAACAAACTGGGATACTCAGAGAGGGTGGGTGAATCAATATCTAAACAATCTTCAACTATAACAACTTCAAACTATCTAGAGTATATTAAAACTTAATCATTACAACATTAACATGAACACGAAAGATTGACACAATGCACATCAACAGATAACACCAGATATATGTTGAAAACCCTAAAAGGGAAAAAACATGATGAGTATTAACTCACAATATATGAATCTCAAATAACAACTTTGTTTTAGGGATACAGCCCAAGGAGGCTACTAATCCTTGAAGAACATTGATTTAGGGTCACTCCCAAGGAAGCTACTACTCGCTGAAGACTTTGTTTTAGGGTCATTCCCAAGGAAGCTACTACTCCCTGAAATGAGAACACACTTACAAAAGATTACAATATGAGAGTCCTACTATCTCAAAACTGACATTAAAACTTACACCTTTGATGATTTCACTTCTACCTCCTCACACTTTCTTCTAATGATTTGATTAGTTAGGCACACTCTACACTTGATCATTGTCACACAAATGTCTTCAAGATTAATCAAGACAACATCAACAACTTCTGCTCTTTCTCCTTCAATCGCATATCAACAATGCATTTATTCTACCTTTTTTTCTACTTGTGAGCTTTTCAATCAACTTTTAATCTCACCTTCCTAAATCAATTTGATTCACTATTTATACATGATATTACATTTATTACATTGCTTGTCAGCCATATACAACATGAAAAATGCATTTACAAGTCGGCCAGACAACACACAATATGAAACATGTAGAAGATAGGTCCTAAGTGAAACCACACATTACACCAGTAGAAGATCCATGTCTTGCAGATATCAACACTTGCTTAACTAGATCCAAAAAATCCTTCATAGCTTCAAACACCAAGGAATTACATAAGCACACTTCTCTCATTTGAAAATAGGATAGCTTTAATAAAACATGAACCTTGAAGCATAACGGCCACATCAACTTGAAAACCTTATGCAGCATTGGAAATAAGAAATATATTCATGAAAAATATTTCAGATGAGTCCACATGACTCATACAACATCTCCAAACACTCCTTTGCCACTGCACATCAAAGAATTATGCCACACATCTTCAATTGGGAACTTTGGGAATAATCTATCATCCAGAACACACTACAACATGCTGTCATTTGAAAAACTAAGCTACGAACCACCAAGGACCTTGAAGCTACAAGGAAGCATGTAATACACATCATTAAACATGTCCTTAAAACTAGAAGGGTAATAATTCATTTCTAGAGGAATGTTGAGCATTCCAACAGGCCTTCATCACTAGCTTACTCTGTCAGAACACATGTCGATACTCTATCATGCATAAATTTCATAGCGAAAGGGAAAATGATTTAAAAACTTAGAATTGTCACCTTCACAGCATCCTGAACACAAATTCAGAACCACATGGCCATATCTACAAATGTAGAGGAATGTGGAGCATTCCATTATCCTACATAAAGCATCTTCACAGAAGTGACACTATCTTCAAACATCAAAACACTCTTCTGATAATGCAATCATCATAGGACTTGGATCATACATACTTCATGCCATCAATAGCATCAACAATACAACTAACCATCTTAATGCTTCTAATTCCCATATTAATATGAAATATATCTTCTCCCTTCTCTTGTTGGATGGGGCATGACATCCAACCGTGAACACCATCACACCACCATGATAGTGTTGACATCAATGACAACCCTAGGAACCATATGTGTAACATATTGTAGTGAGCATAATATATTGTGAGCTAACACTCACCATGTTTTTTCCTATTTTGGGTTTTCCATGTAAAAATCCTGGTATTCTTGTGTTGCATGATTTACTTTCTATTCTCTAAGTTATTCAGTTTTTATCTGCAAATATATGTTTAAGTCTTAGTGTGTGCTGATTTAGCCCCCCTCTCAGCACTTTATTATGTTCAACAATTGGTATTAGAGCCAAGCACCTTTAAGAAGTCTAACAGCTAAGGTAGATCCTATACTTGAACACATGGAATCTGAAGCTATGGATAATCATGTATTCATTCTTGAACCATATCTTGAAGCAATGGAACTAGAAGGTTGGGACTTTCATCCAAATGAGTGTGAAGTAGACCTTTAAGGGGATCTCAAGTTAGCCCTTGATGATCTAGATGAAGCAAAAGAACTAAACATAGAATATGAAGATATGCTTGAGAAAGAAAAGGAGACAATTGACAAATTAAAGGGTGCTTCCACAATAATGGGTTACACTTTCTGGGACATCCTAATTTTTGTTGAAATCACATATTTTTAGAAAATATAATGATTTAAGCCTTGTAAAGTTCCATTTAAAGGATTTTAATTGAAGAGGATTTGATCAAACCCCCTTAGATCAAACCCCCTTGGATAAAACCCCACTAGTTTTAAACCATACCTATAATGTAGTCTCCTCTACACCTATCAAAATGCTGATAAAAAACCACTTTTGATTTACCTTTTGGGGGATCAAATGAATTCCTTTAAAATTTATGTTTTGTATGTAGTCCTTATTATAAGCTTCCCAAAAAGTATAATTGAAAAATATTTAATTTGATTATTATATTCATTTTTATTTCTTTTAAATGTAGGTTTTTAATGAACTTCAAGGTCTTTGTTTCATATAAATGAAAAAATAGGAAAATATAGAATTTTTTAAAAAAATGCATGTCTCGTAGGTATTGATGTCCTTATTCCAACAAAAAAAAATGAATTCTGATACATACAAAAAAGTTATGCTCTTTATAGTACTTTTATGTCTAAATTGTAATTGGTTTGAATTCAAAACTTAATTAAAAAAATATATTGAATAAAACATTATGAAACCAAATGCATCCTCTAGATATTGTGGTTACAAATCTAAATTCAAAAAAATAGAATTTTATCCTTCATATAAAAAAAGTTATGTGGTTTATAGTACACATCACTCTTTAAAAATGGTATTTACTGTTAGAAACTAGTTATCAAAGGATATGGAAAAAGAAATGCAATTTAATTCCAAAAATTTAAGTATATATATATATATATATATATATATATATATATATATATATATATATATATATATATATATATATATATATATATATATATAGACAAAATGTCACAAATTACTAGTTTGCATCATCTTCAAATTCCTCACAGTTTAGCAAATATAGGTGTCTGAAAGTGAAGATTTAGTTCAAAATGTTCATTTCAATGTCAAGTTTGGCCAAAAAGTGTAACCTAGTATTGTGGGATCACCCTAAAGACAGAATCAAAAGAATAAATTGGAAAATTGAAAGCTCAAATAAAAGGAGATAAAGGAGGTGACATCAAGCTTAAGGAGGCAAAAGATATGATATCTAATTTGAAAGTCATGGTTGAAGAAGGTGAAAGAATTGACAATTGCTTAAACATGAAGCTCAATGACAAAGTAGTTGAATGTTCAAAACTTGAGGAAGAAGTTGTCAATCCGAGGAAAGAATTGGAATAGATAAAATAACAGATTGACAAAGGACTAAAACTAAAAGGAGGATCTAAAATTCTTGATGAGCTAATTAACTCTTAAAAACTTACAAAAGAAAAATCAGGCCTTGGTTTTGAAAAGGGGAAAATTCCTATAATCAACGCTTCTACAAACTTATATGATAACTTCCAATCAGAAGGGAAATCTGAAACAAAGAAAGAAGAGGCATGCATTGAAGATCCTAAAAATAATGCCTCTGGAGATACAAGAGAAGATGAATTCACTCTTGTCTAGAGACAAAGGAAGAAAAAGAAGAATTTCAAAAAGCCTACACCTAAACAAATTGCTCCTATCAGGTATCTTCAAGCTTTCAATGGTATTTACTATGCTTGTAATAAATTTGGTCACAAGGCTGTTGAATGCGGAAGCAAGATGAATCAAAATTCATTTAGACCTTCTAGGTACAATGCTATAAGCTCTCATGGTCAATGTTATGCTTGCAACAAAGTTAATCATAAGGCTAATGGATACATAAGAAAAATGATGATGAATAGTTTCATGAATAAGAACAATGTTAGGACCCCTCAACTCTTCTATGGTTATTGTTACACATGTAAAAAGTATGTTCATAAGGCTACTAATTACAGATCTAATGTAAGAAGAGGTGATTATGCTTAGCAATCTAATACCACCTGCTGTATGTAATTGCAATAAAACATTACACATTGCAAGGTTCTCCAGGGGAAAGAGTGCGAGGTCCTTTGTTACTCAAAAGAAGATTAATATTGTTCAGAAAAAGAATAAAATAAGCAAAGTATGGAAGAAGAAGGATGAATGCAAAGTATGGAAGAAGAAGGATGAATGCAAAGTTTTTAGACCTCTGCCTAGTGCATATGGATCCTCCAGTAACTAAAATGTTAAGGTATTGATTCAGGGGGAATTACAACTAAAAGTTTCTTCAAAACCCTTGAAAGAATAAGATGCTCAATTCTTCAAGATTCTACCTAAAAATAGTTTGAACATGTTCAAATGATGATATAAAGAGGTTTAATCAAATTTCTAGAGCAATTGGTGAATTTGTGGAGGATTAATTATGGTTCATAGAATTCTTCATATGAAAAGAGCAAATTAGGTTAAAACTAAGAACACAATTAATGTGGAGCAAATTTGGTTGGTGAGAAGACTATATAGGTAATGTTTGATCATGTTTTATCTCATTTGATTGAAGCTAAGTGTGTGGAAGAGCAATAGAAGATCAGAAGATTCTCAGTGAAGCACTTGTGCAAACCCTATTTACTGCATCTTCAGGTATTTCTCAATTTTGTTGGTTAAACCCTAGTTTCTTAAGGTATTATAATCGTGACAGAATTTGTAATAGATGTTGTTGAGAGGCCAAGGCCAAACTTAAACAAGCACATGTTAAGGGAAAATTGTGCAATAATATCAATGATATCAATAATACCCAATAACTCAATGAAAAGGGAAATAATCAAGATCAAAACAAACAAAGACAAAACCTTGCAAAACCTCAATACTTCATGGCTTCCATTAGTCACCTATCTCAATCAATCTTGTGTATGAATCTGGCCCTCAGAAGGTGCACTTCCTTGCTATTTTCCAAGATGTCAATAGAGAACAGTTATGATAGTTTATTGCAATGAAGATGAGCTTCACAACAATGATAATGATATGGTAACAAGTTGATTGCAAGCTATGAAGAATTGGTGCCAAAGGCGCGCTGTAATTCCTACAGAGTAAGTGTACTAAAAGCTTGGATGAATGAAATGGAGGAATAGGGTTGTACTTATAGACTTGAGAGAGAGAAGATCAATGGTATAGAAAGAACAAGAAGATTAATAGTTGAGAACAATTGAGAGATGTGCGCAAATAGGAAGAGGACATGTGTCTTTCTCTATTTTGTATGAGAGGAATTAATAAAATAGAAGAATGAGTTAGCTGAAGAGATTAATCAATTAACAAAAGAGATAGAAGAGTTAACTGTTTATAACTAGAGAATGGAAATTGCATGAGGATGAGAAGATATTTTAGCTCAATTAAATATTTGGAATATTCAATTGCATGTGCACAAAGATTGAATTATCTTTAGAGATAACTCAATTTAGAAGAAATAGTCAACTTAAATAAATATTTGATTTATTTAAATTTAGAGAAGATATTATTGGAAGAAACAATTAAATAATTGGTATTATTTAATTTAGAATGATTTTGGAAGAACTAATTAAATAATTGGTTTTATTTAATATTTAATTTGTTGGAGGATTAGAAGAATTTAGGGATTTAATTAAATAAATGATTTTATTTAATTGTTGGAAGAATATGAATCAAATAAATAAATTTGTTTGTTTATTTATTGATAAAGGAACTAGACTTAAATAAATATTAAGAATATTTATTTGGACAGTCATGTCATTTTTAGGCATATACTACACACATTCAAATCCATCGAAACAAATAAAGATGGTGCCTTCTCACATGTTCCTAAAAATGTTTTACACATTGAAGACATTCAGATCTATATTCATTCATAGATAGATGAATATGAACATCTAAAACTAGAAAAATTTAGGAATGATAACCTCTTAGGAGATAAATTTCAACTGAAACTAGAGTTCACCAACATTGCTGCAAAAAGTCTTGATATATGGAAGGGTTTTCCAAACTTCTGGTATAAGGAAGGGTGGGTTAAAATTGCACTAAGTCAAATCCATGGAGCCTTTTTCTATCTAGATTAGCCATATTTGATCACCAAGGATGCTATCAAAGCTATGACTAGATTATGTTCCTCTAGACCGATGCTAGTTTTGAAATCAATTAAGAATGAGGAAACGATGAAGCTAACCAGAGCAAAGTTTGACAAGAAGACATTGACAGTAAATGATATTAAGGATTTGGGGGTCTGGTATGCAACAATGAGAACTCTGCCACCACCAATAGTGAGTACTCTGCCACCACCACTACAATTTATACAGCCTACCAAATAGTTAAACAAAGGAAAGATTATGACCTATGTGAGCTTCTGCAGCAACAACTTTTGAATAACCTGAAAAGAACTAAAGAATCAAGATACAAATTCCAGTATGGTTCTTTGATCATATGTCTTATGTTTTAATTTTTGAAAGAATTGCCTGATATGAAGGGTATGGTCTGGAAAATATATACTATGGTTGCCCATCAAATTAAGGGTTATATGCTTAGCTTTCCTAATCATGAGAAATGTGACACACTATTCTAGGGATTTTTCAGGACCTTTCAAAATAATATGCAAATGAGGGAAAGAATCCCATCAAAATTTGTCAACAACTATAAAAATGTTATAACATTCATGGTTGATAAAGACAATTGTTATATGGAGGCTATTGGGCCAAGAACATTTTGGATCACAACCTTGCCATATGAGGTTTTTGAGTTTGATTTGTTGGGATATGCTGACATGTTACTCAGAAAGCCAAAGGATTCCTCTACTAGAAGGTTTGGCACTTATGATGAAATTATTAATAATTCAGTTAGAAGGGAGGTAGAGAAGAATACAAAAAAGGTAAAATCTAAGGCAAAGAAAATGAAATCTGACCTAGAAGACATGTTCATATCTTCTAAATGCTCTTTAGGAGAAGCACAAACTCTTCCCACTACACAAATGCCTAGAAGAACAAGCAAATCAGTATCTATTATAACTACCTCTTATGTCCCTTTTGGATCATCACAATTACCTGCCAAAAGAAGTGCTACTGAAGTTCTTGAGCAAACCTAGACCATGGAAAAGAAGAAACCTAGGCAGAAGAGATAGGAAAAAAGAGAAAAGATCAAACCAGTTGACATAAAAGATGATGAAGATGTTGAAGAAGAGGAAGAAGATTTGGAGAGAAAGAAGAAAAGAACAAGAGAAGAAATTGAAAAGGGGGAAACATCTAAAGAGAAAGGAAAAGGAAAAGAAAAGATCAAGAAACTTAACTATGTACCCTTGCAACTTGAGGCAACAATAAATGTAATCACAAAATATGGTGCTCTAAAGTAAGTTGCAAAACTTTATGATAAAAAGGCCTTCCAATGACAAATCTACTATTGAGGAGGCAAGAATCAGGTATATGGGAATCTACAATGTGGCCTTAATTGAGATTATAGATCAACTTCCTGAAAGCCTTGGTGATATTCTTACTAAAAGGAGAAATGGAGCTATGGGTAAAGAAACTGAGATGAAGAAAAGAGCAGTTGAAAAAGTTTGTCCCTCCATCTCTAAGAAAGAAAAAGTCAAAGTATCTCAAATTCTAGCAAAAGAGTTTAGGACTAAAAGGAGATTGAATATTCTGATGTCAAAGGATGAGGAAGAAATAAAGACATTGGAAAAGGAAACACTAAAGAAAATGACTAAAATTCTTAAGGGGATGAAAATTGATGTGGGAATTATCGAAGATATATTTGATCAGTCTGCCTCTAAAGGTGATGAGGAAAGTAGTGACAAGATAGAGAAGAATAAGGAGATTCCTCCTCTAGAGGATATTGGAGCACCAGACACTGAGGGTCAAGATAAAATAAATTCACCTCCTCTGAATACCCCTATAGAACAAAATGTGTCTCCTCTAGATAAAACTGATGCTGGTACAAGACATGATTCTCCTCTTCTGGAAATTGTTGAAACACCAAATACAGAGGGATAGAATAAAGGTAATCATCTCCTCCAAAGAACACTGACTCCAATTCTCCTTCAAAGAATACGTGGAATGATGAGGAAAGAAAAGAAGATAACCCTGAAAAGAAGCAAGATGAGAAAACTCAAGATGAAACAGAGAAGGATAAGGAGAAACAAAAAGATGAAAAAGCCAAAGGTGAAATAGAGAAAAAGGATGAATTAGAAGGAATAGAAGACATAGGGCAAAGTGCTTCAGAGACAGATTCATTCAAAGACCTACTGGACTTGCAAATATAATTTCAACTAATAATTACCCCTCAACTGCTGCAAATTCCCACCCATGAAGGACAAATCGATTTGGCAAATATTTCTCCCCTACACAAACTACAACTTGGTGACATATTGCATGCCTCACTAAGGAAAGAATTTTTTACAAGAAAACTTGAATCAATCTAGTGTGGTTGAGAATGGTGTGAAGGTAATTCAAGAAGGGTTACTAGAGGTAATCATTGACTCCTCTCTGTCTCCAAAGTAAAAGCTTAAGTTATTAATGGACTCTTTCAAAGACCATTCTTCCTACATTGAGAAAAAAGTAGAATAAGAGGTAGCAAAAAGAATAAATGATAAAAGGATGGCTAAGATGACTAATAAATGTGCGAAGACACATAATAAACTTAAAGAAATTTTGAAGAAGTTCAAAGATTGCATTGATGAGGCCACAACCTTATATCTTTTCTTCCTAAAATGGCCAAGCTCTACAAAGAACGTCAAAGATCAAATTGATACCATTGAGTTACAAATCATTCAGATGGTTGGTGTGTATGATTTGTCTAAGGATAAAGATGGAGCAACAAGAGCTCAATTGGAAAATCTTTATGCACAGTTGTCTCAACTATAGGACCAAAGAGAAAAATTGAAGAAACAATTTGGTCAATTGAGGGAGGTAGTAAATCTGAGACTTGCTTCATTGTTTGGTTTTCTAAGGGAAACATAAAAGGTTGATCAAAATATGAAAAATTGAAGCACCGTAGAAGAAGTTGAAGAACTATGTAGGCAATGTGAATGCCAGAATCATATGTTCACCTCATAAAGTGTCAACTAGACATCTACTCATACACAACTCAAGGTAATTTACAAAGCCATTATGCCTTCCAAATGAGTTGTAAGAGTACAATAAATAAGAAAAAGTTTGATGTATATAGTCTTGCGAAGGACAGTAGTGTCATATTATATACATAGCATCTATTTTTGAGGTATCGCTATCTCAGGGGGAGTATAGTATGTAGAAATCATTTTGTAATGGGGAGTCTATATAGTTTTTGAATTGATATAAGCAAAAAATATCATGCCTTTTGTCCTTGATGTCAAAGGGAGAGAGAGAAATATATATCTAAGGGGAAGTCTATGTTTCCATTGATGACAAAGGGGGAGATTGGTTGCAATATGTGTTCTCATTGATATCAATATAGTATATGGCAATATAAGGACCAACTTGTATAGAGATTGTGTATAGAAGAAGGAGAAGCTAATGGACAGTGAAAGATTTGAGAGAGATGGTTTGACTTAGTTAAAGTCAAGGGGTCAGCATGTCTAAGGTAAGTTAGTCTGGAAGACTGAGCAAATGGAGTGAAACTAGTTCAGAAGAAAGGAAAATTGTCTAAGTATGATACAGTGATCAGTCTTGTGTCTAAGGATGATGTAGAGGTAAACACTTATGTCCTAACATGTTTCCTATATTCCTACATGTATAACTCATTATCTTGAAGTACCACACTTAGTAGTAAGTAGCAAAAATTTGACTAAGGCATTCACAGTGCATATCCTAAGGCAGAGTCACAATGTTTTAGTCCGCATTTCTCCGCAGAACAAGATTTAGTCTTGTAGTTTAGAAGATAAGTTAATCCTAATAAGAACATGATATATTCAAGATTTCAAGTCACCACACCTCAACAGAAAAAGTTACAAGTGACAGAGTACTGGTTACTACTTAGACAGGAGACCTATTGGAATGCTCCACATTCCTCTGGAAGAAATTGTTTGGTCATGTGGTGTTGAGGATAGGCCCAAGAATGTATAAGGTGTGATATATTTAAGCTTCAAGTGGTTTGGTGGTCCACAAGGTCAACATTTAAGTAACAGAGGTAATACAGAGTATTTTGGAAGCCACATAACACATGTTTGAGTATTTGTGAAAGATGAATTACATATAGATCAGCCATAAAAGATTGTGTGGAGGTTCTAAATGCTCCAATATACCTTAGGATTGAACTGCACACAAATATCTCTTGTTTCTAGTACCATGCAAGATATTGGAGTATCACAGTTAGTCTGGAATACTCCATTTCCAGCAGTTCATCATATCTCTTGCTTGCGGATGTATAGATTGATCTGATACTTCAGTAGAAAGGTTACTAGTATGGAAACAACAATATATGACTGAAAAAACTACTTAAAACTTCTTATAAATGACTAAACATGGTCATGTGGCCATTAGTAGTTTATTTCCAGTCATTTATAATGTGACCAAATTGATGACTAAACCATTTTTAGTCATTTATTGGTTGTTTTGATTGATTGATTTGGTAGTATATTTAGTTGTTTATTTAGTCATTGACTGTTGTAATCTAGTCACTTATTTAGTCATTTTTATTCATTGATTTCTATCCATTGGTAGTGTATTTAGTAATTAATTTTAATAATCATTTTGATCAATTTGGTAGTATATTTAGTCATTTTTATTCATTGATTTGATTGTTCATATATTTAGTCATATGTATTCACTGCTCACTGATTTGTGTCAATTGGTAGTATGTTTAGTCAATTTAATTATAATTGACGTCAGTTAGTAGTATATTCAGTCATTTTAATCAAGGGGAAGAAGCATCACCACAAAATCACATCAACCATTTTAAATCTTGCACAATGAAACAACTTTGAGAAGGTAAAAACAAATTGTTTTATTGATAAAAAATGCTTACACATAGTATACAGATCTGAAAATAAGTTACAATGCTTTCTCTTTGATAAAAAGACCTTCATGGTTACAATACATAGCTCAAAGAATGAGCAAGAAACTGATTTTCTGAGTATCACTGAGTATAGAAGTACAAATATATTCATAGATGTCTTCTTCACAAATCCATGACTGTCCCATGAAGCTCACTATCCTAGTTCAAGATCACACTGTCATCTGTATAGAGATCTTGTCTCATGCACCCAACTTGCTCTAGTTCATAAGCTGCCACTGTGAATTGTTACCTATAGCAATAAACTATCCTTATATTTGATGATTATGCCTCTAATGATTGTCATCTTTGGTAGGAAGCCTCAATTGTCATGGACTATTATTCAACATTGCCTTATGACTAGGCTATGCATTGTCCTAATCAAACTTGTAGCTTCTTGACATGTATTGTCCAATCACTTGTCAACCTACTATCATGCATTTTCCCTTTATAAAATAACAATACCTCATGATTACCACTACCTAACTCATTATTCTGGCATGCTTTCACTTGTACCATGCCTCCCATCAACGTAGAACATTGCCTCTCTATTGAATTCCTTGACTACCTTTGACATCACTATATTTTTTCCAAATTCCTTGAAAATAGTTCATCACTACTACTATTACCTAGGTATGCACTCTATGCCATTTACCAAACTGTTACAAGTTCACACAGTCCATCATTGGTCATGTCACTTATCACATCACTATCATGAACAACTATCATATCATATCATCACCTCTAATATAGAAATTAACATCCCATTATGATACTGTTGTTGTAAAATATCTATGTCTTGGTAGATAGCTCATGATAACCCTCAACCTTGTTGCTTCTCACTTGAACCAACTCTATGGTACTGTCCTAGGTGTCCATGCATCTAACATGAAGAATCTTGACTATCATGAGATTTGGCATTGTCAATGCATACTAGAAGCTTGTCTTCTTACCCCTTTAAATGCCTCTTGAGACACTGACAAGATTGTAACCTTTTCATAGTTCTTCTCATTGACTCTAAGATTATCTTTTAATGTTTGCATGATCACTGTCTTTTGCATGAATCTCTGCCCCTTGAAAGTCACTTGTAGGTTTTCTTCATGCATAGTTGGAAGCTCTTTCACAGACTATCCTTTCAATCCTCACTGTCATACCTCCTCATTTGTAAAAATATTCACTCAAGTTTGAGGAGTGCTTCTACCATGGTCATAATTATTTTGGAAACATTGTCATTGCCATGATGCCATTTGATCAGGACCTTCACTTTGTGTTTCTAGGTTAGATTGAAACTATCCAATCTCTTCACACTCTTCTCACTATATTATTTCAAACATCCATGTGTCTTCTACTTATGGCTCTCAGTGTAACCGTATCATCCATGGGTCTTTAAGTGACGCTTATCCTCAAATAACTATCACTGCCTTTTGAGAAGGTCCTCTTATTCTTTTACAACCATATCATCATAATCATTCCTTATGGGTGAAACCATGATACGAAGGATTATTGCAAACAATAAATAGAGGACTTGCAAAGAAAAAATATAGTTTTTAGTACTCGATCAATGATTTTTTAAAAAGTTTTCCCAGTTGGACCATAATGAAAAATCTATAGAACATTATCAATAGAAAACTAACAATTGCTAGACTTGATAAACAAGATCATAAAAAAAGATATGCATTCAATAAAATTTTCTTTGAAGTATATGGAAGTCTTGATTCCTTCAAGGAAAAAAATTGTAAAGAAATGTGAAAAGATTAACTCAAGGCCATGCTGCAGTGGTAACAATGTGACATGTATTGAGTGTGCAAATTTGGAATTTGAAAATTTATATATTATTGTCCACTAGTAACCAAATTAGGTTAATGGAACTACACAAAAAACTCATTTTATATTAAAAGTTAGTAAGGGAAACAAAAAATAAATCATAAATCACAATGAGCTCATCTGTGCCTCTGAAATTGAGGTTGAAGAAAAGATTCTTAAGGTGAACATTGAGACAGATAGTTGTGTTGAGTCTTTAAAATGTTTCAAACCATTTTTTTTCTTTCGGATGATATCACATAAAGTCATGAAGCGAATCTCAATGTCAGGGATATTTGTGCAAAAGAGCAAGATAACTGCAAGGGAAATTAGAAGCACAAATTCAAGCATATCAAAGCCATTTTAGTGTCTGAAAATGTCTACTTATACCAACCTATCAAAATCTCCTTACTCTTTGGGTTTCCATGATCAACATAGTATCTCTAAGACTATACAAGCCTGTAATAGTTGGCAACGACCATTCACTATTTGACAGTTGATTTTCCACTCTTAGTCATGCTTTTAAACACCTAACAAACTTCTAGAACACCTACCAAACCTTAGATTCTTGGATAGTGCTCATGACTACCTAACACTACTTTAAACCCTAGACAAGTATAACTACAACCTTTGCCAGCATCCTCCCAACCTGTGACAAAATGGGAGCTTTGCAATAGGGTATAGAAATCCATCAAAGCATAAAGGATAGAGAAATTTTGTCAGATGTTGTAGTGGCAACTACCCTTGTAGACATGAATGCAAAATGTGGAAACATAGACAAAGCACGTGAACTATTTGACAAAATGCCTCAAAGAAATGTGGTCTCATGGATTGCAATGATTGCAAGATATGCACAAATTGAACTTTTTGAGAAGACTTTAGAAACTTTCAAGCAAATACAATTGGTAGGTGTAAATCTATACTCCACAAATTTTTCTAGCATCCAACCTACCTGTGCCAAAATGGGATCTTTGGAAAAGGGTATGGACATCCATCAAAGCATGAAGGATAGAGGAATTTTCTCAGATGTTGTAGTTTCAACTACTCTAGTAGACATGTATGCAAAATGTGGAAACATGGACAAGGCACATGAATTGTTTGATAGAATAGCTCAAAAACATGTGGTCTCATGGATTGCAATGATTGCAGGATACACACAAATTAGATTTTTTGAAAAATCTCTAGAAAATTTCAAGCAAATGCAATTGGAAGGTGTAAAGCCAGACTACACAACCTTTGCCAGCATCATCCCTACCTATTCCAAAATGGAATCTTTGGAACAAGGAATGGGCATCCATAAAAGCATAATGGATGGGGGATTTTTGTCAAATATTATAGTTGGACAGAATGCCTCAAAGAGATGTCATCTCTTGGACTACAATTATTGCTGGATATACACAAAATAGAGTTTTTGGAAAGGCTTTACAAACTTTCAAGCAAATGCAATTGGCAGGTGTAAAGCCAAATTCCATAACCTTTGCCAGCATCCTTCTTGCCTGCGCTAAAATGGGAGCATTGGAACAAGGTATGGACATCCATCAAAAAGTAATGGATAGAGGAATTTTGTTAGATGTTGTAGTTTCAACTGCCCTAGTAGACATGTATGCAAAACATGGAAGCATTGACAAGGCATGTGAACTGTTTGGTAGAATGCCTTAAAGAGATATCATCTCATGGAATGCAATGGTTGTAGGATATGCATAAAATGGATTTATTGAAAAGGCTTTAGAAACTTTAAAGCAAATGCAATTAGCAGGTGTAAAGCCAAATTCAACAACCTTTGCCAGCATACTCCTTGCCTATGCCAAAATGGGAGATTTGGATATAGCAACACCGCATGGTGGTTATTGGGCCTTCGTGGTGATGTAGGGAAAGCATTCCCCACATTACCACGAAGGCCCAACAACCACCATGCAGTGTTGTGGTGACCTAAAACACTCTAATCAAAATGGATGACATAAGGGTGAAGGGCATAGATATGCAATTTTCCCCCAATAACATTCAATCGCACATATCCCCTATAATAGTAATGATGCAAATGTTTTTGAATAAAGCTTGGTGGTGCCTTCGACCAAATTCTAGAAAGATTGGTCAACTGATATTACCATCCATAGTCCAATATAACTTAAACAAGAGGGTAATCAAGAAACCAAAGAATTAGACTATGAAAGATGGTGACACACTCAAAAATAAACCAGATTAGGGAATGCACATTCTTATTCAGTTAATTTATAATAAATAGCAATCTTGTCACTGCAATACCACATGGCGGTTGTTGGACCTTTGCGATGATGTGGGGAAAGCTCCTTGCATCACTGTGAAGGCCCAACAACCACCATGTAGTGTTGCGGTGGCCTCATCGTAGTGTGAATCACCTACCCAAATGGAATCGTTTGTTCCTTCCCATGAAACAACTTGTCTTTTGGAAGGTATTGGTGGGAGTGCTGATGAAGAGAAATCTCAGTCAAATATGTGTCTGGATAGAGATATTCAGTATGAGATGAGTTCAAGAGTTTCATTTCCTGTGGTTGAGGTGTATATAATGGGTATCACCACAACACCACACAGTTTGTTGCTGGGCCTTGTGGTGATGTGGTGAATCACCTGCATCACCGCAAGGCCCAACAATAAACCTTGTGGTATTGCGGTGGAGGCTTTGTGCATCATTAAAAAGAAGATTTGTGAATAAATTCTTCATTATTGAATTTTGTACAGAAGTTTTTGTGAAGGCTTTGGTGATAAATTCTTCAAATGAGGTATAAATATATTGTAGATGCAAACTATGACAGTCAAGTCACTTCATCAAAAGACACTCTACCAAATTCTAATGCACTCGCATTACACATGATGAAGATTCTAGAAGAATAATAGCATGCATCATGAAGGAGAGTACAATCATAAGCAAAACCTTTTTGGCTATAGGCAATGAAGGTATGAAGATGAAAGGATAGTCACCAAAGGATTGAAATGATAGTCTAAAAGCATGAAGATAAGGTAACTTTCTATGATGAGAATCACAAACATGACCATGGATCAACATAAGTTTTAAAGCCACAACCAAGTGAGGAGGATTGTCATATAGGTCATTGATGAAGGAAGGTAGAAAAAGATAGTCTTATCTATGAGTATTTGAGACCTCGACAAAGGTAGTGATGAAGATAATTGAGGAGAGTTAAATTAAATAGTCAAGGTTTTAAAGAAAGACAGTCTTAATGACTGTCATGAGGAGTAAGGATAGTCTTTAACTGTAATAAATATAATCATTATTCACCAAAACCTAGGACATGTTAAATCAAGAAATGATGGAAATAGTATAAACAAAGTGTAAAGTCCTGAATGGACAGTTCAAAAGAGGAAATATAGTGATAGTCAAGGGTTCAATGGCCAATGAATATGACTAAGGGATAGTCAAGATTAGGATGTAAGAGATGACTACCACCTAATCACTAATTCAAGGTCATGGAGTCACCATAGTGCCAGTCACAATCCTAACAAGGTTACTAATGTAGGGTAACATGAAGACCTCATCAAATGAAAATGACCACCAAGAATGGTAGTAAATAACAATCCTCTTTTCTGAATGATAATAAAGAGGAATCTAGAAGGTAGTGAGCCATGCCAAGATGCATAAAAGAAGATTTCACAGCATGATATTACAAAGAGGGAGAGCGGTCCCAATTGGATACCTACAAACCTTAACCATGGCCATATGAATCTTTTTAATTTTGTAGGAAAGTCTTACTTTAATTGATTTTATTGCCTATGTCCTTTGTGCTAGAAGGTATAGATGTATTGCAATTGAGAAACTATATGAACAAGACCTCAAGTCAACAGTCTATTAAAGAGATTCTTTGCACTAGGGGATAAAGTTTTGATCAAAGGTATAAATTAAAGACAAACAACAAGGTGAGGTCAATTCAGATTTCTTGTAGATAAAGATAGTGGAAGTCACTATGAAGAAGATGGTGTGTTTTATCATGAAGTCCAAGGGAATAAATGAGAAATTATGGTCACCATTAAACTCATAACCTCTTGTAACCGTACCTTTTCATTGGTCAAGGTTGAAGGTATGTGCAACAAAGAAGACCAAGTTCTTTATAGCATGTAAGGACAGCCATAACTTTATGTAAGTAATTTTCATTGATGATAGTGGTTTATAATTTATGATAGTGGCCTTGAGGCAGACATAGGGGCAATATCATGCATCATAAAATAAGTATGATAGTCCATATTGAAGGTGATAGTCACCAAGAAGGACTGTTCCGGTGATCTCATAAGAAGACAATCATAGCTTATGTTTTGGATCAAAACCATGAATGTAACAAATGGCATTAATCTTGATGGATCAAAGGTAACATAGTATAGTGAAAAGGTGGTCATAATACATGAGGGTAGACCATGCAATATCAAGCATTAGATGGTAAAGGATAGTCTTTAGGAGTCTAAGGAAGAACTTCGTTCTTATTTGTGATAGTAAATGACCAATGAAGTGTAAGACAATGATCAAATTTTAGAGGTAGGATAGTCTTGAAGGTTCATGAAGAATTAGCAATCAAGGACAGACCTTTAGGAGTTAATGCTTGATGATAGCGTCTTGAGGTTCACATGGTAGATTAGTGACTACAAGTAAACAACACTATGAGGTGAAGTGATTAAGGATGAAAACATCTAAAAGGAAGAGGACCACAAAACATGTTAATTTGACTCACTCTTTTAATTGCCTACATATTAACCACAAAACATGATGAAATTACCAAATGAAAAAGTTACTCACCAACCACTTGGGGGACTCTGGAATAAAAAGGAGACCTGTGAAGAAACTAGAATAGGGGATAAGTCCTGTAAAGACCATTCATGTCAGATATAAGTGGACCAATGTTGAGTTTCATCACATGCAAAAATACAATTTCGATGTATTTATGATACTAAGCCTATATATATTGTGATTTTTACTAGACTTCAACTTGGATGGAGAACATTCACTACTTATCATATAGATCAATATTACAACAATGTAAGATAGTCCTTAAAAATTTCAATAAGCTTTCAATCAAAATATAAAGTTACCATTATTTTGCAGTCCATGTTGAACTTGATAATAATGTCATTTATTATGCTAATTGAAAGCTTAAAAAATGTGAATGTGTTTTAGCTTAATCAAATCACAATCCTTTACATGAAAAAAAATTAGGTAATTAAAAGGTATTTCTTACTCAAAGAAACTCGATCTCAGCCTGTCCCACATCATTGTATGATCATGAGGTTCACGGACCTTATCCCAGTACATGGGCTTCAACTTGGACAAATCTCATGCCTCCCTACTACAACAATGGGCATCTATCTCGATCTCTTGGATTATGCATGAGGAGTGAGGAGAAGTTGTATGTTTGTGATGAAGAACATCATATGTATTGCTTTAAACAAAAAACATGACATTTTAAACAAAAACCCTTACATTTGGAAGCTTTATAGGGATTCTCAATATATGCTCAAAAAATACCAAAATATGGGAATAAGTCTACACTGAGTCATACTACATTACCGATATCCTTGTGTCCTAAAGTTATACTTGCTGAAGAAGTCCTCTATTCTCCATCAAACGTCTGCAAAAAGGCTTAAGCTTCAAACCCTAATCCTCTTCATACATGGCAAACTCATTCATTAATGAGCATTTGATGAGAACAAGATGAAGGATTTTTTTGTACTAAAGATATTAGTTTGAGCTTACATTTCATTGTGAGGCTCTTAGCTCTCAAACTAATGAAATGACAGTGGAGGAAATATTTGCATTTTGCCAATAATTTCTCAATTATAGCAATGGAGAGGAAATGATTAGCATCCCGCTAATAATTTTTCAATTCAAAATATTTTTTAATTGCCCACTTTTATTTGTGTGACTAAATTTTTAGTCATTTTTATTTTTATGATTAAATAATTTTTTAGTCGATGACCAAGTTAGTCATTTATTTACTCATTTATAGTTGAGTTGCAAAAATTAGTAGAATTTTGTCATTTTTAGTTGTTGTGACTAAAAGTTTTAGTCACGTAGTCATTTATTTGCCAAATTCTACTAGTGGGTGGTTGAATGATGTTGAGGTGGTACAATGTTGAATTCTTAGTTTGCATGATGTTTTTGGCTTCTCCCTAGTTGTAGGAAGATAAACAGTTAGCAGTGTTTGTATAATTTGGGCTAACATACTAGTTTTTGTTATATGTGGTTGATCTTGATCAATTGTTTTGACTTTGAAATATGTGAAGTGATGTTCCTTGAATTCTTTCATGAAGTCCTGAGGTCCACAACAAGTTTGAAAGGAAGCTAGGGGTGCAGAAATCACTTCCTACACTAATCTAATGAGGGGAGGGCTATGCAAATTCAAATTTATCCTAACTATTATAGAAAAGTTAAACCATTAACATTAGATATTGCAGCAAAACACAAGAACCAAAAAGTAGACAGAAGAAGAGAGACAAAGAATTACGGTGGGGAAAACCCTTATCAGGTGAAAAACCCCAAACTCAGAAACCTGCAGAATGTATTAATAGATATGAAAGAATGTTTACAATACACTTGCAATGCAAGCCTCAATAGTCTTTGGCACTCATGTCTGGAGTCAATTTGGTAGCATAACAGTACCTGTAAACCTATGATACAAACTCCATCTCCAAGCACCTGTTTATATAGAATATAGAAGGCAGTATTGGACCTTTCTTGGGATGGGTGTCCAACATGGCTTCATGGACCAAAACCCATGCCTAAGGACACTTGGTCAATATTGTAGAATGTGTTTGACACTTTTCCCCAACTCCCATTCCAAAGAGGTCACCTATTTCCAAAATGGGCTATGACAGATGCTCTTACGACACTTACGACCATCATAGAATCTATCATAGCAGTTACAACTTATAGCTGTAAGAGAATCTATCATACACACGCTACAAATAGCATATTCTCTTACAACATGTCATATTCCACCTTGGGGCACCCAAATATGCCTTATTCAAAGATGATTCATGACACATGTCATCACCTGTCTTACAACCTTCTATTTCTGACTCTTACATGTCATAGATTCGTAATAGGAATCTGTCATAACTGTTTTAGTCAAACATTCCCTTACACAACATGGAAGATGCTGACACATGGAAAAATGACCCTACCACTAAGTGGGATGCCTATCTCCTCAAGTGAGGACAAAATTACAAGTTGTCATATTCCATGTAGGATTGACACATCACCGTGCCACATCCCACAATATGACAATATGTAATTTACAACATAGGCAATTAAATAATAAATGCAAACATTACAAATGTAAAGAATTACCAAGGTTGAGACACCTTAATTCTCAACATTGTGCCACTTGTCGAACACCTTGTAAGAGCCAATAGGAAAACAAGATTTAACTGCTATAGGCCGAGAGGCCCATAGACTTCGAACACCATCTGAACTTCTCTGTGCTCACTGGTTTTGTCAATGCATTGCAACATTCTTCAAAGTATCTACCTTATCCAAATTTACCTTTCCATCCTCAATCATGTCTCACATGAAGTGAAATTGAACATCAATGTGCTTGGTTCTAGCATGGAAAGTTGGATTCCTTGCAAGGCAAATTATACTCTGACTGTCACAACTGATTGTGATCTGACCTGTATCAACACCAATATCTAAACATGATCTCTTAAGCCAAATGACTTCTTTACAAGCATGAGTTGCTACCATGTACTTAGCTTCTATTGTGGACAAAGCAACAACAAGTTGTCGCTTACTCATCCAACTAATAGCACCACCAGATAGTGTAAACACATAAGCACTGGTGGATCTCCTGCTGTCAATGTCACTTGCCCAATCTGAATCCACAAATCCATGAATATCAACAGAATGCAGAGGTCCTGTAACATTACCATGATAGAAAATGGAATACTCAAAAGTACCCCTCAAATATCTGAACACTCGCTTAATTGCATCCTAATGAGCCCGTCCAGGATTAGCCATAAATCGACTAAGGACTCCCACTGCTTGGGCAATGTCTGGTTTTGTACAGACCATAGCATACATCAAACTACCAACAACGCTAGCATAAGGTACTCTTCTCATGTCCACCTCACTAGGAGATTTTGGACAATCCTCAATAGACAACTTTGTCCCCAAGGAAATGGGAACACACAATGGTCTACAATCTGCCATGCTAAATCTATCCAACATGGTCTTCACATACTTACTCTGGCTTAACCAAAGTTTTCTATTAGTTCTATCTCTTCTGATTTCTATTCTAGAATGTACCTGGCTGCCCCTAAATCTTTCATTTCAAACTATGTTGACAACTGAGATTTAAAATCAGAAATCATATTCTTACCCTTCCCAATGAGCAACATATCATCAACATACAATGCAACAATGAGAATACAATCACCATCAAATTTATAATACACACAGTGATCTGATTTTGATCTCACAAATCCAATTGACAACACAAAGGCATCAAACTTCAAGTACCATCTCCTAGGGGACGACTTCAAACCATACAAAGACTTCTTAAGTTTGCAAACCAAATTTTCTTTACCTTTCACCATGTAATGCTCTGGCTGTGACATGTAGATTTCTTCCTCCAAGTCACCATGAAGGAAAGTTGTCTTCAAATCCATTTGTTCTACCTCCAAGTCACAAGAGGAATCGAATGGATGTCAACTTTGCAATAGGAGAGAAGATCTCACTATAATCTATACCCTCCACTTGTGAATACCCCTTCACAACCAATCTAGCCTTATACTTCTCAACACTGCCATCTGCACCAATTTTCTTCTTGAACACCCATTTGCATCCAATGGGTTTCCGTGTAGGAGGTAAAGGCACCAAGTCCCAAGTTTGATTCTTTTCCAAAGAAGCCGTTTCTTCCTCCATGGCCTCCTTCCAGGAACCTGCATCCTTCATATCCAAAGCCTCTGACACAGTTCTAGGTTCATCACTGTTAGTGATTAAAGCACAAGCACAACTAGAATCAAGCAATGTAAAACCAAACCTTTCAGGTTACTTTCTTATCTGTGTAGACCTCCTCAAGAGCTGAGGTTGAGGTTTAGCTTCTTCGTCTGAGCTTTTAGAGCTGCTAGAGCTCTCCTCATCATCAGGTCCAACATTATCTTTCTGTTCAGTCTTCTTAGGGGTGAGAGGAAACTAAACAACATCCTTTTTCTTTTCTTTTTCTTCTGGCTGCAAGACAGTGGAAGAAGGTGTATGCTCTTTGAAGATGACACTTTTGTTATACAAAACTTTTTTAGCCACGGGGTCCCAAAGCTTGTATCTTTTCACACCAACACCATAGCCAATGAAGATACACTTAACAACTTTGTTCTACAACTTTGACCGCTTCTCCCTAGGCACATATGCCTCACAACCAAAAACACAAAGATGCCTTATTGAAGGCTTTCTACCAGACCACACCTCCATGGGTGTCTTATCAACAAGAGTTGATGTAGGAGATCTATTTACTAGATAGCAAGCAGTGGAAACAACTTCAGCCCAAAAATTTTGTTCTAGACCAGCTCCACTAAGCATACTCCTAGCCTTTTCCATCAGTGTCCTATTCATCCTCTTCGCAACTCCATTTTGCTGTGGGGTGTATGGAGTTGTCTTATATCTTTCAATCCCAAGTTCCTTGCAATACTTATTGAATTCTGTAGAACAGAACTCACCACCATTGTCAGTTCTCAAACATTTAATCTTTTTACCAGTTTGATTTTTAGCAAAGGCTTTAAACTCCTTAAACTTTCTATAGACTTCAGATTTGCTTCTAAGAAAATAAATCCATATCCTACTGTAATCATCTATAAAAGATACAAAGTATACATATTTTGATAATGAAGGAACATTAACAGGACCAAACACATCAGAATGAATAAGGTCCAACACACCAGAAGACTTGTGAGAACTCGAGTAAAACTGAACACGGTTTTGTTTTCCATAAATGCAATGTTCACAAAAGTCAAACTCAAGATTACAATCATCTAACCCCTCAACGATGTTCTTATTTTTCAGGGTATGTGGACCCTTCTTACTAATGTGGCCAAATCTCTTATGCCATAACATTCTCTTTTCAGTAGGAAGTTTAACTTCCAATGCACGATTACAACCATCAAGACTAGAAACAACATATTTCTTCACTAGTCGTTCAGATGGTGGGGATGAAGTGACTGCTTCCCTCTTCCTTGAATCAGAAGAATAATTGCATTGTGAAATGTATGCCTCTAGCTAAAACAAAGTACCTCTCCTAGTACCCTTAGGAAGCACCATAGCTCCTCTAGTCATCTTGCATCCTTCTTTCGAAAAGACAACCTACACACCTGCATCATTCAAACTACTTATAGAAAGTAGGTTCCATGCTAAGCCTGGGATGTGTATAACCCCAAAGATCCTCTTCACTTGACCAGTAGGGAATCAGATAAAGACTCTTCCATGACCAACAATCTTCAGATGAAAGTTGTCACCCAGATACACCTTTCCACCATCAAATTCCTCATACTTAGTGAACCAGTTTCAATGCGAGGTCATGTGGAATGATGCACCAGAGTTGATTAGCCACACATCGTCAGATGCATGGGTTGCCAAGGCTATGATGAAAGCATCACCGTTATCTTGTGACTTGTCAAAATCTAAATCAGGAGCTTTCTTCTTTTTCTTCTTCTCCTCTTTGAATTCCTTTCAGAAATGCCCAGTTTTGCCATAATTCCAACAAGGAGCCTTGGACTTTCCAAGAGATTTGGATCTCCCACAGGGTTTAGATCTACCCTTCTCATCTTTCTTGTCCTTCTTCTTCCCTTTCTCCTTGGGTCTTCCACGAATTGCAAGGGCCTCTTTGGCTCCCTTAGAAGACTTTCTCCGCATCTCTTCAGACAATAGAAAAGAAACCACTTCTTCCATTTTGAATGTGGATGTGTTGCTTCCGATTGCCATGACAAGATGATCCCATGAGTCTGGTAGAGAACAAAGCAGGGTCATATACCGATCCTCCTCCTCCTCCATCTTTACACCAATAGATGTCAATTGTACAACCAGCATGTTGAAAGCATTCATATGTTCAGTAATGGATCCTCCGTCCTCCATTTGAAGAGAATACAACTTCTTTCTCAGAAAAAGTTTATTAACTAGGGATTTGGCTTTATACACATCCCCCAACTTCTTCCAAAGTAGTTTTGCAGTAGTCTCCTTATGGATATTTAACAACACAAACTTGGCAAGACTAAGTCTTATGAGACCCTTAGCCTTCCAATCCTTGAGATTCCAATCAGCTTGTGACATTGCAGCTGGTTTAGTTCCATTCACACTATCCCAAAGGTCTCGGTCAACAAGCATGTCTTCCATCTTGAGCTTCCATAGCTTGAAATTATTGCCATTGAACTTCTCTATTTCAAATCTTCCGGATGTACCTACCATCTCCTTACTACAATAAGATACAGAATGCTCTATACAGACTTCCACTCAACCTAAGATTAGCTCAAAAAACCCCTACCCAATAACTAGGACCAAAGGTGATCAAGCTCTGATACCAACTAAAAGGAAGCTAGGTGTGCGAAAATCGCTTCCTACACTAATCTAATGAGGGGAGGGCTATGCAAATTCAAATTTATCCTAACTATTACAGCAAAGTTAAACCATTAACATGAGATATTGTAGCAAAACACAAGAACCAGAAAGTAGACAGAAGAAGAGAGACAAAGAATTACGGTGGGGAAAACCCTTATCGGGTGAAAAACCCCACACTCAGAAACCTGCACAATGTATTAACAAATCTGAAAGAATGTTTACAATACACTTGCAATGCAAGCTTCAATAGTCTTGACAGTCATGTTTGGAGTCAATCTGGTAGCATAACAGTACTTGTAAACATGTGATACAAACTCCATCTCCAAGCACCTATTTATATAGAATATACAAGGCAATATTGGACCTTTCTTGGGATGGGCGTCCAACATGGCTTCATGGACCAAAACCCATGCCTAAGGACACTTGGTCAACATTGTAGAATGTGTCTGACACTTGTCCACAACTCCCATTCCAAAGAGGTCACCTATTTCCAAAATGGGCTATGACAGATGCTCTTATGACACTTATGATTGTCATAGAATCTGTCATAGCGGTTACAACTTATAGCTGTAAGAGAATCTGTCATACACATGCTATAAATAGCATATTCTCTCACAACATGTCATATTCCACCTTGGGGCACCTAAATATGCCTTATTCAAAGATGCTTCATGACACATGTCATCACCTGTCTTACAACCTTCTATTTCTGACTCTTACATGTAATAGATTCATCATAGGAATCCGTCATAACTGTTTTGGTCAAACATTCCCTTACACAACATGCAAGATGCCGACACATGGCAAAATGACCCTACCACTAAGTGGGATGCCTATCTCCTCAAGTGAGGACAAAAGTACAAGTTGTCATATTCCATGTAGGATTGACACATCACTGTGCCACATCCCTCAATATGACAATACGGAATTTATAAATATTTACAACATAGGCAATTAAATAATAAATGCAAACATTACAAATGTAAAGAATTACCAAGGTTGAGACACCTTAATTCCCAACAAAGTTTCCTTAACATATTGTATGTATTGAAGCTGACCTTTGAAGAGTTACACGCTTCATCTAAAAGATTTTCATGGTGCCAACCTAATCAATGTTGTGATGTGTTGCGGAGGGTATTTATAGGAGATCAAGGTCATTTGTAAAGTAGATAAAGGTGTGTGAGTTTGATAGAGCAGAATGAGAAGTATGAAGTGTGTAGAATCAATATGATGGAGTAATTTTGCATAAAAGAGGACTAAAATATGAACATAGGATAGATGCTTCTTCCATAATAGTTCATAGTTTTGTTTATCATAGTAACTCTTTGTAGTAGTGAGATTTCTATAGGGAGTAGTAGCTTCCTTGGGTTGTAGCCCTAAAACAAAGTTAGCACGGAGTAGTACTTCCTTGTGTTGTAGCCCTAAAATAAAGTTGTAATACTTATTCCAGTGAGCATAATATATTGTGAGCTAACACTCACCATGATTTTTCCCTATTTTGGTTTTTCCACATAAAAATATTGGTGTTCTTTTATTGATTCATGTTTTGCATGATTTACTTTCTATTCTCTAAGTTATCCATTTTTTATCTACAAATATCTATTTAATTTTTAGTGTGTGTTGATTCACCCCTCCGTCTCATCACTTCATTATGTTCAACACATCTTTCTACTACATCAGCCATTCTCTTGCTATTCATTTTCGCAAATATCTTCAGCTCTACTTGTTTCTCTAGATATGAAGAATGTTCTTTGAAAGACTCCAATAATAGCTTCATTTGTTGTGTTGGAGGCAGAGATGGATCTCTTTTTACCTCTAGTATTTCATCTTGTATTATTTTTATTGCTTCTTCTAGAAATTCAGTTCCTTCAATTTGTTGATGTAAGAACTCCTACCTTGCGGTGGATTATAGGACATCTCCAAGTTATAGCTTGTGAAGAGGAGATATGCTCTAGACAAGTTGACTTTTCCATCAAGAACTGACAGTTGTAATAGCTAAGGAGTGACTAGGGGTTGAATTTGCATTTGTTCTATTAGAAACTCCTTAATAGAATCTATAGGAAAGGAGGAGAAGGATGTTTCCTATATTCTTTCAGAAATTTCCCCTACATCAAGTGAAACCTATTCCTCTTACTGATCTGGTTGATTATGTTGCTCTATATTATCTGGAGGAGGATTTCCTTGTTCAATATTGTGAGGAGGAGATGATTTCCCTTCATTTGGTGTGACTTGATCTTCTTGTTTTTTTCTATTTATTATGTTGATTAGTATTGTACAGAGGGGACTCAATGTTGTGTGGAGGAGAATTTTGTTGTTGCTCCACATTTTCAACTTCTTTCACTCCTTCAAATATTTTCTTTGTAACTTCCTTAGTTTCCTTTTGGATTTTGTCTCTATTATCCTATTCCATGCTCATCAATGTATCTACCCTATCTTTGGTTCTTAGTTCTTGATCCTGCATTTGTGATAGCTTATCCTTCTCTTCCTACGAGATTGTAGTATTGGTTTTATCTAGGGATTGTTGTCTCATCTCTTCATCCATTTCTAATGTCTTTTCTCTCCTTTGTCTTAAGGCTTGAGCTAGACTCTCCGGAGCCTTTTCAATAATTTCATTCCAAGGCTTATTGTATTTTATCATATACATGATCATAGCCTTCTCTATGGTACTCTGATCTATAGGAGATACCTTTGGATGTAATGTTACATTCTCCATCAATAGTCCATGATGCACAATCTCATTAAAGATAGCCTCTAACTAAAGAGGGTCTTGTGGATGAGCCTTCAGAGGTGCTTGTTTAGTTTTCTTCTTTTTCTTTTGTATCTTAGAGGTTCCTTCCTCTCCTTCTTCTTCCTCTTCAACTTCCTCTATTTGAACTTTCTTCATTTTGGCATGCTTATTTGGCCTTGGATGCTTCTTTTCTTCTATTTTCCTCTATGCCAAAGTTTTTGAGGCAACCATCCTTCCAGTGGAAGTTGTTTGTGTTGAATTGGAGGGTTGTGAAGTACTTACAATAGAAGAAGTGGATCTACTAGTCCTTCTTGGCACTTGGACAACTTGTGGATTAGCAGGTACAACTTGAGGATCCACTGTAGGGGTTAGTGATGAAGATTTAGGCTTTGACAGGATACCCCATTCCTCATGTAGTTGTTCTCTATTTTTCTCAAGATTCTCTTCCGCACTTTTCTTATTCATCTTGTCCATTGTTTCATTATAGGTTTCAAACCTTTCTTCTATAGTATCCTTTGGTTTATTAGGAAGAATATTAGCATAAGTCTTTACTTCCTTCATAGAGACTTCATAAGGTAATTTGGGTATCCAAGATATTCGTGGATCTCCCACTTCAATGTATGTGTATTCTTTATCAACCAAGAAGGTGATTTGTTCTTTATATTGCCTTACTATGTTGTATGGAATTCTCTCTCTGACTTGCATGTCTTCTTGCAGTGTTTTGAAAAACCCCTTGTACATAGTGCTATAGTTCTTTGAATCACCAAAACCCCTCATGTGATTTTTGATTTGTGTAGCAATAGAGATGTGTTGTTGCCAAACCTTTCCCTTAAATCTAGGCAACTCATTCAAGAAATAAAATACTAAGTAGATGATGAGAGTTCCATACTTGAAATTGTAGTTTTTATCTTTTTTCTCTTTAAATTCTCCATCAGTTGCTCTCGTATAACCTCATAGAGGTCAAAGTCTTTTTCCTCCTTAACTATTTGATATGTAATGTGAATTGTGGTACTAGTAGCTAACCCTTCTCTATTTGCATAATAAAATTTGTATGCAATGCCCATTGTGGCATACCGGACCCCCAAATCAATTATATCACTCACACTTAGGGTTCCATTGTCAAATTTAGCCCCAGTTAACTCTATGACCTTCTCATTCTTGATTTCTTTCATTACCGATACTGGTCCAGATGAGCTCAAACTGGTAATAGCCCTAATTGTATCTTTGGTAGTCCTATAGGGTGTTGCAAGTATGGACCTAACCAGTGTTGTCATTGATGTCAACATACTTTTGTTGCATTGATGATAAGGATTGGATGAGCTGTATGCTGAGGACATTGAGAAAATTAGTCCTATCAGGAACATAGAAGAACAATGAAGATAGTAAGGTAAAGATCCCAGCTAAGATGAAGATCAGAGGATGTGCATCAAAGGGTTTGTAGATATGTGTCTTAAGATGATCTAGTAAATATTTTAGAGGTCCACATGAATATCTGAAGGAGTTATGGCCACTTAAGTATAATTGATTCTGACAGATGTTTAGAGCTAACAGAGTGACACAGATAGGTCCGGTAAGATCTAGAAATGTAATATCTTATTCTGCTGATTTGGTGGAGTGTTTATGAAGTCAATGTGAATTTACAACTCAATTGGTTCATGGTCTGGAGATCCACAAGCATCTATTTTAATAAGACAATGATGACAGACTATGTTCTTGAGGTTTTAGATGAAGGAGAGAATGATTTCAATAAGCAGAAGTAGTGTGGATGTTCTTGATGATTTAGGCAAGCTTGTGGTGGTCTTTGGATTGTGTCCAGTTTGTGTTGGTGGTCCGCATTGAAGATTGAGCTCGTAATTGAAGAATCACTTCTGGAAGATGATGGTCTTCTTAAGTCTTGCCGACTGGATGAGTTATACATCATGTGGATGATCTTAAAGATGTTCTGTGAAGAATGGCATGTTCCTAAAGGAAGATTGAAGTCTCAGATCTGTGTGGCTGACAATGTGTTGATCTACGTGAAGTCTTTTGTAATCAGTCATGTTGTATTTATGTATTTTCTCTGTAATGTATGCTGACTTGGATGATTATCCCTAAGTCGATGTCTTGTATAAATAAGGAGTTGTAAAGTCATTTCAAAGGTGTCTTCTTGAGATGAGAGTGTGGGTGTGGTAGTGAAGAGTAGAGTGAAAGGTAAAGCAGAAGTATTGGGCTTAAATGGAACTGACTCAAGCATGGTGAAGATGCTATTCTTCAGTTCAAGTATGTAATACTTATCATTCTATAGACAATGTGTCTCCTATAGGCAGTGGGCCTCTTGTGAGCAGTGTGCTTGAGCAGTGAGCCCTAATTGGCATGTGCCATTTTGTTCTTTCTATTCTTCTAATAGAGAATACAATCTTGGGTTAGTCACCCCATGGTTTTTCCCTTAACCAGGTTTTCCACGTTAAAAATCTTGGTGTCTCATGTGTTGATGTGTTTCTACTCTTGATTTAAATGCATTATGTTTCATGATTGATTTATTGTTATACTGCTAAGTGAATTGTTGCATTATGTTTCCATGATTGATTTATTATTATGCTACTGAATTAAGAAAAGGATTTAAGTGATTAATTGCAAGAAAGTTTTGGACAACTGATTCACCCCCCCTCTCAGTTGTCTGTCCTAAATCTAACATAGGGTTTGTCAAGGTACAAAAATTCATCATGAATTCTACTTAATGCATACCTTACCCACTCATGTGCATCACATAATTTAGGGTAATCTTTCCATACATCCAGTCTTTTAGCAACAACATTTGCATACTTTGGTTTGTAATCATCATCCAAGAGGGTATCTCCTAGCTACTTCAAATTCATATGATCAATTTCATTAAACAGAGAGTGGATGTATGTCCTTACATCCTTAGTATACATGACATCTATAGGAAAGATGAAAAATGCCCCATCCTTGTCCACTTCCATAGATTTATACTGATATTTCTTGTACTTAGGCCTTGGCTTCTTAGAAACATCAACCAATTGTGGTGTCGCCATCTTTATCTCCTATGTATTTTGTAACTAGGGTTTTAAGAAATAATAGTTTAGAAAATACCTTTGTGCTTTGTAGCTAGGGTTTCACCTTTTGCTCTTCTCTTCTCAAGATTACTAATTACTTTGGAAATGAATGAAGTTGGATTGAGAGAATGGAGCTTAAGTAACTTTCATTTTGCCCTAAATTTTCACATTCATTGCACCTTTTTCCTATTAGGTTATCTACTACTAGTGAGTTTTGTAGATTCACAAAGACCTAATTCCATTCAACATTCCTCCACATTTCATGTTTTCATTCAAGAAAATTAGGGTATTGAAATTGTCTTGCTTTATTAACATCCTCTTCTATCAACTTCATGTTGAAACATCTGTGTGCCTTTCTTCTATTTATAGAAGCAATAATCATTCAGGGGGGTTAAAAAGATATGCAATGGTTAGCTCCCCCTAACTCTGCGTCTTTTCTTAATCAACTATGAAGTCTTTTGCATGAGGTAGAAGCACAAGTTCTTCCTTCTCATTATCTTGTTCTAGTTTCCTTCTCCATATCTTTGTCATTTCCTTCTCTTTCTGAATCAGGGTTCCTCCATCTTCCTATGCTGAATAGGTGGTTCCACAACACCACTTCTACAAAAACTATCTTTTTGCCCAATTATTGCACTTATAACATATGAAATTATACACCGGAGGAAAGAAAGAGTTTTTTTTAATATAACCATTTCACCTTGTCTGAATTCTAAAATCATTGGCCTTATGACTGAACTTATTGCAGGAATAATAGTAGCCATTTCTCCTTGTTTTGGTTTTACAATCAACAACCTTATGACCAAACTTATTACATGAATAACAATAACCATAAAAAGATGAAGAGTACTTACTTGTAGTAAATTGTCTTATAGGAGGAGGACCTCTGAATCTCTTCTTCATATTTCTGACCTTTAAGAAGTCAGCATCCGTCTTCTGTTTCTCATCTTCTGTTTTCTCAGAGACTTCAGTAAAGGGTTATTCCTTTTTACTTTCATACATGCCTTTAGGTATATCTATTTTTGGATTCTATCCTTTCTCAAATCTAAGACTACCTTTATTCTTAAGTGGTCTTTGACTACTGATTATCTCATCAAGAATGTTTGTGCTTTTCTTAAGTTGTGGACTCATGTCTAATCGAAACTTTGCTTTCTCTAGTTCCTTCCTTAGGGAGACAATTTCTTCTTCAAGTTTGGATCATTCATCTAATTTGGCATTAAGCTTAGTGTTTAAGAAATCCACAACTCTTTTACCTTCTTCAATTTGAACTTTTATGTTATCAATTGTGTCTTCTAATTCTCTAAGCTTATCTTTATATTCTCCATTTTCTTTCCTTATTGCTTCCAGATCTTCTAGAGTAGAAATGAGTTCTCCTTCAAGATCAACTTCACATTCTTTTTCATCAATGACTATCATATCCTCTTCATTTTCCATATGTTCCAATCCAAGATTTACCTTAGCTATTAGACTATATCAAGTAACATAGCTTTGATACTGATTATTGAACACATAGAAGTACTGAGAGGGGCTGAATAAGTGCTTAATCAAATTCTTTCCTTCTAAAAATATTCAATAAAATGTTAACATTTAAACCATGAGAAACAAAAGAGCACACAAGCACATAACAGTAGATTTACAAGGAAATCCAGGATGGGAAAAACCACAGTGAGCAAGTTGTTTGGATCTACTGTCTAAATCTAGCCTCAAATAAAAAGAGATTTACAATGAAATTTATGGACATCAACTCAAAGGAAGCTCTAACTCCCTGATACAATGTTTTATGGGCTTCAATCTAAAGGAAGCTACAGCTCCCTAAAGTCCTACAACAATTACAACACTTAAAAAATGAGGCTTCAACCTCTGTATCAAAAATTTGACTGATTCAGATGATTCTTCTCAAATTTGTACAACTAATTCAACCTCAAGCTTCTGCTGATCTCTACAAACTTTGTATTGCTATCTTCATGGATGTTTACCTATGCACAGTCAATATATAAATCTCTGTTATATCAGAATTCCTTTAAGTACCTCTTCGCTACCACAGCAACATCACAACTTCCTCAAATACCTCTACAACATCACTTTTGTATTGACTTTACCTGAATTGATCTTTTCCACACTTCATCATCATATTGCCTCTGAAATGATCTTATTTGCACATTATCATTATTAACACATTACACACTTGCTTATATCAGAGCCAAGTTTCCACACTTTGGGAATTCTAGGGATTTGTAACATGTGAAACTAAAATATTTGTAATTGTTTGGTTTATTAGGATGTCGAGTAGACACAGATGCACTAATTCAGGTGAGTCAGTTCATCAAGATATATGTGGGGATCAAGGCCCCCAAATTTTGCAAGTGTTACAATAGGTAGTGGATGTAGTTCAAACCTGGTTACCTCCACCATTGCCTGAACATCCGTCTCATCCTCATTCTAAGGAGCATGGTTCAGCTCGCGGAGAGCGTAGTAGGAGCCCCAACATGAATAGCGAGGAACACCATGAGGAAGGGATGGGAGAATTGGGACACCATGTCCCTCCTCATGTGAGTCAACAAGAAAACTTTGGGCCACCCAGTGAACAGTTTGACACAGATAGGCATATTAGAGAATTCCTTCACCTTCAATCCCCACACTTTTTTGGTACTACCGATGGTGTAGAGGCAGAGTCCTAGTTACTAAAACTTGAAGATTGTTTTAAACTCAAATATTATGAAAGCAATCTCAAGGCAAGGTTGACTATTCACCTACTAGGAGGAGCTGCTTCCACTTGGTGGCGACAGGAAGAAAGAAAGAGCCATATTTCAGTTGACACATTGGGTTGGTAGACCTTTGTAGAATAGTTTAGAAAAAGATACATCTCTAAAGATTTTAGATAGAAAAAGACAGATAAATTTCATGACCTACAACAGAGGGGGCTTATAGTTGCACAATATGAGAATAAATTTCTAGAGTTACTCCCTTATGTTGATTACATTCAAGATGAGAAATTAATGTTTAATAGGATTATCAGAGGACTAAATCATGACATAGCAGGACCAATACACCTAGCAGAACCTAAGACTAAACAAGAAGTTGTAGAAAATGATCTTATTGCAGAAGAAATCCTCCCTAGGAATCAGGGTAACCATGAGCAGTACAAAAACAATGAGTAAAACCAACTAAACAGAAACTTTTCTAGGCCACATGCACCCCAAGGAGGTGGTTACATGAATAGTGCTTTAAGTCCTAGACCCCCTTGATAGCAACAATAGTAACAACAACATAATTAGAGATAGAAAAATATGAACAATTAGGGTAATCAGGGGACACAATCTAGGACACGGCAACCTCAACCTCAACATAGAGACCAGAGGCCTTAGACTCAGAATGCAAGACCAACTTATACTCAACAAAACTTTAGGGGCAGTCAAGTTTGTTCTAGTAGACCACCCTTCCAGTAGCAATCTCAGGCCCCCACTAGGGGTCCTTGCTACACTTGTGGTGGCATGGGTCACATTGCGTGAGATTGTCCTTGTAATCGCTCCTCAGTAGGAGCTCAATAGATAGCTTATTTAGAATTGACAATTGGGGATGTGGGTAAATCCCACAAGGTTTTTGCTGCGGTTGATAACTGGTAGGTAGAGCACTAGGCTATGGTAATTGAAACCCAAGGTGAAATTGGTAACATTCCCGTTTCTATACTTTTTGATTTTGGGGCAATGAATTCTTTCATATCCCCTCCTATAGTGAAGCGATGTGGTTTGATGGCAACTAGGTAGTAGGACAACTGGGATGTAGAGTTGGCCACAGGAGCCAAGATGTCAGTTTATTCTTTAGTTTAGGGTTGTCAGTTAGAGATTGGAGATTTCACTACTAGGGTGGACCTTCAAGTCCTTCCATTAGGATCTTATGATATTGTTCTAGGCATGGATTGGCTCAATGCACATAGTGCCAAGTTGGATTGTTGAAGTTAAGGCGATTGACTGTCTTGACAGTGAGGGTAATCTGATTAGTATTTCAGGGATTTAGAGGCAAGTGTCATTAAGAATGATTTTTACAAAGCAACTTAAGTGTAGCTTGCGCAAAGGTTGCTAGATGTTTTCCATATCTATTAGTGATAGATCAGAGGAAAAATCAGATACCACCTTAGATGATCATCTCATCTTATGAGAGTTTGCTGATGTGTTCCCCTCAGATCTTTCAGGAATGTTGCCTAAGCAAGAAATGGACTTTCATATTGATCTTGTGCTAGGAGCTCAACCTATTTCTAGGGCTCCATATCACATGACCACTCTGGAGCTTTAGGAGTTCAAAGTCCAATTAAAGGAGCTTTTGGAAAAGGGCCATATACGCCCTAGTATCTCACCTTGGAGTGCACCTATTATCTTTGTTAAGAAGAAGGATGGGTCACTCTGCCTGTGCATCAACTACAAGCAATTGAAAAAGCTTACAATTAAGAATTTTTATCCTCTGCCTAGGATAGATGACTTGTTCGATCAAATTCAGGGAGCCAAGGTATTTTCCAAGATCGACCTAAAATCAGGTTACCATCAACTAAGAATTGTAGAAGAAGATATACATAAGATAACTTTCTACACTATTATGGCCATTATGAATTCACGGTAGTTCCCTTCGGCCTTACCAATACCCCGACAGTATTTATGAGCCTCATGAATGGGGTGTTCCAAACTTTCCTTGACACGTTCATAGTTATTTTCCTTAATGACATTGATCTATTCATGCATAGAGGAAGAGCACAAAGAGCACTTGAGGATGGTATTGTAGTATTTAAGGGATAATCAATTGTATGAAAACCTAGCAAAATGTGACTTCTTTCAAAAGGAGATTCAATACTTAGGTCATATCATATCAGGTGATGGTATTACAGTGGACCTAGCTATAATCAAGGCTATTTTGGAATGGCCTACTCCAATGAATGTAACTAAGGTTAGGAGTTTCATAGGGTTGTCTAGGTACTACAGGAGGTCTGTAGAGGGTTTTTCAAGAATTGTTCATCCAATTACTTCCCTTCAGAAATAGGGAAAAAAATTTGTTTAGACTGAACAATGTGAAAGGGCCTTTCAGTTCCTAAAAGAGAAGCTAACTAGTGCTCCCATCCTAGCCATACCAGGCCCTACAATAGATTTTGTACTATGCACTGATGCTTCTATTAAAGGTTTGGGTGTTGTCCTTATGCAAGAAGGACGTGTCATAGCATACGAGTCATGCAAATTGAAAGTGCACTAGCTTAATTACTTGAATCCCAACTTGGAGTTAGCAGTCGTCGTTCATGCTCTGATGTGGTGGTGACATTTCCTCTTAGGTCACTAGTTCAAACTTCACTTTGATCATCAAAGCCTACAGTATATATTTACTCAGCCAAATCTTAATGCAAGGCAACAACGATGGATGGAGTTCCTCTGCGAGTATGATTTTTATGTTCAGAATATCAAGGGCAAGAAAAATGTTGTAGCAGATACCTTGAGTAGAAGGAAGCACAAAGTGTCCTTTTTGGTCTTGCAGACTGATTTGCGAGGACGTATCTTAGATGTGTTTCCTCAGGATCATTGGTACAATGAGGTAGTTTAGGAGTCTAGATCACATGGGTCCTTGAAGGACAAATTTCAGGGTTACTCCCTTGATTCAGATGGTTTGTTGCAGCATTATGGACGTATTTATGTTCCTCCTATGGAGGATCTTAGAGCTTTGGTGTTATTAGAGGCCGACAGAGTTCCCTATGCAGCTCATTCGAGGGTTAAGAAGATGCACATCGACCTCTGAAAATTGTACTTTTAGGCCAGAATGTGAAATGATATAGCTAAGTTTGAACTAAATGCCTCCAATGTCAATGGTTAAGGTCAAGCACCAACACCCGGCGGGGATGTTATATCCTCACACCATTCCTAAATGGAAATAGGATGTAATCTCGATGGACTTCATAGTAGGCCTTCCGATGTCATCTTGTAGGCATGATGCAATTGTGGTCATGGACAAATTGACTAAGGTAGCACACTTCTCTCTGATGAGATCTTCTTATAATGCAACCTCCGTAGCAAAAGTTTTCCTTGATGACATTGTTAGATTGCACAATATTCCTCAGAAAATCATTTTTGACAGAAACCCAATATCCACTTCATCCTTTTGGAAGCCTTGTAGTAGGCTCTAGGTACATAGCTCAATTTTAGCACTGCATACCATCTAGAGACTGATGGTTAGACTAAGAGAGTAAATCAGGTACTTGAGGATATGCTAAGGATGTATGTGATGTACCAATAGTCCAAATGGGCAGATTGCCTCTATTTAGTAGAATTTGCATATAACAATGGCCATCATAGCTCCTTGGGCATGGCCCCTTTCAAGGCCCTTTATGGTAGACCTTGCAAAACACCCTTGAGTTGGGCAGAGTTGTGGTAGGTCCATACCTAGTACAAGAAATAGAAAGACAGGTAACCCGAATTTGAGGACAGTTACAGATAGCTCAGGATAGGTAGAAGCAGTTTGCAGATGCCAAGAGGAATGACAAGACTTTTGAGGTTGGTGACAAAGTTTTTCTGAGAGTTCAGCCACACAAAAGCCCGATTCACTATGGAAAGGGTTCTAAACTTGCACCCAGCTTTGTTGGACCCTTTGAGATTCTTGAGAGGATTGGCCCGGTTGCCTACCGTCTAGCATTGCCACCCAGCATGGCGTGCATTCATGATGTATTTCATGTTTCTGTTCTTAGAAAATATATGTCTGAGCTTTCTCATGTTTTGGATGGGGTGCCCTCCAGGTCACATAGGACAGGAAAATGTCTCTGGAGCCCATTCGAATATTGGCTCGTCAAACTTTGGCCCTCTGAGGGCGAATGCTGGACCAAGTCAAGGTCCAATGTGACCAGTTGGATGAGGCCACTGTTACTTGGGAGGAGACCACTCAGATGAGGTCCTTGTACCCTCACCTCTTTGAGGGCTTCCAGGAGGAAGCCTAATACAAGAGGGGGAAGATGTGAGGCCATCCTTTTTACATTTCTTTAGTTATCATGACTTAGACTATTAGACTATGCTAGATGGATTGCATAATGGTTTTGGATAATTTTGGATACTTATCCTATTTTATTTGATATTATGTTTGATGAACCTTTGGACATGATTATATTTTATGATTAATGTGGTTGGACTATATTTTGATTAAGTTAATTAAATGATTTTTCAGACTTATTTTATGTGAGAAAGAAAGGGATTGGAAGTAGTCAATATTTTTATGCTAGTGAATTAAATAAATTATTTTAAATTGTTAATCATGTGATTTTGATAAAAGTTGATTATTTAAATAATTTTGTTATACATTATGTTGCTTCGGCTATTATTATCACGATAAACTGATATTTGAACTTCAGTGTGCAGGTGGGTGGTCAAGTTCCCTTAAGTGGAATTCAGAGACTCCATAAACCTTAGGTCAACCTAGTTAAGCCTAGTCTAACCTGGGGAAGGGGTTAAGGCTAATTTGTGATGTAATGTTATGGTTTTTCTTTTGTTTTAATTTTTTATTGGTTATGATAGTTGATTATTTTACAAATTTTTAATTATTTCATTTATGAGAGTGTTATTTTAAATTATTTGTTTTATCTTATAATAGTATTTTTTTTGGATGCTGATGACGGCATGGTTTGGTGGTTAAGTCGCTCGGTTGTAGTGGCAGCCACCAGAGTTCAAACCCCCGCTGGGCCAACAAGCTCGCAAGGCTTTACGCCTTCGCTGGGCCAATGAGCTCGCAGGTTTGAAGTGTTCTTCCTAGGGGATGAGGTCCCCCATGTTGTGGCCTCACCGGTTCATTGCTTCGGGCAAAAGCATTCGCATGGAGCTGGAGGGCGTGTCGCACCAGCGTCGCCAGTCACGTTAAAAAAGTTTACCAGGCACATTTTAAAAAAAAAAGTATTTTTTTGGATGATGTTATTTTATTTTATTCCCTTTTTATTTAAATTAGTCTTATGGGGAAAAAGTCTTTTTATTTATTTATTTAATTTTATTTCAATTTATTTCCTCATGGGATGAGGATAAATGTTTTAAATTCTATTTTTGTTGAGACATGGACCAGCTAGGACTCAAACCTAGGACCTTCCATACACTACTGGAGTGCTCTACCACTGAGTTACTGGCCCCTCTTGGACCAGTCCATCGTCGGTCTGGGTGTGGCTTATTTCCAACACCAACACCCCCCTTTAAGCCACACCTCTCGTGTGCTTAGGGCTCCTAGCCTGGGCCTGGCTCTGATACCATGTTGAGACATGGACCAGCTAGGACTCGAACCTAGGACATTCCATATGCTGCTGGAGTGCTCTACCACTAAGCTACTGGCCCCTCTTGGACCAGTCCATTGTCGGTCCAGGTGTGGCTTATTTCCAACACCAACAATTTTAATATTTTAAACTTTTGGAGAAGGTTTTATCTTTTGTTTTATTTTTAGAAAAAGATGAGTTTTATGGGAAGAAAAAGAAAAAAAAGTTTCTTACTTTTCTTCTTTTTTTCTTTTTGGAAGTTTTTAGAGTTTTTATTTATGAGGAAGTTTGGAGAAGATTTTTATAATTTTTGGAGGATCATTCTTAATTTTATGTGGGGTATGGAGGAATAGAAAATTGGTGAAATTGGAAGAAATTTGGCTTGGGATTCATGAGAGGTGATTGAGAATTTGCTTATGGTTTCAATTTTTGGGCTTGCCCTAACTTGGGGAGCTGAGGTAATTTCTTGAGAATTTTTACTTTCTGTATTTCATAAAATCTTGTGTTTGTGAAAGATAATTCTTATGAGTGTTGGGTTTTTGTGTGTGTTTGTTGTATTTTGTTGGGATTGGGTTGTTATGGGAGTGGCCCTCCATCTGGAGGAGATCCTCCCATGTGTTGGGGTAGAGAGGCGTGGAGCCTCTCTTGGGGAAAGTATTTCTAGTTTACGTTTTCAGACAAAGGATTATATATGAAAAAGTATGTGGTTGTTAAATTGGAAGAATGGGTATATGATGTTATTTGATGTGGAAGTATGGATTTACATGGAGATATGAATGTGGTGATGTGTGGGAGTTTTTGTGTTTTGTGTAATAACAAAGATTATCTATGAAAAAAAGTATGTGGTTATTAAATTGTAAGAATAGGTATATAATGTTAGGGTTAGCTGGCAGAAGATATCAATTAAATGCAAATAAAGATTAAACAAAGGAATGGAAATACACAGAAATAATAACAACGAGAGACAAGTTTTAATGTGGTTCACCCAAACTCGGGCTACATCCACCAAACAGAGAGTCCAATATTATTATCTAGTAAATCAAACCGATTACAACCAACAATCCCTGCAACTCAATACCGCTACAAAATGCTACAATACAATATATCAAAACCCTAACCCTTAGCCGCTTTTATCAAGCCTTTTTGTCGGTTACAAAAATTAAGGTTTTCTTATGTCGGTCAGTCAAGGATACATGGCTACTGTACAGTACTTTCCTGATCAATCGCCACCTACCAACAATCTCCCACTTGGAGACTGATTAGGCTCCACACCAAACAATCTCCCACTTGGAGACTGATCCTGGACGACACCGCTGCGCATGCAGCTCCCACTGGAAATAAGCACCCTGGACTCTACTATTCTATTTTTATTGGTTTCAGTCTAGAAGACCAATCGAAGCTGAAGAGGAGCTCAGCTTCTCCCTTGTCACTACCTTTGTAAACATATCCACTGGATTTTCATTGGTATGTATCTTTTCCAACCGTAACTGTCCATTATCCAACACCGACCGAATAAAGTGATACCTCAACTGTATGTGTTTGGTCTTTGAATGCAAAGCAGAATTCTTTGCAAGATGTATGGCACTCTGACTGTCTGTATACAAAGAACTGTTAGCCTATTGTGTGCCCAATTCTTTCATGAAAGATTGCATCCATATCATCTCCTTGCTCACCTCTATTGCAGTGACATACTCTACCTCTGTGGTGGATAAAGCAACCACCTTTTGCAACCGTGAGATCCAAATCACTGATGTCCCATCTACAGTAAAGACATAACCTGTAGTACTCCACCTGGTATCAATATCTCCTGCCAAATCTGATTCTACATAACCTGCTAAATCAGTATTAGAGCCCCCAAAACATAAATGTGTATTGGATGTACCTCTCAAATATCTGAGAATCTATTTTACCGCATTCCAATGCTCCAATCCAGGATGACTCATATACCTGCTTACAACTCCTACAACATGTGCAATATCTGGTCTCATGCATACCATGGCATACATTAAACTTCCTATAACTGAAGCATATGGTACCTTGGACATTTTTTCTTCCTCCTCTTGTGTCTTTGGACACATCTCCTTAGTTAATTTCAAATGACTAGGCAAAGGTGCACTAATAGCTTTTGCATTCTCCATGTGGAATCTCTACAACACATTTTCAACATAAATAGCCTGAGATAGAGTCAAATTTCTGTTCATCCTATCTCTGCAAATTTTCATACCAAGGATTTTTTTTGCTACCCCCAAATCCTTCATATCAAATGACTGTGCTAACTTTTGTTTTAACTCTCTTATGTGATCCATGTTAGACCCAGCTACAAGCATGTCATCAACATATAAACATAAAATAATGTAGCTGTCATTATCCAACCTTTTAAAATAAACACAATGGTCAGAATTACACCTGTTGTAGCCTTGCTCAGCCATAAAACTATCAAATTTCAAATACCATTGCCGAGGTGCTTGTTTCAGGCCATACAAACTCTTCTTCAATCTGTACACCTGTTTCTCCTTACCTTTGACCTCAAATCCTTGGGGCTATTCCATATATATCTCCTCCTCCAAATCACTATGGAGAAAGGTAGTTTCACATCAAGCTATTCCAAATGCAAATCTTCAGCAGCCACAATACTTAAAATAGTACGAATAGAAGTCATCTTGACAACCAGAGAAAATATCTCATCAAAATCAATGCCTTTTTTCTGTGCAAATCCTTTTACAACTAACCTGGCCTTAAATTGTTGCTTACCTCCATCTTCCTCTTTCAACCGGTAAACCCATTTGTTTGGTAAAGCCTTTTTACCTGCAGGTAACTTACATAATTCCCAAGTCTGATTTTTTAGCAAGGAGTCCATTTCTTCTTTCATAGCATGCTCCCACTGAACCTATGTATCCACCTACATAGCTTCATCATACCTTTCTGGTTCACCAACATCTATTAACAAAATAGAATACAAAGAGGGAGAAAACCTTTCAGCAGGTCTACTTAGCCTTGTTGACCGTCTAATATTCACTGGAGTTTGTGGTATTTCTAGTTGTTGCGGAGCATGAGGAACCACTAGAACATCACTATTTGGAGTATCATCCAGCACCACATAATCTTTTTCTTTCTTCTCATGCTGCTGCAACTGATCTTTGTACAACACCTTCTCATTGAATATAACATCCCTGCTTCTCACAATTTTTTGATTTTCAAAATCTCAAAGCCTATAACCAAATTCATCAATGCCATATCTAACAAAGGTACCCCTTTTTGATTTTGCATCTAGCTTGGTTCTATTTTCAGAATCTATATGTGCAAAAGCTTCACAGCTGAAGGTTTTTAGAAAAGAATAACTCACTTTCTTACCTGTCCATGCTTCCTCTGGAATACCACAGCCCAAAGGAACTAAAGGACCTCTGTTAATTAAATATATAGTAGTGTTGACAGCCTCTGCCCACATATTTAAGGGCAGCCCAGCATGCAATCTCATGGTCCTTGCATGCTCCATTATTGTCCTATTCATACATTCAGCCACACTATTTTCTTGTGGACTTCCTGGAACCATTTTCTGCCTACGAATTCTATTAAAGGAACAATAACCTTCAAATTCTTTGCTGCAATACTCACCACCATTATCAGATCTGAGACATTTTAATCTTTTACCTGTCTCATTCTCAACCAAGCTTCTCCATTTTTTAAATGTTTCAAAAACATCAGATTTCTGCCCAAGGAAATAAATCCATACCTTCCTAGTTGCATCATCTATGAATGTAACATAATATTGAAAGACACCAAGAGAAGATACCTGAGCCGGTCCCCATACATTGGTATGCACAAGCTCCAACTTTTTATTTTTCTTTTGCTTCCCATCCTTGAGAAAACTGACTCTCTTTTGTTTTCCATACACACAACTTTCATAGAAATCCATATTAATACATTTCAGACCTGGTAAAACTTTCTTAGAATGAAGTACCTTCATACCTTTTTCACTCATATGCCCAAGTCTGTTATGCCACAGTGTTGTTTCAGAACCTGCAACAACTTTTCCAGTCTCTTCCTGCAAACCTGCAACAACTGTTCTTGAACCTGTTTGTTTTTCCTTTGTAACATCTAAAGTAGAAGGAATAGTATGACCTGTACAAAGATATAAGGTGCCTACTTTCACACCTTTTGCTACTACTAAGGCACCTTTTGAAACCTTCCAATTTCTATCAGTAAATGTAACAGTGTAACCTTGTTCAGTTAGCTGCCCAGCTGAAATTAAATTCCTACTGAGCCTTGGAATATGCCTTACCTCTTGTAGTAGCCAATGATTCCCATTCTGCAACTTAATCTTGATTCTTCCCTTTCCAACAATCTGACAGGGTTCATTATCTCCCAAATAAACCAGCCCAAAATCCCCTTGGACATAATCAAGAAAATAACTTCTATGGGGTGTAGCATGAAATGAGGCCCCTGAATCTAAAACCCATGAATCATCAGCATTATCTAGGGAAAGAATCAAAGCATCATCTTTAGATTTATTACTTACCACATTTGCTTCCTTATTGCCTTCTTGTTTGTCTCCTTCTTTATTTTTCCAAGACCAGCAATCTTTCTTTAGATGAATTGGTTTCCCACAGTACCAGCAATCCTTCTGTCCTCTGATTTGGGATCTTTTGTCCCTTGATTTTTCTCATGACTTCCCATGACCTCCAAAACCTTTTCCTCTCTCCTTTGATCTGCCCCTGCTTTCTGCATTCAAAACACTGCCTAATGTGGATCCACCTGAGCTTTTCTTACGAATTTCCTCACTCAGAATAACACCAATAACATCATCAAATTTCAGGGTATTTGAACTAGAAATAGAGTTACTAACCGCCACTACCAAACTATCCCAGCTTTCAGGCAATGAACATAATATCAAGAGAGCTCTAACTTCTTCATCAAATTTTACATTTAAAGAAGTCAATTGACTGACAATCGTATTAAATTTATTTAAATGACCTGTCACAGATCCACCTTTAACCATTTTCAAATTAAATAAATGCTTCATGAGAAATACCTTATTTGAGGCTGAGGGTTTTTCATACAATTTTGCCAAAGCTTTCATTAGACCATCTGTTGTCTTCGCTTCCATTATATTGAATAACACCGATGGTGCCAAGCACAACCGAATGGTTCCTAGTGCCTTTCTGTCAAGAAGATTCCAATCCTCATCAGACATTGTTGCCAGTTTCTTAGCTACTCCTTCCAATGGCATCCATAAATCCTTTTGATAGAGGTAATCCTCCATCTGCATCTTTTATAACTGATAGTTCTACCCATTGAATTTATCGACCTTCAATTTACCCTCATCCGCCATTGCTCCCACTCAACCGTGAGACCTTCTTGCAGACGATAATCGAACACAACCTGCTCTGATATCACTTGTTAGGGTTAGCCGGCAGAAGATATCAATTAAATGCAAATAAAAATTAAACAGAGGAATGGAAATACACAAAAATAATAACAACGAGAGACAAGTTTTAACGTGGTTCACCCAAACTCAGGCTACATCCACCAAATAGAAAGTCTAATATTATTATCCAGTAAATCAAATCGATTACAACCAGCAATCCCTGCAACTCAATACCACTGCAAAATGCTACAATAAATATATCAAAACCCTAACCCTTAGCTGCTTTTATCAAGCCTTTTTGTCAGTTACAAAAATTAGGGTTTTCTTATGTCGGTCACAAAAATTTTCTTGATCAGTCGCCACCTACCAACATATAATGTTTTTTGATGTGGGAGTATGGATTTATGTGGAGATATGGATGTGGTGTTGTATGGGAGTTTTGTGTTTTGTGGAGTAATAGAGGATGATTATTATTATGATTATATTTTGGTTGATTTCCACAAGAGGGATGTATATCCCCTTTCTCCCCCTTTTTGGATCTTGAAAAAGATTCTCGTGTGTGAGTATACCATGGAGTAATTATTGTGTTTTGAACTTTGATTGTTATGCTCTTGTAAGTTTTGTGTGTGTGTCTTTCAGTTTATGGAGTTCTCCTACTCAGGGGTGGGATATGTTGAGGCTATCCCTATGGTAGGGTGGAGAGCAGGACTTGGCCATGGCCTTTTATTTGTATGTGCAGGTTGACAAGTTGCAATGGTAAGAATTTATGTGGAAATAAGTCTCCATGTGTTGCAAGGAAGAGTTTTATAGAAGTTTTACCATTTGGGCAAAAGTGCCTTGAACATGTCTTCCATTGAAAGTTTTATGTGTGTAGAAAAATTGAGAAAAAGTGACACTGTGGGTGAAGGAAAAAACCCCATCTGTTCATGATTATGTCTTGAAGCAATCCAGAAGTTGTATTTCACTTGAAAATACATTGTATTGTGACTTCCTGTAATTTTGAAAATCGTTATTCCCATTATCCTTGCAAGGTATCCTTGTAAATCTGAAATTGAATAATATTATTTGTGTTTGAAATGATATTGTTTGTATTTAATTCAATAAAGGAAAAGAAATAATCACCTTATTGGTTTTCATGATGTTATTTTGGGTTATTTCAAAAATTCATTTCTGGCACATTCTTCTTTAAATCTAAAAAGAAAAGAAATTATCTTCTTAATTTTGATGTTGAGATCAATTCATAAATCTATTTTTTGGAAGTTATAATCAATCTGTAAAAGATTTGGACACATATGCTATTCCTTGCAATTATATATTTTACTTGAAATTCTCTGTTTATGCCAAAGAGTATTATTTCTGTAAATGTCTTTATTTGCTGGGTAGTTATTCTCCTCTGTAAATATATATTTTATGTTTGGGAATATTGAATTTATATCTAGATTTAGAAATATACATATTGCTTGAAGGACTGTATTTAATAAACAAAGGATTCAATTCATAAATATTATAGCAAACAAATAAAACTGTGATAACATCTAAACTCTGGAGTATACCGAATGTAAGGTAATATAGAAAATCCAATACATTTCACCCCATATAGAGTTTGTCAATGGTTTGATTCGCTGTCTCTTGAGTCCGCTTCCCCCTCTCATTAAATCTTCGTTGCAACTTAATATTTTCTTAATATAAAATTTCAATGCTCTTACTTCTATTCTCTGCATCTAGCGATGTATATATATAAATTGATCACTCTGTAATATTTATGGTTCATGTGCATGTAACTGGAATGTGCATGTATGAGTTTTAGGACCATTACGAACAATCTTTTTGCAATTTGTTGGCATTTGTTATTCAACATCATAGTAGTGGGTTGTGATATGTCATACAACTGATTTGCCACTACCTTGGTGATGCAGAGCTGCAGTTAGGAAATGTGGAATGGCCTAGTCAACCTCCGTTGACTTGTACTCACCATTGCACACACATTACTAACCTAACCGTCGGCGAGAGAACACCCATCGGCCAAGTGAAGTTTTCCTCCCCCGATCACTTAAGTCCCACCGATATCCCCTATCAGCTAGTTGCCTATCGGCAACACTTCCACCGTCAGCCGATCTACGAAAAGTCTCCCCAACAGTCGTCTCAAGCCGACACCAACCACCTTATCGATATCAAATCTCCTTTTCACCTATCGGTGGGACCAATGACTATCGGCAACCACTCCAAATCTCACGCCGAAGTCAACCTCACATCGATGAACTTGTCTCCTCATTGCCTATCGGCAAGACTGATACTATCGGCTTGAATCCTTAGCCATTCCTCGATGTTGAATGTCACACCGAAGCACTCAACCCTAATTCTAGTGTCGGCCAGACATCCACTCTCAGCCTAACTTGAAGTCCTTCTGCCGATGTCTTGCTTCACCCCGATGGACTTAATACATACTAGCATCGGTGAGACTTGCAACGGTCACCCTGATCTATTCCTTCGGTGAGACTTTCACCGTCGGTTGAACATAACTCCGACACACCGATGTTGAATCTCATACCGATGCTTCCTTCGTCGGCGACACCTTGGGGGTTGTTACACCAATCAGCGAGAGTATCCTCTATCGACTCAAAATGATCTTCTCAACCCGATGGCTCTTTTCACGCCGATATCCTTGACCGTCGATGACTTGTCCACTTTAACACTCGTGCCTTTGGCTCTATTTTTCTTGCATCCAAATGATCAAAATGACTCGTTCCCACTCTGAGCCAGTAACCTTCGTGATCCTAACCAGTCAAGAATCTGTCAACCTAGCACATTGGGAATGCTAGGATTCCTTACAACAAGCTATCAACAACCCTACAACACACATAACGCACAGAATGGAAACCTAAACTACTATATACATCCATTCCACCAATTGCGAAGCAATCTACTGGTGGAATGGTTGAAAACTGATTCGATCCTACAGATGATTTCACGATGAGAGTGCAACAGTAGAATCACACAAAATAGAGTCTCCTTTATTGCTTGCAGAAAATGATTATAGAATAGTTGCTTTCAGAGTTTCATAGCTCAGTTCATAACACAGAACTATTCAACATCAAACACCTACTCGATCCCTTCCAAATGACCCGATCTAGGGTATTTAACTACACAAATGGTAGTACAAACTTGATTCCCAGTGGCTGGGGGACCTCCAAGTGGTTGGGAGAAGACAACAAAGATAGCTACCATAACAAACTATAACTATCGACACACAATCCTAGATTTACCTAAAACATACACATTGGTCCAATGGACCTTATTACATCAAGAAGTCAAATAGATTTATGTTCTGTTTTGAAGGGGTGCTCTTGCACCATACTCCCTAGAAGGAGAAATCTCAAGTCCACTTGAGATGAGAGTATGTAGATCTACACCATGTTTCTGGATCTACTCTTCAGTCATCCAGATTGCTTCTGAATCAGGTTTTCCTTGCCAAGCCACTAAATATTCCAAATATTGTTTGTTCTGGGTCTTCTTGATCATTCTAGTGTCTAGAATCTTTTGCAACTGTGGTGGATCATGTGTTGGAATGTCATCAGTTGCTGTATCCTATAGTAGTTCCTGTTCTTCATCTGGATTATGCTTGTATGGAGTTAAATCACATACATTGAATATAGGTGATAATCCAAGATCTAGAGGGAGTTGGATCTCATAAGCATTTTGGCCATGTTTTTTCAAAATCTGACATGGTCCAATCTTCCTCTGCATGAGTTTGGTATATTTACCTTTAGGAAGTCTTTCCTTTTTCAAATGAACCCATACCAAATCTCCAACATCAAACTGTACATCTTTCTTCTTTCTATCAGCATATTCTTTATAATTCAAGGTAGTTTGCTGTAGCTAGGTCTTTACTTGATCATGAACCTCTTTTATGGCTTCTGCAAAAGCTTCACCATCTGCACTAACAAGGTCTGCTGTAGATAGATCTCTCAATTCCAAAATTCCTCTTAGATGCATACCATACACTATCTGAAAAGGTGATTTCCCTATACTCCTATTGACAGTATCATTATAGGAAAATTTGGCCCGCGATAGGATATTATCCCACTTTTCTCCATGCTGTTTTGTCAAACATCTGAGCAAATTCCCTAAGGAACAATTTACTACTTTAGTCTGTCCATCTGTTTGAGGATGATATGCGGATGAGAAAGACAAATTTGTTCCCAGTTTCTTCCACAGAGTTCTCTAGAAATGACCAATAAACTTCACATCCGTATGTGACACTATGCTCAATGGCAATCCATGTATTCTGACTATTTCCTTGAAAAACAAATCTGCAATATATGAAGCATCAGCAGTGGTTTTGCATGGCAAGAAATATGCCATTTTGTTGAATCTGTCCACCACAACAAAAACACTATCATATCCTTTTCTGGTTCTAGGTAAACCCAACACAAAATCCATACTGATACTTTCCCATGGTCTAGAAGGAATGGGTAATGGCTGATATAAACCTGCATTAGTTGATCTCCCTTTTGCTTTCTGACATATCACACATGTCTCTACAAATTTTTTGACATCTGATTGTAACTTAGGCCAATAATAATGTCTTCTAACAAGATCAAGATTCTTATCCAAACCAAAATGTCCTGCCATAGCTCCACAATGTTTCTCTTTTATGATGTTCAACCTCATAGAACACCTTAGAATACACAACTGTCCACCTTTGAACAGCAATCCATCCTGGATCAGAAATTCAGAGAACTCAGCATGATATTTATCTCTAAAAGAAGTACATACCTGATATATCTCTCCAAAATCTTCATCATCAACGTACATGGTCTTCAATGAATCAATTCCAACACTTTCCAGCTGAATCTGGTTGACTGTTAGAGCTCTCCTACTCAAGGCATCTGCTACCTTATTCTTGACTCCTTTCTTATGCTTCAATGTGAAAGTAAAAGCTTGTAGAGTCTCTACCCATTTCATATGCCTATGATTCAGTTTTTCCTGGCTGTTTATGAAACTCAGAGCTTGATTATCTATGAATACTATGAATTCTTTCAGCATCAAGTAATGCCTCTATTTCTTGAGTGTCTGGACTAAAGCATACATTTCCAAATCATATGATGAATACCTTTTTTTAGCATCATTGAGCTTCTCACTGAAAAATGCAATTGGCCTACCTTCTTGGCTGAGTACTGCTCCAATTGCCAACCTAAAAATTTTTGTTAAAATCTGGAAGTGCAAGGACTGGCTGCTGTGCCACCTTCTTCTTCAATGTTTCAAAAGAATCATCGGCTTCCTTAGTCCAAGCAAATCTACACTTTTGTCCTCCTTTTATAGTATCAAGCATGGGTGCACAAATATGACTAAACCCTCTTATAAACTTTCTGTAGAAGGTTGCTAACCCATGTAAACTTCTGACATCATTCATAGTCCTTGGAGTTGGCCAAGACAATATGGCACTTACCTTCTCCTTATCCATTTGCAGCTTTCCTTGTGAAATGACAAAACCCAAATATGTGATCTCCTCCTGCATGAACAAACACTTGTCCAAATTTATCATCAACTGCTCTTCATGTAACCTCTTGAGAACCAAATCTATATGTCTAAGATGTTCTTCCTTTGTGTTTCTGAAAATCAAAATGTCATCTAGATATACTATGACAAACTTTCCCATGAATTCTCTCAAAACCTCATTCATCAACCTCATAAATGTACTAGGTGCATTAGACAAACCAAAAGGCATAACTTTCCACTCATACAACCCTTCATTGGTTTTGAATGTTGTTTTCCATTCATCTCCTGGCCTAATTCTGATCTAATGATAACCACTCTTCAAATCTATTTTTGTGAAATACTTAGCACTTCCCAAACAGTCAAGTAAATCCTCTATCCTAGGTATTGGAAACTTATACCTGATTGTGATCTTATTTATAGCCCTGGAATCTGTGCAAAGCCTCCAAGTGCCTTCTTTCTTTGGAGATAGTACAGCTGGTACTGCACATGGGCTTAAACTTTTACCAATCAGACTTGTGTCTAACAATTCCTTAATTTGTCTTGCTACTTCTGCATTCTATTCTGGAGTTAGCTTGTATGCTGCCTTGTTGGGAAGTGTAGATCCTAGGATTAGATCTATGCAATGGCTGATATCCCTTACAGGTGGTAGGGATCTTGGCATTCCATCAGAGATGATGCCTTCATACTTATCCAATAGCTATTGGACAGCTGGGTCTATGAACCTCTGCTTATTCTCTTTCTTGACTTCTTGCTGCTGTTCTTTATTCACTGTCAGACATGGAATTAGGGCATATGCAACTGCACCTTCTGCTACTACTTCTTTCATGAACTATTTTCCTTCCATCAACATTACCTTCACCTCTTTTCCTTTTGATTTCTCCTCCTTCTCTGTCCATGGGATTAGCTTTGTCACCATACCATCTTTGGTGATTGTATAGGTGTTTCTAACACCATCATGGTGTGCCTTCAAGTCATACTGCCATGGTCTTCCAAATAAAAGATGGCAAGCATCCATATTGGTGATATCAAACAATAACCTGTCTTTATATGCTCCAATCTGAAATTCTACCCAAGCCTGCTCTTCTACAACTATTTGCTGACCTTGGGTAAGCCATGAGACCTTATATGGGGATGGGTGAGGTAGTCTTCTAAGCTTAAGCTTTTTTACCATTTCATCAGATACAAAATTTGTAGTAGAACCAGAATCAATTAAAACTTTACATGCCTTGCCTCCTACCTTGCATGTAGTTCTGAAAAGGGACTTTCTTTGTGGGGGTTCTTTGTCAGGTACCTTCATGGTAGTCATTGTTCTTCTCATCATCAGAGATTCTCCACTCTTTGGATATCCATAATTGTTAGGAGCATTCGCACTTTGAAAAGCATTTGAGCTTGTTGCACTTTGACTATCAGGTTCTTGGATCAGATTCATTCTCCTTTCTCCTGTTGAGCTTGTTGCCTTTTCTAGACATCTGCTAGCTATATGGCCTTCTTTGTTACAGTTATAACATCTGATAGATCCTTTGCCCTGGGATCTTCCTCTGAAAGGTCTTCTACCTTTGAAGTTTCCTTGCTGATTGTAACTTACTCTCTGGTTTTGACTGTTATCTCCCTTGCTGTTGTCATGACTGGATTCTCCCTGATATCCATGTCCATGTCCTCTACCTCTGAAAGGACCTCTTCCACCTCTCTATTGTTTTCCTCTTCCTCTATTGTTCTGTTCTTGTCTTCTCTTTAACTTCTCTTCCACTTTCAATGCCAACTGAAAGCATTTCTGAACTGTATCTAGGTTATGTAGGTTCAAATCTTCCTGAATGTTGAACCTCAATCTATTAAGGTATCTGGCTACCTTTTCTTCCTCACTTTCTTTTACCTTTGTCTTGACACAAAGCTTCATGAACTCTTCTGTATATGAGCTGACATCTAGCTCCTTCTACTTCAAATTTTGTTTCCTCTTGTGCAATTGGATACTGTAATCCAATGGAACATAGGCTTCCCTCACTAAAGCCACCATTTTCTTCCATGTAGCAACTATGCGCTTTCCTTCTTGTACTCTATCATCTTGGACAAAATTCCACCAAGTTAATGCAGCCTCTTTTATTTTTTATTGGGCTATTTTTACCCACTGGTGTTCTGGTATCTCCTCTGTCTCAAAGAAGTTATTTAGGGAGTCTATCCACTCCATCACTGAATCAGGATCCATCTTTCCTATAAACACTGGCAAATCTAGTTTCACATCCATGGTTCTCCTTTCCATGGCCTTGAGGGCATTCAACAAGGGTCTCTGGTCTGCAAAAATGTCTTCCACTTCCTGCCTAGGGATTTCCTCTTCATCCCTCTCATCTTCTTTACCAGAACCTACTCTGTCCCTCAACTTCTCCAATTCATTTTTTAACACCTGATTCTAAATTTTTATAGCAATGCTCTCTAAAATCTGCTTCTTGACCAGAACAGCCAACTCAGCATTGGTCATCTTTGCTGGAACCTCTGATGTTCCTTCTCCGTCTGACATTCTGTATTTCTTTATCTTCCCAAAAGATTTTTCCTTTTCTCTGATACCACTATGATGCAGAGCCGCAGTCGGGACACGTGGAATGGCCTAGTCAACCTCCGTTGACCTGTACTCACCGTCGCACACACATTACTAACCTAACCATCGGTAAGAGAACACCCATTAGCCAAGTGAAGTTTTGCTCCCCCGATCACTTAAGTCCCACCAATATCCCCTATCAGCTAGTTGCCTATCGGCAACACTTCCACCGTTGGTCGATCTACCAAAAGTCTCCCTGACAGTCGTCTCACGCCGACGCCAACCACCTTATCGATACCGAATCTCCTTTTCACCTATCAGCGAGACCAATGACTATCAGAAACCACTCCAAATCTCACGCCGAAGTCAACCTCACACCAATGAACTTGTCTCCTCATTGCCTATCGGCAAGACTGATACTATTGGCTTGAATCCTTAGCCATTCCCCGATGTTGAGTGTCACACCGAAGCACTCAACCCTAATTCTAGTGTTGGCTAGACATCCACTGTCGGCCTAACTTGAAGTCCTTCCGCCGATGTCTTGCTTCACGCCGATGGACTTAATACATACTAGCATCGGTGAGACTTGCCAACAGTCACCTCGATCTATTCCTTCAGTGAGACTTTCACCGTCAGTTGAACATAACTTTGACACACCGATGTTGAATCTCACGCTGATGCTTCCTTTGTCGGTGACACCTCAAGGGTTGTTACACTAATCGGCGAGAGTATCCTCTATCGGCTCAAAATGATCTTCTCAAACCGATGGCTCTTTTCACGCCAATATCCTTTACCGTTGATGACTTGTCCACTTTAACACTTGTGCCTTTGGTTTTGTTTTTCTTGCATCCAAATGATCAAAATGACTCATTCCCACTCTGAACCAGTAACCTTCGCGATCCTAACCAGTCAAGAATCTGTCAACCTAGCACATTGGGAATGCTAGGATTCCTTACAACAAGCTGTCAATGACCGTGCAACACACATAACGCACATAATGGAAACCTAAACTACTATATACATCCATTCCACTTATTGTGAAGCAATCTACCAGTGGAATGGTTGAAAACCCATTCAATCCTACAGATGATTTCACGGTGAGAGTGCAACAGTAGAATCACACAAAATAGTCTCCTTTATTGCTTGTAGAAAATGATTACAGAATAGTTGCTTTCAGAGTTTCACAACTCAGTTCATAACACAGAACTGTTCAACATCAAACACCTACTCGATCCCTTCCAAATGACCCGATCTAGGGTATTTAACTACACAAACGGTAGTATAGACTCGATTCCCAGTGGCTGGGGGACCTCCAAGTGGCTGGGAGAAGACAACAAAGATAGCTAGCATAACAAACTATAACTGTCGACACACAATCCTAGATTTACCTAAAGCATTGGTCCAATGGACCTTATTACATCAAGAAGTCAAATAGACTTATGTTCTGTTTTGAAGGGGTGCTCCTGCACCACTTGGGCTTGTCTACCAAAAAGGGTGTTGCATCACTGGCCATCTTAGATGGTAATCTCACCATTTTAAGAGTGTCTAATTTTAGCTGGGACATAACACTATGTACTTTTGTGAGGAAAACCATGAGGAAAATTAAAGCTAGAAGAAATCTTAGAATGACTACTTTTTCAAATTTAAATTCATTTTCATGTCAAGGGTCGTATAGAGGCGGCGATGTTCATGGTTTCCACAAAACTGGTTGATCTTTAGAATAGCACCAAAACAATAGTTTTGAGAATCTACAAAGATTTCAAAGGCCACCTGGCAGAGAAAGCGATGTCCATGATACTAGAACCTCAAGAAGCACTCAGAAATATTATTTCAAACATTCTTCCACAAGGAAGCCACTGCTATCGTAACAAGAAGCTTTTAAGGCTTCCCAGAGTGAATGTCTTTCTTCAAGGACATAATAGAACTTTCACCCTCCAAAGTGGAGATCTTTTCATGGACAAAGACATCATAGGAATCTTAGGAAGCAGTACAAAACAAAGCTAGGAGTCCTTCTAAAAAGCAACCCAAGCACTTTCAAAACAGAGTCAGACCTCCCTTGGAAAAGGTGTGGGTACCCAAATAGTCATTTATAAAAAAAGTTTCAAGGAGGGAAGAGAAGTAGTTCAAAGTGACTCTCAAAGGTACATGTTTAGAGGAAAAGACTTCAAACCTCAATGAAAAGGCACTCATTGGTAAGGTCTTATCCCCCCATTTTTCCCATGATGACTTACTAGCTTGGATTAAAAAAGAATGGCCTGAGTTTAGGGAGGTTATTGCTTTGGGAAATGGTTTCTTTAGTTGCATGGTCATTAACCATGAAGATAGGAACAAGGTACTCCTTAAAAAACTCTAGAAATTTGAAAAGTCGACAATCTTCTGACAACCCTAGAAGCCAAATTTTGACATAGGAAAAGAAAAATACCCTATCTTCCTTTCTGACTCAAACTTCCCTGTCTTCTAATAGAATACAAAGATTTTGATTCCTTATAGACATTGGGAAATGCTCTGGGCCTCTTTCAAGAGTGTCATATCTCTTTTGAATCCTTTTATCCCTCTCCCCCAAGATTTACATAATACTGGAGGCCAACTAGTTCCTTCCCATAAGATCAACATTGAAACTCCCTCAGGGCTCTGGAGACAAGAACTTTTTTTAGTAGAACATCTTATAGAAGGAGACCTAGCTAGAATGAACAAGCTTTTGGGTATTGTGAAAGAAGTCTTCATTCTCGACAAGGTTATTGTAGGAGAAAAACCTTATTGGCAAGTTACCCATCCCCAGTTTTCAGAGATCCTTACCACCCACCACTCCTTGCTCCCTACAAATTTTTCTACTCCAGAAAAAGAGATCACCATAGGGTTAGTAATTAGTGAGGCCACAGAGGAGGTAAGAGAGAATGAGCCCTCATCTGACCTTGCAGAAGTAGAATTTGAAGGCTTTAATGTGTCGTCAGATTCTGATTTCCTCATGTCGTGCAGTCAAAATGAGGTAATAGAAGAAGAGGACCACGTTGAAAACCTCCTCACTCCCTCGTCTCCCTCGAGGGAAGCCTCCTTGGATTTTGAAGCTGCCAGTGATTGCCAGAATGAATTAGATCCCTCTGGGAAGAACTATGATAGGAATATAGAAGACCTTATTGATGAATAACTCAAAGTCCCTGAAGAGGATTCCCTTGAAAAGGAACACCGCTCACAAGCTTGTAATAGCCAAAGTGGAATCTCTCAGAAGAAGAAAACCCTCTTACAGGAAGAAGGAGAGGACAAAGAAAAAGAAGATTTTGGAGACGTCAAATTGCAGACCCTGCTAGAAGAAGCCATTAGCAAAGTTACAAATAGTCTCTTTGATGAAATAGCTGATGAAATCCTACAAGAAGACAATTTAGATGGAAATAGCAAAAATATAGGTTTGTACCAAACCCCTTTCAGTCAAAGAAGGGATACAGATTCACCAATTCCCATGAGGAGATGTGCAAGACACAAGAAATCAAAAACTCAAAGAGAGATTGAATCTGGGATTTAGACCACCATTGATAATGCACTCAAGAAGAGGAGAGCAAATGGCTCTCCTCGAGGGACATGAAGCTCCTTAGGTGGAATGTTAGGGGCATAAATGCCCCTAACAAACTATGCCTCATCAAATCTTAAATTGATGGGGCAGGTGCAGATATTGTTCTCTTACAAGAAACAAAATTGTCAGCTGATCAAGGCACAATAGTTTTTAAAAAATGGTTGAGCTGGGAAGTGGTGACTCACCTTGCTAATGGATCCTCGGGAGGATTAGCGATTCTCTAGAAAAAGTCCTTGCTAAAAATGGAAATCATAGGCAACATAAATTACTGGATTCTTGACAAATTTCAAGGCTTGCTACTTGGTAAAGATTTGTGGGTATTATGTATTTATGGCCCCCCAATTTTTTCTCAAAATAGACAATTGTGGCATCATCTAGGCAATCTTTTAAGGTTTATCAATCTAGAGAATGTGGTTCTTGCTAGAGATTTTAATGTTATGTTAGATGAGTCTGAGAAGATAGGTGGTTTGGTAGGTCCTTCTAGAGTCCAGGCGGACTTTATAAATTTTTTAGCCTCAAATAACCTTCTTGACTATAAATTAGATAATGGCTCCTTCACCTAGTCTAACAGAAGAAATGACTCAAATCAGATAGTTGAAAGCCTTGATAGATTTTTGATTTCCTCTTTCTATCTTCAGGGACCATCAACCTACTCTTCAAGAGTTCTCCCTCTAGTGGGCTCTGACCATTTCCCAGTAGTTTTATGCCTGGGGCCTGAGTAATTGTAGCATAAGAAATACTTCAAGTTCCAAGATATGTGTCTTAGAGATGCAAGCTTCATTCAAAATGTTGAGGAGCGGTGGCAAGCTGCACCTTATGTTAGAGGCTCAAGAATGTTTCAGCGTGTTAGCAAATTGAAGTTTGTAAAGGAAAAGATTCAGCTTTGGAATAAAGTCCACTTCAAAAACATCTTTCAAGAGAAGGTTAGAATTCAAAATGAGCTACATGAGATTGAGTCCTCCATTTTCAAGTCTGGGATGAACCAGTCTATCTTCCTTCGGGAGAAACAACTTCAGGTGGAACTAGAGGAAATCCTTCTAAGAGAGGAAGTCTTCTGGCATCAAAAGTCTAGGGAGACATGGCTGAAAGAAGGAGACAACAATACAAAGTTCTTTCATGTCTCCTCTAAGATTCAAAACTGTTCCAATGCCATCACTGTCATAAAAAAGGTGGATGGGTCAACAATTGAACTTGCCAAAGACATCCAAGAGGAAGCCAGGAATTTCTTCAAAAATTTGCTAACAGAAAAAAAAAACCCTCCAAATGGAACTTTCAGATGCCTAGATAACCTCCCAGCGAAGGTGACTAAATCTCAAAATTTGGATCTACTTAAGGAACTTTCTTTAGAAGAAGTCAAAGTAGTGGTGTTCTCTTTAGCAAGTGAAAAAGCTCCAGGTCTAGATGGTTCGTCACGCAGTTTCTTCCAACAGTTTCTTCCAAACGTGTTGGGATGTGGTTGGTTAGGATATCCTTCTGGCCATAGAAGAGTCAAGGAAGTTTAAGAATGTGTTAAAAGAGTTTAACCAGACAATCCTGATGCTTATTCTCAAAACAAAATCTCCCTCCTCCTTTGAGGATTTTAGGCCAATATCCCTATGCAACTTTGTTTACAAGATCATCTCAAAGGCGATAGCTATTCGTCTAGCTCACCTCTTACCAAACCTCATCTCTGAAGAGCAAGGAAGATTCATACCTAGAAAAGAAATAGCTGAAGGTACAATTTTGGTTCATGAGCTTCTCCATTCAATCAAGAATAATAGTGTTCGCTCAATGGTCATAAAACTAGATATGGCGAAGGCATATGATAAAGTGAAGTGGGAGTTTTTGAGGCTAATTCTTTCAAAGTTGAGTTTTTCAAAGCACTAGGTCAAATGGATTTCCTCCTATTTTTCAGACATCAGCTATTTGGTACTCCTAAATGGTCAGGAGACAGCTTCTTTCTAGACGTCAAGGGGTTTACGGCAAAGCAACCCACTTTCTCTGTACCTGTTCATTTTGATGACTGAAGCACTCTCATGGTCAATTAAGGAAGATGGTAAAATGGAAAGGATTGAACCTCATGAGTGCCTTTGAGCCCTACTCTCACACCTTGTTTGTGGACGACATGATCCTTTTTGGTCAGGCTTCGCCAAGAGAAGCGGCAATCATCAAACAGGTAATGGAAGATTATTGTCAGGCTTTGGGACAAGGAATAAATGGGCTAAAATTGAAGGTGTATCTCTTCCATGTTAATGACCAAATTAAAGGAGAAATTTCATGAGTTTTGTGCTTCACCGTTGAGTCTCTACCTAGAAAATATTTAGGCCTACCTCTTTTCAATGGTAGGCATAGAAACGAGTTATGGAAGCATGTTATTGATAAAGTGGAGCAAAAAATTGGTTCTTGGTGAGGCAGATGCTGGCCGCAGTTCCAGTTTACATGCAATCTGCTCTTTTCATGCCTAAGGGGATTTCTAAGAAATTGGGAAAGATTTGTAGATGATTTTTATGGCAAGGAACCTTGGAGAATAGAAAAATCCAGTTGGTCGCATGGGACAAAGTGTGTCAACCTAAACAAGCTGGAGGAGCAGGTATTCTTAATCAAGAACTTCAAAATAAGGCGCTAGGTGCCAAGCTTTCTTGGAAAATGTACAAAAACCCTAACTCCAAGTGGTCAAGACTAATGCAGCATAAATATCTAGACAATGATCTCCCTGAATGAATCTTCACCATTGCCAACTCCCCTAAAGGTTCTTCTATGTGGAATTTTATTATTGACAGTAGAGAGGTCCTCCCTCAACTCTCTTGGATTATCCACAATGGACACAAAGAAAGCTTCTAGAATGACTCATGGAATGGTGGGGAGATATTGGCAAATAGAAAAGATCTAAAAGAAGAACTCTCACTCAAACTCTCTTGGGGAACCAGGGTGGCCAATTATTTTTTTATCGATCACACGCATTTTCCCCCTAATGCTTCCTAGAAGGACTTTTCCGCTTGTGACTTTCCAAGAGATCAGAAGACAATACTCAAAGAAATTCTTGAAGCCAGGACCTTACATCTGTCTTCTAAGGAGGACGAAATCGTCTGGTTGGGTGATGGCACAGGTAAATATAAAGTAAAGCAGGGTTATAAAAGTCTCTTGTCCAAGACACATGATGATTGGCCTCATGAACTTTGTTGGTCAGATGTTGTTTTACCTAAAGCAAGTACCTTCTCCTGGCTTTCTTTAAACAGAAGAATTCTTATGGGAGACAGGATTCCGAGACTTCACATTGGGAAGAGCTTCAGATGTGTGTTGTGTGGAGAAGTGGATGAAACAATTGATCATCTTCTCCTTCATTGTAGTTTCAGCAGGGATACGTGGCTCTGGCTTTTTAATATGCTGAATTGGCACTCTCCCCTTCCACAAAATATTCTCCAATTATTAAAAAGCTGGCCTTCTTTTCGTGAGTCAACCTTTCACTATCTCTGCATTGTGTCCCCCTCCATAGTTCTTTGGTCCTTGTGGAAGGAAAGAAATTTCAGAATTTTCAGAAATAAATCCAAACAGCCTCAACAGTTCCTCGCAGACCTGCAAGCAGCTATTATTGAAGTGGTGAATGCAAAGTTCAGGAAATCTGGTTGCAAAGCATCGTCTTGATCTTCTTGGGACGATGCTTTGAACTTCAAAAGAACACTTCATATCGCTGCCACTTATTCGTTGTCCGTTGTTTCTTTTTACTCTCGGTGCTGCATGTAGTCTTCACTGTAGTTTATGCTCCTCCACTTTTATGAATATCTTGACCTTGTTTAATTTAATGTTTGTTGTTATGCATATCTCAGTATCTATTGAATACGTTGGTTGTTTCCTTAAATTCCTGTAATATCTATAATTATCATTCACTGTGGGTCGACAGCGATTCACTATAATTAACATTTAATCTCTGTCGGTATAGAATGTCCTAATTGGATGTATATATATTTACATATTCATAATACCTCCTTCAAATTTTATGCATTCTTTGGTTAACTCTGTAGAACGATTTGCTCTGCACATTGGAACCCTATTAATATGTTTTTAATTAGCAAAAATGTAATCTATGCGGTTAAATGAAATATAAGTTAGTCTTCTTTCATTGCTTTAACGTGGAAAAAAAAATCATAGATAGTCTCGCTTTAAACGGGAAATGGAAACAACGATTAAATTTAGAAAAGAAATCACAGGAATAGCTTTATTCTACTTATGTAGAAAACAGTCTTTAAAAAAAAAGAAAACTTAGTTCTATTCCACATCTTACGATAGAAAAAAAGGAATGGTAATAATAAAAGAAAAAACAAGTATACAGCTTTACATTTATTCTCATTTGAAAAAAGAAAGAAAAGTTAGTTTTTTTTTTTTTTTTTTTAAATGCAAAACAAAAAAAACAGAATCACTTGTTTGTTGTATATTTATATTGCTTTAGATGAATTAAGGAAATTGGAAGTTTCTCTAATATTAGCCAAATTTAGTTTATAAAAGTATATTGTGTTATTTATTTTGGAAAGAATTGTTTTATTTAATTAGAAAGAACTATAGTTTTTCAATTGTAATATTCTATTCAAATGGTAAAAGAAGATTTTAATTTAGTGGTTTAAATTTTGAAGAGTAAATGACTTATTTAATTAATTAAGTTTAATTTTGATGTAATGGCAAATAGTAGATTATATTATATATTAGAATTGTTATTTAAGTTATAGTTTTATTGTTATAGTAAACTAATTATATGGTGGAACTTGATTACAAGTTGCAAAGAATGACATTCAATCTTAGACAACTAGTATTTAAGTGAAACAAATCTTAACCTTCTTGAAATGATGTATGGTTAATAGGACTTTAGAAAACAAGCTTTATCAATGTTTGTACTCTCGGGAGTTAGTCAACAACTAAGAAAACTATAGGTGAACTTTTCTTTGCAAGTTAACATTTACGTATTTAAATTTAAAAAAATTCCATCTTTTAGCCCTCTTGTATGGTGACATATAGGAGGTCTCGTCACAGGCATGACAACTTACATCCTTGCAACAATCTGATCTTTCATTTATATGCTTTGCAAGCCTTTTAAACTTCACCTTTGTCAGCCTTTATGAAATGTGTAACATGAAACATGTAACTGGACTAACATGTTGACTCCCAAATCATTTGTGGTAAAGTAGGAATCAAATCTCATTACGCGGTTCATACCAAGTAATAAACTAGACGTATTTTACCTTCTCCCAACCTTTCCTACTGGTGCACGCTTCCGCACGCATGGTACAATCATACAAACACACCAAGTTGGCTCCACAAACACTTATCCTTTCATGTCTTAGCTCCAGTCCTGATGCGGTACCAGAGAAGAGAGATATCATCGTACAGATCAAGTCATTAACTCTATATGATCTTTAAAGCTTTCTCATACACTCATTTTTATGATTTTATGCTTCTTCTTGTTGGTGTAAGCAATCAAACACTGATGCTGGTATCCCTTACATAGACTAGTTATACTATCTTGATAGAGAACATTGAAAAACATACTTGTAGATCAAAAACACTTGAAAACTGAATTGAGTATACATATTAACCACCTAAACTTATCTTTCAAACGACAAAGCCAAACATCAAAGTGTGGTGAAATGTGGTGGCTTTTTGTTCTACCTCTAATAACCTTATACAACAACATGACTTGTTCTTATTCACTTGACTTTGGAAAACACTGTGGTTACTTTATGCTCTAAGACTTGGATCATGCACACCTCTTATCTGTCTCTAGCTATCCTCCAAGTGCAGAGAAATGTGGAGCATTCTTTTATACCTTTGAGATTGTATCACCACTATCTTCACTCTGCTGACTCTAGAATGCTTTGCGGTAGTTCTTATGCTCTCAAATCTGAACCACACATACCTTAAAGCTATTCATAGATAACCTCCAATCCATAGGCTTATGTCTTCATTTGCGGAGGTATGCAGTACATTTTCTTGAACCTGTAACACCCTTCATAACTAGAAATCCACTTAGACAATTTTCTTCAAAAATTTTGCAACTTTCTTCATTAAGCACCAACCATCATGACTCCATATTATCAAGAGGCAACATATGAAACCAACACAACTCATCAAAGACAATAGTTTAGGCACTTAAAAAATTTACACATTTCTATGAACTTTAGAAGATAAGGTACAACTTTCATCATCACATATTTTGGTGGTTGTGGATAGACTCACTAAGTATGCACATTTTTGTGGACTCTCTCATCTATTACATACTAGTACTATGGCAAAGTATTCACTAAAAATGTACAAAAGCTTCATGGCATTCTCAAAATCATAGTGAGTGATTTTGACCTTATTTTCACTAGCATCTTTTGGACAAACTTATTTGTAGCATAGGGTACAAAACTAGCACATAGTTCATCTTATCATCTAGAATTGAATGGCCAACCAAAAATTATGAATAAATGTTTGGAAGGATATTTACGTTATTTTACCTCTGACAAACAAACACAATGGTCTGAATGGCTAACACTAGTAGTGTGGTGGTACAACACATCATTTCTCACATCAAAAAAGATGACTCCATTTGAGGCTCTTTATGACTACCCACCACCATATACTATTATTATTTACAATCTCATTCCAAAGCTCATGTGATAGAGGATAATATTCAACACCAACAAGAAATGTTACAAATCCTTAAGGAGAATTTAGTTATGGCTTAAAATAGGATGAAACAAGTAGATCAACACCATAGTAAGAGGCATTTTGAGGAGGGAGATTGGGTATTCCTTTAGTTGCAACCCTATACACAAATGTCACTTAAGAAACATAAGAACATAAAGCCTACACCCAAATTTTATGGTCCCTATAAGGTCATCCATCGAATAGGAAGTGTAGCTTATAAGTTAGAACTTCCACCCTCTTCCAAAATCCACCCTATTTTTCATGTCTCTTGATTGAAGAAAGTAATAGGTAACAATATTCTAATCCAATCAATATTTCTTGAGTTAGATGAAGGGAAGTTTTTTTTGGAACTCGAGGAAATCGTTAAGAAACAAGTAAAACAGTTGTGAAATAGAGCCATCTCAAAATTCCTAATTAAGTGGAAGAATCTACCAACTAAAGATGCAACATGGGAAGATGAACAATTCATACATAAACTGCTAGAGTTGCTAAGAATTAAAAACATTATTGTTCTAAAGGGGATGGGCATGTTAGGTTCCTAATATTCTATCCTTTTAAATATAATAAGGTTAAGCACTTGTGACATGCTTAACCCTAATACTTCATTTATTAGTTTTATTTACTCCCTAAATCCCACTTAGTTTGGATGAATGGTTATAACCCTACATAGTTTTGCATATAAATAAGGAAGAGAGAGACTCTCCCAAACCATCATATTATCTAAAATTGGATTCACATATTATTTTTTGATTATTGGGAGTCACCTCCTTGAACTGCTCTACTATTTACCTTATTTTTGCATTAATTTCCAAACAATATCATAACAAAGAGAGCATACAAACACTAGGTTCTTGGGGTTAACAATGACAAAATATTGATCAAGCCAAAGCTTTTGATCTCCAAGGTCACCAAATGGTGCGAGGAGAGAGCAAAGGCTTATGAATTGATCCAAACAAAGCATACAAAGTAGGGATTTTTTAGTGCCGAATCTTCGCTACTTGGTGAATAGTTCAAATCTGGGAATTCAAATTTGGCGAGTATATTGCTAACAATGAGGGATTAAATCACCTGATTTTTACAAAAAAATTATTTTTGGTTAAATCGCCAGAGAAATATTTTTTAAACTGGTAAATTGAATTGTTTTGCCAAGTAAATTATGAGTCATTCAAGCTAATTCACCAATAGTTTTTAGTATAATTATAAATCTTAATTGGATTCACCAAATGTTAATATTATATTCTTGTCATTACTTTTAGGGTAATATCACCATTTTTAATAAATTATCCTATGTACCTTAGGGCTAATTTTTCTTTGAATATGACTTTGACTCATTACCATTAATTATCATTTTAATCAAATGGTAGTGGTTGAATTCTGTAGCCCTTTTAGCATGTGTCTTTTACAAGGCTTGTTGGGGCCCAAAAATTGTTTTGGGCCACATGATTAGATTATAATTGTGTGGCCCAAAACAAGTTTCAAGCTCTAGCAAGCCTTTTAAAAGGCACATGTTAAGAGGGTCACATAATTCAATAACATCTATCTGATCAAAATGATAATCAATGGAAAAAATTTAGTTTTATTTGTCTTTTTTTAAAGTGAAATATTTAAAAAATAATTAATCCAATGCATTTTGGATAGTGAATTTGTGCTTGGTGGTGAGGGGCTCTGCCCCTCGACCTTGTCTATATCGCAATAGGAGCGTGCCAGGGTCACTGTCCCTAGACCCCATGAGGGGGTGTTGCCCCCTCATACCTCACAAGGGGGCATTGCCCCCTTGACCCCCACAAGGGGTGCTGCCCCTTGAACCCACCAGTGGCTTCTGCCCCCAGGCCCTTGCTTTCAAATTAAAAAAACAAAAAAATATATGGGGGATTGTGTCAACCAAATATACAATTTTTTAAAGGAAGTATTTGCCATTATAATTAATTTCTTTAGTAATTATTTTCTAAGATTCACCATTGGTTTTATTTTTTTACTAAATTTTTACTAAGATTCACCATAATTTTATAATTTTTTTAATAATTTGTGCATAAATTTGCCAGGAAAATTATTTTTTCTTTCAAAAAAAGGAAAGTTTCGTTAGGAAAATCATAACACTTAGCTAGGATTCACTAGGATTTTATAGGTTTTTTTAAAGGGGAGGTTTCCTTAAAGTTATCCCTGATACAAAGTTCATTAACCCCTTAAAAATGAAATGTGCCTAAGATATAAAGATGGTACTTAGATCAAATAGGGATCAAGGGTGGAGGATGGTCTTGGATAAAGTGGATGGAGAGGATCAAAAGAGGACAAATGGACCTTTTGTACAAAGGACTTGCCCATCCCTTTGTAACAGACCCATGTGGTGTTTTATAAAAGTCCATGCCTTTGTATATGTTGGAAGTGTTAGATTCAAGACAGACAACTGAGAGGGGGAGGGTGAATCAGTTGTCCAAAACTTTCCTCCAATTAAGCACTTAAATCCACTTTGTAATTTAGCAGCATAATAATAAATCAATCATGAAACATAATGCATTAAATCAAGAGCAGAAACACATCAACACATGAGACACTAAGATTTTAACGTGGAAAACCCGGTTAAGGGAAAAACCACGGGGTGACTAACCCAAGATTGTATTCTTTGTTAGAAGAATAGAAAGAACAAAATGGCATATGCCAATTAGGGCTCACTGCCTGAGCACACTACTTACAAGAGGCCCACTACCTATAGGAGACACACTGTCTACAAAATAATAAGTATTACATACTTGAACTGAAGAATAGCATCTTCACCATGCTTGAGTTAGTCCCATTTAAGCCCAATACTTTTGCTCTGCTTTTCGCTCTTCTCCTTGCTACCACACTCTCATCACCACAAGTCACACTTTGAAATGACTTTACAATTCCTTATTTATACAAGACATCGACTTAGGAAAGATCATCTAAGTCGGTAGATATTACAGAGCAAATATACAAATGCATCATGTCTAATTACAAAAGACTTCACGTGGATCAACACACTGTTGGCCACATAGAGCTGAGACTTCAATCTTCTTCTAAGAACACACCAATCCTCACATAACATCCTCAAGATCATCCGTAGGAGGTGTAACTCATCCGATCAGCCTGACTTGGCAAGAACACCATCATCTGGAAGTAAACCTTCAAATGTGAGCTTAATCTTCAATACAGACCACCAACATGAATTGGACATGATCCAAATACCTCCACAAGCTTTCCTAAATCACTAAGAACATCCGCACTACATCTTCTTACTAGAATCACTCTTTCCTTCATCTGGAACCTCAAGAACATAGTCTTTCATCACTGTCATACTGGAATAGATGCTTGCGGACCTCCAGACCATGATCCAACTAAGTTACCAATTCACATTGACTACCTACATACTCCACCAACTCCACAGAACAAGATAATGCACTTCTGGATCTCACTGGACCTATCTGTGTGACTCTGTCACCTCTGAATAGCTGCTAGAACCAGTTTTACTTGAGTGGCCACAACTTCTTCAGATCATCATGTGGACCTTTGAAATCTTTATTGGATCATCTTAAGACACATATCTACAAACCCTTTGAACCACATCCTCTGATAGTCAACTTAGCTAGGATCATTAGCTCACTGTCTTCACTGTTCTTCTCTATTCCTGATTAGAACTAATTTTCTCAATATCCTCAGCATACAGCTCATCTGATCCTTATCATTAATGCAACAGAAGTATGTTCACATAAATGACAACACCTGTTAGGCCCATACTTGCAACAATCTCCCCCTTTGTCATTGATGGCAACATAAGATGTGAAAAACTATTTTAACCATTAAGACAAGAACTTTTCTTTACTGACACAACTCCCCCTATCAATCACATGTCTTCTCTTCTTTTACTGCTCCCCCTTTGATCAACAACCACTTGTTTTTCACATGTCTTCTCTCCCCCTTTGACATCAATGGCAAAGGGCACATACTTGCAACTTCACCACTTCAGAATTATACCAGCTACTCCCCCTGAGTAGCAGCTCCCTATCATCAATCCGGACCATAAGATATGACTGTAATATCCACCTGACTGATGCACATCAGTGCACCTTAGTTCACCACCGGAGGGGTAATAACCCCTAACTTCTCCCTGAGATACTCAAAATAGTCCTTGGGTAGAGGTTTTATAAAGATATCTACAATCTGATCCTTAGAGGGCACAAACTCCAATCTGACTTCATTCTTGTTCACTTGCTCTCTCAAAAAGTGAAACTTGATTGATATATGTTTAGTCTTTGAATGCAACACCGGATTCTTGGATATGTTAATTACACTTGAATTATCACAGAAGATTGTGATAGGTTCCTCATACTCCACTCTGATGTCTCTTAGCATCTACTTCATCCACAAGACTTGAGAGCAACTACCTGCCGCTGCAATATATTCTGCTTTAGCTGTGGATAGAGATATTGCCTCTTGTTTCTTGCTTAGCCAAGAAATTAATCTCTTTCCTAAAAAGAATGCTCCACCACTGGTACTTTTCCGGTCATCCACATCTCCTGCCCAATCTACATCTATATATGCATGAAGAGAGAAATCATGATCTTTAGGATACCACAGACCATACTCAACTGTCCCTTTTAGATATCTAAAAATCCTCTTGATTGCCATGACATGAGATTCTCTAGGATTAGCTTGGAATCTAGCAACAAGACCAACAACTTGTATAATGTGTGGTCTAGTTTGAGTAAGATACAACAGTCCTCCAATCATTGACCTATACTTTTTCTGATCATTCCTAGGTGAGTCATCATCTTTGCTTAATTTGCATCTGGTTGCCATGGGAGTATTCATTGGATTTGAGTCTTCCATCCCAAATTTTTTCAACAATTCTTTCACATATTTGGTCTGAGAAATGAAGATTCCTTTCTTTGTTTGAGTGATTTGTAGACCCAAGAAGAAATTTATTTCCCCAAGCATGGACATTTCAAATTCACTTTTCATTTGATTTGCAAAAGTTTTGCACATACTATCTCTTCCTCTAAAAATGATATCATCAACAAATACTTCAACTATCAAGATGTTTTCATGATCAATTTTGAAATACAAATTACTGTCAGCAGTACCTTTGTTGAAACCAATCTTCAAAAGATGCTTATCCAATATTTCATACTAAGCTCTTGGGGCTTGCTTCAGACCATATAGTGCTTTCTTCAACTTGCAAACCATATCACCATGATCAGATAATTGAAATGCATCCGGTTGTTCAATGTATACTTCTTCTTCCAAGTCACCATTTAAGAAGGAAGACTTGACATACATCTGATATACTTTGAAATCTTCGAAGGTAGTAAAGGCAAGAAATAATCTGACTACTTCAATTCTTGCCACCAGAGCAAAAGTTTCTTCAAAATCAACTCCTTCTATTTGAGAGTAACCCTTGCAGATCAATCTAACTTTATTTCTGATTACTTCACCAACTTCATTTAGTTTGTTCCGGAAGACCCATTTGGTTCCAATCACATTCGTGTTTCTAGGTCTGGGAACAAGATCCCAATTGTGATTTTTCTCAATTTGTATCAGCTCTTCCTCCATTGCTTTAGTCTAGTTTTCATCATTGCAAGCTTCATTCACTATTTTAGGTTCAAGCTTTGAAATCAGACAATACTCTTCTGAATCTTGAGAAATCCTTCTTCTTGTTTGTACGCCTTTTCTTTTATTATCTATGATCTAATCTTCAGAGTGATTCAATTTTACATACCTAGGAATTTTGGGATTTTCTTGCACTTCTACCTCTTGAGCAGGTTCATCCCAATTCATCTATTCTTCTAGGTTTACCGGATTAGTTTGAATCTAAATCTCAGAAGGGGCTTGGAATCCTTGGATTACCACATTATTATGATCATCTTCATCATATTCATAAAACCTTGAGGGTTTCTCAATTCCTTCATCAACCTTCACATTTGTACTTTCTATAATCTTCCTCAATCTCTTGTTATAACACAGGTATGCTTTGCTTTGAGTAGAATAACCCAAGAATATTCCTTCATCACTTCTAGCATCAAACTTACCTAGATCTTCATCTCTTTTAATGTAACATTTGCTACCAAAAACTCTAAAATACCTCACAGTGGGAGTGATGCCAAACCAAAGTTCATAAGGAGTCTTACCGGTATTGCTTCTGATTTAAACTTGATTGAGAGTATAGACTGCAGTGCTTACAACTTCTCTCCAATAGATCTGAGGAACATTTGATTCCATCATCATGGTTCTAGATGCTTCCTAGATGGTCTGGTTCTTTCTCTCCACTACTCCATTCTGCTGTGGAGTCCTAGGAGTAGACAACTATTTTTTTATCCCATGTTTTCACAAAAATCTATGAACTCACTAGATGTGAATTCTCCACCTCTATCAGACCTCAGACATTTCAATTTTAATTCGGTTTCATTCTCTACCATAGCCTTAAATATTTTGAATTTCTCAAGAGCTTCAGATTTCTCTTTAAGAAAAGTTACCCACATCATCCGGGAGTAGTCATCAATTAAAAGCATGAAGTATCTATCACCTTGCACACTTCTGATTCTTGCCAGACCACATAAATCAGTATGAACTAAGTCTAATAATCCGGTAGAAGACTGTTCCTTTCTTTTGAATGAGACTCTACTTTGTTTCCCCAACTGACATACTTTACACAAACTATTTGTAGGTTTCACCAGTTTTGGAAGATCTCTTATAGCCTAAGTGTTGCTTATCTTGATGATATTATCAAAATTCACATGACACATCCTCCTATGCCATAACCAACTCTGATCAATTTGCACAAATAGACAACTTTTACCAGTACCAACTAAATGGAAGATATTACATTTTGTTTGAGTACCAGATGCAATCTCTGTTTCGGAGCTTTCAAAGATCTTGCATTTTCCATTCTTGAATTAGAGATCATAGCCTTTGTCCACCAACTGACCAACACCGAGAAGATTGTGCTTCAATCCTTCAACATACAGTACATTACTAGTTTTGTTCTTTCCATCAAAAGAAATAGCCCCTCTACCTTTGATTCTACCTGCAGAGTTATCACAAACTTTATCACTCCTTCATACCTTTCCAAGTCTATGAACTTGTTTTTGTCACCTATCATATGGTGAGAGCATCCACTATCAATCACCCAATCATCCTTTTCTTCAACTTAGGCAGCCAGAGCTCTTTCCACAACTTTATGATTGGTAGATTCAGAGGGCATTGGATCTTCTTCCTTGATGGCAATAAACACCCAGTCACTTTCAGATTTGTTTCCTATCTCTGATTCATCATCTGTTACTCCATCATCATCATCTTCATGAACATAGTAGCAATTCTTTTGGAGCCTTGATCTGTTAGGTTTTGGCCTTGAAAATCTTTCCGGACACCTTGAGGCAAAATGACCAATCTTATTGCAGTTAAAATACTTAAAAGGCAATTTCCCTTCATACTTACCAGATCCTCTAGGCAATATTTTTGCAATAAGGGCTTCAAGTTGAGCAGTTTCAACTTCTTCTTCTTCCAGGTCTTTTCTTGCTTTTTCATACCATGATAGTTTCCTTGAAGAGTTCTCTCCCAGATCAAACCTTTGTTTTCCTTTTTCAGAAGCACTGGCTTTGAATGCAGATTTAGTCTTGGGGGGGAACATCTCCAAACTTGGTCAGTTCAAATGCAGCCAATTTACCAACCAATTGATCTCTTGTGATAGTTGAATGGGCTCTGAATTCTTCAATGGCAGCTACCTTGATTTTATAAGAAGCACGAAGGGATTTGAGAACTTTTCCAACAATCTCATCTTCATCCAAGACTCCACCAGCACATCTGATGCCACAAACAAGTTCATTTACTCTTGGCATAAAAGTAGTGATATTTTCATCTTCTCTCATCTTCAAATTTTCAAATTTTCCTTTCAGACTCTGTAACCTTGCACATTTAACATACTTGTCTCCTTCATGCAGAAGTTCCAATTTTTCCCAAATCTCAAAAGTAGTTTGTAGATCAACAACATTCGACAGCTCTGAATCAGAAAGGGCACTTAGAAGGGCTTCTTTAGTCCATAGATTATTTTCGGCATCTGTGATTTTAGTTGTGGTTTTTGGCCCATTCTGTGGAGGAGTATACTTCATTGTAACCATGGTCCAGTACTGCATTCCTATACATTGCAAGTGATATTGCATGTGACTTTTCCAAAGATTAAAATTGGTTCCATCAAACTTTAGACTATCCTTCTTGTAGGATGACATCCTGGATCTCCTTGAGCGGTTAAGCTCTTTTAGAGGAACTTGGCTCTGATACCAATTGTTAGATTCAGGACAGACAATTAAGAGGGGGGGTGAGTCAGTTGTCCAAAACTTTCCTCCAATTAAACACTTAAATCCACTTTGTAATTTAGTAGCATACTAATAAATCAATCATGAAACATAATGCATTAAATCAAGAGCAAAAACACACCAACACGAGACACCAAGATTTTAACATGGAAAAACCAGTTAAGGGAAAAACCATGGGGTGACTAACCCAAGATTGTATTCTCTATTAGAAGAATAGAAAGAACAAAATGGCACATGCCAATTAGGGCTCACTGCCTGAGCACACTACTCACAAGAGGCCCACTGTCTACAAAAGACACACTATCTACAAAATAATAAGTATTACATACTTGAACTAAAGAATATCATCTTCACCATGCTTGAGTCAGTTCCATTTAAGCCCAATACTTCTGCTCTACTTTTCACTCTTCTCCTCGCTACCACACTCTCATCACCACAAGTCACACTTTGAAAAGACTTTACAATTCCTTATTTATACAAGACATCGGCTTAGGAAAGATCATCTAAGTCGACAGATATTATAGAGAATATATACAAATGCAACATGTCTAATTACAATAGACTTCATGTGGATCAACACACTGTCGGCCACACAGAGCTGAGACTTCAATCTTCTTCTAGGAACACACCAATCCTCACATAACATCCTCAAGATCATCCGCAGGAGGTGTAACTCATCTGGTCAGCCTAACTTGGCAAGAACACCATCATCCGGAAGTAAATCTTCAAATGCGAGCTTAATCTTCAATGCAGACCACCAACATGAACTGGACATGATACAAATACCTCCACAAGCTTGCCTGAATCACTAAGAACATCAGCACTACATCTTCTTACTGGAATCATAGTCTTTCATCACTGTCATACTGGAATAGATGCTTGCGAACCTCCAGACCATGATCTAACTGAGTTACCAATTCACGTTGACTGCCTACATACTCCACCAAATCCACAAAATAAGATAATGCACTTCTGGATCTCACTGGACCTATCTGTGTGACTCTGTCACCTCTTAACAGCTGTTGGAACCAGTTTTACTTGAGCAGCCACAACTTCTTCAGATCATAATGTTGACCTTTGAAATCTTTACTGGATCATCTTAAGACACATATCTACAAACCCTTTGAACCGCATCCTTTGATATTCAACTTAGCTAGGATCATTAGCTCACTGTCTTCACTGTTCTTCTCTGTTCTTGATTAGAACTAATTTTCTCAATATCCTCAGCATATAGCTCATCCAATCCTTATCATTAATGCAACAAAAGTATGTTGACATTAATGACAACACCTGTTAGGCCCATACTTGCAACAGGAAGATGTGAGGGTTTTGAATGGGTTAATGAAGGATTTGGAATGTGCAAGCATGTGATTAAGTTGATTAAGTGGTTTTAATCAACTTAATCAAAAGTGCATAAAATAGGGAATCAAATGAATATAAATATTTATTTAATTTTTGGATGGGGAATGGATATTAGATGAATAAATGTTTATCTAATGTTGGACTATAGAAAAGAATTGATTAATTGAATAAATGATTAAATTTATTCAATTAATGCTAGGATATGGTACAAATGAATAGTGGTAAATAGTGTTTTAATCACTGTCAAAAGTTGGATTGGATAATTAACTATCTAAATAGGTGCTTATTTAGTTAATTATGGAATAAAGTGTTTTAGTAGAGTCCTAATTGTAGATGAATAGTGGTATGAGGATGAGTGGACAATTTTAGATATCTATAATAATCAATGTACTTTGGATTCTCAATCAATTCTGGAGCCATTTCTTTACATTTTAGTAATCTATGTTTTGTCATTATCCTCTATTCATCTTACTCCCTTTGAGATCATTCTTCCCTACTTCCAATATTCTAAGAATTTCTTCACAATCAACTATTCACAATAACTTACAAAGGTAGAATTTTTGTTTGAGCACATCATTATTGCAATCAACATCTTTCTAGTTCTCTTTCAAGCTTACTAGATTGGTTTATGACATTTTTCCAAAATTTTAGGGTTCATTTTTTTGTTTTAGTATTTAGTTTGTTAAAATTGATTAGTACTAGTTTATTCATTAGTTAGTTTCAAATTTTTAGTTGTTAGTTTGTAGACTAATTTACTATTAGATCATTAGTAGCTAGATTAGATTATATGTATTATATTAATTTCATTTTTTGTAATTTCCTTTACACAAATTAGTTTTATGCAACTAACATGCATTTTTGTTACTCACACACATTCAAACATTCAAACCAATGAAATGATCAACATTCAACTTGAATGAAATAAAGACAAGAAGATAAATCAAATAAAATTCTTGCAAACCAACACATTTAGAAACACACACAACCAACAAAATAATCAACTCAATCAATCCAACCCAATCAAACAAATTACCCCCTAAGAGAATTGCAATTTGACTTGCCAATATGAATATTGTAGACATTTAATGCCATAATAAATCAAATAAGCTATATCATGCAATAATCTAGATTGTAAATTGACATCATTTTCAACCAACTCAATAAAATTATAAAATCTATCCCCCCACTATCCAAATCTATCAAATCAGTCCAACACTCTACCAAATAAACCTTTATAGCCAACACAAAGTCTCATTGATAATACCCATTTCAAAATTTGTTTTGTGTATCTTCTAAAGCTTGATGTTGGGTCTCTTATTTAAGATTCAAAGTAAACCTCAATGACTTGTTCTAGCATGATCCCAAGAAGCCATGCATGTGCTCTCTAGATTACAAGGAGTCCATTTTGGTGCATACAACTATTCATTTGTACCACAAGTATATTCCTAATCTTTATGAGTGCAAACATGACCTTAATTAAAGCTTGCATATATGATCTAGAAGAATGTGGCCACTTGTGAATCTACTCCATAATACTAAAAATGAGGTCTAGGGATAAAAAATGTGGATGGTGATAAATAAAATTAAAATATAGGATGTCATTGAGCCAATTTCACATAATTATGTCACTTATAAGTTGATTATTAAATTTAGACACTCTAATCAAATCAAACACAAAACATAATGGAAAAGGGCATGGATATGCAATTTTTATTGTTACTTATATTTACAACATTCACTAAAGTGGCTATAATTTCAAAACATGTTGTAGACACCCAAAAATGTCCACTTCCTGCAACACTACATTAGTTAGGCATATTGTAACATTTTTGCCCTAGATACCTTTGTCACCATCATAACCCATGTCTTTGTAACCTAATTAACATTTCCTCTAATAAATTAAATAAATATAATGTTTATTTAATTTCACCACATCTTCTATATCACTAAATAAATAAATTTTATTTATTTATTTAATTCCTTTTCTTCTATGATTAAATAAATGATTATTATTTATTTAATCAATCATGCCACTTAATTAATTAAAGTCTCTTACCATTTTCATCTCCCAAATCCTCTCGAGTTAACTTGGCCCACCTTCCAATCTCCTCTCCACTCATCACTCCACTCATTTCTCTCACTTTCTATTTATCTCTCAAGTGAACTCAACCACTTACCAATATCATCTCCCAAATCACTCACCTACTTTCTATTTCTTTTTCCAAGTTGCACAAAGCAACTTTCCAATTTAATCATCACTTGCATAATGGAAGGTTTATCCCTCCTTTCTCTCATTTTTGTCTATTTAAACCCCTCAACCAAGCCATTTTGGCATGGATGAATCTTTAAGCATCGTTACTCTGCTGAATTGTTCCCTCATCCATCAATCTTCCATCATCTACCTATCTTCCTCTCATCCATCAAATCGCTTATCATGGTTATGTTGTGAATGTGAGCAATCAACAATCCACAATGAAAACTAAGGAATCACATCATCTAGGTGGTTTGTGTTTAATTTGCATGTCTCTTTGATCACTTAGATTAGATTTCTTGAAGGTTTGTAGGTTTCATTGTTTGAATTTGCAAATGATGTAAAATTTCCTACATACATAAAATGGCATGCCCGGTGGGACTGAATCATTAGTTTTTCACAGGTTTTTACTTCAAAAATTTACTTTTGTCTAACCCTTGTTTGTGAGTTTTTGCAAGAATCTGCTACAGGTGATCTCCAGGCCTAAAATAGACATCACGGTTGCATCCAGAAGGCCCAAGAGGTGAAGAAAAACATATAATTTGACCTTTTTTGCTACAGGTCAAATTTAAACAAATGTTTCTGAGGTGATGAACAATGTTTCCAACAATGAACAATATTTTCAGGTGATGAGTAGTGTTTCTGGCGATGAACAGTACTTCCGGCAGTGAGCAGTACTTCCGATGATGAATAGTGTTTCTAACGGTGAATAGTGCTTTCTGGTGATGAACAATATTTCTGACAGTGAATAGTGTTTCTGGCGTGAATAGTACTTCTTGCCATGAACAGTGTTTTCAGGTCGTGAATAGTGTTTTTAAAACTTAAAATAGTTTTCTTTCTTAAAACTGCCATAACTTTTGTATATCATATCATATTTTTACATTTCTAAAAGTGTTGGAAAGCTGACTTTGCAAATTTCACAGTGGAGTAGGTCTCATCAGGTAATTTCACCATTTCAATATGTAAATTCTTAGGTAAACCTCATCCTTCTTTCAAACTTCAATTGATCATATTTTGAGCAAAACACATCGAAAACAATTTTTTTAAAAAAATTGCATGGAATCATCTAAATTTTCTGGTTATACACTTTGATTTTTTGTATTAGATCATTTATTTTAGCTTTTTAACATATTTATTTCTCTAGAAACTAATGATTTATCTACGCAGCTTGTCAAAACATGCTTGTCAAAGAATGGAGCAAACAAACTACTGATCTATCTTCTTCAGGTTTGAGCAGTCAAAGAAATATATTGATTATCACTAGAATAGGCACATTTGGTTTTGGGCATTAAAATTAACACTGTCTACTTTGTGCCTACTTTTTCTTTTCTTGAGCTTGCTTGCTGAGTCTAATTGTCACCCAAGGTAGCAATACAAGTATCCTCTCCCCCTACCAAACCAATGGATCTGGGGTGTAAAAGAACATGTTTCTAACTTTTAGGTGGGCCTGCCTTCCCATTGTGAGAAGAGGACAACCCGAGCAGAAACAAGTCAAAGCTAGACCATTCCAATCTGCTCGATAAATAACGCGTTTGTGCTGAAAGTGACAAACAATGGGTGTTGTTCTACTATACTGACATCTAACCTCCCCCAAAACCCCATAGAGCATAACCTCTTTGGGCTGGGAGACTCCATAACGGAGAGTAGCGCTACCGCACATATAGCCACCTGAACGGAAACCTGAACTAAAAACTGTGTCTTAGTGACCAAAAACCCTCTTTTTGTTGGCACAAAAGGTGGAACCTTTGAAGATGCCCTGATTCACATGGATCTTAGTAGAGATAGTAGGGGAAATCCTAAGGTTCGGTGGGGTGATGAGCCTTGGGAAACCCAGATCTTGATATGCATGAGAAGTGAGTGCCGTGAAGGGGAGCTGGTGCTACCAAGATCCTGAAGCTATCCACTTTGAATAGGCATGGTTAGGGGATCCAACAAATACTATCCTTACCTAGCCTAGGGTTTACACATTGATCATTGTGCTTGGTGTGCATGCCTGCGTATGTGAGATATTGTGTTTGATATTACCACATCATCCTCAACCTCCTTGTCATAACACACATCCCAATCATTACACTTCATCCTTATCATCCTATCATCCTAGTCATCCAATCAGCCCCATCTCGATCAATCTGAGCCATCTATCCCGATCATTACACATTCATCCTCTTCCTAATCCAATCCATACCATCTTCCACCATGCCGACCTTAGAGGATGTGGCATGAGAGATCATTGACATACTTCACAAAGTTTAAACAAGATGATCACCCTTAAGCCAGCATATGACTCAACGTATCCATAACATAATCTAAGGACTTCAAGAAAGCCAAACCGTACAAATGCCGCACCTCATAGCACAAATCCACCACCTCATAGCTACTTGCCAATTACAGACCCAACAAGTACATCATTATCCTTTATCCATTCAACACCAACTGATTCCATTGTATTCCTATGTGGCATCCTCTTTCATTTCACACCAATCTAACCTATCTAGATATCATAACGATTCCACATCACCTTATCTTATTTCTTATCAACCTAATCCATCTGCATTTCAAATCACTTCCACATCACCTTATCCCACATCATTCCATAACAACTCCAAATCACCTAATCCTACATCTTCCCATAACAATGCCAAATCACCATACCCTACTTCTTCCAATATTTACCATTTTCCACAACAACCCGTACCCCAAAACCTTTCATCTACACATCTTATCATTTCATCTCTTCATCAAACACATTCACAAGACTATCAATGGCCCCCACAATATGAACATGCAAATATGAGTGGCTCTTTGTATATAAATCAAGAATGCTCCCTAAGCTCACCTTTTCTACAAGACTTAATAACCTTTGACAAGGGAGACACCAACCTAAAGCAAGCATCCTATGAACATCCTCCATCACCATCCAATCACATGCCAACATATGAGCCTACTTGTCATATCTTTATACCACCATGTGATCCCATTCCTAGTCTATTGACCCCTCCACCTTCTAATGCGTCAAGCACTTCATTACCTTCATCACCATGTTACTCCAACCCTCCACCAAATGAAAATGTTGAGTGGATTTTACAAGGGATGCTTGAAGCAAAACTCATTGAACTTCCTAAAGTCAAACCATGTGAGGAAAGTACCTATAATGAAAATGACTATTGTGCATACCATAGGATCAAAGATCATAATACAAATGTATGCCCCATATTTATACCACTCCTCTACAAGATGTACATACAAAGCGTTTGTAAGCATGCCAAATCATCCCAATCTAGTTCAAGTCCTAATCTATCCAATCCCATTATTCCTCCATCCAAGCACATTATCCCTCCATCTGATCCAAATCCTACTTCTACGCCTATAACATCGTACACTATCATCATCCATCCCCTCTATTATCCATCCACCCATACCCTTGAAAAGGATGTGATCCATTGGCTATTAGCAAGGAATAAATAATTCCCATGTCATCAAAGTCCCATTCACAAGCCTATCACAGATTCTCCCAATGCCTTGCTTATTCCTCCAACTCCATCGTGTGGCCTGCAAACTATTGAGCTTATTGAAAAGACTTCTCCCATGAGTCCACATCAAGACCCATCATACCCTTATGTTATTGAGAAAAATCCTATCCAAGAGTCATCCACTTCCACGCAAACAATCCAAGAGGTATATCAAGAACATGATCCTAAGTATGTGGAAAAATTAGTCCCTAATCCGAGTCAAGATCAAATCCCTTACATTCCATCTATGCTACCCATCCATAATATTTACCTCTTCCATGATCAAGATGAAATTATATATGAAGAAGCTATCCATGAGCACCTTGACCTTATCCATGATCCCATACCCATCCATGAGCAAGATATCCAAATTGCTCCTATCCATCCTTCATCTAACCCTAATGCACAAGCTTCCATCTTTCATGATGAGACATGTGCCTCTGACATAAGTATAGAAGATCAAACATATACCTTGGATACTAATGCACATAATAAAGATCCTAATGATCCTTCCACATCCACTATCGACCCTATCGCAACTCCAGCATCATGTCCTATTAGTTTATCCACTTTTATCCATGAGTGTTCCTCCTTAGAACACCACCAACCATTATCCTCTATTTCATTTTCTCCATCCAATATGGAGCTCGTGTCTAGTGTTCCACCTATGCCTAGTCCCATTGTTGATCGCATTCTCCAAAACATGAACTGTCAAGGTAAGGGTTTAGGCCCTCCTAAACAAGGTATTTTGGAGCCAATCCATGTCAAGATCCCTTCGTGCTCATTTGAGCTTGGATACACACCTCAAGGTCAACAATCTAATGATGTTGGTAATCCCTCCATCCATCCTAAGTCTACCACTTTCCATCACACATCCCATCATACACCTATATCATATGTCTCCATTCCACCTCCATCATCCTATACATGTCAAAAGCATGTGATTGTACACCTCCCTCCATCCACTTTGCATCCACTACTTCCAACATCTTATCCATCCATCCATAAGCCCTCTAAAAATCCTAATCATGGCCAACAAATGCACACATTGTATAAACAAGGAGCTTCCACCTATCCCTCTCCTTCCACTATACCCATTGGATTCCAAAGTAAAAAATTGGATGCCTACACTCATAAAGAAAAAAATCCTAAAGATCCTCATGCCTTATGGCATAAATGCCAAAAATCAAAGAAAAAGCCATCTCAAAAGCTGCATACATCCACGCACCTCAAGTAAAAAACTCAAAAGATATGGGTTCTCAAGCAACAAGCAATTACCTCAAAAGATGCACAAAAGATGCATATATCCCAACCCATACCTCCACAAGCAAAATCAAAAACTAAAATGGTATGGGTCCCTAAGAAATAAGTCATCAAGTCAAATGAGGCATCCACTTTTCACGAATCCCAGCCATCTCCTTCCGTGCATTCCATCCAAAAGCAGCAAAATCCTCCATCCCACAAGGAAACTAAAAATAAAAAAAATACTAAGTCTATGCGGGTCCCTAAATGCCTAAATCGATCATCTCCTAAGCAAACAACGCCTTTGCTTCCTACACCACCATCCCATCAAAAGATTCAACATTTATCACGTTGTGTGCAACCATTGGTCATGGTTCCCTTCCATCCCACAATTCCACATACCTCCATCTCCCCATCCTCACCATCCTTCAACTACTTTCCTACATATCTATCTCATCACTTCCCTATGGTCCATGCTTTTACATAATCCCTCCATCCATAAGTCCAAATCATAATCCATATCATAATCTACTATCCTCCCTACATAATCCACATCATAATCCACTATTGCTCCTTTCATAATCCACCATCTACCTAATCTATCTTTCATGTCATCCCTTACCAACATCTCTGAGTGCACTTGACATGGTCCATGTGATGACATCCATCTAGCAGGACTATCATGGAACTAGACATTTGAGTCCCTTTCGTCCATATTCCCCCCTATCCTATCCAAAAGTCAAAAAAAAAAAAAAAAAAAAGTAAATAGAAATCCCTTCATCCAACAGTGAAAACCTGGCAAATAGGTGCCCTAGATAAGTACCATGATAAAAACCTGGTAAATAGGCGTCATGTGTAAGTTGATCTTCTATGTCACCTACACTTGGGGGCACCTTGTCTCATCCATCATATCAATTTCAACCTATCTTGCCATATCTTATTCTACCATCCTTATCCATCCACATACACATACCTACCCCATTGCAGTCTATCCATCCTCCCTTCCTCATTTTGATCTTGATAAAGAGTGGGGGCAAAATGTTGAAACATGCTTGGAAAAAACTCTTAATGTACCTCATCCCTACCAATCCATCCTATTATCCTATCTGCATTCCATTTTCATAAGCCTAATCCTATCACTATCCTATCATCCTGAGCCTTGTCATGAAAAATCCCAAGCATATTATCTAGACTAGGGCATGTTATTTCCTATGCAACATAGTCTTTGAGATCACATCCTAGCTCTCTTATGCATACATCTGATGTCGACTATCCTCTTATCTAAGCATTTATCACGAGTCTTCCTTTCCTTCCCTTACTGGCCATCCTTTTATCCATTCGTCCTAATCCATCCTATATCCTTTCTTGCACCTAGACTTGGTTTCCCCTCGTCATTGGTATTTTGCATAAAGGCTATACAAATTGTAAATCCATTGACATTTAAAAACATATCAAAAAATCCAAAAAATCACAAAAAGTCCTGAAAAACTCCAAAAAATCATAAAAAGTCCTGAAAAATCCAAAAAATAATAAAAAGTACTGAAAAATCCCAAAAAATCATAAAAAGTCCTTAAAAAATCCAAAAAAATATAAAAGTCCTGAAAAAATCCAAAAAAATCATAAAAAGTCCTGAAAAAATTCCTAAAAATCATAAATAGTCCTGAAAAATTCCTAAAAATCGTAAAAAGTCCAGAGAAAATTAAAAAAAAATCACAAAACGTCCTAAAAAAATCATATAATGTCCTGAAAAAATCCAAAAAAATTATAAATTGTCTTGAAAAAATACAAAAAAATCATAAAATCCAATAAAAATCCAAACAACCGTCAAAGTCAATCATCAAAATCGAATTGAATCAAGTCAATCTATTACTCCATCAAATCAATTATTTCAATCCATCACATCAAAATTCAATCAAATCATCAAAATCAAATCAAATCAATGTCAAATCATTTCAATCCATCAAATCAAAGCAAATCAATCACATCAAATCCAATCAATCATCAAATCGAAACAAATAAAATCCAATCAAACCTATCAAATCATCAAATGAAATCAAGCCAATCTCTTAATCAAAATCAATAGCAATCAATCTATAATTTGATCAATCCACCTCTCATTGTCACCATCAATAACCAAAACAAGAACTACATCTCATTTCTATCATTAAGTGTCTTGATCCTGTGGATACAGGGTATGTAGGTAGTCTGGTGTGCGAAGGAAGTGCCCAGATTCAAGTACAGGCGATATTCCTCTTCTTCTCTCATCATCCTTCTTATATAATCTATGGGTTAGTGCAAGAAGTTGGGTCCACTTTTTGGCCAAGAAGTGGAAGTGTTTTCCTTGATTTTTAGAATTTGTCACATTTGACTTAAACATTTGAGGCACTTAAAAATTGAATCTTAAAAAAAGTTAGTAATATGAAATGTAGTACTCAGAGTCTAGTTAAAAAAAGTTAGTAATATGAAATGTAGTACTCAGAGTCTAGTTTCCAAATATGTAATTTATTTTAATAACCACACGATACAAATTGATTTTCAATAAGTATTTCTAAAAACCACTATTTAAAAGTCACTTTTTTTTACCATACTATGCACATGTACGGCCAACATAATTTGACCTAAATAAAAGTATTTTTCTAAATCCTTTTGGGGAAAGATGTGTAGTACAGTGAAGTTTGATGAGGATATTTTTTTATAATTTTTTTCTAAATATTTTTTTAATTAATTTTTTATTGGCCCTAATTGCTGTTTTCTAAAACCCTCGTGTACGACCAACATAATTTGAGCAAAAATAATCATAAAATATTTTTTTTTCATTGTATAAAGAATGATGTGTAGATTGATGACATATAATTTTTTTCAAACAACTTTAAAAATTAAAAGTTATTAAAAAAATACAAACACCTATCATTTCAAGTTTTTGGACCAGTTTGCTCATAAATTAAATAATAAATAGAAAAATAAGTCCAATAAAAAAAATTTACACATTTGAAAACTAGACACTGCCATCTGTAATGGGTTTTAATTTCGTAAAAAAAATAGAAAAAAATGTCGTCAGCCATATAGGTAAACTCAGTCTTTTCTCTTGTTTTGTACTTAGAAAAAAACTTGCAGGTCTAAGGCAAGGGGTTGGCTTACCATGCCTTTCCTGAGCCTAAGCTTTTAGGAATAGGTACCCATTCTAAAATGGGTACGCGTTATGAATGGGTACTCGTTTTAAAATGGGTACGCGTTATGAACGGGTACCCGTTTTAAAATGGGTACCTGTTTCTTTTGTGTGGGAAAAAAAGCGTGCATGGTTTTTTTTCAAATTTAAATATCTATATAGAAATGGGTACCCATTTTTAAACAAGTACTTGTTTAGGATTGGGCACCCATTCCTAAATAGGTACTCGTTCCTAAGCGAGTACCTGTTTAGGCTCGGGCACCCGTTCCTAAACGGGTACCCATTTCTTTTAAAACAGGTACCCATTTTTGTTGGGATTTTTTTTTTGCCCACGACTTCCCCTCTATGTGGACCCAACTTATTGCACTTGCCCCTATCTTCATCACTTCATCAATTCTTCAATCCGTCACTTCTTCCAATCAATCTTTATCAATCAATTCTTCAATCATCTCTTCGATTAAATCCCATAATCAATCATTTCAATCAAATCTTTTCTTCTTTATCCAACAATAAATACAAATGCAAGTCATCCCTTATCCATACCAATCAAGTCAATCAAGCTTGTCAAATTATCCAATCACAATCAATTGTCTTGATCCTAGCCTTGTTGTAAACTCAAATCAATCAATTAATCATCATCATCATCCTTGTGTTGCTCTAGGGATATATCGTTCCCCACGATGACAACATTGTCCTCATTGTCCTCATCATCATCAATCAATTAACAATCAATCACTGGTTTATAGCTTGATAGGGGCAATACCTTGTTTGTTTTTGTATAATTTGTGCATGCTTGCTTGCTTGCTTGTGTGTGTTATCATTTTTGCATTTGCATCTGTATTTACCCAGCTAGTATTCATATCTTATATCCAGACAAGGTTGTATTATGCTGGGGCATTGGACACATCATCACCTTGGTCGTTATACCCTGTGCATAATGTCTCGTGCTAAATCAAACATATGGTTGCTCACTTTCATTGCAACGTAACGTATCCTTCATCTCTTTCCTCCATTTCCTTAATCTTTTTCGACTAATCCCTTTCAGTTCGAGAGCCTACCCATGTTTATCCAACCCACCTATCCTCTTGAGGGGGCATCATCATCCTATCATTCCATTCACATCTTGTCTTTCTTTCTTTGAAATGATGTTACTTGACACAAATCTCATCATCTCAAACATCATCTCAAAGAGGGGCAAAATGTAGACACCCAAAAATGTCCACTTGCCACAACGCTACATCAGTTAGGCATCTTGTAACATTTTTGCCCTAGATACCCTTGTCGCCATCATAACCCATGTCTTTGTAACCTAATTAACATTTCCTCTAATAAATTAAATAAATATAACATTTATTTAATTTAACCACATCTTCCACATCATTAAATAAATAAATTTTATTTATTTATTTAATTCCTTTTTCTTCTATGATTAAATAAATAATTATTATTTATTTAATCAATCATGCCACTTAATTAATCAAAATTTTATTTTAATTAATTAAAGTCTCTTACCCTTTTCAGCTCCCAAATCCTCTCGAGTTAACTTGGCCCACCTTCCAATTTCCTCTCCACTCATCACTCCACTCATTTCTCTCACTTTCTATTTATCTCTCAAGTGAACTCAACCACTTACCAATCTCATCTCCCAAATCAGTCACCTACTTTCTATTTCTTTTTCCAAGTTGCATAAAGCAACTTTCCAATTCAATCATCACTTGCATAATGGAAGGTTTATCCCTCCTTTCTCTCATATTTGTCTATTTAAGCCCCTCAACCAAGCCATTTTGGCATGGATGAATCTCCAAGCATTGTTACTCTGCCGAATTGTTCCCTCATCCATCAATCTTCCACCATCTACCTATCTTCCTCTCATCCATCAAATTGCTTATCATGGTTATGCTGTGAATGTGAACAATCCACAATGAAAACCAAGGAATCACATCATCTAGGTGGTTTGTGTTTAATTTGCATGTCTCTTTGATCACTTAGATTAGATTTCTTGAAGGTTTGTAGGTTTCGTTGTTTGAATTTGCAAATGATGTAAAATTTCCTGCATACACATGTAAGTTGTAGATTTATTTGAGAGAGCTTGTAGTGTATTCATAGAACTCAAAGTGTGTGTACAATGTCATGTACTATATTTTTTACTAGAAACTTGAGCCACCTTAGGCAAATATGTAATAATTTTTTTATCAATGAGTTATACTATATGAAAATAAAACTAATTAGGAGATCAAATGGCCCTTGGTCTATTAGTAAAGTTGAATGACTTACAAATAATCTATCACTTGGATCAAGTTTTGTTGATTGCAAGGTTCATGACACTCTAAAGGGATGAGGTTGGGATCATACCCAAAGCAACTTTGGCAAAATAGATACCCATAATATTAGCTTCCAATAAGAACAATTGCTAAAAAAATTAATATAATTATCCTCTAAAAATATTTAAAAATAATTTGTGTGACACTTATAGAGAAATACTTACATAAACAATCATACAAATAAATTATGGACAAGATAAAGTTAAAATCTTAATAAATAGATTATATGTAAGTGATGCTTTTAGTTATTGTAATTGAGCAAGACTACTAGTGTGGTGGTGTCCACCATCATAATGATGGTCAAATAGGATTCCTTTCTGTAGGCCCCTCCATGCTATTTTTCACAATGTCAGAATCGACTTTTATGGTTTCATCAAAAGTTGTACAACACTCCTCTAAGTTGCTACTACATTTCTTCCATTTTGTTTCTTATGCAAACATAAGTTGTTAGCCTTGCAATCTGCATGTTTGGTCACTTCTTTATCTTTTTAATTTATTAGAAGTGACAAGATTTTTGTCATTTGTCCACATAGTTTTATATGTTAGCCATGCAATATATGTGTTTGGTCACTTCTTTATCTTTAATATATTAGAAGTGACAAAAGACTTTTGTCATTCCTCCATGTGATTTCCTTTGTCAGCCACATAATCTAGGTGAAGGCTATCTTCCATACAAAATGTACCTATGCCCATAAAATATATATGCATGTCTATCTCATCAATTAGAGAAATACTTAAAATATTTTGAAGTGTGTTGAAACAAACACCATGGTTTTCAACAAACTTCTTGAATATACACTATGTTTTTCAACACATGATCATGTAAATAAGTCATGATTTGAAACCATGACCTACATTTTATTAGTGCATGTGTCAACCAACTATGATACATGGGAAATAATGTTTCTAATTATAGTGACTCACTTTTATTTGAAATAAAATGATTTTCTAATTTTTTTTACTCATCATGCATGATATGAATGCATAAATGATGACCATACCTATATATTTGATGGGCTTAGGTAAATTTTGTATGGAGCTTAGCTTTTACCTACAAGCTACACATTTGGTCACACCTTTATCTTTAATTTATTGGAAATGACAAAAGACTTTTGTTGTTCTTTCACATAGTTTCATATGGTCGTGCTTCTTTATCTTTAATTTATTGGAAGTAACAAAAGACTTGTTATTCTTTCACATGGTTTCCTATTTCAACTATGCAATCAAAAGAATTTTGTCATTCTTCCACATAGTTTCCTATATCAACAATGCAATCTACCATTTGGTCACTTCTTTATCTTTAGTTTATTGGAAAAGACAAAAGACTTCTGTCATTCTTCCATGGGGTTTCCTATGTCAACAATACAATCCACACATTTGGTCACTTCTTTATCTTTAATTTATTGGAAGTGATAAAAGACTTTTGTTGTTCTTTCACATTATTTCCTTTAGTCACTTCTTTATCTTTAATCTATTATAAGTGATAAAAGACTTTTGTGTTCTTTCATATTGTTTCATTTAGTCACTTCTTTATCTTTAATTTATTAGAAGTGACATAAGAATTTTGTTGATCTTTCACACAAGTTCATTTGTCACTTCTTTTATCTTTAATTTATTTGAAGTGAAAAAAGTTTTTGTTGCTTGTTCACATGCTTTCTTATCAATGAAGCAATCTACCATTTTGTCACTTGATCTTTATTTTATTGAAATGACCAAAGACTTTTGTTGTGCTTCATATAGGATTCCTTTTCATTCCTTCCATGCAGTTTCCTAGGAAATTTGTATTCATTCATTTATACGCAGTCCACACTAAATATAGTCTCCCTCTCCTACCAAAATTACCACATTACTTCCAAGTTCAATCCTACTTTCCTTGGTTTTGTTTCATTGTTTTGTTGTCTTCAATTCAATCCAATTTCATTGCATCTACGTCTAGGCAACCAGAGGTTGAGCTTACACATGCTTTTAAAAAGAAACGTCTTTAGTTCTCTCAAGATTACTAGATTGGTTTACGACATTCAACCAAAAGTTTAGGATTCATTTTTTAGTCCCTAGCAAAGGCATGAGACTTTAGTTTTCACCTCACTAAAATTATATTAGTTGTCCTCGTGAATCGTGCATACATGGAAATATTAATCTTTGGACTATAGTCTCTTATTTTTCTTCGATGTTGCAAGCACTTTCCTATGCAACCATTGGGTCTAAATTTTTCCTGGGGTTTTTTATTGTAGAGGAGAGAGGAATGCAAGCACTTTCCTCTGCAACCATTGGGTGTGAATTTTTTTTGAGGTTTTTATTGATGGGTTTGGACGTGTCGGTTTTGAGTGCAGGATGCAGCCATTGGGAGTTTATTTTCTGTGGATTTTTTATTCTAGAGGATAGAGATCCCATGCATTAATGCAGGTGTGGGTGCATCTATCTTGTCAAAGACTCATGTAGAACAAGTGTCTAGACCTCTTTACCGAGCACTTCCCCAAAAAAGACCAAGAAAAGTTTTGTTTGCAACATAAATAAATTTCTTGCATTGACTATTTTTGTGTGCAAATCTAGCCTCTTGCGTCTTCACCCATGGCCATGGACATTGTTGAACTATGTATTCCACCAGAGAATTTATCAGTTCATCCAAATTGTCCTCATTGTTATTATCTAGGTAAAGAATTCTTAGATGCCTAGATAGGAATGGTAAATATTCCACTCTTTATGAATTTGGCTACATTGAAGACCATCGTGCAGGCCCAGAGGAATGACTTTGCATTTCTTCCTTGTGTTTTTCACCATACGATTAGGGTTATAAATCACCATGTGGAGGGCACTAAAAGGCTTATGATTTGAGACTGACTTTAGCATCGGAAGGATTTTATTCAAGCATAAACTTCAGATCCATTTGGTGTATTCCCTCCAATCATACATTTGGCTAGATATTTAAAACTTTGTGGTCTAGGGTTTCAATATGTTGATCTTCTTGGCATTGTTGCTTAATATATAATAACATTACTTTTTCTTAAAATCTTAAAACCTTTCAAGAGGATGTTGCAGCTTTACACCTGCCAAGAACATTTGCTTGAAGGCTTCTCATGACTTCATTCTTTGTGTAGACTTGCACCTTTTTCTTGGGAGTTTTCTCTTTAAGGAATTATGTCAAACATTTCATGTGCCTTGTCTATGTTTCCATATTTTGCAATCATGAGGTCTGTTCCCTTGTCTGTGTGTCCATATTTTAGAAAGTTCAGAGCAGAGGTGCTCTGATCGGTGCATGCATCTAAAAAACCCTTGAGTAGACAATGTGACGGTGGTATGGAAGGCACGATTAAGCATAGAATATTAGATTTTTAAGATTCTTTTTGACTATTCTCTCATTTGATAGTTATTTATGGAATATACCCTTTTGTGTTTCCATTGCCATTCCCATTGCCATGGTATGGAATAAAACCCTACTATAAATTATTTCAAGGTTCAGCATTTTAGATTTCTAATTTTGTACTTGGATTTCAATATCATCTTTAGCTTATTTTTCTATGCGTTAATTTTCCCTACTTTAGAGTTGCGAATTATTATTTTCAGATATGTTTTGATTATGTGGCCAATATATACGAACTTTTAGTACTTGTTTTAAATGTTGCCCCACTTGATATAGTTTCATGGGATATTGTGAGGCCCACCCTTGTGTGACTAGATTAGTTGCACTATTAGACCATGTTGTTTTTCTTCACCAAAGCTAGAGATTCAGTTGATGGAATTGTGACCTTGTCTAAGAGACAATGCAGTGTTGTTGTGGACCTTGTTTATAAGGTGGTTGTGTTAAATTATGGGTGTGTAGGTGATGCACCCCCTAGTTGGGTTTGATTGGAATGTCACTTGTTTGTGCTTGAATTGGATCCTTTAGTGTTGTAGTGTGAGGCTAACTTGTGTTGCACTTCTTGTTTTGTTTATGAGACTTGTTGTTCGGATTATAATTGACATGTGGTCATTTTGAGGACTATTGATCACTTCTATTTGGACATTTGACAATTTTATCTTTTGCTTGATTATATTATGAATTTCATGATGTTGAATGTGTTATTATAATTGATGCAATTGAAATAGTTTAGATGATCAAATTGATGAAATACTAGGAAATGTATGATCCTAATTACAAGTGTGATTGGAAATATGATTGATTTGAGAATTAAGTGAATGATATCATTTGATATTTATGAGTGTATGATGTGTGTGCTTTCCTATTCTTGTTGCTTCGGCTATATGGATATATACTACATGTGGATACTAATTGTGTGTTGTAGTATGCAAACTAATTCCATTACCAATGGAAATCGGAGGTCCATGTCTCTACCCTTATTTAAAACCAGTGATGCTCAACCAAGTCCCTCCCAAGGACTATGGTGTTGTTTGATTTTAATTGCTGATTAAATTGATGAGATTTTTGTAAGATTTCACTTTGTTGTTTGATCACCTCGAAGGTTTGTAATGTTGTAATTTTATTAATTTACACAAATTTCGTGCTAAATGTTTATAGGGCTTTTTAAAGTGGATTTTGAGCCCCCTTGTGTTATTTATGGTTAATTAATGACCCTAGGTCATACCCCTAGGGTCTAGGGCCATTTATAGCATGTTAACTCTTGATGTAACCCTTGTAAGGTCACCTTAACTTACCCCTAAAGTAAGGTGACGAGTTTGGGAGATGTGAAAGGTGGGTGGCAAGTCACCATCTCACCTTAACTAACCCCACTCACCTAGGATAAGGTTACCCTTGTCCTTGACTACTTTGGAAGCTTACAAAGCCTTCATGTGTGTGAGACCTCTTTCCTATGCTCTCACATGTGTGAGAGCATTTGTGGGAGAGTGTGTAGTATAGTTTAATGGGAAGGTGACAAGTGTCACCTCCTCATTCTTGTGGGGTCTCACATGTGAGATCCCCTCTCCCAATTCTCTCACATATGTGTGAGAGCATTTGTGGGAGAGTGTGTAGCATAGTTGAATGGGAAGGTGACAAGTGTCACCTCCTCATTCTTGTGGGGTTGTGAGAGGGTTGTGTGGATGAAGGATAAGGTGACAAGTGTCACCTTCTTACTCATCAAGCCTTGTGGGAAAAGCCTATTTAACTCCCTCTTGTTGATGGGAGACGGGTTCTTTTAATTTTGCATTATTCATTTCTTTTCTTATTGGGAGAGTTTTCTTTGGGTTTTGGAATCAGAAAGAGAGTAGAAGCTTGGAGATAGAGGCTAAATTGTGGATCTCTTCTTCAACCCTTCTAACCACGGAAAGCTTGAGAGGTAGACTCCCAAGCCTATTAGCTTATTAGTTCATACTTAAATCATTAGTTTTATTTGTGTTGTTACATATAGTTGTTATGTGTTTTGTGAGTGTATTTCATGTTTAGGGATGGGTTGTTTATGGCAAATGATCACCACTTGTGTGGAAGTAGCTTGATTTGTATTAGGGTTTGGAGAGAGGTGAGAACCTCCTTGGGGAAAGCTCACTCCTTGAGAGGAGTTGTTTTGGCTTGAGGCCTTATTTTGGGGTTATGGTTATGTAAGAGAGGCAAGAGTGCCCTCCTTGTAAGTATGGGAATGATAAAATGGTTAAGTTCATAATGTGATTTGACATTGAGGAGAAAATGGTCAAATGGAGATATTAGAAAGTAGTGTTGAAAGGAGTAAGTTGTGTTTTGAAGTTTTTCCCCTTGAGGAGAGTAGTCCACTCTCTCCCCCTTGTTTCAGATCCATAGTTATGGATTTTGTGTTATGGTATCCCTTGGGTCCAGGTGTTGGTGTGTTTTCTTTGATGAGTGCCTTGCTTGTGCTTGTGTGAAACCTTCGTAGCCTAGTGGGCCTCCTAGCTCGTGGATGGATTGCTAGCAAGCCTAGGATGGGAGGTGAGCAACCCCTTGGCATTTGGAACCTTGTTGTGTGTTTTGTAGGTTTAGCTCATGAAGGAGAGCTTGAGATATGGATTCATGGAGAGAAATATGTATTTATGTGTTGAGTTGTAAAAAAAGAAGGCAATGGGATTTCCTTGGCCTATAGATCCTAGTAATGGCCTTGTTGTTGTCATGAGAGAAAACCATTCTTTGTATGCCCTTTTTGAAAATATTCTCCTTTTAATAATATTTGTTCTTTTTCATTAATATGTATGGCAATGAGTTGCATGATTTGTCCCTTTGGAAAAAATGAATTTAGTGTTAAATAAAAATTCTCTATCTCTCTCTCTTGATGTTCATAGTAAATGGAAAGTGTGTATTTGTAAAGAGAATTAATAATATCTTGCCCTTTTACATTTGAGTGAGTTGGGAGAAATAAATGATTTTATTGTTTTGCAAAATGAAAATATATGCTATTTAGTTATTTTAAAAACCTTTAGTAGTTATATTATTGCATTAAAGAAAGAATTTATTTGCACCTCCTTAAGTTTTTTAATGATGGTCTATATATATATATATATATATGGAATTATATTTAATTTGTCGTTGAGTTCCTATTAAATTGTTCTCTAGTTTTTTTTAATGAGTAAAACAGAGATATATAATATTATGTAATATATATCAATATATATAAATTCATATATATTAATATATACTATTAATATTATATTCATACATTAGAAAGTGGATATAATTTTAAAGTCCTAATAAATGAAAAGTTTTTTTTTTATTTGCAAATGAATCAAATGGAGATTAATGTTTAGGGTTTTAAATTTTAGAAGCAAAAAAAATAGACTACAAGTTGGGGAAGGCGACAGGGCCGAACCTTATCTATCTCCCCCCATGCTCCTTTAGCAAGCCATGAGGCTGGGGTTGGGGACCCTGTCCCCACAAAGTCTGTGGCTCTATGGGGGTGGCACCCCTGCCTGCCGCCCACCACAGGTCAGTGGTCGGCTTGGCTCTACCATCGTAATCATGACCTATTTCCTTAAAAAAACATAGCTAACCTTTTGTTTAATCTCAGTCAACCCTAAACATAAATGTCGTTGCAGTATGAGGTTTGAGATTTAACATTATCTATGTGTTTTGTTTATATATATAATTGTTATTCATATATAAATATATATTATATACACAATAGACAAACATAATGTATATATATTTATTAAGGTATTTTATTCCTCTTTATATTATAACCCAGCTGGAAATAAAATATCCATAAGGTTAGCCTTTCTTTTGAAAATAATACAATATTCTTATTTGGAAAAATAAAACTTTTGGGAGAGTTTGTGAGAGTTTTGAGTAATTGTAAACTTTTAGAAAACATAGAGTGGAAAGTATAACAAACATGGGATTCTGTAAAACTTGTGCAAACAATGAAATCTATTAGCAAATAAAATATTAAACCTGTAGGTTAGTATAGTATAAAAAATATGGAATCAAATGCAATTTTAGAAAATTAAAACTTTAAAATAGGATGCATGGGAAACATAAACAAATAGATTGTTAGCAAATGTTTCCTTTGGGAAAATACACCTTCCCACTTGGGGAAGGGATTTTCCCTTTTTCCCTCCATCTTGCAACCTACACCAATGAAACAAAAAGAACAAACTTGTGAGCAATAAGAGTTGTTTCATGCTTTTATAAACTATTCTTTTAAGGCTTGGTGATGCCCTAGGTTTAAGAGGTTGTTTATACCTTAAACCACTTACCCTTGTCATTAATCCTCACTTAAGGAGTTAGTGTGCTTATTGTTTGAACTTTATGAGGGAATTTATTTATTTCATTATAATTTAAATTATTAAAGTGCTTTAGAGGTTGTATTAACTATTTGTATTGTTTTAGTTTAAATGTTTTAATTCTTTAGTGGGTGGTAATGAATGAATGAATTTATTTTATTTTTGATTTAATTTATCTTACCATAGTTGTATAGTTGGAATGTGATATTTAAATTGCTTTAGTTTAGATGCATCAATCCTATCAACTCTATAGTTGATACTAGTAAGTTAATTAATTTAAAATTATTTGATTTAATTTTGCGATAGATTTATAGTTTGGGGTATTGTTTCATTTTATTTTTACCCTCACATAGTTAATACGGTGGTGTTATGCTGCCAAAATTATTGGGTTTTGATGAGTTGATTATTTAATTAATTACTTCATTTTATCATTCTGTTAGTTGTCTTATTTAAGGCTTGGAATATTAAAATATACATAGTTAGATTTGAATGGTGCTATTAGTTCATCTACCCTTACCATCTTAGTTTCAATATTTTTTTACTGTTTATTTAAGTTGTGGTTTTACCTAGGGTTAGGTTTTGACTTAGGTTGAAACCGTGTCTCTTTCACTTAGGAAACCCAAGGTGGGTTCTAGTATGGAAAACACCCCTCTTAGTAATGCTTCTTGCGACACACACCCCCTTAGATGCTATCATCATCATAGTGATTGCAAAATGAATTTCACATCATCACATACCTATTTGACTTCCTTGCCTTTAGGAAACACACTTAACATGTGTTGCGACTACAACCACATTATGTGCTTGTGTCACCGAGCATGCTTGTTGCACACGCGAGGGGGTTTTAGAGTCAGCTGGGATAAATTTTTGGTATTCCATGTCATGACGACATGACAAATGTGGACATGACATGTGTTTTCCATGTTATGACCATATGGAAAATGGTGGCATGACATTTGGTATCATAGCCCATGTTTCAAACACTAGGATCTCTGGGTGTGTACTTTTGTTTGTGTTGGGCCAATTGTTGGTTGTGCATACTTGTTTACATGTCTAACTCTAGCTTGCGTATGAATGAGTTCATAAGACACCTTGCATGGGAACAACTTGTTTCCCTCAATTTTTACTTTCGCTAACTCCCATGTATGACTTGGTGTCATAGGTACTTGGGGAGTGTATTCTCAATGAATAGAGAAATTGAAGGACCATACGAGTCCTGAATTTGAGTGTTAGTCAACTTCTTGGTAAAGTTATCCTTAAAGGGATGTTGTTTGATTGAGTTTTGATGGGTGTTTTATTCTAGTTAATCCTTGTTCCTTGTCCTAGTTGTTGGTGCTTTTGATCCTTCTTTAGGGATCGTGACAACCTGTTGTAGGTCGTACCCTTAGAAAGGTGTTATTATGATAAAGTTTTTATCTTTGGCTACCTTGTAGGATTTCCCTAGTGAATGTTTGAGTGGCACATTGCAAGTTGTGAGTGTCATTACGTTGTTTGAGACTTGCCCATGTCTGAGAATGTTGAGTGGGGTTTATCCTACCTTATAGGATGAAAGAAATGTATTAAAGTGGTTTTCTATCTTGGACAAGACTCATGTACCCTATTTCATTTATTCTCCACCTTGTGTTGTTAGTTAACTTTTGTATCATGGGGTAAGTTGTGTCTTGTTTAGTAGATCCCTAGTTGAGATGTGAAGAAGTTGTAGATCTATAGTTGTCCTTCGCTTTTATATAGGATTAAGTTACCCTGATGGGTAGCTATCACTCGAAGAGTGAAAAGAGGATAAAATGGTATATTGTCTTGTGAGAGTCGCTTGGTACCTTGATCTTGAGGATGGAGAAGTGGACATTAGATGGGTATGGCATGTAAGGCCTTTTATGGCTATCTTCTTAGGTATGTATTTTGGTTAAATGAAAGGATAAGTAGTGGCTTCGAGGACCACTTCGCGGTTGTGAATCTTGTGACACTTGTGGTGCCACAATGGGTGAATCTCCTTGTAGCTTGTTGGTTTCTAGTAGATATTTAGGCTATGCACTGCCTTCGAGCATTAATTTTTAATGTGATTTGTTCACTTATAGTATGGTACCTCATTGGTAAGTTGCATAAAGGTGGTGTGAGTGCATGATGTCAAACCATTTTATAATAGTCGAGGAGTAAGGTCTAGTTGTGAGTGTAATTCCCTATTTTCTTATTAAATAACAACCTAAGTGCAACTTGATCCTTCCTTGTCATTTGTTTCATTGGGTTTTGCTTACCTTTATATCTTGATAGGCTGGTGAATCACCCTTGGGGGTGACATATTTCCTTATGCATAGAAGGCTATGGTGAATCCTTGTGATGGTCGTAAGTAAAGAAAGTTAAGAGTTAGTTGGCTTTTCCTCTTGGGTTGTTGTGAAACCCTCTAGCAGTGCCTTGTTGTCTTTTAGTATGGGAGAGCACATGAGATGCTTAAGGTGATTAAATAGTTGATGCAACAAGATAGTTGGGGTGTCAACCCTTCAATCTTGAAACTTTTATTTGTTGGAATTTGGTAATTCTTGAGGTGAATCCCTTGTGCAACTCATTGCACGATCCCACGAAGATGACCCTAAGGTATAGAAATATATTATTTTAAATTGAATGCAATAATTCTAGATGTTTAATTGATTAAGGATTCACACACCTTACTATAGGGTAATGAATGTGAATAATCACTTTATTGGTTATCTTGGAAGCGTTTGGGATTGTAAGGGTGTGTTGGGAAGTTGAGTTTGTTTTGTGAGTAAATGTAAAATGTTAATGATACTGTAGAGTAAAATACTCTACATTTTGTTTCAGTTGCAGTGCATCAGCGCGACTGTGCGTGTTCCAGTTTTACCTCTATAAGTTTCATTTTTGCCTAAGATTTTTGCCAAAGTCTCAGAGTCAGGCAGAACGTGCCACGTGTCGTCAGCCGAGACACATTTTAAGAAGTCTCAAACTATCGTGGAGGAGGCCACGTGTCCTTTTACATTAACACAGAGCGCAACAAGTGTCGACATCCGCGTTAAGTTTCAAGACCCTTTTAATGTTTCTAAGAGAGTCCGGTGGGTCCTTGTTTCCAAGTTTCTCCCTATGCGGAAGGTGCCAAGTGGCAGTTTCTCTCAAGTTTTTGAAAGCCCCTTTTAAAGTTTCTTAGTGAGCGCGGAACGTGCCATGACAGGTTGTCATTGTACCTCATCATTTAATCTATTTTCAGATGTCAAATAACCAGGGCTGTGTCCATGGCTGTCTGCAACTAGGGATTCTAAGTGACCAGTTTATAGCTAGTCCTAATGCTTAAAAGAATGACTAATCTATCTACCTGTTGAATAAATGTAATGAATGCTGGAAAACAGAATAAAATAGGAAATGTACTCAAAGCAAAGGAAACAATAACATGCATTTAACTTATTAAAACAGGAAATACTTTTGTAAGAGAAAACTAAAACAGTAAACAGAGATACTAGCCTCCTGCCTGAGTGGTGAGAGTGGGCCCTTGCTCCACACCCTTGAGGTTGAAGGCTATTGTAGGAAATTAGCACAAAAGATGATCTAAACTAAATTCAGTCTAATTCATTCATTTCTACATTTATGAAAACATGGCTATAACAGAACTGAGATCTCTGAAAATTAGAATAATTTTATCATCGTTGTTTATTTACTATTTCTGAGAGTATATATAACAAAATGAGTGATGATATATCACTGAACTTATCTATCAGTCTTTCTAGGAGATGACACCCCCTCTTATTTGTACTTAACTATCTAATCTTATGAAAAGTAACCATGCAAGAAAGGTAAACTTGAGTGGAATAGAAGTCCACTCAGAGGTCTAAGTTTAAGTCTTAATACACCTGGGCATCAAAGCCCTGAAAATAAGAATGTTGGTTTAGTTCAATTTGTAACTCATGTAAAATCTTTGAAAAGATAAAACTTTAGCAGTTTAACTGATAGTTGACCCTTCACCACTCAGGTGATGATTTGAGTGAAGTGAGGGAGTATTAAGATCGTTGCTGAAGTATCTGGTCGGCAGCTCTGCTTGGAAACATGCCCTGTTCTCAGGAGGCGTCGGAGATAGCTATTCCTGTTTGTAGCTCCAGAGGTATTCCAGACTCTCACAGATCTCTGGAGAGTCATTCCCCATATCTTCAAAACTTTAGGTGTCACTATTCTTTGTTATTGTCTCTGGAGATCATTGAAGACGATCTCCGGAGATGCACAAAATCGCTGTTCCTAGCACCTACACCTGCTAATTAAAAAAGAAAGAAATTCTGCATTTTTCCATTAATCCCACGCACATTAGTCACCTAATCAGAAATTCTAATCTCAAGCAATCTATCTTAATTAATCACAAAATAGAACAATTTTGCTAACTTATTTGAGTGCAGACACAAGGAAGATGAACTGAAAAAGGGGAAAAAGAAAGGCAAAAAAAATGTATTTCATGAGTGCAATTTGGCACTCATCATCCCCCCTATACCTAAGGTTTGGCAGGTCCTCCTGCTTTTCACATCCTGGATTTATTTTGGTGAAGCAATCTGTCATTCAGGCTATACTCCTGGAGATAGGTTGTCCAAGTGGTTCTGTCAGTGTTACCATTTCCTCTGTACTTGTCAACTTGCTTCAACCAGTCTTGCAATTTTTCATCTTCCAGCTGTTCTGTCCATACAGGGAGTGGTTCAATTATCAGAGGAGGTCTGACCTGTCCACCTATCCATTCCTGTTTATATTTATCCATCAGTTTGGATATCATCTTTGCCTTTCTCATGAATAGTCTCAGGTTTGCAGGGGTGACCACCTCTCTAAGCTTTTGTTCTTGGGTCAAAATATTCCATCTCCTCTTTGCTACAGCAAGTACAGGATTTACTGAATTAATCATAAAAAGACCAAAGTCAATGGAGCATTCCTGCAAACTTTTCAGGTATAATGGCAATATGCTGGTTGCACTTGCAGGATGATAAATAAGGGACCTGAATTGGGTATGAAAAGCAAAAGGATTGGGACATTCTTTTCTGATGTGGAGATCTGTTTTTGAATCCTTTTGAAGATGATCTTCCATCCTTTCATTCTAGATTTGGTGGTTTCTCATGAGGGACATGAATGCCTTAAGCTGGCATTCTCCCACAAAGTGATTAATTATGAAGGCTATATCATTAATGCAGAACCCATGTAAGTATAATTCACACAGGAAGTTTTTGTCCTCATCATTGCTCCTAGTGTAAGCTGCCATGAAACCTTCTGCTGTTTCGGTATCCTCAGTTATGTCAGACAGGACTAAGGAGAGTTTCCTTTGCAGTACCCTTTCCTATAGGAACATTGAATAGCTAGCACTTGGAGGCCTGCAGGATAGAATTTCTGAGGAAAGGGAGGCCATTTGAATGACTTTACTTTCCAAAGTTGCTATTCTTTCTGCTCTGGCAGTGATTGCCCTTTGTAACTGCAACATTGGTTTGGAGGCTTCAAATTCCCTACACGTTTTCTCCCAATGAAACAGGGCTTTGGGAATGTCAATGGGGATTGGACCCACATAGGCATCTGTTTGAATTTCCTGTTCATTGGTTGCCCTTGGGCCAGACAGTTCTTGAATATATTATTCTTGGTCGTCCAGTCTGTTATTAGCCCAAGTTAGTTGTTTATCCTGGCTTTGTACCTTTTCAATCAGTGCTACCATTACTGTGAGGCTGTTGTCTCTGGCCATGGTGAGCTCAGAAACCTTTTGTGCTGTTTCTTTTTCTTTTTCTTCCATCCTTTTTGCTGCCTCACATTTCTGTGCTTCCAACTCTGCCTCCTTCTCCCTGATGATTCTGTCCTTGTTTTGGAGGTCTGTTTGGATATTTGCAATAGTTTGCTTTAGCTCCACCTCCATCTCTACTCTGACCTTCTTGAGGTCAGTAATAATCAAATTCTTTCCCCAAAGCATTCTTTTTAAATTTTTAATTTCTTCCATTAATTGTTGCTCTGTTGAGATTTCTATATCCTCTTGGTCAGAGGGATGAGATAGAGTTTCTGTCTCTATTTCTGTGGCTGTGGGCTGATTATCAATATTATCCATGGCCACCTGCCCTATTTCTTCCAATGTATCCATGTGCCCTGTTTCTCCTTCTGCAGTGTTCCTATTTTGAGGATCTTCTGCTGTTGCTGGCACTGATGAAGGTCTTGCTTTATCCGCACATGTGCTCAATTCCAGGAGTGCCTTAGCAAGCAGGGTAGTATCCTTCTCAGCTTGTGAGAGTTGCCTCTTCCTTTTACTTCTTTGGAGTAGAGGTGGTACTGGTGCCTCCAGAGCAGGTCTTCCTTCCTCAGAATCTGAGGAGATAGTAACAGTTGGTAAATTTCCTGTCTCCAGAGCACATGGTGGTGTTGAAACTGGGCTTGACTCCATATGAACAGATGGTGCTGGAGAATTTTCACTTTTCTTCCTCTTCCTGACTAGAGGTACCTCTTCTGAATCATGGGATGGTTCATCAACCCACCACCTCCCCTCAATTCCTTGTCCTGACTTTTCCTCTGTTAATTCTTTAGGCCGAGATTCCTCATGTAGAGTCATTTTTCGCTTGACTGACCGAGTCATGTATAGAGGTCGTGTAGGAGCAGGTTCTGCAATTTGTTTGCCTTTCCTCTTTTTGTCAGGAACAGGGGCTGCAGATGATGTAGCCTCCTGTGAGGGTGATGTCCTTTTGTGAACAGCTATGGAGGAGGCTGTAGGCTCAGTTTCCTCATCCTAGTGAGAGGGAGAACTCTCATCCTCTGTTTGTGTTATCTCTAGTTCTCTGACCTGAGGGTTATTTTCAAGAAAGTTCTACAGTAGTTCTTCTCCATTGGCCTGTGATAGGAAGTGGTGCTTGACTATTAGAAAGATGAGGCCATGATGTTTCATGGGTCCCTTACCCTGCTGGTATTTCTCTGCAGTTGCCTTGATGGCAGAATACAAGAAATTAGGGATATTTATGTTATATTCGGGGTGCCTATTTCCATGTCTGAGAAAAATTAGCATTTTCATTATGGGCCCTAAAACTATGGAGAATTAGCCATCACAAGTAAAGTACTTCATTAACCAGGTAGCAACAGTTGCCCAAGGATTTGGGAGAGTGGACCTCAAAATTCCTTTGACCTCATTCTTATTCATATGCAATTGAATAGCAGGTTCACCATGCACAGAAAAATTTCTAATTAAATTAGCATATAAGGTTTTCAGGTGGTAGAACCTCTCACCTTGTTCTGGGAGTCTAGAAATGTGGCTGATAATTGTGGAGGAGAGACTGATTTGGTTTCCTCTCACAGTGGTCTGGTTGTCTCTTAAATTCCTAAGGAATTCGTCCACAATATCCTCCTAAAACCCTTTGAACTTGCTTAGGAAATCTAACCATCCAGCAGTCCTTAAAATGTTTGCTGCAGCTGCATCCTTCAGAAGACCCACAGTATTTTCTGGCTCAAACTTTTTCTTGACCCCCATTGCTGAATTAATGGCACTTTCTGTGCTTTATTCTTTTACTTCCCAATCTGTAGTCTATCTGTCCCCCTTATCTCTGTGGGCTTCGGATATTGTTCAAATTGCTCTGTAGACTCCGGAGGGTTGTTTAATTTATCTTATGCTTCAGTCTATTCTGAAAGTTTGAATGAGGGATGTTATTGTTTTCAGGCTGGGCTTATGTAGATGGGTTAAGGGACCAAAGCAGCCATAAATGTAACGAACTGACAAGGTACTCCGGAGGTAAGGTGGCATCAAGGCACAGATGGCGGCATGCTTGGATGTGAAGAAGGAAATGACGGCAGAGGGACATGTCATCTTGGCAACACCCAAAATAGAAAGACATGATAGTTACTAATTATTGATTAATTAAAAATAGATTTACCTGAATCAGTTTTAATGATGAGGCGATGTACTCGAGAGAAATGCTGCACCGTTTTTGAAACTGCACGCGTCGTGGCATTTAAGCAGCGACCTAAAATGACATTCACTTCTTACTTGCATGTGACCTACAATCATTGCACCGAGTGGCACTAAAATCCATGCCCATGGGTGATGTCAGCGCTGGCTTGTGAACACTCCTACAATTATTAGTATTCTAATTTAATTATGCTTTGCGATGAAATAGAAAATGAGTCACGATGACCTCATCATATGAGTTGTCTACTTTACCACTTGGCGAGGTGGGTCCCTCCCTTATTATGGAAACTATTAGCGTTACTAACAGAGCACCGGAGGTGCTCCTAATTGGAAAGCGCCGGAGGTGCTCCTTATTAGAAAGCGCTGGAGATGCTCCCGTTTGAAAAGCGCAGGAGATGCATTGGGCCAATTTCTGGCAATTGATCAAATCCAGAGCTCAATTATTACAACTGTCCTAAAGAAGGGAACTGCCATTTTACTGGTTTTCAACTCCCTTGGTCGAGAAAGACAACCATTTGCTGGTTTTCCATCTTTCTTTATTTTTATTTATTTTTATATTTTTTATATTTATTTTATTTTATTTTATTTTTTTATTTTTTTAAATTTTTTTATATATTTTTTTTCAGAAGGCAACCATTGCTGGTTTTCAACCTCCTCTTTTTTTTTTTTTTAATTTTAGAATGCAGCCATTCAATCCAACACCGTGACAGAGGAGGTATCCCCTGTATCAAAACACAGATCATTTAGAAACTCTTCTTTAGTAGATAGTCTTTTGTAGAGCTTTATCCGGTGACTATTTACTAGAAATGTGTTTGTGCTCCCATCAATTGGTTGCAATAATACAGTTCCATTTTCAAACACTTCCTTTATTTGATAAGGTCCCAGCTAGTGAGTCTACAATTTCCCTTTGAATTCTTTGAATTTAGAATCATAAAGAAGAACCCAATCTCCTTGTTGAAATGTCCTCTTGATATGTTGGTCATGCCATTGTTTCCTTTGGTACTAAACTAGTTCTGTTTGCTGAATGGCTTCTGTCCGTATCTCATCCAACTCGTTGAGCTAAAGAATTTTGTTCTGCTGAATTGTAGACAATGGTAGCCCAACATCCAATACAGTTTTAAGTGTCTGGAGTTCAAATTCTATAGATAGTATAGGCTTTTTCCCATAAACCAATTCATATGGTGAAAACTTTGTTGTGGACTTCCAAGTGGTGTTGTAAGCCCAAACTGCTTCAGGCAGTCTATTAGCCTAATCCTTTCTGTTCATTGCCATTGTCCTTGTTAGGATATTTTCAAGTTCTCTGTTAGTTACTTCTACCTGCCCATTTGCTTGAGGATGGTAAGGTGAAGATTTTCTGTGCTTGACTTGGTATAAATCTGTGAATGCCTTGATTACCTGTGAAGTAAATTGAGGTCCTCTGTCTGAAACTATTGATTTTGGGGCTCCAAATCTCAAGAAAATTTTATTGTAAAGGAAATCAGCAACTTTTTCTTCTCTTGCAAACTGTAATGCTTGAACTTCAGCCCACTTAGTAACATAATATGTGCACACTAGAATATACTCTTTGCCTGATGATGGTGGTGAAATTGGTCCCACAAAATCTAGACCCCATTGCTCAAACGGTTCCATCATGACTTGATAATGTAGCAGCATTTCCTGGGTAAAGGTTGGCTGCCCCATCCTTTGGCACTGGTCATAGTGTTGCACATACTTCTTTGTGTCTTTATGAAGAGAAGGCCAATAGTAACCAGCTCCAAGGATCTTGTGGACTATCCTGTGAAAAGAATAGTGGCCACCAGATGGTTCGTCATGACATGCTCTCAACACATCAAAAGTCTCATCAGCCTTTAAACACCTGCGTAGAATGAAATCAGGACCACATTTAAATAGTAAACCATTCAACCATTTGTAGGATAAAATTTCTTTAACCAAACGTTTCCTTTGTTTTGAAGTAAAATGGGATGGATACAAGCCTGTGGCTAAAAGATTAGCTATGTCAACAAACCAAGGTGCAGTAGTGGATATGGCAAAAAGATGTTCATCTAGGAATTTGTCCTCCACTGGTTGATCTTCTCCTCCTGTATGCAATCTTGACAGAAAATCAGCAACCAAATTAAACTTTCCTAGATTATCAACTATGGTAATATCAAATTCCTGCAATAGCAATAACCATCTGATGATCCTTGCACCTACTACTGGTTTATTCATTAGGTATTTGATGGCTACATGATCAGTGTGCACAAATATTTTATATCCGGTGATATAATGCCTGAATTTGTTTATAGCATAGATAACTGCCAAGAATTCTTTCTTAGTTGTATAATTTCTTTCTGCAGGGGTAAGGTTTTTGCTGATGTAATAAATGGCATGCATACCTTCTCCTTCCTCCTTTTGTCCTAAAACTGCCCCAATTGATTCATTTGAAGCATCCATTTGTATGTGAAATGGTAAAGTCCAATTAGGTCCTCTTAAAACTGGTGTGACAGTACGCTTCTCCTTCAAAGTGTCAAATGCTGATTGACAGTCTCCTATCCAGAGAAATTTTGTTTCCTTGTTAAGTAGGGTAAACAGGGGGACAGCTATTCTGCTAAAATTTTCTATGAACTTCCTATAGTAGCCTGCATGACCTAGAAAACTTCTGACATCAGTCTAATTTTTGGGTGAAGGCAACTGTGTGATTACTTCTATCTTGTTCTGATCCACTCTGATCCCTTTCTCTGAAATATGGTGTCCCAAAACAATTCCTTCCTCCACCATCATGAAACATTTCTCATGGCTAAGGGACAGTCAATTTTTATTATAGCATTTTAGTACTTTTCCAAGGTTTGTGAGAGCTTCATCAAAGTTATTCCCATACACAGTAAAGTCATCCATGTAGACCTCCATGCATTCATTAGCCAGTTCAGCAAAAATAGCTAGAACCAGTCTCTGAAATGTAGCTGGGGCATTGCATAGCCCAAAGGGAAGAACTTTGTAAGCAAAGGTTCCCCAAGAGCATGTGAAGGTGGTTTTGTCTTGATCCTCAGGTGCTACTTGAATTTGATTATACCCACTAAATCCATCTAGAAAAGAAAAATACTTTCTCCTAGCAAGGTTGTCCAAAACTTGGTCAATAAATGGCAAGGGAAAGTAGTCCTTTTTTGTGGCCTTGTTGAGTTCTCTATAATCAATACACACTCTCCATTTCCCATTCTTTTTAGACACAATGACAAGGGGTGAGACGCATTGACTATCTGAGATTGGATATATGAACCCTGCCTAGAGTAATTTTTCTATTTCAGTTTTGACAATGTCCTTTAAGGTAGGATTCAATCTTCTTTGTGGTTGCTTGATGGGTTTAATATCCTCAGTGTAGATATGATGGGTACAGATCTCAGGAGGTATGCCTTTCATATCTTGGTATTCCCATGCAAAAGATACTGAGTGGGAGACCAAGAGCTGGATAAGTTTTTCTTCCTGACTTGCTGTTAACTGAGTATTTATATTAAGTGTTTTCCCTGGCAGAATCATGACTTGTTTTGTAATTTGATCCATAGATGTGGTGGGTCCATACATTGGTGTCATGGTATTGAGAGGACAAGAATGTGGGAGTAACATATGGAAAGTGGTTAAGTCCCTGTAAAAGGTTTCCCCACAAGGAATAATGTTAGCAAGGGTACAGTGAGAAGAAACAAAAAGTTCTCTCTGAGGATCTTGGGCGAGTTCCATCACATCTTTATTGATTAGGATGTGAGTGAAGTCTTCCATTGTATCATAGTATACTTCTTCTTCTAATTCTCCTAGATGTTCCCTAATAGTTACCATAGCTAATGAAGCACTGTTGTCTATGTTTTCTGGTTCATCCACCCATACTCTTCCTGTGTAATGCACTGATGGTTTAGCTGGAGGATACAGAGATATTTTCTTTAGATCTATCCCATTAGAAATGACCATATCTCCAGTTTGACAATCAATAGATGCTGCTACAGTAGCCAACCATGGTCTTCCTAAAATCAGCGGATAAGCATTTCTCTGGTTTCTAGGTTCTAGTATTAAGAAATCCACTAGAAATTCCCATGAATCTATCACAACGGGTACATTAGTGATTACACCTTTTGGAACAGCTATTGACTGATCAGCAAGTTGAAGAATTGTAGTTGTGGCTTGGATACCTGATAGAGCTAACCTGTCCATTGTATGAGCTATCATCACATTAATTGCTACTCCTAAATCAACCAGAACATTTAAAATTTCTACTCCCGAGATGAAAACAGTTATGACATGATTTCCAGGGTCTCCATATTTTGGGAGGAGAATTTCTCCCATCAATAGATCCATTACTTTTCCTTCCACCTATATTATGGAAGGAAAGCTCTTCTTTCTGCCCTATGTTTTAATACAATACTGTTTAATGAACTAATTTAGTTCTGGTACATCTCTAATTGCCTGGAGAAGAGGAATTTCAATGTTTAGCTGCTTGATTTCTTGTAAAAGTTCTGATTCCTAATTGGGTTGGATTTGTTTTTGTAAAATCTTTTTCTGGGGAACATTTTGTTTAAGTCGTTCTGGGTAGGGTGCTAGCTTTTCCATCTCCAGAGCTCTTATCAGAATTGTGTTCAAGACTGTTCTCCAGAGCTGGCTTTTTAGGAGTAACTCCAGAGTTATCTGTGGGTGATTTTTCTAGCACTTTTTCGTTAGTAATCTCCTCTGGGGGTTGATTGGATAGATTTTTAGGTTCCTCATCATTGGTTATTTCAACTATAGTTGGAGGAGAAGGTCTTGGAAATTCTTTACCAGAACACAGATGGAGATTATTTGAATATATAACATTAATTCCAGCCAGATTTTCTTGCTTTGTCATGTAGATAGCTGCTCCCTGTTTATTCCGTGGGTTGGGTATAGGCTGAGCTGGTAAAGGTGGTTGACTAACTGGTTCATTTTGTGTTTGACCCTGTGTGTTGGAGGATCTAGTTAGTAAAGCCTGTTGTTGAGGTTGGAAACATCTAGGTTGTCCTTGATATTGTTGATGATATCCTTGTTGAGGACCCCATTGAGGTTGCATGTTTTGTGACCCAAACTGTGGTGGCCATTGTTGATTTCCCCAAGGCTGATTTTGCCAGTTTTAGTTTTGCCAATTTTGACCTGGCCAATCCTGCTGTCCCCAAGGAGGATTATTTTGAGGGCTAGACCAAGTTGGATTCCACTGATTATTTCCCCAATTAGAAGGACCCCTGTAAGAAGACTGGCTTGGATACTGATTATAAGGGAAATTTCTAGCTTGTTTTTGTCCCACATAGTTCAACTCCTCTATCACAGCATTCTTTTTACTCAATCTCTTCAAGGCTGGAAGTTGGCTACACTGACTGGTAGGATGTTCCCTATCACAGATCTGACAAATCTCTGATTTGTCCAAGGGGCATTCTCTCAACAGGTGTTTGTTTCTACACCTAGGACAATAAATGGAGAGCGGTTCAATTGCTCTGCTTTGATCAGTTGTTCTGGTTTTTGCTTGAATTCCATCTAATGTGGTATTTAGTTGGACCAGAATGTCTATTTTTAGATTTGCAATTTCCTCCATCAACTGTCCTATTTCATTTTTCCCTTTAAAGGTTTTGGATGACCTTACTCCATCTTGAGTTCTGGAATAGTTCCTATAGAGTTCCTCTATTTTAGGTATTTCCATTTTGTTAATGTTCCCTTTTCCCATTAGGTCTAGAGCCTGTTTTGATTCTTTATCCAATCCTTTTATAAACAGGGTTCTAGCCAAGGAGTGATCCACCAGATTGCCAAACCTTCTCAAGGCAAAATTAAACCTATCCACATAGTCTTCTAAGGATTCTTCCTCCCCCTGCCTAATTTTAAACAGTTTTTCATTTTTATTACTGGATCTGCAATAATCTTGGTATTTTTCCAAAAACTCTGTTTCCATTTGATCCCAAGAATGGATAGAACCCTGGGGTAAACCCATAAACCATCTCATCGCAGAATCTTTCAGAGTTGAAGGGAATAGTTTGAGTTTCTGGTTATCTGATCCATAATCATAAGTTTGGCAGACTACTTTGAATTCAAACAAGAACTGATCTGGATCCTCAGAAGAAAGTCCTCTAAAATTTGGCAGATGTGTTGGTGAGATATTCTTCATGGGAGCATTGTCTCCAGCAGCCAAAACAATAGGATAAGAGAAGGTTCTTGGAGCCTGATTTTCCTCTCCCCATGATTATCATTTTCCATGTTTAGTACTAGATCTTCTTCCTGAGGTTCTAGGAAATTAGGTTCTACCAAAGGATCTGTCTCAACTTTTTTTTGTAATTCCTGGATATAATTGGCAAGTGGAATGTGTGCAGGATCTAAGGGATTGTTGTTTTGAAATGCAGGTTCCAAATAAAGATCTAAGTTTCCTTCTTCAACAAGATTTTGTACCACCTCACTGCTTTCCCCTATGGTGTGTTGTTGGGGTGTCTGCTTAATATATCTTCCTTTTAGATCTCTAGCTCTAACCATACAAATCTATTCTAAAAACTATTTTTTTAACTCAGTGTCCCTAATTAACACAAACTAGTCCCCGGCAATGGCGCCAAAAATGATAGGTTGTCGCTGTACCTCATCATTTAATCTGTTTTCAGATGTCAAAGAACCAGGGCTGTGTCCATGGCTGTCTGCAACTAGGGATTCTAAGTGACCAGTTTATAGCTAGTCCTAATGCTTAAAAGAATGACTAATCTATCTACCTGTTGAATAAATGTAATGAATGCTGGAAAACAGAATAAAACAGGAAATGTACTCAAAGCAAAGGAAACAATAACATGCATTTAACTTATTAAAACAGGAAATACTTTTGTAAGAGAAAACTGAAACAGTAAACAGAGATACTAGCCTCCTGCCTGAGTGGTGAGAGTGGGCCCATTGCTCCACACCCTTGAGGTTGAAGGCTATTGTAGGAATTCAGCACAAAAGATGATCTAAACTAAATTCAGTCTAATTCATTCATTTCTGCATTCATGAAAATATGGCTATAACAGAACTGAGATCTCCAAAAATTAGAATAATTTTATCATCGTTGTTTATTTACTATTTCTGAGAGTATATATAACAAAATGAGTGATGATATATCACTAAACTTATCTATTAGTCTTTCTAGGAGATGACACCCCCTCTTATTTGTACTTAACTATCTAATCTTATGAAAAGTAACCATGCAAGAAAGGTAGACTTGAGTGGAACAGAAGTCCACTCAGAGGTCTAAGTTTAAGTCTTAATAAACCTGGGCATTAAAGCCCTAAAAATAAGAATGTTGGTTTAGTTCAATTCGTAACTCATGCAAAATCTTTGAAAAGATAAAACTTCAGTAGTTTAACTGATAGTTGACCCTTCACCACTCAGGTGATGATTTGAGTGAAGTGAGGGAGTATTAAGATCGCTGCTGAAGTATCTGGTCGGTAGCTCTGCTTGGAAACGTGCCCTGTTCTCAAGAGGCACCGGAGATAGCTGTTCCTGTCTGCAGCTCTGGAGGTATTTCAGACTCTCGCAGATCTCTAGAGAGTCATTCCCCATATCTTCAAAACTTTAGGTGTCACTATTCTTTGTTATTGTCTCCGGAGATCATTGAAGACGATCTCCGGAGATGCACAAAATTGCCGTTCCTGGCACCTACACCTACTGATTCAAAAAGAAAGAGAAATTCTACATTTTTCTGTTAATCCCATGCACATTAGTCACCTAATCAGAAATTCTAATCTTAAGCAATCTATCTTAATTAATCACAAAATAGAACAATCTTGCTAACTTATTTGAATGCAGACACAAGGAAGATGAACTGAAAAAGGGAAAAAAGAAAGGCAAAAAAAATGTATTTCATGAGTGCAATTTGGCACTCATCATGCCATATGTCAATTGCGGAAGGTTTCAATAAGTTTCTCTAAGTTGTGTGGAAACCGCCGTGTGTCCCTTGTAATATCAGCGGAATGTGCCATGTGTCATCGTCCTCAAGGTTTGCCCTTTTGGTTTCATGGTTAAGTAAAGGATGGAGGTGGGCCCCAGTGAGTTTCAAGTAAGGTAGAAAGCGCCATGTGTCACTATCTGTTGCAGTTTTAAAGACCTTCTTAATGTTTCTAAAGTGAGGCGAAAAGTGCCAAGTGGCAACGTCCGCGGGAGTTTCAGTAAAGTTTCTTATGGAGTATTAGTAAGGCAGATACCGCCATGTGTCATCTTCTGCAGTACTCTCAAAAGGTTCCTACAGTTTCAAAGAAGATAGTGGAAGTTGCCACGTATCATTTTGTTGCTGCGCGGAAGGCGCCACCTGTCCCTGTTTCCTTTTTTTGAAGCTGCCTGAGCAAGAAGTCTGGTGGGTCCCATCTTTTATAAGTGATTAAAGTTTCAAGGCTTCAGACTGTAACAAATGTAACAGGAGGAACTCTCCTGACTACAAAGACACAGTAAAGTATAAAGATAGTGGATAAAGCCACGTATATGTTTCAATTGTAGCGGAGGCTACCACGTGTCGAGTTCCTATTTTTTCTGGAAAGATGAAGGAGTTTCAAGTAAAGAATGTGGACTATGCCATCTATTTCTGGATTTATAGTTGCAAAGAAGTGGAAGCTGCCAAGTGTGCCTACCTGATTCAAAGAGGAGCGCTACATGTATCTGTTTCAGCCAATGGGCTCGTGGGGAAGGTAACTGTTTTAGATCCGAAAGATATCTTCTATCAGACACTTCTAGTTATCTCTAGTTCAGTTAGGCCATTGAGATCCGGTTGTTACGGACAATCTAGGGATGTTCTATGCTATAAATATGTAACATTTGTAATGATTCAAGACTTAGATTCAGATTAGTTGTAAGTTTCCTTTCGAGAGAGTTGTTTCCATCAGAGATTTCAGAGAGAAGTTTGAAGACTTTTTGCTGTGGCCAGTAATATCATTTGCCTTTGTTTCTATTTTCTTGATTCAGAAAGTTTATGTAACTGTGCATGTATCTGTGCCTTTTATGTGACTAAAAATTAATAAGAAGACTGAGTTCTGTGCCTTTGTTGATATTTTCTGTGTCATTGCAAAATTTTCTTGTTCTGAGCCTTTGATTCTATTGGTTTTATCTGTTACATTGATCATGCATTGTCTGCTCTTTAATGTAACTGAATCTTAAAGATAGATTCACTATGCTTAGTAGTAAGAAACAAATCATATTTAGGCGCATCACCATAGTTAGATTTACTTTCATTATAGTTACAATTTTGTTCAATTCCTACCCTTTTCCCCAAAACATATTTGAGATAAAGAAGAGCTAGCTTCTTTAAAATCTGGAGGTTGTTTCAGGTCACAAGTCCCACATTCCTGGAACTTCCCATGTTGGTGTTGGAATCAGTGCAATTTTAAGCATCAACAGTTTTGGCACACCCGGTGGGACTACTCATGAAGTTTCTGTCAAGACTGTATGAACCAGAGAGCTACAAGGAGTCAGAGCTGTGGACCCATAACTAGAGCCCAATCTGCTGCTAACCTGGGTATTCTTTCACCACCACTGATAGCTAATTCAAGGAGACTGAATTAGTTTGTAGCAGCACCAAGCGCAAATATGGGAGCACCAGTAGCCCCAAGGAATTATGCAAATTGGAACACTAGCAGTCCTCTGATCCTCCCAATACCACCAACCACTTGGGACCCGATTCCAGCTAATGCTCTGAAGGCCCTGCCCAAGTTCAGTGGGGAAGACTTGAAGACACCCGAAGAACATCTGCAAGATGTTTCTGATGTTTGTACAGTGCATGTGATCACTCAACAAAATGTGGCTATAAGGCTGTTGGCTGCCTCCTTTAAAGGAAAGGTCCTTGATTGGTATAGATCCTTGACCCCTAACACAATATCTACATGGGACCAGCTTGGTGATGCTTTCTTTGATAGATTCAAAGAAAAGGGTGATAAATCTTCTTTGCTGCAACAATTGATCACCATCAAAAGGGCACCACAAGAAGCAATGACTGATTTCAATTCAAGGTTTCAAAAGACTTGGGAGAGAATCCCTACCATGGTAAGACCATTACCAGGTATGGCTATAGTGTTCTATCTTAAGGCTCTAAATTTAGATATATCAGTAATGATTCAGTCACTTGGAGGTCAGACCCTACCACAAGCTTATGAGTTGGCAGTTAGGGCTGAGAATAACTTGATAGATGCTGGAAAGTTGCCCCCAAGGCCTCCTATGCCCATGTTCTTAGAGATTATCATACCTTTGCCTCAAGAAGTTCCTAATTCCATTACCCCACCAGTGTCTATGTATACATTTCCTCAACAACCTGCTAAAACAGTTGCTCCTGTCCAGTCTTCTGAGATGGATGATGTCAAGAACATCTTAAGGACCTTCTCTAATGAGATTATTAACCTAAAGAGATAGCAAAATCCTTATCCAAAGCCCCAATACCAAGGCTATCAAGGGAATAGACCTTCCTTTCATCCAAATCAATACCAAGGCCCTCAGAGACAGGCTAATCCTCAGCCATCAAACCAATTAGTCACAGTACCTACACCTCTATAGACTATTCCTCCCAATCCCAATAGAGAAATTGTTCCATGACAGAATAATTATGCAGATGGCACCAATGCTTGGTGTTTCCCTTGCAATAATTCTCATATGCCTAGAGACTGCCCTAGAGGGAATCTGCAGCAACAAATAGTAGAATAGAGAGGATTAGAAGGGCGATTTGTAGCTTTTGACACATTAGCATATCAATCTCTTGGTGGCCCAAATGCAAGGCATGTCTTTACAGCAAGAAGAGGAAATAGCCCCTGAGCATGCTTTGTTTTCATGGATTGAAGATGAAGAGTCAGTATTCTTGAATGAAGCATCTACTTCCAAGAAGCCACTGGTACAATCAGATTATTATACCAGAGCAAAGAGGAGAATGATGGAACAACCTGAAGTCACAAATAATGAGATTACGAGTCATCGGAATACTATTTCTAGACAAGAAGTGCCACAGCCTGTGCAGAATCAAGTAGTCTCAGGGCAGATACTAGAAAAGTCAAGATACTCTTATTAACCAAGGACCCAAACACTAGGACCTGTGAATGTGGTGGATCAGCTGAAGAGAACCCCAGCACATGTGTCAATATGGGACATGCTGGCTATCCTTGAGCAGAAGACATTGTAGCAAGAGGCTTTGGAAGGTCAAGAAGCCCCTAAATATACTGGTGCTAAAGGAGGACCTGCTGACAAAGAAAAGCCACAACTCAAAGGTACTATCCCTCTACAGACAACAGCTCTGTTGAATAATGCACCTGAGGTAGGTAGATCTACGCCAGATCCCTTTTATTTAACTTTAATAGTTGGGAAGAAACTGTTGCATAATGCAATGATAGACTTTGGGGCTAGTACCACAGTGATGCCAAAGAAAATAGCAAATGCTTTGAAAATAAAATATGAGCCACTTACAAGAGGAGTAATGCAGTTAGATGGAAAGTTTGTCCAAACAATAGGGAAAATTAAACAACTCCCATTGCAACTGTATACCTGCCCTAATATAATTGTGAATCAAGATGTTGTAGTTATAGATATACCCCCTGTATTTGGCCTATGTTTATCTAGAGATTTCACAGCCAAGATAGGAGGTTATATGTCACTTGATTGGTCACACCTCATCTTGAGAACCAAATATGGGACGAAAATGAAGGTACTATCTGAACCATTATCAAAGGACCATATCACAAATGAACCAACCCCAAAATTAGAAGCAGCCCATGCTATGCTAAATAAAGAGGAAAGGGTTTTTGTTGAAGAAATAGGTGACTGGACTGAACATGATCAGCAAGAAGAAGAAAATAACCAGTTGTTAACAATGATGCAGAGTGATCCCTTTGGAAATTATGACTCAACAGAGCTAGGCACTTATGTCATATTTGAAGAAGACCAAGAGATCCCTAATGTCTTAAGAAAGGAAGCATCACAAACCCAAGAATCCATAAATGATTCTGGAATTTGGACCCTAAATTTTGATTGGGCTAGAAGTAAAAATGGAGCTGAAGCAGGAATTTGTCTTACTGCCCCTAATGGTGAAAAGATTTTAAGAGCCATTCGCTTTCATTTTGCCTATACCAATAATGATACTGAGTATGAATCTTTAGTGCATGGACTCATATTGGCAAAGAAGAAAGGAGTAAAGAGCCTAATAGTGAAAGGAGATTCTGAACTAGCAGTGAAACGAATAAGAGAAGAGACAGTGGCCAAGAATGTAAGAATGAGATCCTATAGGCACAGAATTTGGGACTTGATAGATGGTTTTGAAGCTTTCAATATTGAAGTAGTCCCTAGAGCCCAAAACTCTAAGGTAGATAGGATGGCACAGATTGGTTCACAGTTTGATCCAGCAACTGCCTTGTTGGTCAATAATGAGTCAGTCAAAGTTATTATGAGGCCAACTATCCCAGACAATGATGAAAATTGGCAAGTCTTTGGAAATGATTTTCAAGTACTTTTATTTTTGCAACAGTCAAGAGAATTTGCTGATCAGTTACAACCTAAAATTGAAGAGGCATATGGTGATCAGATTATTCAACTGAAGTCAAACAAGCTCCCTAAAGGACTGATTACCCTAGAAAACTTGTTTGACCCAGAAGATGCCAGCCTAGAAAAGAAGAGGTTTCAAGAAAACAAAGAGGATTACTCTGAAATACAAGTTAGCGAAGGGAGAAAATTGAAGATTGGGAATTCTGCAACTCAACAAGAAAGAAAGAGGTTAATTGATTTATGTGAAAAATATGATAGGGTCATAGCCTGGACCTATGAAGATTTGCATGGTTATAATAGAGACATTATCCAACACACCATAGAGCTTGCGGACGGATCTAAACCAGTCAGACAGAAACAAAGGCCAGTAAATCCTAGGATTGAGCCTCTAATGGTGGATGAGTTATAGAAGTTTTTAGAATCAAAGATCATTTTTCCAATTAAGCACTCAACCTGGGTATCAAATTTGGTGCCAGTCAGAAAAAAGAATGGTGATATAAGGCTATGTGTAGATTTCAGAGACCTAAATGGGACATCTCTGAAAGATCACTATCCCCTGCCTTCTATGAAACAGATTTTGCAAACTATGGCTGGATCAGAGAGATTCTCCTTGTTGGATGGTTTCTCTGGATACAATCAAATTTGGTTGGCCAATGAAGATTAGCATAAGACTGCTTTCACCACAAAATGGGTAACATTTGCATATGCAAAGATGCCTTTTGGTCTTTCAAACACTGGAGCTACATTTCAGAGGGCTATGGATGTAGCATTAAGAGAGCTTATAAATAAAATTATTCTAATTTATCTAGATGACCTCACTATTTTCTCTAAAAATGCTACAGATCATTTTGACCACCTAGAAGCTATCTTTAAAAAATGCCAAGAGTTCATAATATCCCTAAATCCTAAGAAATGCATCTTTGCAGTACCTCAAGGCAAACTATTAGGGCATATAGTGTCCAAAGAAGGAGTCTCTATAGATCCAGAGAGAGTCACAGCCCTAATGAACTTGTCTCTGCCAGTCAATAAGAAGGCAGTTCAGTCCTTTTTAGGAAAGATAAATTTTGTCAGTCGTTTCATATCAGACTTTACAGGCCTAATAAGACCAATGACACTTCTGCTAAAGAAAGACCTGGTGTTCAATTGGAGTGCAGAAGGGAGACAAGCTTTTGAGGAGGTCAAGAAAGCAATTTCAATAGCCCCAGTACTTAATAACCCAGACTTCTCTAAGTCTTTTATAATGTATGTCTATGGAGGAGAGTTCAGTGTTGCTACTATCCTAACACAGAAAGATGATCAACAAGAAGGAGAGCACCCAATAGCCTTTTTCTCAAGGACTCTTAGAGAGTATGAAACTAGATACAATTTTGTGGAAAAATAGGCATATGCTATGGTAAAATCGCTCAAGAAGTTTAGGCATATGGTGATAGGAAATAAGATTCTAATTCTAGTAGCTCATCCGAGTGTTAGAGAATACATAATGGAAGGTGAGATCACTGAAAAAAGAGCAAATTGGATAACAAAGATCCTTGAGTATGATGTAGAGGTCAGACCCACTAAACTAGTCAAGGGCAAGGGATTGTGTCAATACATGGCCCAAGACATGGAAAGAATGGTGACCATAGAAAAAGAAAGTGAGAATGTGTTGAGGATACAAGAGATTAATCAGAATTCCTGGGTCACAAATAGAATTCAGTTTATGAAACATGGGATTTTCCCAAAAGAACTCTCTCATGACAAAAGGAGATACTATAGGCAGTAAGGGGTCCATTTTGTTTTAATTGACCAAGTTCTTTTCAGAAGGAACACAGATGGTATTCTTCTAAGATGCATAGAGAAAGACGAGGCTCAAAGAATATTACATGAAATGCACCATGGAGTCTTAGGTGGTCACTTTTCTGCAAGAACTATTGCCATAAAGGTAACTCAAGCAGGTTACTTCTGGCCCACTTTATTTACAGATTGTTATCAGATGGTCAAGGAGTGCTAGTCTTGTCAGTTTTACGTAGGAAAGAGAAGACATGCAACAATGCCCCTTAGTCCTATAATTGTTGATGAACCCTTTGCTCAATGGGGTCTAGATTTCATTGGAATGATCAATCTGGTATCAAGTATGGGACACAAATGGATCCTAATAGCAACAGATTACTTCACCAGATGGAGTGAAGTAGTGCCACTCAAAGAAGCAACAGGAAATGTGATCCTAGACTTTCTGGAAGGTATCACTGCTCGCTTTGGGCCTCCTCGTACCATAATTTCAGATAATGCTAAGGCATTTTTGGGGCAAAAATATCTGGGTTCACATTGAAATATGGGATCTATTTGAAGACTTCTTCAAATTATTACCCTCAGGGTAATGGTTTGGCAGAATCTACTAACAAGAACCTGATTAGACTCATTAAAAGAATAGGGGTTGATCATCACAAGGAGTGGCATAAAGTGCTTAATATAGCACTATGGGCTGACAGAATTACACCTAAACAAGTGACAAAGATGTCCCCATATGAATTGGTCTATGGTAAGTTGGCTGTAATGCTCCTGAGCTTGGAGATCCCTGCTCTGCAGTTGTTGAAACAGATTGAGATCGAAGAGAACGGCCCCATGCAGGTCCGACTTGCTGAGCTCCTAGAAGTTCAAGAGAAAAGGGACGCAACACATGAATCATTAATGAAACATCAGAAAATAATCAAAGACTGCTTCGATAAGAAGACTTCAAATCCTTATTTTGAAGTAGGCTCAGTTGTTTTGAAGTGGGATGAGAGAGCTGCCAAGCCGGATCGACACAGCAAATTTGAGTCATTATGGACTGACCCCTACAAGATCCGTTCCTGTAAGCAACAAAATTCATTTGAGCTTGAAACAATGGAGGGCGAACCTGTGGAGATTCTTGTGAATGGGATCTACTTGAAACATTTCAATTAAGCAGTGTCTCCTGTGTATTATAGTTAGTTAGTTTCCCTTTCCTTGTTTCTCTATTTTCCCGCTTTGTTTTCCCACCCTTTCTTTTAAATAAGTGTTCTATGAACATGTGGCCATAGCTCAAGTCTCTTTTATCTTTGGAACTCTCGCATTCGCTAGGTTTCTCTCCGATCCCCAAAATTCCTGAAAGTACCACTTTACACAACCACTTTTATGACGTGTCTGACACTCTGTCCCATATAGATTTCATAAGATACACTAACAGTTTTTGGCTTTAATGCCATTTATGCCACTTAATGTGTCATCAAATGCCCCAATATTTAGAGTTAACCTTGAACTCTGCCTCTCATTTAATTCTGCATCTGCTAAAGAAACCTTTTTACCTGCAATTCCAATTCCTAGCGAACCTTGCTTAGAGAAGTGCCTTTTTTTGTTGCAAAGCTTCTATCCTTGTTACTTCAAACTCACTTATTCCCAACACAGACATAAATATGTCAGAGGCACAGTCTTCTCAACAGGGGCTTGGGATTTACGAGTCCATTGACAAGCTTCTAGGAAGCAAATCATATGCCTCGGCGCCTACACAACCTTTGGGAACCTATCCAAGGACAAGGGTCCCCGAGGTGGGTTATGCAGTGGATCTAGCAAAGGTTAAGGATTTCGCGGATGGTATCTCTGACCCAGTTCTTCAAAAACCTGCCAAAGCTCTCCGTGAAGGGGCACTCCAGAGATGTCTCCAAAAGGCGAAGGCTGGGCAATCAGAAACATTTGGTATGAGGATTTGGACCTCACAATTGGCACAATTTATTGTCCCAAGCGTACATCCATGCCCCGACCTACTAGATATGTGCACAAAACTATTTCATGCGCCCTCGAGCACCATACAATAGGGTCCCTTTATGGTGCAAATCACACCTAAAGCTATTAGGGATATGTTGGTCCTATATCATGATAAAACGGCCACATTCCCCACTATTGCCAAAATGCAGAAAACTTGGGCAAATGTCAATAATCAATTGAGGTTTCTCAATTCAGAGTTGTAGCTGGGAGATGAAAACATCCAGATGATAGTGCTACCAGCAGGAAGGTACAATTCACTAAGGCCAGCCAGGAAGCATTGTCTATGATGGCATTTATCTTTGGGATGAAAGAAGACATTACTGTCTATGACTGGCAAATTGCCATTTTATTCAGATTAAAGATCGTGGACAAGTCTCAAGAGTTTTAACTGGATTTTTTAGAGCAGATCGCTTATTCAATGGTCAATCAACTCACCCACTTCAGGTCTAAGGGGGTTTTCAGGTATTCTGCTTATCTGTTTCACCTTATGCTATATCAAAACCCTAGTATTTTTTCACATCATATGCAGCTGAATATGTATGACCCGAGTTTCGGTCATAATAGGACTATACCTGTGTCTGCATAGACACATGTCTTATCTGAGGCATCAGACCCGTATGAATTTTGGGAACTTTTTGTTGCCCCCTGCCTTTTGCCACCTAAGCCCTGAGCCTGTAGAAAATAGGTTAACACCAAGCATCAGAGGCTTCATGGCAAATTGCCCTATTCCCTATGACTATTTCTTTGGGTCCCATCACACTATCATAAGGGTCCATGGTTTTAATGAAGAACCAATGCTGCTACCTAAGATTTTGACTCCTAGGTTAGCTTTTCTAGAGGTCACCCGACAAGTATCTGTGGTTGACAATGAATATGGCACTAAGAAGAAGAAAAAGAAGATGTATGATATTCCATGGGTAAGAAGAAACATGGCCCTGGAAGTCAGAGATGCTGAGCACTTGTTGCTGAGGAAGCTTGTTGTCCTGGGTTTCTTTCTTATAGAAGATAAATGGAGATATGACCCAAGTAGTTTCATAACCCTATGGGTGAAGAACAACAAGGTCGGCGCTAACATTGTGCATGAAGGTCGTCCCTTTTGGGAAGACAGAAGAAACCCTAAAGAAGATACCCCTGATCTATATGTAGAATTGATAGATTTGCCATATGAAGGGCCCAGGCCATGGGAGACCTTTTATGTTAAACAAAGGGCCTATGACCCTAAGATCAGAATGGGTACTCGACTGAAGAAAGCCTTGTCAAAAGGTAGGGAATGGAAACCAGAGAAAATAGAGGCCTATTGGAAATATAGGCAGGAAATTTCTGAGTTGACACACTCTTTTGGCAAGATTGATACAGATGAGAGATGGGAGTCTATCTAGGATGAATGGCATCTGTCACCAGTTTCTAGCCATAACACAAGCAAAATACAACATATGGGTGAAGAGTCAGGGGAAGAGGCAGAATCAACCAATGTAGTACAAGCAACAGGACAAGCCTCAACAACTGCCCCTGTTTCCCATTGGCCCCAATCTCTTAGTACTTTGGAGAAATAAAAGAGTGTGGTATCATCACCACCTAGGGGGACTCCATCCATTTCAGGCACTGAGTTTCTAGTTTTGAATCATTACCACCATCAGTAGTGGTAAATGTTAAAGAGAAGGGAACACAGGAGGAAGAAGAGAGGCCAAGGAAACATAGGAAGCTGAGTCTGCAGCCAGATTCAGATGAGGATGTAGAACCCTCACAACAGCAACCACCGATCACATCTATTGCTCCTCAGGTACATTTTACTTCTCCTTCTTCTTCTCAGTCTTTTTCTTCTACTATAGGGGTGGCAATCCCAACAGACCAAACATTATTATCCCCTGCCACCTCTGCTATGCCAATATATCAATTAGCCCCACTTGTCAATCCTCAGGCCATGTCATCATAGGCCACATCCTTTGCCCCTTTTTCTCCCTCTGTTCCAAAGAGGGTTCCTCCCCAAATTTCTCCTAGCCAACATTTGGCTATTCCCTATGGCTTGCCACAATGACATCCTTTTGCGGGTGGTTACATTGCCTCTCCCCCTACTTTTCAAGCTCAAGCTGATACTGCTAAGAAGGCCAGGGAGGCCAGGATGGATAAGAAAAGAAAGAAAGATAATAAAGCTTTGGTTGTGCCACACATGAGGTCACTATTTGACCTAATTCAACAACAGCTAACTGTGACACATTTGTCACCTACTGTGGTCAAACCAAATGAACAGATGCAGCCACAAGATTTTACAATGAATGCAGTGGCTATGGATATGTCACTTTTCAGACCATAGGAGAGGGTTGAGTTGTTGAATGAAACTGTTGCAAGTATGAGGTGAACCAGTGTTGTCATTGATGTCAACATACTCATATTGCATTGATAAGTAGGATTGGATGAGCTATGTGCTGAGGATATTGAGAAAATTAGTCTCAATCAGGAATAGTGAAGAACAATGATGAGAAGAAGGCAAAAGTACCCAATATGTTGAGATTCAGAGGATGCGGATTAAAGGGTTTCTAGATATGAGTCTTGAGATGATCCAATTAAGTTTTCAGAGGTCCGCATGAAGATGTGAAGAAGTTGTGATCGATCAAGTAGAACCGGTTCCGGGAGATGCTTCGGAGTGACAAAGTGTTACAAAAAGGTCCGGTGAGATCCGGAAGTGCATTGTCCTATTCTACGGATTGGACAGAGTGTTTGGGATGTCCTTGTGGTGTTTCATCTTGATTTGTTCATGGTTTGGAGGTCCAGAAGCACATCTTGCAATATGACAGTGGCGACAGACAGTGTTCTTGTAGTTCCAGATGAGGAAGAGAAGAGATTCCAGTGAGTAGGGGAAGTGCGGATGTACCTGGTCATTCAAGAAAGCTTGTGAAGGTTCTTGGATCATGTTGAGGTTGTGTTGTTAGTCTGCATTGGTGGTAGAGCTCAGAATTGAAGATATTCTTCCGGATGAAGTTCTTGTTCAGACTAGCCGACCGGATGAGTTGTTCATCTTGTGAATGTTCTTGTGGTGGCCGACCGGATGTGTTATTCATCCTGCGAATGTTCTTATGGTTGTTGCCGATTTAGATGATTGTTCCTAAGTCGATGTCTTGTATAAATAAAGGTTTGTGAGTTCATTTCAAAGTGTGTTGTGGAGCAGATGAGTGTGGTATAGCGAAAGAGCGAAAGGCAGAGCAGGTGTGACTCGGGCTTAAATGGAACTGATCCAAACATGATGAAGATGTCATTCTCTAGTTCAAGGTTGTGATCCTTATGATCTTGTAGACAGTGTGTCTCTTTGTAGGCAGTGTGCCTCCTTGTGAGCAGTGTGCTCAGGCAGTGAGCCCTAATTGGCATGTGCCATTCATTTTTCTTATTCTTCTAACAGAGAATAATCCTTGGGTTAATCACCTCGTGGTTTTTCCCTTAATCAGGTTTTCCACGTCAAAAATCTTGGTGTCAAATGTGTTGATGTTTATCTGCTCCAGTGTTTATGCTTTGTGCTTTCATGAATGATTAATTGATATGCTGTTAACTAACAAGAAGAATCAAATGTTTGAAGTAGAAGCAAAGTTTTTGCACAACTGATTCACCCCCGCTCTCAGTTGTGTGCCCAAGATCTAACAATTGGTATCAGAGCTAAGTTCCTCTGAAAAGAGCTTAACCACTTGAGGAGATCCAGGATGTCGTCATACAAGAAGGATAGTTTGAAGTTTGATGGAACCAATTTCTCGCTCTGGAAAGGTCGCATGAAATGTCACTTGGAGTGTATGGGAAAAACATACTTGACCATGGTCTCAAAATCATATGTACCTCCAACTCTGAATGAAATCACAGATGCTGAAAACAATCTACGGACCAAAGAAGCTCTTCTAAGCGCATTGAATGACTCAGAGCTCTCAAATGTTATTGACCTACCAACTGCATATGAGATTTAGACTAAACTGGAACTTCTGCATGAAGGAGATGAGTTTGTCAAGAGTGCAATGTTGCAAAGTCTAAAAGGGAAATTTCAAAGATTGAAGATGAGAGATTATGAAAATATCACTACCTTTATGCCAAGAGTGAATGAGCGGGTGTGTGGAATCAGGAATGCTGGTGGAGTTCTGGATGAAAATGAAATTGTTTGCAAAATTCTCAGATCCCTTCCTACTGCCTACAAAATCAAGGTTGCTTCCATTAATGAATTCAGAGCCCATACAACTGTCACAAGAGAGCAATTGGTTGACAAACTGGCTGCATTTGAAATGACTAAGTTTGGAGATGATCAGCCCAAGACTGAATCTGCATTCAAAGCCAGTGCCTATGTGAAAGGCAAACAAAGATTTGATCCGGGAGAGAACTCTTCAAGGAAGCTGTCATGGTATGATCAAGCAAGGAAAGACATGGAAGAGGAAGAAACAGAGACAGCTCAACTTGAAGCCCTCATTGCAAAAAGACTGCCAAGAGGATCCGGTAAGTATGAAGGAAAACTACCCTTTAAGTGCTTCAACTGCAATAAGATTGGTCATTTTGCTTCAAGATGTCTGGAAAGATCTACAAGGTCAAATGCTAACAGACAAAGGTTTCAAAAGAACTGCTATTATGTTCATGAAGAAGATGATAATGAAGGAGTAACAGATGATGAATTAGAAATAGGAAGCAAATCTGAAAATGAATGGGTGTTTATTGCCATCAAGGAAGAAGATTCAATATCCTCTGAATCTGTCAATCATAAGGTTGTAGAAAGAGCTTTGGCTGCCCAAGTTGAAGAAAAGGATGATTGGGTTATTGACAGTGGATGCTCTCACCATATGACTAGTGACAAGAACAAGTTCTTAGATTTGGAAAGGTATGAAGGAGGAATGGTAAAGTTTGGTGACAATTCTGCTGGCAGAATTAGAAGTAGGGGAACTATTTCTTTTGATGGAAAGAGCAAAATCGGTAATGTACTATATGTTAAAGGTTTGAAGCACAATCTTTTCAGTGTTGGTTAGTTGGTGGACAAAGGCTATGATCTCCAGTTCAAGAATGGAAGATGCAGGATCTTTGGAAGCTCCGAAACTGAGATTGCATCCGGTACTCAAACAAAAGGTAATATCTTCCATCTAGTTGGCTCTGACAAAAGTTGTTTGTTTGTTCAAGTTGATCAGAGTTGGTTATGGCATAGAAGGATGTGTCGTGAATTTTGATAACATCATCAAGATAAGCAATACTCAGGCTGTAAGAGATCTTCCTAAATTGGTGAAACCTACAAATAGTTTGTGCAAAGAATGTCAGCTAGGTAAACAGAGCAGAGTCTCTTTCAAAAGCAAGGATCAGTCCACTACCAGATTACTGGAATTAGTCCATACTGATCTATGTGGTCTGACAAGAATTAAGAGTATGCAAGGTGATAGATATTTCATGTTACTGATTGATGATCATTCCCAGATGATGTGGGTTACCTTCCTAAAAGAGAAATCAAAAGCCCTTGAGAAGTTCAAAATCTTCAAAGCTATAGTAGAGAATCAAACTGGATTGAAACTAAAATGTCTGAGGTCTGATAGAGGTGGTGAATTCACATCCAGTGAATTCATAGACTTTTGTGAGAAGCATGGCATAAGAAGACAGTTTTCTGCTCCTAGGAATCCATAGCAGAATGGAGTTGTTGAAAGAAAGAACCGGACCATCCATGAAGCATCCAGGACAATGATGATGGAAGCAAATGTTCCTCAGATGTTTTGGAGAGAAGCTGTCAGCACTGCAGTCTACACTATTAATCGAGTTCAAATCAGAAGCAATACTAGTAAGACTCCTTATGAACTTTGGTTTGGTGTAACTCCTACTGTGAGATATTTTAGAGTATTTGGTAGCAAGTGTTATATCAAAAGAGATGAAGATCTAGGAAAGTTTGATGCTAGAAGTGATGAAGGAATTTTCTTGGGTTACTCCACTCAAAGCAAAGCATACCGGTGTTACAATAAGAGATTGAGAAAGTTGATAGAAAGTACAAATGTGAAAGTTGATGAAGGAATTGAGAAGCCCTCAAGGTTTTATGAATATGATGAAGATGATCAGAATGATTCTCTGGTGCAAAGAGCTCAATTCTCAGGAAGAAGAGGTTTGTCTGAATGAGTCTGATCAAGAAACTCCCAAAGTTCCAAGGTATGTAACTCTAAATCATTCTGAAGATCAGATCATAGGTGACAAAAGCAAAGAGGTACAAAGAAGGAGAAGAATTGCTCAAGACTCAAATGAATGTTGTCTGATTTCAAAGATTGAACCTAAGACAATAAATGAAGCCTGTAATGATGAAAATTAGACCAAAGCAATGGAGGAAGAGTTGATGCAAATTGAGAAAAATGACACTTGGGATCTTGTTCCCAGACCTAGAAACAAAAATGTGATTGGAACCAAATGGGTCTTCCAGAACAAACTAAATGAAGTTGGTGAAGTAATCAGAAACAAAGCTAGATTGGTCTGCAAAGGCTACTCTCAAATAGAAGGAATTGATTTTGAAGAAACCTTTGCTCCGGTGGCAAGAATTGAAGTAGTCAAGTTATTTCTCGCATTTGCTGCTATCAAAAACTTCAAGGTATATTAGATGGATGTCAAGTCTGCCTTCCTAAATGGTGATTTGGAAGAAGAAGTTTACATTGAACAACCAGATGGATCTCAATTGTCTAATAATGATGATATGGTCTGCAAGTTAAAGAAAGCACTGTATGGATTGAAGCAAGCCCCTAGAGCATGGTATGAAAGGTTGGATAAGCATCTTGTGCAGATTGGTTTCAACAAAGGTACTGCTGATAGTAATCTATATTTCCAAATAGATAAGGAAAATATCTTGATTGTCGAAGTGTTTGTTGATGATATCATCTTTGGAGGAAAAGATAGTATGTGTAAAACCTTTGGAAATCAAATGAAAAATGAGTTTGAAATGTCAATGCTTGGTGAAATGAATTTCTTCTTGGGTCTGCAAATTACTCAGACAGAGAAAGGCATCTTTATCTCTCAGACCAAATATGTGAAAGAATTGTTGAGGAAATTCGGTATGGAAGATTCAAAGCCAATGAACACTCCTATGGCAACTAGATGTAAGTTGAGCAAAGATGATGACTCTCCTAAGACAGATCAGACCAAGTACAGATCAATGATTGGAGGACTATTGTATCTCACTCAGACTAGACCAGATATAATGTAGGTTATTGGTCTTGTGGCAAGGTTTTAGGCTAATCCTAGAGAATCTCATGTTATGGCAATCAAGAGGATTTTTAGATATCTAAAGGGGACAGTTGAGTATGGTCTATGGTATCCCAGAGATCATGATTTCTCTCTTCATGCATATACAGATGCAGATTGGGTAGGAGATGTGGATGACCGGAAGAGTACAAGTGGAGGAGCATTCTTTTTGGGAAAAAGGTTGGTTTCTTGGCTAAGCAAGAAATAAGAGGCAGTATCTCTGTCTACGACTAAAGAAGAATACATTGCAGCAGTAGGTAGTTGCACTCAAATCTTATGGATGAAGCAGATGTTAAGAGACATTAAAGTAGAATATGAGGAGCCTATCACAATTTTCTGTGATAATTCAAGTGCAATAAATATTTCTAAGAATCCGGTGTTGCATTCTAAGACAAAGCACATATCTATCAAGTTTCACTTTCTAAGAGAGCAAGTGAACAAGGATGAAGTTAGATTGGAGTATGTACCCTCCAAGGATCAGATTGCAGATATTTTTACTAAACCTCTTCCCAAGGACTCTTTTGAGTATCTCCGGGAGAAGTTAGGGGTCATGGCCCCTCCGGTGATGAACTAGGATGCACTAGTGTGCATCGGTTCGGTGGATATCACAGTCATATCTTGTGATCTGGATTGATGATGGGGAGCTGCTACTGAGGGGGAGCAGCTGTTATGATTCTGATGTGTTAGAATTGCAAGTATGAGCCCTTTGCCATTTATGTCAAAGGGGGAGAGAAGATATGTGAAAAACAAGTGGTTGATGATCAAAGGGGGAGCAGTAAAGGAAGAGAAGACATGTGAAGAGTTGTTGTTGATAGGGGGAGCTGTGACAAAAAGGATAAGTTCTTGTCTTGATGGTTTTTCACATCATATGTTGCCATCAATGACAAAGGGGGAGATTGTTGCAAGTATGAGGTGAACCAGTGTTGTCATTGATGTCAACATACTCATATTGCATTGATAAGTAGGATTGGATGAGCTATGTGCTGAGGATATTGAGAAAATTAGTCTCAATTAGGAACAGTGAAGAACAGTGACGAGAAGAAGGCAAAAGTACTCAATATGTTGAGATTCAGAGGATGCGGATTAAAGGGTTTCTAGATATGAGTCTTACGATGATCCAGTTAAGTTTTCAGAGGTCTGCATGAAGATGTGAAGAAGTTGTGATCGATCAAGTAGAACCGGTTCCGGGAGATGCTCCGGAGTGACAAAGTGTTACAAAAAGGTCCGGTGAGATCTAGAAGTGCATTGTTCTATTCTGCGGATTGGACAGAGTGTTTGGGATGTCCTTGTGGTGTGTCATCTCGATTTGTTCATGGTTTGGAGGTTCGAAAGCACCTCTTGCAGTATGATAGTGGCAACAGACAGTGTTCTTGTAGTTCTGGATGAGGAAGAGAAGAGATTCCAGTGAGTAGGGGAAGTGCGGATGTACCTGGTCATTCAGGCAAGCTTGTGAAGGTTCTTGGATCATGTTGAGGTTGTTTTGTTGGTCCGCATTGGTGGTAGAGCCCAGAATTGAAGATATTCTTCCGGATGAAGTTCTTGTTCAGACTAGCTGACTGGATGAGTTGTTCATCTTGTGAATGTTCTTGTGGTGGCTGACCAGATGTGTTATTCATCCTGCGAATGTTCTTATGGTTGTTTACTAACTTAGATTATTGTTCCTAAGTTGATGTCTTGTATAAATAAAGGTTTGTGAGTTCATTTCAAAGTGTGTTGTGGAGCGGATGAGTGTGGTATAGTGAAAGAGCGAAAGGCAGAGCAGGTCTGACTTAGGCTTAAATGGAACTGATCCAGACATGATGAAGATGTCATTCTCCAGTTCAAGGTTGTGATCCTTATGATCTTGTAGATAGTGTGTCTCTTTGTAGGTAGTGTGCCTCCTTGTGAGCAGTGTGCTCAGGTAGTGAGCCCTAATTGGCATGTGCCATTCATTTTTCTTATTCTTCTAACAGAGAATAATCCTTGGGTTAATCACCCCATGGTTTTTCCCTTAACTGGGTTTTCCACGTCAAAAATCTTAGTGTCAAATGTGTTGATGTTTATCTACTCCGGTGTTTAAGCTTTGTGCTTTCATGAATGATTAATTGATATGTTGTTAACTAACAAGAAGAATCAAATGTTTGAAGTAGAAGCAAAGTTTTTGCACAACTGATTCACCCCCCCTCTTAGTTGTGTGCCTGAGATCTAACAGAAACTACTTCTGCTGTGGCAACTGATTATCTGAAAGTTTCAAAGAAGTTGCAAAAGGTTGAAGCTGATTTAGCTCAAGAAATAGCAAATTGTAGCAACCTTGTTGCAGAGCTAAAATCCAAAAATGATGAAATAGAGGATCTCAATAAACAGTTGCAAAATACTATTTCTTGTCAGATTCATCAAGCTACTCAGGGCCAAAATGCTTCTCTAAAAATGGAGCTAGCACAAGAGAAAGCTGTAGTAACTCAAGAGAAAGCTGCAGTAACTATCCTGAGGCAAGAAAAGGCTGCACTAGAGAGGAGGTTTTAGGATAAATCCCAACAGGCCACATAGTTTTAGTAGCAGTTGCTGAATGAACAAAACAATGCTGCTGCAATTCAGGCCCAACTCCAAGCTAAGCAACAAATGACAAAATAGTTGACACTTGAGTTGGCAAATAGGCCCAAGAATGCAGGAGTTTTGAACTTGGTCAGGGAGCTATATGTGTCAGTATGGAAAAGAATCTCTAAAGAGATTATCCAACTCATACCTTCTTTAACTTTCCTGCTAAGTGCACAGCAATTGTGTGAGAAGGTAGAGACTTTAGTTCAGGCCACTTTATCCATTGTTTCCTTGAGAGTTTCTGATTCTCAGCTGCTACTGAAGAAACTATATGATACAACTGATGAAACATTGTCAACAGCAGGGATCAATGACAGAATGATTGCTGCAAAAAGGGTGAATGAAGTCCTCAGTTGCAATTCAGCTGCAATTAATTGCCAAGAGCTCCTGGATGTTGTCAAGGAGGGAGTTAAAGATACGAAGAAGCATATAGAAGATTTGGTACAATTGGGTCTTCCCTCCCCTTTTCCTGATAGCAACATTGTGTTAATGATTGATGAAATCAAACGTTTACTGTTAACCAGGCAGAATGATCAGTCAGTTTTCCAGGGTTTAACAGATTCCTCAAGTTCCAATTGAAGGCTGTGGTTCATGTTTTGCAGAGGTTTTCACACAAGGATATCATTAACCTTGATTTAGCCTTCCAGGATCTACAAATTAAACAGGGACTCTCTGCTGCCGAATGGTCTATTTATCAGACGGCTTTACAGACTCTCTAATTTTTTCTGCATTATATACACATTCTTTTACCACATTCTTTGGATTCTTTTTGAGCAAGCTTGAAAGTCCTCGGGGTCGCCAAGAACTGTAGAGTAAAATACTCTACATTTTTTTTCAGTTGCAGTGCATCAGCACGGCTGTGCGTGTTCCAATTTTACCTCTACGAGTTTCATTTTTGCCTAAGTCTCAGAGTCAGGCAGAACGTGCCATGTGTCGTCAGCCGAGACACATTTTAAGAAGTCTCAGACTATTGTGGAAAGTCTCAAACTATTGTGGAGGAGGCCGCGTGTCCTTTTACATTAACGCAGAGTGCAACAAGTGTCGGCATCCGCGTTAAGTTTCAAGACCCTTTTAATGTTTCTAAGAGAGTCTGGTGGGTCCCTATTTCTAAGTTTCTCCCTATGCAGAAGGCGCCAAGTGGTAGTTTCCGTCAAGTTTTTGAAAGCCCCTTTTAAAGTTTCTTAGTGAGCATGGAACGTGCCATATGTTAGCTGCGGAAGGTTTCAATAAGTTTCTCTAAGTTGTGCGGAAACCACTGTGTGTCCCTTATAATATCAGCAATACATGCCATGTGTCATCATCCGCAAGGTTTGCCCTTTTGGTTTCATGGTTAAATAAAGGATGGAGGTGGGCCCCAGTGAGTTTCAAGTAAGGCAAAAAGCACCATGTGTCGCTATCCGTTGCAATTTTAAAGACCCTCTTAATGTTTCTAAAGTGAGGCAAAAAGTGCCAAGTGGCAACGTCCACGGGAGTTTCAGTAAAGTTTCTTATGGAGTATCAGTAAGGTGGATACTGCCATGTGTCATCTTCCATGGTACTCTCAAAAGGTTCCTACAGTTTCAAAGAAGATAGCAGAAGCTGCCACGTATCATTTTGTTGCTGCACGGAAGGTGCCACTTGTCCCTGTTTCCTTTTTTTGAAGCTGCCTGAGCAAGAAGTCCGGTGGGTCCCATCTTTTATAAGTGATTAAAGTTTCAAGGCTTCGAACTGTGACAAATGTCATAGGCAGAACTCTCCCGACTAAAAAGACACAGTAAAGTATAGAGATAGCGGATAAAGCCACGTATATGTTTCAATTACAGTGGAGGCTGCCACGTGTCGAGTTCCTATTTTTTCTGGAAAGATGAAGGAGTTTCAAGTAAAGAATGCAGACTATGCCATTTATTTCTGGGTTTATAGTTGCAAAGAAGCAGAAGCTGCCAAGTGTCCCTACCTAATTCAAAGAGGAGCACTACATGTATCTGTTTCAGCCAATGGGCTAGTGGGGAAGGTAACTATTTTAGATCCGAAAGATATCTTCTGTCAGACACTTCTAGTTATCTCTAGTTCGGTTAGGCCGTTGAGATCCAATTGTTACGGACAATCTAGGGATGTTCTATGCTATAAATATGTAACATTTGTAATGATTCAAGACTTAGATTCAGATTAGTTGTAAGTTTCCTTTCGAGAGAGTTGTTTCCATCAAAGATTTCAGAGAGAAGTTTGAAGACTTTTTGCTGTGGCCAGTAATATCATTTGCCTTTGTTTCTATTTTCTTGATTCAGAACGTTTATGTAACTGTGCATGTATTTGTGCCTTTTATGTGACTAAAAATTAATAAGAAGACTGAGTTTTGTGCCTTGGCTGATATTTTCTGTGTCATTGCAAAATTGTCTTGTTTTGAGCCTTTGATTCTATTGGTTTTATATGTTACATTGATCATGCATTGTTTTCTCTTTAATGTAACTGAATCTTAAAGATAGCTTCATTGTGCTTAGTGGTAAGAAACAAATCATATTCAGACGCATCGCCATAGTTAGATTTAGTTTCATTATAGTTACAATTCTGTTTAATTCCTACCCTTTTCCCCAAAACATATTTGAGATAAAGAAGAGCCAGCTTCTTTAAAATCTAGAGGTTGTTTCAGGTCGCAAGTCCCACATTCCTGGAACTTCCCATGTGGGTGTTGGAATCAGCACAATTTTAAGCATCAACAGATACCATTTGGTTGTTAGTGGATAAGTGTTGTGGACAACATGTGTGATCGACAAAGATGTTTCTGTGGGGTCATTTTGGGCGTTGTTAAGGTAATGGATTTGAACTTGAGTTTAGTTTGTGAATGCCTTGGTTGGGGTTCTCCAACCTTTTTTGTTTGAACTTCATGCTAGGATAGTTGTCGTGATGTTAGTCATGACTAGGTTTGGTTTAGATTAGCCCCACTCTAGTATCTTGGTTACTTGAGCAGGATTCTTGTTGTATTTATGAATTGCCTAGTGTGATTACAATCTATGGGAGTAAGTTAATGTTTTTCGGTTGGTTTTGATAGTATCCATGAAAATGTTGGTATGTGTTCCTTGCTAGGAAGCATGAAGGGCCCCACTTCGAAGGTGACTCTTAGGATACATGAATTTTGGCAAGCTTTTCCAAGCATGTCCTAGGTTGCCTAGAATTTGTGGGTGTATGTTTAGTTGGGGCATTTCTCGACCTTAGTTGATAATGTGACAACTATCCCCCTCCTCTCTTTTGTAACTATATTATATACATATGATGTTGTAATGTACAATTTTGGTTAAATTGTTTAAGATAATTATCTACTTATTGATGGAAATTTATTGTTTTCAAAACCAACAATATTGAGTTTCTTTACTTGGGCTACTTAGCTGACTTACTTCTTATAGTCCTCTTACCTCAAGGACTTGTTTAATTGTATTTCAATTTAAATTTTAAATATTTCATTTTGGTGCCACTTTTGAATTTGACTCATCTTTTAAATTTGATTCATCCTTTGGATCTTAATCCTTTGAATATTATTTGTTAAAATATATTCAAAGACCTATCTTTTGCAATCTTTTTATTTTGAGGTTTTTCTTATTGTTGGTACCACTGGTACATGTGTAGTGTTGTGACTTATATGTAACCTACCCTACCCATAATGGGTACTTGATGAGAGGAAAATAGGAATAGTCAGTCTTGGTTTGATGTCGTAAGGCTGAGGTTTGTTATGCAGGTCAATAATGGTGGTCAGAATTCTTTGTTGACCTTGAATTCTGTTGAATATTACCTTGGTGCTTTCCCTTTTTGGGAGGTTGAGTCTTTAAGTAGAAGGAGATGAATGCTAGAGAGATTCAAAGGAGTAGTCAGGTTGCAAAACCTTGAGATCCTTTTGTTGTGGTGTGGACCCACTATCCTCATGATATCAGTCCCTTGTTTAGAAAGGGATTTGTGTTTTCTCTAGTCAATTAGTAGTTGAACCATGAGTTTTGTAGTAGCATAGGTGTTTATTTTTCATTCCTTAATGTTAGGGACGCATGGACGTGTCTGGTTCCTACCTATTCTGCAAGTTCAATCTTGGTAGTTTAATGAGGACTTATTAGAAGGGGCAGTCATGACTTGTGAGTCTCGTCCATTGTGCTTGGAGTCTAGAGTGTTTTAGCTTACCATCTGTTGACTTTTTCCCAGACTGGATGCTTATTCCCAGATTTCCCTACAAGGTAGCCATCAGTGATCAACAGGATCTCTGGGCCAGGGGGTCAACAGTATAGGAGATAGACTCTATATTTTATCTCCTCTTCTTCTTCAGGCTCTGCAAGACCTAGGGGGGTATTCCCTACTCAACATCCATGAGGATATGCATACAAGGCTGGGATGCTGACAAAAAGCAGATAGTCCTCTTGTAAGTAGACCAAAACTGAAAGATAAGAGCAAAGGGGCTAGCTTTGGGCCTATTAGCAGTTGTAGACAGAGGACTGAGGATCCTAAACTAACTCTAATGTCCTAATGCTTGTTTTAGATTTTGATTTGGATTTTAAGCTTGGATGCAAAGCTGGACATGGTTATAACATAAAACAAAGCATGATTGGTGCCTATCCAGGGCCTGGAGTCAGTAGACATACACCTGTGAATGATCAGTATGAACAGCTAAAACTGGATTTCAAGGGGATATATGTGATACCTGCCTTACAGATATCTCCCAATACAGAGTGTTAAGTTATCTCTACTTATGGCATCCCTACTGCAGTATACCCTTCCCAATGTTCAACCTGAAAACAGTTTAATCTACCCCTTGAGCAGAAGTTAAAAGATCAGACATTCAACATAGGAATTCTATGCTCTAGAATCTAAACATTACCCAAATATCCAGATTCAGAAGAAGAATACATGCAATACTGGAGACAGAATTAACACAACACATGCTAAGATAGCATTTATCATATAAGATCAATCATGAAATCAGTGGGTTCATGCCAAAAACATACAACAAGAGATACATAAACTCACAGGTAAGCTGTACAGAGCAACCAGATCAGCTTGTTATGCATTACAGAGCCAAAAATCTTCAACTTTCAACAACCACAAATGAGCAACACAACCTGCTTATAACAGCCAGGCAGGTGTTTAGCAATTAATTACATGGTTGACCAAAAATCCCGCCAGATACACAGTATCATGAAAATGGCGCTCAAACACAACCAGATTGGCACCCAAACTTGAATGCAGCAGGTAGGGGAGGAGACAGGAAGATATCTCGAGCCCTGCGCCACTGCCCGCTGATGTACACCTTCAATCGGGTACCAAATCCGCCCATACCTCTGCAACCTTCGCCATTAATGGCGCACCAACCCGCGGCCTTGGGAAGAACATCAAACAGCCGATCGCAACCACCTCCCGCCGAGATTCATCATCATGATATTTGAAAATGCAGGATATCAATTATCCCGCATGCACCCCGCGATGACCTCAATAACACTTTATATACTAGGTCATGAGCATATATGATGTCGGTGCTTTTGCTCCTGACGACACTAGTATAAGACTTCATCATCATCATCATCCTCCAGCAGCATGATATCCTGTTGCTTGAAATATCACCCTGACGTCATCATCATATCGCAATATAACCTGCATGATAAACGCCTTCATCGGCACAACCTGATCCATCGGAGGAACATCCTCCTGCTGAGCCTATACCAAAAGTCTGGCCGATGAACATCCTGATGACATCATCATCATATCCTGCTGACGTCATCATCATATCTGCCTACTGCGCACCTCCTCATATCCGGATGATGTCATCATCATGTTTGCAAATATCAGGGGATCTCCATAAGATGATCAGCGTTCGAAATATGACCCCCCCAGACCTTGATGACGTCATCATCATATTAACATCAGGATGATATTCGGAAGACAACCGGATATTTGGAAATAACATCCTGATGCACAAATATCAGGTTGCACTGTAGCTTCACTATAAGATCAGGGCGATAGATGAATATGATGATGCTCAAAAAGATCACCCCCACTAGATAATGCACGAAGCCAGCAGGCAGATATCTCCTTGATATCAGCATCATCATGACGCTGGAACAAATATACATCCGGATGATATTCAAAAATGAAAATATCACCCCCTCCTTCAGAAATATCATGATGCAGATAGGCAGAGAAATAGATATCACCCTGATATAAGGATGACGTCAGCATCATCAGGATGACACAACAACGAACAAGAAGTGATACAACATCATTAGGATGATATTGACTAAGATCATCCTGACGTTCAAAATATGATGACCCCAGTGAATATCGGGTCGCACTTAGAACTCTTCAACAACATCATCAGGATGATCATAACCAAGATCACCCGATGATAAAAATATCACCCCGGTGAAATATCATGAAGGCAGAAAATATGATGACCCTCGCAAGCGACACGGTGATAGCTAGAAATATGATGATGATGACGACGACCCGGATACTTGAAAGATCACCCCCGCAAGCAAATCAAGGCGCACTGTAGCTCATCAGCAGGATCAGGATGATATCCAAACATCACCCGATAATAAAATATGATGATGACGTTGAGAAACCAGTCGACGAAGAACATGATGATGCAGACCATCATCGAAGACAAGATGATGATGATGATGATGACCTCCTCAGGAAAATATGATGCTGCAGCTGAAAAATGCCGAGGAGGTCCAACACTTAGAACATTTTTTGGATATTTAGGGAAAGTGCCTGCATGAAAATTGCTCAAAAATTGCCAGTCAATTCAGGCACTAACACCATCAATGGTATGGTGAGTGAGTTGTGAGTTTGGAGCTATGGTCGGTGTGATAATGATGACTAGTTGGGTTGCCCAAACTTCCTTTTGGTTGTTTGATGTTGGTTAAGTTATTTTGGATGGCTAAGAGAGGTTAGGAATCTATTTTAGATAGTTAGTGTTTTGAAAGACCTCTCATGGTTCTAACCTTGTTGGTGTGTACTTATCTTCATAACCTTGAATTCTTGGTGGTTTATCTTAGGGCATCTAAAGCCCTTGTGTCTTTTAATGCCCGTAATGTCTTTGGAGTTGTGTTGCTTTTAGATACTTGACTCCTTGTTAGAGGAGGGCATTATCTAGGTTATTGCTATGTGATTACTAATTAAGCTCCTAATTGTTTTCTCAATTTTGTTTTAAAAAATCATTGTTAGCACACTGCCATGTTGGAATGGCTTACTGGTGGGTTGCTCTACCTTACCTTTGTGTTAACTTCCATGAGGAAGTTTATCTCTAGTAGAGGAGGATGTGAGGCCCACCCTTGTGTGACTAGATTAGTTGCACTATTAGACCATGTTTTTTTGCTTCACCAAAGCTAGAGGTTCGGTTAATGGAATTGTGACCTTGTCTAAGAGACAATGTAGTGTTGTTGTGGGCCTTTCTTATAAGGTGGTTGTGGTAATTTGTGGGTGCATAGACAATGCACCCCTAGCTAGGTTTGATTGGAATGTCACATGTCTGTGCTTGAACTGGATCCTTTAGTGTTGTAGTGTGAGGCTAACTTGTATTGCACTTCTTATTTTGTTTATGAGACTTGTTGTTCAGATTATAATTGACATGTGGTCATTTTGAGGACTATTGATCCCTTCTAATTGGACATTTGACAATTTTATCTTGTACTTGATTATATTATGAATTCCATGATGTTGAATGTATTATTATAATTTATGCAATTGAAATAGTTTAGCTAGATGATCAAATTGACAAAATACTAGGTAATGTATGATCCCGATTGTGTGATTGGAAATACAATTCATTTGAGAATTAAGTGATTGATATCATGTGATATTTATGAGTGTATGATGTGTGTGCTTTCCTATTCTTGTTGCTTTAGCTATCTGGATACATATACTACATGTGGATATTAATTGTACATTGTAGTGTGTAGACTAATTCCATTGCCAATGGAAATCAAAGGTCCATGACTCTACCCTTGTTTACAACTAGTGATGCTCAACCAAGTCCCTCCCAGGGACTATGGTGTTGTTTGATTTTAATTGCCTAATTAAATTGATGAAATGTTTGTAAGATTTCACTTTGTTGTTTGATCACCTTGAAGGTTTGTAATGTTGTAATTTTATTGTTTTGTACAAATTTCGTGCTAAATGTTTATGGGCCTTTTAAAGTGGATTTTTGAGGCCCCTTTGTGTTATTTATGGTTAATTAATGACCCCAGGTCATACCCCTAGGGTCTAGGGCCATTTCTATCATGTTAACTCTTGATGTAACCCTTGTAAGGTGAACTTAACTTACCTCTAAACTAAGGTGACGAGTTTGGGAGATGTGAAAGGTGGGTGGCAAGTCACCATCCCACCTTAACTAACCCCACTCACCTAGGGTAAGGTTACCCTTGTCCTTGAGTGCTTTGGAAGCTTCCAAAGCCTTCATCTGTGAGACATCTTCACTATTTGTGGGAGAGTGTGTAGAACAGTTGAATCAGAAGGTGAAAAGTGTCACCTCCTCAATCTTGTGGTGTCTCACATGTAAGATCCCCTCTCCCAATGCTCTTGGACATGTGTGAGAGAATTTGTGGGAGAGTGTGTATCATACTTGAATGAGAAGGTGACAAGTGTCACCTCCTCATTCTTGTGGGGTTGTGAGAGGGTTGTGTGGATGAAGGATAAGGTGACAAGTGTCACCTTCTTATTCATCAAGGCTTGTGGGAAAATCCTATTTAACTCCCTCTTGTTAATGGGAGAAGGGTTCTTTTATTTTTTCATTATTTATTTCTTTTATTATTGGGAGAGTTTTATTTGCATTTTGGACTTGGAAAGAGAGTAGAAGCTTGGAGATAGAGGCTATTGTGGAGCTCTTCTTCAACCCTTCTATCCATGGAAAGCTTGAGAGGTAGACTCTCAAGCCTATTAGCTTATTAGTTCATGCTTTCAATAGTTTTCTTTTTGTTGTTGCATATAGTTGTTATTTGTTTTGTGAGTGTATTTCATGTTTTGGGATGGGTTGTTTGTGGCAAATACTCACCACTTGTGTGGAAGAAGCTTTCCTTGTATTGGGGTTTGGAGAGAGGTGAGAACCTCCTTGAGGAAAGTTCACTCCTTTAGAGTAGTTGTTTTGGCTTGAGGCTTTATTTTGAGGTTATGGCTATTTGAGAGAGGCAAGAGTGCCCTCCTTGTGAGTCTCGGAATGATAAAATCGTTAAGTTCATAATGTGAGTTGACATTAAGGAGAAAATAGTTAAATGGCGATATTAGAAAGTAGCGTTGAAAGGAGTAAGTTGTGTTTTGAAACTTTTCCTCTTCAGGAGAGTAGTCCACTCTCTCCCCCTTGTTTCAAATCCATGGTTATGGATTTTGTGTTGTTGTATCCCTTGGGTGGGTGTTGGTATGATGTGAGACCTACCTTTTCACTCCCTTATATTGACCACTTTATATTACTGTTGGAGACAAATTTTAGACTTTTGGGGACTGTTGATCCCGATATGCAGGACTATTAGACTATATGCTTTTTCTTTGATTTATTATGTGAGCATGATTGTGATGAGACTATATCTTGATTTGGTTCACTGACGATGATTTGACATATGATTTGTATTATGATGTTATTGAGATAGTAGTTATGTGCTTATGATAGGGATTTATTATGTGATGTCATCTTGAGATGGATTAGTGAAATGAAAAATTATCAATTTAATTATGAGGTGATTTTATGATATTTTATATGATCATGATATGATGTGAGTGTATGTTTTATTTTTCTTCGGCTATGGTATACATGTTAGATTAATATTTTGTTTAAGTGCATAGGTGTTCTAACCAAGCCATGGATAATCAAAGATTATCCCACACACTTTGTAATTTCCTGTGTAAAGCCGATCTAGTTTCAAGAGGAAACAAGATCAACTATGTATGCATGATGAAAATTTCATAATGTTGTTGTGTGATGTTGTTTGGGTTAGGTCTACCCCTTTTTATATTTGATTTTTAATTGGTGTTGTAAAGATGTAATGTTCATTTAAATTTTATTTTGACTTTATATTTTTGAAACCCCTTTTTATGTGATTTTACTCAACCTATGGTGCTCAAAATGGGTTAAAAGTGACCCTGGGTTGTACCCCTAGGGTCTAGGGACCATTTGAGACTGTATAACCTTAGGTAAACTCTCATTTGGTCACTTAAACTTCACCCTGAAGTAAAGTGACGAAAATAGAAGTGTGGGAAGGAGTGGAAGGTTGGGTCAAACACTCAACCTCATCCACTTCTCTTTCCAAGGTTTGGGGGAGTCTTCAAGACCCCTAAATTGTGGAGGACTCAACTCCAAGTCTATCCCACAATTGGTGAGGGTACCTTGGGGTTGTGTGGGCTTTCTTAGGAGGAGTTGATTAGGGCACTTGTAGTACCCACTCCTTCTTTGGCTCCACATTTCTCTCCCACATGTGTGAGAGAGAGAAAGTGGAGGGGGAAAGACTTAGTGGAATGAGTGGATGACATGTGTCACCACCCCATTCCAAGAGTCTTGCAAGTGGTTGTGAGGAGGTGACATGTGTCACCTCCCCATTCCTCAAGGCTCATGAGGAGAGCCTATTTTAATCCCTATTGAATAGAGGCAAGGGGTTGTTGAATTATTTTTAATTTTGGAATTAAATTGATTTTGGGGAGAGAGTTAGAGGAGATTTTGGAGGCTCATTTGGAGAAGGATTTGGAGGTGGAGTTGGAAGGAGCTCTTCTCAACTATCTTCCATTTGGGGCTATTAAAGGTGGAATTCAAGGCTATTGCCTTTCCTTATGTATTTACATTTCATGTGTGATGCTTTGTGTGTGTGTTTTACTTTTACTGTTGTGGGAATTTGGTTATGGGTGTTGTGAGAGCCTCTCCATTTGGAGAAAATGCTCAACATGTGTGGGTGGGGAAAGAGTGAACCTCCTCAAGGTCACATCCTAGTTTTTTGTGGCATTTTAGCCTTGAGGGCAAGATGAGAAAATGTGTATTTGAATGGCTTGAGAGCTTTGGGAAAACTATGTAGAAAAATGGTATTTATGTGATGGCTTGAGGCCTTGAGAAATTTGGTTTTGGAAGTTTTTGGAGTGGCACTCTTGAGTTGAGTGATGTCCACTCCCCTACCCCATTAAACTCATTTTTGGTGAGTTTTGTTTTGTGCAAACCATGGGAGTCCTCTTGCTTTTATGTTTGCATGCATTATTGTGATGTGGTGTGTGTGTTTCCTTGCATGAGGATGACCTCCAAGCTCAGGGGTGACTCATGAGTGAGTCCATGGTAGGGAGGAGAGCAATTTTGTGGCTTTCCCCCCCTTCGATGTGTTTATTGCAGGTTATTTTTGGAGCTATGGAGTGTGGAAGAAAAAAGAGACATTTTTGTGGTTTTGTCCATTTTCATTTTGACTATTGAAAGCCATGGCCAAATTAGCCTATTTGTATATGTGTTGTTGAAGAGTGAGCGAATTGTTCTCTTTGAGTTGTAAAAGTAAATGTTTCAATTTTGAAGTTGTATCTATCTTACTTTGAACAAAAAAATGAAATTTGGTGGTTGTTGTATTTATGAAAATAAGAGAAATGCAGGAAGAAAGAAATTTTGTATGTAAATCTTTATCTTTGTTGTAAGTAAATGGTTAAATTTGATTCTCACTCCCTTGTGTTTTCAAGCAAATAAAATACATATGTTGTTGTTTTTTTTTATTTGAAAGATTTGTGAAAACTATATATTTTTTTTAAAGAAAAGGAAAGATAGTCAATTGCTATTTTTATTTCAAAAAAATATATAGTTTTAAATGTATTTGCTTTCATTTAAAAAAAAATACCTATTTAGATTACCATAATCTTTATAAAAAAAATATATGTTGTTGTGAGAGGTTTGCATTGATGAACATGTTTTAAAATTATATATATATATATATATATATATATATATATATATATATATATATATATATATATATATATATATATATATATATATATATATATATACACACGTCTTTTTATATAAATTTCTCCTTATTTTAGTTTGCTGGACAAACTGATTTAAACTAAGAAAACTGAGAATATATATATAATAAATAGATTTTTTTATATACTTTATTTATATTGGAAAAAAAAGAAAATAATGTATGCTAATAAATATATATATATATACTATGAACTGTGTAATACATAGAGAACAGTTGAAAACCCTTTTAAAAAAATGTAGATCTGACATACATTCAGTGGTGGCTGTTTTGTTTTTTTTAGATAGTATTTTGTTTGAGGTTTCGGGGGGGGGGGGGGATTGAACCCCCCACCAAGCATTTATCTCCCGTGGTCTTCACGGGCTTGCTGTTGATGTGGGGTGTGGGGAGGGGTCAAACCCCCACCCACACCCACTATAGTGGGGTGTGGGTGGGGGTTTAGCCCCCTCCCCATAGCCCCTTCCTCTCTTTTGAAACAAAACAGCGTCTCGGTTTTAATGTGCGGTGGCCCTCTTCTTCGATTCACCCTTCCTCTACATTTTCGGCCTTTCAGTCATTAAACTTGAGATGTGTACTATGTAATATATATATATACACACACGTATTTATCAACAAAAAAACATATATACCTATTGTATATACATCTTCCTTGAGCGGCAACCATGGAAGCTCCCATCAAAAACCTGCAACAAAAAAAATATGAGAGAAAAAAACAAGAGAATGAGAGAAGAGGAGAGGAAAAACAAAGGGGAAAGAAAATGAAAGCTTTGAGAGTAGGGTTAGGGTTTCCTATTTCCCATAAGGAAAATATTATTTTATTGGAGAGGCAACTAGGGCAAGTGGGTTTTTAAATTAGTTTTATTTATTTAATTATTCTCCCTTCCCTCTCTTTTTAGGATTTGGTTTATGGGATTTTATTGTAACTATTTAGCTTGTGTTGTAAAAAAATTAGTAGAGGGGAAATTTAATTATGTGGTCAAATTTAATTGCCTAGGTTATTTGAAATGTAGGGGTTGGGGATTTATCGTACCATTTAAATTTAGGGGATCTTCTAAGATTTAGTTTATTAACTATAGAATAATACATATTGTTTTAATTTATTTATTTTGGGGTGGGGATTATTTATTCTATTTAAATCCCCTCCTAGTTGAATTATTGAAACATAATTAATTTTAAATCAATTGTTTTTAATTTATTGCATGTGAACATTAATTGTAGAGGTTATTATTATTTTAATTATTTAATTTAGTTGCGTTAATTTATCTATATTAGAGTGTAATAATTGATTAATTTAATAAGTCATTTAACCTATTTAGAGAACCTTAGAAACCTTTGTTTAAATTTTATCTAATTAGAATAAACCCTATTCACCCACGTGAGGCGTTATGCTACCGAATTTTTTTGGGAACTAGGGTTAATTTAATCTAGCGATTTTAAACTATGTGTAAAGCTATGTTGACTTTTCTGCAACCTTGGCAATCATAATTAAGTTATTAACTAATTCATTTATGCTTTTGATTAGTCTCTTCATTTTGACTTGTGTCAAAATCTCTTCACTCACTTAGGTAAACTTTCAGTTTTGATCTTTTGATCCTAACCCTAACATGACGCTTCTCATGTCACATTGACCCCCTTAGCTTTTATCTTGTAGGGAAAATATGCATGTGATCGCATTACCCTGAAATTGATTGATATCTTTTACGCCTTATGCATATTACCACCGAGCATGCTGATGTGTGCAAGGGGGTTGCTAGGGATGCGTGAATTTTTTTTTTATATTTCATGTCATGACCACATGACAAATGTGGACATGACATGTGTGTGGCATGTCGTGACTGCATGGGAAATGTGGGCATGACATTTTGTATCAGAGCCTAAGTTTAAACATTGGGCTTGTTTGGGCACATTACTTCTTCTACAATCTCGATTGATTCATGACTACCTTGTTCTTGTAGGATGCAACCTAGAATGAGGCAAGCACATTCACGTTGCACTGAGTCTATAGAGGTACGAGATGAATCTACGATAGACATAGATCTTGCAAACATTATAGGCTATGTTAGAGAGGTTACCGCTAGCTGTACCAGTGCCACGTGTCGAGCCCTGGATTGATTCATGAGAGGAGCCACATGAGTAGCCGCATGCTGAGTCGCTAGCTGAGACACGTGTAGAGCCCCCCATCGAGCCACGAGTGGCATTGCGTGTGGAGCCTTATGTTGAGATACCTAATATGATAGTGGAGGAGGTTGGTTTAGCTTACAGAGCATGTAGCAGGAGACCTCCACATAATGCAAGATGAGATGAGGCTGTGAGGGTAGAGTAGATTTATCATAGACCTTACGATTATGATGTGGATGAGCCTATCATAGGACATAGTGACCAAGGAGACCCCATCAGAGACTTACTTAGGTTGAATCCACCTACCTTCACAGGTGCCACAAAGAGAGCTGAGGTTGAGGCTTGGCTTATTAGTCTAGATAGGTGCTTTGCATTGCGTCCTTATGGGAGCAACACGAAGGCATACATGGTAGTACACCTCCTGAGAGACACAGCAGTGACATGGTGGCGTACTAAGGAGTGCAAGCATCATTTATCATTAGACACTCTTACATGGGACACTTTCATAGAGTGCTTTAATGAGCGTTATTTGTTAGACCACTATAGGTAGTGTTGGATAGATGAGTTTCATGACTTGCAGCAGAGAGGACTTACAGTTGTGCAGTACGAGAGCAGGTTTGTCAAGCTATCACGTTATGCAGAGTATCTCCATGATGAGAAACTTCTGCTGTACAAATTTATCAGGGGTTTGAATCAGAGGATAGCAGGACCAGTGCATATGGCAGATCCCCAGACCATGAGTGAGGTTGCTGACAAGGCATATATTGTAGAGAAGATTCAGGGACAAGGTCAGAGTTCACGTCCTCAGTTTTAGGATTGTAATCAATAGCAGTAGAATTTTTGTAGACCACCACCACCATCACAGAGGAGGATTTAGTTCACCATCTTTACCTCCTAGGCCTCCACAGTAGCAATAGCAACAGTATCAGCAGAGGTCTAGCCCCTAGCAGAGGGCACAGGGAGGACATAATCAAGGTTGGTAGTAGTAGACCCCGCATAGGGATTAGAGATAGCAGGGACCACTTGCAGGACTCGCGAGATCACAATAGTCTTATAGGGGTTCTCAGGGTCCACAGGATGGACTGGATAGCAGCAGAGTAGTAGGACTTAGATTGGACATATACAGACTAGGGGCCCATGTTATGTATGTGGTGGGGTAGGACATTTAGCCAGAGAGTACCCACAGGGCTTTATGGCAGGGGGACAGCCATGTCAGGAGGATCAGAGTAGACCATAGGAGATGTGGGCAAGTCCCACCATATGTTTGTAATGGTTGGCAACTGCTAGGTCGACTTCCAGGCCTCGGTGATTGAGATAGTAGGTATGATTGGGGATGTTCCCATTTCTATTTTATTTGACTCTAGTGCTACTGATTCATTTATATTTACATTGTTAGTGGAGCATTGTAGGCTGGTGGCATCTAGGCAGGACGTTAGGTGTTGAGTTGGCCACTAGGGCCAGGATGTTAGTAGATGCTTTGGTTCAGGATTTTGAGATCTCTTTGGGGGCCTTCACTACATTATGCAACCTTAGGGTTATGCCTTTAGGATCCTATGGTATAGTTTTAGGCATGGATTGGCTTATAGCTCATAGAGCCAAGCTAGATTGTCACCGAAAAGTGATTAACTGTTTAGATGATCATGGCACGTCAGTCAAGTTAGTGGGCATTCAGAAGCCCATGGCAGTTCATATGATATCCGCTTAGCAGCTTAAGTGTTGCATGCGGAAGGGATGTCAATTGTTTGCTATCACTGTTAGTGACAAATTAGAGGATGAGCCAGAGGTGTCACTAGATGACCATCCTATTTTGAGGGAATTCACTGATTTCTTTCCACTAGAGTTACCGGGTATGCCTCCATGTAGAGAGGTAGACTTCCACATTAATCTAGTGCCAGGTACAAAGCTAGTGTCTCGTGTGCCCTACAGGATGACCACACATGAGCTCACAGAGCTTAAGTTGTAGTTAGAGGAGTTGCTTGAGAAGGGGCACATCTAGCCTAGCATTTCACAATGGGGCACATCGATTATCTTCGTGAAGAAGAAGTATGGGTCTCTTTATTTGTACATGGACTATAGGCAGCTTAATAAGGTGACGGTGAAGAACCGTTATCCTCTGCCTAGGATTGATGACCTTTTTGACCAGATGTAGGGAGCCAGAGTGTTCTCTAAGATAGACCTGAAGTCTTGTTACCACCAGTTGTGCATCACAGAAACGGATATCCATAAGACCATTTTCTAGACTCGATATGGCCACTATGAGTTCACTGTGGTACCCTTCAGCTTGACAAATGCCCCTGCAGTGTTCATGAGTCTCATGAATGGGGTCTTCTACACTTACTTGGATTGATTCGTGATCATTTCTCTTGATGATATTTTGATCTACTCACAGACCAAGGAGGAGCATGAGGATCATTTGTGTCAAGTTTTGCAGTGCTTGAGAGAGCAGCAGCTTTATGGCAACTTGGCAAAGTGTGCCTTTTTCAAGACCGAGGTGCAGTATTTAGGACACATCCTATATGGCAATGGTATCTCCATAGATCCATCAAAGATTAGGGCTATCAGGGATTGGCTAGCACCCACCAGTGTGATAGAGGTCAAGAGTTTTATGGGATTAGCCAGTTACTATCATAGATTTGTAGAGGGCTTTGCTAGGATAGTGTACCCCATCACTTCCCTTCAGCGAAAAGCGAAGAGTTTCACTTAGACTGAGCAGTGCGAGAGGGCCTTTGGGGTCCTCAAGGAGCATCTTATTAGCACTCCCATCTTAACGGTTCCTGATCTTACAGAGGATTTTATGGTTTGTACAGATGCATCACTTGAGGGATTGAGAGCCGTGCTTATGTAGGGTGGTAGGGCGATCGCGTATGAGTTGCTAAAGCTCAAGACACATGAGCTGAACTACCCCACTCACGATTCAGAGCTCATAGTAGTGGTTCATGCTCTTGTTTGTTGGAGACATTTTCTATTATGTTGTCGCTTTGAGCTTCATTCAGATCACCACAATTTGCAGTACATTTTCACACAGCCAAATTTGAATGCTCACTAGCAGCGTTGGATGGAGTTTCTTTGTGAGTACGACTTTGATGTCCACTACATCAAAGGGAAGGAGAACGTGGTCACTGATGCATTGAGTCAGAGGTACCACAAGATCCTAACCTTAACCTTGAGTGTGGACTTAAGAGAGCGCATCATTCAACATCTGCCTGAGGATGAGTGGTTTCTTGAGGATGGCCTACTTAGACATCAACATCACATCTATGTACCCTGTGTGGGTGACCTACGTGTAGTAGTTCTTTTAGAGGTTCATAGAGCACCTTATGCAACACACCTAGGGGTGAAGAAGATGCATACCGACTTGTGATAGTTGTATCATTGGGTGGGTATGAGACAAGATATTGCGAGTATGTTGCTCGTTGCCTTGAGTGCCAGAGGGTCAAGGCCGAGCATCAGCATCCAATAGGTCTTTTATACCCTAACAAGATACCTGAGTGGAAATGGGACACTATTTCCATAGATTTTATTGTTGGTCTTCCTATGTCATCTCACCACCATGATGCCATCATGGTGACGGTTGACAAGTTGACCAAGGTGGCACATTTCTCACCCGTACGCATGACGTACAATGCACCATTAGTGGTGAGAGTATTCTTTGATGAGATTGTTAGATTGCATGGGGTATATCATCGTATCATTTTTGATAGGGACTCAGTGTTTACATCAGCCTTTTGGAGGGCTTTGCAGTAGGCATTGGGCACACATCTCAACTTCAGTTCCGCTTATCATCCTAAGATAAATAGTCATAGAGAGAGTTAATCAAGTTCTTGAGGATATGCTCCATATGTATGTCATGGATCACCAGAGTAGAAGGGAGGAATATCTATGTCATTGGGTATGCCTCCTGTTCAGGCCTTGTACGACAGACTTTGTAGGACACCTTTGAGTTGGGACCGTATTGAGGATAGGGTTGCGATAGGGCCAGAGTTGGTGCAGGACATGGAGCAGCAGGTGACCTTGATTAGACAGAGACTTTAGGAGGCACATGATCGATAGAAGAAGTATGTCGATGCTAAGAGGGTAGATCAGAGCTTCTCGGTTGGGGACAGAGTATTCTTGAGAGTACAACCGCACAAGAGCCCAATCTATTATGGAAAGGGCTCTAAGCTCGCACCATAATTTGTTGGACCTTTTGAGATTTTAGAGTGGATAGGACCTATAGCCTACCATCTAGCCTTGCCACCTAGCCTATTGCATATCCACGATGTTTTTCATGTATCAATTTTACAGCGTTACATATCTGATTTATCTCATCTATTGGATTGGAGTGCTCTATAGGTAGAGGTAGACAGGTAGTTGGCTTTGGAGCCAATTCACATATTGGCTTGTCAGACACTGGGCCTTCGAGGTTGAGAGCTGGACCAGGTTAGGGTCCAGTGGGACATGTACGATGAGGTCATGGTGACGTGGGAAGATGCAGCTAGTTTGAGGGCACTTTATCCTCACCTCTTTGACAACTTCTAGGAGGAAGTTTAGTCTTGGGGGGAGGATGTGAAGCCTACCATTTCACTCCCTTATATTGACTACTTTATATTACTGTTGGAGACATATTTTAGACTTTTGGGGACTGTTGATCCTGATATGCAAGACTATTAGACTATATGCTTTTGCTTTGATTTTTTATGTTAGCATGATTGTGATGAGACTATATCTTGATTTGGTTCATTGACGATGATTTGACATATGATTTGCATTATGATGTTATTGAGATACTAGTTATGAGCTTATGATATGGATTTATTATGTGATGTCATCTTGAGATGGATTAGTGAAATCCAAAATTATGAATTTAATTATGAGGTGATTTTATGATGTTTTATATGATCATGGGATGATGTGAGTGTATGATTTAGTTTGCTTCGGCTATGATATACATGTTGGATTAATCTTTTGTTTAAGTGCACATGTGTTCTAACCAAGCCATGGATAATCAGAGATTATCCCACACACTTTGTAATTTCATGTGTAAAGCTGATCTAGTTCCAAGAGGAACCAAGATCAACTATGTATGCATGATGAAATTTTCGTAATGTTGTTGTGTGATGTTGTTTGGGTTAGGTCTACCCCTTTTTATATTTGATTTTTAATTGGTGTTGTAAAGATGTAATGTTTATTTAAATTTTATTTTGACTTTATATTTTTGAGACCCCTTTTTATGTGATTTTACTCAACCTATGGTGCTCAAAATAGGTTAAAAGTGACCTTGGGTTGTACCCCTAGGGTCTAGGGACCATTTGACCTTGTATAACCTTAGGTAAACTCTCATTTGGTCACTTAAACTTCACCCTGAAGTAAAGTGACGAAAATGGAAGTGTGGGAAGGAGTGGAAGGTTGGGTCAAACACTCAACCTCATCCACTCCTCTTTCCAAGGTTTGGGGGAGTCTTCAAGACCCCTAAATTGTGGGGGAATCAACTCCAAGTCTCTCCCACAATTGGTGAGGGTACCTTGGGGTTGTGTGGTCTTTCATAGGAGGAGTTGATATGGGCACTTGTAGTACCCACTCCTTCTTTGGCTCCACCTTTCTCTCCCACATGTGTGAGAGAGAGAAAGTGGAGGGGGAAAGACTTGGTAGAATGGGTGGATGAAATGTGTCACCACCCCATTCCAAGAGTCTTGTAAGTGGTGGTGTGGAGGAGTGAAGAGGTGACATGTGTCACCTCCCCCATTCCTCAAGGCTAATGAGGAGAGCCTATTTTAATCCCTCTTGAAGAGAGGGAGGGGGTTGTTGAATTATTTTCAATTTTAAAATTTTAATTGATTTTGGGGAGAGAGTTAGAGGAGATTTTGAAGGCTCATTTGGAGAAGGATTTGGAGGTGGAGTAGGAAGGAGCTCTTCTAAACTATCTTCTATTTGGGGCTATTACAGGTAGGATTCAAGGCTATTGCCTTTCCTTATGTATTTACATTTCACGTGTGATGCTTTGTGTGTGTGTGTGTTTTACTTTTGTTGTTGTGAGAATTTGGTTATGGGTGTTGTGAGAGCCTCTCCATTTGGAGAAAATGCTCAACATGTGTGGGGTGGGGGAGGAGTGAACCTCCTCAAGGTCACATCCTAGTTTTTTGTGTCAGTTTAACCTTGAGGGCAAGATGAGAAAATGAGTATTTGAATGGCTTGAGAGCCTTGGGAAAACTATGTGGAAAAATGGTATTTGCATGATGGCTTGAGGCCTTGAGAAATTTAGTTTTGGGAGTTTTTGGAGTGACACTCTTGAGTTGTGTGATGTCCACTCCCCTACACCATTAAACTTATTTTTGGTGAGTTTTGTTTTGTGGAAGCCATGTGAGTCCTCTTGCTTTTGTGTTTGCATGTATTATTGTGATGTGGTGTGTGCTTTTCCTTGTGTGAGGATGACCTTTAAACTTGGAGGTGACTCATGAGTGACTCTATGGTAGGGAGGAGAGCAATTTTGTGGCTTTTTCCCCCTTCTATGTGTTTATTACAGGTTGTTTTTGGAGCTATGGAGTGTGGAATAAAAAAGAGACATTTTTGTGGTTTTGTTCATTTTCACTTTGACTATTGAAATCCATGGCCAAATTGGCCTATTTGTATATGTGTTGTTGAAGAGAGAGCAGATTGTTCTCTCTAAGTTGTAAAAGTAAATGTTTCAATTTTGAAGTTGTATCTATCTTACTTTGAACAAAAAAAAAAGATTTGGTGGTTGTTGTATTTATGAAAATAAGAGAAATGCACAAAGAAAGAAATTTTGCATGTAAATCTTTATCTTTGTTGGAAGTAAATGGTTAAATCTATTTCCCACTCCCTTATGTTTTCAAGCAAAAAATAAATAAGTTGCTATTTTTGTTTATTTGAAAGATTTGTGAAAACAATATTTCTTTTTTAAAGAAAAGGAAAGATAGTCAATTGTTGTTTTTATTTCAAAAAATATATATAGTTTTAAATTTAATTGCCTTCATTTCAAAAAAAATACTTATTTAGATTACCATTATATTTATAAAAAGAAATATATATTGTTGTGAGAGGTTTGCATTGACGAACATATTTTAAAATAAAATATATATAAGTTTATATATATATATACACACTTTTATATAATTTTTTTTTATTTTAGTTTGCTTGACAGACTGGTTTAAACTAACAAAACTGAGAATATATATATATATATATATATATATATATATATATATATATATATATTTATTTTAAATAGATTTTTTTATATATACTTTATTTATACTAGAAAAAAAAGAAAATAATGTATGCTGATAAATTGAAAAAAAACCTGTGTATCTTCTTGAGCTTATGCTCATATATATATATGAAAATATATATTATTATTTTTATATACTATGAACTGTGTAATACACAAAGAACAATTGAAAACCCTTAAAAAAAATGAAGATCTAGCATACATTTGGTGGTAGCCTTTTTTTTAGACTGTATTTTGTTTGAGGTTTGGGGGGGTTTCGAATCCCCCACCAAGTGCTTATCTCCCTTGGTCTTCACGGGCTTGTTGTTGATGTGGGGTGTGGGTGGGGGTTCAGCCCCCTCCCCACAACCCCTTCCTCTCTTTTAAAAGAAAACAACCTCCCAGTTTTAATGCGCGGCAACGCTCTTCTTCGATTCACCCTTCCTCTGCATTTTCGGCCATTAAACTTGAGATGTGTACTGTGTAATATATATATATATATATATATATATATATATATATATATATATATATATATATATATATATATATATATATATATATACAATGCGTGGCAGCGCTCTTCTTCGATTCACCCTTCCTCTGCATTTTCAGCCATTAAACTTGAGATGTGTACTGTGTAATATATTTAATATATATATTCCTAGGGTTTATCTTATATATGTAGATATATATATTTATATATATATATATATTTATATATATATATATATATTTATATATATTTATATATATAGGTATAGGTATACACGTATTTATCAACAAAAAAAATGTATATACCTATTGTATACATATCTTCCTTGAACGGTGGCCATGGAAGCTCCCATCAAAAACCTGCAACAAAAAAAATATGAGAGAAAAAAAATAAGAGAATGAGAGAAGAGGAGAGGAAAAACAAAGGAGAAAGAAAATGAAAGTTTTGAGAGTAGGGTTAGGGTTTTCTATTTCCTATAAGGAAAATATTATTTTATTGGAGAGGCAACTAGGGCAAGTGGGTTTTTAAATTAGTTTTATTTATTTAATTATTCTCCCTTCCCTCTCTTTTTAGGATTTGATTTATGGGAATTTATTGTAACTATCTAGCTTGTGTTGTAAAAAAATTAGTAGAGGGGAAATTTAATTAAGTGGTCAAATTTAATTGCCTAGGTTATTTGAAATATAGGGGTTGGGGATTTATCGTATCATTTAAATTTAGAGGATCTTCTAAGATTTAGTTTATTAACTAGAGAATAATACATATTGTTTTAATTTATTTATTTTGGGGTGGGGATTATTTATTCTATTTAAATCCCCTCCTAGTTGAATTATTGAAACACACTTAATTTTAAATCAATTATTTTTAATTTATTGCATGTGAACATTAATCATAGAGGTTATTATATTTTAATTATTCAATTTAGTTGCGTTAATTTAACTATATTAGAGCGTAATAATTGATTAATTTAATCAGTCGTTTAACCTATTTAGAGAACCTAGGAAACCTTTGTTTTAATTTTATCTAATTACAATAAACCCTATTCACACCCGTGAGGCGTTATGCTGTCGTATTTTTTCAGGAACTAGGGTTAATTTAATCTAGCGATTTTAAACCATGTGTAGAGCTATGTTGACTTTTTTGTAACCTTGGTGATCATAATTAATTTATTAACTAATTCATTTATGCTTTTGATTATCTCTTGATTTTGACTTGTGTCAAAATCTCTTCACTCACTTAGGTAAACTTTGGGTTTTGATCTTTCGATCCTAACCCTAACAGCGACACTTCTTGCATCGCATTGACCCCCTTAGTCAGCTTTCTTTGCATAGGGTAAATGTGCATGTGATCGCATTACCCTAAAATTGATTGACATTTTTACACCTTATGCGTATTGCCACCGAGCACGCTGATGTGTGTGAGGGGGTTGCTAGGGATGCATGAATTTTTTTTTGATAATTCGTGTCAAGACCACATGACACATGTGTAGCGTGTCGTGACTGCATGGGAAATGTGGGCATGACATTTCTTTGATGAGTGCTTTGCTTGTGCTTGTGTGAAACCTTCGTAGCCTAGTGGGCCTCCTAGTTTGGGGATGGCTTGCTAGCAAGCCTAAGATGGGAGGTGAGCAACCCCTTGGCATTTGGAACCTTGTTGTGTGTTTTGTAGGTTTAGCTCTTGAAGGAGAGCTTGAGATATGGAGTCATGGAGAGAAAGATGTATTTAAGTTTTGAGTTGTAAAAACAAAAGGTAATGGGATTGCCTTGATCTATAGAGCCTTGTAATTGCCTTGTTGTTGTCATGAGAGAAAAACTCTCTTTGTATGCCCTTGTTACAAATATTCTCCTTTTAATAATATTTGTTCTTTTTCATTTATATGTATGGGAATGAATTGCATGATTGTCCCTTTGGAAAAACTTATTTAGTGTGAAATAAAAATTCTCTATCTCTCTCTCGATGTTCATAGTAAATGCAAAGTGTGTATTTGTAAAGAAAATTAATAATATCTTGCCCTTTTATATTTGAATGAGTTGGGAAAAATAAATGATTTTATTGTTTTGAAAAATGAAAATATATGCTATTTAGTTTTTTTTAAGCCTTTAGTAGTTATATTATTGCATTAAAAGAAAGAATTTATTTACTCAAGTATTTTTTATGATGGTTTATATATATATATATATGGAGTTATATTTAATTTGTTGTTGAGTTCCTATTAAATTGTTTGTTTTTTTTTAGAGTAAAACAAAGATATATAATATTATGTAATATATATCAATATATAAATTTTTATATATTAATATATACTATTAATATTATATTCACACATTACAAAGTGGATATAATCTTAAAGTCCTAATAAATGAAAAAAAAAATTATTTGCAAATGAATCGAATGGAGGTTAACATTTAGGATTTTAATTTTTTTAGAATAAAAAAAATAGATTGTAGGTTGGGGAAAGTGGTAAGGCCAAACCCTATCTGCTTCCCCCTTGTACTCCTTCAGTAGGCCATGAGGCCGGGGTCAGGGACCCCGCCTTCGCCTGCCGACCACCACAAGTTGGTGGTCGGCTCAGCTCTGCCACCGTAAGCCTTGCCTGTTTCCTTAAGAAAACATAGCTAACCTTTTGTTTAAATTCAGTCGGCCCTAAAAATAAATGTCTTTGCAATTTGAGGTTTGAGATTTAAAATTATCTATGTGTTATATATATATATATATATATATATATATATATATATATATATATATATAGTAGACAAACATAATGTATATATATTTATTAAGGTATTTTATTCCTCTGTATATTATAACCCAGCTGGAAATAAAATATCCAAAGGGTTAGCCTTTCTTTTGAAAATAATACAATATTCTTATTTGGAAAAATAAAACTTTTGGGAGAGTTTGTGAAAGTTTTGAGTAATTGTAAACTTTTAAAAAACATAGAGTGGAAAGTATAACAAACATGGGATTCTGTAGAACTTGTGCAAACAATGAAATCTATTAGCAAATAAAATATTAAACATGTAGGTTAGTATAGTATAAAAAAACATAGAATCAAATGCAATGTTAGAAAATTTAAACATGTACATAGGACGCATGGGAAACATAAACAAATAGATTGTTAGCAAATGTTTCCTTTGGAAAAATATACCTTCCCTCTTGGGGAAGGGATTTCCCATTTTTCCTCCATCTTGCAACCTGCACCAATGAAACAAATTGAACAAACTTGTGAGCAATAAGAGTCTTTTCATGCTTTTATAAACTATTCTTTTAGGGCTTGGTGATGCCCTAGGTTTAAGAGGTTGTTTAAACCTTAAACCACTTATCCTTGTCTTTAATCCTCACTTAGTGAGTTAGTGTGCTTATTTTTTGAAATTTATGAGGGAATTTATTTATTTCATTATAATTTAAATTATTAAAGTGCTTTAGAGGTTGTATTAACTATTTGTATTGTTTTAGTTTAATTGTTTTAATTCTTTAGTGGGTGCTAATGAATTAATTAATTTATTCTATTTTTGATTTAATTTATCTTACCATAGTTGTATAGTTGGAATGTGATATTTAAATTGTTTTATTTTAGATGCATCAATCCTATCAACCCTATAGTTGATACTAGTAAGTTAATCAACTAGTAAGTTAATTAATTTAAAATTATTTGATTTAATTTTGTGATAGATTTATAGTCTGGGGTATTGTTTTGTTTTATTTTTACCCTCACGTAGTTAATATAGTGGTGTTATGCTACCGAAATTAGATCAGGTTTTAAGGAGTTGATTATTTAATTAATTACTTCATTGTATCATTCCATTAGTTATTTGTGGTTGAATGTCTTATTTAAGGCTTGGAATATTGAAATATCCCTAGTTAGATTTGAATAGTGTTATCAGTTCATCTATCCTTACCATATTAGTTTTAGTATTTTTTTTACTGTTTATTTAAGTTGTGGTTTTAACTAGGGTTAGGTTTTGCCTTAGGTTGAAACCATGTCTCTTTCACTTAGGAAACCCTAGGGTGGGTTTCGGGATGGAAACCACCCCTCTTAGTGACGCTTCTTTTGATGCACACCCCTTTAGATGCTATCATCATCATAGGGATTACAAAATGAGTTTCACATCATCTCGTACCTATTTGACTTCCTCACCTTTGGGTGATGTGCTTAACATGTGTTGTGAATACAACCACGTTATGTGTCTGTCACTGAGCATGCTTGTTACACACAAGGGGGTTTTAGAGTTGGGTGGGAAAAAAAATTGGTATTTTGTGTCATGACTACATGACAAATGTGGACATGACATGTGTTTTCCATGTCATGACCACATGACAAATATGGGCATGACAGATATGAGGGCTTGGAAGTAGTTAATCCTGAAGGTGGACAAGATGATGTTGAAGAGGAAGCTCATAAGGGAAGATGGCAGAAAGAGGTAGGTCTACACATGTGTTGTACTTTCATGTTATATGATTAATGTGAAGCCTGGCATGTGTACTCAAAGATGCTAAGACCCTTTTTCCCAATCAATGCAGTGGAAGCTAGTATTTAGAAAACTTTATATGCCTTGCCAATTAGATACATTATCTTTGTAGAGGAGCTCATGGATAACTATTAACAACACTATTTGTAGTTTGCATATTAAGTTGATCTGTGTCTGAGTAGTGCCCTTTCTTCTGGCCTATGGGGAATACTATGTCAATTATTAGGCAGGAAATTTTATCCTTCCTTAGATGCATGGGCTCTATTTTTGTAGTTGAAGTAGGGTTTTGTACAGTTGTAAGAATTTTATGACCAAAACCAACCACTATTAAATATGCACTATTATAGTTTGATTAATTTTTTGTTTAGACTCTAACCTGTTTCAATGAGTTCTTCTCAGGATCGAGATAGTTACTAGAGAATGATGCAAAAATATATTGGATCAGATGTCACATCTATGGTTACCCTCCCAGTCATAATTTTTGAGCCCATGACAATGATTCAAAAGATGGCTGAGGTATAACACATCTGAAGTCTAGCTGTAAAGTTGTAAATTTATAAAGTGTGGTGATTATCTTAATTTGATTTGACACTTTGTGTTGCATTTAATGGAGTACTCTTCTTTGCTAGATCTGGTAGCTGTGTGAGAGGATCCCTATCATAAGATGGTTTTGTGAGGCCGATTATTTTCCTTCCTTATTTTGATCATTTTACATTATAGTTGGTGACATTATCAAACTTTTAGAGATGATTGTTCCATTATGCAGATTAGATTATGTCTCTTGATTTCTGGTTTGACATTGATTAGACATGTGGTGATTCAATTTGATCATATATTGATGTTATGATGATGTTAGATTTATGAGATATAGTTGTTGATGATTATTGATGTGATTTCAAGATTCCTTATGTGGATATAGTATTTGATGAGGATTATGAGACATTAGATAGAAAATGTAGCTTTAATATTAAATTAGGTTGTAAATGATTAATGATGTATGCAGTGACATGAATTTAATTTTAGTTGCTTCGGATATGATTATCCATGATGTGATCGACACTTGATCTAGTTGTGCAGGATTATATTCCCAGGCCATAGGAAATCAGAGGTAGTGTTCACACATATGTTATTCCCTATGAAACTAATCCATTCCCAAGAGGAATGAGGATCACGTTTTGATCAGATGTTGTTTGAGTACTTGTTTGATTTATCATTTTGGCCTAATACCCCTTTTGTTAAATTAATTTATATCATGTGTTGTATATTTTTATTGTTTTACACCACTTCGTATCGTTTCATTTATGGGCCATTTAAAGTGAATTTATGACTCCCTAGGTGTACCTTAGTGTCCCAAGACTTACCCTAGGTGGTTACCCTTGGGTCTAGGGTCAATTTTGACAAACTAAACCTTGGGGTAACTCACTTTTGGTCACTCTAAACTAAGGTTTAGTCAAAGTGACGAATTTTGAAATGGCTAAGGGTGGGAGATGAGTCATGCTTTGGGAAAGACCCATCTCCCTTCCCAAAGTTTGGGGATCCCTTCACCAAGAAGACTTGGGAGGCCTTCAAGACTCCCAAGTGTGCGGGGTCTCCCTCCAAGACTCTCACATGTTTGGGGATCCCTTCACCAAGAAGACTTGGGAGGCCTTCAAGACTCCCAAGTGTGCGGCTCTCCCTCTAAGACTCTCACACATGTGTGAGAGCATCTTGGAGGGAGATGGCTCTCTTGGAGAATAAGAGGATGCCATATGGCATCCCTTATCCTCATGGAGGCTTGAAGGGAATTGCGACCTCACCACTTGGTCTCTCACATATGTGTGAGAGCACAAGTGGATAAGGTGATGAATAGAATGGAATTGGAGGGTGACAATTGTCACCCTCACACTCCTCCCTTGTAAGTGGCATGGGATGAGGAAGGAGAAGGTGACAAGTGTCACCTTCTCATTCCTCAAGGCCAAATTTGAAGGCCCATATTATCTCCTCTTGAAGAGAAGTGTGGGGTTCATGCATTTTACATTTTTACTTCTATTCTTGGAATTCTTTTGAGGGAGTTAGAAAATTTTTAGAGAGTTGGAGAAAATTTTGGGAAGCTTGGAGCTCTTCATCAAACGTGCTTCCTTTGTAGGGCTTTTGAAAGTAAGCTCCATGGCTATGGCCATTACCTTTTTTCTGCTTATGCCTTCTTTTGTATATTTGGTTGCATATTATGTGGGTTGTTATTTTATTTTTGTGTGGGATGGGTGTGGTGAGAGCAGCTCTATTTTGGATGAAAGGGTCAACTAGTTTGGGATAGGGGAGAGTAAACCTCCTTGAGGTCATCTCCTTTGTGTTGCACTATTTTAGCCTTGAGGGCATCCTTTGAGTTATGGAAACAATATGTGAATTGGCATGAGTGCCATTGTGATTTTTGAGTTTGGTGGAAAATGTGTTTGGCTTGAGGCCTTGATGATTATGTGATCTTTGAAGTTCTCAGGGTGAGCTCTCGAGTTGAGGGGTCCACTTCCCTACCCCCTTCAAACTCAATTTATTGAGTTTTGTTTGTACAAATCCATGGGAGTTGAATTCTTTTATGTGTTTGGAAAGTTTTCATTATTGTGATGTGTGGTGTGTAACTGTGTGAATCCTACCTCCCCAGCTCAAGGGTGACCCTCTAGTGGGTCTATGGTAGGGAGGAAAGCATTCTTTCGTGGCTTGGTTCCCCATTGTTGTCTATTTCTTGCAAGTTTTCAGTTTGGGAAATAAGGAGCTTGTTGAAATCCATTTTGGTGTTGGGCACTAATTTTAGTTGGTTGTTTTTGGAGCCATGGCCTTAGAGGCCTTATTGTAATTTTTGTCAAATCCTTACTATCCTTGAGTTTGCTGTTGTAAGAAGTTTAGTGTGAGCATTCTTTAATGTTTATTCAAAATTGGTTATTATCTTCATGCTGTTGTGTTTATGGGTTTATGGAGAAGTGCAAGAGAAAATACATTTTGCTGTTATTTTATTTAAAAAAAAAACAAAAAAAAAATTATGAGTTGCTACTGAAATTTTTAGTTATATGCTATGTGGAAAAGAAAATGTATCTTTGTTGTATGTTTAAAAAAAAAATACATGATTCTTAACTTACAGTTTTGTACCTATGTGCTGTAGAAAATAGGATAGAAATGGTTTTGGATACACTACCATTTAAATTTGAAAAGGAAAAGAAGTTTAAAAGCTAAAGTATCCCTTGAATAGAGTTTTTAGAAATAAAAGAAATTTACAGTGTAAACTAGATCTTATTCTAAAGAAAATGTCAAAATGGTATTGTATACTTTTTTTTGTTATGTCAAAAGAATAGAATTATGTTTTAACTTATAAGCTGTTAAAATAGGAAGGAAAGAAATAATTAATTGTTGTATTATGTTTGCAAATATATATATATATATATATATATTGGTACTCATAAGAAATTTAAACCTGGTTAATGTATTAAACAATCTGTCCTATTATCTTAATTTTGAAAATGTGTGTGCGTATGTAATATTTAATCATAAACATATTATTCTAGTTATTTGAGTATTCTATCTTACTGTGGTTTTTACATAGTGTAGATATGACACTATATATATATACATGCATTTGTATATACATATTTTTTTTGTGATAGCAAACTGTGTATGTGATATATACAGAATTTTTTCTAGCAAAATAGACAACATGTAAAAGAATTTTAAACAAGAGATTAGGCAAAACCCTAGAAGTTAGGGTCTGTTTTTGTTTGAATGAAATAAAAAAAATACAAAGAAGGCTGTGGGCACTGCCCACAACCCACTGTTGCTTAAGGGGTGTGGGGATGGTGTGGGTGGAGGCAACACCTCCTCCCCACACCCCACTCCCCCCTTCACCCTCTACACTCCATGCTGCCACCGTTACTTCTTCCCACGGTCAACCCCCCTCTGGGACGGCGGCGGTGGTAGCTTTCCACATTCCTCCCTCCATTTCAAAAAAAAGCTTCTGTCTTTTGTGTTTAACCTGCAAACAAAAGACTATATATATATATATATATATATATATATATATATATATATATATAACCCTGTTTTGATCAAACACAGTATTTTATTTTATATAAACTCAAATTTGTAATACATGTCCACATTTATATAGAAAATAAATGAAAACCCTTTGTAAATCTTTCGAATATACCTTTGTGTGCGAGCTTGCCCTGGTAGCCATGGAGGAACAAACCTTTAAAAAAAAAAGAACAAAGAAATGGAGGAGCAAAATAATAGAGAGGGAAAGAAAACATGAGAGGAGAAAACAAAAGAACAGATTAGGGCTTCCATAAAGAAAATAGTAAAATAGAAATTAGGGCTTCCTTTGACAAAATTAATATAATAATGGTTAGGGCTACTTGGAGGAGGTGAAGGAAATTATGAATTTATTTTATTTAATCTTTTTATTTTTCCCTCCATGTGCACGGGAAATTGAACTTCCCTCTCATTTGCAATTTTAACTTTTTGGAAATTATTTGCTTTCCCTTGTGACTTAACTATTTTTTTGATTTTTGATTTCTATATTTCTTTGGGGGCGGTGGGGGGGGGGGGGTGTTAATTTATTTCCTTGTGGATTTATTTTTTTATGGGGATTGGGATTTTGATTTAAGTGGAATTCTTCATCCCCATGCTTATTATATATTTTAGTCACCTTGATTTAATTAGCACTTTTTAATTAAATTTCATTTGGGAAACCCTTTTTAATTTGATTATTTTATTTAGTCAATTTTATTATTTTATGGGGAGAGGAGTTTTAATTCTTTTCCCTTTCTATATATATTTTTAATTGAGTTAATTAATAAATATAATTGTCAAAATTATATTTATTAAATGACTTAATTGTTGGATTTTAATTTGGTTGTTTATTTGGTTTCAAATTTTATATTTTTGAGGAGTAATAAATTTTTAATTTGACCTTGGGATTATTTAATTTATTTTATATCTTGTTTATCTATTTTTTGTCTTAATTATTTTTCATTTGAATTCTTTTAAAAATAATTATTCCAATTATTGATAACATGTTATTTTATTAAATTTTTCCTACAATTTAGGGTTTAATTTCTATGGCATTTTATTGACTTATATTTTATCACTCCATCTTATCATGCGATCATCATGCCTTTGATTTCGTATTCTGCTTATTCAATTTCACCTATGCATTAGAGTTAGGGCTTGGTTTCAAATCAGTCGAAATCACCTCATTCACCTAGGAAACTTGGGGATTGGATTAAATCCGTTCTTACCCTAGAAGCCGTGCACATCACATTGCGTACTCCCTAGACGATTTTCATCATGCAAGGGATTGTGTAGGTAGATGCACTTCCCTGAATATGAATGACATGTTTACGCCTTATGTGTATTACCACCGAGCACGCTGTTGCATGCGAGGGGGTTCCTAGGGACAGGCAACAAAGTTTTTGGTAATTTATATCATAACCACATGACAAATGTGGACATGACATGTGTGTTGTGCGTTGTGACTGCATGGGAAATGTGGGCATGACATTTGGTATTAGAGCCCAAGTTCAAACACTGGGCTTGTTTAGGGCACATTATTATTCCACAACTTTGATTAATTTGTGGTTACCTCATTTTTGTAGGATGCCTCCCCGATGAGTTCAGCGAGCGCGTTCATGCCACATGGAGTATGTAGAGGTTCATAGTGATTCTTCATCTAAGGGACAGGAACCACCAGTCCTACAAGTACCGCAGGCACCACTGGCCCTACCTATACTAGATATTGGACCACAAATATTATAGGCTCTATAGGTAGTGTAAGATAGGCTACCACCGCCCACAGTTGAGCCGCATATAGAGCCACGTGTTGAGCCCCATGTTGATTTACGAGAGGAGCCACACATGGAGCCATGAGCAGAGTCACGTGTCGAACCGCATGTGGAGCCCCACATGAGCCACAAGAGGCACCACGTGTGGAGCCATATATTGAGGTACCAAATATGATAGCAGAGGAGGTTGGATCGATCGAGAGGGCTCGTAGCAAGAGTCCTCCACATCATGCTAGGCGTGAGGAGGCAATGCAAGTGGAACAGATTATTCACATGCCTTATGATTATTATGTGGATGAGCCTATCAGAGGGCACAGAGATAGAGGAGATCCCATCAGGGATTTGTTGAGGTTGAATCCTCTTGCATTCATTGGGACCACAGAAGGAGCTAAGGTAGAGGCCTGGCTCATCTGCTTAGACAGATGCTTCACATTGCGTCCTTATGAGGGCAACATGAAGGCACATGTGGTAGTCCACCTCTTGTGAGATGTCGCAGCTACTTGGTGGCGCACTGAGGAGTGCAAGTGCCATCTATCATTGGACACACTCACATGGGAGACTTTCGTTGAGTGCTTCAATGCGCAATATTTATCAGATCACTACAGGCAGCATCGCATAGATGATTTTCAAGACCTTCAGCAGAGAGGACTTATGGTTGCTCAGTATGAGGGTAGCTTCACCAAGTTGTCTCGATATGCAGAGTATCTCCATGACGAGAAACTCCTGGTTCATAAGTTTATTAGAGGATTGAACCATAGCATAGCAGGGCCTGTATGCATGGCAAACCCCCAGACATTGAGTGATGCTACTGAGAAGGCATACATAGGAGAGGAGATACAGGGTCAAGGACAGAGTTCACATCCTCAGTTTCAAGATCATGGGCAGCAGTAGCATTAGTAGAGTTACCACAGACCACCACCGCCACCTCAAAGAGGAGGATTTAGTTCCGCATCCTTACCTCCTAGGCCCCCACAACAGCAGCAGTAGAGATCTTGGCCACAACAAATGGCACATGGGGGGCATAATCAAGGTTGGTAGCAGCAGGGCCCACGTAGAGATTAGAGGTAGTAGGGACCACCTGCGGGACCCGTAAGGTTGCAGCAGTCATACAAGGGTTCACAGGGGTCCAAAGGTAGGCCTGGACAACAACAATCGAGTAGGACTCAGACTGGACAGGTACAGGCTAGGGGCCCATGTTATGTGTGTGGTGGAGTGGGACATCTAGCCAGAGAGTGTCCATAGGGATTTACAGTAAGGGACAGTCTCATTCAAGAGGATCAGAGCAGAAGGTTGGAGATGTGGGTAGATCCCACCATATGTTCATAGCGGTTGATAATTGCCAAGGTGATTTTTAGGCATTAGTGATTGAGACATCAGGTATGATAGGGGGTGTCCCCATTTCTATTCTCTTTAACTCTGGTGCTACTGACTCTTTCATATCTCCATCGTTAGTGGAGCGTTGTAGGCTGGTGGCCTCTAGGCAGGGTGATAGGTGGGTGGTTGAGTCAGGGGCCAAGATGACAGTAGATGCCTTAGTCCATAACTGTCAGATATATTTGGGACCCTTTGCCACAGTATGTGACCTTAGAGTTATGACATTAGAATCCTACGATGTGGTTTTGGGTATGGACTGGCTTGTGGCTCATCGAGCCAAGGTAGATTGTTGCCAAAAGGCAATTAGTTGCTTAGATGATCATGGTACATCAGTTGAGATAGTGGGCATTCAGAAGCCCATGGCAGTGTGTATGATATCTGCTCAACAGCTTAAGTGCTGCATGTGGAAGGGATGTCAGATGTTTTCTATTATAGTGAGTGACATATCAGATGACGAGCCTAAGGCATCTTTGGATGACCATCCCATCTCAAGAGAGTTTGCCGATGTGTTTCTAGTAGAGTTGCTGGGGATGCCACCCTGTCGTGAGGTGGACTTTCATATTGACTTAGTGCCAGGTGTCGAGCCAATGTCTCATGCACCCTACAGGATGACCACTCATGAGCTCATAGAGCTCAAGTTATAGCTTAAGGACTTGCTTGAGAAGGGGCACATCTGACCGAGTGTTTCACCTTGGAGCGCTCCTATCATCTTCGTGAAGAAGAAGGATGGGTCTCTTCAATTATGCATGGATTATAGGTAGTTGAATAAGGTGACAGTGAAGAATAGTTATCCTCTGCCCAAGATTGATGATCTTTTTTATTAGATGTAGGGAGGCAGGGTGTTCTCTAAGATTGACCTGAAGTCCAGTTACCATCAGTTGTGTATCACAGAGGCGGACATCCATAAGACCGCCTTCCAGACTTGATATGGCCACTATGAGTTCATTGTGGTCCCCTTCAGTTTGACAAATGCCCCTGCAGTGTTCATGAGTCTCATGAACAGGGTGCTCCATACCTACTTGGATTGGTTCATGATTATTTTCCTCGATGACATATTGATCTATTCGCGGAGCAAGGAGGAGCATGAGGAGAACCTACGTCAGGTTCTATCATGTTTGAGGGAAGAGAATCTTTATGGGAACTTGGCAAAGTGTGAATTTTTTAGGACAGAGGTGTAGTACTTGGGGCACATCCTATCTGGCAATGGTATCTCAGTAGATCCATCAAAGATTAGGGCTATCATAGATTGGCTAGCACCCACTAGTGTGACAGAGGTCAGGAGTTTTATGGGGTTAGCTGGTTATTACCATGGATTTGTTGAGGGTTTCTCTCAAATAGCACACCCCATCACTTCCCTTCAGTAGAAAGGGAAGAGTTTTCTGTGGAGTGAGTAGTGTGAGAGGGCCTTTGGGGTCCTCAAGGAGCATCTTACCAGTGCTCCCATTTTAGCGGTTCATGATCTAGCAGTAGATTTTATGGTTTGCACAGATGCATCACTTGAGGGTTTGGGAGCCATACTTATGCAGGGTGGTAGAGCGATCGCATATGAGTCACAAAATCTCAAGACCCATGAACTGAACTACCCCACTCATGATTTGGAGCTTGCAGTAGTGGTTCATGCTCTAGTCCGTTGGAGACATTTCTTATTGGGTCGTCACTTTAAGCTTCTTTCAAATCATCACAGTCTTCAGTACATATTCACACAGCCGAATCTAAATGTTTGTCAGTGGCTGGATGGAGTTTCCTTGCAAGTACAACTTTGATGTCCACTACATCAAAGGGAAGGAGAACGTGGTTGCTGATGCATTGAGTCAGAGGTGCCATGAGATCTTGACCTTGACTCTGAGTGTGGACTTGAGAGGATGCATTATTCAACATCTGCTTGAGGATGAGTGGTTTCTTGAGGTGTAGCAGGAGATCTGTTCATAGAGGGCCCTTGTGGGCAAGTTTGCAGGATACTCACTAGAGGAAAATGGGTTACTTCATCATCAACAACGCATCTATGTACCCTGTGCAAGTGACCTATGTACTGTAGTGTTATTAGAGGCTCACAGAGCACCATATGTAGCACATCCAGGGGTGAAGAAGATGCATGCTAACCTACGATAGTTGTACCATTGGGTGGGTATGAGAAGGGATATTACAGAGTTTGTTGCTTGATGCCTTGAGTGCCAAAGGGTCAAGGCTGAGCATCAGCATCCAGCAGGTCTTTTATACCCTCACAAGATACTTGAGTGGAAATGGGACACCATTTCCATTGATTTCATTGTTGGTCTTCCTATGTCTTTGCATCACCATGATGCCATCATGGTGATAGCGACAAGTTGACCAAGGTGGCACATTTCTCACTTGTACACATGACGTATGATGCACCAGTAGTGGTGAGAGTATTCTTGGATGATATTGTGAGATTACATGGAGTACTTCATCGAATCATTTCTGATAGGGATTTAGTGTTCACTTCAGCCTTTTGGAGAGCTTTGTAGTAGGTGTTGGGCACACAACTCAACTTTAGTTCTGCATATCACCACGAGACAGATGGATAGACAAAGCAGGTGAATCAGGTATTGGAGGACATGCTTTATATGTATGTTATGGACCATTAGTCTAGATGGGAGGAGTATTTGTAACTGGTTGAGTTTGCCTACAATAATGGGCATCACAACTCATTGGGTATGCCTCCTTTTCAAGATTTATATGGTAGACCATGCAGGACACCATTGAGTTGGGATCAGATAGAGGACAAGGTTGCCATTGGTCTAGAGTTGGTTTAGGATATGGAGCAATAGGTCACACTGATTAGACAAAGACTTCAGGAGGCACAAGATAGATAGAAGAAGTATGCCGATGCTAAGAGACTTGATCAGAGCTTCTCAGTGGGTGACAGAGTATTCCTTAAAGTGCGGCCACACAAGAGTCCAATCCGTTATGGAAAGGGCTCCAAGCTCGCACCATGGTTTGTAGGACCTTTTGAGATCTTGGAGCAGATAGGACCTGTTGCCTACCGTCTAGTGTTGCCACCTAGCCTGTCACGTATCCACGATGTCTTTCATATTTTTGTATTGAGGAGATATATATCTGATTTATCTCATGTGTTGGATTGGAGTACTCTTTAGGTAGAGGCAGAGGAGTAGTTGACTTTGGAGCTAATTCGCATATTGGCTTGTTAGACGCTAGGCCTTCGAGGTCGAGAGCTAGACCAAGTTAGGGTTCAGTGGGATCATTATGATGAGGTCACAGCTACTTGGGAGGATGCAACTAGTTTGAGGGCACTCTATCATCACCTCTTTGATGACTTCTAGGAGGAAGTTTAGTCATGGGCGGGAGGATGTGAGGTTGATTATTTTCCTTCCTTATTTTGATTGTTTTACATTACAGTTGGTGACATTATCAGACTTTTAGAGATGATTGTTCCATTATGTAGATTAGATTATATCTCCTAATTTCTAGTTTGACATTGATTAGACATGTGGTGATTTGATTTGATCATTTTTTGATGTTATGATGATGTTAGATTTATGAGATATAGTTGTTGATGATTATTGATGTGATTTCAAGATTCCTTATGTGGATATAGTATTTGATGAGGATTATGAGACATTAGATAGAAAATGTAGCTTTAATATTAAATTAGGTTGTAAATGATTAATGATGTATGCAATGACATGAATTTAATTTCAGTTGCTTGGCTATGATTATCCATGATGTGATTGACACTTGATCTAGTTGTGCAGGATTATATTCCCAGGCCACGGGAAATTAGAGATAGTGTTCACACATATGTTATTCCTTGTGAAACTGATCCATTCTCAAGAGGGATGAGGATCATGTTTTGATCGGATGTTGTTTGAGTACTTGTTTGATTTATTATTTTGGCCTAGTACCCCTTTTGTTAAATTAATTTATATCATGTGTTGTATATTTTTATTGTTTTACACCACTTGGTATTGTTTTCATTTATGGGCCATTTAAAGTGAATTTATGACTCCCTAGGTGTACCTTGGTGTCCCAAGACTTAGCCTAGGTGGTTACCCTTGGGTCTAGGGTCAATTTTGACTAATTAAACCTTGGGGTAACTCACTTTTGGTCACTCTAAACTAAGGTTTAGTCAAAGTGACGAATTTTGAAATGGCTAAGGGTGGGAGATGAGTCATGCTTTGGGAAAGACCCATCTCCCTTCCCAAAGTTTGGGGATCCCTTCACTAAGAAGACTTGGGAGGCCTTCAAGACTCCCAAGTGTGCAGGGTTTCCCTCCAAGACTCTCACACACGTGTGAGAGCATCTTGGAGGGAGATGGCTCTCTTGGAGAATAAGAGGATGCCATATGGCATCCCTTATCCTCATGGAGGCTTGAAGGGAATTGCCACCTCACCACTTGGTCTCTCACACGTGTGAGAGCATAAGTGGATAAGGTGAGGGATAGAATGGAATTGGAGGGTGACACCTGTCACCCTCACACTCCTTCTCCCTTGCAAGTGGCATGGGATGAGGAAGGAGAAGGTGACAAGTGTCACCTTCTCATTCCTCAAGGTCAAATTGGAAGGCCTATATTATCTCCTCTTGAAGAGGAGTGTGGGGTTCTTGCATTTTGCATTTTTACTTCTATTCTTGGAATTCTTTTGAGGGAGTTAGAAAATTTTTGGAGAGTTGGAGAAAATTTTGGGAAGCTTGGAGCTCTTCATCAAACGTGCTTCCTTTGTAAGGATTTTGAAGGTAAGCTCCATGGCTATGGCCATTACCTTTTATTTGCTTATGCCTTCTTTTGTATATTTGGTTGCATATTATGTGGGTTGTCATTTTATTTTTGTGTGGGATGGGTGCGGTTAGAGCACCTCCATTTTGGAGGAAAGGCTCAACTAGTTTGGGGTAGGGGAGAGTGAACCTCCTCGAGGTCATCTCCTTTGTGTTGCACTATTTTAGCCTTGAGGGCATCCTTTGAGTTATGGAAACAATATGTGATTTGGCATGAGTGCCATTGTGATTTTTGAGTTTGGTGGATAATGTGTTTAGCTTGAGGCCTTGATGATTATGTGATCTTTGGAGTTCTTGGGGTGATCTCTCAAGTTGAGGGGTTCACTTCCCTACCCCCTTCAAACTCAATTTATTGAGTTTTGTTTGTGCAAATCCATGGGAGTTGAATTCTTTTATGTGTTTGGAAAGTTTTCATTATTGTGATGTGTGGTGTGCAACCGTGTGAATCCTACCTCCCCAGCTCAGGGGTGACCCTTTAGTGGGTCTATGGTAGGGAGGAGGTTATTCCTTCGTGGCTTGGCTCCCCATTATTGTGTGTTTATTGTAAGTTTTCAGTTTGGGAAATATGGAGCTTATCGAAGTCTATTTTGGTGTTGGGCACTAATTTTAGTTGGCTATTTTTGGAGCCATGGCCTTAGAGGCCTTATTGTAATTTTTGTCAAATCCTTACTATCCCTGAGTTGGCTGTTGTAATAAGTTTAGTGTGAGCACTCTTTAATGTTTATTCAAAATTGGTTGTTATCTTCATGCTATTGTGTTTATGGGTTTATGGAGAAGTGCAAGAGAAAATACATTTTGTTGTTGATTTATTAAAGAAAAAAAACAAAAAAAAAATTATGAGTTGCTATTGATATTTTTAGTTATATGCTATGTGAAAAAGAAAATGTATCTTTGTTGTATCTTTTCAAAAAAAAAAATACATGATTCTTAACTTGCAGTTTTGTACCTATGTGCTGTAGAAAATAGGATAGAAATGGTTTTGGATACACTACCATTTAGATTTGAAAAGGAAAAGAAGTTTAAAAGCTAAAGTATCCCTTGAATAGAGTTTTTAGAAATAAAAGAAATTTACTATGTAAACTAGATCTTATTCTAAGGAAAATGTTAAAATGGTATTGTATATTTTTTTTGTTATATCAAAAGAATAGCATTATGTTTTAACTTATAAGCTATTAGAAAAGGAAGGAAAGAAATAATTAATTGTTGTATTATCTTTGCAAAAAAAAAAATATATTGGTACTCATAAGAAATTTAAACCTGGTTAATGTATTAAACAATCTGTCCTATTATCTTAATTTTGAAAATGTGTGTACATATGAAATATATATATATATATATATATATATATATATATATATATATATATATATATATATATATATATATATATATATATATATATATATATATATATATATATATATATATATATCATAAACATATTATTCTGGTTATTTGAGTATTTTATCTTACTGTGGTTTTTACACACAGTGTATATATGCCACTATATATGTACATGCATTTGTATATACATATTTTTTTGTGATAGCAAACTGTGTATGTGATATATATAGAAATTTCCTAGCAAAATAGACATGTAAAAGCATTTAAACAAGAGATTAGGCGAACCCTAGAAGTTAGGGCCTATTTTTTTGAATGAAATTTAAAAAAATACAAAGAAGGCTATGGGTAGTGGTGCTTCCCATAGCCCATTGTTGCTTAAGGGGTGTGGGGAGGAGGCGTTGCCTCCACCCACACCCGCAGGTGTGGGTGGAGGCAACGCCTCCTCCCCACACTCCCCTTCACACTATACACTCCACGTTGCCACCATAACTTCTTCCCACGGTAGACCCCCCCTCTCAGACGGTGGCGGCGGCGGCTTTCCATAGTCCTCCCTCCATTTTTTTTAAAAAAAAGCCTCTAACTTTTGTGTTTAACCTGCAAGCAAAAGACTATATAAATATATATAACCCTATTTTGATCAAACACAGTATTTTATTTTATATAAACTTAGATTTGTAATACATGTTCACATTTATATAGAAAATAAATGAAAACCTTTTATAAATCTTTTGAATATACCTCTGTGTGCGAGCTTGCCCTGGTAGCCATGGAGGAACAAACCTTTAAAAAAAAAGAACAAAGAAATGGAGGAGCAAAATAATAGAGAGGGAAAGAAAACATGAGAGGAGAAAACAAAAGAACAGATTAGGGCTTCCATAAAGAAAATAGTAAAATTGAAATTAGGGCTTCCTTTGACAAAATTAATATAATAATGGTTAGGGCTACTTGGAGGAGGTGAAGGAAATTAGGAATTTATTTTGTTTAACCTTTTTATTTTTCCCTCCATGTGTAGGGGAAATTGAACTTCCCTCTCATTTGCAATTTTGACTTTTTAGAAATTATTTGCTTTCCCTTGTGACTTAACTATTTTTTTGATTTTTGATTTTTATATTTCTTTGGCAGGGGGAGGGGGGGCTTAATTTATTTCCTTGTGGATTTATTTTTTTATGGGGATTGGGATTTTGATTTAAGTGGAATTCTTCATCCCCATGCTTATTATATATTTTAGTCACCTTGATTTAATTAGCACTTTTTAATTAAATTTCATTTGGGAAACCCTTTTTAATTTGATTATTTTATTTAGTCGATTTGATTATTTTATGGGGAGAGGAGTTTTAATTTTTTTTCCCTTGCTATATATATATTTTAAATGAGTTAATTAATAAATATAATTGTCGAAATTATATTTATTAAAGGACTTAATTGTTGGATTTTAATTTGGTCGTTTATTTGGTTTCAAATTTTATATTTTTGAGGAGTGATAAAGTTTTAATTTGACCTTGGGATTATTTAATTTATTTTATACCTTGTTTATCTAATTTTTGTCTTAATTATTTTTCATCTGAATTCTTTTAAAAATAATTATTCCAATTATTGATAACACGTTATGCTGTCAAATTTTTCCTAGAATTTAGGGTTTAATTTCTATGGCATTTATTGACTTATATTTTATCACTCCATCTTATCGTGTGACCATCATGCCTTTGATTTCGTATCCTTCTTATTCAATTTTACCTATGCATTAGAGTTAGGGCTTGGTTTCAAATCGGTCAAAATCACCTCTTTCACCTAGGAAACTTGGGAATTAGATTAAATCTGTTCTTACCCTAGAAGCGACGGACATCACGTCGCGTATCCCCTAGATGGTTTTCATCACACAGGGGATTGTGTAGGTAGACGTACTTCCCTGAATATGATTGACATGTTTACGCCTTATGTGTATTCCCACCAAGCACGTTGTTGCATGCGAGGGGGTTCCTAGGGACATGCAGAAAAGTTTTTGGTAATTTGTGTCATGGACACATGACAAATGTGGACATGACATGTGTGTTCTGTGTCGTGATTGCATGGGAAATGTGGGCATGACAGGTTTATGCATGTGAGTTTAATCATATTTTTTAGTCTGTTTTAACATAGTTTTTAAATTTTATTCTATTTAAATATCTCATTTTTGAAATTACCCTTCGATATCCTAATGTAGTTTAAATGTATTATTTTGTCAGTATCATGGGTTGTTTATGTCTATTATGCATATCAGAGAACTTGGAAGCCTTTCAAACTGGATCTAATTGTTTATGACCTGGTGACATTTAGGGCTCTATTGAGTTCTTCTGATAGTACAATTGAGCTAACATCTTTCCTTCATTATGAAGGATCTACTTGCTTTATATAAGGAATCTATCAGTTTTGGCACATTAGATCCTGATATTAGGGTATGTGCAGGATCATCGTGGGCCAAAAAGTGGCAATAGAAAAATTCACATTTTTACTTAGGCAAATTTTGAATTGGCCAACTTTGACTTTCATAGGCATGGAACGGATATCCATTTTGGTTTGGATACCGAACCAAAATGGATATCCATTTTGCAAGACATAAAAAGGGAAAAAGATTTCTATATATAAGATATCTATATATGTGCAAGACATGAATGGTATCGAGCATTGATAAGTTTTTGTTTTGTCTTCTGTAGGATATGTATCAATGAGAACACAGTGTTGGCATTGATAATCCTAAGAAAATTTAGAGAGGAATAGGATTATCTATTTGTTTTTGTGTTTTTATAAAATAATATTTGCTTTAATAAATAAGGAAGCATATCATATTCATCAAAATGCATAATACATGTGATATTTATTGAGCTTTATTGAACCCTTTCATGTTCATTTAAATGTTTAATAGATCATATATTAAAAGGTAAATAATGAAACATTTCATATTTATCCAAAAGTAAAATGTACATTACACTAAAGATATAATAAGTATTTGATGGAAGAATTATACATCAATATATAAGTTAAATACATAACATTGTTGTTGTTCCAAAGGATTGAGTCTCTTTTGTATAGCTTCATTTTTCAATTGTTTTCATATTTCAATTTTCCATAGAAATCATATTAAAATTCAATGGAAAAATTATTAATCTATCCAATGACTTAACATATGATACAACCAAAAATCTATGGAATGTATTGCAAGCATTTCATTGGTCAATAAAAAATTAGGTATTTTGCTTCTATTTTTTGTACCAATTGAAACTTTCTTGTCATATTGAAGATGAAGAATTGGTTACCTTATGTTTAGAATATGTGTTGAAACTATAAGAAGTAATTAGTGGGTAGACAGCTCTAGTTTTTATCCATCATTTTATGCATCTTGTTGATGCTATATAGAAGAGGTCTAAAGAACTAAAAATTTTAAAAGAGAAGCAAACAAAGAATTATTAATCAAATGAATCTCAAGAATATTTGCGGTCCTATGAAATCTTCATTTCAAGTTGGTACCTTGAAGCTTTAGACATTGAGTTCCTTTGTGGTGAAGATGTCAGTCCTACTACTCCAATGATAATAGAAGAAATCACATGTATTGATGAGTCCAAAGTTACATATGTATTATCCTTTTCTCCTCCTTTATCATCATTGGATAACATTTTTTTTTAGTTTATCACAATGAAGAGGGTGAAATTAATTTAATCAAGGATTACCCCATGCTCCTTTAAATTACTATTGATGAAGTGATTTTGGAGCCTAAACTACAAGAATTCTACCCATCTCAAGATTTATATGAAACATGGGAAACCTAAGACTTATTCTCCTCAAACTCAAATGATCAAAGATGCATCCAAATGTGGGACATTGATATGTGTGATGTAATACAAGAAGACATGATCAATATTACAAATGGTGACACTAAATTGATTCAAAGGGCTTCTAACTCCTATGAGAAAGAGTGATTGTTTAGGTATGATGCATTATTCATGAAGCTTATGCATTTAAAAGACTTCAAATCCCTCATGACAAAATAGAAATAACAATTTGGTTCATCGATGCTTTATAGATATAGTTCATTATTTGGCACAGATGCATATTTTTCTAAGTCTATCAATGGGTTCACATGATCTACCACGTACATAGGTTACCTAGGAATTTTTTTCATGTTTGTTTCTATTGTCTGTGTATTTTCCCTTATGTTTAGTTTTCCTTGTCTCTATTATTTCTTGTTATATTTTGTACACTATCAACTTTATGATCCAATAGACAATGCACCAATCTTTTTCTAGAGATTCTAAGTTCCTATTGCATCCACAAGGTCCTTGTTCCTAGTTAGAGCTATTTGTTGTCCACTAGAAAAAATTTAAAATTTTAACACTCATTAAAAAGACATGTCAATAAGTTAACCTCTTGAATGCCATGTTGATCTTCCAAGTTGCATGTGGAGTCCCTTTGTCACGTTAGTTTAATCAAGTTCAAAACATTAATATCTATAGATCATAACATCTTGGTTGCAAATGTCCTTAATCATTTAGTAGTGTTAAATTACTCATTAAACTCATCAATTTGTGGTCATAGTCATAAATGGTTTAAAGTCAATTCTAGACTCCTCAAAGTGTTGCAAGTTAGTCGAGGTCAAGTTATAAATTTTGGTGACCTAATTATCAATGAAAAAATGATTGAGTCTTTGATCATATCTCAATAGTAGAAAAACAAATTTTAATTTTATTGTGATAGGTTCCTAGGGGCTCTCTATAAAGTTTAGGCATATTGGTATGAAGACATTTTAAATCTAAGTGCAAATTCACAATTATTTTTATGTTTGGCAATGGCCACAAGTTAATTTCACCATGATATTTTATTAAAATTGCCAAATATTAATTATTCTATTAATTAAATCACCCAATTAGTGAAAGTGTGGAGTTATGATGTTTATTTACATTCACGAAAGTTTTAAGAAAATGTTTACAAGAAGTCATTGATAGAAATCTACAAATTGGCTAACATGTGTGTGAGTAACAAAGTGCAAAATAATCCAAATTAGGTAAGATTTAAAATTTTCACAAATCTTTAAATATTATGTCTAACAACATAATGACATGGATAGATTTTCAACTTACATAGTGTCTAATTATGTAAAGATTGATTCAAGGATATCCATGACTATTCTAGGGTTTAGGGAAGATGATATGGTCATGGATCAAAGCATGACTATTCAAAACTGACCTAGACAACTTCCAAATTTCCTCATAGTTATATAATGGCAGTTAATAGTTTTGTGGAAGTTTTAGGGCTCTTTTGGTATGATTGTTTTTCTTGGTAGAAAGATGTTATATGTAGTTTCATACCTCAATACATAAGTTGATCTTAATTTCCAGTGATTATAGTTTTAGTTAGATATAGGGTTTTCTTAGAACATTTGACATGCAAATTCTTTTCATTCAAGAACACTAGCTTTGACATATTAAATTTTCATAGAACACTACATTTGATATAGAAACTACTAGATTTGATATGATAATCATTGATAATTTCTCATCTTACATGTTAAACATGCAAGATACATGTTAAAAATGATAAAACTTGTGATATTTTTCATTCAATCCAAGATAGTTATTTTTGTTTTAATGAACAAAGATATGTTTGTGTGTCTACCCATTTATAACTTATCCTTGTTTCACCTTCTACATGTATAACATATCCTCATATCCTCATTCCACCTTCTATATGTTTGACATTATTTTCTTAAGCTCATTTCACCTTCTATATGTTTAACATGATTTTCCTATCATCATTTCATCATTGATAGGTCTAGTATACCCTCATTTCACCTTCCATATGGGTTATGGTAAGAGCAAAATGAGGAATAGAAGAAGAGAAAGAGACATAGGGAGAGACATGTACATTTGGCATGATTTGCAATCCTCATTTCAACTTTTATATGGTCTACATACTTTGCATATCCTCATTTTCCTCACATCTACACAAGTTATGGAAAGACTAGAATGAGTGTGCCCTCAGTGCCTTCCAATGTTTGTGGGGGAGTAAATATTTTGCCCCTGCAAATGACAGAGATGACTACATAGGGAGAGATACATTTGGCATGATTTGTATTTGGACAAATCCATTCTTAGAATTCGTGGCAGATAAGAATGTTTTGTTTGGACCTACAAGTAAATTTGGGGTCTATCCACAATAACCTCTCTTAGTTTTGGTCAACACCAATCTATTTGACCGTGCTGAAATCAAATGCATTCTTGCAAAATGCATCAATTTTATGCAACACAACCTTGCCATGTGCCATATTTTTTGTTCTTCTCATCGTGGGGATGAACTGACTATGCCAATGCATTAGGGTAGGTGGGTAAATACTAAGGGAAGTCTCATTTCATGGGCCAAGCATCCCACTCATTCGAGGCAGCAGACTACCAACAAAGTCACTTAAGATCCCTAAGACCAAAAAATTGCCAAACTTTGACAGAGCAATTCTTAGAATTCGTGGTAGACAAGAATATTCAATTTGGACCTATAGGTGTATGTGGGGCCTATCCACAATAACCTCTCTTAGTTTTGGTCAACTCCAATCCGTTTGACCATGCCAAAATCAAATGCATTCTTACAAAATGCTTCAGTTTCATGTAGTGGAAAGGTGCTAGGAGTGACATTTTGCATTTCATAGCTTGTGGAGATGTATAGACTGCACCAATGCATTATGGTGGGTAGGTAAATTCTAGGGGAGGTCTCATTTTGTGTGCCAAAGGTCCCATCGTTCAAGGCAACATGCTACCGGTAAAGTCACTTAAGATCCTAAGAGCAAAAACTACTAAACTTTGACATAACAGTTCTCAGAATTCATGGCAGCTAACAATGTTTTGTTTAGACCTACAGGTGCATGTGGGGTCCATCCAAAATAACCTCTCTCAATTTTGGTCAACTCAAATCTGTTTGATCGTGCTGAAATCAAATGCATTCTTGCAAAATGCATCAGTTTCATGCAATACAAACTGACTATGCCAATGCATCAGGGTGGGCAGGTAAATGCCAAGGGAGGTCTCATTTCATGCGCCAAGCATCCTAGTTGTTCTAGACAGTAGGCTACCGATAAAGTCCCTTAAGATCCCTAAGACCAAAAAACTACCAAACCTAGATGGAGCAGTTCTCAGAATTCATGGCAATTGGGAATGTTCTGTTTGGACCTACAAGTGCATGTGGGGTCCATCCATAATAACCTTTCTCATTTTTTCTCAACTCCAGTCCATTTGACCATGTTGAAATCAAATGCATTCTTGCAAAATGCTTCAGTTTCATGCAGTGGAAAAGTGCTAGGAGTGACATTTTGCATTCCATAGCTCATGGGGCCAAACGGATTGTGCTGACGCATTGGGGTAGGCAGGTAAATGCTATGAGAGGTTTCATTGCATGGGCCAAGCATCCCAGTCGTTACGAGTAGTAGGCTACCAGCAAAGTCCCTTAAGATCCCTAAGACCAAAAAACTACCAACATTTGACGGAGCAGTTCTCAGAATTCATGGTAGATGGGATTATTTTATTTAGACCTATAGGTGCTTGTGGGGTCCTTCCACAACCTCTCTTAGTTTTGGGCAACTCCAAACCATTTGACCTTATCAAAATCAAATGCATTCTTGAAAAATGCTTTAGTTTCATGCAGCACAACCTTGCTAGGTGCCATGTTTTTTGTTCTTCTCATCCTCAGGTTGAACCAACTATACCAACATGTCAAGGTGGGTAGGTAAATGCTAGGAAAGGTCTCATTTCGTGTGCCAAGCATCCCAATCATTTTGGGTTGTAAGCTACCAACAAAGTTGAAAGTTGCTAGGACTAAACTTTTGCATTCCATAGGTCGTGGGGCTAAGCCAACTATGCCAACACATCTAGATGGGTGGATAAATGATAGGGGAGGTCTCATTTTGTGTTCCAAGCATCCCATTCATTCCAAGATGTAAGCCATTAAATAAGTGAATTTACTTGTAGCTTACAGCCCGAAACGACTGGGACCCTTGGCACACAAAACAAGGCCTTCCCTAGCATTTACCTAGCCACCCTGATGCATTTACATAGAAGGTTCGGTCCCACAAGCTATGGAACACAAAATATCACTCCTAGCACCTTTCAACATTATTGGTAGGTTGCAGCCTGGAGTGACTAAGACACTTGGCACATGAAATGAGACCTCCCCTAGCAGTTACCTACCCACCTAGATGTGTTGGTATAGTCAGTTTGACCCCATGACCTTTGGAATGCAAAATTTTAGTCCTAGCAACTTTTGACTTTATTGGTAGCTTACAAATCAGAATGACTGTGATGCTTGGTACATGAAACAAGACCTCCCCTAGCATCGACCTACTCACCCCAATATGTTGGCATACTCAGTTTAGCTACAAGATGAGCATAACAAAAAATACGGCACCTGGCAAGGTTGTGCTACATGAAACTGAAGCATTTTGCAAGAATGCATTTGATTTTAGCATGGTCAAATGGATTGGAGTTGACCAAGACTAAGAGAGGTTATTGTGGATGGATACCACATGCACCTGTAGGTCTAAACAAAACATTCTCAATTACCACAAATTCTAAGAACTGCTCCGTCAAAGTTTGGCAGTTTTTTGGTCTTAGGGATCTTAAGGAACTTTGTCGGTAGCCTACTGCCTAGAATGACTGGGATGCTTGGCCCATGAAAAGAGACCTCCCCTAGCATTTCCCTACCCACCTTGATATGTTAGTACAGTCCGTTTGGCCCCACGAGCTATGGAATGCAAAATGTCACTCCTAGCACTTTTCCATTGCATGAAACTAAAGCATTTTGCAAGAATGCATTTAATTTTGGCATGGTCAAATAGACATGATTTGACCAAAATCGAGAGAGGTTATTGTGGATAGACCCCATGTGCACATGTAGGTCTAAACGAAGCATTCCTAGCTACCATGAATTCTGAGAACTGCTCCGTCAAAGCTTGGTAGTTTTTTGGTCTTAGGGATCTTAAGGGACTTTGTTGGTAGCCCGCTGCCCAAAATGACTGGGACACTTGGCTCACAAAATAAGACCTCCCTTAGTATTTACCTGCCCATCCCAACACATTGGCGTAGTCCGTTCGGCCCCACGATTAGCAAAACAAAAAATATGGCACATGGCAAGGTTGTGTTGCATGAAGCTGATGCATTTTGCAAGAATGCATTTGATTTCGACATGGTCAAATGGATTTGAGTTGACTAAAACTAAGAGAGGTTATCATGGATAAACCCCATGTGCACATGTAGGCCTGAATAAAACATTCTTAGCTACCATAAATTCCAAGAATTGTTTCATCAAAGTTTGGTAGTTTTTGCTCTTGGGATCTTAAGTGACTTTGCCGATAGCCTGTTGCCTTGAACAATAGGACCCTTGGTACACAAAAAGAGACCTCCCCTATCATTTACCCACTCACCTTAATATGTTGGTATAGTTCATTCGGCCCCATGAGCTATGAAATGCAAAATGTCACTCCTAGCACCTTTCCACCGCATGAAATTGAAGCATTTTGCAAGAATGCATTTGATTTCGACATGGTCAAACAAACTAGAGTTCACTGAAATGGAGAGAGGTTATTGTGGACGGACCCCACATGCACTTATAGGTCCATACAAAACGTTCCTAGCTACCATGAATTCTGAGAACTACTCAGTCAAAGTTTGGTAGTTTTTTGGTCTTAGGGACCTTAAGGGACTTTGCCGATAGCCTACTACCAAAAATGACTAGAACGCTTGGCACACAAAACAAGACCTCCCCTAGAATTTACCCAGCCACCTCAATGCATTGGTGTAGTTTGTTCAACCCCACAAGCTATGAAATGCAAAATGTCACTCCTAGCACCTTTCCACTGCATGAAACTAAAGCATTTTACAAGAATGCATTTGATTTCGGCATGGTTAAACAAATTGGTGTTGACCAAAACTGAGAGGGGTTATTATGGATAGACCCCACACACACGTGTAGTTCCAAATGGAACATTCCCATCTGCCACAAATTCTGAGAACTACTCCGTTAATGTTTGGTATCTTTTTAGTCTTATGGATCTTAAGGGACTTTGCCAGTAACCTACTTCCCGGAATGACTAGGATGCTTGGTGAACAAAACAAGAATTCCCCTAGCATTTACCTACCCAACCCAACATGTTGTCACATTTGGTTCAACCCCATGAGTTGTGGAACTCAAAATCTCACTCCTAGCACCTTTCCACTACATGAAATTGAAGCATTTTGCAAGAATGCATTAGATTTCAGCACAGACAACGGACTGGAGTTGACCAAAACTAAGAGAGGTTATTGTGGATGGACCTGACATGCACCTGTAGGTTCAAATAGAATGTTCCTAGCTATCACAAATTCTAAGAACTACTCTATCAAAGTTTGGCAATTTTTTTGTCTTAGGGATCTTAAGGGACTTTGTCGATAGCCTATAGCTCGGAAAATGAGACCTCCCCTAGCATTTACCTACCCACCTTGATGTGTTGGCATAGTCTATTTGGCCCCACAATGAGTAGAACAAAAAATATGGCACATGGTAAGGTTTTTGCTCTTAGGATCTTAAGTGACTTTCCTCATAGGGACCAATGTACCGGCAAAGACCCTTGTTTTCATAGGGGGAGACATGTGATTTTAAGAGGTTTTGGGACTATTTTTAAGAGGTTTTTGGGACTGTTTTTAAGAGTTTTTTGAAACTATTTTTAAGAGGTTTTGGGACTTTTTGAAGAGGTTTTTGGGACTATTTTAAAGAGGTTTTTGGGATTGTTTTTAAGAGGCTTTTAGGAAATATTTCAAGAAATATACTAGTTTATTGTTAAAATATTCATGACATCAAATCACTACATATATAACCATTAAATTTACATTAAACATAATCAGAAAACATACCTTTAAGAGTGTACTACTAAAATCACATGAAATGGTTATCAATTATTAGCACCAGATGTGAAGAAACTCTAGGAGGATATGTAATATGGGAACATTATTATATTATGGTCATAATCTCCTCATAGGATATATAAAATATACAAATATACAAATATACAAATATACAATTATAAAAAATGTCTCCACTATGGAAGATAAATGCTTTAACCATTGATCTCAATCCCTTGGATACAATAGCTTTATAGTCAAAAACACCTGCATTTATAAGTTAAAAAAATTGTTAAGAAAAGTAAACACCATCAAGTACAACTAACTTCATATTTTTTATAAGAAGTTTGATGAAAGATGTCTTATATGTCACCTTAGGAATTATATTGAATGTCTCCAAAATGAAAGTTAAATGCCTTAACCAGAATCTCAATCCCTTGAATGTACAATTGCTCTATTCTCCAAAACACCTACATTTTTATATTAAAATCTATCAAGTGAAAAAAACTTAAAACACTTGCATTTATAACTCCCTTTGTATCATCTTGTAGATAGCCTCCTTCTCCTTTGCATGGATTGTCTACTTCTCCTTTAAATTGTGAATGTTGGCAATGTCCCCTTAGAAGATGGTAGTCATGAATGATACTAATTTGATACCATACTAAGACCATAACCTAAATTTATAACATAAAATACACTAGTAGAGAAACAACAATATATGACTGAAAAAACTACTAAAAACTGCTTATAAATGACAAAAAATGGTCACGTGATCATTAGTAGTTTATTGCCAGTCATTTATAATGTGACCAAATTGATGACTAAACCAGTTTTAGTCATTTATTGGTTGTTTTGATTGATCAATTTGGTAGTATATTTAGTCATTGATTGTTGTAATCTAGTCACTTATTTAGTCATTTTTTTCACTAATATATTTAGTCATTAATTTAGTCATTGATTGTTGTTAATTGGTCACTTATTTAGTCATTTTTATTCACTAATTTATGTCCATTGGTAGTGTATTTAGTCATTAATTTTAATCATCATTTTGATCAATTTGGTAGTATGTTTAGTCATTTTTATTCACTGATTTAACACTGGTCATATAATTAGTCATATTTATTTGTTGTTCACTGATTTCTACCAATTGGTAGTATATTTAGTCAATTTAATTATTAATTGATGTCAATTAGTAGTATATTTAGTCATTTTGAATCTTGCATTTAGTCATTAGTATATTTAGTAGTATATTTTGAAGCTTGCACAATGAAACAACTTTGAGAAGGTAAAAAAAACTTGTTTTATTTATAAAAAATGCTTACAAACAACATATAGATCTGAAAATAAGTTACAATGCTTTCTCTTTGCTAAAAAAACCTTCATGGTTCAATACATAGCTCAAAGAATGAGCATGAAACTAATTTTCTGAGTATCACTGAGCATAGAAGCACAAAGACATTCATAGATGTCTTATTCACAAATCCATGACTATTCGATGAAGCTCACTATCCTAGTTCAAGATCACATTGTCATCTCTATAGAGATCCTGTCTCATGTACCCAACTTGCTCTAGTTCATAAGTTGCCACTATGAATTGTTACCTGTAGCAATAAATTGTCCTTATCTCTAATGATTATGCCTCTGATGACTTTCATCTTTGGTAGGATGCCTCAATTTTCATGGACTATTATTCAACATTACCTTATGACTAGGCTATGCATTGTCCTAATCAGACTTGTAGCTTCTTGAAATGCATTGTCCAATCACTTGTCAACCTACTATCATGCATTTTCCCTTTATAAAATAATAATGCCTCATGACTACCACTACCTAGCTCATTGTTTTGGCATGCTTTCACTTGTACTTTGCCTCCCATCAACGTAGAACACTACCCCTCTATTAAATGCCTTGACTACCTTTGACATCACTTTATCTTTTTCAAATTCCTTGAAAATAGTTCATCACTACTATTGTTAGGTCTAAGTATGCACTCTATGTCATCTGCCAGACTGTTACTAGTGTGGAAATGCATTCTTGGAGCCCTTCCATGCAAGCACATGCCCCTTTCATCTCTTAAAACTTTTGCAATATGGGCAATCTTCCTAGAGAAAGTTGTAATGTGTAGAATCCAAGAAGGAGAGTGTTGATTATGTCCCATATATGAAGCTCTCTCCTTCAATGCAGCCAACAATAACCCTAGAATCTTTCCTCCTTTATATGCAACGTGCCATCTGATATGAACAATAGGGTGCTGCCTTTTCTGCCATGAATGAAGTTGTGCCTTAATGTAACCAACAAAATTATTATTAGTCTCAATTAAGAAAGAATAAAAGTGCATTGTATATTGCAAGTTTACAAAAGTAAGTCCAAAAATAGTAGAAAGATAAATCAATTAAAAAATTGTAGCCTTGTCAACAAATGCCTTAAATATAGTGTTCAACATAGGCCTAAAATATGCATATTGAACCCTTGATTTTATAACCTTGTTCAAAGTTTAATAAAGGTGATACACTCAAATTATAGAATGAAGTTGACATTATAGAATGAAGGATATCAACACTAACCAGACTGGAACAACATTATCAACAGAAATTTCTTGGAAACCAAGCCCAAGAATGCCATCAGACTTAGACAACAAAAATGTCAACCCTAGTTCATGTGTTGTCTCAGTAAAGACCTGCACCATGAAAGAATCCATTTATACATAAATTCCAAATTTAGTTGATGAGAAAAGTTCTTTGATATCCAACTGGGAAGCATTAACATCCAAAAATTACTAACTTAATGTTTCACAACAAGTTTCCCAATTGTGACATCATCTTTACTTAAGAAACTGGATATTGATCCATTGCCATATTGGATCTCATAGGATTCTGCACAAAAAACAAATGATATATATTAATTGTTTAGAAACTTCCTTAATATCCCCATGTAAGCAAACTAAACTAAGTGAGGTTGAGGGTTTGAAGTAGAGTACCATTTTCTTGGTATGTGCTTGACTTTGATGACTTGTATCTTGTATGAAAATAGAAATCTAGCTGCACTGTAAAATCATTGTTAATCATTGTTACAAAAATAACCACAAAATCCTCTTTAATTAAAATAATCCTTCTAGATATTTTAAGACAAGATATTTCAGTTAATTTCTAAGAAAGCTAATTTCACTATCCAATCAGCCATCAATCTATTTACTATATATAATTTCATAGAATTTAAAATTTGAATGTAGGCTGAGTATTCCAGTAACGCTACTTTTTTATAAGTTGGATCCTAAAAATGTTGCACCTTATGTTCTTCTCTAAAACATCTGTGCAAAAGCGGGCAGGTGTGGTGAGGTTCAAATAGTAAGGAGATTGATGAGAGATAGAGGAATTAAAAAGACACCTGCATGTAGTTGAATTGAAGGGCATAAAATGGTACATGCTTTTTTGTGTAGGAGACAAAACACATCCACAAACATGGGAGAGCTATGCAAAATTGGAGAAATTGGCTTGGCAAATGAAGGCAGTAGGGTATTTCTAGATTCAAGACTTTTACTTAATGCTATGGAATATAAGAAAAAAGAATCATTTATCTGCCATCATAATGAAAAGTTATCAATTGCATTTGGTTTGTTAAACATGGCCCCTGGTACAACCATTATAGTTGTTAAGAACCTTCAAGTATGTTCTAATTTTCACACTGCATATAAATTCATCTCTAAGATTGTTGCAAGAGAAATTGTTCTAAGAGATGTAAACCATTTCCATCATTTTATGCAGGGACAATGTTCTTGTGGAGATTATTGGTGATGCTAAATGAAACAATCTAAAAAATAGGCTTGTACTATAATAATGTGCACTACATCAGATATCAAGTAATAATGAAGGGACATCCATCAAAGCATAACAGCGGGGATTTTTTTGTCATATGTTGTAGTTATAAGTGCCCTTCTAGACATACATGAAAATGTGGAAGCTAGACAAGGTATGCGAATTGTTTCAAAAAATGCCTCAAAGAAATGTGATATCATGGAATGTCGTGATTAAAGGATATGTTTAAAATAGGTTTTTTCTGAAAAGTCCTTAGAAAATTTTAAGAAAATGCAACCAGTGGGTGTAAAGCCCAACTCCTTAACCTTTGAAAGCGTCCTTCCTACCTGTGTGTGAATTGGAGCTTTGGATGAGGATATGAACATCCATCAAAAGCATATTTGGAAGTAGATTTTTATTAGATATGAACATCCATCAAAAGCATAGTTGCAAGTTTCACTTCACATCACCAAAGACTTCACAAATATTTCTGCACAAAATTCAATAATGAAGAATTTATGCACAAATTCTCTTTTGAATTATGCACAAAGCCTCCACCACAACATCGCATGGTTTGTTGTTGGGCCTTGTGGTGATGCAGGAATCACACACATCACCACAAGGCCTGGCAATAGTTTGGTGTTGTGGTGGATGCTTTGTGCATCATTCAAAAGAGGATTTGTGTATAAATTCTTCATTATTGAATTTTGTGGAGATGTTTTTGTGAGGGCTTTGGTGATTCGAAGTGGAACTTGCAACATTTATGCTTGAATAAATAGGTGGATAAGGTACACCCTCCATTACACCAGCTCTGCTACCCCCAACTGGACCTATGACAAGTGATTGAAGGAATAAATTACAAAAAATATCATCCTATCTATTTATGATGTTTTTCTAAGAATCAAAAAATTAAACAAATAAACTACAATGCACACAAGTACATCTCTTAGTTGTATAGACCAGGATAGTTCAACCACCATTATACCACTCAATTAATACTAACCAACTCCTAAGTCATGATCCAGATGACTCCTTTGGTGTCTTGTAGGTGGTCCTACATATGAAAGCTCTAGGTCCTAACAAAAAACCACAAAATCAAGGAGTTCAAACCAAGAATAAATGATATAGGGAAAATAACCTACAATGAAGATTTAAATTAAAATAAAAAGACTACTAGATTTGAATATGGGCGCTTGATAGATCAACTCACATCCATTTGAATTTGTCACCCAACAGAGTCTCAACTATGTTTCTTGGAAACAATAAAAATGTATTTCTTATGGAAAGATCGCTTATCCATTTGAGAAGGTTCAGGTATTCATTAAATGAACAGGGTTAGTTAAGAAGCATGTGGAGTCAATTCATCTTCTATAATGATTCTCCTACAATGTTCTACAGGTGATACACATCTATACATACATTTGATAAAAGAACATTCAAGGACTGATACCTCACAGATTTCCAACTACAAACATAAAAAACTGTCACTAAGACTTAGATTTAACTACAGATATACAACCCTCAACCTAATAATCAAATCCATAAGATTTTGATTTGATTTTCCCAAACTCAAACTTTTATCCTAGGCCCTAGGCTACAAACTCTACAAAAACACTCAACCCAAAAGAAACGGCCTAAATTTTCAAAAAATACTTCATTGCTTCAGCAAGCATGCACTTCTTTTGTTGGATACTGATTTAACCAAAAGACAAAGACCAAAAGCAACTAAGGCCTTATATTTAACTCCAATCTTTCAATAATTAAATAAGTTATAGATCATCCCATAATGTTTCGTTTAGGATTTAAAATTTTACCTTTGAATAGCATGACAAACTTAAGTATGTATGGTTTCATAATAGGTGAAATACAACTAAAAGTTCACCATCAACAAGGAGATTATTTACCTAGAGAAACAACTAGATAAGGAACTGGTGGTTGTGAAGGTGATGTCCACTGGCCATTAAGAGGTCTAAAGTAGGACTAGGTCCTTCTAGTAGAGGACCTTGCATAAAATATGAGAAATTCTACATGATCATTAGGAACTCTATCAAGTCATTAAAGGTATGCACAAGCTTTTTAAGGGTCTGTGAAGTTTTCTAATGTTTATGAGACATTTGTAAGGTCTATATAGATAGACTTATAGAAACCATATGGAACCCCTAAAAGGCATATACATGGCCAAGCCAAGACAAGAATAGAATCATTTGTAGTCATTCATTAGGACCATTCAAAATTCTCATAGTCCCACCTGGTTTCATGCAAATTTCTTTGCATAAATCCATCTTAGGGATCCATATTTCTTTTAAAATTATTCCAGGAGTCATTCATAAGCACCCCATACCAAGTCCATGTGAAAGACATTCGTATTTTTGACCATTGATGTGTTTTTGTCTCTCACTGCAGTCCCACAGGTCACTCAAAAGGTCTTGGTGGGTATGCGGGAACCAAGGCTAACAAGGGAGCAGTTATCGTTATCCCACAACATGAAGAGATTGCACTTACGACATTGCAATATGCAGAGATCGATTACCGCAGCCCCGCAACAGTCTCAAAATGAAGTGGCAGGCTAGAGGTATAAATTTAAATGGCATATGATACTTCACCACGGTCCTGCGAAGCTGTCAAGAGAATAATCGACGGTATGCGGTAAGAAGGAGCAAAGGAAAAAAGTACACCGCACCCCCGTGGTGGCCTCAAGTAAGGCTTATGGCGGTAAGGAGCAAAGGAAAATAGTACACCACGCCCCTGTGGTGGCCTCAAGTGAGGCTTGCGATATGGTGGTATAAGGAGTTTATGTTATGTAAGTGTTGAATATCATGGCCCGGCAACAGTTTTAATGAAGGAGTGTGGTGGTGCGGTGAAAGACTTCAAGTGATGTTTAGTATACCATGGTCCCGCAATGGTCAAGGAAATAGTTTGCGGTGTTGTGGCAGGGAACAAGTCATGGTGATATAGTTGAATTTTTGAGACAATATTTCTCATTGGCCCGATCAAATCAAAGAACACTTTTATTGCCTTTTCTCCACTATTCTTTTATGAGCTGAGTAATTTCAAATTTTATTGCTGACATTTGCAATGCATTTCTATTGCATTTCAATCTGAAATGTTTGATCCATTTTTGTATTGTTGTCACTTTTGCAGACGTAAAAATTACCTATTCTAATATTTTGAACTTATGACAAGTCAAAGTGGGTTGTGCTCATTTAGTAGCTGGTTGAAATTTAATTTGAATGTACTGCTTCTTGATGTTCCCCTTGACTCATTATCATTTTTTTTTATCATCTTGCTTTTTGGCTAGCAACAAACATGTGATGCATCTGTTGTGATGTCCTATGGATGGTGGCTTTTTCCAAATTATTTTCAAACTATTTTGAGTTCTAGGTGTACACCTTATGGAGACTTATGGCATATTTCTATGCTTAATTTTTTTCTCCAAGGTTACAATGAGCTGATAAATGCAATTATTCCAAAGGTAGTGGAAATAATTTTGAAACAATTATATAAGTTCTCTCTTAATGTTTAGATTTGTGTAATTTTTTATTTTGCAGAGTTTTAATAGCCTTGTTTGATGAGTTTTGAAAATTGGTTTCAATTTATAAGGTAAAACTTCCATCTGGAGCTAAGAAGATTGTGCTAAGTAGTTGCAGAGCCATGATTGGTCAGGTTACTGGTGGTGGAAGAATAGAAAAGACAATGCTCAAAGCTGTCAATGCATATCACAAATATAGGGTCGAAAGAAACTGTTGGCCCAAGGTTCATGGTGTGACAATGAATCCTATTGAGCATCCTCATGGTGGTGGTAATCATGAACACATTGGGCATGCTAGTACTGTGCGTCATACAGAGAAGGCTTAGCATGCACACGTACTTAATCATAATTAAACAATTTTAGAGCTTTGATTATTTAGAATGTCATATTTTAGTTTCTTTTTTCTTTACGTTGCTTTGTGTCAACAATTTATGGGGACCAGGTTGTAAACCATGTTTCCTATTATTGTTTCTTATCATTAGTGGTTTACTCTTGATTCAAAATTTTGGGAAAGACTTTAAATTAGGTTGTAATCCTTGTTTCCTTATATTGTTTGAGGCTTATTTTAGGCTGACATATTAATTGACTTTGTTAGTTTTGATTCTTTCTTGAGTGCTTGTTATTTGCTTTTAGGTCATAGAAATGGCAAAAAGATTGATGATTTCTTAGTATTATAAACTATGCACTTTCTATTTTAAAAAAAGTAATAATTTGGAGGAGTCATTTGATGTATCAAAGAATTTGACATTTGAAAACATTTGGAATGTTCTCAACTATACAAAAAAATGAGAAGATAATGTGCCAATTTGTCATCACTTTTGCTGAGTATGTTTCTTACTTTGCTGGTGTTTTTTTTTAACTATTTGGATTTATACAAGATGCATTGAGGCTTCCATGGTATTGTGTTAGAGATCTTATGACATGATAATGCAAGTATGTGATGAAGTAGAAAGATAAAGACCTGAGAAGCCAATGACCATATGATTCTAAATGAAATGAAGTAGAAAGATAAAGACTTGAGAGCCTAAAGAATTGTTATCTTACATAATAAATTGATAGATTTTAGAGTTGAAATTTGAGAGGTCATATTGTTGAATTGTTAGGCTTGATAATTTTGAGGGTAAATTAATTGGATAATAGAGTTGGAATCTGAGGGGTAATTTTGCTGAATTGTATGTTGGGTTTTGGAGTTAAATTTGAAGGGAAACCTTGCTATCAAGTGCCCTTTATTTTCTGTTTAGTTTTTTAGATGTGCTGAATGCAAGTAAACATGTGGCAATGAGTTCTTCCAAGTGCTAGGAAGCATGAGTATCATTTGCATGGTGCACAGAAGCATAAAATTTTATAGTGTTGATATTGATGATTAAAATTGGTTGTGCCATCTAGCTACTAACAATTGCATAGGGTGTAAGGCAATGGCTATGATGCACTATGCAACTTGTGACTAGCATTGGTCTAGAGGTATAGATCTTTGCAAGCAACTGAATTGTCTTCACTGCTCTACAAACCAGAGGGATGTTGTAGAAGTGGGATCCAAAAGGGAACCTTTGAAAAAGAGATGATCTAGGTCTAAAAATGGTTGCTAGAGGACATAAAAATAGCCTAGATTTGCCAAAAATATCACGACCCTTGTTTGAGAAAACTCTCTATCCTTGACAGACTCAAAGAAGAAAGAAATCCTTAAAAGGAAGAATTTAACTCTATATCCAGCCTCGTAGATTCCATATCCATCCATAGAGTTTTATGTCATCTAGTCTTCTTCCCATGAATTTGCCCATGAGAGGAAAATCATCATGCTAAAAGGACATTTTAGTTAGACGATCATCAAGGAGAGAAACATCTGAAAGGGTGACTTACATATCACAAAAAAAATGCTAGAAACCCTAGATTGATTTGCAAGCTCATCACTTGGGCATTTTAAGCCAAGCTAAACCACCTAAGATGACCCCAATTAAGAAAAATCAAACCCCATTTTAACAACGAAGCATATTGAATACTCTTCATAACACACCAACACTAGTATTAATAACCAATACTTCAACACAATAACGATTATTTAGGGGACTAAATTGTGATAGGGCTGGCAGCAACTAAAATGGGTATTAAGCCATATCATAACAAATTTGCTATAAAAAAATACACAAGAAATCATTAAATTTAGTCAAAACTACATTGGGCAGTTTGGGCAAAATGAGAGGACAAATAAAAGGAGAAAATGGCGGGTTACCTGGAGGGGTTGATCGACACACGAGAGAAACTTGGTGGATTTCTTAGGAAGGAGAGACAACAAGTTATTAAGCATGTTTTGTGATTGCATAGGGGGCATTCTTTGCATCAGATCCATTGTTGCCTCCATTAGAACCCTTGACCTCTGATTCCAACTAGAAAACCCTTTTCAAAGCATAACTCTACCTCACCATATTTTGAAAACTCTTCTCTATCACACGATGATACAGGGATTTCTTTTGTTTGAATTATTATTCATAAAAAAAATTTTGTCTCTAAATTTCCCTCTCTTTCTAATTGGAATTTTTTTTAAATTACCCACTTTAATATCATATTGCCTAATTTTTATTTGTGTGACTAATTATTTAGTCATTTTTATTTGTGTGGCTAATTATTTAGTTGTGTTTTTTACCTGATGATCAAATTAGTCATTAATTAGTCATTTATTTAGTCATTTATAGCTGTGTTGCAAAAAATTAGTAGTGTGACTAAAAGTTTTAGTCACGTAGTCATTTATTTGCCAAATTCTACTAGTGATAATTTGACAAGCCACATGAACTATTTGACAAAACAACTCAAAGAGATGTTGTCTGATGGAATGCAATGATTGCAAGATATGCACAAAATAGATTTGTTGCTTTAGAAAATATTAAGAAAATCAGTTATAGGACTGTTATACTAGTCGATATGAACATAGTTGTTGTTTGATGGAATGCAATGATTGCAAGATATGCACAAAATGGATTTGTTGATAAGAATTTATAAACTTTCAAGCAAATGCAATTGCTAGGTGTAAATCCAAATTCCACAACATTTTCCAACATCATCCCATCCTATGCTAAAATGTGATATTTGGAATAGTGTATGGACATCCATAAAAGCATAAAGGATATGGTAATTTTATCAGATGTTGCAGTTGCAACTACCTTGGGGGAAATGTATGCAAAATGTGGAAGCATAGACAAGGGCAGTGAACTAGTTGACATGATGCTTCAAAGAAATGTGGTCTCATGGAATGCCATGATTGCAGGATATGCACAAAATGTATTTTGCAAGGATGCTCTCAAAATCATTGAATTAATCAAGCACTTTGGAACATAACCTAACATTGTAATCTTTTCATGTGTTCTATTTGCATGTAGCCATGCAAGTTTAGTGGATGAGGGTTGTACATACTTCAATCACATGTGTAACTCTTGTTGTAAATTAATGGTCAGTTATAGGACTGTTATACTATGACTATTATATAGGATTGTTATAGGACTGTTATATTATGATTGCAAGATATGCACAAAATGGATTTATTTCTTTACAAAATTTCAAGCAAATGCAATTGGCGGGTGTAAAGCAAAGTGTGGAAACATAGACAAGTGTGTAATTTGATTTCATTTGTCATAAGGATAAGGAACTGTACCATGCTGACTATCATACCTACTTGCTTGAACATGGTCAAGGTATCATTGAAACCATTTATCCAAAACCCAAGGAAAGTAGAAGGGACTAACATTTCATGGCTTAGACAATTGTCACTATCCTATTATACACCCAAAGATGGATTTTCAACAAAACTAAGTGTTGTCCTAAAAATGTCACTAGCAGTTTTGGGTCTCAGTTGTCTCATGGATGGAGGGTTTCAAATTCTTTCATTCTTTGAAAAGTTATCATGAGGCTATGAGGGTAGTGTTGTGGAAGGTATTTATGAAATATAATTTACTCTACATGGTCATTTCCTAGAAAGCAATAGCCCCTACCACAATATAGTGTTTAGTCCATGATGATTATCTTATACAGCAGGGTCACAATTTTAGTTTGATGTCATGTTTTCCAAGATTTTATCCTTGTCAAATGTGGAAAATGGTGTAACAACTCTTGGAGAAGTCCATGGGAATGATAAGGTTATTTAACTAGTTTAAAACAGAATATCCCATTCATGATGTGGAATGAAGACTTTCAAAGTCAAAAAGAGATTGTTCTAACTCATTGTCACAGTCCTAGGGTAGTTGTCATACATTTGGGACAATAGTGTTCATGAAATATACCATATGAGATTGGAATGAGCTTTTGAAAAGGTTATCATTAGCACAGTGAAGAGGATCTTCTTGATGAATGCATGATGGAATTCCCTAGAGGAATATCATAGTCCAAACAATCCAATATCACAGTCTACAACCTCAAAGTAGTCCAAATTGTTAGATTCAGGGCAAACAACTGAGAAGGGGGGTGAATCAGTTGTCCAAAACTTTCCTCTTATTAAACACTTGAATTCACTTTGTTATTTATCAGCATAACAATAAATCAATTATGAAACATAATGCATTTAAATCAAGAGTAGAAACACATCAACACATGAGACACCAAGATTTTAACGTGGAAAACTCGGTTAAGGGAAAAACCACGGGGTGACTAACCCAAGATTGTATTCTCTATTAGAAGAATAGAAAGAACAAAATGACACATGCCAATTAGGGCTCACTACCCGAGCACACTGCTCACAAGAGGCTCACTGCCTACAAGAGACACACTGTCTACAGAAGAATAAGTATCACATACTTGAACTAGTAAATAGCATCTTCACCATGCTTGAGTCAGTTCCATTTAAGCCCAAAACTTCTGCTCTGCCTTTCACTCCCCTCCTTGCTACCACTCTCTCATCTAAGCACAACACACTTTGAAATGACTTCACAATCCCTTATTTATACAAGACATCGACTTAGGAAAGATCATCTAAGTGGGCAGATATTACAGAGAAAATATACAAATGCAACATGTCTAATTACAAAAGCACTTCACGCGGATCAACACACTATCGGCCACACAGAGTTGGGACTTCAATTTTCATCCAGGAACACACCAATCCTTACATAACATCATCAAGATCATCCGCAGGAGGTGTAACCCATCCTGTCGGCCTGTCTTGACAAGAACACCATTATTCGGAAGTAAATCTTCAAATGCGAGCTTAATCTTCAATGCAGACCACCAACACAAACTGGACATGATCCAAAGACTCCCACAAGCTTGCCTGAATCACCAAGAACATCCGCACTTCATCTCCTTGTTGGAATCACTCTCTCCTTCATTCGGAACCTCCAGACCATAGTCTGTCATCACTGTCATACTGAAATAGATGCTTCCGGGCCTCTAGACCACAATCCAACTAAATTGGCAATCCACATTGACTGCCTACACATTCCACCAAATCTTCATAACAAGATAATGCATTTCTGGAGCTCACCAGACCTATCAGTGGGACTCTGTCACCTCTGAACACCTGCCGGAACTGGTTTTACTTAAGCGACCACAACTTCTTCAGCTCTTCATATAGACCTCTAAAATCTTAACTAAATCACCTTAAGACACATATCTACAAACCCTTTGAACCGTATCCTTTGATCCTCACATTAACTTGGACTTTTGCCTTGCTATCTTCACTATGACTAATTTTCTCAATATCCTCAGCAAGTAGTTTATCCAATCCTTATCATTAATGCAACAGGAGTATGTTGACATCAATGACTACACCAGTTAGGCCCATACTTGTAACAATCTCCCCTTTGTCATTAATGGCAACATATGATGTGAAAAATTGTTTTGACCATCAAGACAAGAACTTCTTACTGTCACAACTCCCCCTATCAGCAACAACCATTCACATGTCTTCTCTTTCTTTCCTACTCCCCCTTTGATTAGAAACCACTTGTTTTTCACGTCTTCTCTCCCCCTTTGACATCAATGGCAAAGGGCACATACTTGCAACTCAAATACCATATGGGAGCAGTTTAGATTTGAGAGTATGATGTTGTATCTTGAGATAAGATATCTACCCTAACACCTTGTTGACTTTTTCCCAGACTGGATGCTTATTCCCAGATATCCCTACAAGGTAGCCATCAGTGATCAACAGGATCTCTGGGCCAGGGGGTCAACAATGTAGGAGATAGACTCTATATTTTATCTCCTCTTCTTCTTCAGGCTCTGCAAGACCTAGGGGGGTATTCCCTACTCAACATCCATGAGGATATGCATGCAAGGCTGGGATGTTGACAGAAAGCAGACGAGTCCTCCTGTAAGTAGACCAAAACTGAAAGATAAGGGCAAAGGGGCTAGCTTTGGGCCTATTAGCAGTTGTAGACAGAGGACTGAGGATCCTAAACTAACTCTAATGTCCTAATGTTGGTTTTAGATTTTGCTTTGGAGTTTAAGTGTGGATGCAAAGCTGGATATGGTTATAACACAAAACAAAGCATGATTGGTGCCTATCCAGGGCCTAGAGTCAGTAGACATACACCTGTGAATGATCAGCATGAACAACTAAAACTGGATTTCAAGGGGATATGTGTGATACCTGCCTTACAGGCATCTCCCAATACAAAGTGTTAGGTTATCTCTACTTATGGTATCCCTACTGCAGTATATCCCTCCCAATGTTCAACCTAAAAACAGTTTAATCTACCCCTTGAGTAGAAGTTAAAAGATCAGACAGTCAACATAGGAATTCTATGCTCTAGAATCTAAACATTACCAAACATCCAGATTCAGAAGAAGAATACATGCAATACTGGAGACAGAATTAACACAACACATGCCAAACAGCATTTCTCATATAAGTTTAATCATGAAATCAGTGGGTTCATGCCAAAAACAAACAACAAGAGATACATAAACTCACAGGTAAGCTGTACAGAGCAACCAGATCAGCTTGTTATGCATTACAGAGCGAAAATCATCAACTTTCAACAACCTCTCAAATGAGCAAGACCACCTGCTTATATCAGCCAGGTAGGTGCTCAGCAATTAATTACATGGTTGACCAAAATTTCGCCAGATACACAGTATCAGGAAAATGGCGCTCAAACACAACCAGATTGGCGCCCAAACTTGAATGCAGCAGGTAGGGGAGGAGACAGGAAGATTTCTCGAGCCCTGCGCCACCATCCGCCGATGTACATCTTCAGTCGGGTACAAGATCGACCCACGCCATCGCCCATACCTCTGCAACAATCGCCATTGATGGCGCACCAACCCGCGGCCTTGGGAAGATCATCAAATCTGCAATCGCAACCATTTCCCGCCGAGATTCATCATCATGATATTTGAAGATGCAAGATAACAATATCCCACATGCACCCCGCGATGACCTCAATAACACTTTATATACTAGGTCACGAGCATATATCATGTCGGTGCTTTTGCTCCTGACGACACTAGTATATAACCTCATCATCATCATCCTCCAGCAGCATGATATCCTGTTGTTCGAAATATCACCCTGACGTCATCATGATATTTGAATATAAGCTTCATAATAATCGGCACAACCTGATCCTTCGGAGGAACATCCTCCTGCTGAGCTTATTCCAAAAGTCTGGCCGATGAACATCCTGATGACGTCATCATCATATCCTGCTGACGTCATCATCATATCTGCCTACTGCGCACCTCCTCATATCCGGATGATGTCATCATCATATTAACATCATCATGATATTCGGAAGACAACCGGATATTTGGAAATATCCTCCTGATGCTCAAATATCAGGTTGCACTGTATCTCCTCTATAAGATCGGGGCGATAACTGAATATGATGATGATGCTTGAAAAGATCACCCCCCGGAGATAATGCGCGAAGCCGGCAGGCGGATATCTCCTTGATATCAGCATCATCATGATGCTCGAGCAAACATATATCCGGGTGATATGAAAATATCACCCCTTCCTTCGGAATATCATGATGCAGATAGGCAGAAAGAAAAATATCACCCTGATATACGGATGACGTCAGCATCAACAGGATGAGAAACAAAGAACAAGAAGTGATACAACATCATCAGGATGATATTGACTAAGATCATCCTGACGTTCCAAAATATGATGACCCTAGTGAATATCGGGTCGCACTTAGAACTCTTCAACAACATCATCAGGATGATATTAACCAAGATCACCCGATGATAAAAATATCACCCCGGCGAAATATCATGAAGGCAGAAAATATGATGACCTCCGCAAGCAGCAGGATGATAACTGGAAATATCATGATGATGACGACCCTTAGGAAAAAACAAGTCAGGTCGACAACTTAGAGAATAACCCCTTCAAGATATCAGGGCAACATCATCATCATGTTTGAGCAAGGTGATATTCGGAAGATCACCGGATACTTGAAAAGATCACCCCCGCAAGCAACTGAGGGCGCACTGTAGCTCACCAGTATCATCAGGATAATAAGCAAACATCACCCGACAGTTGAAATATGATGATGACGATGAGAAAAACAAGCCGACGAAGAACATGCTGATGAAGATCATCATCGAAGACAAGATGATGATGACGACCTCCTCCTCAGAAAAATATGATGCTGCAGCTGAAAAACGCTGAGGAGGTCCAACACTTAGAAAAATTGGGCAAGAAGATGAAGGCTTCAGATGAAGAAACCTCCTGATCATGACAAATCAACCCCAGGTCAAAATAAGTGCTAACAGTGGCTCCGAATGGGGACGTGCAGGTGAAAACCTGCAGCGAGAACCAGATCTCCGGGCAGACCTGACAAAAAGCAAAAAACGCGAGCTGTACAAGGCATTTACACTACATACATATTCTTACAAGTGTGCATAGCAACCAGCTATTCATGCAAAATAGAACTTAAGGAATTAGCCATGCACAGGCAATTCCAGAATTTCACCATCTAGGGCCTGGAGGAAATAAGAATCCTCCCCATGAGTATTGCAAACCTGATATGGGCCCATCCATAAGGGTTGAAATTTACCATGTTTACCCTTTTCCTGATCTTTAGCATTCCAGATAAGCACCAGATCATTAACTTGAAACTTCCTTTTTGTAGTTCTCCTGTCGAACTGATATTTCATATCCTGTTGTCTTTTGAGATTGATCTGGTGGGCTCTCCTTCTATTTTCATCCAATGCAACCAGCTGATTCACTCTTTCTGTCATGGGATCTTCAATGTCCTCATCATTTTCTTGAATGAATCTGTAAACTGGTAGGAGATTATTTATGGGAAGTCTAGCTGATGCACCATACACTAGCTCAAAAGGTGACTTCCCAATAGCCCTTTTCACAGTCACTCTGTCAGCCCATACTGCTAAATTCAACTTTGAGTCCCAAGCTCTTTTGTTCTTGTCCAGTATCCTCTTGACAATTTTCATGATGCTCTTATTGCTTGATTCTGCTTGACCATTTCCTTGTGGGTGATATGGTGATGTATATGACAGGTTTATCCCATACCTGTTGCAAAAATCAACAAACTCACCTGATCTGAAGCACATAGCATTATCAGTGATAATCTTAAATGGTACTCCAAACCTGATGATGATGTTCTCTAGTATGAAATCTGTCACCACCTTACTTGTAGCTCTTTTAGTTGGAATGGCCTCAATCCATTTGGTAAAGTAGTCAGTTGCCACCAAAATCCAACTGTGTCCCCCACTTGATTTGTCTGCAATTTCCCCTATAAAGTCAATTCCCCACTGCTGGAATGGAGCATCCACAGGTACAGTTCTGAGGGGCAAAGCACCATTATATTTCAGCTTTCCTGAGAATCTCTGGCAAGGGTCACACTTCCTTACTAACTTTTGTGCATCTGAAAAGAGAGTGGGCCACCAATATCCTGCCCTGAGAATTTTATGAGCTATTGTTTGGGCAGTATAATGGCCACCACACAACCCTTTATGCATGTCAATCAAAATATTGTTAGCCATGTTCTTATCCACACATCTCAGCAGCACACCATCAGGATTTTTCCAGTACAGCTCACCTTGAACAACAACATACCTGATTGCATGTAGCTTCAGAGTCCTCTTTTGATTGTCACTGAAATGGGAAGGACAATTCAGATTTTGCAAATAATAGACGATATCCTTGTACCATTCAGATCCTGATACACTTACATTCTCATCTTGGACTGCATTAACTTGGCATGCTTCCAAGTTTGACTGTGCCATCATCTTGGCTAATCCTTGTCCCCTTATCAACTTAGTAACTTGTATGTCTATGTTGAATTCCTGCAGTTTGTTTATCCATCTGCACCTTCTTCCAGTCACCTCCTGCTGAGTGAATATGTCTTTGACTGCTGCATGAGGTACATATGCAATGATATATAACCCTACCAGGTATGGTCTGAAACTTTTGATGGCTCTAACTAGTGCATATGCCTGCTTTTCCATAATGTCATATTTCAACTCAGAGGCCTGCAGGGACATACTGAAGAAAGCAATGGGCTGTTCAAAACCATCTTCATTTTTCTGTAACAAACATGCAGCTACAGTATGAAAGGAAGCAAATGAGAACACTTGGAATGGCCTAGAAAAATCAGGAGATTTAAGAACAGGGGCCATCTTAATTGCCTCTTTGATATTCTGAAATGATTCTGTTGCTTCCCTTTCCCAGTTGACAGTTGCATCCTTCTTCATCATCTTGGAAATGTTCCTTGTGATTTCTGCAAAGTTGGGAACAAATCTTCTAACAAAGTTTATCTGTCCAAAGAAGGACTGAACTCCTTTCACAGTTTTTGGCATTTGAATCCTGTCAATAGCTGCCACTCTCTCTGGATCTATCCTGACTCCATCCTTGGAAACAATGTGTCCCAGAAGCTTTCCTTCAACTACTCCAAAGGCACACTTCTTTGGGTTTAAAGAAATACCATATTCTAGTGCTCTTATGAAGATCTGCTCCAGATGCATACAATGCTGCTCCTCTTTCTTTGAGTAGGCAGTCAGGTCATCCTGATATACAGCCAGGATTGAATCAATCAGCCCTGCAAAAGCAACATCCATTGCTCTTTGAAATGTAGCACCTGCATTTGTTAGTCCAAATGGCATTCTAACATACACATATGTCCCCCATGGAGTGGTAAAGGCAGTCTTATACTGTTTTGATTCCTTTACCTTTACCTGATTATATCCTGAAAATCCATCCATCATGGATAGGAGTTCACAACCAGTCACTCTCTGCAACATAGCCTCCATATTAGGCAGTGGATAGTTATCCTTCAAAGAGGATACATTCAAGTTCCTGAAATCAACACACAACCTAATATCACCATTCTTTTTCCTGACTGGGACAAGGTTAGACACCCAAGTTGAATGTCTTATTGGCACAATTATTCCAGCATCCCTGAGCCTTTTGAGTTCTTCCTGCATCTTGGGAGCTAAGGTAGGATTTATAGGCCTTTGCCTCTGTCTAAATGGCTTAGCTTCAGGCTTCAATGGGATCTCATGCTGGAATAAATCTTCTCTATAAGCTTTTAGGTCCTCATATGACCAAGCAAAAACATGTTTATACTTTTTTAGTAATGCAATCAGCATACTTCTTATGTGTGGCTTGAGCTGTTTGCCAATATATACCTTCTGAGGGGCCTGAGATGTCCCCAAATTTATTTCTTCTAAATCCTCCTTATTTGTGGGGGATGTCTTTGTGACCATTTTGTCTCTACTGTCAAAGGCTCTTTCCAAAGCCACTAACCCTCTAGGGATCTTGTTAGTCTTCAACTGAATGATCTCTTTTCCCACAAGAGTCTCTTTTCCATCTACAGTTTCTACAAAAGCTTGGAAATCAATCTGTTGATTCTCATACTCATCTATGCAGTGCAAAAATTTCAGCAAATCCCTATCATTAAAAACTTGCCAACTGCATATGTTTTCTGGTATGGCAGGCCTAATTTTAACTTCTACATCTGTGACACCTGACAGAGTGATGTCATCTGGCCTTATTGCAACATTGGCTAAGAAATCAGCCATAACATTTTTTGACCTTTCTACCCAGCCAATTGAAAATGCATCAAAAAGTTCAATAGTATCCCAAACAGCATGCTTGTATTGTTTCAACCTTTTATTCTTTGCAGCATACTTATTTCTGATTTGGGATACAATCAGCTCAGAGTCTCCAAATACTCTTAACATTTTAATTCCATGTTTGAGAGCAATATTCAGGCCTAAGAGTAAAGCCTCATATTCTGCAATATTGTTTGTACAATCAAACCTCAGCAAGAAAGAGGATTTGAGGAGCTTACCAGTTGGAGACAGGAAAACAACTCCAGCTCCAGAGCCTTCTTTTGCACAAGCTCCATCAAAAAACATGGTCCATAAGCCCTGCTGATCCAGCTCATCAATACAGGCATTTTTCTTTATGTCTTCTGCATCATCTGAGACAACCTTGAAGTTATCACAGTCAGTGTCTACAAAGCATATCTGTTCATATGCTTCTTGGTCTTCCACTGTCTCTGATGATCTTTGCTCTCTAATTAGCTTGACATCCTTGCCATTCATTGGAATCATGGCATATGACAAGTCCAGCTGCATACTTCCACCAATTAGTGTTGCCCATCTTCTTGACAACAGCATACCATACTGTGGCTTGATGTCAACCACTGTTATATTCATCTTATATTTCTTTTCAGGAAATGCTGCCAGTTTGAAATCCACATCCTTCATGATTCCAATGACTGGTACCTCTCTGGCATCCATTGCATAACATTTTCCACATGCCTTGTCAATTTTTAATCCAGTTTGTTGCATGATGGCCAAAGGCATGACATTTGTGGATGCTCCAGAGTCAAGCATACAATTTCTAATTATTTTACCATTTATAACCAGGGAAACATAAAATGGTTCCACCTGTGAAGGACACTTTGTCATGGTCATTCCTAAATAGACTTCAGGAGTCTCATCTTCTTCATTACACATGACATGTTTCTCACCCTGGGTCTGATCATTTTGCTTAGCTTGAAAAGGTACCCCTGAGATTAGGGATATTGTCCTATTCTTGATCTCTTCCACTTTCATGAGTTCCATAAGTGGAACAGAGACCTTTACCTGAGTGAGGATCTGGGCTATATCAAATGGAGCACAGTTTTGTACAACAGTTGTAGCTTGCTCCACAATCTTGCTTTTATCCTGAGCTGATTTAGTTTTCATTTTCATAGTTCCCTGATCATCATTCTTATCTTGGGAACCTCTACTTTGATCTTCAGCCTGAGGGGTTTTGTGTTCTGGTCCTTGAGATTCAGGACCTGCTCTGTATCTAAAGTTCTGTTTATTATTCACCCACTGCCTTTTTTGTGATTCAGTTCCTTTATGACCATGCACCAGCTGACCTGCAGAAATATCCTCTGGCTGATGTGGGCTGCCAACCTGATTTCTACCTCTGAGGTTGTAGTTGCTCTTGACCTGAGCAACAGCTGCAGCTGTGAAGGCTCTAATTTCCTCATCAGAAGGTCGTTGTAGGTTACTCAGAAAATTGTGTGAGTTCTGAGCATACACATAATTATCCTCATCATCTTCATCATATGGGGACTGTTGGCAGGCCTGAACCTGATGATCTGTCTTCTCATCAGCATCATAAAGAGTATATCCATTGCCTATGGACATCATGTTAACATCATCATCCTGCACATGATGTGGCTCATTGCACTCATTACAAGATGTAGCATTATCATACAAAGATTGGGCAATCATGCACTGTGACTGTGAATGTGGCATCTGACAAATTATACACCACGGAGCATCATCAGCAATATTTATAGTTTTCTTTAAGGGATCAGGAGTTTCCTTGGCATGTTGAGCCCTCTGATTTGTGTTGTTACGTGGATATACAGGCTTACCATCATGCCAATTGGTGTTATAAGGCATATCATGTAGTGATGGCCTCTTTTCCTGCCTTTGATAGACTTGCCTATCAGGACCCATCCCTTTTTCACTTCTAGCTAATCTATAGCTCAGGTCCTTAACAACATTTGCCAGTCTGTCTATCTTATCTTCAGGAGCAGATGTACTACCTTGAGTGTTCTGAGGCTTATTTGGATTTTGCAGAATTTTTACATCATCCCTTCTATTTGTCTTGCCTGATGCTTTCCTATTGTTTTCAATATTTACTGCAATTCTGAAAGCATCCCTAAGAGTGGCAGGACCTTTATCTCTTAGTCCATATGCAGTCTTTGCATCAAAAGCATTGATGTACAAAATTATGCACATTGGTTCATTTGGCCTCATATGATGTGGCAATTTGTTCAACACTTTAGTAAATCTTGCATTAAACTCTGCAACCTGCTCATTTGACCCTTTGGTGATGCTGGTGAACTCATTTACAAAGAAGCTAGGGTCAGTTTTATCACCATATTGCTCCTTGAATATCCTCTTAAAATCATCCCATGATGATATGCTCCGGTCAGGCAGATTCCTGTACCATTCTCTTGCCTCATCTATTAAGGATTGCATGAATGACTTCATGAAAACATCCTCATGCTCAACCTCAAAATTATCCATGACATTTTGGAAGGCCTTTAGATGATCTTCTCCTGACACTGTATTGTTTCCTAAAAATTTAGGCACTTGCAGCCTCAGATGCTTATCAATGGGGTTAGGATACCCAGGAATACCATCAAACACCAGCTGCCTGAATCTATCTAGCTGCATGGGCTGTCTGTTTGGCTGATTAACATTAACATTTCTGTTTGCATTTTGGTTTCCTGCATGGTTCAGTGGTATCCTAGCATCATTCACATATTGTCTGTCATCATGATGCTGATGTTGTATTTCATATCTTTGCTGATGTCTTTGCATATTTGCATTCTCTAGGGTAGGAACTAAATTATTTTGGGCAGTTCTCAAGGCTTGCACTTTCTGCTGTATATCATCTCTGATTTTCATGGCTTGTAGGTATTCTAGTTCTGCTCTTAGACTTTTGATTTCTTCAGCTAATTGTTCATCCTTAGGTCTGGAGGTAGATGGTCTCATACCATTTGGGTCATCATCTTCATCATCCCTTAGAGACTCTGCCTCTTCAAACCTTTCACTTGGGTCTAGAAAAGGGCGTTCTTGGAACACCTCTGACCTCATTCTCATACTACCACCCTGTTGCCTCTCATATGCACCTTGAATATCAGCTTCTGCAGTTGAAAAATAAGGAGCATGCTGTCCTGATGGCCTAGGGTTATCTTGTACCTCATCACTTTTTCTGGGGGAGCTCTCATGACTAGCTGAGACAGTTCCGTTTCTTCTATACATCATTCTTTTTGTTAATGGTAACTCTTCAAATAGAGGATTTTGTTGGGATCTTCTCCCCTGCATATAATTTTACTTTGACCGGTTGGGAGATTACTTCGGAGTCGCCACCTATTTCTAGGAACTGTTTTCTTCTGAAAACCAGGGTTCTTTCACAAGGTTCCCCAGCAGAGTAGATTACTGTTGCTGACTCAGATGGGTCACATATATATCACTGGAGATGATTAGATAGTACTTTTACTTCTCAGTCCCCAGTAGAGTCGCCAATTTCTATTGACTTTTTCCCAGACTGGATGCTTATTCCCAGATATCCCTACAAGGTAGCCATCAGTGATCAACAGGATCTCTGGGCCAGGGGGTCAACAGTGTAGGAGATAGACTCTATATTTTATCTCCTCTTCTTCTTCAGGCTCTGCAAGACCTAGGGGGGTATTCCCTACTCAACATCCATGAGGATATGCATGCAAGGCTGGGATGTTGACAGAAAGCAGATGAGTCCTCCTGTAAGTAGACCAAAACTGAAAGATAAGGGCAAAGGGGCTAGCTTTGGGCCTATTAGCAGTTGTAGACAGAGGACTGAGGATCCTAAACTAACTCTAATGTCCTAATGTTGGTTTTAGATTTTGCTTTGGAGTTTAAGTGTGGATGCAAAGCTGGATATGGTTATAACACAAAACAAAGCATGATTGGTGCCTATCCAGGGCCTGGAGTCAGTAGACATACACCTGTGAATGATCAGCATGAACAACTAAAACTGGATTTCAAGGGGATATGTGTGATACCTGCCTTACAGGCATCTCCCAATACAAAGTGTTAGGTTATCTCTACTTATGGTATCCCTACTGCAGTATATCCCTCCCAATGTTCAACCTAAAAACAGTTTAATCTACCCCTTGAGTAGAAGTTAAAAGATCAGACAGTCAACATAGGAATTCTATGCTCTAGAATCTAAACATTACCAAACATCCAGATTCAGAAGAAGAATACATGCAATACTGGAGACAGAATTAACACAACACATGCCAAACAACATTTCTCATATAAGTTTAATCATGAAATCAGTGGGTTCATGCCAAAAACAAACAACAAGAGATACATAAACTCACAGGTAAGTTGTACAGAGCAACCAGATCAGCTTGTTATGCATTACAGAGCCAAAATCATCAACTTTCAACAACCTCTCAAATGAGCAAGACCACCTGCTTATATCAGCCAGGTAGGTGCTCAGCAATTAATTACATGGTTGACCAAAATTTCACCAGATACACAGTATCAGGAAAATGGCGCTCAAACACAACCAGATTGGCACCCAAACTTGAATGCAGCAGGTAGGGGAGGAGACAGGAAGATTTCTCAAGCCCTGCGCCACCATCCGCCGATGTACATCTTCAGTCGGGTACAAGATCGACCCACGCCATCGCCCATACCTCTGCAACAATCGCCATTGATGGCGCACCAACCCGCGGCCTTGGGAAGATCATCAAATCTGCAATCGCAACCATTTCCCGCCGAGATTCATCATCATGATATTTGAAGATGCAAGATAACAATATCCCACATGCACCCCGCGATGACCTCAATAACACTTTATATACTAGGTCATGAGCATATATCATGTCGGTGCTTTTGCTCCTGACGACACTAGTATATAACCTCATCATCATCATCCTCCAGCAGCATGATATCCTGTTGTTCGAAATATCACCCTGATGTCATCATGATATTTGAATATAAGCTTCATAATAATCGGCACAACCTGATCCTTCGGAGGAACATCCTCCTGCTGAGCTTATTCCAAAAGTCTGGCCGATGAACATCCTGATGACGTCATCATCATATCCTGCTGACGTCATCATCATATCTGCCTACTGCGCACCTCCTCATATCCGGATGATGTCATCATCATATTAACATCATCATGATATTCGGAAGACAACCGGATATTTGGAAATATCCTCCTGATGCTCAAATATCAGGTTGCACTGTAGCTCCTCTATAAGATCGGGGCGATAACTGAATATGATGATGATGCTTGAAAAGATCACCCCCCGGAGATAATGCGCGAAGCCGACAGGCGGATATCTCCTTGATATCAGCATCATCATGATGCTCGAGCAAACATATATCCGGGTGATATGAAAATATCACCCCTTCCTTCGGAATATCATGATGCAGATAGGCAGAAAGAAAAATATCACCCTGATATACGGATGACGTCAGCATCAACAGGATGAGAAACAAAGAACAAGAAGTGATACAACATCATCAGGATGATATTGACTAAGATCATCCTGACGTTCCAAAATATGATGACCCTAGTGAATATCGGGTCGCACTTAGAACTCTTCAACAACATCATCAGGATGATATTAACCAAGATCACCCGATGATAAAAATATCACCCCGGCGAAATATCATGAAGGCAGAAAATATGATGACCTCCGCAAGCAGCAGGATGATAACTGGAAATATCATGATGATGACGACCCTTAGGAAAAAACAAGTCAGGTCGACAACTTAGAGAATAACCCCTTCAAGATATCGGGGCAACATCATCATCATGTTTGAGCAAGGTGATATTCGGAAGATCACCGGATACTTGAAAAGATCACCCCCGCAAGCAACTAAGGGCGCACTGTAGCTCACCAGTATCATCAGGATAATAAGCAAACATCACCCGACAGTTGAAATATGATGATGACGATGAGAAAAACAAGCCGACGAAGAACATGCTGATGAAGATCATCATCGAAGACAAGATGATGATGACGACCTCCTCCTCAGAAAAATATGATGCTGCAGCTGAAAAACGCTGAGGAGGTCCAACACTTAGAAAAATTGGGCAAGAAGATGAAGGCTTCAGATGAAGAAACCTCCTGATCATGACAAATCAACCCCAGGTCAAAATAAGTGCTAACACACCTAGTGTTAACATACAGGTAATTAGCATCATTTAAAAGGGGGATTCAAAAACCTAAAACTTGTCATTTTTATGAAGTACTGTTGCATGGACAAGAACACAAAATAGAGGTAGAGGGCCAGTGCTATCCCAATTTAAAAAAATAGTCATACTCTACCCCATGATAGTCATGAGGGTATGAGGGCAGTGTTGTGGAATGTAGTCCATGTGCCAAAAGGATTACTATCAATGATGTCACCTCCAAGGTTCATCAAGAGAATGACCTAGCAATGAAGTGAACCACCATCTAGAAGAAGGAAACATAAGGCTTCAAGGAGGCTTTCAAATAAAAACAATTGTTGTTGATTATGGAGCATTTTCATGTCTTAGGAAAATCATAAAATAGATGATTGTCATTATGTTATGAAGGATGACCATGGAAAGGAGAAGCTAGGTGTTATCTTAGGAAGTGTGAAGACCATCCACGGGGCAATCAAGATTGTCATAAAGGAAAATGGGGCTGCCAAGAGACTATTGCATGATCCTATAGCTAAGTGCAGCCTTCCTAAGTGTCCATATTTTTATGCAATTGGTGGGTGTAAAGCCAAATTCTACAACCTTTGCCAGCATCCTCCCCTGCATGTACCAAAATGGGATCTTTGGAGCAGGATATGGACATCCATAAAAGCATGAAGGATATGGGAAATTTATTAGATGTTGTAGTTGCAACTACCCTAGGAGACATGAATGCAAAGTGAGGAAGAATAGGCAAGTCACATGAAGTATTTGGTGAAATACTTCAAAGAAATGTGGTCTACTAGAATGCCATGATTGCAGGATATGAACAAAATGGATTTGTTGAAAAAGGATTTAAACACTTTCAAGAAAATGCAATTGGCAGGTGTAAAGCCAAATTCTACAAGCTTTGCCAACATCCTCCCTGCATGTGCCAAAATGGGATCTTTGGAACGGGATATGGACATCCATCAAAGAATGAAGGATATGGGAAATATGTTAGATGTTGTAGTTGTAACTGCCCTAGGAGACATTCCTTTTGTCTATTTTTCGCTTTTACATAATAGATATTTGTTTTCAAAATAGATATCCATTTTTGAAAACGGATATCCATTACCTAAAGCCCAATTCTTTGGGCAACAGATGTCTAGCAATGGATATCCCTTCTACAAAATGGATATCCATTTTGCAAAATGGATATCTATTTTGTAAAATGGATATATGTTTTATTTTCCTCTCAAAGCACGAAACACATGTAATCTATAAATTATACACATAAATACATGCGAGGCATGAAGCATATAAGTACACATGATACACGAAGTATGAAGCATACTCATAGATACGTGAAATACATAGAACATGAAGCATCCATGTAATACATGAAGTATGTATGTAAATACACATAATACATGGAGCATGAAGCATACACATAATACACCAAGTGTTAGCTGCCGTTCAACCAAAAGATCAACCTTTTAATGCCCGATACAACCACTTGACTTAACAAGCACGGGAGGCAGTTAAACCCTTGTCGCAAACCACCACAATGTAATGCTGAACAAGGAGACCAAGGGTCACACCTTGCAACAATCCCCCCCCAACACAAGCGCAGGGTTTGAACCCATGACCTCGGCTCTAATACCAATTGTTAGATTTAGGATAGACAACTGAGAGGGGGGATGAATCAGTTGTCTAAAACTTTCTTCCAATTAATCACTTAAATCCTTTTCTTAATTCAACAGCATAATAATAAATCAATCATGGAAACTTAATGCAACAATTCAAGAGTAGAAACACACTAACACATATGACACCAAGATTTTTAACATGGAAAACCCAGTTAAGGGAAAAACCACTGGGTGACTAAACCAAGATTATATTCTCTATTGGGAAAAACCACTGGGTGACTAAACCAAGATTATATTCTCTATTAGAAGAATAGAAAGAATAAAATGGAACATGCCAAGTAGGGCTCACTGCCCGAGCACACTGCTCACAAGAGGCCCACTACCTACAGGAGACACTCTGTCTACAAAATAATAAGTATTACATACTTAAACTAAAGAATAGCATCTTCACCATGCTTGAGTTAGTTCCATTTAAGCCCAATACCTTTTCTCTGCTTTTTGCTCTCCTTTCTACCACACTCTCATCTCCACAAGATACATTTGAAATGACTTTACAATTCCTTTTTTTATACAAGACATCGGCTTAGGGATAATCATCCAAGTCGACATACATTACAGAGCAAATACATAAATACAACATGACTAATTACAAAAGGACTTCACACGGATCAACGCACTATTGGCCACATAGATCTAACACTTCAATCTTCTTTTAGAAACATGCCAATCTTCACATAACATCTTCAAGATCATCCACAGGATGTATAACTCATCCGGTCAGCCATACTTAGGAAGAACACCATCATCCAGAAGTAATTCTTTAATTGTGAGCTCAAACTTCAATGCAGACCACCAACATGAACTGGACATGATCCAAAGAACTCCACAAGCTTGCCTAAATCACCAAGAACATCCACACTACATCTGCTTACTGAAATCATTCTCTCCTTCATCTGGAACCTCAAGAACATAGTTTGTCATCACTGTCATAAAGGAATAGATGCTTGCAGACCTCCAGACCATGAACCAATTGAGTTTTCAATTCAAATTGACTCCTAAACACTCCACCAAATCCACAGAACAAGATATTTCATTTCTGGATCTCACCGGACCTATCTGTGTCGCTCTGTCACCTCTGAACATCTGCTAGAACCAGTTTTACTTAAGTGGCCATAGCTTCTTCAAATCTTCATGCGGACCTCTGAAATCTTTACTGGATCATCTTAAGACACAATTCTACAAACCCTTTGATACATAACTTTTGATCTTCAACTTATCTGGGATCTTTACCTCACTGTCTTCACTGTTCTACTCTGTTCCTAATAGGACTAATTTTCTCAATATCCTCAGCATACAACTCATCCAATCCTTATCATTAATGCAACAGGAGTATGTTGACATCAATGACAACACCGGTTAGGCCCATACTTGCAACAATCTCCCCCTTCGTCATTGATGACAACATGTGATGTGAAAAACTATTTTAACCATCAAGACAAGAACTTCTCCTTACTGACACAACTCCCCCTATCAACAACAACCATTCACATGTCTTCTCTTCCTTTACTGCTCCCCCTTGATCAACAACCACTTGTTTTTCACATGTCTTCTCTCCCCCTTTGACATCAATAGCAAAGGGCACATACTTGCATCACTTTAGAATCATACCAGCTACTCCCCCTGAGTAGCAGCTTCCCATCATCAATCCAGACCACAAGATATGACTGTGAGATCCACCAGACTGATGCACATCAGTGCTCCTTAGTTCATCACCAGAGGGGTAATAACCCCTAACTTCTCCCTGAGATAGTCAAAAGAGTCCTTAGGTAGAGGTTTAGTAAAGATATCTGCAATCTGGTCCCTGGAAGGCACAAACTCCAATTTGACTTCATTCTTGTTCACTTGCTCTCTCAAAAAGTAAAACTTGATGGATATATGTTTAGTCTTTGAATGTAACACCAGATTTTTTGATATGTTAATTGCACTTGAATTATCACAGAAAATTGTGATAGGATCCTCATACTTCACTCTGATGTCTCTTAGCATTTGCTTCATCCACAAAACTTGAGTGCAACTACCTACTGCTGCAATATATTCTACTTCCGCAGTGGACAGAGATATTGCCTCTTGTTTCTTGCTCAACCAAGAAACCAATCTCTTCCTCAAAAAGAATGCCCCACCACTGGTACTCTTCCGGTCATCCACATCTCCTGCCCAATCCGCATCTGTATATGCATGAAGAGAGAAATTATGATCTCTAGGATACCACAAACCATACTCAACTGTCCCTTTTAGATATCTAAAAATTCTCTTGATTGCCATGACATGAGATTCTCTAGGATTAGCTTGGAATCTAGCAACAAGACCAACAACATTCATAATGTCAGGTCTAGTTTGAGTGAGATACAACAATCCTCCAATCATTGATCTATACTTTTTCTGATCAACCTTAGGAGAGTCATCATCTTTTCTCAATTTACATCCGATTGCCATGGGAGTACTCATTGGTTTTGAGTCTTCCATCCCAAATTTCTTCAACAATTCTTTCACATATTTGGTCTGAGAAATGAAGATTCCTTTCTTTGTTTGAGTGATTTGCAGATCCAACAAGAAATTCATTTCCCCAAACATGGACATCTCAAATTCACTTTTCATTTGATTTACAAAAGTTTTGCACATACTATCTCTTCCTCCAAAAATGATATCATCAACAAACACTTCAACAATCAAGATATTTTCATGATCAATTTTGAAGTACAAATTACTGTTAGCAGTACCTTTGTTGAAACCAATTTTCAAAAGATACTTATCCAATCTTTCATACCAAGCTCTTGGGGCTTGCTTGAGTCCATACGGTGCTTTCTTCAACTTACAAACCATATCATCATGATCAAACAATTGAAATCCATCCAGTTGCTCAATGTATACTTCTTCTTCTAAGTCACCATTCAGGAAGGCAGATTTGACATCCATCTGATATACTTTGAAGTCCTTGAAGGTAGCAAAGGAAAGAAATAGTCTATCTACTTCAATTCTTGCCACTGGAGAAAAAGTTTCTTCAAAATCAACTCCTTCTACTTGAGAGTAACCCTTGCAGACCAATCTGGCTTTATTTCTGACTACTTCACCAACTTGATTCAATTTGTTTTGGAATACCCATTTAGTTCCAATCACATTCTTGTTTCTAGGTCTAGGAACAAGATCCCAAGTGTGATTTTTCTCAATTTGCATTAGTTCTTCCTCCATTGCTTTAGTCCAGTTTTCATCATTGCATGCTTCATTTACTGACTTTAGTTCAATCTTAGAAATCAGACAATACTCTTCTAAGTCTTGAGCAATTTTTCTTCTTGTTTGAACACCTTTGCTTTTATCACCTATGATCTGATCTTTAGAGTGATTCAGTCTTACATACCTAGGAATTTTAGGACTTTCTTGCACTTCTATCTCTTGAATAGGTTCATTCAAATTCATCTCTTCTTCCTGGTTTACCAGATCAGTCTGAATCTAAATCTCAGAAGGGGCTTGGACTCCTTGGATCAAAACATCATTCTGATCATTTTCATCATACTCATAAAACCTTGAGGGTTTTTCAATCCCTTCATCGACCTTCACATTAGTATTTTCTATAATCTTTCTCAATGTCTTGTTATAGCACTAGTATGCTTTGCTTTGAGTAGAATAATCCAAGAATATTCCTTCATCACTTCTAGCATCAAATTTGCCTAGATCTTCATCTCTTTTAATGTAACATTTGCTACCAAAGACTCTGAAATACTTCACAGTAGGAGTGATGCCAAACCGGATTTCATAAGGAGTCTTATCGATATTGCTTTTGATTTCTACTCGATTAAGAGTATAGACTGTAGTGCTTACAACTTCTCTCCAGTACATCTGAAGAACATTTGCTTCCATCATCATGGTTCTAGATGCTTCCTAGATGGTCCAGTTCTTTCTCTCCACTACTCCATTCTGTTGTGGAGTCCTTGGAGCAGACAACTGTCTTTTTATTCCATGTTTCTCACAGAATTCTATGAACTAACTGGATGTGAATTCTCCACCTCTATCAGACCTCAGACATTTTATGTTCAATCCATTTTCATTCTCTACCATAGCCTTGAATATTTTGAATCTCAAAAGCCTCTGATTTCTCTTTCAGAAAAGTCACCCACATCATCTAGGAATAGTCATCAATTAATAGCATGAAGTATCTGTCACCTTGAACACTTCTGATTCTTGCCAGACCACATAGATCAGTATGAATTAAGTCCAATAATCCAGTAGAAGACTGTTCCTTGCTTTTGAATGTGACCCTACTCTATTTGCCTAACTGACATTCTTTACACAAGCTATTAGAAGGTTTCACTAGTCTTGGAAGATCCCTCATAGCCTGAGTGTTGCTTATCTTGATAATGTTATCAAAATTCACATGACACATTCTTCTATGCCACAACCAACTCTGATCAATTTGAACAAATAAACAACTTTTACTAGTACCAACCAAGTGGAAGATATTACCTTTAGTTTGAGTATCGGATGCAATATCTGTTCTGGAGCTTTCAAAGATCTTGCATTTTCTATTTTTGAATCGGAGATCATAGCCTTTGTCCACCAACTATCCAACACTAAGAAGATTGTGTTTTAAGCCTTCAACATATAGTACATTACTGGTTTTGTTCTTTCCATCAAAATAAATAGTTCCTCTACCTCTAATTTTGCCAGCAGAATTATCATCAAATTTTACCACTCCTCCTTCATACCTTTCCAAATCTATGAACTTGTTCTTGTCACCTATCATATGGTGGGAGCATCCACTGTTAGTGACCCAATCATCCTTTTCTTCAACTTGGGCAACCAGAGCTCTTTCCACAATTTTATGATTGACAAATTCAGAGGGCATTGGATCTTCTTCCTTGATGGCAATAAACACCCAATCACTTCCAGATTTGTTTCCTGTCTCTGATTCATCATCTGTGACTCCTTCATCATCATCATCTTCATGAACATAGTAACATTTCTTTCAGAACCTTGATCTGTTAGGGTTTGACCTTGAAAATCTTTCCAGACACCTTGAGGCAAAATGACCAATCTTATTGCAGTTAAAACATTTAAAAGGCAATTTCCCTTCATACTTACCGGATCCTCTTGGTAGTCTTTTTGCAATAAGAGCTTCAAGTTGAGCAGTTTCTACTTCATCTTCTTCCAAGTCTTTTCTTTCTTTTTCATACCATGATAGTTTCTTTGAAGAGTTCTCTCCCGGATCTAATTTTTTTTCCTTTCACAGAGGCACTAGCTTTAAATGCAGATTCAATCTTGGGGGGGCATCTCCAAACTCGGTCGGTTCAAATGCAGCCAATTTACCAACCAATTGATCTCTTGTGATAACATAAAAGGATCTGAATTCTTCAATAGCAGCAACCTTGTGTTTGTAGGAGTCAGAAAGGGATCTGAGAACTTTGCCAACAATTTCATCTTCATCCAAGATTCCACCAACACATCTAATGCCACAAACAAGCTCATTTACTCTTGGCATAAATGTAGTGATATTTTCATCTTCTCTCATCTTTAGGTTTTCAAATTTTCCTTTCAGACTCTGCAGCTTGGTACATTTGACATACTTGTCTCCTTCATGCAGAAGTTCCAGTTTTTCCCAAATCTCATGAGTAGTTTTTAGGTCAATAACATTTGTTAGCTCTGAATCAAATAAGGCACTTAGAAGAGCTTCTTTAGTCCGCAGATTATTTTCAGCATCTCTGATTTCATCTATGGTACGCTGACCATTCTGAGGAGGCTCATACTTCTTTGAGGCCATGATCCAATACTGCATTCCCATACATTGCAAGTGGAATTCCATGTGACTTTTCTAAAGAGTGAAATTGGTTCCATCAAACATCAGACTATCCTTCTTGTATGATGACATCCTGGATCTCCTCAAGTAGTTAAGCTCTTTGAGAGGAACTTAGCTCTGATACCAATTGTTAGCTATTATTGCACCAAAAGATCAAGCTTTTAATGCTTGATACAACCACTTGACTTAACAAGCATGGGAGGCGGTTAAGCCCTTGTCGCAAACCACTGCAGCGCAGCGCTGAACAAGGAGACCAAGGGTCACACCTTGCAACACCAAGTATATGCATAATTGCATACATAATATAAGAAACATGAAGCATACACATAATACATAAAGTATTCACATAAACACACGTAATACACAAAGTATATGCATAAATACATGTAAGATATGAGGCATGAAGCATACACGTAAACACATGTAATATACATGAAGTATGCACATGGATAAATGTAAGTCATGAAGCTTACACATGAATATACGTAAGTCACAACGTATACACACATGAATACATGTACTTTTCATGAAGTATACGCTTGAATACACATCTGTCATGAAGTATACACGTGAATGCACTACAAGTCATGAGGTATACATTTGAATACACATAAGACATGAAGCATATACATGAATGTAAATAAAGCATTAAGCATACACGTAAATACATGTAATATACATGAAGTATGCATATCTAGATACACATAAATCACGAAGCATACACATGAATACATGTAGATAATGAAGTATACACTTGAATACACGTCAATCATGAAGTATACACATGAATACACTACAAGTCATGAGGTATACACTTTCATTAAATTCCTATATTCTAGTTATTATTTTATATTACTAGGTACTTGCATTGTGTCCTTGTCACCCAGGTCTTTCATTTCCCATGTAAGTTTTATGATTTTTGGTACAAAGGACTACAAAATATTTGGATGTGAGCCTACTTGTGTTGCATCTATGAAGTGCACTACAATTTCTAAATGCACATGCTTTCTAAGACCTTCTCTAGATTCCAATGTCTACTCTAGGTTTCTAATTCTATATCCACTTTCTAGATTTTATTACTATATTCCTAGTTTTTCTATTTTCTCTTAGTTGAAAATCAAAAAACCATAATATTTTGTCTAGGGAATGAGCATAGTTTTGATTAGGTGAAATAAATTTGGATACATTTAAATCACTATGTTAGATTGTATATCAAAATTATAGAACTTTATGTTTTAAGATCTCTACCTACAAGAAATTAGAAGGTTGAAATAAATAAAATGAATTTCCCCCTATTACTATAGGAAGTGTGGATGATAGAGGAAAACAATCAAGGAGAATGGAGTAAGTAGGTGTGGAGTAATAAGATGATTTTAATGTCAATGTAGATTCCCCAAGGGGAAAAAGAGAGAAATGTCCCAAAGAGATGATAGAGTGAAAAAGATAACAAAAATAAACTAATATAAAAATAGAATCTGAACAAGTAAGACTATGCCCTGAAAAGTGTAATGGTCGGTGTGATGATAGAGTGGTAAATGGGATGAAAGATAAGAAGGTTCAAAGTTTCAAATAAAGTTAATAGAACATCAAAGATTAGAAAGTAACAAGAGATAATGTGATTATAAGTGATAAGAGAAAAGATGTAGAAGGATAATATGGAGAATAAGTTGAAGGAAAATAAGGTATAGAGGCACAAGGAGTCACAACATATTCAAGTGAATTTCATAATGCCATCCTAATCTTATACACCAAGATGGTAAGAAAATTTCTTTCAACTATAAAATAGAAGGACACCATGTACATATCGAAAAGTGGAAGTGTATAGGAGAAGTGTATGTTGAAATAAGGGCAGACAACTAAGGGGGGGGGTGAATCAGTTGTCTCAAACTTTTAATACTTGTAACAATTAACAAATTACTGATATAATCATGAAGGCATAAATTAACAACACAAGAGCAGACGCATAATAATCACACATAACACTAGGATTTTTACGTGGAAACCCAGTTAAGGGAAAAACCATGGTGGGGATTAACCCACAAGAAATTATACTCTGTTAAAAGTATTACAAATGGGGAAGGCACATGCCTTCAAGGCGCACTATCCAAAGTTCACTACTCCAAGAGGCTTACTACCTATAGAAATGATTACAAGAAGATTACAAGATGTTTGAACTGATGAGTAGCATCTACCAATGCAAGAATTCAATTCTAGTTAAGCACAGAATACTAATTTTACACACTTCATCCTTATTCTACCCTGTTTACTACTCTGCCATGATTCAGACCTTAGATCTTCATCTTCACACTTCTTTCTTCCTTTTTAACACTTACTCCATCATCCACACCACACACACACTACAAAACACTCAAATCCATCAACTATATATATCCGCATCAAGAACTTCAATCAACTGTAGTCGGCATCAAGAAAACTTAGAACATTTATTAAGAACTCTACTCTGTTGGCTGAATCCATGCACAATCAGCAACGCGGACCAAAAATTTGTGTTCTTAAATCATCAACCATGTTAGCAAATACCAATGGTTATCAAAAATTTCTTAACCAACAACTTTTCTTCATCCGAACCAAGATCAAATACTAGGTCAGCTTGTTCTTCTTCTGACTGTACTGACTGACTAAAACTCGATGCTCAGATGCTTATAACTTTTGAATCCTTCATCACCGAAGGCTAAATTTCTAGATTTGGATAGTCTTGACAATCCTTATCACTCCTTTAGATCTGCAACACACTGTGATTTACACCAAAGAGATCCGAACCAAGATACTCGACCCTGTCACATGCTCTATTTTTTACTACCCAGACTTAGACAAATCTTCACTCTGACTTCCGGTATGAACAAATTATGTAATGCGGATGTGTAGGATAGTCTTAGTTGCCATCAATGACAACACTTGTCATGCGTAGCAATGTCTCTTGCCAACAATCTCTACCTTTGGCATTGATGGCAACACTTAGTGAAAAATGACTAAGTGTCAGAACAACTCCCTCTTTCTAAGTATACTTATGCTTTTCACTATTCTCCAATGCTCCCCTTTTGCTGGATTCCTCATTTTTCACTGCTTTTCACTCCCCTTTTGACATCAATAGCAAAGGGTGGGGTTCACAATCCAAAATTTACACAAAAATTCTATACACCAGGCTGCATATGTACAAACAATCCTTAAGTATTATTTACATACACTTAAGTACATCACCAAAAAATTTCTTCAATTATGCCAGCTCACTATCCCAACTCTTCTTCATAGTGTTCAAAATTGTGATGTGGCCACTGAATAGAAATGCTTGTGATTCTATCGTCTGTATATCAATGGGGTCACTTGACTGAGCTGCAACTTGGGCTTCAGTAAGAGCATTGAACATTGTTTCCATTTTGGAGGAAATTAGTCCCCGGAGCTCACTCATCCTTGCCTCTATGATCTCCTTTTCTTTTGTCAATTTCTTTATATCTTCAATCAAGCTGATTGCCTAACTCTCCTTGCTTGCCACTGATGTTGTCACAGGATCAAAAGATTTGGATACACTAGATAGTTTTTGCTTAGACACTTTTATTTTATCTTCAATATCCTCTATAACTTTAGGATAGGATAAGCAAAATTTATATATATTTCCTCCTTTTGTAAGAGCATTTTGAATACTCTTTACACTGGCATCCATCACCATTCTATCTACTCCAATCAACCCTTTTAGAGCATCAAATCTTTTATCATTGAATTCCTTTTGAAACTTAACCTCTGCAGACTTCTCTAGAGATTCAAAATGAGAGCTTACCAAGTTTATTAGACTTGTCAACTAGTCAGATGGAGATGCTGAAGAATCCTTCTAAAAAGTGGGCATGATTTTCTCCAAAATTCCTGATGCTAGACCAAGTAGCTCACTATCTTCTATGTGAGACTTCAATATTTCTTCTCTAGCCTTGGCTTGAGTAATAGAAGCCAGCTTAATCTTTTGCATAGGAGATAGGGTATCAAAATTTATTGGACCTTGAATTATGTCCTAATCTTCTTCAATTAGTTTGTCTCTTTCCAAAATTTCCTTCACTGGTTCTGCAATGTCTCTTGCCCAAAATGATGGTGTATCTATCTGATCCTTACCGGTATTATCAACCAGATTGTCCTACTTGGGCTCTTCCTCAACCTTTGCAATCTCTTCTTCATTTTCATTTTTGTCCTTGGCCTTTTCTGCTATTTGATCCTTAGCTTTTTCTGTTTCATGTTCATTATTCTTCAATGAATCATCTTCAGTTTGAGCATTTGTGTTAGCATTCAGCTCTGTATCTTCTTTATTTATTGCTTCCTCTTTCAGAACAAAGGAGTCATTTATCTCAGTTTGATGCTTATTAATCTTTAATTCTTCAACATCTAGAATGGAAGAGTCAACTCCATCATCAGTTTCTTTTACTTGATTTTCTTTTACCATTTCTTCATCTTTATTATTCAAAGCTTCTTCTTTTGGAAGGGAGTCATCATCTACTCCAATTTGTTGCTCATCCTTCAACAATTCTTCATTATTCAGAGATGATGTATTCTCAGTATCAACGGGTTCTTCTGTAATCACATAGAACTTACATTCTTGTCTAGTGCTTTCCTTCGAATTTCTTATGTTTCTTTAACGACTTCATCAATAACTCTAATCATCAGCTTATTCATCCTTGTCTTGCTTATGAATTTGTTCTTGACCTTTCTGAAAATTTTATCTGATTCTTTTGTGGAGATCACTGGACAAAACATGTTCTCTCAACTCCATATCCTTCGACTTGGTAGCTTCTTTTCTGATTTCTAGAATGTCTCTTAAACTCTTGGGAACTTCTAACAAGATCTCTACTAGAGCCTGGTTGAATATATTTAAGTATTTGATAGTGGCATCTTCCAAAAGTCTCTTGTCAACATCATTGTAAAGATCATAAAATTTAGTCAATGGCTTTAAAATCCCATCAGCAGTGATTGACTTAATAATGTTTTTCACAGAAGGAGTTGGCTTCTCAATATCAGCCTCTGACTTCTACCTCTTATTTGCCTTTTTGCTTCTGGAAGGCTTCTCTTTTGACAATTTAACAACTTTAGTGCCTGTGGCCTTTAGCTCTTCATCAAAATCTATCTTTTCTTCATCCTCCTTTTCTGTACTACCATATGACCTATTTGCCATTACTTTTGTTCTTTTTCTTTCTTCCAGTCTCTTTGTTCTGACACATTTTGTTGGAACAGGGGTAGCAGCAGAACTTCTGGCTTTTCTATGTTGGCTAGGGGAGACTTTTGGAGCACTTATTTGTTTCTTATCCCACATCTCCTTTTTAGGTCTTTCTAATCTTTCTCTGTTCTGCTTTACAACTTCCTTAGTTATGCCAATGCTTTCAGCATACATTTCTACTTGAACTTTCCTCTTGATTTCAGCATACATTTCTACTTGAACTTTCCTCTTGATTTCAGGTTTTCTAAGCTCAACATGCACTTTCAAACTAAGCTCCTCATATGTCCCAAATTTCTCCATAGAATCATCCTTGGGTTTGCTCAAGAGATGTTGAGCATACATATCAAAATTTTCTCATCTACCTCATACTCCATGGACATGATCCAAATAGTTATGGGTTCTACTGCTTCCATTAATAACTGATCAGTGTCCACCATGAAGAAGATCTCATTCTTGTATTTCTCAACAACTAATTTACGAATTCTTTCCCTAGAATGCATCATACTCTTAAATTTTTTGAAGTAACCCCAGATTGCAGTTTTCTGTGCTTTAGAGTCACCAATGTTGTTTAAGTGCTCTCTTATCTGTATAGCAACAGGCTTATCATTTGTCCAACACATGCTTTTCTTGTCGAGTAATTCATAAAGTAGAAGAATAAACACAAGACCAGTGTACCATATTTGAAGGATTTCTTCTTATCCTTCTTAACTTTATTCAAATTTTCCATCAGCTAATTCTATAACAACTCACACAAGTCATAATCAACATTCTCTTTTATCATTTGATATGGAGCATATATGTCCGTTCTGGAAACAAAGTTCTCCCTACTAGAGTGATAAATCTTGTATCCAATCACCATTGAAGCAAATTTCACCTTCAGATAAATAATGTCATTGATAGTCATTGCCCTCTTGTCAAACCTTGAACTGGTAGCATCAGTCACAGTTTGATTCTTTACAGCCTTCAACATTGATAGTCCACCATATGAGTTTAACCCTGTCATGACTTTGATGGCATCCTTAGTGATCTTGAAAGGTTTCATTAGCCATATAAACTCATCATGTATTCAGCTCAACATACTGACCCACTCAACTTCATCAATGGATGGAAACCCTATAATCTGAATGAAATGTTTATCGTGTAGTGCCTTATACTCAGTTTTAGGACTGTGAATTTCATCCCTTAGATGATTCTTGAACAAATCTACAAACCTTGAGTCCCCAAATTCATCTATGCCTGCATGAATATATACCCTAATATCCTCAACATGCAACACACCATACGGAACACTTGAAAATGCACCTAATGAGTTGACTTCTACTGATTTGTGTGGATGCTTCTTGAATTTGTCTCGGGGCCTTTCAGTTATATCAACGACCAATGGTGTAGCCATTGCAAAAGATTACAAGTTCAAAGATTTGCAGAGAAATACCTTTTTCTTCCATGGAATTAGGGTTAGCTGATGGATTCGCTAGTCACACTTCAAATCCTTCAAATCTTAGCTCAGGTACTCTTCTACTTGCTCTCTTCCAATGCAAAGTGATTCAAATGATGAAAGGATGACCTTTTATGCTCCGTAAAACCTAATTCATCATTGTAATAAATGCTATGCCCTAATACACCTAGTTACATTGTTTCGGCATATAGTTAATCTTCAATTGCTCTGTAATCAATCACATTTGCTTCTTTTCTTCCAGAATTTCTTTCAACAGGTCTGCATTAGTTTTTTTTACATTATTCATAATTCCAAATTCAGGCATGTACTTACTGACTGGGGAAATTAGATTTTCAAAGTAGACCCCCCTAAGCCAGAGCTCCTTATTCAATTGCCAGAGGAATTATCAACACCAAATTCTGGTGCAGACCCATTGTCAACATTCATTTCACCTTTCTTTACCCATGTTTTGTTCATTTCATTCTGAATCTCATTTACATCAACTTTGCCCTTGCCTTTGTCTTGTCTCTGCTCATCTAGTTTTATGTTTATCGGACCTCTTCTTTCATTATTCCTACTTTTGCAGAGTCTTACAATATGACTAGATCGGTTACAATTGAAGCATACAACATTTCTTTTCCCATTTGATTGATTTCCTCTTGATCTGCACTAATTAGCCATATGTCCAAATCTATTGCATGCAAAGCATTTCCCATTGAAAGAATTGTCATTTCCTCTATTGTTAGAGTTATTTATTATCACACTTCTACATTCATTAGATCTATGACCATACCTCTTACACTTGAAGCATTGACCGGAGAAGGATGGACCACTTTGATTTACTCTGCTTCTGCACTGAGTAGCTCTATGACCAAATCTGTTGCAATTGAAACAATTTCCATTGAAGGATGGATACCTTTGAGCAATAGGCTATCTTACTAGAGGTCTTCTAGGTCTATTTCTATCATTCCTTGATCGAAAGTTTCTTTGTCTGGATCCAGAGCTTTCACCTTTCTCATACCCAAGACCATGCTTATCATCAGCCTTCTTGTGACTCTCAAGCAACACTTCAAGTTTGGTTGAGCTTATCTTGAACTTCTCCTTGTATTCATTTGCAATTTCTTGGTCATGTCTGAGAATGATAATTTTCCTTTCAAGTTCTTCCTCATTATAATTGCTTTCCTATAAATCAGACTTTAGGTGGCTAATTGTTCTATCCATTCTGCAACATTCTTATGTTCTTTCCTTCAGAGTTTGATTCAGGTTTTCTTCAGTCTTCTTCCTTTCCTCAATTTCTTTTGTTAGCCACATCACCCCAGATTCCATCTCATGTTTTAGAACAAAAACTTCTTTTGTCAGCTTCTCACAATCCTTTGTCTTTTCTTCCAAGGCCTCATTCATGCCATTTTCTTTAGTGGAATTAACTTGCTACTGAAGTAGCTCCTTCCTCTTTTCCATACATTTTTTTAGTTTTTGTTTTAACATTTCAATGCAATCATTAGCATCTTTAAGGTTAGCTTTCAGATAATTTATAAATACTTTGGACTGATCAAGATCTTCTAAAGCCAATTGAATTTGTTCTCTGAGTGAACCCATTAGAACTCCTTCCCAGATCTTCCTCAAGCTATTAGGCTTCTTCCAAGGAACCTTTATCTGATACCAATTGTTGAAATAAGGGCAGACAACTGAGAGGGGGGTGAATTAGTTGTCTCAAACTTTTAATACTTGCAGCAATTAACAAATTAATGATATAATCATTAAAACATAAATTAACAACACATGAGCAGAAGCATAATCATCACACATAACACTAAGATTTTTACATGGAAACCTGGTTAAGGGAAAAACTACGGTGGGGGTTAACCCACAAGAAATTATACTCTGTTAAAAGTATTGCAAATGGGGAAGGCACATGCCTTCAAGGCGCACTGCCTAGAGTTCACTGCTCCAAGAGGCTCACTACCTACAGAAATGATTATAAGAAGATTACAGGATGTTTGGACTAATGAGTAGCATCTACCAATGCAAGAATTCAGTTCCGGTTAAGCACAGAATACTGATTTTACACACTTCATCCTTATTCTGCCCTATTTACTACTATGCCATGATTCGGACCTTAGATCTTCATCTTTGCACTTCTTTTTTCCTTTTTGGCACTTACTCCATCATCCACACCACACACACATTTTAAAACACTCAAATCCATCAGCTATATATATCCGCATCAAGAACTTCAATCAACTATAGTTGGCATCAAGAAAACTTAGAACATTTATTAAGAACTTTGCTCTATCGGCTGAATCCATGCACAATCAGCAACGCAGACCAAAAACTTGTGTTCTCAAATCATCAACCATGTCATCCAATACCACTTGTTATCACAAATTGTTTAACCAACAACTTTTCTTCATCCAGACCAAGATCAAATACTAGGTTAGCTTGTTCTTCTTCTGACTAAAACCCAATACTCAGATGCTTATAACTTTTGAATCCTTCATCACGGGAGGCTAAATTTCTAGATTTGGATAGTCCTGACAATCCTTATCACTCCCTTAGATCCGCAACACACTCTAATTTACCACCAGAGAGATTTGGACCAAGATACTGGACCCTATCACATGCTTTGTTTCTAACTACCCAGACTTAGACAAATCTTCACTCTGACTTCCGGTATGAACAAATTATGTAATGCAGATGTGTAGGATAGTCTTAGTTTCCATCAATGACAACACCTGTCATGTGTAGCAGTGTCTCTTGCCAACAATGTATAGTGTAAGTATGTGAAATGTAGGATATAGGAGATAATGTGAAAAGACAAGGGAGTAGCATAGAGCTTTGCATGAATCATTCAATGGAAGTTAGTCAATGTGTAATCTTGAGTTTCAGGAGAATGAGGAAAGGCAAGTGTATAAGGGGATTGTGGATGAAGGAAGTGAAGTGATATAATAAAGTAGGGATCCAATTTTAGGTCATGTAGACCATAGAAAGGGAAAAGAAAACATCTGCAACTCAATATTTCAATCCTAGACTTAAATTGAAGGATAGCCTATAGGTTGATTCAATATAAAAGGAATTAGAGAAGTGGGACTACTTGTTCAAGTGGAGTATTTTTCTTTGACTTGGTATGCTTTGACTTGCTTTAATTTTTGAGATATGGATTTGAATTTCTTTGACTAGCACGTGCTTTTTCTTTTTATTTTCATTTATTTTTCTATCTTTTTTGGAAGGGATGTCAGCCCCATAGCCTTACCCCATGAAACTAGGAGGATGTGTTCATCACCAAAGGCTAGACCCAATGAGTATAGACATCATTTTAATGTGCATGCAAATAAAAGATTGATTTATTTGAGAACTCCAAAATTGATGAGCTAGAAGAAGGGTGATCCACCTATGTGCCTCTAGGAATAACTAGTGAGGTCATATATTGGGAAGGTAGAAGGGGGAACAAGAATACATGAACCTAATCATGGAAACTCTATATAGCATAACTTAAGTGTAGATAAGCTAATAGTAAATATGATAATGACCTAGTGGAATGTGGATGGCTTGAAGATCTAAGTCCAGCATCACTACGTCAAAGAACTTATCATGGAAAGAGAGAGATAAGGAGTGCATGGGATTCATGATAGGGAGGATGTAAGTAGCATGATAGAGTTCAATACACATAAGACATGAAGCATATACATGAATGTATGGAAGACATGAACCATACACGTAAATACATGTAATATACACAAAGTATACACATGGATACATGTAAGTCATGAATGATACACATGAATATACGTAAGTCACAAAGTATACACATGAATACACCTAAGTCATGAAGTATACACTTGAATACATGTCAATCATGAAGTATACACATGAATACACTACAAAGACCATGAGGAATGAAGCATAAACACACATACCACAAGGTTTTGGACAGCTAGAAACAGATAACCATTTCCCAAAAATGGATATCTGTTTTTGGAAAATGGATATCTATTTTTGGAAAATAGATATCCGTTTCTAGCTGCCCAAAACAAATATTCATTTTCCATTTACCAAAGGAAAACGGATATCCGTTTTCCATTTATCGAAGCAAAATGGATATCCATTTTCATAGTTGACTTTCCCTAAATTCTAACTTTTTTGCAGGTTTCACTCTCTTCTTCAAACTTCATCCTTTGTGCTGACGACTTTTTTTTAATGCAAATTGATAAAATGAAAAGGGTTTATTGAATAAATTGTCAACTTTGTAAAAATATAAGGTTTGCTTGGTTATCATTTTATTAAATAATTATTAATAATTTTCTATATAGTGTGTGTCTGAAATCTTGATGGACACACTGATTGAAAAACATCCATAACTTTCAAACCATTTCACCTTTTTGAGATCTGAAAGTTGTGTCACACTCTATGCTTTTCTAGCTATATGTTAAAGAATTTGAATTCCAATTTTTTTTTATCGAGTTAGGTTGGCTGGAAAATTACTTTTTAGTTTTAAAAAAAAGTCACAGTAAAAAAAACATAACCAATTATTTTATTGGAAATTAAAAAAAAAATATGCGTCACATCCGAGCATGAGTCCTCTACTTATTTTGAAACATTCAATTAATTTTTTTTTTACTCATAGTTAGGTTGGCTGGAATGACACCCACTTTTTATTTTTTTTGAAAAATTTAATAGTTGTTCATTGAAATATTTATTTTTCAATAAGTAAATTTAATTTAAAAACAAATAGTAGCCCATAAACTAGATTGAATTCTCTACAAATTTTGTTCTTACATCTTTTTCAAATTGTGTAGATAATCCATTCAAATTTTTACATGAACTTGATTAAGTTTAGTTTTTAGTATTTTCATTGCCACTTAGAGGTATAGTTTGGCTCATTATGATCCTGCACATACCCATTAATAGGGACATGATTAAATTAATTGCAAAAGGAATGTGATTGGAATCAAATAATAACAAAGGCCTACAATTCTTTCTTAAAGTACCTCACTATATACTCAAGGAATATTATCTCAGGCTTCTCAGATGTCTAGGAATACTTGTTCTAGTATATTACCTAGTGACTAATAAGGTTTTGAATAGGTAATTAGCAAGTAGATAGCTGTTGGTAAATAATGTTTCATTTTGAGAAATGTATTTGGATCAACTGTGTTGTAGTTTTTGCTTCCAATGTTTTGAGTCTTTGCTTTGATCCAATATTCTCTAAAGAAGAGTGTTGATCATACCATAGGAAGATTGTCCTTTTGAAACTTTGGTTTGGTACTTGACAATTCATGTTTTTGTTGCCAATTGCTATGGAAGTGATAGGCTTTGTCTTATGCTTGGTTAGGTTCCATTGCTGACCAGAAGTATTGATTTTGATTTTCATGGAGTCACGTGATATCTTTGTTTGTGTCTAGATTAAGGTTGTTTGCAAGATCTTTGTAGATAAACGTGATTTTTTTAATGTCATTTGAGGTTGAAAAATAGCTTTGAGAAATTATTGTGTAAAAAGTTAAGTACCATAAGTTGGAAAGAGCCCTAGCAAAAAGTAGTTTATAGGTTACACATTACAATTTAGTAGTTTCAACAAACTTAGAGGATCTTATATGAAGGAGATTTAATTTAGTAGCATTCCAAGCCACAACTTCTCGAGAAACAGTATGACAAAACTTACAAATAGAAAATGTAGTTTGACTTCAAATCGACCTTCTTTTCATTTTTGAAAAAGGGTTTTCTTTCTACACTCATAGAGTTTTCAAATGACATATTCTATCATTCAATCCCATCTAATTACAATTTTGTATATTCTCTCAAGTCCCTCCGGCAAGTTAGGATGTTTGCATTGAATATTGGGAGCCAAAGTGAGCCAAGTTACTGAAATCTGATGTACCTATCTAACCATATCTGACTACATATGTACTCAGAATGTTGTCACCCTTGAGCTGAATTCTCTTGACTTTGATGAGTTGATCCACAAACTATATTTACTCATTTAGTTTCCTTCATGCTTTTGTCTACATGATCTCTCTCTCCAACCACATGATCTCTCTCTAACCACATGATTTCTCTTGACCAAACCACTACTGGTGTTTAACCAGTGCACCCTCCTTGCAACTATACTATACCATACCTGACAAAATATGACTTTTTGATGTAAGCATCTTGCTCGGTTTTGACATAGGACTGGCTTGATTTTGTTGACTTTAGTTAGTAACTTTATCAAGTAAGTATAACTTTCCTTTATAATGTTTAATACCACAACTATCCATTAAAGTTTATGATGTTTAATGCCACAACTATGCATTAAATATGTTCTATGGATATTGCAAATAGAATGTCTTATCTACCCTGTTATTATTTTTACATTTTAAGGAGGAAATGTAATGTTTTGGTTCTTTACGGATATGCTATTTTTTTTGCCATGCTACAATTTTTCCACCTTCGAACTGCTCACACCTTTCTAGCATTTGGCAAAGTTGTAGTTGCCTTACAACTCTTTTTGGTTTTAGTATTTAGTTTGTTAGAATTTATTAGTACTAGTTTGTTTATTTGTTTCAAATTTTTAGTTGTTATTTTGTCGATTAATTTTTTATTATATTGTTGGTAGTTAGATTAGATTATATGTATATTAATTTCCTTTTTTTAATTTCCTTTATGTAACTAACATGCATTTTTGTTATTTAAACATCCAAACCAATGAAATGATCAATATTCAACTCAAATGAAATAAAGACAAGAAATAAAGGCAAGAATATGAATTATATAACATTCTTGTAAATTGACATGTTTACAAACACAACAACCTAGAAAATAATTAACTCAATCCAAACCAATCAAACAAATTAGCCCCCTTTAGAGCATAACAATTGGATGTGCCAATATGAACACTATGAACATTTAATGTCATAATAAATCAAACAAACTATATCATGCAACAATATAGATTGCAAATATTACATGAAATTGTTGAACATAGTGAAACAACTCTCAATAAACATTTTGACAACATTTGTAAATAACTCAATAAAAAATCTATCCACCCATTGTCCAAATGTATCAAATCAGCCCAACACTCTACCAAGTGAACCCTTATAGCCAACACAAGGTCTCATTGAGAATCCCATTTCAAAATCTCTTTTGTGTATCTTTTGTGGCTTGATGTTGGGTCTCTTATTTGAGATTCCAAGTAAACCTCAACAAATTTCTCTGGCATGATCCCAAGAAGCCGTGTATGTACTCTCTATCTTAAAAGGTGCCCATTTTGATGCATATAGGTTCATTTGCAGCATGAATGCATTCCTAATCTCTATGAGTGTAGAGTTGACCTAAAATAAAACTTGTAGGTATTATCTAGTAGAATGTGGCCACTATGAATCTATTGCATAATAATGAAAATAAGGCCTAAGGATCAAGAATCTAAATAGTGATATAGAAAATTAGAATATAGTATGTCATGAGCCAATTTCCTGCAATTGTGTCACTTATAAGTTGATTATTGCAATTAGACACTCTAATTGAATCATACAGAAAACATAAGGGAAAAGGGCATGGATATGCAATTTTCACTGTTACTTGTAGTTACAACATTCACTAAAGTGGATCTAATTTTTTAACATGTAAGGTGTAGTTTCATTTGAGAGAGCTTGGAGTGCATTTCATAGAACTCAAAGTGCATGTACACCATCCTGTACTATATTTTTGACAAGGAATTTGAGCCACTTTAGGAAAATCTATAATAATTATTCAGCAATAAGTTGTACTATATGAAAATAAAAAATATTTAAGAGGTCAAGTGGCCCTTGGTCTATTGGTAAAGTTAAATGACTCACAAATAGTCCATCACTTGGATCAAGTTGCTAAATGCAAAGCTTGTGACAATCTAAAGGGATGAAGCTAGGATCATTCCCTAGGCAACTTTGGCAGAATGGATACCTATAATTTGAGCTCCCAATACCAACAATTGCTGAAAAAAAATTCAAGATATTTATCCTCTAAAAAATACTAGAAAATAATTTCTGTGACACTTGTAGAGAAATACCTACATAAACAAACATACAAATAGATTTTGAACAATATAAAGTCAAAATCTTAATAATTAGATTATGTAAGTGATGTTTTTAATTATTATAATTAAGAAAGACTACTTGTGTGGTGGTGTACACCATCATCATGATGGTTGAACATGATTCCTTTCTATAGGCCCCTCCATGTTGTTTTCAATCATGGTGTAATTGACTTTTATGGTTGCATCAAAAGTTGTACAACACTCCTCTTATTTGCTTCTGCATTTCTTTCATATGGTTTCCTATGCAAACACAATCTATTAGCCCTACAATATACATGTTTTGTCTCTTCTTTATCTTTAATTTATTAGAAGTGACAAAAGACTTTTGTCATTCTTCCACATAGTTTCCTATGTCAGCTATGTAATCTATGTGTTTGGTCACTTCTTTATGTTTAATTTATTAGAAGTGAAAAAAGACTTTTTGTCACTCTTCCATGTGTTTCTTATGTTAGCCACACAATCTAGGTGAAGGCTATCCTCCATACAAAATGTACCTATGCCTATCAAATATATATGCATGTCTATCTCATCACTTAGAGAAATGCTAAGAATATTTTTGAAGTGTGTCAAAAAACACACTACAATTTTTAATGTACTTGTTGAAAAACACATTATGTTTTTGAACACATGACTATGTAAATAAGCCATGATTTGAACCCATGACCTACATTTTATTAGTGCATGTGTCAACCTAGTATGTTTCTAATTGTAGTGACTCACATTTGTTTGAAAGATATTTTGACTTTTTTTTACTAATCATGAATGATATGAATACATACATGATGACCAAACATACATATTTGATGGGCATAGATACATTTTGTATGGAGATTAGCTTTTACCTATAATCTACGCATTTGTTCACTTCTTTATCTTTAATTTATTGGAAGAAAAAAGACTTTTGTCATTCTTCCATCAAATTTTTTATGTCAGTGACACAATCTACACATTTGGTCACTTCTTTATCTTTAATTTATTGGAAGTGATGAAAGACTTTTTTTTATCTTTCACACGATTTCATTTGGTCACTTCTTTATCTTCAATTTTTTGGGAGTGACAGAAGACTTTTGTTTTTCTTTCACATAGTTTCCTATGTCAACAATGCAATCAAAATACTTGTGTCACTCTTCCACCTTGTTTCCTTTACCAATAATGCAATCTACCATTTGGTCACTTCTTTATCTTTAATTTATTGGAAGACAAAAGAGATTTTTCATTCTTCGATAGGATTTCCTATATCAGTAACACAATCTACACATTTGTTCACTTCTTTATCTTTAATTTATTGGAAGTGACAAAAGACTTTTGTTGTTCTTTCATTCTATTTTATTTGGTCACTTTTTCATCTTTAATTTGTTGGAAGTGACAAAAGATTTTTTTTTGTTCTTTCACACAGCTTCATTTGGTCACTTATTTATCTTTAATTTATTGGGAGTTATAAAGGACTTTTGTTGTTCTTTCCCATGGTTTCCTATGTTAATGACAATCAAAAGACTTATGTCATTCTTCCACACGGATTCCTATATCAATGACACAATCTACCATTTGATCACTTCTTTTACCATTAATTTATTGTACTTATTCTATTCTTCCATGAGCTTTCCTATATCAACAATACAATCTACCATTTGGTCACTTCTTCTATTTTTAATTTATTGTACTTCTATCATTCTTCCACAATGTTTCCTATATCAACAACACAATCTACCATTTTTTCACTTCTTTATCTTTAATTTACTTACAAAAGACTTCTATTGCACAGTTTATATAGGACTCCTTCCCATTCTTTCCATGTGGTTTCCTAGGCAATCTGCATTCATTCATTATTATGCATTCCAAACTAAATATAATCTCCCTCTCCTACCAAATTTACATCACTTCCAAGCTCCATCATGCTTTCCTTGGTTTTCTTTCATTGTTTTGTTGTCCTAGTTCAATCCAATTTCATGGCATCTACATCTATCTTTAATTTATTGTACTTCTATCATTCTTCCACAAGATTTCTTATATAATGACACAATCTACCAATTGGTCACTTCTTTATCTTTAATTTACTTACAATAGAAGTGTCATTCATCAATAAGGTTTCTTATATCAATGACACAATCTACCATTTGATCACTTCTTTATTTTTATTTTGCTTACAAAAGACTTCTATTGTGGTTCATACGAGATTCCTTCTAATTGCTTCCATGCAGTTTCCTAGGCAATCCACATGAACATTCATTTTTAAGTGTTCCACACTGAATGTAATGTCCCTCTCCTACAAAATTTACTACATCACTTCCAAGTTCCATCCTACTTTCCTTGGTTTTCTTTCATTGTTTTGTTGTCTCAGTTCAATCCAATTTCATGGTGTCTACCTCTATCTTCAATTTATTGTACTTTTCTCATTCTTCTACAAAGGTTTACTATATCAATGATGCAATCTATCATTTGGTCACTTCTTTATCTTTAATTTACTTGCAAAATACTTCTGTTGTGGTTCATATGAGATTCCTTCTCATTCCTTCCATGCAGTTTCCTATGTTAGGCCAGGATTGGGAAAAGAGGCAAAATGGCTAAATTGTATTTCACTGGAAAGGAAAGATTACAACATATAAAAAGGAAAACAAAATAGTTGAACTATCAAAATTGAAAAGGAAACTAAAATAGTAACTAAATAATTAATTATAATACAACAATGTGTAACCCAAAGATTAACAAATTAACATCCCCCTTTAATCTTAAGGGGTTAAACCAAGCATGCCTCGAAATTTCTCAAACTTCTCTCTTCCAAGCAAGTTTTGGTAAAAATATTGGCTGGTTGATCTACAGTGGGACAATATTTGAGTTGTACACTACCATCTTTCACATGATGTCAAATCAAATGGAACTTGGTGTTGATGTGTTTGGTTTAATCATGAAAGACTGGATTATTTGCCAATTTGATTGCAGATTGATTGTCAACAAGGAGAGGTGTAGATGAAACCTATTGTTCTTGGAAATCTTCAAGAATTCTATGAAGCTATAAGATTTCCCTGGTTGCCTTAGAAGTGGCCATATATTTGGCTTCTATAGAGGATAGAGCTGGAACTGGCTACTTTTTAGATTTCCAAGAAATGGTTGCTAACCCTAGATGCATGAGGAAACCAAAAGTAGATTTTTCATCTTCCAAGTCACCTGCATAATTAGAATCTGAATATCCAACCAAAGAGAAATGTGTTGCCTTGGAGCATTTGAGCCCATAATTTTGAGTGTCTTTCAAATACCAAAGAACTCTTTTGGTGGCTAACCAATGACGTTCTCTAGGTTGTTGCATGAATCTAGAGAGAACTCCCACACCAAAAGAAATATATGGATGGGTATTTGTTGCATAAATCAAACTTCCAACAAGTTGTCTGTATTGAGTTGCATCAACCAATGTTACAGCCATTTGATGTGAGCTTCAAATTTTGCTCCATAAGAATACTAAGTGGTTTGCAGTTAGACATGCCAGATTTGTTAGAAATTCACCAATGTATTTTTGTTGATTGATGAAGATATACTTGGGTTTTTGAATCACCTCAATACCTAAATAGTAATGAAGATGTCCAAGTCATTCATTTCAAATCCTTGCTTCAATGTGTCCTTCATAGTTTGATTATAATCTTCATTATTACCAATGAGAAATAAATCATCCACATAAACAATTACATATACAACTGTGCTATCAACCTTTTTGACAAAAAGTGTTACATCATCAAATTCAAAGTGCTAGAAATTCAACTTCAAGAGATGCTCAGTGAGTTTTTCATTCCAAGCTTAGGGTGCTTGCTTTAAACTAGACAATGATTTTATGAACTTGCATACCTGGTGTTCTTGACCATTGACTGCATATCCTTCTGGTTGAGTCATATATACTATTTCTTTGAGATCACCATTCAAGAATGCAGTTTTGATGTTCATTTGAAAAACTTTCCACCCATTTTGTGTTGAAAGAGCCAATAAAGCATGAATGGTAGTCCATTTTGTAGTAGGTGCAAAAGTTTCATCATAATATATGCCCTCTTTTTGACCATAAACTTTTGTAACAAGGCGGGCATTATGTTTTTCAAGTGAACCATCTACTTTATACTTGTTTTGAAAGATCCACTTGCACCCAATAGGTTTACAACCTAGTGGAGGATAAACCAACTCCCAAGTACCATTTTTGACAAGAGCATCATACTCATTTTGAATAGCTTGCCTCCACACTGCCATATTTTTGGCTTCTTTGTAGGAAGTTGGTTCTTAGTCCATTCTGATATTGAGTTCATCAATAGACTCTGAGGTTCTTTCATTACTAGATTAGTCTGTTGCCTGGCTTTATAATAACTTCTTGTTCCTATTTTACCAATTTTGTCAGGTCTCAAATCCTTGAAAGTTTGTTGGACTTGTTTTGCCCATTTTTGTAAAGATTTTAGTTGGACAAAAGTTCTTGACTAGAAGCTCCATCAATGTCTAATGGTTTTGAAATCCTAGACTCATTTATAGGATGATGGTCATTATTAGGAGTTTCTTCTTGGAGATCTTGAGGTGGAACATCTTGGGTTCGATATTCTAGAGATGGATCCAACAAAGGTGGTTCTAAATGATTTATTCCCCCTATATTGTGGAATCTCACATGGATGTTCTTTCCAAGTATGAAACTTAGCAAATTTATCAAGTTGTTTTAACTGACAATCAATATTGGCATCATTTTTAGAAGTTTCACAAAATATAACATCTATTGCAAGAATAAATTTCTTGTTATCCTCATCATATAATCTATATTCTTGGGAAGATTCATAATAGCCAAGAAAAATGCATTTACAACAGTGGTGATGCAACTTATTTCATTTCTCCTTTGGAATCAAAGCATAGCAAGTGGAGCCAAAGACCTGAAGATGCCAAATAGATGGAGGGTAGCCATACCAATCTTCATATGGAATCACTTGATGAAGAGTGGACGAAGGAGATCTATTGCGAAGATAAACTATTGTTCTTGCTATTTCTACCCAAAACTACAATTGGATCCAGGTTTGATGTATAACATGGTGCGAACCATACTCATGATAGTCATATTCATTCTTTCAACAACACCATTTTGTTGAGGAGTACCTGGAACAGTGAGATGATGTTGAATCCCATTTTGACGAAGATAATCCTCAAAAACCATGGAGGTAAACTCTCCACCATTGTCTATTCTAAGAGTGCCAATTTGAGATTGTGCTTACTTTTTAATCATAATAGGAAACTTCTTAAAAGTTTTAAGAGCTTCAGACTTTTGCTTCAATAAATAGATCCAAGTCATGCAGCTATAATCATCAATAAACAACATAAAGTATTTATATCCTCTAGTAGAAGTGAGTGGTAAAGGCCCACACAAATTAGAATGAATAAGTTGCAATTTTCTATGTGCTCACCAAGTGGAGGGAGGGAAAGAATCTCTATGTTGTTTTGCAAGAATACAAGTTTCACATTTTTCAGCTTTCTTAGACAAAGTGGGAAAACCAATAACACCATTCTTTTGCATGATACGAATGTTGTCATAGTTAACATGCCCAAATCTAGCATGCCACAAAAGACTAGGAGAAAGAGTACCTTCTTCAATGAGATATGCAAAACTCTTAGAAAGCACTGATTCACCATGAAGTTTTAATAACTTGCCTTCTTCACAACTAGTAAATGCAACCTGTTTGTTTGCTTTCTTTCTAACAACTACTTGTCCATCTTCCAACAAAATGGAGTGGCCTTGTTCCCTAATCAAAACTAGTGACAACAAGTTACGTTGCAATTGAGGAAGATACAAAACACAATGAAGTATAAAATCTAGAAAACCAAACAACTTAAGCCGAATAGTGCCTTTGCCAAGAGGCTTAAGACTTGATTTATCTGCCAAATAGATTGGACCCCATACACATTCATGAAATTCTTCAAAATAATCACGCCTAAATGCCATTTGTTGTGTAGCTCCAGTATCTAAGACCCAAACATCATGTCATGAAGTATTAACTGAATTACAATAAGCAAAATCTAAAACAAAAAGCACATATCCATCATTATCACTACCACATGCAAATTGGGTTGTTCCTGATGCTTTGTTATCATAGTGTGATTTATCTTTTGGTTTGAAAGAATTTTCTATCTTATCCCATGATATCTTGCATTCATGGGCTTCATGACTCCCTTTACGACCACATCTTTTACAATACAAGTGATATCTAGCATTTTGGTTATTATGTGTGAAGTGCTCTTTGCCTCCCTCCTCTACCTCTATTTTTCCATTGACCTCTACCTTTTCCTCTATCACTATGACCATCTCTAGAAGAGCTTTTATTAGGAGGCTTATCTTTTTGTTGAGCAAGACAAAACATTTTCACCAATGTTATCAATTTTTCTTCCAAAGGCCTTCTTATGTTTTGCCAACTTTGCAACCAATTCATCAAAAGTGATTGTTTTCAACTGATTACTTGCTTGAAGAGATTCTAAATAAGTAATGAGTTGGTAGAGGTGTCTTTATTAAGGCTGTGAGATATATATCAACTTTTGTACCAACAACATCAATATCATGTTTTATGACTCTAATTTCAGAAGCCAAACTCATAACAACACCATTTTTCAATTCTAAATTATATAGTTTCAATTGTAACTAAATAAATTCCAATTCATAATGAGAATCATATAGATCTCTCGATTTTTTTAAGGGTATCCCAAGCAAGTGTACACCCTTGTATGTGCTGAAACACATCTCCATTAATAAAAGCCCTTATCAAGACCAAGTCTTTAAATTTTTTATATTGCCAATTTTTTTAATATAACCTCTCTCTCCTACCAAATTTACCGCATCACTTCAAAGTTCCATCCTGCTTTAATTGGTTTGTTGTAGTTCAATCCAATTTCATGGCATCTACCCCTATCTTTAATTTATTGTTCTTCTGTCATTCTTCCACACGGTTTACCATATCAACGACGCAATCTACCATTTGGTTACTTCTTTATCTTTAATTTACTTGCAAAAGTCTTCTGTTGTGGTTCATACGGGATTCCTTTTCATTCCTTCCATGCGGTTTCCTAGGCAATCTGCATTCCTTCACTTTTACGCATTCCACACTGAATATAACCTCCCTTTCCGACCAAATTTACCGCATCATTTCCAAGTTCCATCCTGCTTTAATTGGTTTATTGTCTTAGTTCAATCCAATTTCTTGGCATATACGTCTATCTTCAATTTATTGTACTTCTGTCATTCTTCCACAAGGTTTCCTATATTAACGACGCAATTTACCATTTGGTCATTTCTTTATCTTTACGCAATCTACCATTTGGTCGTTTCTTTATTTTAAGTTACTTACAGAAGACTTCCGTTGCGGTTCATACGGGATTCCTTCTCGTTCCTTCCATGCGGTTTCCTAGGCAATCCGCATTCATTCATTTTTACGCGCTCCTCACTGAATATAATCTCCCTCTCCTACCAAATTTACCGCATCACTTCCAAGTTCCATCCTGCTTTCCTTGGTTTTCTTTCATTATTTTGTTATCCTAGTTCAATCCAATTTCATGGCATCTACGTCTAGGCAACCAGAGGTTGAGCTTACGCGTGCTTTTGAAGAACTTGCACCATATGTATCTACTTCTGGTAGATCCACTATACCTGTGAAAAAGCTGCCCTATGATGTATTTATTAATCATCGTGGCCCTGATGTCAAACACACACTCGCGGCCACTCTTCATAATACCCTCACTAGCACGGGATTGAGGGTTTTTCTTGATTCTGAAGAGCTCAAATTAGGGGATTTCTTGCCTAGAGAAATAGAAGAAGCAATGCGCAGTGCTTCACTCCATATAGCTATATTTTCCCAGAATTATGCACAATCTCCGTGGTGCTTGGCAGAGCTTTCCTTTATGCTCAAAACGGGAACCCAAATTATTCCTGTTTTCTACCATGTTCAGCCTGATGCTGTCCGATATGCAAAAGGAGTCTTTGCGGATGCATTTTCCCAGCACGAAAAGAAGGGTAGATACACTTCTGAAAAGGTTCAGGAGTGGAAGAATGCGCTCAACAATGTTTCCTACAATGTCGGCCACATCGTTAATAACAGAGAGTGAGTACGAAATAATTTGTGTCCACCACTTATCCTTTTCTTATCATCATTGGATGCATTATGAATTGTTTTTATTTCTTAATTTTCGATAGTCATATTAACCGATGTTTGTTCTGTTTCATTTTGCTGTTGTTGTATATGTTTAGTGATGAGCGGAGGCTGCTTAAAGAGATTGTTAATTGTATTTTGAAAGTAATAAAAAATGTACCATTTGTGGTTGCCAAACATCCAGTTGGTCTAGATGAAGTTGTCATAGACTTTGAGAGGACAACACTTCAATCTGCAGAAAGCCATCCTACTGCGCAAATTGTTGGAATTTGGGGCATGGGTGGTTCAGGAAAAACCACTCTTGCTAAACAGTTATATAACAATAAATATACAATTAGGGAAAGGTTTAGTTTTTTAGCAGATGTAAGAGATGCTGCTTCCAAAAGTGAATTGCATAAAAAACAGAAAAAACTCTTAGAGGACCTTGGTATCCCAGGGGTATTAGTTGACAACATAGAAGAAGGGAAGGGGATTCTGGCCAGCCGTTTAAGATCTGTTAAGGTGCTCATCGTTCTTGATGATGTGGATAATGTAGACCAATTGGATGCACTAGTGCCTGAGAAGGACAATCTTGGATGGGGTAGCTTGATTATAGTCACTACACGAGAACGTGAAGTCCTTCGATGTTGGGGTATTTCATCCATTTATAAAATGAAAGCACTAGATCCACCTCGTGCCAAGCAGCTCTTTTGTTGGCACACATTCTTGCAGCCTTCTCCACTCTCCGGTTTTGAAGATTTGGTTGAAAACTTCCTAAATGTTTGCAATGGATTACCATTGTCTCTAAAGGTTTTTGGAGCACAACTGTATGGTATCTCCAACAAAGACTATTGGAAATCTCAATTGCATAAAATATCTAGAATACTGGATAAAAATATTAAGGAGAAGCTAAAAGTGAGTTACGTTGGCCTAGATGATGAAGAGAAGCAAATATTTTTAGATTGTGCTTGTTTCTTCATTGGAGAGAAGAAAACTTCAGCCATTGCAGCTTGGGACGGATCAGGGTGGAGTGGTCTGCACAGTTGGGAAAAGCTTCTGAATAAGTGTCTAGTTGAGCTTGATGATCATAACTGCATAAGAATGCATGATCATTTAAGGGATTTAGGAAGAGAAATTGCAAATCAAAAGTCACCTCACCGTCTTTGGTCTCCCCAGCAGATTATTAATGTTGATAATGAAGCACAGGTAAGATTAGTACTTTCTTTGATTGTTACTCTAAACAATGTCGTGGCGACCTCCTTTGTCTACTTGTAGTTGTTTGATTCTTGTCTCCGTGAAGTTTAATTTTTCCATAATTTTTGATTTCATCGTTTTGTTTTCTATCTAAAAGCGAATTGGCATTCGAGGAATGATGGCCACAATAGATGGATCCACAAGCGAGGTTGATTTTCCTCGATGTTCCCAGGGTAGAGAGCTTATAGTTAACACAAGCAGAGGAGATTATATCCTCACACCCAATTCGCTTGGATTAAAAATTCTTCAGATCAGAGGAAATTATTATAATCAAGTAATTGGTGATAAATCAAGAGAGCTGGTATGGCTACGCTGGTTTCACCATGGGAAGAGAAATCTTCAGTCATTGAGTTCATTGAAAAATTTGAGGGTATTAGAACTCAACGAAGCATGGAGTAATGAAAATTCCTTAGAAGAACTATGGGAGACTGACAGCGATGTAAGTATCTTCCTTTAACAAGCTCTTTTATCGTTTTACTTAAATATTTTTATTGTTATTATTATTTTTTTTTGGTCTTCAGTCGATTTCATTGAGAATTTGTTGCAGGCTCTTGTGCAGTTAAGAGAGTTGGTTATTTATGGGTGCTCAAAATTCCGTGGATTCCCAAAGTCAATAGGATGCCTCAAGGACTTGAAAAAAATTGTCTTAAGTAGCTGGTCTGTGGGGAACATGAGGAGCCTGCCGGAAGGCTTTTGCCTTCTCCAATCGCTTGAGCATCTGGAGTTATATGGGTGTCGAGAGCTATCATCACTACCCAGCAGTTTTGGCGATTTGAGAAACCTGAGGCATCTAGATTTGAGCTATTCCAATAAATTGAGGAGTTTGCCAGACTCTTTTAAGAAGCTAACACTCCTGCAACACCTCTGCTTACAGGAATGTTCTATACTCGCCTTAGAGTCAGACATTCTTGAAAACATGACAAAGGTTGAGTATTTGAATCTTAGTCGGTGCAAGCAATTGGAAGAGTTGCCTCGTCACATCACAAATCAGGCCTCCTTGAGAGAGCTCGATTTAAGTGGTAGCAGCAGTTTAAGGGAGATACCAAGGAACATAAGTCAGCTGAGCAAGTTACGAACGTTTGATGTCGGGAGTGAGTTGTTGACAAGCCTGCCGACATCTCTTGGAGATTTGACCTCCTTGGCTACTCTTACAATTGATGGGTGTTACAAGCTAGAATCTTTGCCCACATCTCTGGGAGGTTTGTCCTCATTGACTACTCTTGCAGTTAATGCTTGTTCCAACTTGGAATTTTTACCAGACTCTGTTGGCCGTCTAAGTCTCCTAGAGACATTAGAAATAAGGTTTTCAAGACTGAAATCATTACCAAAATCACTTAGGCAACTGAATAATTTGAGAAAACTAGTAATAGAAGGGTGTCCAATCAGCGATTTGATTCTCACGGCAGGGTCGCTTAGTTCTTCGTTGTGCAACCTTAAGCTGATATATCTATTTCAAACTCAAGTGTCCAAGATTTCCATCTCTGAAGACTGTTGTCCGAGCCTTGAGATTCTCGAAATTGCAGATAATGACCATCTAACGGAGATAGAAGTCCTCCCAACTACAGTCAAGGTCATATATTTGTTGCGGGGTAAAATGGTGAGGAACATCAGCGGTATTGCTGGTCTGGTAAATATTCACACTCTGCAGATAACTGGGTGCCCGAAGTTGGACGCGCTTCCCAATTTTGCACAATTAGCTTCTCTCCAGTACTTTCTACTGCAAGGTTGCTGCGGAGTTAAGAATTTACGAGGTTTGGAACATTGCAGAGCATTGGAGACGCTGACAGCAGATACAAGGTGGGAGGTGGCGGCTATAGGAAGTTTGGAGCGCATGGGAAGATTGAGGAGGCTAGAACTCATAGCAATCAGCAGATCAGCAGTTGAAGGTTGCATTCAAAGCATGCAGGTAATGGTAGTTTATAGGAATACAGAATTATAATTATTTTCAATTGATTGTGTATTGGCTGAATGTTGGTGTGCTAAGGATTTGCAGAAATGGCCAGAAGAAATGATAGTCTGCACGCGGGCAGTTGCTGACAGTGGCTCACTTGTAAACGCCTTCACCTTTTCCAATCTCTCCGTCATTGACTCTTTCTCTAACCAGCCATTCAACTCCCAACCATCCCTAAAATTGTCCTTCAATGCCCATTGTTTCCTGCTATGTTTTGTTGTAAACTGTAATTCTCTACAAATGAATTTGAAGATAGTGGGTGATGGTATGCTAGTATCTGAAACGCGGGTGGAGAAGGGTAAATGGGTATTGATTTGTGTCTTCACACAATGTTCTGGGTGGCAAACGACAAAGGAGTTTGCAATCAAAGTTCGTGGCGTAGGTGAACTGGAGAGAGGAATAGTTGTGGAGGGAAAAGAGGAGAGGGTTGTACAGGCTTTCCACCGCTTATGGGCGCTTCTGTCAAATTAATTTTGTTCATTGAGTAAGTTCACATTCCCTTTTTAAGTAAAAGATTTGGAAAAATGTATATTTTGGCCATGTTTTTCATTAGCCTTCACTTTTTTTTTTTTTTTTGGTAAACAAGTGTTACATAGTGGAGAATACTTGTCCTTATAGTATTGCAATAAACAAGTATTACATAGTGGAGAGTATTTGCTTTGGTAGTATTGCAATAATATTATTTGTTGGTTAGTTGATAGACAAGTTATGATAGCAATTTAGAAGTAGGAGGGATAATAGTTTGAGATCAACAAGTTCTTGCAAGCAGTATGTATTTCAATTTTACTAGGTCAATGAAGATTAAAGTCTTTAGGGCTAATCTTGACTCCAAGTTTGATTCATACCAGCCCAACTGTGACTAGCATAGTTGAGGTTGAGTTTGTTCCTTAGAACAACTATTCCTTAAATATTGATGAGCAAATGATTTGTTAGTAGTCCAACTTTGTAGATTGATTAGTAATGGAAATGATAGAGCATAGAGATTTTTGAAAAATCTAAATCATGACAACTATCATAATAAACATAGAATATAAAAATTAAAATATTCAGTTGTTTCTTTGTACATCTTAAAATGGCTTTAATAAAGATTTTCCAACAAATAACTTCCCAAACTACCCCATGGAAATAAATCCCAACCAATTACTAACTATATACTAAAAAATAATATTTAAATACTAACATAAGTCACTAAGGTGATTTATTTCAAAAGTAAACCTTAATATTCTAACACCCCCCTTAAGGTTTATATTACACACAATAGAACATGTAACAAAACATGCTAATTGAACAAAGCAAATACAAATTCTTGATAATATTTTCTTTGAAAGAACAATTCTTGACTAGGTAGAACTCTATAAGTTGCCTCCTAACCCTTGTAAAGGTGTAGCTCCCGAGTCGAATTTCTAAGTTCTCGGATTACCACCTCTCTAAACTCCAGAATTATTGAACAACAATCGATGTCGAACCACATCCATAGTACTCCATCAGGATGTCTCATGACACTCAGAAGGGTATAATTTCCAAGACCCACAAACTTTTGAACTATGTGGCCAACAATCCATATTGAGTTCATATCAGATCTCTTCCTATCTTCAAAAAATAAATTTCACAATATGTGAGTTCTTCAATACTATCAACATCACATAGAAAACAAAAAACAAATGCTTTTCATACAAAGAACCATCTCTATGAAATAAGCTAACTTGAGATGTTGAAAATCCTCCAGCCTCTAATGGTGAAGTCTTATTAAAATAAGTATTCATCCCTAGTATCTTCAAAACAAAAGTTTTGGACAAAAGCATCTGGTGGATCCTTATCCTCAACATAGGCTAAGTTAGCTTCTTTTGATTTTTCTTTGAGTTTTCCCTTGAGAATGTCACTGGCTCAAAATCTATAGTTCCAAGCTATTTGACCATTTTTCTTACAATAAAAACATTCAAATTCTCTTTTGTTTGTATCTAATCTTCTATTATTGTTTCATGAGTATAATACATTCTTATGTTGAGAATCAACATCTGTATATTCTACATTTGTTCTCTTCTCTTCGACTAAAAGATCTAAAATCATATCTTCCAGAGTTTAAGAAATTATTTGACTAAGAGTAAAAATAACATTATTGCATTTAGAGGGCAAGTTGTTTAACAAAATAGTTTTAACATCGTTATCATCTACCAAAGCCTTGACTTCTGCTAATTATCTAATGAGGGACTTCAAAGTGCTTAATGGTTTGACATATTGATTCTATCTTCCATATTGAATCTAAATAATTGAAGTTTTAGAGAAATCTTTACAATAACTACTTTTGCTCCAAATAGTTTATTCAAATTATCCAAAATTTTGGTTGATGATTTTTCTAGATCTACATGGTGTAATTCAGAGTTGGAAAAAGAAAGACCAATTATAGCTTTGGCTTTATTATCTCTATTATCTCAATCTAAAAACTTATTTGCATATGTAGGGGCTTTCTCAATCCCATTTACTATTCCCCATAAATTTGTATTCATTAGTTGCATTTTCATTTTCATTTTTTTAAGTATGAAAGTTGAAGTTAGAATACTTGTCTAATGGAATCTCCATTCTTAAAAAATTCTCAAAAAATAAACAATATGATCAAATTAACCTTATACACTCCAAAATGTGAACCCACAAACATTAGATAATCATACACTGTAGTAACAAACCTTCAAACCAACAAATCTATACCAACAAATACATTACACAACATTGCTCCAATGCACAACAAACCCCTTACACTTTGTCTTTTATAGCTGGAAAATATATAGAATATAATTTGTAATGATTTTGGTTGAACTAACCACATGTCCCCATGCCACTGCTTAGCTTATTTTGGCTAGTAACCACTACTCAATTTTTTAGGAGATATTTGTGGAGCTAGTGACCCCATGAATATTTTATTTTTCTCCTTGTCTTAAGCAGATATCTTAATTTGTAGTTTTTACTATATTAAAATTTTTTTATCTTAATAATCTTAATTATCTTAATAAAAAAATAGGGAAATGACATATTTTTCATTATGCAGTGGCTTGGAAATATATGTAGTCACATGGCATATTTTTTATTATGTATTGGATACTTATTTCCAACCCCTTTTTTCCACAACTTATTTGCAATTCCTAAACAGTAGTTGCTCCACAAAAATAGAGAAAGATTCTATATTTTATCCTTTTCCCATAATTAGAAATTCCATGGGGTCACTCCAATTGAATTTAAGAATGGAAATGGCAGGGCATAGAGATTTTTGAAAAATCTAAATCATGACAACAATCATATAATAAACATAGAATATAAAAATTGAAATATTACTTGTTTTTTATACATCTCAAAATGCTTGTATAAAGTCTTTGGAACAAAATTACTAAATATATACTAACAATAATATTTAAATACTAACATAAGTCACTAAGGTGAATTTATTTCAAATGTAAACATTAATATTCTAACACAAACAAATATTGATTATTGTAGTTATTTGCAACATGATTGAAGTATAGTTGATAGCAACCAATCAAAATTATAAGCCAATTTTATTTGTTTGATGAAGATTATAAATATTTAGTATAGTATTTAATGTATTAATTTAAAATTATAAACAATTTATTGGTTCTATAACACTATGAATATATAATAATATAGAGAAAGAGATTAAAACTAAAAACACATCTAGTAAAAAATAATTTTTAAGTAGATAAAATAACTCTTCAAATAAAACTAAAGAAAATAAAATAATTGTAAAATAATTCTAAAGTAAAAGGCCACCCTTGTAGATATAGGGGCCTCCACTCTAGGTAAATGAGATTCTACTCATGAAAATTTTGACAAAGCTATCTTAAGACTAGACTATAATAACTAAAAAGATATAAACAATTTAATAAAAATAAAAAATAAAAAATAGAATTTTTAAATTTAAAAAAAAAATTGTAAATAAAAAATTATATATTTAAAAGAATATAAAAAATTAAATCAAAACTAAAAATAAATCAAACAAATAAAACAAATCTTCAATAAAATAAGTGACCATGGAAGAATTTCAAAAAAATTGATAAGAATAATATGGTTTCACCTATAATTTTTAAGTTTGTGTACAATGCATCACCACTCCCAACTTATTCCTTATATATTGTATGATCTCTAATAACTAGAAAATTTACTACATTATATATTGTATGCAATAAGTTGTGTATTTGTAGCAATTTGATTTGGTATAATAAACAAAAGTTATTATATATAATTAGCTAATAAACCTATATTTTATAGCAACTTCTAGTCCAAAAATATGTAAAATTGAAAAACTATGTTATTAATATAAATATAAATACAATATAATTATATCTACATTTATTTTTTTAATCTATAATTTAATATAAATACTAATATATTAATTACATTATTAATAATTTTAACAATACTTATCAATATATTGTAATTAATATTTGATTATATTATAACATAATATAAATATAAATACAATATAATTATATTTATATTAATTGTTATAATCAATAATTTAATATAAATTTTATTATTAATATATTAATTACATTATTAACATTTATGAGAGTTTCCAAGGTTTAACCGTAATAATAGCAAACCAATGCATAACAATGTATTAGTATTAGTCAATTATAAGTTTTTATTATTTATTAGTACCTACATATTCTTGTGATTGTTATAATTTTTTTCATTTATAGTTTATATCTAATTTTTTATAAACTAAACATGCAATTTTCTTAATTTCAAAAAATAATTATCAATAATCTAATTAACCCCTATCTTTTAAGTCTTATTTTCATTGACTTATTTTGAAGTGATATGAACAGAAAATAGGAAAGCATTATGTAAGCAAGGACCTTATGGGTGAAAATCTCTTCTGTCCAAATTTGGGGGCCCTAAAAAAAAGTACATGGAGATTTATAGTTTTCCCCATATTGAAATATTTTGGGGAAGCTACCTCTAATGGATTCCTATAATAGGTTTCATTATTTTACCTTATAATATTGTGTGTCCAGATCCATCTAATTGCTTGAGCTTGTTGGTTAGATTGTTGGAGTCATGAAATTAAGTAGCTAAAGTTTTGGTCAATGTTTGAGCTGTTCTACTTAAACATCATCCACTTCAATAGTCAAAGAGTCAATAACAATTTTACATCTCATCCACAATAAAAAGTATTAAATATTTATCCTATTTTTATTGGTTAAAGTTGACTTTTGAATGTTGAAGTAGATGATGTTTAAAAACAACCCTTTGAACTTTGCTTTTCTATATGTTACTCATTCCCCAAGAAATTTGTAACCTAATCTGAATTTAGAGGTACTTTTTAGATTTTTTACTAAGTTTTTTCAATGCTACTAATACCGTGCTTATATTGCCGCTGTCGTTTGGAAGGAAAATTTTTGCTCCGGAGCATGAGTTTTTAAAAAAGGTACTTTTTTTTGACCTGTTAGGGTTTCGGTTTACATTCATTGTTATCACAAAGCGGCAATTGTGCTCGTTTAAAAAAAATACTTTTCAGCTTTTATAGTTACAATTTGTAATATTGCACAATTTATAGTTTTCAATTTCTGTGTTTACTGGTTGTTGTATTGTGTATTATGTGTTGAAGTTGATTTGGTATGGGGTTATATTGTGTTGGGTGCCAATCTTCTCATTTGGATTAAGAGCCATCCATATATTTATATGGGATTGTAGTGATTTCAATGATGTGTAGTTTTGTGCATGAGTTTTTCATAAAAATTATGAAATAAAATTTTTGCTGTGAAGCATGACTTTTCATTATTTATTTTTAATGTCAAGATTTTGGTTTGGTTTTCTTTTTAATGTGAATTAGTTGTTCTGCTTTCTTTTTCTTTTCATTTTCTAAGTTACAATTTATAGTTTTTAGTTTTTCATGTACATTGGTTGTTTATACTTAGTTTGAGTGTGAAGTTCCATGGAAATTTTGTAACAGGAAAGAATTTGCAATTTAACAAGTTGGTCAGTTTTCTTTGGGGAAATATTGTCCATCTCATTGTTGGTTGACTTTTTGGAATGCAGGTATTTGAACTCGAGTCACTTTCATTAGAAATGAAACCACTTTTAACATTACATCACAACTTCTGGGACAAGTTTGGACAATTTATAGTTTTGTCTGCACTATGGTAATGAATTTATAGTTTTGTGTTTACATTGTTCTTTATTCAGAATTTCGTGTTTATATTTGTTGTAGAAATATCATAAGCTGAAAATAATTTACTGTTACTGATTAGTTTTCTTTCAAGCAATTTAGACATATTTTATAGAGTGGCAAGATCGCCACTGTTGTGCAATTTTGAATGCTAAAATTTTCTTTCGGAGTTTTTCTTTGCTTTATAATTTTCTATTACAATATGGTTTTTGTTTTTTTAAGTATGGTTGTTTTAACATTCGGGACTTAATAATTAATTTTGTACGTACAATGATTAGTTATTATTGCCTACCATGGCTTTGCGCAAGACAAGGCCATGTTTAGATTGCAACTGGTAGTTAACTTGAAATGAATAGTTTTGTGTGAATACGTTCTATCAAGATTGCTGTTGTAGTTTAATTCAAGAAGTAGTTTGATATTTATTATTGGTATTTCATTATTGATTTCTTATGGCAGTTTTTAAAAATAAAATTTAATTTTAAATTTTTTTAAGGAAGCTCTGTTTGATTTGTAAATTAGTTTCATGGGACTTTTTGTGAGGACATTCCAATTTCCACCTTTACACTGCTGCCCTTGATTAAAACATTTTGTCATTTATTTTTAATGTGGCAGTCTCCGTTTTGTTAATTTTTTAATGTATTTATAATTGTGTGTGCACATTGATTACCCATTATGATTTTGTTATTTGAGAGGAAAAGTGACTTTTTGTTTGGACATTTCAGCTATGAAATTAATATTTTTGTGTAGGCAAGCCATAAATCCTATTCCCATTTCTATTGGCATTTGTACTTCATGTTATTTTGAACTTCATGTTATTTTGATTCTGCATGTTAGGGTAACATGATGGAAGTTCACAGCTTACCGACATTTTTTCATTCAAGTGCAAAGAGCTTTTGTTTGGGGAGGTTATTAGCTGTGTGAATCCATCCATTTCTTACTAGAAGAGGGTGTTTTAGAATATATTTTTGTGTCAGAAGTTCATGTTTAAAGTTTTGCTCTAACTTTTGTTAAAAGAGAAGGTTTTTCAGTGGGACATTACATACATTTGTGCCCACGGTAAACAGCTGGCATGTCGTGTGTCGATTGTTTTTTGGTGTTTTCAACCCTAAATCTTTTCAGACTTTTTCGATCTGCAATTTGGATCAGGCTTGTCTGCTGTTCTCGACCTCTCTGTCAAAAAAATCTCAACCTCTCACTCTGTCCGCAAGAATTTGCATGCGGTTACATTTTTCAATGTGCAGGCTGTTTAAGTTCTTACATTTGTTAGTGGAATTTTTGTGGTTGTATTTGGCCTAACTCATAAGGGACAACTGTTTAACACTGCGGTCCATTGTTTTGGTTTCTGTTTTCCTCAGACTTGTATTGAATGATACCAAGTCTAAGTGAGGTTTCTGTTGTTCCTTGGCACGAGTGACTTGGTAGTTTGTGTGGGCGTCTGCTATTTTTATTGGTATTGCAAGTGTTTTGTGTTGTCCCTAAATTCCTATGATTATTGCATCTCTCGTAGAAGCGTGTTATGCTTTTATCGTTAATTATAATTTGTTTAGAAGGTCAAAACATGAATTTGCTCTGCTATCATGTTTAATGTTAAAAACTTTCACATTTTCATTCCAGTGTATTTATTTATTTACTTCAATTTGTTGTCTCACTGTTTTTACTGTGAATTTGCTTTAAAGAGGATTTAGTGATCTATTGTTAAGTAATTTTTTCTTTTTATTACAGATGCATTCCTTCTATTTTAGTGATCAGTACTTGTTTTAAGGATATAATTATGGATGCAGAGTTTATTAATGATCTCTACTTTCCATAACTACAATGTGTAGTGTGAAAAGTAGATTATTCTGTGTTTTGTACCCAAATTTCCAGGAGAAACTCTCTTCTTAACACATAGACCTGAATTCTTTCTTTTTGTTATGGACTGGAAACGTAAAAATATTTATAATTTCAGGTTATTTGTTAATGAAGTTACTGAGCAACGAAAAGAAATTGCATGATAGGATAGTTTAATCATATTATTCAATTTCTTAGTCTCCGTTTTTTTTTAAAATTCAGTTTAGCAAGGCATTGGCTCATGGTTATCTGTTGTCATTTCTCTTTTGTTACTTCATTTCAAAATTTTCTATACAGCTTTCAACCAGCTGACAACTACCACCTCTATTTTAAGATCTCTAAAAATTAGTTACGGATAATTGAACAGTGTTTTGTAGAAATTTGCTTTAATTTTATTAAATATATAACAAATTCAGATATCTCCTTTAATGGTCAAAAAATTAAAATGATCTGATTTTCAAATTCTGTACAACCTTAAGCAAATCTAGAAGATCCTTTCATTTGAAGGCAACACACATACACTTACCATTTATTATATTAATGACAATGCATGCAAAATTATACATCAAGAAATGGTTTATAACGGAAAAAAAAATTGCCGAAGGTTTTTGAAGGATTCCCATAAAATGACATTACATACCCCGAAAATACAATTTATTTTTCACTCCAAAATTTGAATTTCCATGATCTACATCCATTAAATTGCTTCTCATTTACTATTTAAAAAAAAAAAAGATTGCATAGTAATATATTGAAATAATTGCGTACAGTATATACACAAACTATGGTCATTTCTGAAGTTTGTCTATGCTGAATATAGGTAGTTGGAGATGGCTATGATGGCTACTTTCATTCAGGATTTGAAGAAAAAGGAGAGAACTATTTTTACAGTGGGATTTAATGACTGCGAGGGTAGCTGAATCTGTAATATTACCCTTCCCATTAATGCAATTTCTACAAATAATTCTAAATTGACAGAATTTACTAGCGGGGATTGAGTCTTCACTCTTTGTAGTATAATGGAAAGTCTGCAGCTTCTCTTCCCCTTTCCCTTTCATCCTTACTCTGTTTCAAACTAGTTTGAATTTCTAAATCCAAAGTTGTAAAACGATTTTGCTTTTATAATAACCTGATTTAATCCGGGGCCTAGCTTTTTTTTAATTGTAAACTCTATAGCCAATTATTATTTTGTATCCGAATAAGTATGGTCACTAATTTCAAGTATATCCAGTACCTGACACTGCTGTCAAATGAATAAAATAAGTTAAGGACAATAGAAATAACTGTTCTCTGGGCAATTAAGATCTCAATAGAAATAACTGTTCTCTGGGTTTTTACTATTCAAAGTTATTCTATTGTTTTGGAGAAGAAATTTAACTTTTTCTTACACTTGCCTTTTCTAAAAAGTCTGTTTCAGATCTCAAGTCTAATGTTGTAAATTAGATATTTTATGATAAAATATTTTTCTGTTTCAACTGCTTATGCTATATAGAATCATCTATTCCCTTTGTCTCCATAAATTCCTTAATATACATGGCATCCCTATGCACTTTTGTGAATGAAATCCTTATCATCTCATCACGGATTTTGTACAAATTCATCTTATAAAAGACTTATAAATTATGTTTTTTAAATATTTTTTATAAAATGAATTTAAATTTGGTATTGGTTATGTTTACAGTAAAATAGATGGTGCTTTATAATTACGAGAGCTGGTTTTTCAATTTAAAAATAAAAATATAGAAAAACATCTTTTCTCTTTTCTCTGAAAGGTAAGATATTATGCTAATGATAACTTAAGAAGTAAATTTGTAAAATGTAATACAGATTTTATATGCAAAGTTTATTGACAACAATAAAAAATCATTGAATAAGAATAATTTCAAAGGCAAAAATATATTGTGAAGGTATATGTAAAATAATATTAAAGAAAAAGTATTAGAGACTATAATATATAACAAAAAAGTGAAAATGTAAAAAAAAGCAGAGTGCCAACAACAAAGCTGCATTAACATTTTTGCTTGGAATGAAACTAGGGCAGAATACCCTCAATGCGAATCGCACTGGAAAGAGAAGGCTTCTCAGGGCGCTGGGCTCCCCCTCCGCAACAGTATGAGGAACAGGGCTGGCAGATTGTTAGGAGCAGGAAATTGCATAGGGGAGCTAGGGAAAATGCTGGTGGAGAAAATGCCCAAGCCAGGGCTTCCAAAATCTGGGCTATCCCAATTACCTCAGTAACCCCAGCATTCGTAACTGGAGCTAATAGCACTTTGTTGGGCAGGGAAAGAAGCCACATTGCTCAACTACCCCCTGCGGTCTCCCACCCTTCCCTTCCTAGGCAAAGAGTTGCGGAGGGTTTTTCAAAACCGGCCCCCAAGATCATTCATTCGCAGGAAAAGCCCTTGATAAGCAATATGGTAAATCCCAGAGCACCCCACCATCGGCCAGTCTCTCAAAACCCTAAACTCGGATACACAGCGTCTAACACTCATGGGAGGGGCAACAATCAGGTGGTAATTCAAGCTCAGGGAAACCCCAAACCCTCGTGGTCGAACCAACAAGCGAGATCAAGACATTATAAAAAAATGGAGGCCGTGGGGAAGAAAGTGCCAATAAAGGGAATCATTGCAGAACCCACAATTTTTTTATTCGATGGTGTGGGATAGGGCAACCTACGAAGGTAATCACGGATTGGGTTCAAGTTCTCCTCAAAATCAGGTAAGTATCACTATCACCTCTGAAGATTTCATATATGTTGACTGCAAAAGTTCAGATCTCAAAAAAGAAATTTTAAATAGTAGAAGTTTGGTCTACAAAGGGCATAATTTCAAATATATAGACTGGCAACTGAACTTTGACCCCAGTAAAATAAAACTCAAATCAGCCAGATGGGTCAAACTGCCAAACCTCTTGGTTGAGCTCATCTATAGCGAAATCTTAAGGGAGATAGGTAATCACCTGGGAGAATTCATACGAATAGAAAAGGATTTCTTATCCAACTCTGATGTTCTCTTGTTAGTAAAATTGGATATAAGTTTGGTAACCCTCAAACCTCTTGAAATTAAAACTAATTGGGCCAATTACTGTATTAAGCCAGTATTTCATAAGGGCCCTCCCCACAATAATTTTATCAACAGTACACCAAAAACACATACTAATAAGAATCCCAAACCCCAGTCAGCGGAAGTAAACATCAGATTCAATGATAACAAAGGTGGATTTATAGTGGATTACCAAAGGACTAGCCTTCCTTCTCTTAAACAACACAATTGTGGTAGAAGAGAGTTAACTGGACAAGATCAGAACTCGAGTATGGTAACAGCTCAGCCTAGAGAATGCCCTAAACCATCTCAGAATTCAAAAAGGAATACACAGAGGCAGAGTCATGAACATACTATACAGAATATGAACCCCACATAGGAAATATCAGATAAAGGAACACCGGTAGCGGCTGAAACTACAAAGAAGAGTTATGAACTTCAGATAGGCAAAGTTAGGATGGAGCTTGAGGAGGGGGAAGTTCTTGTAGAAGAAACTAGTAATAGTAACCTCCAAGCAAAGGGAGGATGCTTAGATCTAGAGGTTTCAGAAATACCAGAATGGGTCCCAAACACTTATGAAACAGAGGAAAAACATAAGGAGAATGGGAATCATAAGAAACCCACAGATAAGGTCAGCCATAGGGACTTAGAAGAGATCTGTAATGAGATCCTCAACAAGGCAATAGAGGAAATAGTAATCAAAGAAGCAAACAAAGAGAAGGAAAAACTTATCACCAAGATCTTGGAACTGGAAGAATTGGAGAAAAGGCAGGAGAATAGTAAAGAGGACCTAAAAGAGCAGGGAGATAGAGAGCTGGAGAAAGCAGACACACGGTTGGGAATCACCATAACTAATTTTAGTAAAGAAACCCCAGATTGTGCCAAAAGTAATAAAAAAGGGGTAGGAAATCATTACCGGTACTAAGAGAGAATGCAGGCGAGGCAATGGATTAGACTAAGATTACCACATTGTTTAATGCAGGGAAGGGGAAGGACCTTCCCATGGTGCCATGAGAGTACACACTTGGAATGTTAGGGGTCTCAATGCCCCTAACAAACAACGAATCATGAAACGCTGTATAACCAACACAAAACCAGACATACTAATGCTCCAAGAAACTAAACTAAATAAAGATAAGATAGACACTCTAAATAAGAAGCTAGGAATATGGGAACTAGTAGGAGTCCCAGCAGAGGGTGCATCGGGGGGCCTTGGGGTAATCTAGGATCCTAGATTGGTTTCATTTTCAGTAACAAGTTGTAAAAAGAACTGGATGGTGGGGAACGTCAGAAGCATCAGAAGCAATCTACACTTCTTTTTTATTAACATCTATGGTCCTTCCCAGAACCAAGACAAGAGATAAGTCTAGATAGAAATAGAACAATTCTTGGGAACCTTACAAGATTAGGTTTGTATTTTGGTTGGAGATTTCAATGCGATCTTAGACCCTAAAGAAAAGTTGGGAGGATCTATGAGGTTATCCACAGTAACAATTAACTTTAAGGACTGGGTTCATAAGAACAATTTAATGGAAATCAAAACTACACAAGAAGGTTTTACATGGAACAACAAAAGGAAGGGCTTTAGCAATATTGTAGAAAAATTAGATAGATTCCTGGTCAGGGGTAACTGGGCACAACTCTCTTCTATTCTGAAGGCTAAGATCCTACCATACTCGGGCTCCGATCACTACCCAGTCTAGCTAAGTATATCAGAAGACTGCCAACCCAAATGGTGCCCCTTCAAATTTGAACAAATGTGGGTCAAAGATAATAACCTTTTAATCTTAATTGAGCAATGGTGGAAAGAAACTAGAGTTTCTAGATCTAAGCTTTTTTGTTTAGTATCCAAATTAAAAACTATCAAATGTAAGCTTCTTAGTTGGAATAAGACTAACTTTGGTAATATCTTCAAAATCAAAACTAAGTTAGAAGAGGAACTTGAAAACCTCAATAGAAGTGTGATAACTAAAGGCATGGACGCAGAATCATATGCAAAAGAAAAATGGCTAAAAATGGAATATGAAGATATCCTAGCCAAAGAGGAAATCTTTTGGCGACAAAAGTCCAGAGAGAGATGGCTGGAAGTGGGTGATAAGAACACTAAGTTCTTCCACAACAGCATGAGAGCACGTAGAAATGTAAACAAGATCTTTAAAATTAAAGATACGAATAATGTCTGGATCGAAGATCCTCAACAAATTGCATATGAAATGGTTAGGTACTTTGATGATATTCTTAACAATCAGGAAGGATCTAATTGGTTGCACCAACAAGCCATACTGAAAGATATTCCAAGGATTATCTTAAAGGATCAAAACAAAGACCTCAATGGTAAATTTACTAAAACTAAGGTGGAACTAGCGATCTCTCTAATGCAGCCAGACAAAGCTCCAGGACCAGATGGCTTCCCAACATTTTTCTTTCAGAAATGATAGCACTTCATACGAGATGAAATAGTCGATGCTTTAGAAGGGGTAAGAAATTCAGGCAGCCTTCTAAAAGAAGTAAATAATACTTTTCTCTCTCTCATACCAAAAAAAGAGAAGCCAAAAAATCTGGGGGATCTGCAGCCAATTTCTCTTTGTAATACTATATATAAGATACTCACTAAAACCTTAGCAAATAGAATTCAGACAGTTCTACCAGACATCATAAGTGATGAGCAAATAGGGTTTGTCCTAGGAAGATCCATATTTGATAGAATTATTATAGCCCAAGAAGCCATTCACTCCATACAGCAAAATAAAAAGCCTAGTATGTTAATTAAATTAGATATCAGTAAAGCCTACGACAAGGTTGACTGGTGTTTCCTTTGCAAAACTTTAGAAGCCTTTGGATTTTCTAAACAATGGATAAACCTCATTTATGCATGCATTTCTAACCCCAAGTTTTTAGTTTTAGTCAATGGGACCCTTGAAGGTTTTTTTAGTATATCAAGAGGATTGAGACAAGGGGACCTTATCTCCCCTTTTCTCTTTATTATAATGGTAGAAGTTCTAGGGAGAATGATCACTAAGGCAAAGGTAGAAGGAAAGGTTCAAGGAATCAAAATCACTTCGGGTGTAGATCCTACAACTCATCAACAGTTTGTTGATGATACTATGCTCTTTGGGATGGGATGCATCAAAGAAGCTAAGGCGTTCAAAGAAATCTTGGACTCATACTGTAGGGCTGAAAGGGAAATCTACAGAATTTTATCCTTTAAAAGAGGAGAGATGCCTTGTAAATATTTAGGTATACCTTTGGGTAAAAGCAACAAGACTAATGCTCTCTGGGACCATATCACCTCTAAGATCAGGAAAAAAGTATAATCATGGAAAGGCAAGTGGCTATCATCAGTAGGCAAATTTACAATGCTAAATTCGGTTCTCTCAGCTATCCCAGTATACCAATTATCTTGTATGAATTTGCCAGCAGAAAAACGTGAAGAAATCAACAAAACTCTAAGAACTTTCCTATGGCAGGGCACGGAGGATAAAAAGAAAATGGCACTTGTTGCCTGGGATAAAATCTGTAGACCAAAAGAGGAAGGTGGCTTGGGTTTGAAAAACTTCAAGGAGTAGAGCAAGGCATTAGGTGCTCAACTCGTATGGAAAATGTACCAGCAACCTAATTTAAAGTGGGTTAAAATCCTTAGATACAAATATCTTAGAGGTGAGGAACCGGCCTTCCTATTCAGAATGGCCAATCCCCCTAAAGGCTCTCACCTTTGGAATTTCATGATGGATTGCAGAAAGCTCATTATGGACAAACTGACTTGGAGTCTTGGTGATGGAAATCAAGCACTTTTTTGGGATGACTCTTGGGGGGTTCGAGATGTTAAGTAGCTTGGGTAACTTATAAAATGCCAAAAGAATCCTAGAATCCCAATGGGGAAAGCAAGTAAAAGATTACATAGATTTCCCCAATAATGGGGAGAGTTAGCGCTGGAATTGGAAATCCCTGGAAAATATGAACCTATCGAATAATGAAAAAAAGAGATTGATAGACATCCTTAATAACAGGAAGGTATCCCTCAAAGGAGGCTTAGATAGATTAGTTTGGGACGGGGCCAAATCAGGAAACTATAAAACTAAGGATGGTTATAAAATTTTAATCAAGCAATAGCTCATACCAAAATCAGAGATCCCACTGAGACTCTGTTGGGATAAGAACTGTCTTCCAAAATCTATGATGTTTGCATGGATGGCCCTACAAAAGAAAATATTAATAGCCGATAGGTTCACGAAGATGGGTTATGAAGGGCCTAGCAGATGCCCCCTATGTGAAAATGACTAAGAAACAGCAGATCATATTCTTCTCGATTGTCAATTTTCTAATAAATGATGGAACTAGCTAAGCAATAAGATGGGATGGATTACAACCCTTCCTAATAACATACTAAACCTATTCCAGTGTTGGCCTGATATGCACAAACAAAGTATTTACCATATGTTATGGACAATTACCCCTTCGATTATGATATGGGAAATTTGGAAAGAAAGGAATAGAAGGATATTTAAAGACATAAAACTATCTTTTGAACAGCTAATTAGTAAGATTGAAGCCATTATCATAGAAATTTTCAATAGTAGGGTGCTTAGTAACCCTAAAAAAGATACCTCAATGTCTCACTGGGATGATAAGATGCACGGGAAATGGATAGGATTAAAATTGCCCTCCTTTGTGGGACTAGGTAGCCTTAACACCACCAACAAGAGACAGGAATGTAAGTGGCAACCTCCTAAAGAAGGTTGGTTCAAGCTTAATTTTGATGGGGCGTCTAGGGGCAACCTGAGAGCAGCAGGTATAGGCTGTATAATTCATGACTCTAAAGAGAGTAATCACAACCTTAGACAAACCACTAGGAGAAGCAACAAACAATATAGCAGAACTGACTGCTCTGATTGAAGGTCTGAAAATCTGCAAAGACTTGAAAATTAAAAAAAGTTGAGGTTGAAGGAGACTCGGCAATTTTAATTAATGCCTTACGTAAAGGGAGTATGCCTAATTGGAGACTAAATTCCCTTCTGACTATAGCCCTAGACTTCACTGCTTCTTTTAGAAGGTGCAAATTTAACCATATTTATAGGGAAGGTAATAGTAAAGCTAACTCCTTGGCTAATAAAGGGGCTGATGGCATATGCCTTTCTACTAAAGGTCAACCCTAAAGAAGGATTTTTAAACTCCTGAAAATATGTAGGAGGGATGCTCACTTTTCTATTTAGTACTGCTTACAGTCTCATTAGACATGTATACCTTTATGTAGGCATTAAGATCTCCACTAGTTCAATCACATATTCAAACTAATATTGAGTCCCCATACAGTCCTAGTTTTAGGACAGCATTGGAGAAGGTAAAAATGACTGAGATGTAATCAAATTCTTCTTGAGTTTTGCATTGGATGTGCCTGAAACATACATACAATGCACGAAACAAACAACAATAAAACCTCATTTCATAATCTTTTTAGTTCCGCGACATGCATTTAGCTTTGTATATCATCTTGTTAGGTTCCCTTTGCCAAATATACAAACTCAAAATACACACAAAGCATCTTACACAAACCCTCTCTTTATACATGTTCATCGGCTTGTATATTGAAATATACAAAGCATCTTGTATATCAGCTTGTATATTGAAATATACAAAGCATCTTGTATACCGGCTTGTACATCAAAGATATACATTGTTTTTTATACAAGCATCTTATGTTATTTCAGCTTGTATATCGAAGATATATTGATTATTTCTACCAGCATATACATTTCAATATATACAAAGCATCTTGTATACCAACTTGTATATCAAAGATATACATTGTTATTTATACAAGCCCGATATCCAAATGGTGGAGCCCACATTGTTATTTATACAAGCCCGATATATCGGCTAGTATATCGGCTTGTATATCAAAGATATACATTGCTATCTTATGTTATATCAGCTTGTATATCGAAGATATACATTGTTATTTATACAAGCATCTTGTAATATCGGCATGTATAATGAAGATATACATTGTTATGTTACACATTTCAATATACAAAGCTTCTTGCATATCAGCCTGTATATCGAAGATATACATTGTTATTTATACAAGCCTGATATGCATTGTATGTTTATTAAAATGTATAACCTGAAACATACATACAATGCACGAAACATACAACAATAAAACCTCATTTCATAATCTCTTCGGTTCTGCAACATGCATATAGCTTTATAGATCGTCTTGTATGTTTCCCTTGGCCAAACATACAAACTCAAAATACATACAAAGTATCTTATACAAACCCTCTCTTTAGACATGTATAGTGTCTTGTATATTGAAATATACAAAGCTTCTTGTATATCGGCTTGTGTATTGAAATATACAAAGCATCTTGTCTATCGGCTTGTATATCGAAGATATACATTATTATTTATACATGCATCTTATGTTATATGTATTTTGGCTTGTATATCAAAGATATACATTATTTTTATACAAGATTCCTATATATCGGCTGGTATATCGAAGATGTACATTGTTATGTTATACATTTCAACATACAAAGCATCTTGTATATCGGCTTGTATATTGAAGTTGTACATTGTTAGGTTATACATTTCAATATACATTGTTATGTTACACATTTCAATATACAAAGCATCCTGGTATATCCACGATGTATATAAAGTGCAATGCATCTTCTGTATTACTTTAAGTCATGATGCATCATTTTAACCAAATTTCAACCTTTCTTGAGTTCCGCAATGTATGTATATTGAAATGTATAAAACATACATACAATGCATGAAACATACAATAATAAAACCTCATTTCATAATCTTTTCAGTTCCACTAGATGGTCGGTGAGAGTTCTACCAACTTCACCATTGGCATGACTTTCTTCATCGCTGTGTGATTAATATTTTCCCCCGATCTCTCAAGTGTCACCGATATGGCTATCGGTGAGAGTCTCATCGATGAATGTGACTATCATTGTCATCGAGGTAATTTGTGTCATCAGGATAACATATTTAGGGTTACCTAATTGTAGTCGTCTCCCTGATAGCCTTTTATATCCTGGATCAGAAAGACTTTCATAACTTGTCACCGATATCGTCATGTGAATTGCTTCAGTCAGACTTATAAGCCTTGTTTCGATTCACTTGTTCTCGCTGATGGTTCTTATTCTTCACACTTATTAGTATAAGTTACACCAAAGCACTTTTCTTCAATCGGTGAGACATTAGAGTATCAGAGAGTCTTTAACCTTTCTTTCTGATGCTTGTCTCCTGCCGATGACTACTAGTCTCCTCCGTTCTACTGGATGATCGGTGAGAGTCTTACCGAAATTTCCTATATATTAGCTGGTATATCGAAGATGTACATTGTTATGTTATACATTTCAACATACAAAGCATCTTGTATATCAGCTTGTATATCGAGGTTGTACATTGTTAGGTTATACATTTCAATATACATTGTTATGTTACACATTTCAATATACAAAGCATCCTGGTATATCCACGATGTATATAAAGTGCAATGCATCTTCCGATATACTTTAAGTCATGATGCATCATTTTAACCAAATTTCAACCTTTCCTAAGTTTCGCATTGTACGTATATTGAAATGTATAAAACATACATACAATACTCAAAACATACAACAATAAAACCTCATTTCATAATCTTTTCAGTTCCACTAGATGCTCAGTGAGAGTTCTACTGACTTCTCCATCAGCTTGACTTTCTTCATTACTATGTGATTAATATTCTTCCTCGATCTCTCAAGTGTCACTGATATGGCTATCAGTGAGAGTCTCGTCGATGAATGTGACTATCATTGTCATTAGGGTAATCTGTGTCATCAGGAAAACATATTTAGGGTTACCTGATCATAGTCATCTCCCTGATAGCCTTTTATATCCTGCATTAGAAAGACTTTCATAACATGTCACTAATATCATCATGAGAATTGCTTTGATCAGACTTATAAGCCTTGTTCCGATTCACTTGGTCTTGCCGATGGTTCTTATTCTTCACACTTATCGGTGTAAGTTACACCGAAGCACTTTTCTTCAATCGATGAGACATTAGAGTATTAGAGAGTCTTTAATCTTTCTTTCTGATGCTTGTCTCCTGCTGATGACTGCTAGTCTCCTCCGTTCTACTGGATGATTGGTGAGAGTCTTACCGAAATTTCTTATCTGTATGATCTACATCGTCGGGAGGTCTAGTAGAGTATTCGCCAACAGTCTTCAGTTATACCGATCGGCGTGACTGGTAGCTTTCTCTCCGACGAAAGGTCATCGGTCTCATTTTCTCCATCGATGACTTTTGAAATCTTCTCCCCGACCTTTATTCTCATGCCGATAGCCTTTTTAACAAGTTTCCCATGGATCGGTATAACTAACTTGAGGTCTTGCTGACGTAAGAAATTGAGGCCCTTTACATTATTCATGATAAAAGTCATAGGATTTTATGGGTTATATCAGTTATTTTATTCTGATTTTGGGCGAAATATTTTTGGTTTGGTTGGGTAAGGATGAGCAAGAATACAGGCAAGAAGTTAGACTGGCAATAATGAGGTTTCAAGTCGAGCTTTGGATGCCATTCCAACTCATTTGAGAGATATTATAGATTTGACAAGTTAAAACATTTTTCTTTGATGGGTTAAAGTTTAGATGGTTCACCAACATTATCAGGGACTAGATCTATCACTTATGCCCACACTTAGGTATATATATTTGCATTTTTACAAGTATATACATTTAGATGTTGGCATATATAGGAGATCAGTCAACTAGTTTGGGATTTAAATTAACTTCGAAGAAAGTGTGATTGAATATTATGATAAGATTGGCAAGAGCAAGTATTTTAAATTTTCCTCTCAGGCAAAGGATTTAGAGAATTGACAGGTGTTTGCAGGAAGAGAAGTCTATGTTTATCCTTGTTTTGTTCAGCTAACATGCAAAAAGAGTTGGAAGTTTTCCCTGTGATTTCAGGTAAGACAGGTAATCTAGCAGGAGCTAGATAGAAGAAGCCCCTTACTTGATAATATATAGCTGATCTAATACTATATGTCATCGAGGACATTCCAGGGGCCGGAGATCCAACAAGCCATACAACAAAAGAATATTAGAAGAAAGGCCCTGGTATAGGGCAATGTTTGTACTTGTACCCCAGAAATTGTATAAGAAAGGATGAATCCTTGGTGGGCTTGACCCCGTATAATATCTATAAATAAATAGTATGTATTGGACTGCAAAAGTCCCGGGCTAGACCAAAGGTTTTCTTTGCTCTGTTCTTTCCTACCGATGCCCGCACTAAACAGAGCTATATTTTCTTGTATTTTATTACTGACTTTATATATTAATGGCCTCGGCCTTTTACCAATCAAAAAAAAAAATTAAAGCAAAAGTTATTTTATTTTAACTTAGAACTATTTAAAAGTTGTTTTATTTTATTTATATTGTTTACTTTATTTTTATTTTGAAAACTATCTTTATTTACTTAAAGAGTTATTTTATTTGCTTAAGAGTTATTTTATATAGTTATTTTATTTACTTGAGAGTTATAATTATTTTTAATATATTAATATTTATATTTATGTTATAATAAGAAGAATATCTTGAAAACACCATTTGAAAAAGAATTCCTCTAAGCCTCTCAAAATTTGTGGTTTCTAAATTTCAATTAGACTGTGAAACTTAGGTGAATTGTTTGTGTTTTTTTTTTTTAATAAAAGGGGTAAAAACTTTATTGAAAATCAGAAAAGAGCATTACAAAACATCAATAGTTCTTTATTGAAAATCAGAAATGATGTGTTGGCAATGTTCTTGTTCTTCAATAGTTTGTTCTATGTTTTATTGCTTATGAATTGGATGGGGTAATTTCTCCCTAATCTTAGCAAGGATAGATCTTATCCAATCTTCCCTGTTGTCTGGGCACATTGAATGCTTGGAAGGAGGGGGAAACTTTTGTGTGGTTGACTATGTTGAATCTATTGACTATTGACCTCATGATGGTATTAAGGATTTCTTGAATTCTTTTTTTATTTTTTTGATACAATTACCCCATGATGAAATTAAGAGTTTGATTCCTTGCTTTCTTTCTATGTTTTTCTAATGTTTTTTATTTTTTTTTATGGATGCAATCTATATAAATGCAATACAACTTTCAATTCTTTTTCCCAAATTTTTGAATGATCTAATTATCTATGAATTGAAAATGGATACAGTCTAAATGAACTTTTCAATGTAGTATAACTATATTTTTTCATTTTGTGAAATGATTTTTGAATCTCTAATGAATTGGACATAACTAATCTATGAACAATATATATAAAATTTAATCTAGGAATGCAAGGAAAATCTAAGCTAAGTAATTAAAAGCAAATCTAATCTAATGCAATAAAGAAAGTCCTATCAAGTGTAAAGAAAAAAATATATTTACTTCCTCAAGAGCAAATATTTGTTCTAATTACTAATGAAAACATGAAGGGAACTTAGTGTGAATTAGGTGTCAGTGCCTAGTGAGTCCTCAGAAGTCCTTCATGGCATCCCTCTCTTCCTCTATAGCAACGAGGTCCTCCTCTTGGCAACAAAGATGAAGATGGGAGCAATTTAATTGAATTGAGCTTTGAATTGCCAAATGGGGATAGTTGATGCAAGCATTTGAATGCTAAGAAGTGTAATGAGCTTGAACAATTAAGATACACAAATAAACAAAAGGCTTCTGGAGTGTTGTACAAGAATCAGAATGCTATGGAGACAACTATATGCAAAGCAAATCAAGAGAAAAGATGCAATACTAAATTTGCCTCCTAAGGGAAAGCTTTGAATCTTTACAAAAATTAAAACTAAAGAAAGAAACTAAGAGGCTCAATGGCCTATGAAGAAGCTTGAAAAAGCTTGTGAAGATGAGAAGAGCATTCCTAGGCTTGAAAAATCATGAAAAGGTGAGGGTATTTATAGGTTAGAAATCAACACCAAAGGTGTTGGTGATTGTGGAGTGATCTAATTTTGATTGGGAGTGAATATTGATTGGAGAGCAGATCACAGAAGAAGGAATGGAGATAACACATGACTGATTGGGAGATAAGAGAAGATTGATTAGAAGATGATATTAGATTGATTGAGAGTTGTGAATCAATTAGGGAAAGTTGAAAATCAGTTATACATGAAGAATCCCATAATCAAGACTCAATTTGGAGCAAATTTGGACTAGAACTAAAAGAAAATACCATAACAAAAGACGATAGGGTCATCCCTGTTAGGAAGTGGATAAATCCTTTTACCAAGGTAGATCATCCTTGCAGACCTTGCTTAAAATGTAAGGTTTCACATTTTAGTAGGGTATATCACTCCTGAAGTCCCTATAGGACATAGGGAACTTCTGGGAGCTCATTCGGGCACATACAGACTCCTTTTTTGGTGCCATTTTTTTAAATTTATAATTTGTTGAGCAATGCCTAGTGGTGTTATTAGTTTTTTATTGAAAACATATGGAAAGTGGATCTCCCCTATTGAGAAATGAGTCACCCCTAGAGATAGGGATAACTTTAAGGAACCCCCCCCCCCCCCCAAAAAAAAAAAACCTATAAAATCCTAGCAAATCCTAGCTAAGTGCCATAATTTTCCTAGCGAATCTTTCCTTTTTTTTGAAAAAATTATTAATTTTCTTGGCAAATCTATGCACATTATTAGAAATTTTTAAAATATCTTGGTGAATCATAGTGAATGATAGACAAAAAAATTAATTACAATGGCGAATCCTTCCTTTAAAATTTTACATAGTGGGTTGGTGCAATCCCCCATATATTGTTTTATTTTTATAATTCTAAAGCAGGGGCTTGGGGACGACAGCCACTGACGGGGTCAAGGGGCAGCGCCCCTTGTGGGGGTCGAGGGGGCAGAGCCCCCTCATAGGGTCCGAGGATAGCCACCAAGCACAAATCCATTATTGAGAACGCATTGAAACACATAAAAATTAAATATTTTTAAAAATCCCAAAAATAAATCCATGAATCGAATCCCATGGCCCAAAAGCAATTCTGGGCTCATTTAAGCATGTGCCTTTTTAAAGGCATGTTGAGTCCAGAATTACTTTTGGGCCATGGGATTAGGATCTAATCCCACGGCCCAAAAGTAATTCCGGGCTTAGCATGCCTTTAAAAAGGCACATGCTGAAGTGACCCACGGAATTGTATTACAACCGTTAGATTAAAATGAAAATCAATGGATATAAATAAAATACAAACCCTTTTTCCATAATATCAGTAGGAATTTAGTATAGTAATGGAGAAATCGGTCCTCATGCATGGTGAACAGTTTAATTATATTGGTGAATATGTAGGCAAATTAAAACATGCCTCTGAAATTTTAGGCAAATCACCATTATAACTGCATAGAATATTATGGCAAAAATAATAATTATAAATGCCTCATAAATAAATTGGTGGCGAATTGAAATGCATTTGACCAAAAATTTGAAAAATCTAGGTGAATTGGCCCCCCACCACTTGCAATGTATTTTCCAAATTGCAATTTGAAAATATAAACTATTCGCAAATTGGTGAAGATTCGCCACTAAAAAAATCCCTATCTAGAGATCTTAGTTTAGGTGCAGGGTTGCCCGGGGTGACTATTAAGACATAAGGGGCTACCTAGAAAAGAAGGCTTGGACATACAAATTGAGGGTATACAAGGCTTTGGAAGTTCAATTGGATGGTTCTAGAAGGATGAAATGATGAGAAATCCCCTAGGGAAAGTGAATTTCCCCTCTTGTGAAGTGGATTAGTCATGTTGTTAAGAATAGAAAATGATAGGAACGATTTGTCAAACATGGGTTGGGTGACTAAGAAGATAGTGTGAAGGACCTTAGAAGGTTAGCTTGGAGGTGAGGGAGGTAAAAACAAAGAGAGTAACAAATGAAAACATTTCACCAAGAGAGAAGATATTGAGAGGTCTATATATTTCATGCTTACATGTACATGATTAGGACTATAGCTCATCATAGGACTACCATGTAGGCCTGTGCATATTTTTGATACTTATAGTTTGGCATGCCTAAAAATCTTTACTTGAATATAACACATTATTCGCACTATCATCTAGTAAAGATCTCACTAAAATTCAATTTCTATCAGACATATAATGAACTAAATCTAGTAAGAAAAATTTTCTACAACAGAGATTTTTGTTAAAGCCTTAAAATAAGATTTAAAATTCTTTTCTTTAGTGAAAAGAATGATCTACTCATACCTTAGGTTCTTTGTTCTATCTTGTATCAATTTCAATTTACCTGCTTTGCTCTAGTAACTTGTACTCTCACAATCTATGCAAAACTAACTAGACGAAGTGTATTTCAAATTCAATAATTTCAAGGATAATATTACCCATTTGAGATGAAAAATCTAGTCTAAATATAATGGAATTCCATTTCAATGAATTTAACAAAACAATAGTCATACCTAGATAATTTATGTGATGCCATGATTCTACAAAGCTCAATCAATGAATTAGTTTCATATAACAATTAAGAAAATCATTAATAGTATAAAATAGAAACCCATACCTAAGGACTAGACCTAGTCCTTGGGGCTCATACAATATGCCCTTGCCTACATAACGAGATCAGAGGTCCCATAGTTCAGAAACTCAAACTTCCAAACTAACTTGGTTGTCCCAACATATTAAAAACTGGATCAACACTAGAACAATAACTAGTTCCATCATATAAATTCAAACTTTATATCAAATTTAAACAATTTGAGAACTAAATTACTCGAGTCAAATATGCATGGTTAGGAATTTGAAGATGATGCGAACTAGTGATTTGTGAGATTTTGTTTGTAGATTCTAAATATATATTTTTAAAAAATTTGGAGTTAAATTGTAAATTTTTTTGTGTCTCTTTTGATAACTAGTTTTTAATAGTAAACAACATTTTTTAAAATGAAGAAATACATAAGGCCCCAAGTGAAAACAACATATCACATGGCGACCGCAAGATGGCGACTATGAACTTCTGTGGACAGATAGTGGAAACCATTACGGTCACAAGCAAGTTTGTTTAATGACTATCTTAGGGAACAAGAGAGTTTTTTTGATCTGATAATCAAAAGAAACAATTAGTGAAAAGTAATGGCGAACGAGGGGGTGCAAGTGCTCACTTTAGAGGACATGTTCAAACAGAAGATCCAAGATTCAGAATTCAAACAAACCCAACTCAAGGAAGAGAGGGATTTAGAACCAGATCTCACAGATTTGGAAAACATGTTCACCATGAGAAGCATGTTAATTCTTCATTCAAGTAGATTTGGTAAAAGAAGGAGCTTCAGAAGGAGTTTTCAAATGAGGGTTCTAAGGAAATTGAGATCTAGATATCGGATGACTTGGTTTTGCTGCATGTAAAGGATTTGAGCCAATTTGCACTTATAGGTAAGATCTAGAACTCTTCACCACAAATAGATGTTTTAGATCAATGTACCAAGTGAATTGGGGTGGTATTGTGAATCTTTTTTTTAGATGAGGGATTTGGTTTCTTTGTAGCAATCTTATCTTCAAAAGAGGCAAGAGATATTATTTTGAAAACAAAATCATGGTTTTTTAATGGGAAAGAAATTTTTTTACAAGAATGGGTACCTAATTTTGATCCTGAGGTAAATAAAGGGAATTTCTATCATTTTTGGGTAAGCCTTCATAATCTCCCTCTAAAGTATAGAGACTTAAGGGTTGTTAGATTTTTGACAGAGAAGATAGGGTTTTTCGTAAATCATGATTTGTTAACTTTTGAAAACCCTCATTTACCGATTTAAATGTGTGTAGTCATGAATACTTCTTTTCCTCTCCTAAATAAGGTGGTGTTGAAAACTTCTAAAAGCTCTTGGTTTTAGAGTTTGGTATTTGAGGATCCACAAACTATTTTTGATTTTGATAATATGTTTGAGTCGGCATGTGAGGAACTAGAAAAAAGAATTAAGGTCACCTCCTATACCGATGGAAAACCCTAGGGTTGATATGATTATTGAACAACCTATGATAGCTAATGAGAAGACAGGTTTGGAAAAGATGGATTGTGGTGAGGGATCTATAGTAGTAAAAGCTAATTTTGTTCAAGATGTAGAGGATCCAAAAGAAGAGGATGATATTGAGGAGGGTGAAATTCTATCTTCTATTCAGGATAATACAAAGGAGGTGTTAGTTTCTCCAATTGCTTATGCGAATGAATTAATATCTGAGATGAAGGAATTGTCTTTGGAAGGATTAATGAATAAGGAGATATTATGTAACTCTGATTTAGATTCTTCTTAGGTTTTTAAAGAAACTTTAGATGTGTAAATTGAAGGCTTTGAATTCTCTAACCCAGCTAATTTAGTTGTACTGACTGAAGAAGAACCTCCTTCGAGCCCAGAAAAGCAGTTGACAAAAGAGTTAGATTCAAGGGATGACATGTTGGTTGCACCCATAATAGTGAAGGAGTCTACATTACAGAATCATGAAGCAATGGAGAATAATATTCATACTTTTCCTTTTAAAGATGCAGAGAAGTTAGTACAGGATATTATATACAAAGTGGGGTCAGATATTATTGAGGAGATAGCGGATGAAGTGTTGCTAGAAGATCCTATTCAGGATTCCTCTGTGATCAGTTCAATAATCCAGACTCCATTAGAGGAAAAGGTGGTGTCTTTAACTCCATAACAAAGGGGTAGGAAAAGTAAGACAAAGAAAATTGAAGAGGAAATTCAAGTAGGAATTCAATCAACTTTGGATAGGGCTATTCACATGAGGAGAGCATGCCACTCTCCTTGGAGGCAATGAAGACCATCTCATGGAATGTTAGGGGCATTAATGCCACCTAACAAAAGATACTTAATTAAGCATCAAATTGAGAATACAGGAGAAAACTTAATTCTTCTTCAAGAAACAAAGTTCTCTTCTCCTCAGGCAAAGGATATTTTTTCAAAATGGATTAAGTGGGATTTCCTTCATTATCTAGCAGCTGGAGCTTCAGGGGGATTATCCATTTTGTGGGTAACTCAAACTTAGAAGTAAGGGACTATTTTGGAGCTCAAAATTGGATTCTTGTCAAAGTTAAGAAAGGGGAATTAAACTTTTGTCTTTTTAATATATATGGTCCTATTTCAACTTGGGAAAAGAAATCATTATGGGACAACTTGTCTGAGGTTCTGACTAACTTTAAAGAGAAGAAGGTAATTCTTGGAGGGGATTTTAATGCAATTCAAGATTTGGAAGAGAAAATTGGAGGTATAATTCCTTCGTTGAAGGTTATCACTTTTCTGATTTTATTAATAGAAATTGTTTCTTTGATCCTCCCCCTCCAATGGTAAATTTATATGGACTAATAGAAGAAAGAATTTTTGTCTCATAGAAGAAAGGTTAGACAAATTTATTATATAATCAGATTAGTTACAGGATAAGTATAGTTTGCATTCTTCAATCTTACCTCTATCTAGATCAGACCATTATCCTATTGTCTTGGAAGTAAATCTCTCTTTAGTTTTTAATGGTGGTAAGAAATCTTTAAGTTCGAGGAAATGTGGTTAAGAGATATTCATTTTCTTCCTCTTCTAAAATAGTGGTAGACTTTAGTTCCCTTTATTAAAGGATCAAGAATGTTTCAATTGTGTAAAAAGCTGAATTGGTTAAAAACTAAAATTTTGGCATGGAATAGAGAGCATTTTTAGAACATTTTTATTCAGAAGAATCAGTTAATTTCCATTTTGGAAGCTATTACTTGGAGATAATTCAACATGGCATTAACCAAGAGTTATTTGAGAAGGAGAAGGCAACTCAGAAAGAACTAGAAGAGAATTTAGCAAGAGAAGAAATTTACTGGAGGCAGAAATCCAGGGAAACTTGGCTCAAAGAAGGTGATAGGAATTAAAAGTTTTTTCATGCTTCCTTGAAAGTTAGAAGGCATCGAAATTTAATTACTTGAATTAAATCAACAGATGGTGAGCTCTTATTAGATTTATCTTATTAGAACTGAAGTAGTATAGTTCTTTTCTAATCTTTTATCTAATTAGAATAGTATTTAGGATTTTTCTTCAGTTAATAGGTTTCTGGAATGCATCCCAGAATTGGTTCAAAAGGAGGATAATTACTTTTTACTTAAAGAGTTCACTCTAGAGGAAGTTAGAGGATTTGTCTTCTCTCTAGATCCAGATAAGGCCCCAGGTCTAGATGGATTCACACCTCTTTTCTTTCAGAAATGTTGGGATTTCTTGGGGAAAGATATTTGGTTAGATTTGGAAGAAGCTAGGAGAAATAGGTTGCTGGCTTACTTATTCTCCTTAGTTGTTGTCCCTGATGTTCAAACACTTGGTTTTGTGGAATCTTATGACATGCTACACATAATGATAATGGTGCTCATGGTGTTTACTTTGGTTGGTATTTTGGTTGGTACATGGTTGATGCATATCCTATGAGGACTATTGATGTCATATTTGAGATAAAAGCATTTCATATCCTATGAGTAAGGCATTTCATAGCTTATGAGTACTATGACATGTTATACTATTTTTAAAGTGGTGACCATGGTTTATTTCCTAGCAAATAAAATCAAATCAAATCTTGGCATATTATTGGGGTTACTTGCCAGCTGGGTCACCGACAGCTGAATGAAGGTAAAAGTGATTATTTGGTTGTCTCAAGTCACTGGATCTTTGAAACTTATCGAGGGCACTAGTTAATCAAACATATTTGGGCAAAAAGTTAGGGTTAAGCATCATTTTTACATTTTCTTTGCTATTTGGTCTTCGACGGCAGAGAATATGGTTTCACATGGCAAAATAATCATGAGGTTTCATGGATCTATCTCTGCTGGTAATCATGGAAGGTTCTGGAATGAACATGGGCTTTTGTGACTACATCGGTTTGACTTTTGGTAACAGGTGACATTGTTATGATTTTCTTTTTTCTTTAGTGACTGTTACAATTGTGTGTTCTTTTGCATAGAGTTTTACATTTTGGTGATAGTTATAGTTAGCCATGAATGATTCAAAGGAAATATGTTTTTATTAAGATATTTTTTAGTTAAAATGCACATTATTTTCACGGCCAGAAATCTTTGCTTTAATGATGTGAATTGGGGTTACAACCCTGGTTAGGGTTTTGACAAAGATACACTATGGATATTTTGTTTTGTTCAATCTTTGCATTTGGTGTGCTAATATCAATAAGAATTTGTGACCTCGATTAGGGTTTTTGACATATCTTACCCTGTTATGATTAATAATTGAAAATGAATTGGGCATTCAACCAGAAAACTGTATGACAGTTATGGAACCACCAAAATAGTTATACCTACAAATGAAAAAGATATGTTATAAATATGTTACTGATATGATGTGAATTATGTAGAGTGTACAAAAATTGTACATGCATTATTGATGTTATATTAGTCAGGATCAAAGTGAAACAGAGTGTCCCTCTGTATTTGTTTTTTCTTCTTGTTTGAAGCATGTATTGAAAGGTCAAGTCAGTGAGACAAGAAATAACCTTTGCTAGTGAGACTTGAATTGTAGCCAATGAGGCAATTGCAGCCAGTGAGGCTTGAATCATAGCTAGTGAGGCCTGTAATCAGTGAGATTCTCTTATAAGCCAGTGAGGCATTTTTTTGAGTGGTTTTATGCTAGGGGCTTTCCACTCAGGACAAATTGTTGTGTCTATCTTTCTTTACATGATTTTGATATGTGTGCATCTGCTTAATATTTCCTTTGCAGTTATCTGATAACAAAGTTCATGAATGATTATTTATAGAAATATTGAAAGCATAAATTTGTTTTTTCTTTAAAGGAATTGTTGGACACTGATTCACCCCCCTCTCAGTGTCATACCACTCTAACAAGTGGTATCAGAGCCAAACCCTTTGTCTATAAGGCCTAATCAGCCTAAGGGGATTCCTGGTTGAGTGGTAACCATGTCTTTTCAAGATGGTCTTTCCACATCCAAAGCACCATTATTTGATGGTACAAATTATACTTTCTAGAAATATAGAATGACTCGTCATATCAAAGATTTAGGATATGATGTCTGGGAAGCCTTTGAAACTAGTTGTACTGTCACAGGCAAACCATCTAATGCTGATGAAAAAAGGCCCTTGATTGTGACTCAAAGGCTACTAGTGCTATTTGTTGTGGTTTGTCTAATGAAGTCTTAAATAAACTTATGGAATGTGATACAGCTAAAGGTATTTGGGATAAACTTTCAAATATTTATGAAGGAAATGAAAGCATTAAAGAAGCTAAGTTACAAGCTCTTAGAGAAAGATTTGAAAGAATTAGAATGAAAGATGATGAAAAGATAGCTGAATACCTTCAAAGAGTTCAGGAAACTGTTAACAGTATTAGAGGTCTAGGGGAGAAACTAGAAGAGATAACTATAGTTAAGAAGGTCTTAAGGACCCTAACTCCCAAATATGACTCCAAAACTTATGTGGTTGAGGATAAAGACCTAAAGAAAATAACTATTGACACTATTCTTGGAGTCTTTACTGCATATGAAATGAGAATGGAAAATGAAAACCCTAGTAAAGAAGATAAGGAAGCAGCTTTTAAAACTGTGAAAAAGGAAGTTGAAACCAATCATGAAACTAAAAATATCAGTGAAGATGAATTTGTTTTTGTTAGTAAACTCAGAAGAGGTTCAGGTAGATATAAAGGAAAATTACCTTTTAAATGCTTCAATTGTGAAAAAATAGGACATTATGCAGCAAAGTGTCCAAATTTAGAACTTCACAATGAACAAGAGGATAACAGAAAATAATATATGAAAAAACCTTTCAACATCAATAAGAAAAGTTATTTTACAAAGAAAAGGAGAAAAGGAGTCTAATTGCAAGAATATCAGATAGTGCATTAGAGGAATCTTCTGATGAAGTAGATGAAACACTCTTCATGGCAGCAATTATTGTTCTTCCAGAAGAAGAACAAGTAGAAATGTCTGAAAATGAGGTTGACGTAGAAGGAGAATTAAAGTGTTCCTTTGGAGAAATTAAAAGACTCAAGAAGGAAAGAAGAATGCAAAACAAGTTAATTATTGATCAAGAAAAATAGATTTCTGATTTAAAACTAAGTCTTGAAGAAAATAAAAAAATACTTTCAGATACTCAAGAACTGTTAAAAACCAAGGATAAAGAGTGTTGTTCTAGGGAGGCTGAAATAGTAAAACTAAGAAAAGAACTTGAAATGTGTAACAATAGTGATAAACTTGTTTATATGCTAGGTAAACAAAAAGAATATAAAGACATGACTGGTCTAGAGTTCTCAAAAGGCCAATGCTCTAATGATAATCAGTTTAAAGTTAAAATGCCTTTTAGATTTTCTGGTTATTGTTTTTACTGTTATCAATATGGGCATAGAGCAATTGAATGTAAGTTTACATTTAGAAAGCAGCCCAATTTTCTGAATGGCAGGACCTTTAATTTTCTGAACAAGATAAGATGCTTCAACTGCAAAGAACTTGGACATATTGCCAAGTTTTGTAAATCAGAAATTGTTTCTCTTACTAAGCAATCCAAAATGAAATGGGTGCCCAAAATCAACAAGGCTATGATTGTTGAAGTTGCATTTCATGCAAAGAAAAATGAAATCTGGGTTATAGACAGTGGATGTTCTCACCATATGACTGGGGATAGAAGTAAATTTACTTCATTTGAAAATTGTTCAAGTGGGTCAATTAAGTTCGGTGATGATTATTATTTACAAATCACAGGAAAAGGTACAGTTCTTTAGAAGATAACACACCTCTAGAAGATGTTTATTTTGTTGAAGGACTAACTCATAATCTGTTGAGTGTAAGTCAGATTTGTGATAGTGGATTTGATGTAGTTTTCACATCACAAGGCTGCAAGATTCTCAAAAATTCAAGGCAGGTCAATGCTTCAGGTTTGAGAACTAAAGGTAACATTTATAATCTGCATGGATCTACTAATGAGTGTAAAAATAATATATGTTTTATGAGTCAAATTGAGGAAAGCAAACTCTGGCATAGGAGGTTGGAGCATATTAATTTTGATAACTTAGTTAAATTCAGTCACAACAAAAATGTTAGACATATGCCTGCTATTTCTAAGCCTTAAAATCTGATTTGTAAAGAGTGTCAGCAAGGTAAATAAACAAGAAATGTTCATAAATCTAAAGAGCAATTTTCTGCAGAACCTCTCCAGTTGGTTCACACTGACTTATGTGGTCCAACCAGAACAAAATATTTAAATGGTGAAAGATATTTTATGTTATTCATAGATGATTACACAAGAATGGCGTGGGTTACTTTTTTAAATCATAAGTCTGAGGCTTTAGAGAGATTTAAAATCTTTAAAAGAATGGTAGAGAGAGGAACATATTTAAAACTGAAGTGTTTAAGGTCTGATAATGGAGAAGAGTATACTTCTATTGCTTTTTTGGAATATTGTGAAAAACATGGCATAAAAAGATAGTTTGCAGGTCCTAGAACACCTCAACAAAATGGGGTGGCCAAAAGAAAGAATAGGATAGTAAAGGAGATGGCTAGAACTATGCTTCAAGATGCTGGACTATCAAATGCTTTTTGGAAAGAAGCAGTTCATACAACAGTCTACATCTTGAATAAGGTACAAATAAGAGTCAAAACTAGGTACACACCCTTTGAACTTTGGTATGGTAAGTCTGCTAATGTATCTTATTTTAAAATCTTTAGTAGCAAATGTTACATAAGAAGATAAGATCATCTAAGAAGTTTTGAATCATGTTCTAATGAAGGGATCTTTCTAGGTTACTCTACTCATAGCAAGGCTTACAAATGTTATAATAAGAGATTAAGAAGAATAGTTGAAAGCTCTAATGTCAAAGTGGTTGAGAATTTGTAGCTAGAACAACAACCTCAGTTTCAACAAGTTGAAGAAATCATTCAAGAAGAGCCAAGCACAAAAGAAGAGTCAGAGACATCTGAAGAAGAATCAGATCCCGAAGTGCCTCAAGGACAAGCAGTAAGTCCTAAAACTAATACTCCTTCTAGATCTTCTATTTATACTCCTAGAAGATTATTGCAAAAGAATCATCCAAATGAACATGTTATTGGTGACTTAGACTCTGGCATACAAACTAGAAGAAAAACTGCTCAAGCAAATCAGCAAGTTCATATTTGTCTAGTGTCTCAATTAGAACCTAAAACCTATGCTGAAGCAACTCAAGATGACTTGTGGGTTTAGGCTATGATAGATGAATTAGCCTAGATAGAGAAAAATAACACTTGGGAACTTGTCCCAAGACCAAAAGATAAAAATATTATTGGGGCTAAATGGGTTTTTAGGAACAAACTTAATGAAAATGGAGTTGTTGTTAGAAACAAAGCTAAACTGGTTTGTAAGGGTTATTCTCAAATAAAAGGTGTAGATTTTGATGAAACCTTTGCCCCTATAGCAAGACTAGAAGCAATCAGACTATTTCTTGCATATTTTGTTTATAAAAATTTCAAGGTCTATCAAATGGATGTAAAAATAGCTTTTCTAAATGGAGACTTAGAACAGGAGGTGTATATGGATCAGTTGGAAGGTTTTGTTAGCAAGGACAAACCACGTCATGTTTATAGATTGAAAAAGGCTCTTTATGGGCTCAAATAAGCTCCTAGAGCTTGGTATACTAGAAGAGGCTACAAAACACATCCTTGTATGTAATAGTTAAGTATATATAGATATAGGATATGATGATATAGAATAGGAGCATAGAATATAGTAAGGATTTGAGATAGATGTTTATATGAAGATGACATAGAAGTCATGTATGTAGATGGATGAGGAAGAGACTTAGACCTATTAGAGGATGAATTTATGGCATTTGATTGTTGTTTATATATATAGAGATCTGTCAGTAATGGGTAATTCTATGTTGTCTTACTGTTATCTATGTGTAATACTCTATTTCTATTATTCTTTATGCTTTTCTATAAATCTCTAGCTACTTTACTAGGGTATAAACTGAATACAAAGACTTGACTAGGAACCAAATCTACGGACCAGTATCCCTCTTCATTTCTTGCCAACATACTTTCTTGATTTGGCATGCACCCCCCAAATTCAAACCCTCATAGATTTGTCCTTCGATATCGATCTAGGTGAAACAAAAAGTGATTCTAACTATCTCAAACCTCTTGAACGCCATGGTGTTCTCATATTTGTAGCAACACTCCAAAATGAACTTGCAATACAAGGTTACAAAGAGGAAAACCCTCCAAATCTATTTTTTCTATCCAATCTTTTTTATTCTCTAGGTCATCATTTGATGCAAGAGAAGAGAATAATCAACTATCAAGATCCACCATGATTTGCACTCAAGATATATCAAAAATTTGTCTAACACAAAGTGATTCCTCCTAGAGCTCTGATACCATGTAAGAGTTAGCTATGATAGTAGCCACCCAAGATCTAGGACTTCATGAAAGCACAAGAGAGACAATATGAGAGAATAATTATATTCTATCAATGAATGCAAAATTAGTCTTACAATGTACATGAAGAGCCTTGCTTATAAAGGCAAGGATGAGAGATAATATGTTGTAGTCATATGACAAGTGTCTTAATCATATGTAATGTGACAACTAGAGGATAAGATGAGAACTAGTTGATAAGACAACTAGAAACAACTAGAAACAACTAGAAGGCTCACTAAGTCAACTTAACATGTGAATATGTGTGTGAATATTATTTAGCTAATAAATAGTTAAATAATATGAATTATTCACACTACAAGGGGAAAATAGCTAGGAAATATCCCTATTCACACTAATACTCCTGATCATGATGGGGAGTCTTCTTCCTCCACTTCAGATGGTGATAGAGATTATGAGGATCTACCTTCCCCTCCTAGAAATAATTTAGAGGTTAATAATTCTCCTCTAGACTCTCCAGCCAGTGGGCCTCTTTGTGCTCATCAATCATTGGATTCAGCAGGTGATTGGGTTGGTGATCATATAGATACTTGAAGAATGAGGTCACAATTTCAATAATCTCCACATCTCTTCATTGCTTCAACTTTTGATCCACGAACCTTTCAGGAAGCTTCTAGTGTCCCCAAGTGGGATGCTACTATGCAAGAAGAGTTCAGTTCCTTGGAAAGGAATCATACTTGGGATTTAGTCCCTCTTCCTAAGGGAAGGAAACGTGTTCGATGCAAGTGGATCTATCGAACAAAATTTGCAGTAGATGTGTTAGTTGACAAGCATAAGGCTCACTTGGTTGCCAAAGGATTCTCCCAGGTGCTTGGGAGTGACTAATCTGAGAGTTTTATGCTAGTAGCCAAAATGAATTCCATTTGACTTGTCCTTTCTATATCTATAACCCATCATTGGGAAGTTCATCACATGGATGTGAAGAGTACTTTTCTTCATGGTGAGCTTTAGGAGGAAATCTAGATGGAGCAGCCATAGGGGTTCATTCAAGATCCTTCACTTTTTTGTTGTCTTCATAAGTCTCTCTATGGCCTCAAAAAGGCTCCTCAAGCCTAGTATGCCAAAATGGACTCCTTCTTTCTATTAGTTGGGTTCACTCGATGTCATTCTGATCTGAACGTATACATTATGCAACAAGATGATTCTCTCACTTTCCTAGTTCTATATGTTGATGACCTATTGTTCAAGGAGTCACTCATCCACCATCAAGGCAGTGAAAACTACTCTTCATGATCAATCTCTAAGGTCAGACTTGGTTCTTTTGTACTACTTAGTGATTGAGATCGCTCAATCATATTTAGGTATCTTCATGGCACAACCCAAGTATGCACTTGATATGCTCTCCAAATTTTGCATGGCTAACTTTAAGCTTGCAACGACTTCATTTTTGTTAGGGGTCAAACTTGAGACTAAGTGTTCTTCACCTTTGGTTGATGGCACTTTATACCAACACCTTGTAGGGAGTCTCATTTATCTAACTCACATGAGGCCTAATATTTCATATATTGTAAGCATGGTCTCTCAGTTCATGTAGGAGCCCCATGAGTTGCATTGGAAAGTAGCTAAGTCAATTCTCCACTATGTTCAAGGCACTCACAATTATGGCATTCATTATGTAGCGGGTGTGGATATTGACTTGGTGGGTTGCATAGATTCAAATTGGGTAGGTGATTCTCAAGATTGCAAGTCTACTTCAAGGTATTACTTACTTGGTTTCGGTCCAGTTTGTTGGTCGAGCAAGAAGTAGTCTATAATTGCTCTTTCATATACAAAGGCTGAGTATCAAGGAGAAGTTAATGCCACCACTGAGGTCGCCTAGCTTTAGAATATTCTCATTGAGTTTAGCATTTCCTTCTAAAAGTCCACAATCATCTTTTATGATAATCAAAGTGCAATACAGATCTCAAAGAATCCAGTCCATCACCAACAAACTAAACACATTGAGATACATATGCACTACATTCAAGAGATGATTCATGGAAACATCATTAATCTCAAGTACATTAAAACAACAGAGCTAATCACAAACATCTTCACCAAACCCTTCACTGAGAGAAAGTTCCTTCATCTATGAGCTTTGCTAGGGGTGCAGCCAGTGTCAGGAGGGGCTTCTTCATCCTTCACTTTCACTCACTCTACTCTAGGGGTGTTTTCTCTCTATTTTGGGGGGTCTATTCCTTTGTGGGGGGGCTTCTTCTCTTTTGCGAGGAATTCTTTGTACATGGGTACCTCATCAGGCTACATTTGCCAGGACCCATATATTTTCACCCACCTATGCTACACTTAAGAGGGGTGTTAGCATAGGTTTTTTTATTTTCCTTATGTTAGGGTATATTTATTTTTTCTACACATATTATTAAGCTTGCTTAGGTTAATTAGGCATGGTTATTATAAGACCACATGGAATAATCGATCAACTACATGTATCACTCTCACCCACACTTGGGTATTTGAGTTTCACACCCTTTTTTGAATTTTTTATGCGACCTCTCATAACCATTTGTTTGTTTTTATCTAGGTAGGTATAACCATGTATTTTGGTTTTCACCAAGTAAAACTCTCACCTATTTTGGGTAGTTAGAGTTATTACACCTCTTGGATGTATTTTCCCTTATTTTGCTATATATACAACTCTTACCTCTCCGCTCTAGTAGATAGTGGGAGTAATTTAAGTATTCTCAAAATTATTTTGCATTTTGTCTCTTGAGTTCTCTCTTTTAGGATAATCTCTTCAATTCGCTATTTTTATCTTCGATCATCTATCGATTGAAGTACATAGGATCTATGACCAACAACAAATCTTGGCTCAATTCTCATTTCTCACAAAATCTAACACATGGTAGGTATTCTTTGAGGATTTAGAGCCTGTCATTGTGGTGTAGTTGTAACATTGTAAAATGTGTACACTAGCATTTTACACCTTATTTAGCTCCTAGGTTGGACCTATCCTTTTACCTTTGCTAATTAAGACCTATTTTAACATCTTTTTGAGCTTATAATGATGAATATACCAATCCTAACAATTAAACCTAACTAAATCAATATAAGATCTGACTAAGCCTACATTAAAAGATAGCTTTCAAGATTTTAGGACCAAGGGCCAAGGGTGCCCAAGCGCCCTGGTCCCACTTTGGGGCATTGGTCTAATCTCGAGGTGTCGACTTAGGATGGTCCTATAGTTTGTATTTGTTGGCCTAATCAAGTTTTAATTTCCAAAGGTAAGCGGGAATGCATATTTAAATGTGTGTTGTGACTCATTTTATACACTATATGAATGACAATGAATGCTTAGGAATTAAATGTGAATTTTCTATGTTATTCTCAAGGATTCTATGTGTTTGGATTGTCTTCTACTTGTGAATATTATTGAAGTTGTTTGTAGGCTTTCAAGGAAGTTTGAAGCCCTCTTCATCACTCACCTTTGTTGGTGCTAAGTCTTCATCAACTAAGGTTGGACACCTTGTTATTAGTACCATCATTTATTATCATTATCAATCATATTGTTGCAAATTTGGCCTCTGCTCTGCAAGGGCAAGCATTCTTGGATCTTATCAATCATTGTTTTGGAGGTGGGAACACCAATATTGGGTTTGACTGAGGTAAACCCTTAAAACAACACAACCTTTTCCCCTCTTTGTGTGTGTGCAAGTAAGATGAACATGTTTCAAGAGCTAACAGATAGAAAGAAGGAAGTGCAAACATCTACAGACCTGATCATCCCAAGAGTTCTACTCGAGCCTAAAGGAGGACCAGGGCACCCAAGCACCCCTGTCCTAGACATTATTGCTAAATTTTCCATGTTCTAAACTAATCCATGACCTTTTCTCTACTCTCTTACTACTCTAATCTATTCCTGTTAGTTTGTGATCAGTTTGTTCTTTGTATCTTTTGTGTTAATTCATACATCCTTGCTAGTTTTCTTGATTGAGGTCAAGTTAATTGAATCATCTCTATATGACAAAAAGGAGTAGAACACATGTAGCTTAATCTCTCCTTCTTGGGTAGAAGCTAGGCTCAGTCACTCTCTCCTAATGTTGAGGATAGAAGAGGGTTTGATCTAGTTTGATCTATTGAGCTAGTCTCCCTTTTCAACCCCGTTTACATTTTGGTGAACCTATAGTTGCTTACACTATTACTTGCATCCCTCTTCTTCCAAATCTGAGTTGCCTACCACCCTAGATCTGATTAAGAGTGTGATTCTTAGTTGTTTTGCATTCATACTTGCTTCAATTTTGTATATATTTTTAAAACTAGGGTTTAAAACCCTGCATTAAAGTTTGTCACCCTAGGGTTTGTGGTTTGAAAATTGTTAGATCTTGTGGCATCTTGGTTTAAATCATTGACATTTGTTGTTGCCTTTTTAATTTGATTGTTGTTTAAAAGTATTTTGCGTTCATGCACTATTTGTGAATTTGCAAATTGAAAAACAAAAGTTTGCATTATAGGGGTGGAATAGTTGCCACTTTATTTTGCATTTGGAAAAGAAAAATCATTATAGATTCATGTCATTTTCTGATTTTCATATCAGATCTGAAACAAATTACATTTATTATACATTCTACATAGTTTCATTATACATTTACATCATAGTTGTTGTCAAAAAGTGTTGAAAAAGTTGCATTTCGTGAAGCCTAGTTAGTGTTGCATGCTAGGGTTTGTTAGTATAGGTTTAATTTTAGATCTTTCTACTCTTGTTTACATCCTAAATCTGATTTTACCTTACTCTATAATATTACTATCATCATCTTGCGTTGAAAAAATAAAAAATAAAAACAATTTGCATTGTGGCATTTTGAAAAAGAATTGAAATTTGTTCTTTATCTTTGCATTATTCTTGCTGCCATATAAGTGGAAAAGAATTGTATTTGATCAAGGGTATATTGTTTCATTTAAAGAAAAATTTGAAACTCCTGGCACCTTGCATGTTTTTAAGATTTGTAATCACTTTATGAGCTTGGTAACTTGGCGCCCTAAATCTAACAAGTTTGTAAGAAGAAGCATTCAAATAATGGGTTCTAATGAGGATCTTTTTGCATCTGAAATCCTTACTCAAGTCACACAACTTCATATCATAATTGTCCATGAAACATCAACTACTCAAGAACCCACTGACATTGATGACCTTATCACCCATGTGCCCGATGCCCAAATTCAAAAGTTAGACAGATAATTGGCTAACTTTCAACAATTTGTGAGTGAAGACCATATAGCTTAGGAGGTCATCCTTGTTTTTGAGAGTCTTAGAGAGTTGTTGCAAGAAGGAAAAGGAGTGGAAGTCTTGTGTGGCCTAGCTCACATAGTGCATAACAACATTATGTCTTCAACTAGTTGCAGTACCTATACCCACACTCTCTATGCCTACATATTCATCTACTATTCTTACCACTACTACACAACTAAGTAATGATGCTACTAAATGTGTTGATTTATCCACTAGAAATCTTGTGCGACACTATAATAATGTTCCTTACAATTACATAAGCTTTGCAACTAATACTACTTCACCCACATCTAAACCTCCTATTGTGTTTCAAAAGGCTACTTATACACCTTTGCCTAGTCCATCTAGTTCATTCCAATCCCTACTTAATTCAAATTATGATCCTGTCATAGAACAATTATTAAAAAATATTATCTCCATTCAACAACAATTGGCTAACATGAGTACTAGCCAACTTAAAAATAGTATAACAACACACCATCCTTGTAGACCTTTGTCTTATGTCATCTTGAGAACTCCTTTACTCGATAAATTTGAGACTCCTCACTTTCAAAAATATAATGGGAAGGGAGACCTGAAAAATCATGTGGAAGAATTTACCACTATGTGTAGTGATTTCTACTTTGAGGATGCGCTCTTGGCAAAACTCTTTCCTAGCTCACTCAAGGACATGGCCTTGGATTGGTTTTGTGTGCTTCCTCCTAATTCTATAAATACTTTTTCAGCATTAGTTACTAAATTTCTTGAACATTTTTAGGCTAACATTGGACCTCAAGTCTCTTTGACGAACTTGGTCCATTGTGTTAGGTCTCAAAAATGCAGGTTGCCAATCCTAAGAGGATGACAAGCTCTATGTTTAGATTTGCAACATTTTTGAACTAACTTGACGAAATCAACCTTCAAGGTTTGATGATTTCCTTCGCTTTAGGTCTTGCTACACCTAGGCGGGTGAACCTTGGAAAATTAAAGCAGACTGAATGTGAATGTGTGGACTAATTAAATCTATTTACAATGGGATAGGATGTAGGATAGATGAAATGCTTGCTAACTGATTTTATGTCTAATGTCTAATGAGTGATTGGTAGAAATTGTATAAGCAATATCAAGGTAAAAGGTTTTAAATAATGAGTTGAATAAGACTAGTGCCTTGTTGGGTAACAGAGTCAATTTGAAGGACCAGGACTAGTGGTTTCCTAATGGTAATAATTCTAGTTGTTTGGCACAGTTTTAGTTTATAACTTGTATAAACGTGCAAGTAAATGACTGACAAACTCTTCTTGATAATCCAACCAAATAGAATCAGATATCTTATAATTCACCAGAAGGTATTTTAATCCTTACTTGAAGGAACCAAATGAAATGAATGGGCAAGATTAACAGATAATATTTTATTGGAGACAGAATGGCAATCTAATTATATGGCCCTACTTAGTAATCCAAACTTAATACTTCCAGGCTACTGTGACTAAATCAGAAGGGTTTAATTCCTCAAATGGACACCAACCTATTTAATCACACAGATACAGCAAATGTGTAATGACAAATTAAATATATACTTGATATGTTAATCTGAATATCAAGGAAATGCAGAAATGGAGACAACCACACAATTGAATAATTCTAACAAACAACTGATACCAAAGTAGAACCACTGAATCAGAGAACTTCAAACTTCTTCTTCAAATAAAATATGCAACATAGTCATTTTGAAACATTGTATGTTATGTATATGAATATATTCTACTGCTGATGATCTTTCAGCACCGATTGTTTGAACTTATATAGATATTTCTATGAAGGGACACAACTCTTCAATAAGTCTTTTGGGAACTTAACAAGCATTAACAGCTATGACATAATCATGATTAGGCTTTATTCAGCCATAAGTAAACTTTAGCCAAGTGATCCAAGTAATCCTGCTCACGATGAGAATCAGTAAGCTCAATAGCGCTTCTGGTAATTATATCAAGTGTGACCATCCCTTCCAGTTGTTTGCAAACTTCTTTAGATGCAGAGGCTTTATCTTTCAGAGCTCCTGTGGCCTTGTGTAATATAACCTGACAATCAACAATCCATTCTTCTTTGCTCTTTACCTCTCCATTGTCTTTAAATAACCTGGGCACTCCTGCGTTTGAAGCATCAGTACCTTCCTTAGCATCAGCTTTAAGTTTGTCATAGTAATTTTGGTGCTATTTGAGCAGTGCTCTTGCATCAGAAATATCTGTACTATCAGTAGCACTTTTGTTTTGCATCTTAATCAATTTTTCCTGTATCCTCTGTTCAAGTCTTTCATGTTCTTTAACTGCTTTGTGATTCTCTGAGTAGTTATCCCAAAACGAGTTTAACCACCGTACCATGTTTGCATACCTACTCTGCAACACTGTAACAAATGCATCTATCTGAATTTGTGTTGCCTGGTCAGGGGATAATGCTTGAGTGTCTTGTGAACTTTCACCCTGGGTTATTCTCTTTGTGGATTGGCCAAAAGTACTTTTAACAGCATCCTTCAAGTAATCATTTTCTTTTGTCAATCTTTCACAGCTCAATCTGTATGCATCTCTCTCTTTGATCAACATTTGAGCTTGTGCCTTATTCAATTTTGCAACATTGATACCAATGTCTGTTGTAATTATAGGGTCAGTTTCCCCTGCTTTCAAAGTCATGACATGGCCAAAAGTCTTTTCAGTATCTATGATGGCCGTCTTCTTATGGGGAGGGTATAACGCCCATATCATCAAGGAATTTTCATCATTATTATATCTTGTTCCCATATATACTTCATTAACTCCTTCTGGAGTAAGTTTATACTTATCATCTGCACTATTCAGAAAACTGTCAAAAACCAAAGCAGAATTTAAATCCAAACCAAGAAAAATCATGACCCCTGCATCCTTAAGCAACTGTCTACCCTTGCTAGGTGTCATGTCTTGCATCTCTTTATCTACTATTTCCTTCAGCATATCTAACAATTGTCTTTCATTATCAGCAGAAACATCATCTACTGACTCTCTGATTTCTTTCCCTTTGTATTTATACAAGAATGATTTAAATTCTTTTGACTGAATAAATTTATCATCTGAGATGAAAGAATCATAGGCTGTTTGGCGTGGATCCTCATCAGAAGACCCTTCCTCATCATGTAGCACAACAGGAGGCTGATATTGTAGCATTTTCCTTTTGGACATCTCTACTATTTTGTCCTGTGGCTGTTCCTGCCCTGTCAGTTCTTCATCTTCAGAGGATACAACCTCAATCTCTGCTATCTACTTTTTCTTTTCACTTAAGTCCCTGTTATATTTTTCCACCACCAATTCAACTTCAGCCTCTTCTAGATTTCTAATAACATCATCATGTGGATAATGAATGTGCATGTATCCACTGAGATTTTGTTTTCTCCGTGCAGAATCAATAAAACCTTCAGAGTCAAATCCTTTTCTTGCCTCAGCACTCCTCATGTTATAATGCATCAACTTATCCAAAATGAGATTATAACCTTCTTTTGAAACCATAGTAAAATCTCCAAAACATAAAGTGCTGGGCATAAATGATTGTTTATCATGTGAACTCAAATGCATTACATTTGAACAATGCATTTGCTTGATTATCTCTAAATATGCAAGTCTGACAGGGACAGTCTTAGGCAATATGAAAGGAGTATCTTCAAAACCATAAACTCTGATCATAGTAGCATCCTCAAAGCAATACCAATCTCCCCAATTATGAGTGACAGTAGGGGGGCCACCAAAATCTTTTGGTCTGAGGAATCTTTTTATTTCAGTTGAAATTGAATATTCACAGGGGTGGTTAAAATACCTATACAGCACTTTTACATAGTGTTCTTCAAATTGAGCATAGCTGGAGTGGGCATATCTACTATCCCATATTTTGGTCCACATTTGTATGGGTATCTTTTCCCCTTTCTTATCTGCAGCAACAACTCGAAGCTCACTTGGCCATAACCCTACTTCCTGGCCGAAATACAACACCATGTGCATAAGCATTGAGTAATGCTCAAAAGAGCATGTTGGGGCACTGTTTCTCATTGCAGATAAACCAGAATCCATTCTATTAGCAATATAAGAAGCATAATCAAATTGCCTCACATTATGACACTGAATATCAGAGGCTATGACCATTAGAGGGATAGTCATGAACTCGGGGACCTCTGAACCAAGGAATTGGCCTACAGAAAAATAGGTATGCTGTATATATGGTTCAAATATGGCTACATGAAAGGGAGGACCATCATTTTCAGTTAAGGGCATTACTTCTCCTTCAACCCTAGGCCTATGAATGGGCAACCTCCATCCATTGTAAGTCGTATCCATTCTCCAATACTCTTTCTCCAGATCTTCATAAATAATAGGGACAGTGCATAAATCATCTAGATCAAACACCTCACAAATAGCATTTTTTGACAAATGCACAAGTGGTTCTCCCTGTGGGTTGCAGAGGGCTTTCAGGCTTGAATTTTAATGTCTGGCAAGCAATTGGAGGAGTTCCACATTCAGGAATACATTGGGCACAACCAGTTTTCCCAAACTCAAGTGCCATGGGTTTGACACAGGAGCATTCCTAAACCTTCTATTATAATGAAATCTGAAAAACTCGTATCCCCTGATTGGGGTCCAGATATCTCCCAGGTGTTTATGTTTATCTTCTAATTTCTCAACCTCTGCCCTGAGTTGAGCAGACCTTCTGGCCTTGGGAGTTGACCCAGGTAATTGGTCAATTAAGTCCTGATTGAGTTTTTTGTCTTTTACCTTTTCCTCAGGGGTTTGTTCAGTTTTCTATTTTTTAGACTTACTGGTTTCCCCTTGTGATCTTCTTCCTTTTCTCTTTCCCGGAGTTTCCATATTTAAAACTTTGGCAGAAAATTTAAACACAGGTTATACAGTGGTTTGTATGTATGTACCTGTCATTCGGTGGCTGTAATCGAAATCCTCTGCTCTTGCTTTAAGAGTTCCTCTGTATTCTCTTCTCAGATGGCTTTGCAATTATAATGATCGTAAAAGATTTCGTAGCCGTTTGTATTTAATTATCTAATCAATTCAATGTTCGTCGCTGTGAAATGTCACATCGCCATAACTCCTCTTATTGGCATGATTTTTAAAATGTCTGGGTGACCTTAATGCTTTTATGGTGCGAACAATCAATCGGCGTGACCATCGGCAAGACCTATTTCATCGCCGTGTGATTTAGATTTCCATCTGACATAATGAGTCTTACCGATATAATTTGTTTATCGGGGTGATTAATACTATCAGGATAACATAATTATGTTTCCCTGAGCTTTGTCGTCTCACTGATAGTCATCTTTACTTTGGATCGGAATGACTTTGTTAATGTCTTGCTGCTAGAATATCAACAGGTATGAATTTATTCCCATCAGAATGAAATATACTATCGGGATAGCTTTCAAAAGATAACCCGATCCAAATCATCTCCCCGATGGCCCTTTCGTATTCTTTATCAGACAGAGTATATTAAAGTGTCACTGACACCTTTTGATCGCCATGACTTGTGAATCGGCAAGACCTAATTCCTTTGTCCTGATATGTTGAGTCATCCCGATAGATATGTGTATCGCTGTGAGTCTCACCGAAAGCTCTCTTATCGCTAAGACATTGAGTATCAAAGACTTATTTGTGTCTTATCCCGATAATTTATTTCTTGCCGATGGCTATTTGCTTCGTTGCCCCCGTAGGATGTTCGGTGAAACTCTTGCCGAAATACTTCATCGGTATGATATATACCGTCGGGGTAGCTTTTGAAGGATCCTCCGATGGTTATCAGTCATACCGATCGGTATGACTACTTGGTTCTCTTGCCGATGTAAGGTCATCGGTATTACTTATTCCATTGGTGACTTCTATAAATCTCTTTCCGATCTGTATTCTCACGCCGATGGTTATTTTCAAATGATTCCTTATGTATCGGTGTAAGCAACACAACATCTTGCCGATAGATTGACCTTGAAGAAATTTGGCATTGCTCATCTATAGACACCTTGTGAGATACATTAAATTTTTATTATGGTTTTTTGGGATGTTTTTCAGGATTTGTTAAAATATGATGGAGTGAGAAGATAGTAAAATTTCAAATTTTTACTGTCCTAACAATGGCTCTGTCTGGGATGTATACTCCCTGCGAGTATAACAAGGATCCAGGATCTCCTGGGGAAGTAGACCACATATTTTAGTTATTTTGGGGTGAGGTTTTTATGAAAATGGGAAAAGGAAAGTAACAAATGATGGGGAGCGGGAATGATTCCTAGACTACTGTGCATGGAATAAAATATTTTGAGAATTATTTGAGGGTTGTCCATGCACTGGCAACGCTCAATTCTCTTTGTACATGTTTATGAAAAGAACTGCTTCAAGTATTGCCCATGTACAGGCAATTCCTGCTCCTCTCCTGACATATTCTGTACATAGTAAGAATCATCACCTCCCTTGCCAGTGATAATGAAAGGACCCAACCACAGGGCTTCAAATTTTCCATGTTTTCCTTTGTCCTGACACCTTGCATTCCACATCAGTACCAGATCATTTATTTCAAACTTTCTGTCTTTGGCATTCTTGTCAAAGAGATATTTTACTTGTGATTGTAATTTAACATTCTACCTCTGAGCTATTCTTCTTGTTTCATCAAGTTCTGCCAGTTGTTCCAACCTTTCCTCCATTGGTTCAGGAATATTCAAGTCTTCCTGAAGAATGAATTTGTATACTGGTATAAGATTTTCCAATGGTAATCTGGCTTGTGTCCCATACACCAACTCATAATGAGATCTCCCAATTGCTCTTTTTATAGTAATCCTATCAACCCATACTGCCATTCTTAATTTTGAATCCCAAGCCTTCTTGTTTCTATCCAACATTCTTTTTATGATTTTCAAGAGGCTCTTGTTACTTGATTCTGCTTGTCCATTGGCATTTGGGTGGTAGTGAGCAGCATAAGAAACAGTGATACCATGTGTACTACAAAATCCTTTGAATTCATCAGATCTAAAACACATCCCATTATCTGTAATCAATCTTACTGGAGTACCAAATATGCATATAATATTCTCCATTAAAAAATTAATCACAACTTTACTTGTTGCCTGTTTCGTTGGGATCGCTTCCACCCATTTTGTAAAGTAATCAATAGCCACTAAAATCCATTTATGCCCCCCACTTGATTTCTTTGAGATTTCACCTATAAAATCAATACCCCACTGATAAAATGGAGCCTCAACCTGCATAGGTTTTAAGGGTAGTGCTCCCTGATACTTTAACTTCCCTAAGAACTTTTGGCATGCTTCACACTTTCTAGTGTAATAGTATGAATCATTAAAAACTTTAGGCGAATAGTATCTTGCCCTCAGGATTTTGTGGGCTGTAGTTTTTGCTGAGAAATGACCTCCACACATGCCTTCATGCAACTCCTTCATAATATGTTTTGACTGATATTCATCCAAACATAATAGTAGAACCCCATCTCTGTTTTTCCAATAAAGATCCCCACTGATGAGTACATATTTTGAAGCTTGTAGTTTAAGTGTCCTCCTTTTGTTATCATCATACCCTTCAGGACACTTCATATGTTTTAGATAATATATTATATCAGTATACCATGGAGTGTGTTCAATACTGTACTTGCATCAACATTACATATCTGAGAGGCTTCAAGATTACTTTCAGCCATCAATTTGGCAAGACCCTGTCCTCTCACTAATTTAGTGATCTGGATTTCAATGTTGAATTCCTGAAACCTATTGATCCACCTACATCTCCTACCGGTGACTTCAGTTTGGACCAATACATCCTTCACTGCAGCATTAGGAACATATTCTGTGATTTTAGCCCCCACCAAATATGGTCTGAAATTTTTAACTGCTTTTACCAATGCATATGCCTATTTTTCAATAATGTCATACTTTAACTCTGCATTCTGAAGGGACTTGCTGAAGAAAGAAATAGGCTATTCATATCCATCATTGTTTTTCTGTAACAACACTGCTGCAACTATATGATAGGAAGCAAATGAAAACAGTTGGAACGATTTATTGAAGTCAGGGGATACTAAGACATGGGCTTGCTTGATTGCCCTCTTAATATTGCCAAATGATTCTAATGTTTCTGTTGTCCACTTTATTTCTGAGTTCTTCTTCAGCATTTTTGATAGAGGACAAATAATTTCTACAAAATTTGGTATAAATCTTCTGACAAAATTTATCTGGCCAAAAAATGATTGTATAGCTTTTACATTTTTTGGAATAGGGAGCTGATCAATTGCTTTTACCCTTTCAGGATCTATTTTGACTCCTTCCTTCGAGACTATATGGCCAAGCAATTTTCCTACTATTACTGCAAAATGGCATTTTTTAGGATTCAATGATATCCCATATTCTAGGGCTTTGATAAATACTTGTTCTAAGTATGTGCAATGATCTTCAGCCCTTTTTGAATATGCTGTCAAGTCATCTTGATATACTATCATAATCTTATTAATCAACTCAGCAAAAGCCACATCCATTGCTCTTTGGAATGTTGCTCCAGCATTAGTTAATCCGAATGGCATTCTCAAATATACATATGTTCCCCACGGAGTGGTGAATGCAATCTTAAATTGTTCTGACTCCTTGACTTTTACCTGATTGTAACCTGAAAAGCCATCCATCATCGATAATATTTCACATCCAGTGACCTTCTATAGTATTGCCTCCATATTGGGGAGAGGATAATTATCTTTGAGAGAAGATTTATTCAAGTTTCTGAAATCCACACATAGTCTAATATCACCATTCTTTTTCCTGACAGGTACTAAATTTGAAACCCAAGAAGAATGTCTAATAGGTTTAATTATAGCTCCATCCCTTAACTTCGTAAGTTCCTCTAGCATCTTAGGGGCTAATGTAGGGTTGATTGGCCTCTGTTTCTGCCTGAATGGTTTAGCATCTGGTTTTAGTGGTATCTCATGTTGAAATAGATCCTCTCTATATACCTTTAAATCATCATATGACCAAGCAAATACATGCCTGAACTTCCTAAGTAGGTTGATGATTCTGCTTCTGATTTTTGGGTCAAGATTACTTCCAATATACACATTCTTTGGGGCTGTTTGTGTCCCCAAATTGATTTCCTCAAGGTCCTTAGGTATCACTGGTGTGTCTTTCTTTTTATATCTATCATGCCCATCAAATGCCTTTTCTAATGCAATAAGTCCCTTGGGTATCTTATTCGTCTTCAACTGAACTACCTCTTGGCCAAAAAGGGTTTCCTTCCCATCATGTTCCTCCACAAATGCACTGAAATCAATTTCTTGATTTTCATAATAATTGGCACAATGTAAGAATTTGATTATATTAGCATCGTCATTAAATACTTGCCAGTTCTGTATATTATCAGGGATAGTGGGTCTAGTTTTAAATTCAACTTCTGTAATCCCTCCTAGTGTGACATCATCTCTCTTTAATGCAATGTTTGCTAAAAACTCTGCCATAATGTTTTTAGACCTATCAACCCAGCTTATTGAAAAGGCATCAAATAATTCAATACTATCCCAAACTGCATTTCTGTACTGTCTTAATCTTTTATTTTTTGATAAGTATTTTTCTCTTACTTGGGAGATGACCAATTCAGAATCACCATAGACAGCTAACTTTTTTATTTTGTGTTTAGTGGCTATGTTTAGGCCAATGAGCAGGGCTTCATACTCAGCTACATTATTTGTGCATTCAAATGTCAATAGGAAAGAGTATTTGAATGTTTTACCTCCTGGTGAAATGAAAATTACTCCAGCCCCATTTCCTATTTTGCTGCATGCACCATTAGAATACATTTTCCACAAATCATTTTCTTCTTTCATAGATTCAGTGTGTATTGGATCAGTGTTATGCAATTCTGGTGTAATTTCTCCAACTTTGAAAACTCTTAAATCTGTATCACAAAAGAAATTTATCTGATGCCGATCCATTCTTTCTATAATATTGTTATACCTTAGCACTCTGCACAACTTGATTTCCTTGCCACCTACTGGTATGGTGGCATATGATAAATCTAACTGAACATTGCCTCCTACCATTGCAGCCCATTGCCTTGATAGAAGCATTCCATAATACAGTGGGATATCAACCACAGTGATGTCAATGTTATAAGTTGTTTCAGGTTGTGAGGCAAGTTTTATCTCTACATCCTTCATAATACCAACTACTAGAATAGATCTGTTATCCATTGCATAACACTGGCCATACGTAGTATCAACCCACATTCCCAATTCTTTCATAACTGCTATTGGCATGATATTCATGGCAGCACCTGAATCAATCATACAATTCCTGACTATCCTGTTCTTGATTACTAGTGTAGTATAGAGTGGATCTACCTGTGAGGGATTTTTTGTAAGTGTGTCACCAAGGTATACCTCAGGCATCTTAAAATTTTCTTAATGCACATTATTTGTTGTTTTTTCAGACCCTTTATGTTTCGGATTTGGTGTATCAGAAATCATCTTGACAACTGTACTCCTATATTTATCTATTTTCATCATCTCTAGGAGTGGGACTGATATCTTCACTTGAGATACTGCATGAGCAATGTCAAAAGAATAGGCCATGGTCTGGTCATTCTTTTCTATTTTTGTGTTCTCTTTTTCTTGATTTTCTTTCATTTTACTTTTATCCCCCTTTTCTGGTTCTTTGGGTAGTGATTTAGTATTATTCCCTTTGTTATTCTAGTCTTTTATAAATACACTTCCAGGAGTTCCTTGCCCAACATTTGTTCTATTCCTTAAGTTGTAAGTGTTTCAAGCTTGAGCCACTGTAGTCACTGTGAGAGCTTCTCTTTCATCCTCAGTAGGTTTTCTCCATTGACCATATGACTTGTTGTTATAACAAATAGGTTGCTCACAACTATCTTCCTGGTCTGAGAATACCTCTTATTTTTCCATGTTGATATGATGCTTCTGGTTCCCTACATCATACTCATATCCTTCTTCTTCTAAAGAAGAGTAATCTTCTGTCACCACACAGGGTGTATCCTGCATCATATTGATGGTGTGATTATCTCTATTATAGTTGTATAGCATTTCCTCTTGCTGTATTGATTTAGCTACCTCACGGTATTCAGGTAAATGTGGTAAATTGCACACAAAACACCAAGGTTTATTTTCTGCTATATGTGCCATATTTCTTTTCAGGGGATCAGGAGTATCCTTTCCATATGGTTGCTTTCTGCTATTATCGATAGGTCTTCCATCCTTCCAATTTGTATTGTAGGGCATATCATGTAACCTAGGTCTTTCATGCCTATGCTGACCCTCTGGCTTAGTCTGTTGAACATTTGGATTCTGGGGATTTCTATGATTATCCCTCTTACTGACCATTCCTGCAGCCTTCCTATTATTTTCAATAGTTAGGGCCCCTTTCTGTGCTTCGGCCAAGGTTGCAGGACACCTGTTTCTAAGTTCGTATCCTGTTTTGGGGTCAAATGCCTTCATATAGATACTCAGTGCTGCCGGGTCAGATAACTTGGCTGCATGTGGTATCTTATTATGTAACTTGGAAAACTTCAAGTTGAAATCAAATACTGACTCATTTTGATACTTCTGTATACTTATTAATTCATGTAATGCAAACTCAGGAGCATATTGGTTACCATACTGATCCTTAAACTGGTTATGGAAATCAGTTATTGAAGTTATTGATGCATCAGGCAAGCTATTAAACCAATCTCTGGCATCTTCAGTGAGGGACATCATGAATAACCTCATTCTAATGTCTTCCCAATCCATACCAATATCCTGTACAAAAGCATTAAAATTTCTGATATGATCTTCCGCGGATATTGCATTGTTTCCAGTAAACTTGGGAACCATATTTCTCCAAGTACTATCCATAGGATATGGATACAATTGATATCTAGTTAAATCAAATTGACTACATATATTTGCAAGGTTTTGGGGTGGGAAATTCAAAGGTGGTGGATTGGGATAGTAATTATATCCACCTGGTGGCTGATGATATGCATATTGTTGATGTTGGTTCATGTGGGGATTTGTGTAATGGTTTTGTGGTCTATAATATTGTTGACCAGGGGGTGGGTAAGTATTTACTATATGTTGAGATATATTACGTATAGGAGGTGGTCTAGGGTTTTGGGGAATAGTATTCTGATGACTTCCGGAAGCATGTGAGTTTTGAACACCACCTGTATTTTGCTGTGAATTTCTTGAAATGTTTCCTCTATGCGGAGGTACATATTTTGGGGGAGCTGTTTTGGCTTTACTTTTCCTCTGTTGAATTTCTTGCTGCAACAACTCTCTCTCTTCCTGTATCTTGTACCTTTCAAGTTCTTTCCGAAGCCTGAACAAATCTTGTTGCTCTTCACTCATACTTCTTAGATCCTCTGGATTGTTATTTATTTCCTGATGTTCTGGATTATCATTCATTCCCTGGTTTGAAAATCCACATCCCATCTCTTCTCCCTGATGTAATGACATCTTGAAGTCATGTTCAGCTTGGTTTTGATCAATATCCCTCATAATCTTTGCTTCATAATCACGCTGCTCTTGAGGAGTGGGTCTGTACCTTGCCAAAATATCATCAGTTTCTCCACTGAGGTTCTCATTTGAATCATGTAGGGGTGTGAATTTATTGTGAATTGAAATATTTTGCTCTAAATCATTCTCTTGGATATCTAGATTATTATCTTGGTGGGAATACTTTGAATTCCCATTTCTTTTGGAAATGTTTCTAAGTGGTGGAGATGACTGCAAATTTCTACCTTCCATCTTGCATCTCCTACCATCCATTTGATATTGAATTCTTTGTTATAATTGTAACTAGAGTCGCCACCTATTTATTAAATAGGAAAAGTTTATATTTTATCTGTAGGGTTCTTGTCACCAGCAGAGTTACCAAATTAAATTTTCTGAAATGACTCTATGGAAGAAAGGATTAATTTCTAAGGTCTTTTACTAAGTCCCTAGTAGAGTCGCCAATTTGTTAGGTCTCAAAAATGCAGGATGCCAAGCTCTATGTTTAGATTTGCAACGTTTTTGAACTAACTTGACGAAATCAACCTTCAAGGTTTAATGATTTCCTTCGCTTTAGGTCCTACTACACCTAGGCGGGTGAACCTTGGAAAATTAAAGCAGACTGAATGTGAATGTGTGGACTAATTAAATCTATTTACAATGGCATAGGATGTAGGATAGATGAAATGCTTGCTAACTGATTTTATGTCTAATGTCTAATGAGTGATTGGTAGAAATTGTATAAGCAATATCAAGGTAAAAGGTTTTAAATAATGAGTTGAATAAGACTAGTGCCTTGTTGGGTAGCAGAGTCAATTTGAAGGACCAGGACTAGTGGTTTCCTAATGGTAATAATTCTAGTTGTTTGGCACAGTTTTAGTTTATAACTTGTATAAACGTGCAAGTAAATGACTGACAAACTCTTCTTGATAATCCAACCAAATAGAATCAGATATCTTATAATTCACCAGAAGGTATTTTAATCCTTACTTGAAGGAACCAAATGAAATGAATGGGCAAGATTAACAGATAATATTTTATTGGAGACAGAATGGCAATCTAATTATATGGCCCTACTTAGTAATCCAAACTTAATACTTCCAGGCTACTGTGACTAAATCAGAAGGGTTTAATTCCTCAAATGGACACCAACCTATTTAATCACACAGATACAACAAATGTGTATTGACAGATTAAATATATACTTGATACGTTAATCTGAATATCAAGGAAATGCAGAAATGGAGACAGCCACACAATTGAATAATTTTAACAAACAACTGATACCAAAGTAGAACCACTGAATCAGAGAACTTCAAACTTCTTCTTCAAATAAAATATGCAACATAGTCATTTTGAAACATTGTATGTTATGTATATGAATATATTCTACTGCTGATGATCTTTCAGCACCAATTGTTTGAACTTATATAGATATTTCTATGAAGGGACACAACTCTTCAATAAGTCTTTTGGGAACTTAACAAGCATTAACAGCTATGACATAATCATGATTAGGCTTTATTCAGCCATAAGTAAACTTTAGCCAAGTGATCCAAGTAATCCTGCTCACAATGAGAATCAGTAAGCTCAATAGCGCTTCTGGTAATTATATCAAGTGTGACCATCCCTTCCAGTTGTTTGCAAACTTCTTTAGATGCAGAGGCTTTATCTTTCAGAGCTCTTGTGGCCTTGTGTAATATAACCTGACAATCAACAATCCATTCTTCTTTGCTCTTTACCTCTTCGTTGTCTTTAAATACCCTGGGCACTCCTACGTTTGAAGCATCAGTACCTTCCTTAGCATCAGCTTTAAGTTTGTCATAGTAATTTTGGTGCTGTTTGAGCAATGCTCTTGCATCAGAAATATCTGTACTATCAGTAGCACTTTTGTTTTGCATCTCAATCAATTTTTCCTGTATCCTCTGTTCAAGTCTTTCATGTTCTTTAACTGCTTTGTGATTCTCTGAGTAGTTATCCCAAAACGAGTTTAACCACCGTACCATGTTTGCATACCTGCTCTGCAACACTGTAACAAACGCATCTATCTAAATTTGTGTTGCCTGGTCAGGGGATAATGCTTGAGTGTCTTGTGAACTTTCACCCTGGGTTATTCTCTTTGTGGATTGGCCAAAAGTACTTTTAACAGCATCCTTCAAGTAATCATTTTCTTTTGTCAATCTTTCACAGCTCAATCTGTATGCATCTCTCTCTTTGGTCAACATTTGAGCTTGTGCCTTATTCAATTTTGCAACATTGATACCAATGTCTGTTGTAATTATAGGGTCAGTTTCCCCTGCTTTCAAAGTCATGACATGGCCAAAAGTCTTTTCAGTATCTATGATGGCCGTCTTCTTATGGGGAGGGTATAACGCCCATATCATCAAGGAATTTTCATCATTATTATATCTTGTTCCCATATATACTTCATTAACTCCTTCTGGAGTAAGTTTATACTTATCATCTGCACTATTCAAAAAACTGTCAAAAACCAAAGCAGAATTTAAATCCAAACCAAGAAAAATCATGACCCCTGCATCCTTAAGCAACTGTCTACCCTTGCTAGGTGTCATGTCTTGCATCTCTTTATCTACTGTTTCCTTCAACATATCTAACAATTGTCTTTCATTATCAGCAGAAACATCATCTACTGACTCTCTGATTTCTTTCCCTTTGTATTTATACAAGAATGATTTAAATTCTTTTGACTGAATAAATTTATCATCTGAGATGAAAGAATCATAGGCTGTTTGGCGTGGATCCTCATCAGCAGACCCTTCCTCATCATGTAGCACAACAGGAGGCTGATATTGTAGCATTTTCCTTTTGGACATCTCTACTGTTTTGTCCTGTGGCTGTTCCTACCCTGTCAGTTCTTCATCTTCAGAGGATACAACCTCAATCTCTGCTATCTGCTTTTTCTTTTCACTTAAGTCCCTGTTATATTTTTCCACCACCAATTCAACTTCAACCTCTTCTAGATTTCTAATAACATCATCATGTGGATAATGAATGTGCATGTATCCACTGAGATTTTGTTTTCTCCGTGCAGAATCAATAAAACCTTCAGGGTCAAATCCTTTTCTTGCCTCAGCACTCCTCATGTTATAATGCATCAACTTATCCAAAATGAGATTATAACCTTCTTTTAAAACCACAGTAAAATCTCCAAAACATAAAGTGCTGGGCATAAATGATTGTTTATCATGTGAACTCAAATGCATTACATTTGAACAATGCATTTGCCTGATTATCTCTAAATATGCAAGTCTGTCAGGGACAGTCTTAGGCAATATGAAAGGAGTATCTTCAAAACCATAAACTCTGATCATAGTAGCATCCTCAAAGCAATACCAGTCTCCCCAATTATGGGTGACAGTAGGGGGGCCACCAAAATCTTTTGGTCTGAGGAATCTTTTTATTTCAGTTGAAATTGAATATTCACAGGGGTGGTTAAAATACCTATACAGCACTTTTACACAGTGTTCTTCAAATTGAGCATAGCTGGAGTGGGCATATCTACTATCCCATATTCTTGTCCACATTTGTATGGGTATCTTTTCGCCTTTCTTATCTGCAGCAACAACTCGAAGCTCACTTGGCCATAACCCTACTTCCTGGCCGAAATACAACACCATGTGCATAAGTATTGAGTAATGCTCAAAAGAGCATGCTGGGGCACTGTTTCTCATTGCAGATAAACCATAATCCATTCTATTAGCAATATAAGAAGCATAATCAAATTGCCTCGCATTATGACACTGAATATCAGAGGCTATGACCATTAGAGGGATAGCCATGAACTCGGGGACCTCTGAACCAAGGACTTGGCCTACAGAAAAATAGGTATGCTGTATATATGGTTCAAATATGGCTACATGAAAGGGAGGACTATCATTTTCAGTTAAGGGCATTACTTCTCCTTCAACCCTGGGCCTATGAATGGGCAACCTCCATCCATTGTAAGTCGTATCCATTCTCCAATACTCTTTCTCCAGATCTTCATAAATAATAGGGACAGTGCATAAATCATCTAGATCAAACACCTCACAAATAGCATTTTTTGACAAATGCACAATTAGTTCTCCCTGTGGGTTGCAGAGGGCTTTCAGGCTGTAATTGTAATGTCTGGCAAGCAGTTGGAGGAGTTCCACATTCAGGAATACATTGGGCACAACCAGTTTTCCCAAATTCAACTACCATGGGTTTGACACAGGAGCATTCCTAAACCTTCTATTATAATGAAATCTAAAAAGCTCGTATCCCCTAATTGGGGTCCAGATATCTCAAAGGCATTTATGTTTATCTTCTAATTTCTCAACCTCTGCCCTGAGTTGAGCAGACCTTCTAGCATTGGGAGTTGACCTAGGCAATTGGTCAATTAAGTCCTGATTGAGTTTTTTGTCTTTTACCTTTTCCTCAGGGGTTTGTTCAGTTTTCTATTTTTTAGACTTACTGGTTTCCCCTTGTGATCTTCTTCCTTTTCCCTTTCCCAGAGTTTCCATATTTAAAACTTTGCCAGAAAATTTAAACATAGGTTATACAGTGGTTTGTATGTATGTACCTGTCATTCAGTGGCTGTAATCGAAATCCTCTGCTTTTGCTTTAAAAGTTCCTCTGTATTCTCTTCTCGGATGGCTTTGCAATTATAATGATTGTAAAAGATTTCGTAGCCGTTTGTATTTAATTATCTGATCAATTCAATGTTCGTTGCTGTGAAATGTCACATCGCCATAACTCCTCTTATCAGCATGATTTTTAAAATGTCTGGGTGACCTTAATGCTTTTGTGGCACGAATAATCAATCGGCGTGACCATCGGCAAGACTTGTTTCGTCGCCGTGTGATTTAGATTTCCCTCCGACATAATGAGTCTTACCGATATAATTTGTTTATCAGTGTGATTAATACTATCAGGATAACATAATTATGTTTCCCCAAGCTTTGTCGTCTCACTGATAGTCATCTTTACTTTGGAACGGAATGACTTTGTTAATGTCTTGCCGCTAGAATATCAACAGGTATGAATTTATTCCCATCGGAATGAAATATACTATCGGGATAGCTTTCAAAAGATAACCTGATCCAAATCATCTCCCCGATGGCCCTTTCGTATTCTTTATCGGACAGAGTATATTAAAATGTCACCGACACCTTTTGATCGCCGTGACTTGTGAATCGGCAAGACCTAATTCCTTTGTCCCGATATGTTGAGTCATCCCGATAGATATGTGTATCGCTGTGAGTCTCGCCGAAAGCTCTCTTATTGCCAAGACATTGAGTATCGGAGACTTATTTGTGTCTTATCCCAATAATTTATTTCTTGCCGATGGCTATTTGCTTCGTTGCCCCCGCAGGATGTTCGGTGAAACTCTTGCCGAAATAATTCATCGGTATGATATATACCGTCGGGTTAGCTTTTGAAGGATCCTCTGATGGTTATCAGTCATACCGATCGGTATGACTACTTGGTTCTCTTGCCGATGTAAGGTCATCGGTATTACTTATTCCATCGGTGACTTCTATAAATCTCTTTCCGATCTGTATTCTCACGCCGATGGTTATTTTCAAATGATTCCTTATGTATCGGTGTAAGAAACAGAACATCTTGCCGATAGATTGACCTTGAAGAAATTTGGCACAGCTCATCTATAGACACCTTGTGAGATACATTAAATTTTTATTATGGTTTTTTGGGATGTTTTTCAGGATTTGTTCAAATATGATGGAGTGAGAAGATAGTAAAATTTCAAATTTTTACTGTCCTAACAATGGCTCTGTCTGGGATGTATACTCCCTGCGAGTATAACAAGGATCCAGATCTCCTGGGGAAGTAGACCACATATTTTAGTTATTTTGGGGTGAGGTTTTTATGAAAATGGGAAAAGGAAAGTAACAAATGATGGGGAGCGGGAATGATTCCTAGACTACTGTGCATGGAATAAAATATTTTGAGAATTATTTGAGGGTTGTCCATGCACTGGCAACGCTCAATTCTCTTTGTACATGTTTATGAAAAGAACTGCTTCAAGTATTGCCCATGTACAGGCAATTCCTGCTCCTCTCCTGACATATTCTGTACATAGTAAGAATCATCACCTCCCTTGCCAGTGATAATGAAAGGACCCAACCACAGGGCTTCAAATTTTCCATGTTTTCCTTTGTCCTGACACCTTGCATTCCACATCAGTACCAGATCATTTATTTCAAACTTTCTATCTTTGGCCTTCTTGTCAAAGAGATATTTTACTTATGATTGTAATTTAACATTCTGCCTCTGAGCTATTCGTCTTGTTTCATCAAGTTCTGCCAGTTGTTCCAACCTTTCCTCCATTGGTTCAGGAATATTCAAGTCTTCCTGAAGAATGAATTTGTATACTGGTATAAGATTTTCCAATGGTAATCTGGCTTGTGTCCCATACACCAACTCATAACGAGATCTCCCAATTGCTCTTTTATAGTAATCCTATCAGCCCATATTGCCATTCTTAATTTTGAATCCCAAGCCTTCTTGTTTCTATCCAACATTCTTTTTATGATTTTCAAGAGGCTCCTGTTACTTGATTCTGCTTGTCCATTGGCCTGTGGATGGTAGGGAGCAGCATAAGAAACAGTGATACCATGTGTACTGCAAAATCCTTTGAATTCATCAGATCTAAAACACATCCCATTATCTGTAATCAATCTTACTGGAGTACCAAATTTGCATATAATATTCTCCATTAAAAAATTAATCACAACTTTACTTGTTGCCTATTTCGTTGGGATCGCTTCCACCCATTTTGTAAAGTAATCAGTAGCCACTAAAATCCATTTATGCCCCCCACTTGATTTCTCTGAGATTTCACCTATAAAATCAATACCCCACTGATAAAATGGAGCCTCAACCTGCATAGGTTTTAAGGGTAGTGCTCCCTGATACTTTAACTTCCCTGAGAACTTTTGGCATGCTTCACACTTTCTAGTGTAATGGTATGAATCATTAAAAACTTTAGGCCAATAGTATCCTGCCCTCAGGATTTTGTGGGCTGTAGTTTTTGCTGAGAAATGACCTCCGCACATGCCTTCATGCAACTCCTTCATAATATGTTTTGACTGATATTCATCCAAACATAATAGTAGAACCCCATCTCTGTTTTTCCAATAAAGATCCCCACTGATGAGTACATATTTTGAAGCTTGTAGTTTGAGTGTCCTCCTTTTGTTATCATCATACCCTTCAGGACACTTCATATGTTTTAGATAATATATTATATCAGTATACCATGGAGTGTGTTCAATACTGGTACTTGCATCAACATTACATATCTGAGAGGCTTCAAGATTACTTTCAGCCATCAATTTGGCAAGACCCTGTCCTCTCACTAATTTAGTGATCTGGATTTCAATGTTGAATTCCTGAATCCTATTGATCCACCTACATCTCCTACCGATGACTTCAGTTTGGACCAATACATCCTTCACTGCAGCATTAGGAACATATGTTGTGATTTTAGCCCCCACCAAATATGGTCTAAAATTTTTAACTGCTTTTACCAATGCATATGCCTATTTTTCAATAATGTCATACTTTAACTCTGCATTTTGAAGGGACTTGCTGAAGAAAGAAATAGGCTGTTCATATCCATCATTGTTTTTCTGTAATAACACTGCTGCAACTGTATGATAGGAAGCAAATGAAAACAGTTGGAACGATTTACTGAAGTCAGGGGATACTAAGACAGGGGCTTGCTTGATTGCCCTCTTAATATTGCCAAATGATTATAATGTTTCTGTTGTCCACTTTATTTCTGAGTTCTTCTTCAGCATTTTTGATATAGGACAAACAATTTCTACAAAATTTGGTATAAATCTTCTGACAAAATTTATCTGGCCAAAAAATGATTGTATAGCTTTTACATTTTTTGGAATAGGGAGCTGATCAATTGCTTTTACCCTTTCAGGATCTATTTTGACTCCTTCCTTCGAGACTATATGGCCAAGCAATTTTCCTTCTGTTACTGCAAAATGGCATTTTTTAGGATTCAATGATATCCCATATTCTAGGGCTTTGATAAATACTTGTTCTAAGTGTGTGCAATGATCTTCAGCCCTTTTTGAATATGCTGTCAAGTCATCTTGATATACTATCATAATCTTATTAATCAACTCAGCAAAAGCCACATCCATTGCTCTTTGGAATGTTGCTCCAGCATTAGTTAATCCGAATGGCATTCTCAAATATACATATGTTCCCCACGGAGTGGTGAATGCAGTCTTAAATTGTTCTGACTCCTTGACTTTTACCTGATTGTAACCTGAAAAGCCATCCATAATCGATAATAATTCACATCCAGTGACCTTCTGTAGTATTGCCTCCATATTGGGGAGAGGATAATTATCTTTGAGAGAAGATTTATTCAAGTTTCTGAAATCCACACATAGTCTAATATCACCATTCTTTTTCCTGACAGGTACTAAATTTGAAACCCAAGAAGAATGTCTAATAGGTTTAATTATAGCTCCATCCCTTAACTTCGTAAGTTCCTCTAGCATATTAGGGGCTAATGTAGGGTTGATTGGCCTCTGTTTCTGCCTGAATGGTTTAGCATCTGGTTTCAGTGGTATCTCATGTTGAAATAGATCCTCTCTATAAGCCTTTAAATCATCATATGACCAAGCAAATACATGCCTGAACTTCCTAAGTAGGTTGATGATTCTGCTTCTGATTTTTGGGTCAAGATTACTTCCAATATACACACTCTTTGGGGCTGTCTGTGTCCCCAAATTGATTTCCTCAAGGTCCTTAGGTATCACTGGTGTGTCTTTCTTTTTATATCTATCATGCCCATCAAATGCCTTTTCTAATGCAATAAGTCCCTTGGGTATCTTATTCAACTTCAACTGAACTACCTCTTGGCCAAAAAGGGTTTCCTTCCCATCATGTTCCTCCACAAATGCACTGAAATCAATTTCTTGATTTTCATAATAATTGGCACAATGTAAGAATTTGATTATATCAGCATCGTCGTTAAATACTTGCCAGTTCTGTATTTTATCAGGGATAGTGGGTCTAGTTTTGAATTCAACTTCTGTAATCCCTCCTAGTGTGACATCATCTCTCTTTAATGCAATGTTTGCTAAAAACTCCGCCATAATGTTTTTAGACCTATCAACCCAGCTTATTGAAAAGGCATCAAATAATTCAATACTATCCCAAACTGCATTTCTGTACTGTCTTAATCTTTTATTTTTGATAAGTATTTTTCTCTTACTTGGGAGATGACCAATTCAGAATCACCATAGACAGCTAACTTTTTTATTTTGTGTTTAGTGGCTATGTTTAGGCCAATGAGCAAGGCTTCATACTCAGCTACATTATTTGTGCATTCAAATGTCAATAGGAAAGAGTATTTGAAAGTTTTACCTCCTAGTGAAATGAAAATTACTCCAGCCCCATTTCCTATTTTGCTGTATGCACCATCAAAATACATTTTCCACAGATCATTTTCTTCTTTCATAGATTCAGTGTGTATTGGATCAGTGTTATGCAATTCTGGTGTAATTTCTCCAACTTTGAAAACTCCTAAATCTGTATCACAAAAGAAATTTATCTGATGCCAATCCATTCTTTCTATAATATTGTCATACCTTGGCTCTCTGCACAACTTGATTTCCTTGCCACCTACTGGTATGGTGGCATATGATAAATCTAACTGAACATTGCCTCCTGCCATTGCAGCCCATTGCCTTGATAGAAGCTTTCCATAATACGGTGGGATATCAACCACAGTGATGTCAATGTTATAAGTTGCTTCAGGGTGTGAGGCAAGTTTTATCTCTACATCCTTCATAATACCAACTACTGGAATAGATCTATTATCCATTGCATAACACTGGCCATATGTAGTATCAACCGACATTCCCAATTCTTTCATAACTGCTATAGGCATGATATTCATGGCAGCACCTGAATCAATCATACAATTCCTGACTATCCTGTTCTTGATTACTAGTGTAGTATAGAGTGGATCTACCTGTGAGGGATTTTTTGTAAGTGTGTCACCAAGGTATACCTCAGGCATCTTAAAATTTTCTTGATGCACATTATTTGTTGTTTTTTCAGACCCTTTATGTTTTGGATTTGGTGTATCAGAAATCATCTTGACAACTGTACTCCTATATTTATCTATTTTCATCATCTCTAGGAGTGGGACTGATATCTTCACCTGAGATACTGCATGATCAATGTCAAAAGAATGGGCCATGGTCTGGTCATTCTTTTCTATTTTTGTGTTCTCTTTTTCTTGATTTTCTTTCATTTTACTTTTATCCCCCTTTTCTGGTTCTTTGGGTAGTGATTTAGTATTATTCCCTTTGTTATTCTGGTCTTTTATAAATACACTTCCAGAAGTTCCTTGCCCAACATTTGTTCTATTCCTTAAGTTGTAAGTGTTTCAAGCTTGAGCCACTGCAGCCACTGTGAGAGCTTCTCTTTCATCCTCAGTAGGTTTTCTCCATTGACCATATGACTTGTTGTTATAACAAATAGGTTGCTCACAACTATCTTCCTGGTCTAAGAATACCTCTTGTTTTCCCATGTTGATATGATGCTTCTGGTTCCCTACATCATACTCATATCCTTCTTCTTCTGAAGAAGAGTAATCTTCTATCACCACACAGGGTGTATCCTGCATCATATTGATGGTGTGATTATCTCTATTATAGTTGTATAGCATTTCCTCTTGCTGTATTGATTTAGCTACCTCGCGGTATTCAGGTAAATGTGGTAAATTGCACACAAAACACCAAGGTTTATTTTTTGCCATATGTGCCATATTTCTTTTCAGGGGATCAGGAGTATCCTTTCCATATGGTTGCTTTCTGCTGTTATCGATAGGTCTTCCATCCTTCCAATTTGTATTGTAGGGCATATCATGTAACCTAGGTCTTTCATGCCTATGCTAACCCTCTGGTTTAGTCTGTTGAACATTTGGATCCTGGGGATTTCTATGATTATCCCTCTTACTGACCATTCCTGCAGCCTTCCTATTATTTTCAATAGTTAGGGCCGCTTTTTGTGCTTCGGCCAAGGTTGATGGACACCTGTTTCTAAGTTCGTAGCCTTTTTTGGGGTCAAATGCCTTCATATAGATACTCAGTGCTGCCGGGTCAGATAACTTGGCTCCATGTGGTACCTTATTATGTAACTTGGAAAACTTCAAGTTGAAATCAAATACTGACTCATTTTGATACTTCTGTATACTTATTAATTCATGTAATGCAAACTTAGGAGCATATTGGTTACCATACTGATCCTTAAACTAGTTATGGAAATCAGTTATTGAATTGGTTGATGCATCAGGCAAGCTATTAAACCAATCTCTGGCATCTTCAGTGAGGGACATCATGAATAACCTTATTCTAATGTCTTCCCAATCCATACCAATATCCTGTACAAAAGCATTAAAACTTCTGATATGATCTTCCGCGGATATTGCATTATTTCCAGTAAACTTGGGAACCATATTTTTCCAAGTACTATCCATAGGATATGGATACAACTGATATCCAGTTAAATCAAATTGACTACATATATGCATATTGTTGATGTTGGTTCATGTGGGGATTTGTGTAATGGTTTTGTGGTCTATAATATTGTTAACCAGGGGGTGGGTAAGTATTTACTATATGTTGAGATATATTATGTATAGGAGGTGGTCTAGGGTTTTGGGGAATAGTATTCTGATGACTTCCGGAAGCATGTGAGTTTTGAACACCACCTGTATTTTGCTGTAAATTTCTTGAAATGTTTCCTCTATGCGGAGGTACATATTTTGGGGGAGCTGTTTTGGCTTTACTTTTCCTCTGTTGAATTTCTTGCTGCAACAACTCTCTCTCTTCCTGTATCTTGTACCTTTCAAGTTCTTTCCGAACCCTGAACAACTCTTGTTCCTCTTCACTCATACTTCTTAGATCCTCTGGATTGTTATTTATTTCCTGATGTTCTGGATTATCATTCATTCCCTAGTTTGAAAATCCACATCCCATCTCTTCTCCCTAATGTAATGACATCTTGAAGTCATGTTCAGCTTGGTTTTGATCAATATCCCTCATAATCTTTGCTTCATAATCACGCTCCTCTTGAGGAGTGGGTCTGTACCTTGCCAAAATATCATCAGTTGCTCCACTGAGGTTCTCATTTGAATCATGTAGGGGTGTGAATTTATTGTGAATTGAAATATTTTGCTCTAAATCATTCTCTTGGATATCCAGATTATTATCTTGGTGGGAATACTTTGAATTCCCATTTCTTTTGGAAATGTTTCTAAGTGGTGGAGATGACTGCAAATTTCTACCTTCCATCTTGGATCTCCTACCATCCATTTGATATTGAATTCTTTGTTATAATTGTAACTAGAGTCACCACCTATTTATTAAATAGGAAAAGTTTATATTTTATCTGTAGGGTTCTTGTCACCAGTAGAGTTACCAAATTAAATTTTCTGAAATGACTCTATGGAAGAAAGGATTAATTTCTAAGGTCTTTTACTAAGTCCCCAGTAGAGTCGCCAATTTGTTAGGTCTCAAAAATGCAGGTTGCCAATCCTAAGAGGATGCCAAGCTCTATGTTTAGATTTGCAACGTTTTTGAACTAACTTGACGAAATCAACCTTCAAGGTTTGATGATTTCCTTCGCTTTAGGTCCTGCTACACCTAGGAGGGTGAACCTTGGAAAATTAAAGCAGACTGAATGTGAATGTGTGGACTAATTAAATCTATTTACAATGGCATAGGATGTAGGATAGATGAAATGCTTGCTAACTGATTTTATGTCTAATGTCTAATGATTGATTGGTAGAAATTGTATAAGCAATATCAAGGTAAAAGGTTTTAAATAATGAGTTGAATAAGACTAGTGCCTTGTTGGGTAACAAAGTCAATTTGAAGGACCAGGACTAGGGGTTTCCTAATGGTAATAATTCTAGTTGTTTGGCACAGTTTTAGTTTATAACTTGTATAAACGTGCAAGTAAATGATTGACAAACTCTTCTTGATAATCCAACCAAATAGAATCAGATATCTTATAATTCACCAGAAGGTATTTTAATCCTTACTTGAAGGAACCAAATGAAATGAATGGGCAAGATTAACAGATAATATTTTATTGGAGACAGAATGGCAATCTAATTATATGGCCCTACTTAGTAATCCAAACTTAATACTTCCAGGCTACTGTGACTAAATCAGAAGGGTTTAATTCCTCAAATGGACACCAACCTATTTAATCACATAGACACAGCAAATGTGTATTGACAAATTAAATATATACTTGATACGTTAAACTGAATATCAAGGAAATGCAGAAATGGAGACAGCCACACAATTGAATAATTTTAACAAACAACTGATACCAAAGTAGGACCACTGAATCAGAGAACTTCAAACTTCTTTTTCAAATAAAATATGCAACATAGTCATTTTGAAACATTGTATTTTATGTATATGAATATATTCTACTGCTGATGATCTTTCAGCACCGATTGTTTGAACTTATACAGATATTTCTATGAAGAGACACAACTCTTCAATAAGTCTTTTGGGAACTTAACAAGCATTAACAGCTATGACATAATCATGATTAGGCTTTATTCAGCCATAAGTAAACTTTAGCCAAGTGATCCAAGTAATCCTGCTCACGATGAAAATCAGTAAGCTCAATAGCGCTTCTGGTAATTATATCAAGTGTGACCATCCCTTCCAGTTGTTTGCAAACTTCTTTAGATGCAGATGCTTTATCTTTCAGAGCTCCTGTGGCCTTGTGTAATATAACCTGACAATCAACAATCCATTCTTCTTTGCTCTTTACCTCTCCGTTGTCTTTAAATAACCTAGGCACTCCTGCATTTGAAGCATCTGTACCTTCCTTAGCATCAACTTTAAGTTTGTCATAGTAATTTTGATGCTGTTTGAGCAATGCTCTTGCATCAGAAATATCTGTACTATCAGTAGCACTTTTGTTTTGCATCTCAATCAATTTTTCCTGTATCCTCTGTTCAAGTCTTTCATGTTCCTCAACTGCTTTGTGATTCTCTGAGTAGTTATCCCAAAACGAGTTTAACCACCGTAGCATGTTTGCATACCTGCTATGCAACACTGTAACAAACGCATCTATCTGAATTTGTGTTGCCTGGTCTGGGGATAATGCTTGAGTGTCTTGTGAACTTTCGCCCTGGGTTATTCTCTTTGTGGATTGGCCAAAAGTACTTTTAACAGCATCCTTCAAGTAATCATTTTCTTTTGTCAATCTTTCACAGCTCAATCTGTATGCATCTCTCTCTTTGATCAACATTTGAGCTTGTGCCTTATTCAATTTTGCAACATTGATACCAATGTCTGGGTAATTATAGGGTCAATTTCCCTTGCTTTCAAAGTCATGACATGGCCAAAAGTCTTTTCAGTATCTATGATGGTCGTCTTCTTATGGGGAGGGTATAATGCCCATATCATCAAGGAATTTTCATCATTATTATATCTTGTTCCCATATATACTTCATTAACTCCTTCTGGAGTAAGTTTATACTTATCATCTGCACTATTCAGAAAACTGTCAAAAACCAAAGCAAAATTTAAATCTAAACCAGGAAAAATCATGACCCCTGCATCCTTAAGCAACTGTCTACCCTTGGTAGGTGTCATGTCTTGCATCTCTTTATCTACTATTTCCTTCAGCATATCTAACAATTGTCTTTCATTATCAGCAGAAACATCATCTACTGACTCTCTGATTTCTTTCCCTTTGTATTTATACAAGAATGATTTAAATTCTTTTGACTGAATAAATTTATCATCTGAGATGAAAGAATCATAGGCTGTTTGGCATGGATCCTCATCAGCAGACCCTTCCTCATCATGTAGCACAATAGGAGGCTGATATTGTAGCATTTTCCTTTTGGACATCTCTACTGTTTTGTCCTGTGGCTGTTCCTGCCCTGTCAGTTCTTCATCTTCAGAGGATACAACTTCAATCTCTGCTATCTGCTTTTTCTTTTCACTTAAGTCCCTGTTATATTTTTCCACCACCAATTCAACTTCAGCCTCTTCTAGATTTCTAATAACATCATCATGTGGATAATGAATGTGTATGTATCCACTGAGATTTTGTTTTCTCCGTGCAGAATCAATAAAACCTTCAGGGTCAAATCCTTTTCTTGCCTCAGCACTCCTCATGTTATAATGCATCAACTTATCCAAAATGAGATTATAACCTTCTTTTGAAACCACAGTAAAATCTCCAAAACATAAAGTGCTGGGCATAAATGATTGTTTATCATGTGAACTCAAATGCATTACATTTGAACAATGCATTTGCCTGATTATCTCTAAATATGCAAGTCTGTCAGGGACAGTCTTAGGCAATATGAAAGGAGTATCTTCAAAACCATAAACTCTGATCATAGTAGCATCCTCAAAGCAATACCAGTCTCCCCAATTATGAGTGACAGTAGGGGGGCCACCAAAATTTTTTGGTCTGAGGAATCTTTTTATTTCAATTGAAATTGAATATTCACAGGGGTGGTCAAAATACCTATACAGCACTTTTACATAGTGTTCTTCAAATTGAGCATAGCTGGAGTGGGCATATCTACTATCCCATATTCCGGTCCACATTTGTATGGGTATCTTTTCCCCTTTCTTATCTGCAGCAACAACTCGAAGCTCACTTGGCCATAACCCTACTTCCTGGCCGAAATACAACACCATGTGCATAAGCATTGAGTAATGCTCAAAAGAGCATGCTGGGGCACTGTTTCTCATTGCAGATAAACCAGAATCCATTCTATTAGCAATATAAGAAGCATAATCAAATTGCCTCGCATTATGACACTGAATATCAGAGGCTATGACCATTAGAGGGATAGTCATGAACTCAGGGACCTTTGAACCAAGGACTTGGCCTACAGAAAAATAGGTATGCTGTATATATGGTTCAAATATGGCTACATGAAAGGGAGGACCATCATTTTCAGTTAAGGGCATTACTTCTCCTTCAACCCTGGGCCTATGAATGGGCAACCTCCATCCATTGTAAGTCGTATCCATTCTCCAATACTCTTTCTCCAGATCTTCATAAATAATAGGGACAGTGCATAAATCATCTAGATCAAACACCTCACAAATAGCATTTTTTGACAAATGCACAATTGGTTCTCCCTGTGGGTTGTAGAGGGCTTTCAGGCTTGAATTGTAATGTCTGGCAAGCAGTTGGAGGAGTTCCACATTCAGGACTACATTGAGCACAACCAGTTTTCCCAAATTCAAGTGCCATGGGTTTGACACAGGAGCATTCCTAAACCTTCTATTATAATGAAATCTGAAAAGCTCGTATCCCCTGATTGGGGTCCAGATATCTCCCAGGTGTTTATATTTATCTTCTAAGTTCTCAACCTCTGCCCTGAGTTGAGTAGATCTTCTGGCCTTGGGAGTTGACCCAGGCAATTGGTCAATTAAGTCCTGATTGAGTTTTCTGTCTTTTACCTTTTCCTCAGGGGTTTGTTCAGTTTTCTATTTTTTAGACTTACTGGTTTCCCCTTGTGATCTTCTTCCTTTTCCCTTTCCCAGAGTTTCCATATTTAAAACTTTGGCAAAAAATTTAAACACAGGTTATACAGTGGTTTGTATGTATGTACCTGTCGTTCGGTGGCTATAATCAAAATCCTCTGCTTTTGCTTTAAGAGTTCCTCTGTATTCTCTTCTCGGACGGCTTTGCAATTATAATGATCATAAAAGATTTGGTAGCCGTTTGTATTTAATTATCTGATCAATTCAATGTTCATCGCTGTGAAATGTCACATCGCCATAACTCCTCTTATCGGCATGATTTTTAAAATATTTGGGTGACCTTAATGCTTTTATGGTGCGAACAATCAATCGGCGTGACCATCGGCAAGACCTGTTTCATCACCGTGTGATTTAGATTTCCCTCCGACATAATGAGTCTTATCAATATAATTTGTTTATCGGGGTGATTAATACGATCGGGATAACATAATTATGTTTCCCCGAGCTTTGTCGTCTCACCAATAGTCATCTTTACTTTGGATCAGAATGACTTTGTTAATGTCTTGCCGCTAGAATATCAACAGGTATGAATTTATTCCCATCGGAATGAAATATACTATCGTGATAGCTTTCAAAAGATAACCTGATCCAAATCATCTCCCCGATGGCCCTTTCGTATTCTTTATCGGACAGAGTATATTAAAGTGTCACCGACACCTTTTGATCACCGTGACTTGTGAATCGGCAAGACCTAATTCCTTTGTCCCGATATGTTGAGTCATCCCGATAGATATGTGTATCACTGTGAGTCTCGCCGAAAGCTCTCTTATCGCCAAGACATTGAGTATCGGAGACTTATTTGTGTCTTATCCCGATAATTTATTTCTTACCGATGGCTATTTGCTTTGTTGCCCCCGCAGGATGTTCGGTGAAACTCTTGCCGAAATACTTCATCGGTATGATATATACCGTCGGGGTAGCTTTTGAAGGATCCTCCGATGGTTATCAGTCATACCGATCAGTATGACTACTTGGTTCTCTTGCCGATGTAAGGTCATCGGTATTACTTATTCCATCGGTGACTTCTATAAATCTCTTTCCGATCTGTATTCTCACGCCGATGGTTATTTTCAAATGATTCCTTATGTATCAGTGTAAGCAACACAACATCTTGCCGATAGATTGACCTTGAAGAAATTTGGCACTGCTCATCTATAGACACCTTGTGAGATACATTAAATTTTTATTATGGTTTTTTGGGATGTTTTTCAGGATTTGTTCAAATATGATGGAGTGAGAAGATAGTAAAATTTCAAATTTTTACTGTCCTAACACATTGTAAACAATGAACAAAAGAGAAAAACAACTAACTTTATGGGCTGATATCAAGCTCTCTTTTCACAAATCCAATACTCTATTCTAGATGCGGATGTGCAAAGAATATTTATCAAAAACTTACAACCTCACATCCATGATAAAGTATTGTTGATGTGATACGATTCATTTACTCATCTTTGCATGGCCCTTCACGGTTATCAACTCTCTGTTAGTCAGTATGAGTATCAACCCTCATCGACTCCATTTGGTCAATATGAGGCCTCTAATAATCATTCATTCAAAAGAAATATTAGAAAATTCATAAAGATAAACAAAATTTCAATGGATAACATTCAAAAACATGTGGCGGTAGCATCATCACTTGCTCCCACCCCTTATAATCTAAAACTGAAAACAAGACACTTTACACCATTATTAGAATCTCCTCATGCTATTATGACACAATTTTTACAAAATGTTCTAATAAAGCTACCACCTATTAAGCCTCTTGATCCAAATAATATGTAGTTAGCTTCGTGTGATGTGAAAGCTTTTTGTCAATTCCATTGCTCCATGGGTCATGATACTGAAAGATGTCTTAAACATGAAGTTCAAGACCTCATCAACTTCAATGTCATTCAGGTTGCAGGTGTTAATGATAAAGGGAATAAATCAGTGGAAGCTCCTAATTAAAACCTTCAAATATACACCGATCCTTTTCCTCATCATGAGTCTAATGTGGTGAATATCTTTGATGACAAAGATTGTGATGAAGATATATGCATGGCAAACACTTGCCCTCACAAAGGGAAAGAAAATGTAGAACCTATTATCTCCTTCACTCCACATGATGTACTATAGAAGCTCCTGATGGACCTCTACATATCACTATATGAATCAATGACAAGCCTATTTGGGGTGCTATGGTAGATCATATATGCATGGTGAATGCAATAACTAAAGAGTTTCTCTACATGCATGGTTTACATCAAGATACATATGATGTATCAGAGATGGCTATTAGAGCACATGATGGGTCTATCCATCCAACTCTTGGTGCTTTAACTCTCAAAGTTAAATTTGGGCCTAGAGCTTTTGATGTCCATTTTGTTATCATTCCTACATCAGACCTATTTCATATGAAGTTGGGCCACCCATGGCTTTGCTCCATGAAGGTGATCCCCTATGTTTCATAAGTGCTTAAAATTTCCATTTGAAGGATAAGTGCATGTTGTACACCATAGTCAATATTGCTCTATTGCTCTCAATGGACACTTTTCACTCAACTACTTCTGGCCAAAACCATTGGGAGTTGCTAAAGAAAGAGAGGATATATTTTTCTTTTCATATCAAAGATTTAAATAAAAGAAGATAGAAAAATTATCACATAGTAATATTCCTCCTAGAGATGTTTTTGAACCTCTTCGATCTTCTGAGGCTCTGACCGTAATTCCTCCTATCCCACAGGTAGTGAATGAGGTTGAGCCCAAATCGAAGGTTCTTCCCCATCCCCGAGCATTTGGTAAATATGCTGAGGTTCCTCCTCCACCATCCTTCTAAGGATAATGTGGAAACTTCCATGCAAAAAATAGACCTCCCCAAAATCGTAATATAACTTTTACCCCACCTACATCTAAAGAGACTAGTGGTGATAAATTAGTTGCGAGAGTCATATTCCCTTATGTTTCTCAACCGCTTAGTATACTTCCACCTATTTCACAAGTTGAGAAGGCAAAACATCTTGCATTGAGGAACCCTCCCCCTGTAGCCTCTTAGCCTTCAGTGGTTCCTCCCATTTCTTCTAATGTTCTTGAAGCAAAGGAAGAAAAGGACCTGCATTGGAAGACACTATGGTTCCCCTAAAGAACATCACAAATAAAGCTAAGCAAAATAAGATTTCATGAGAAATAAAGAAGCGTTGTCATGTTATGGATCACCTTGCTGCAGGAGTGGAGAATCTCCCTCCTCACAAGTATTTACCACCAATGAACATCGAAGAGATGGCTACCGCTACCATGTCTCCTACAAAGAAAAAACAAGATTGAAAAGCCACTATGGAACCTATTGAAATACATTTCGACAGCAATTTTAAAGAAAATACATGTATGGCTATTGTTACTTACACCCCACATGCTATAGTTCCTCTCACATCTTGTCCTTCTTTTCAAACATATGATTAGCAAGATTGGGAGGAGGAACATTTTCTATAGGTTGACTCGCACGTGAGGTACATTATTTACTATGTTGTGAGTGTACATAATGTTCTCCCCCGTAATGTGCTATTTGGTGCTTTATCGGTGTTTTAGTGACTCTTGCTTATTTTTTGTTGTTTGTTGTTTGTTGTTGTTAGTTTTTTGGTGTTGTTAAGCTCTCTTTGGATGACCCTTGACACCCTTATAGGTGCAAGGGTACAAAGGGAGTGAAATTTGGTGTGACATTCCTTCTATTTGTATCATCATTCCTCCATATGTCATGCTTCCTCTTGTTGTTGTGTCCTTTGGGGACGATGCAAGGCGTAGAATGCTTTAGCATCCTCCCTTGTTGACCAAGGGATGTTTTCATTTGATTTCATGTGATACTTCCTCCTTTGTCTATGTAGTTCTACTAGCTGATGGATTATGATAGTTCCATATATATAGTATTGAGAATTATACAACCATTCCTATACTGATGCCAGTTGGGTAGATCCCTTTGTGTTATCTCTTGTTGGTTTTATTTTTTGTGATTTCTTTTTGTGGCTCCTTGTTGCTATACTTGGTGTCATATCATGACTATACAAGCATTGTGTATCATGCCTATTAGCATTGCCTTGGTTTTGCCTTTTGTGGGGGCAACCCCTTGGTGTGGTGTAGTTCTTTGGAAATGTATATCTTATAGGCATGTGCTTCCGAAAAGATCTAGTGCCTATTTTGTGGTTTGTTCTACCTTAAAGCAATTGCTCCCTAAGAGGAGTTAGCAATCACTTTAAGGTGGGTGCATGCATCATGCTATGCTCCTTTGTGGTTGCATGTTTTTGTCTGTTGCCATGGAACTCACCTAGTGATGCGATAGTCCTCACTAGCCTGTGATGTTTCTGTTGATCACAAAGAATACTGAGAGGGGGGTGAATCAGTATTCTATAAAACCTTTCTTTCACATATTTATTCATCCATTTACCAAATTCAATAACATGAAAGCAAAAGAAACATAAGAAGAGCAGCCACAAATTCATAACACATAGACACCAGGATTTTTACATGGAAAACCCAAAAAGAGAAAAACCACAGTGAGTGTTAGCTCACAATATGTTATGATATCAAATTTGAATTACATGAAGGCTCACTATCGAAAGAAGTGTTGTCCAAAGAAGTGCTCACTACAATAGGCTCATTGCCAAGAAAATAGAAGAGAAGATAGAAGAAGGATTGGCTCACTGCCAAGAGATGACTACTACAAATGTATCTACAGAATGCTGAGGTGCAGTTCCATCATTGTATCTACCCTGCTTTTCTGCTTTGCTTTACATATACTTTATTCTTCTTCCCTTACTACTTCTTTCTTATCACAAAATTCCCTTAGATCACATTCCCATTGAATTTGCACTATATTCGCATTGCCACACACCTCCAATATCGTTCAATCTATCAAGTATATATATTCGTAACAAGATTAATCTCACTACTAGGTCAGCAAGCCTAATATGAAATGTATACACACAGAAATATTGTACTTCAATGTCAACTTGATCTTAGGCACAAATAGTAATGAAAACCCAAACAAACATTTAGGAATCTTCATATAGATCAAGACATATAGTAGAGCCACTCAGAATGATAATTCAAACATTATGTCTTCACTGCATATTGATTTCACATGTCAGCTTTGTCCTTAAGTGCATACTCAACTCACTCAACTATCATACCATAACTTTCAATGCAGACCATATGAGACCCTTAGATTCATACCTAACATTCATTATTGACTTCTTATCATACCTTTAGAACCAAAAGACATAATAATCTTCTTCAGCAAAATGTAGATCTCAGAACTATTGTTTTGTCACTGTGAGATAGTGTCAAACTAGAATCTGATACTGAAGAACTTGTAGAATGTGATATGGTGAACTTTAATCTCTACAAATCTAGAATTAGATTCTTGTGACATGTATCTTCAATGCCTCAAAACTACAAATCAAAATATTCATCAATAGAGGAATGCAAACCAAATTACTTGGGTACTCTACACTAGCTTTAACTTAACTTTGTTCTCTCAGACTTAGTCAAATCACAGTATGGATTCTGGAGGAAGTCAGAACTTGAACACTGGAACATGTCATCACTAGGTAGCTATGAATAACATACCAAAACTGCATGCAATGATCTTCTACTGTGGAGGCATACTATCCTAATTTCTATTACTCTGTATCTTGTTCATACTTAGTCATTCTGACTAAGTTATTCTTCTAGGTCAAAAATCCCTTTACCTGTCTTGACTCAAGTGCAGACTTAACAACTTCCATAACATCCATGTCTATTATTAATCCTTGTTTCCATCAATGACAACATTCTACCGTAACCATCAGAGCAGTGTCTCTTACCAACAATCTCCCCCTTTGGCATTGATGGCAACACTTAGTGAAAAATAATTATGTTGCTCCCCCTTACTCTGATTTTCTTCTTCTCTTTAGATGTTTGGACATTTTTCACTAGTTATTCCCCTCCCCCTTTGACATCAATGGAAAAGGTGTATGTACAAGAGTCAAAATTGTGTCAAAACTGCAAAAACTGTCATACTCTGTTGCTTATGTACAAATACAATCTTTCAAATTAGTTAGTTGTGGAAGAAAGGCTATGGTTGTACATAATCTTTAATTGTGTTAACTCTCCACGCCACCTATTCTTGGCTCTTTCTGAAATTTGAATGTTTCCATTTATCTAAAAAACTAAGTCTTCTACCCTCTGTACATCAGTAGGTATATCAGTGATTGCCTTAAATTTTGTGGCTTCAACACATATACTTGTCATTGAATCAATTTTAGGGCTTACTAACCCTCTCAACTAGCACATTTTATTTTTCATTTCTTCCCTTTTTCATAGTAGATTTCTTATGTTATTATGAATATTTTCAACTTGTCTTTCCATACTGCTTATGGAGTCAACTGTTGGATCATAGGATTTAGAAATATTTGATGGAGATTGATTGTCATTAAGGTAAAAAAGGTGTTAAGTTCTCAATCTGATTGATGTCATCAAGATCAGTGTAGTCTGATATCTTCATACTTGATCAGAGTGGTAAGTTCATCTTGTCTTCATGCTTGATCAGAGTGGTAAGTTCATCTTATCTTCATGCTTGATCAGAGTGATGCATAGAAAGATATCATTCAGATTGATTAGATTTGCAGAAGAAGAAGTTTTTTTCTTAGTCTTATCATCAAGAGGATCAGTAATGCAGAGTTACCTCTATTTAGAATATTGAGCATTTGATGCAATCTTATTCATCATATCAGGATCAAGCTTCTCATACATGATGAAAAAATACAATGAATAGGTGTCAAAGGACAAAGAGTGTTCATGTAATTTGTGCAGGGTATTGAGTATTTTAATGATAGAGCAAAGCTAATAGTCATCATTGTCCAAGTTCTAAGCATTTCATTCTTACTACTATGTTAGGGTTTAGTTATCAAAGTGCTTAAAATATTAAAATCCTAACTATAATGCTCTAAGTGAATACAAGGAGCTCAAACGTCATACCTTTATTTCTTTTTTGTTGTTGACCAGTTCAGAAGGTCAAAAGTAACTTAAGTGAAGACTTTGAGGGTCCAGCCCCACGAGGTGACTGGTCCTAATCACCTAGGCTGCCCAGTATTAAAAGTTTGTTTTAAGACCTTTGGCGAGTGATCAAATCGAGTGGTCATGATTAGAAGATATAATGGTACGAATAAATAATCTTATGGCTATTATTTAAATTTGATCTCCCTCGCCATTGTTTCATATTTGACGGGCTAGTAAACATCACTGTGTGTGATTGTTTTTAGAAAGCTTTTTTCAAGGCTATTTTTTTTGCCTTTTTAAAAGGATATTTTTAAGGAGATTTCAAGGAAAATTTTGTGGATGATTAAAGATTTGTTTTAGAAGATGTTTTTTCTATTTTTTAAAACATTTCTAGTGGATTCTCCTCGTGACTTTCAAAGATTAAATAGAAAAGATTTTTTAAGGAATATGAAGAATTTTTTAAAAGGAATGTTATATTTTTAAGGGATTTTATATAAAGAATGAGGCAGGATTTTTTGCAGTGAAGATGGACCGAAGATATTTGTAGAAGAATGTGAAGAGAAGATGAAATTAATATGAAGAGAAGATTAATTTAATATAATTGAAGAATTTTTATGCAGGGAAGATGAATGATGAACAGGGCAGGGTAGATTGATTAAAATTGATTGAATATTTTTGAGATGAAATTTTTATGAAAGGGAATATGAATAGGTTGAAGGCTCCTAAAATATGAAAGTCATTTGTGTGAAGATTTATTTGAGAGATATGATTTTATTTTTGCAAATTCTTCATGAATGGAAATGGTCATACAGAGAAATGAAATGATTTTATTTTTGCAGATGAAGATGATATTTGTAGAGAAGACAAAAGGTTTTCAAGGCAAAATATTAACAGACACATTTTGTATTGTTTCATACATATAAATTCTTATGCATCCAAATAAAAATAAAAATAAAAGAGAGAAGAAAGGATGATAAGAAGCGATATGTAGAGAAATAGAAGTTATACTCTATGTATATAATTTTTGCATTTTGGATTTTGTATGCTAGTGAGGCAATATTGTCAGTGAGATATTGTTGAAAAGACCAGTGAGGCATAATGACAGGTCAGTGAGACTCTATAATTGTGATTATTTCTATCAAGACAATGAGGCATTTCAAGTGGTTTTTATTCCCCAATAGGGTTTTCTACTCATGACAATATTTGTGTTATGGGTTGTTATTATCACTGATGTGCTTGATTCCTTATTTGCATATTATATGTTTATTTGGTCTACATTAACACATATCCATCATACATCATTGTTTGTAATAGTATTCTCTACCCATCTTGATTATGGTCAATCAAACTTTTCAAATTAATCCCTAAGTTATGATATCAATTGTTTATGTGTCTAACATAGATTGTTTCAATAGTGTTTGATGCATTATTGATATTGATATGTCATTTATTGCTATCATGATGTTAATAGTTATATGATGCCTCATCTCTGTTTAGTAGAAGTTGTCTTTGTTTCAAAGCTTCGAAAGATTATCTCAAGTTCTTTTTAAAAATTGTATACCACTTATTCACCCCCCCTCTCAGTGGTATTGTACTCCAACAAGTGATATCAAAGCATAGGTTCCCCATAGAAGTCTAATCGGCTTGGGTAGGTCCTGAGTGTGGAGTATGATGGGTAAGTGCAAAAGAAATAGAGAAAAGAAAAATATCAAGTCTCCTAATGATCAAATGACATCATCTTTATCAAATTCAAACATTGATATAGAATCTGTTGATAGAAATGTCTCACAAGTTGAATCAGGTAATAAATTAGAGAAAGAGTTTTCAGAAGTTCCTTTCTTTGATGGTTCAAATTTCTCTGCTTGGTACATTAGGATGCAAGCCTTGTTGGAAAAAAGGTAGATAACTAAGAGGGGGGGTGAATCAGTTATCTTAAATATTCAACTTTCTTTTCTTCTTTAGCAATTAGTGCAGCATCAAAACATATAACCATACATAATCATGAGGGCAAAAAAGAAATCAACATACATAACACAAGGATTTTTATGTGGAAAACCTGATTAAGGGAAAAACCATGGGGTGACTAACCCAAGATTGTATTCTCTGTTAAAAGACTAAGAAGTACAAAATGGCACTTGCCAATTAGGGCTCACTGCCCGAGCACATTGCTCATAAGAGGCTCACTGCCTACAATAGTTTATAGAAAGAAACCAGGTATTTGAACTAATGAGAAGCATCCACATATGCTAAAGTTCAGTTCCAGTTAGGCTCAATATACTGATCTACTGCACTTCATTCTTCCTCTGTTTTAGTGCTATTGTTCTATCATATACCAGACCTGTATTGCTACTTCCACACTGCTCTCTACTTTTCTTCATACTTCATAACACACCACACACACCTTCATGCCGAAATCCATCTGGTATATTTTTCTACACCAAGGATTTCAACATCTTTCTAGTCGGCATCTGGAATGCTCAAGATTTTCCAAACTCTGGTCTATCGGCTGAATCCATGCTTACTAAGTGATGTGTATCAAAAAGATAGTTATAGAAGTCATCAATCATGTCATCTCACCATGAATGATCCCTTAAGAAACTTGATCACCATCAATTTCTCATCTGGATTAAGGTCTGATGCTCTGTCGGTTAGTTCTTGCTCAGTCTACTCTACCTGTCAGGAACCCAACACTTAGGTGCTCATATCTTTTCACTCTTTTATCACTGGAGGCTCAATCTCTAGAATGTGGCAGTCATGGTACTCCTCTTGACTTCCCCAAGTCTACACTTTGCTGAGATACATCCTCTGAGAGATCCGGACCTGATTATCAGACTTTGCTGCATGCTCTGTTCTTGCTCACCGGACCAAGATACTCTTCAATCTAACTTCTGGTATAGACATATCATGTGCTACGAATGTGTGGGATGGACTTTGTTGCCATCAATGATAAGACTAATGAAGCCACACAGTGTCTCTTGCCAACAATCTCCCCCTTTGGAATTGATGGCAACACTTAGTGAAAAATGACTAAGTGTCATATCACACTCCTCCTTAGCTGATGCTCTATTCTTATGTACACTTTTCTGGAGCTCCCCCTTAGCTAGATTCCACATTTTTCACTTCTCCTCACTCCCCCTTTGACATCAATGGAAAAGGGTGGAATCCGCACACCAAAATTTACAAAATTTAACCTATACATAGCCGCATAAGTATATATACAAGTTATACTTACATATACATAAGTATATCCGCAAAAGTGGTTTTCAATTGGACAAATTCTGTTGCCCAACTCTTCTTCATCCTGTCTAAAATTGAGATGTGACCACTTAACAAAAATGCAAAAGCTTCTACCCTCTTTAAGTCTGCCAGATCACTGGTCCAGGCTGTAGTCTGAGCATTAGTTAGGGCTTCATGCATTGCCTCTAACTTAGGGATAATTATCCCTCTTTGTTCATTCTTTCTACTTATTATGTTCTTCTTCTCCTTCTCAAGCCTCTTTATCGCATTCATTATAGATGAGGTGAGAGGATCAAAACTCTGGGATAAACTTGATAGTTTACCCTCTTGTTCTTCCACCTTCTTTGCAATGTCTACTGTCACTGTGGGTCAAGATAAACAAAATTTGTATAATTCTCTGCCATCTTTAAGAGCATTTTCTAGGCTCTTTATCCCTATATTCAGATTTCTCCTATCATTTTCTATAAGTCCTTGTACCTCGAAGAATCTCTTACCCAAAAACTCTTTCCGGACTTTCTCTTCTGTTGATTTCTCCAACGAATCAAAATGTGTGCTAATAGAATTAACAAGAGATTTTAACTTATCAAATGAAGAGGCTGAAAGATCCTTCTGGAAGGATGGCATGATCTTCTCCAACACACCATATGCAATCTCTATCAGCTCACAGTCTTCCATGTGAGACTTCAGAAGCTTTTCTTTTGCTTTGGCTTGAGCAAAAGATGCTACCTTCATTGTCTGGACTAGAGAGAGGGAGTCAAAATTGAGTGGTCCTTGGAATATCTCTGGTTCATCTAATTCCATCATTTCTTTTGTCAGGAAGTTTTTAACTGCTTCTGCAGTGTCTCTTGCCAGAGACATAGTCTTCTTTCCTTCTGCGGCCTCAGAACTGTCATCTAGGGTCTTCTCTGTTTGATCTTTTTCTCTTCCCTTGACCTCTTCTTCTTGACTAATTTTCTCTTCTTTTCTCACTTCTCCTTTAGTTCCGGAGTTAGCAGGGGGATCTGGAAGAGAGATTTTTACTTCTTCAGGGACTTCCTCTTCTAGAATAGAGGAATCCAAGTCCTTAGTCTTTTCCTTATCCATCTCTTTGGACTCTTCTGCATCTTTTTCAGTACTTAGTCCTTCGTCATCCATTGTAGAATGTTCATCACCTATGTCCTCTATGACAGGAAGATTGAATCTTTTAAATGCATTCTGGAGGATGTCCTCTATTTCTTTGGCAACTTGATCTGTCTCTCCAAGCATAAGTTGGTTCATTCTTGCTTTGCTCCGGAACTCATCCATGCAGTCCTTGAAGATCATGTTCATTTGTTGAGAGGTTATGGAAAGATAGAGTTGGATAGCAATCTATTCTTGGATCTCTAAGTCCTTAGCTTTAGCATTCTCCTTTCTCAGTTCAAGTACCTTCTCTAGACTTTTGGGTATTAGAGAGATGATTTCAATGAATGCTTTATTGTAGATATTTAGCTAACTGACTGTAGCATCTTGCAAGATCTTCTGGTCAGCTTCACTATATTCATCATAAAATTTATCCGTTGGTTGCAGGTTCCCATCTATAATGATTGATTTGATGGCATCATCAATGGAGAGAGTAGGTCTTTCAACGAATTCTTCTGCATCTTCTTCCTTGCTATGACTGGTAGAGGGTTCACCAGATGTTTTCTTCTTCTTCTTCATTTTCCTGACCTCCTCATCAGTTTATATCTCTTCATCATCTTTTTGACTTATGTATGACCTTGTGACCTTTTTCTTTGTTCTCTTCTCTCCCTTTCTGGATGTCTTGGCTTCCAATTTTGAGGCTTTTTGGGTCTTAGAGGTGGCAGGTGCAGAGCTCTTGGAGGATCTGGTCTAGGAGGGGGCTTGCACCGGATCACCTTCCTTTTCTACTTCTTTTCTCTCTTTCTCTTCTCTTTCTATTTTCTCTTTGTTAGCGTCAACTACCTCCTTTGATATCCCATATCTCTTGGCAACCTCTTCTACTTTCCTCCTTACCTTTCTCTTGATCTCAGGCTATCTCAGTTCAACATGTATTTTTACACTCAACTCTTGAAAGGTTCCAAACCTTTCTGCCTTAGGGTCCTTAGGCTAACTTAGTAGGTGTTGGATATGCAGCTCTAGGATTTTCTCATCTACCTCATACCCTATTGGTATAATCCAGACTGTCCTTGGCTCCACTACCTCCATTAGGCATTGATCAATGTCTACCATAAAGCACATTGTATCCTTGTATTTTTCAACCATGAATTGGGGGATTCTTTCTCTAGCCTGCATCATACTTTGGAAGTTTTTGAAGTATCCCCAGAGTTCTATATTTTGAGCCTTGGCATCACCAAGCCCATACATATAATCTCTGATTTGTATGGCAATTGGTCTATCATTTTCCCATACCCAACCACTGGATCCAGGTAGCTCATTCATGTAGTAAAAGAACAAACACAGAATTAACCCACCATACTTGAATGAGTTCTTCTTGTCCTTCTTAATCTTTTGTAGGTTTTCTATTAGTTGGCTTAGAAGAAGTTCACATAGATCATAGTCTACATTTTCTATTAGCATCTGATAAGTACTGTAAATTGTAGTTCTGGACAAATAATTCTCCCTGTTGGAGTGATATATCTTATAGCCAATTATCATAGAGGCAAATTTGATATCCGAATCTGTGATATCTTCTATTGTCATTGGTCTCTTGTCAAACTTTGATCTGGTAGCCTCACTTACTATCTGATTTGAAAGCTAGCAACCCACCGGATGAGTGCAATCCGGTTACTGCCCTAATGGCATCTTTTGTTATCTTGAATGGCCTCATCAACCACATGAAGTTGTCATGTATTTTACTAAGAACATACCGGACCCATTCATCCTCTGCAAAATAAGGAAAGTGGATGCAATGTCTAAAATGCTTGTCCCGGAGGGCCTTGTATTAAGGTTTGAGTTTAAATGTCTCATCTATTAACTTCTTGTGATAGATATCCATCAATTTGGATTCCCTAAATTCCTCAATATTTGTGTGTATGTATGCCCTAACATCTTCTACATGCAGACCCCCATGCAGAATGCTAGAGAAGGTGCCTAAGGGATCAACTTCTAGGGATTTGTAAGGATGTTTCTTGAACTTAGGGCACGGTCTATCAATGATTTTGATAACATTTGGAGTAGCCATTTTGCAAAAGATTCAGAGAGAGATATTCAAGAGCAGAAACACCTTTTGACGCTTCTAGGGTTCATGATATGAGCCAGAAAAGATCATTGAATGAATCAGATTCTATAGTTGATCCTTGAGAGGGTTGAAGCAATCTGGTTTGTAGATCTCTTTCTTTTCTTCTCCTTGAATTCAATTTTGCAAATGATGAATAGAAGAACCCTTATATTTTTGTGCAAACCCTAATTTCATATTGCATTAGATGCACATCTTAAGTTATTCTGGTTTCCTTGTTCTAACCTTGTTCTAAGAGAGATCCTTCTGAATCACTGAGATGCACTTAGAATTATTCTTGGTGATAATTGACAATGTATCTCCATTTCTCCAATCATTCCATCTATCCACAGATCCAAACATCTCAATTTTGAATCATACCGGATCTAACTGTGAAAATCCTACTTTTGCCGGATGACTGTCGAACTAGATTAATCTTGGTTAACCTTTTCAAACTCCTTGCAAATCTTCCATATTTTTACCAAGGGTTATTTAGATGTTTCTTTGAGAACCCTTTAATCTGCAACTTTCCATATGCCAATTTCAGGCACTAATTGACTGGATGGGGGAATTTGTTTTCCTTTGTGACTCCCCCTGAGCCATAGCTCATCTATTTAGTTTTTGAAAGGAATATCAGCACTAGATTCTAGTGTGGATCCATCCCCAACATTTTCAGTACTTCTCTTCACCCAAATCTTGTCCATCTCCCTTTGAACTACATCTGCATTCATTTTTCCTTTCCCTTTTTCTTGATTTTGATGCACCAGACCTTTTTTATCCTGATCCTTACTTCTGCAAAATTTGGTAATATGACTTGATCTATTGCAGTTGTAGCAAACAACATTTATTTGCATGTTTGACTAATATCCTCTTAATCTACATTGATTATCCATATGTCCCATTCTATCGCATGCAAAACATCTACCATTGAATGATTTATTTATTTGCATATTTCTACATTCATGAGATTTGTGACCATACCTTTTGTAGTTGAAACACTATTTGGAGAAGGATGAATTAGTCTAATTCATTCTTCTTCTGCACTGATTTGCTTTATGACCAAATTTATTGCAATTGTAGCAGTATCCATTGAAGGAAGGATATCTTTGAGCATTTGGTTGTCTTACCGAAGGTCTTCTAGGCCTGTTCCTTGGATTTCCTGATCCAGAGTTCTTCTGACCAGATCTGGAGCTTTCACCTTTTTCATATCCCAAGCCATGCTTATCATCTACCCTCTTTTGGCTTTCAAGAAGAACTTCAAGCTGAGCAGAGCTTATCTTGAATTTCTCTTTGTATTCATTTGTTGTTTGAAGATCCCTTTTAAGAGTGTCTGTCTAATTCTCAAGTTGTTCTTCATTATCTCTAGCTTCTTCAAGATCAGATTCTAGATGCCTGATTATTCTATTCATTTTGGGGCAGTCTTCTAACTTTTCCTTGAGAGATTGTTTTAGATTATCTTCAACTTTTCTTTTCTCTTCAATTTCTTGGGTGAATTTCATAACCCCTGATTCCATTTCACGTCTTACCATAATGACCTCTTTTGACAGCTTCTCACATAACTTGTTTTTCTTATTTAGATCTTCATTTATATTATTGGCTTCACTTTGACTTGCCAATTGCTGAAGTAGTTCCTTTCTCTTTTTCATAGAGATACTCAGTTTTTCTTTTAGTTCATTTATGAAGTCATTAGCTTGTTTGAGTCTTTCCCTCAATTCGTTGACTTCAGAGTGAGATTACTCAAGATCATCTAGGGCAGACTGAAGTTGTTCCCTCATACCATACATATCCATTGAGATTCCCAGATCTTCCTCAAGCTGTTAGGCTGTGTTTGGAGGAACTTAGCTCTGATACCAATTGTTGGAAATAAGGTAGATAACTGAGAGGGGGGTGAATTAGTTATCTTAAATATTCAACTTTCTTTTCTTCTTTAGCAATTAGTGCAGCATCAAAAACATATAACCATACATAATCATGAGAGCAGAAAAGAAATCAACACACATAACACAAGGATTTTTACGTGGAAAACCCAGTTAAGGGAAAAACCATGAGGTGACTAACCCAAGATTGTATTCTCTATTAACAGAATAAGAAGTACAAAATGGCACTTGCCAATTAGGGCTCACTGCCCGAGCACACTGCTCACAAGAGGCTCACTACCTACAATAGTTTATAGAAAGAAACCAGGTATTTGAACTAATGAGAAGCATCCACATATGCTGAAGTTCAGTTCTAGTTAGGCTCAATATACTGATCTACTGCACTTCATTCTTCCTCTGTTTTAGTGCTGCTGTTCTGTCACATACTAGACCTATATTGATGCTTCCACACTGCTCTCTACTTTTCTTCACACTTCATACCAAAATCCATCTGGTATATATATCCACACCAAGGATTTAAACATCTTTCTAGTCAGCATCTGGAATACTCAAGATTTTCCCAAACTCTGGTCTGTCGGTTGAATCCATGCTTACTAAGTGATGCGTATCAAAAAGATAGTTGTAGAAGTCATCAATCATGTCGGTTCACTATGAATGATCCCTTAATAAACTTGATCACCATCAATTTCTCATCCGGATTAAGGTCTAATGCTCTATTGGTTAGTTCTTGCTCAGTCTGCTCTACCTGTCAGGAACCCAACACTTAGGTACTCATATCTTTCAACTCTTTTATCACCAGAGGCTCAATCTCTAGAATGTGGTAGTCATGGTACTCCTCTTGACTTCCCCAAGTCCACACTTTGCTGAGATACATCCTCTGAAAGATCGGGACCTGATTGTCAGACCTTGTTGCATGCTCTGTTCTTGCTCACTGGACCAAGATACTCTTCAATCTGACTTCTGGTATAGACATATCATGTGCTGTGGATGTGTGGGATGGACTTTGTTGCCATCAATGACAACACTCATGAAGCCACACAGTGTCTCTTGCCAGAAAGCCTATCTATTTTCTTTAGGATATGGTGTGTGGATGTCAGTTGAGAGTGGATATTGTATTTCCTCTCTATCATCTAATGATACAAGTAATAAAGAGGCTTATAAATACAATGATACTGCAAAGAAGGCTATTCTATCTGGATTATCTAATGAAGTTTCTTGTAAAGTTATGTATTGTAAAATAGCTCAAGATATGTGGAAAGAGTTGGTTAGAATCTATCAAAGTGATGCTCTTGAAAGGGAAGACAACTTGGTGTCTAAAAGGGCTAACAATGAAAGGATACATTCACATGAAGAAGATATTTTTGTAGATGAAGATGGAAAGGAGTTTGATGAAGATGATTGTGAGGTTGATATTGAAGGAGGGCTCATATGTGCTCTGAGTGTGATCAAGAAATACAAAAAGGAAAACCAGATATTAGAGTTGTAGCTACAACAAGAAAAAGACTTCAAAGACAATGCACTATGTGATCTTGAAGAAGCAAGAAATCAGATTGTAAATTTAAGGACACAAATTAATGAATCGGACAATTTAATTATCAGTATGAAGACAGAGGTTGAGGAAGCTAAGAGGATAGCTAATGTAACAAGATCTAACCTTGAGGTTAAAAGAATTGAAAATCTAAAATTAGAAGCTAAAATTATCAATCTTAGAAAAGATTATGAAGGTCTCAAAGTTGTCTAAGAAGTATCAGGAGTTTGAAGAAAGTACAAATAAGTTGCATGACATGTTGGGCAAATAGAAGCATCATAAGAACACAACTAGTTTAGGACCTTCATCTGAGTGACATTGCTTATCAGGCGAGTTGGCGAGAGGACTGCCAACATGAGGTGTCTGGCCGATGGATTGTGGTTTGAGGCTTTTCAAGGATATAGTAGTCGGCGAGAGTGGTGTGGTCGGCGAAAGAGCTTTTTGTCACCCCGATGGTTGATGTCTGGCCGACAGAGGTGTTCGTCGGTGAAACGATGTGTGTCGGTGTGAGAAATTTTGAATGCGTCGATGGTTAGGGTCTCGCCGAAGACCGGGCAAGGAGGGTTGTGGTCGGTGTGACAGGTGATATCAGCGGAAGTGTTTGTGGTTGTTCCGATAGTGTGGGTCACACCGATGGAGGCGGGAGTTACACCGATGGACCGTCAGCGGTTGGCTCGCAGGTCACGCAAGGTAAAATGCGCGACATTATGTTTACATGCGACCATGCATAAAAAGTGCTAAGAGGGTCTCCACGGGGTGCATGTGGGATAAATAGTTCCTGCATAATTTGAAATATCAGGGTGATGTATTTTGGCGAGAAAGTTTCAAAGGCATGCCACTGAGGATCTGCGGGTAACTGAGAAATAATGGCGACATCTGTAGGATTTGGGTCGACGGGGGACAGGTCAACCATCATTTTTAAGAGGAAAGTCCTTGAGCGGCGGCCCAGATCCTAATTTTACCTGCTTCTTCTCCCTGTTTCTCCTGCAGCATTAACTATTTTGAGCACCATTTTCTAATGCATTGTATCTGGCGAATTCTGGAGTTGACTGTTGTAATTTTGCTCAGTACACAGCCTTGGTATAAAAGCCAAACTATGTTACTCACTGTGTGGTGGAAGACTTGGGCATTTTTTTGTGTGAATAATGAAATACAGAGCTTTTCCTATCTGCTCGATCTCATTTTGGAGTTTATGTGTTGCATCTGTGATGTATCTTGCACATATGTTTAGTTTCAGTGTTAATGATATATGAAAAATGCATTGTTGCATGTATCTGTCTATTTGTCTCCATTTGTTGCATGCAATTTCTTCTTTTGAATCTGGTTGCTAAGGGTTTCATAGATTCAGGGATACAAGCTTCTGTATTGCATGTTTGATCTTTTGACTTCCATTCAAGGAGTGGATTAAATTTGTCTTAGGTTAAATCTAAAGAAGAATGTATGTCAACTGGGATGTTTGTAAGTATGAACAGTTAAATACCCATCCTTGGGTGATGTTTGTAAGGCAAGCATCAGTCCTAACCCCTTGAAACTCGAATGCCAGTTGCAAGCCATCCTCATGTATACGTCTAGTTGACTCCTTGCCCTGAGATAGGCACCGATCTGCCCTTGTGAAGTAGTTATGATCCAAAACCCATGTCTTGCATCCACACCATCAAATTCAAATCCATTCACATTTCCAACCTGTTAGTCATAGGATTAGGATTAGGAAACCCCTGCATACTCTCTTACCTGACCAGACAAACATGTCCAAGAATGTTGCCAACCTTGTGATGTACCATGCACATCTTGGTCCACACATGAGAGTATTCTACCTGTGATTTTAAAGCTAAATCTTTCTGTCATTTGGAGAGTAAATGTTACATCTTTATCAAATAGGGACACCCCCCTTGGTGCGGCAAAACCAAAAGTGAAGGGGAGGTAGCTCACGCAACCTCCCATACTTTGTTGGCCGAATCTGCTTGTGCATTAGAACTGGCAAACCCTCTGCCGATTCTGAGTAACCAACAGAATTGGCGACTCTGCTGGGGAGTTAATGAAAAAAGAATAGTATCTGTGTGCCCATCTGAGTAACCAACAGAATTGGCGACTCTACTGGGGATGAACAGAAAAAAGTGATATCTTGCAGCCTCTGGTAAAGTTTTGCCCTGCTTTGCTGGTGGAATGAACCTGGAAATGTAGCTTTCAAGTTGTTAATAATTTTGTCCTCTCTGGAGAGGTGGCGACTCTGTAAATGATTTAAGTGCACATGAAAGGTAGATGTATGTTATGTGACAAGAGATGTTCATATTTCTACATCTGGGTGAGAAAAGGTACCTAGCTCTTTCCCCTTTATATTTATTGTTTTACTGCATGAGTTAGATGCCAGGGGAAGTCTTAGGTCTTAGGCAGACAAAGGATGTCTAAGACTAATATTTTTATGAATCCAAATATGTATTCACCCATACTCAGTCAAAAGGGGGATGATATGTTGATTGAAAGAATAGAGGAGATAAGAAATAGGTTGATGTTCTTAGAGGCTAGGCAGGCCCAGTTAAATAGTGATAACCCTGTTGTGTCTACTAGTCAGAAAGCTAAACCTCTTGTCAGCCCTTTTGATCCTTTATATGACCAACTTGATCTATCATGGGTTGATTATAAAGTTGAAAGTATGCCTACTAGGATGTACAGCCAGATGCCTAGATTTAGTGGTCACAGTGTTTGTGATGGGAGTGCACATATCCAAAATTTTCATGAGTTCATGGATACACATTCATTTAGAGATGAGGATATGTGGATGAGGTTTTTTGTTAGATCCTTTGATTCAAAAGCTAAAGATTGGTATTTGAGCTTTCCAAAGAGATCCTTTGCCTATTGGGATAAACTTGCTTACTGTTTCAAAGAAGAATTTGCAAGAAAACCGGTTGATCTTGTTGCAAGATTAATGGAAATCAGAAAACAAGATAAAGAGCCATGTGTTGATTTCAGTCATAGGTTTGCACTAGCCCTTTCACAAATTCCAGAAGTCTTCAGACCTGATACTTCAGCCTGTGTTGGCATATTCTTTGAAGCTTTTGAGGAGGGCTCTAGTGCAATACTAAGGGAATTCAAGGTGACAAGTATGCAGATGGCATACAAGTTTTTAGAAAATATGGAAGAGGTGAGAAATGAGCACCTACAGAAATCCCTGTCCCCAGGTTTGGATGTGAATAATGGTTGTGAGGCTGAAAATGACCAAGTGATCATGGCATCATGTGAAGATGAGAAGATAGATGTTGAGGATGCCAAGGAAAGGATCAATGAAGACTCCCATTGCAATGTTGGGGCATTTGGCCATGAAAGCAATGATGGGGTTGTGGACAGCAATGAACACCTATTTGAATGGGTTTGTGGAGATAATTGTGAGTATTGTACTCAAGACAGAGAAGATATAAGCAAACAGAGTAGCAATTCCATGTTTGAATCACTGCCTTATACTCAGACACATGGAGATGATGAAGAGCAATCAAAGATTGAAACAAGTGCTAATGCAGAGCATGATTGTTCTTTATTTGATGACTGTTTTGCTTATGACACACAGGCCAATACTCCTCCACAAAGGGAACCCATTGGTGATGAAGATGCATGTTTTGCTGCCCATGAACCACTGGCGTACCATGATGAGGCTGAGATACCTGGATCACCCATTTATGACACATGTGGTGATGAGGATTTGTCTGAGTATGGTGAAGATTTGAGCCCTGCTATTGATTTGGATTCTATTTTTCATCCTGATGAAAGAGAGGCCAACATATATCATGAGGCCTGTTGTATAGAGGTGCCAAAGCCTGATCTTTTCTAGCTTGGTGTACTAGATGATTGTGTACATGATGTGCACAATTATGAATTTGAAAGCTTTTCTTTTGATAGGCCAGCTAATGAAATGAGCTCTGATCTTCCTAGCTGTGTGGTGAACTCTGAATGTTTCCCGTTTTCAGTCTAGCTAGGAGATCACTTTACAATGCATACTGCTGATGCAGATGATGATAAGTGTTGTATACCATTTGAATATGCATTGCTTGATGAACACTGCATCCACTTATTGCTGGATGCTGAGGGTTGTTTGCATAAGGTTGACAGTGACAAGCCAAATCAGAAGGTTGAGTATGCAAATGACCAAGCTTGCTTGTGGGCAGATCATGGTAGCAGCTTTAGGCTTAATCCAGTGTATGCAGATGAAAACAAGGTATTTGACAAGGGGAGATACAGGTTTTTCTTTTCCTGGTGGCCTTAGGCCATCAAATGTGTTTGGTGATGCAGGTTGGTGCAGTTCATGACTCTATGCCCAATGGATAGGGGACTGGTCTGCATCCCAGAGTTCTGAAGTTCTCGCCATGCCTGCAGGAGGCATGCATCCCCAATCGGAGCCACTGTTGGTGCCTACTTAATCAATCAGGTTTCAAGGTCATCGAGGTCCAGAAGGTCATATTTCTAACACTAGGTCATCTTATGAAGATCCCCTGATATTGAGAATGTGACGATGATGTCACCAGGATGTGCATCAGGGTGACTTCTTGCATCGGCGAGGTGGGAGATCTTTTGTCGATGCCTTAAGTTTGGCTGATGAGGACCTTCATCGCAGTGACATTGCTTATCGGGCGAGCTGGCGAGAGGTCCACTGACGTGAGGTGTCTGGCCGATGGATTGTGGTTTGAGGCTTTTCAAGGATATAGCAGTCGGCGAGAGTGGTGTGGTTAGTGAAAGAGGTTTTTGTCACCCTGATGGTTGATGTCTGGCCGACGGAGGTGTTCGTCGGTGAAACGATGTGTGTTGGTGTGAGAAATTTTGAATGAGCCGATGGTTAGGGTCTCACCGAAGACCGGGCAAGGAGGGTTGCGGTCGGTGTGACGGGTGATATCGGCGAAAGTGTTTGTGGTTGTTTTGATAGTGTGGGTCACACCGACGGAGGTGGGAGTTACATCGATGGACTGCCAATGGTTGGCTCGCGGGTCACACAGGGTAAAATGCGCGACAGTATGTTTACATGCGGCCATGCATAAAAAGTGCTAAGAGGGTCTCTGCAGGGTGCATGTGGGATAAATGGTTCTTGCATAATTTGAAATATCAGGGTGATGTATTTTGGCGGGAAAGTTTCAAAGGCACGCCACTGAGGATCTACGGGTAGCTGAGCAATAATGGCGACATCTGTAGGATTTGGGTCGACGGGGGACAGGTCAACCATCATTTTTAAGAGGAAAGTCCCTAAGCGGCGGCCTAGATCCTGATTTTACCTGCTTCTTCTCCCTGTTTCTCCTGCAACATTAACTATTTTGAGTGCCATTTTCTAATGCATTGTATTTGGCAAATTCTGGAGTTGACCGTTGTAATTTTGCTGAGTACACAGCCTTGGTATAAAAGCCAAACTATGTTACTCACTGTGTGGTGGAAGACTTGGGCATTTTTTTGTGTGAATAATGAAATACAGAGCTTTTCCTATCTGCTCAATCTCATTTTGGAGTTTATGTGTTGCATCTGTGATGTATCTTGCACATATGTTCAGTTTCAGTGTTAATGTTATATGAAAAATGCATTGTTGCATGTATTTGCCTGTTTGTCTCCATTTGTTGCATGCAATTTCTTCTTTTGAATCTGGTTGCTAAGGGTTTCATAGATTTAGGGATACAAGCTTCTGTATTGCATGTTTGATCTTTTGACTTCCATTCAAGGAGTGGATTAAATTTGTCTTAGGTTAAATCTGAAGAAGAATGTATGTCAACTGGGATGTTTGTAAGTATGAACAGTTAAATACCCATCCTTGGGTGATGTTTGTAAGGCAAGCATCAGTCCTAACCCCTTGAAACTCGAATGCCAATTGCAAGCCATCCTCATGTATACGTCTAGTTGACTCCTTGCCCTGAGATAGGCACCGGTCTGCCCTTGTGAAGTAGTTATGATCTAAAACCCCTGTCTAGCATCCACACCATCAAATTCAAATCCATTCACATTTCCAACCTGTTAGTTGTAGGATTAGGATTAGGAAACCCCTGCATACTCTTACCTGACCAGACAAACATGTCCAAGAATGTTGCCAACCTTGTGATGTACCATGCACATCTTGGTCCACACATGAGAGTATTATGCCTATGATTTTAAAGCTAAATCTTTCTGTCATTTAGAGAGTAAATGTTACATCTTTATCAAATAGGGACACCCCCCTTGGTGCAGCAGAACCAAAAGTGAAGGGGAGGCAGCTCACGCAACCTCCCGTACTCTGTTGGCCGAATATGCCTGTGCATTAGAACTAGCAAACCCTCTGCCGATTCAGAGAAAATTACCAACACTACCTATAGAGGTCGAGATCCCATCCCTTAGAGTATCCATGCAGAACCTGATTGATGGAGAGGAGTATCGCACTTCTAGATTAGTTGAGCTAGAATTACTAGATGAGAGGCACCTTGCTGCACTTAATCATCTCCATGTCTATCAAAACTGCATCTGGCGTAATTACAACAAAACGATCAAAGAAAGACAGTTTCAAGTTGGTGATCTTGTCTTAAAAGAAAATCAGAGAAATCAAGCAGATCGAGAAAAGAAGGGCAAGTTCAAGCCTAATTGGTTAGGACCCTTTATTGTCACAGCAGCATATGGATCAGGAGCATATACTTTAGCTACACCTGACGGCATTCCTCTAGGTAAGCCACTCAACAGTGTTCATCTCAAGAAGTTTTTGCCTGATTCCCAGAGTATCAAAAAATAAAATAAATAATCCGTCCTCTGGTGAAAACCTGGCAAACAGGTGCCTTGGATAAGTACCATAGTGAAAACCTGGCAAACAGGTGCTATGTGTAGAGTCAACGTCCATCATCTATCAAGTCCTGTTCATTCCAAGTCCATTTCACAACGCACTTCGTCCATCCATCCATAATAAAACTATTGACCTTGTTTGCATTTCCATCTCCCTATCTAGAATAGCTTAGAAATTTGTCAATGTCCATTGTCATCATCCCACATCTTGCTCTATCATCCATCATCTATCCTATGTCAGTCAACCATAACAACACCTCTACTAGAATGGGGGCAATTCTTTCCTTAACCTAGGTCTAGGAATAGATCCTTGTTCATGGTTCACAAAAACACAAAACACTTCACAGCAACACAAACACTTCAATCGTTCTCCTTTCAATAGATAACACCCTTTAACGGACATGTCGTTCCTACAATAAGCCTGTTATCTTCCTAACACTTTTCCTACATCATCACACAAACCAGAACTACATATCACCTCTTCTCAATCTTAAGGTACCTTGATCCCATGGATATGGGTATGTACAGGCAGTCTGGCATATGAAGGAAGTATCCAATACTCAGGTACATAAGCTCTCATCATTTCCTCTACCCAAGCTCAAACACCTTGACCCACTCATCACGCTACCCAGAACTACATATTTTTAAATTCATCTTTCATCGTAATGTGCCTTGATCCCATGGATATAGGGTATGTAGGCAGTCTGAAATACGAAGGATGTATCTAGTACTCAGGCACATACAATTCATCATTCTTCATCCATTTCAATTCATTGGTCCATGACATCTTCCTAGTCTTCCGCTTATCACAATCCGTTCACCTCGACTTGACTAACTCAAGTAGCAAAACAACAAACAAACGCATCCTTTCAAAGCAAAAGTTCTTAACAAATCTGAAGCAAAGAAACTTACTTATAGAGTCATTTATTGTCCTACATATCGATTGCCAACATCAGCTAAATCAATCTCAAACCGTGCAATAGATCAACAAACATGTCTTTTATAGAATGTTCCATGATCAAGACCAACACACGCGTCTTATATGACATGTGGCATTTCCTAAAACTAGGCATTATCTTTTCAACAGATAACACCCTTTAACAGACACATGGCTCCTATGATAAGGCTGTTATCTTTCCTATCCAATTTATCCTGAGCAAGCTCTTTGGCAAGAGAATATGTTGGTTGTATGTTTACTTTGTAAGTCAATCAATTTGCTTTTTGGTTTATCTTTTGTTCCTTTTTCCAATACTTATTCAAGACTACCTTGATTTATCTATAATCTTGGTATGTTGCAATGCAGTACGAAATGGGGGCATAGTCATTGCTTTTTTGTGTCGTGTTTGAGGAATGATCTTTAGCATCTTTCTTAGCAACATATTTATCTTGTGTGTGTTACAACCTAGCATCTTACATATTAATATTCTTCTTGCATTTATGTATTGAAGTTTATTTTATGTTCAAGACTATGGCTCATTCACATGTACAACAAGGTTATATTATGTCTAAGGGATTTAAGTTCAAACCACTTGCCTGCAGAGTCAATGTCCTCGCACTAGGATATTATGGTACCTTGGTCTTTTGTACCTTGGTCACAAACTATCCATGTGCTATATCAAAAATAAGGATTGCTTTTTATAAACATTTGTGAAACTATTGCAACAAGCTCATCCATTTACCCATCCATTTATCCATGGCCTTATATAGTTTTCAAGATAAGATCAATCAATAGTCTTTCTCTCATGTTCTCTTCTTTCTCCTTCTATCTCCAACTTAATCTTCTAGTCAAGTGTCAATCCAGTTCTTCTGTCGCTTCCCTATCTTTCCTCTCGAGGGAGCATCCTACGCCAGCTACACAGGGGTAGATAGCTACACTAGGGAATCAAAACTTGTATCATGTCTTCAACAATCATTTTCTTTGACGCAACGTTGTAAACTGCATTGCATCAAAGAGGGGCAAAATTTAGACACCTAAAAATGACTAAGTCATCACATTACTTGCATTTCAATCAAATCACTTGCATTCAACATTAATTAAATAATCTAGTTATTTAATTAATTTCATCTATTTCTTCTAAATCACATACTTTTCAGCATTAATTAAATAAATCCTCTTTATTTAATTAATTTTATTAAATTCTTCTATATTCTTCCAAAATTAAATAATTTTTTATTATTTAATTAAATCATTATCCTTTTTCAAATTTCAAGTCTACATTAATTAAACAAATCCAATTATTTAATTAATTCATCACAAATTCTCTCTTATCTACAATTAAATAATTTTTATTATTTAATTAAATCAAATTATTCTTCTAAATTTAAATAAATCATGCAAATTTATTTAAAATTGTCTCAATCCTCTAAAAATAAATAAAATCAAGTATTTTATTTATAATCTTCATATCTTATCCATTCTTCAAAATCATGCACAATCAATTAAATAAATTTATTTATTTAATTTTAAATATCTTTCCAATTCCTCTAAAAATATAATGTTAACTCGTGCACAATCAGTGTTATTTTTAGAATTCTAAAAAAGGCAAAACTAAAGTTAAGTTAAATGGCTTTAATTTATCTTGTTTTCATCAACTCATGAATTAGAAAAAAAAATATTCTAATTTATGAAATCAAATCTATCTTTATCAAAAAAACAATTATCTTAATAAAAATACCTTTTTGGAGTGACACATGTCATGTGCACATTCATCATGAGTTATTTGATTTATCTCAACCATTCATTCTATGGATTTATTTCATCCGTTGATCGATCATGTTTGAAACCTATATAAACCCCCCTTATCTCCTTCACAAATCCTCTTCAATCACTTATTCTTAGGCATCCTTTACAACGCTTTGAGCATACATCGCATCATTGAGCACTTTATGATCTTTTGAGCACTTTAAGGCATCCTACGCCAGCTACACATGGGCAGCTAGCTACACTGGGGCATCAAAACTTGTATCATGTCTTCAACAATCATTTTCTTTGACGCAACGCTGTAAACTACATTGCATCAAAGAGGGGCAAAATGTAGACACCTAAAAATGACCAAATCATCACATTACTTGCATTTCAATCAAATCACATGCATTCAACGTTAATTAAATAATCTAATTATTTAATTAATTTCATCTATTTCTTCAAAATCACATACTTTTCAGGATTAATTAAATAATAGTAGACATGATGTTTCCACAATCCATGATGATCAATTTGTAAGTTCCTGGGAAAAAATTGTGTTGCTTTTTTTGTATCAACGTTTCAAATCACACTCCGTGATCCATCATCAGGATAAGAAGAGAATGCAAATGAAGTAAAACTTTAGATACAGTCTTTTAAAAGGAGAGAGGGCGGTAGGCACGGGTTACAAGTTTAATCCTAGGAATAAGGGAAAGGCCAAACAAAAAGAAAAGGAGTGAAAAGGAAACAAGGCTGAAAATTGTAAAAAGAATAGTCAAAAGCAATAAGTAACTCCCCAAAAATACTAATTAAATTCAAATGAATGAATATAAATATACAATCCTAAATGTAAGTATACATATTTATATATGAATATAAATAATAATATATCTATATGTATCAAGAAAGGTATAAATAACAAAAATCTACATATATCTAATCAAAAAGTATCTAAATAATATTGTAGGTATCTAAATCTATATGAGGATCAAAAATATGTATAAATGCATGAAAAAGAATGACATAGGAGCGTATATCAATAGAAAGGTGCAAGAAAGAACATCATGCTAAATGAAAGAATGCAAAGGGATGAAAACCAAAAAGGTTAAGAGTTATAACAAATTAAAAGCAAATTATAAAAAGATTGCAAATAAAGCAAAGGTGCAAGTAAGAGAAACAAGTTAAAAGCAAGAAATACAACAAGAAGAAAACAAAAAGCAATAGGATATCTCAGTAAGAATGCAAATTTAATCATGAATGCGAATTATATATCAATAAATATAAAGAAAAGTATAAAAAGCAAATATCTACATATAGATACTAAAAGTAACTAAGGAACAAAATTAAAAAGAATATACATGGTATGGGTATCAATAGAAATAAGAAGGTTAAAGAAAGAGGATCAAGCTAAGAGCCAAAATTACAAATAGGTGAATGCAAAAAGTGAGATAGAAGAGAGAAAGAAAATTATAAAAACCTAACGTATGAACTAATAATATCCAGAATATAATAAAGTCTATAATAGAACTAAGATAAATCTAAGAATTAAGCCCAACCAAGAATATATGATATATAGATGTGTATAAAGGAGGGAAGGTCTGAGAGAACCTATAAAACCACCAATGTGGAAAAACAACAATCTCCAAGCAAGAGGAAAAGAGACAAGGAGAAAAAGAAAGGGGAGAGGGAAGGAACGATGAAGAGGGGGTGATGAGGACCAAGATTGGGAATAAAATAACATAGAATGGAAAACCCCGAAGAAGAAAAACTATGAGGGAAGAAACCAAAACACGGGGAAAACCAAAAAGATAAGAGCTAATAAAAACCAAAGACATGTAAAGAGAAGGGGAAGGAGAAATATAAGGGGGGGCCGGTACAATGAAGGGATCAGACTAGGGTTTGATGGTAAGGTGAGAACAGAGGTGTGGAGGGGAAGAGAGGAAGAAGGAGAGAGAAAGGGGAGGGAGGAGAAGGGAAGAGAGGGGTAAAGAGCCAGACGCAAAGAAGAACAGGGGGAAAAGAAGAGGTCAAAGGGAAGGGGTTAGTTTATGAGGGAATTAAGAATAAGGTTCCAAGTATGGCTTAGGTTCCACCCATCATCCCTATTTAGGTTAGCAGGGTTGTTTCTGATGAAGATAGCCTCCTTAAGTTTTCTTTTAAAGTAGTTATCTTCGTTGGCTAGGATAAGAGTGTCCTCAAGGCGAATGTGGTGCTTGGTGTTAGAGGAGTGCTCAGCGAGGGCTGATTTAGAGACCCTTTCGTGCCTAATGTCTACATAATGTTCTTTGATTCGTGTGCAAATAGATCTACCTGTTTCACCTATGTAAGGGGTTCCACAGGAGCAATCTATTTTATAGACACCTAAGTTTAAAAGATTGTCCGTGGGGTCTTTGGTAGACGGGATGAGGCTTCTGATGGTGGAAAGAGGTTCGAAGGCACTAGAGATGCCTTTCTTGCGAAGAATTCTGGCAATTTTATTAGAGATGCCTTCAATATAATTGCCAAGGTTTTAAGGACACTAGCCTTGTGGGCAGGGTGGTGGTGGGAGGAAGCGAGGAGATAGAGGCTGAGTCTTTAGAAAATCTACCCACACTAACCTCTATCTCCTCACTTCATTGAAGGCATCTCTAATAAAATTGCCAAAATTCTTCACAAGAAAGGCATCTCTAGTGCCTTCAAACCTCTTTCCACCATCAGAAGCCTCATCTCGTCTACCAAAGACCCCACAGACAATCTTTTAAACTCAGGTGTCTATAAAATAGATTGCTCCTGTGGAACCCCTTACATAGGTGAAACAAGTAGATCTATTTGCACACGAATCAAAGAACATTGTGTAGACATTAGGCACGAAAGGGTCTCTAAATCGGCCCTCGCTGAGCACTCCTCTAACACCAAGCACCACATCTACCTTGAGGACACTCTTATCCTAGCCAAAGAAGATAACTAGTTTAAAAGAAAACTTAAGGAGGCTATCTTCATCAGAAACAACCCTGCTAACCTAAATAGGGATGATGGGTGGAACCTAAGCCATACTTGGAATCCTCTTCTTAATTCCCTCAAAAACTAACCCCTTCCCTTTGACCTCTTCTTTTCCCCCTGTTCATCTCAATCTCTGTTGCATCTGGATCTTTACCCCTCTCTCCCCTTCTCCTCCCTCCCCTTTCTCTCTCCTTCTTCCTCTCTTTCCCTCCACACCTCTCCTCTCACCTTACCATCAAACCCTGGTCTGATCCCTTCATTGTACCGCCCCCCCTTATATTTCTCCTACCCCTTCTCTTTACATGTCTTTGGTTTTTATTAGCTCTTATCTTTTTGGTTTTCCCCATGTTTTGGTTTCTTCCCTCATAGTTTTTCTTCTTCGGGGTTTTCCATTCTATGTTATTTTATTCCCACTATTGGTCCTCATCACCCCCTCTTCATTGTTCCCTCCCTCTCCCCTTTCTTTTTCTCCTTGTCTCTTTTCCTCTTGCTTGGAGATTGTTGTTTTTCCACATTGGTGGTTTTATAGGTTCTCTCAGACCTTCCCTCCTTTATACACATCTATATATCATATATTCTTGGTTGGGCTTCATTCTTAGATTTATCTTAGTTCTATTATAGACTTTATTATATTTTGGATATTATTAGTTTATACGTTAGGTTTTTATAATTTTCTTTCTCTCTTCTATCTCTCACTTTTCGCATTCACCTATTTGTAATTCTGGCTCTTAGCTTGATCCTCTTTCTTTAACCTTCTTATTTCTATTGATACCCATACCATGTATATTCTTTTTAATTTTGTTCCTTAGTTACTTTTAGTAGCTATATGTAGATATTTGCTTTTTATACTTTTCTCTATATTTATTGATATATAATTTGCATTCATGATTAAATTTGCATTCTTACTGAGATATCCTATTGCCTTTTTGTTTTCTTCTTGTTGTATTTCTTGCTTTTAACTTGTTTCTCTTACTTGCACCTTTGATTTATTTGCAATCTTTTTATAATTTGCTTTCAATTTGTTATAACTCTTAACCTTTTTGGTTTTCATCCCTTTGCATTCTTTCATTTAGCATGATGTTCTTTCTTGCACCTTTCTATTGATATACGCTCCTATGTTATTCTTTTTCATGCATTTATACATATTTTTGATCCTCATATAGATTTAGATACCTACCATATTATTTAGATACTTTTTGATTAGATATATGTAGATTTTTGTTATTTATACCTTTCTTGATACATATAGATATATTATTATTTATATTCATATATAAATATGTATACTAACATTTAGGATTGTATATTTATATTCATTCATTTGAATCTAATTAGTGTTTTTGGGGAGTTACTTATTGCTTTTCACTATTCTTTTTACATTTTTCAGCCTTGTTTCATTTTCACTCCTTTTCTTTTTGTTTGGCCTTTCCCTTATTCCTAGGATTAAGCTTGTAACCCGTGCCTACCCCCCTCTCTCCTTTTAAAAGACTCTATCTACAGTTTTACTTCATTTGCATTCTCTTCTTATCCTGATGATGTATCACGGAGTGTGATCTGAAATGTTGATAGAAAAAAAACAACACAGTTTTTTCCCACAAACTTACAAATTGATTAATTAAATAAATTCTCTTTATTTAATTAATTTTATTAAATTCCTCTATACTCTTCTAAAATTAAATAATTTTTTAATATTTAATTAAATCATTATCCTTTTTCAGATTTCAAGTGTACATTAATTAAATAAATCCAATTATTTAATTAATTCATCACAAATCCTCTCTTATCTACAATTAAATAATTTTTATTATTTAATTAAATCAAATTATTCTTCTAAATTTAAATAAATCATGCAAATTTATTTAAAATTGTCTCAATCCTCTAAAAATAAATAAAATCAAGTATTTTATTTATAATCTTCATATCTTATCTATTCTTCAAAATCATGCACAATCAATTAAATAAATTTATTTATTTAATTTCAAATATCTTTCCAATTCCTCTAAAAATATCATGTTAACTCATGTGCACAATTAGTCTTATTTTTAGAACTCTAAAAAAGATAAAACTGAAGTTAAGTTAATTGGCTTTAATTTATCTTATTTTCATCAACTCATGAATTAGAAGAAAAAACATTCTAATTTATGATATCAAAATCTATCTTTAGAAAAAAAGTAATTATCTTAATAATAATACCTTTTTGGAGTGACACATGTCATGTGCACATTCAGCATGAGTTATTTGATTTATCTCAACCATCCATTTTATGGATTGATTTCATCCGTTGATCAATCATGTTTGAAACCTATATAAACCCCCCTCATCTCCTTCACAAATCCTCTTTGATCACTTATTCTCAGGCATCCTTTACAGTTCTTTGAGCATACATCGCATCGTTGAGCACCTTACGATCTTTTGACATCGATCTTTTGACCACTTTGAGCACCTACACTTGCTTGTTGCAAACATGGTTTCATAGCGTTATTGAGCAATCCACATTTGACAAAGAGAACTATACAATCTTGGTAAAAGCTTTCTTCTTTTTATTTGATTTATTCATTGTTATTGGCTTTTTACTTGGATCGATCTCTTTATGTTATGGGTTATTGAGTTGTTATAATCATTGTTGTGATTTTATCATTCAACATCTCAATTTTCCTCATACACACCCAAGATTTGAAATAGTTTCATAGCATTGTTATGCTCACCAATTTATTTCAAAATCCCAAGCCATGGTGCCTCCATAGCTCCCATAGCTTAATGTATCTCATCATAGCATCATTTCTCAATTCACACTCAATTAGTTGCTTCTATCTTCATCCCTACCACTAAGAGGACTTGTTGTTGTAGAGGAGAGGAGGTTGCCACGAAAGAAGGACTTTTGAGGATACACTAGACTCACGCACCAAATTCATGCTAGGTTTTTCATCTGCTTAGTAGTTAATTAGATCATAAATTTGCTCTTGGCAAAGTGATATTGATTGTTGCTATTATCTTGATAGAATTTGCATTAATTAGAATTGCTTTCAATTTCTTAGCATAGTTGTTATTTGTTTTCCTAGTTAAATTTCTTTCATTGCACTAAGTTATTTTCTTTTCATTAGTTTAGATTAAAAAATCAATTCATAAAAACACAAAAACATATGTTAAACTTTGCATAAGAAAAATCATCTTAGATTGCATTCATATTTAGTTCGTAATAATTAGAACATTCAAAAATTGGAAAAAGAATAAAAATATTGTTTTTCATTCATAAGTAGTTGCATACATAAAAAATCACAAAAACATAGAAAACAAAAACACAAAAAGGAATTCAAAAACTCCTCAATTCATCATGAGGTCAACAATAAAACAAGAGTGTAGTAAACCTTTGATCGCAACACAAAGTCAAAGTTAGTCAATTCAAAAGTCAACATTAGGTCAGACCTAAGTCAACACAATAAATTCTCTTAGCCAAGCATTCGATGTGTCCAGGGTAAGAGGGGATTGGGTTAAAACTATTCTCGAAGAGATAGAGGTAGTCCATCCTAGACCACAACATACACCACAAATAGTTGAAGAACAAGAACACACCCTTAGAGTCATTTAGGAAAGGAACAACATACAACAAATCATTCAAGCACATGAAAATATATTAGAACACCTTAGGATAATCAATGAACAAAGCATTTATAGTACTAGGCCCATTGGAACTTACAAAAATCCAAAAAGAGACATAGAACTAGTGACCCTTTAGGTCATATAGTTATCTAATGATGCACAAGTTCCTATGCAAAAGCCCCCTCAGTTGCAAGGAGTAAGTATTGAGGAAATTGATGATCAGGTTGTCATCAGATTTGCAACTAGGCCAGCCATGTCCAAGTCATCCTCTGTAAAAGAAAAAACATTCAATTATCAAAATTCTCCTATCAGTTCACACAACAGTAGTATGCGTCAGGTCCCTAATAAGTCTGTAGAGAATATGTTTACTTTTCTAGATCCTTTTCAAGCCAGTACTAGTGCAACACATGCTAGTCTGACCTGTGAACATAAGAATTACTTTGAGTTAGATAATGGTCTCTATAAGTGTGAAGACTATTCATTTGTCTTTAGTATTAAGAAGTGTAGAATGATGTCAGGAAGAACTGTTTCCTTTCCTGAATAGGACATCAAAGAAAAACATGAAAAATCAATATCCACCCTTGTTGGTCCATATTTAGTTCCTGGAACTATCCCCAAGTTCCAAGACTTTATGCTTTATGATACTACTGGAAAGTATCAACTTGATTTTTGGCCGTAGCATGTTAGTCCTATAGGAGACTCAGTTGTCCCTAGCCAATGTAAATCGTTAAATTGGGCAAATCTTTGTCTGCGAAAGCAACTTCTACTTAGCCAAGGCCAACAGTATCAGCAAGATCTGCATAGATTGAATCAAGAAAAACAATATGCAGCTACACAGACAAATCTATACACTATTATTGTTGGTAATCAAGCACTAATATATACTCAATCTTTAGATCAACCAACCACTCTCCGTGACATTTTTTTTCCATGTGAACAGAACCAACCTTAGGTTACATCTCCACTCAACTAGCTTTTTCCACGAGAGTGAGAGCGACTCAGAGGTCATCCATTGCAAGGAGATAGTTCATGTGTGATATCAAAGCTGACTCATTTGTGTTGTGTTTGAGTCACATTTCGGAGCATACAGTTCATTGGTCATATTAGATGTTGTTTACGTAACTTCAAATGGAAGGTGAGGTTTTCATACCTCACTAAGGCAACCTGAACTAGCTAGTTTTTATTTTGAGTTTTTCTTGTCTCTCATGTATTCTTTAGGCTACTGTATATTTCTTTTTTACTTTTTGAGAATCCATTTATGAATTTTTACCCTTTGTCTGGATATAAATTAGGTAAATTTCCCACTTGGTTTTATTTATTTTTTTGCTCCTTTCATCTTTGTCATGTATTTGTTGGGCCATTGTTTATTGTTTGACAAGGTATTTCTTCATTTCACTCCTCAGTCTTGCTATGAATGGAGGTTCAAGTCATCATACCTCACTAAGAAAAACACCCACCTCATTTTTTGGATCCTTTCATCTTTGTCATGTATTTTTGAGCCATTGTTTATTGTTTGACAAGGCATTTCTTCATTTTACTACTCCCTCTATCTGTAAAAGGTAGTTGAGGTTGTCATACCTTAGTAAGGAAATGAACCACCAAATTTTTATATTTATCCTTTCTTCTCTATCTTGAATTATTCATTTCATTGTTTATTTGTTGTTTTGTATTTTAGAAGGTATTTGTTTATCTCACTTCTCCATGTCACTATAAATGGAATAACAAGTCATCATACCTCACTAAGAAAATGAATGATGCAAAGTTACCACCACTTAGGAGAAGAGGATGTAGGGGATGGTAGGGAAAAATAGGGCTTTAGGTCCTTGTGGATCTAGCTGCTCCATTGGTCTCCTTGATGGACATGACTGTCCTTTCTTTGTTCATGGCTCCAACACTAGTCAACAATACCTCCAATAGGTTTGTACACATGGGCTCTTTTCCAAACCTCCTAGGTACCATAGACCACCTATTTTTGACTGGTCAATGCTATCAAAACCACCCAAATGCTCTGGATGTAACTCCTTGTACCCTTTCCTTCATAACTAGCCCTGCTTCCTTGTAGCCCTTCAAATAGGGTTTTTCCTTCATAACTTGCAAATGATAGATCAAACCCACAAACTAAAAGATGTTTTAGGTACCCATTTGTCTATTCTTCAACATATCAAACATGCAACATAGGTTTCTTTGGAACATGTGCCTCAAAAATTGACTTTCCTACTATTTTTGGGGGCAATTAGCCCTATTTTACAAAGGAAGTATGGGGAATATTCTACCTAAGACTAAAAACCCACTTTTTTGAGCTTCCCCACATCCCAACTAGACTACTTTTATAGGTTTTGGCATTTGCATGCATGGGTTTCTTACCAAACCAATAACCACCTATGCTACCTAGCCTCTTTGGTCTACTCCAGAAGGTATTAGGGCTTGATCACTATAACAATCAGTCCCTTGCTCTTGCAATGAAGATTCAACACAATATATAGTCTAACAAGATCCATTCCATCCATTTAGAAGTTATGGTGTAGGTGAAACAAGCCAAAAATCCATTGATTTTGTTAAAACCCTCAAAACTAGGGTATGGAAACCACTTTCAGAAATCCGAATGTAAAATGCTTTAAGATTAATGAAATTCCTCCTAAATTGACTTAAATGAAAGATAACACCATCTATTTCATCATTTCAGACATTTTTGTTCTTGACAGTACTGTACGGCTGAGTGTGGTATGTTGGAACAACAAAACTGAGAAAAAATTAGAAAACATGGCAAAACATTGTATTTTCTTTACTCAAATCTCATTCTCCTTCATACATTTGAAAGCGTCTTCCTTCTATCTATCTTCTACTAACATAAAATTCTTATATATGTCTTTTCCATCGTGGGGAAAAGCCCCAAAATAAGGTAAAAGCTGACTGTCATAAAAGCAGCTCAAGAAGGAAAGTCCTAATTTTAGACAAAATGTTAAATACTCTGCTCCTACATAACCTCCACTACATGACAATGACTCTAGTGGCTTTATTACATTATTTAAGACAAAAATTCCACCTAGGTTCTCATTATTGAGACCAAAAAATCAAAATTTGCTTTGAGGTCTAGGTGCCCCTACACTAATGACCTACTAGAATCATGTTCTTTTATTCATTTCTTCTTTGTTGTGTTTTGTATATTTGGGTGTTTATTTTAGAGTTTAGGGTTTAGGGGACCTGATAGTGGTGACCTAACTTTCAAGGTTCACATGGTCTTCTACCAGCCACAATGCCTTGTTTATTCGCTATCGTGTATTACTTTGGAAACTATTTAATTCTTGTTAACTATTTCAATAGACATTTCTTCATTTCATTCCTCTGTGTGGCTGTAAATGGAAGGTGACATCCTTATACCTCACTAATGTAATGAGCTAGCTAGTTTCTTTTGTTTTATTGTGATTTAGTTCTAATCATCTTGAAAGGAACAATAATGGTTTCTATAATGTCTAGTTGAATGCTTAAGGCTCTTTGTTTCATTAACTTTCTACTAAAAAAATTCTAAAAATCAAAACTAATGTTAAAGGGTGTTTGTTTGAAAAGCAATGCTTTTTGGAATGATTGTAGCTATTAATCTATTTCATTAGCCTCTATCTGAATTGAATGGTTGTTTCATTTTTATTTACCTAAAAATCTGTCTAGTTTGTAATATTTAATTTTTTATTTGGCTAATTTCTTGTCTAGTCAATGCAAATCAAAATGCCTCTAGAAACAAGATTTATATGATATTGTTGCTTCAATTTACTTGTGTTTATGAACATAATTGTATGGTTGCCTTCTATGTTTTGTAACACATTAATTATTTATGGAAATAACAATCTTTTATTCATAAATCACCGTGAACTCTCCAATATAAGTTATATATTTAAATTTTTAGTTCTTTCAATTGGTAATTTATATTCACACATGTTGAAATTGGTAATCAAAATTTTGATTGACTATGAAAAAATCTAAAGTTGGGTTTGTTGTTGATTATCTTTAAAGCCTAATAATGGTTACTACATTCGATATCATGTGCCTAATAATTTTTACTATATTATGCATTGAAGGTGTTAGCAAGGTTGGAAACCATTTTTGCTAACACCATTTCTAGTGTTAGTAGGGTTGGAAACAATTTCTCCTAACACCATATGTGGATTTAGTAGCCCATTGGAAACTTGTTCTAGTGAAACCATAGGTGGTGTTGGCAGGGTTGGAAACCATTTCTCAATCTTAAACCTTGCATTTTCTAATATGTCAAACCATTATATTTTATCAATTTAATTTTATCCCTATTGCTCATTATGGGCAAATGTAAACTTGTTGTTCCTTATTTTTTGTTCAGTATGTGTGTATGTAGTTACAACTAATATATAGTTATAGCTGACATATAAATAAATTTCATTCTTGTCATATTGATCTTCTCTTTTATTTGTGCTTTCCATTAGGCCTCTAGATCTTGGGTGGCTATCTCCATAGCCAAATCTTACACCACCATCATGCAAACTGACCTTTGATTGTATACAAACAAATTTTATGTTGTGCATTTGGGATTCACAATTGCCTTGCATAATTATCAAATTACAAAAATCGTTCTATTGATGAATGAAAAACATAAAACTAAAATGCTATTTTTTATATTCGCTACATATTTGAAAACAAAAGTTGCTTTTTGTATTCACAAAATAGTTTAGAACAAGAGTTTCTTTCTTTAGATTGATTGGATATAGTAGCATACTTGTAAGCCAAAATATAAAAATTATAGTAGATAGAGTTACAATTAAAATACAAAATCCAAAAAACATGCCTCCCTATTCTATAATGTCAAACTTGTTTGTGTACAATCATTATAGTCCAAAACCTAGAGAACCTGTTTTACTCAAACCATGGGGGAAAAGATAATGAACTTGATGTCATGGAGGTTGGTGTTTTCTAGTTTCTTAACAAATTTATCCCACAATGTTCTCATCCCTTGTTGGCAAAATTGGAGTGCTAGTTACATGAGATGGGGTGAGACCTGTACAATTTATTATAGTGGAATAGTGAGAGACATTGATGTTAATCATCTCCCTAAACAATGTGTGTTGTTCAAGTAAAGGGTTTAATGGTTTGCTTAAACGCCTTTGCTTGTCTAAAGCCCCCCTTGCCAACTCAAGTTATTTACCCTTCTTTCTTGGTTTCTTTGGATCCTCTCTTGTTCCTTTTCTTGCCTTTGTAAAATTTTATGTTGTTCACTTTCTTTTCATTGAAGGTCTCTATCTAACTTTGCTTTCTCCTTCATTTCTCTTGCAACAAATCTTGCTACCTTTCTCTTCTCTATTTGTTCTCTCTTTCTGACTTACAACTCTTCAATTTCTTTCTTCCTTTGTTCTTGCTCTATCAAAAGGTTCATGTACTTATCTATTGTTAGAAGTTGAGATTGTCAGCTCAATTGAATTCCATTATCCCCTACATTCCTCGATTTTCCTAGATAATGTGATCAAGTAGTTTAAGGAATTGGTTAATGTTTGAGCTCGTTTTGGAGCCCGATGAGTGATTTAATTTTGCATGACTACCATGTTGACCCTCACTAGAAATTACCCCATTATCATGAGTTTCTCCTAAGTCTATACCATTATCTCCACCATCCCAATGTCCATAATTAGCATAGTAGTGTACCATTTCACACACATTCAATGTGGGTGGCAAAGATTAGAAGGAAAGTGCACCTTCTTCTTCTTCTTGGGAATGTAAGTTAATTCACAAATTCATAGCTCCCTCCAATGACCATGATGGTTGGCTTGGCTGAGTGGGAAGACTAAGTCCATCTTCTTGTTGATCATGTTGAGTTTCTTCCATCCCAACATAGACTTCACCCTCGAAAGAAGTACTTTTAGGTGCATCATTGCATTCCTTTACCATAGGTTCAGATGTTTTAAGAAGTAATTCCCTTGTTGCAAGACCTAATGTCAAGTCGTTTTCCACTTCTAGGGAAGTTGTTGAGAAAATGTTAGTAGAGACTATGGAAGCTATCCAAGGTATTGGAAACAAAGAGAAGGGCCAAAAAACTATTGAAAATCAACATAGTGATGAATAAGGTAAAACTTAGAGTTTTAGCTTCCTGAAGATGTTGTAGATATCATTATTGAATGTCGAACTAGAATTGTTATTCTATTTTCTAAGAGGAATCTCCACTAATATGGATTTAATAAATGGACAAAACTGAACTAGGAAAACAAGGGTTGGGAAATTGAAACAATAAAGGAGTAAGAGAAAGGCGATGTCTCTTGTATGTTTAAGTCTATCGAGCATGCTCAAGTAGTATTACAATATGGAACATGGGTTATATGCGAGCAAGTTTATTCTCTTTAAGCCTAGAACTTCAATTTTTACCCTAAAGGCTCATCTCACTCACTCATGTGGATATAACTGCCATATTTAAATTTAACATTTCAACTATTTTTGAAAGATATTATGGATCAACTAGGTAAACTAATTTGGTGCAAACATAACTTAGATAAATTTTCTAGCTTAAGAAAACATCCAAGAGTGTGTGTGGAAGTTGATTTGAATAAATTTAATTGCCAAAGAACATTAAACTGGTTGGTCCTGGTTTTGAATTGGAATAACCATTAATTTACTTGAACAAACTTAATGCATGTTTTTTGCCAAAAAAGACACTTGATACATGATTGTCCTATTAGAAAAAATAGATCCTCACATCTTCAGCCCTTTTCCATGCTTGTCAACCATGTTATCCAAGCCAACCCTCAGCATCCACTTTCTCATAAGGTCACTTCTTAACCTCTTTTCACATGCCAAACCTTCCCCTACCTCCTTTGACCATAACTCTCCTTCTATGTCACCTGCCAAAAGTCCCCTTTTTTATAAGAACATGACATGACAAGCACAAGTATGACAGACAGATGAATGAGAAGACTGTAAAATGGCAGAACCGCATTTATTGGCATGAATTGGCAACATAAAAATGGCGGAGCTACATTTGTAATTTGCCACATTTGTAATTTGCGTAAGTAATTGTAAATCTCCGTATCTCTGGTAAATCTCTGTATCTCTGTCCACGACAGACAGATGGATCGTGATATCACTTCCGCTCTCTAACTTTCCCCAGCTTTTTGACTGGAGAAAGAATTCATTGAAAAAACGGTGGAGAACTCATTTAAAGCGTGGTTATTCCAATGAAAGTCACGCGAATCTTCTCTAAAGATTTTTACCGCACACTTCGTGAAATAGACCCAAAAAAAAGTGGTACCATCGGACGTAGACAGAATTCGTCGTTATATGGAGAACGAGTTAAAAAGGGCAGCGGCTACGGGGCATTCAGGATGGACCGATGGTGCATCATATACCTATGGCCATGCCTCCTCACGTGCATGTCAGTGTGCCGTATAAACACTTCATTTACTTACCTTGAAATATGCGCGCTTTCGCCGCGTTTCCGTTGCCGCGTTTAGATTGCCGTGTCCAAATTGTGGACGTTACGATTGCCGTCAACGGGAAATCGTGTGAGAAGAAGTTAAAAAAAGTAAAAGGAAAGGGGAAACGGTTGAAAAAATATGTGTGTTCTTTTTTAATTTTTAGGGAGGTAATCGCATCAGTTCTGTGCTTTTCTACTAAAATCTATTTGCTGCAATTTTTTTCAAATTAATATATTATATTATTATTATAATTTATATAATATGTTAATATATATTTATGGATAATAAAATAAAAAATATATTTTAATATTTAATATATAATATTTTATAGTTTATTTATTTAAGATTTATTTTTATTTTTATTTAATTAATAGTTATTTATTGAATAGTTTTAGTTTTTTTCAAGTATATGTTGGGTTCTTCCACAGTTTTTGTTAACACATCAACTTCAATTCTAGAAGGGCATAAATTTGATAGTTGTATAGTTGTATTTAAGAATTTTTGCTCTAAAATATAATGAAATTTTAAAAAGACCGTATCATATGAAATGATAAATTTTAGACAAAATGTATATAATAATAATAATAATAATTCATTTATCCTTATTAAATTGTTATATAATTATAATTATATAGTAAATATCTAACTTGAGCCCTAAAATATTTGATTGAATCTCTCATTTTACCCAATATTTTGGGCTAATAAATTAAAAAAAATATATGTGTATGTTCTCATATATGGATTTACAATGAAAAACAAACAAACAATTTGTTTTTGGCAAATATGCACCTCAAAAAAATAGATTTAAAATTTCTATATATATATAATGTTATTCTTTTAACACTTTAAAAAATATTTTGCTAAACATTGGCCAATAAAATATTTGAACTTAACATTTTTAAAGTGCAAATGCAATCCTTCAGATGTCCTCCAAGGCTTTCCAAAGCACATAAGAAACATGTATATCTAACCTCCCAAAAGAGATATAAACTTACTCTAATATCATGAAATCATTCAATGGAAAAAACACCATTTACTCATGACATTAAAACAACATTTACCCCTTGGTACTTACATTCACCCTAGGGGATATAAAAGATATATTTCACTTTGTCCAAACTTTAGCTTAGGACCACTACATGAAAAGTTTTGAAACAAAGCAATTTGTAAGTTAGGAGTATCAAATACACCACATTTCCACTTTTATTTATTTATTATTTTTTATTATAAATTTATTATAATTATTATATTACTATAATATTATGTTTTAATTATAATTAGAATATAATATAATATTTATATTATTACTACAAATATTAAATATATAATAATATTATATTTATATAATTGCATTATTATAATATTATATATTATTATATTATATTTATGTTTATGTTTATTATTATATTATTATAATACTATAATATCAATTAATATATTTTATCAATTGTTATAATAAATATTAATATGCTTGTAATATCATAGGACAATGCAATTGCATGTATGTCCACACAATTGTATTGTTGTTTGAGGGAAAAGTGATTACAAATGTTCTAACATGGAAGTGAAAAATGAAATAAACATAGAAAATAGGTTTTAAAATGTAACACAAATTTGGTCACACAAGAACATAGAAACTATCAACATTTAGATTGGGGAGAAGGCCAAGTACAAGCTAAGTGAGTTCTAAGAGCATGTTATAGGGATGAACGCTACAATGAGCAAAATTTGTAATGGAAAAAGTGTAGGGTATGCAATTTGATCATTACACTAGCATTTTGAGCATTTGCATCATTTCAAGGTTTACATTGATCTTTGAGCAAATATTGATAGGCATTTCATGTAAATTATTGTCCAAATAGATAGTAAGACATTTGTGTAACCACTTATGATTGTAAAATCATGTAAAGTTCAAATTGTGATTGCAAGAGTATTTACTCATGGTTAATTTTTTGTCATTATGATTAATGGGTTAGTTTATAATTTTAGTTTAAATAATTTAGTTTATAATAACTTATAATTTATATTTAAGTTTTTTACCTCATTTTTATTTATGTTTATATTGAAATCCAGTTTCAATAGTTTAGTTTAAAACTTTAGTTTAGTTTTATTTAAATTTCATGGGTATGCAAATTTTACCATTTATAATTTAAGTTTTAATATTTTAGTTTACAATTTTAGTTTAAATAATTTGGTTTATTTAGTTTATAATTTAAATTTAAGTTTGAATAATTTTAGTTTAGTTTTTATTCATACTTGTCTTACAAAATTTAACTATTTTTAATATTTGTAATATTAGGATTGAAAACTATGATTTGTAGTGTTTATTGATGATGTCCAAGGTAAAGAAGAAATTAATTATAGAGAAAAATTTCATGATTGAGAAATCTCGTCATAAAAAAAGGAAGGCCACAAAGGATGAAAAGGTCCCCTATGGGACTAGAGATAAGAAGGGCATGAAGAAGGATAAAAAGAGTAGCAAAACCTATAAGATATACTTGCTTGAAATTTTAAAGCGGGTGCACCTTGATATCGATATTTCTAGCAAGGCCTTGGGAATTATGAATAACTTCATCAATGACATCTTTGAGAAACTTGCCAGCAAGTGGAATAATTATGTGCAACTATTCTATAATTGACATGGAGTGTGGTTATGATGGGAGTACAAGGGATCTCGATAAGGGAAGTCAAGAGCAGATGGATTGGGAGAATAGAAGCGAGGAGAAGGAGCTTGCTAGGAGAGAGTATTAACTACATTAACAAAGTGACAGGTATGTCAATGAACCAGTAGTAAACTGTAAATATTAAGCTTCATACTATATGTAAAGTCATTTCTATTTTCTAAGTAAGTCTTGAGAATCTGCATGTTTATATGAATCAATTGCTATTTGTGGCAAATAAAGCTTCTCTATATTTATATACGCTTTTGACATAGGAATATATTTGTGTATAGTATTGAAGTTATATGCCTTTAAAAAACCGTGAATGTTGTTCTAGGAAGATTATGATAAATATAGCTATCATTCATATCATTTAGAATTTGGTCTATAGAATGATCGAAATGTTAGAGATATACATAGCCGAAAGGCAGTCATTTAATTATATTATGTTTAAAGATAGTTTAAATGCAAGTTAAACCTGTGTATAGGCTGAATGATATATATACTGGCCAGTCACTAAGCTTGGATAAATTTTGTTATTATATGAATGTACTATGTGTGAGATATTACCTTAGTATATCTGTTGTGAGAACATTGGATATAAGCCAATATAGGTTGAATGGTTCGGTGTGTTGTCGACTGTGTAAGGTTGATTTGATAATATCAATCTTTACCTATCTATCTATGGAAAGAACCTACCAGTTAAGTCGGTAGTAGACCGAGAGCTTACTTAATATCTTATGACTTGAGTAGACCAAAAACTATTAGTATTATGATGTCATAGTATCCTTCTAAAGGAGCTGTATTAGTTTGATGTTGAGAGGTATCATTACTCTTGATTATTTATAAAAGTTTATAACATGTGAATGATCAATGACTTGATTAAAAGACTTTAGTCGAATAGATTTCACATCCAGATAATCATGCAAAAGAATCTATTTAACTTATGTCGTAGAGGTAGAAAATATACACATTATCATTTTGATTTCTATGAGTAACCAAGAGTTCTCATATACTACTTTTATTTCCATTTAAGAGGAAACCATTCTTTTATCTTATAGTTTGGCCAATATTGGTCAATAAATCATTGTAAATTGCTTTTACCTCATTATGACAATATTATAGTCATTTTAATATATAGTTCACTTTGACAGGAAATTAGTAGAATATAATCATAGACTAAGGCAAACATATCCTAGTGGCAAGAGTCTTAGAAGTCTATAGATGTCAAAATCAATGACTTTATGACAGAATTTTGAGTATACCTTGAGAATGTATACCAAATTTATTTATGAGCACGAGCATGGGTTAACAAGCCTTTGAGTAGATTGACAGGTTGGCTTTGGAACTGAGATTGCAAGGATGCAAAGAGAGGCTCAATACATGCTTTTAAGTCACCTAAGCTCTCACCTTATACTTGTCTTATAGCAAAGAGTATATTTTATGTCTTTAAGACTGATAGTGAATAAACAAGTCAAAGTATGTTGATATAATATTTACTAAAATGTAAGAATGTTGTCTCCAAGTCGAGAAATGAGTGTGTGAACATATGACTTACTATATGAAACTTTGGCCAAAGTAATGCAAAATTTATTGCTTGCATTGTTGGTTCACTGTGTACCAGATAACTGAACAATCAGAGTGGGTTTCTCTTTATCCTTTTCATGTCTAAATATTTTTTGTTTGATCTTTTCTATGTCTAATTATTTTTCGTTTTAATCTTTCTCTTTATCCTTTCTATGTCTAATTATTTTTCATTTAATCTCTCTTTATCCTTTCTATGTCTAAATTTTTTTTGTTTTAACCTTTTTCTTTATCCTTTCCATGGAACCCTTCTACAATAAAGAAATTCACATGTTGAAAGACTTACGAAAATGACAAATAGTACAATATTTTGTTGTAGGCTCAACTCAAATCAAGTTAAATTCATCCATAATAATAGGCGAGGTATTAAAGAAAAAAAATGTTGAGAAGTTAAATACTTACATTTCTAGCATTATAAAGCTCAAAATGCCTTCCCTACCCATGCTATTGAAAACCCCAAGTCACAAGTGCTAGGTGATGTAGAGTAGATTCTATTGATAGCAAGGAGCAAGGAAGATGTGGTAAAGGAGGTTGGTGATGGGAACCTTCTACAAGTATTAGAGGATGAAAAATCCCACTAGTGTTAGGTACACATGCACCTGTGGCCCCTATTGCTCCTAGTAAGTAGGGCCTAGAGGGTGAGATTTGTGGTAAGGTTGGAAAAATAGTGCATGCACATTTTGGAGCTCCAGACAAAGTGAAAGATGGAGTTTATTCCAAAAAGGTCAATGTAGAGGCTAAATCTTTGACAAGCAAAATGTCCAAGGTAGGCATTATCCCCTATTCTAGGAAACATCCTATATTATCTTTGGGTAGCAAGGTCCTTATAAGTGCGGAAGATTAATTCACAAATTGAGGGTTAATTTGTAAGTTTCATGCATTGTCACCAAGATTAGCAAATCTACATTCTTGGATTACGAAAAGATGGGCATAAAAGATAAAAGGTAATATTGACATTTTTTTAAGTACTCAAGTTTTTTTTTTTGTATTGGTATGTGAGAAATCAGAGGATTGAAAATATGTTTTAGAAAAGGGCCATGGTTTTGGGACACAAGTATTTTACTTGTCAAGCCTTGGCTCCCAAATTTTAATTTGATGACAGAGACATTTTCTGTTATGCTTATTTGCATTAGGCTCCTTTATCTCCCACTACAGTTTTAGGTAGATGCCTATTTTTAGGGGATTAGAAATATACTAGAAAAATTCTTGTCTAAATTGACTCAAATATAGATAATCTAATACACTCCATGAGACTATAGGTAGAACTAGATATTTTGAAAGGGCTTATGGATGAGATACGTTTAAAAGTGGAAGATTGGATTTGGAAATAGGTTATAGATTATGAAAACATTTCATTCCATTGCAAAATATGCTTTCAAGTGGGTCATATTATAATAGAATGCACAAAAGGGAAACCTAAATTGATAAAACAAGAAACTAGGTGCCAAGGGGCTTGTTATACACATATTTCAATAAGGCTTTTGAGAGCTCATTAGAGAAAAACAAAGGGTACTTGTTCGACTGATTTGTAGCCAAATCGACTCTTGAAGTAGACATTGAACTCGGATCATCTAAGTTTATGTCAGATGTATCTTCCCCCTTACCTCCTAGATTTTCAGAAGTAGTTCATTCTCCCTTGTCTCAATAGCATATCTTTGTGGATAATGGCATGAAGAAAGAGAAGCAAAAAGAATTGGTAAATTTAGCCATTTCCAAAGGAATGCAAGATAAATCATCTTTCAATAATAATATGCAACAAGTATTGAGACCCAAACATCCTAAACAACCTATAGGAAGATTCACATTACTTAAATGCAAATATTAAGAAATCTTATTATTATTAATCAAGCATATTTGGAGTCTTCCTATTCTTTAAAAAATAAGAAGTAACAAGTGCTAGGTAGTGGCCAATACCTACCTTGTAGTGTTGTAATTATAGTATGTGTTTTAGTTGTTATTATAGTTGTGTTTTAGTTTTAATTTTTTAATTCATTAGGTAATTTACTTCAAATTTACTTTTTGTCAAACCAACAAAATCATTATTGTTTATAGTTATAATATTAATAATAATATTAATTATATTATTAATATTTATTATAAAACTTGATATATTATATTGATTGATATTATAGTATTATAAAAATATTATTTAATAATATAATAATAAACATAAACATAAATATAATAATAAACATAAATATAATATAATAATATATAATATTATAATAATGCAATTATACAAATATAATACTATTACATTTAATATTGTAATAATAATATAAATATAATATTATATTATAATTATAATTAAAACATATATTATAGTAATATAATAATTATAATAAATTTATAATAAAAAATAATAAATAAATAAAAGTGGAAATATGATACTCCTAACTTACAAATTGCTTTGTTTCAAAGCTTTTTATGTAGTGGTCCAAATTTGGACAAAGTGAAATATATCTTCTCGATGCTCTAGGGTAAATATAAGGGGTTAAATTTTGTTTGACTGTCATGAGTAAATGCTATTTTTTCCATTGAATGATTTCATGATGTTGGAGTAAGTTTATATCTCTTTTGGGAGGTTAGATATATAGGTTTCTTATGTGCTTTGGAAAGCCTTGGAGGACATGTGAAGGATTGCATTTGCACTTTAAAAGTGTTAAGTTCAAATATTTCATTGGCCAATGTTTAGCAAAATATTTTTGTAAGTGTTAAAATAATAACATATATAAAAAATTTAAATCTTCTATTTTTTTTGGAGGTGCATATTTGCCAAAAATAAATTGTTTGTTTGCTTTTTCATTGTAAATACAAAAATGAGAAGATACATATGTTTTTTTTTAAAAATTATTAGCCCAAAATATTGGGTAAAATGAGATATTCAATCAAATATTTTAGAGTTCAAATTAGATATTTACTATATAATAATGATCATATAACAATTTAATAAGGATAAATGAATTATTATTATTATTATTATTATTATGATTAAGGACCAAATTATATATCATATATAGTTTGTCCAAAATCTATCATTTCATATGATACAGTCTTTTTAAGATTTCATTATATTTTAGAACAAAAAATCTTAAATACAACTATACAACTATCAAATTTATATCCTTGTAAAATTGAAGTTGACGTGTTAACAAAAACTATGGAAGAACCCGACATATACTTGAAAAAAACTAAAGCTATTCAATAAATAACTATTAATTAAATAAAAATAAAAATAAATCTTAAATAAATAAACTATAAAATATTATATATTAAATATTGAAAAATATTTTTTATTTTATTATCCATAAATATATTAGTATTAATATAATATATTTTAATAAATTATAGTAATTAATATATTATTATATATTATATTATTATAAAAATTAATATTATATATTGATTTTATATTATGCAAATTATAATAATGTTGTGTATGATTATATATTAACATATTATATAAATTATAATAATAATATAATATATTAATTTAAAAAAAATTGCAGCAAATAGATTTTAGTAGAAAAGTAAAGAACTGATGCGAATACTTTCGTAAAAATTAAAAAGGAACACTTATATTTTTTCAACCGTTTTCCCTTTCCTTTTACTTTTTTAACTTCTTCTCACACGATTTCCCGGTGACGGCAATCGTAAGTCCACAATTTGGACACGGCAATCTAAACGCGGCAACGGAAACGGCGAAAGCGCGCATATTTCAAGGTAAGTAAATGAAGTGTTTATACGGCACACTGACATGCACGTGAGGAGGCATGGCCATAGGAATATGATGCACCATCGGTCCATCCTGAATGCCCCGTAGCCGCTGCCATTAAAAAGGGTGTGTGGGGTCCATCAACAGTTACCAACCAGTTGTCCGCTCGTACGTAGATAAATTCGAATTAAAAGTGTTTTGGTTTTTGCCGGCAAAGTCTACAGTGAATTGTATTTGCTTTCATAAGTGAAGCTTTTCTGTTTTGTCCAATGCTTCAACAATTCGCTGGGCTATCTTATCAGTATCTACAGGATGCACCACCAAGTACAATGTCACTATAGGGGGCCTCATCCTTCCCATAACTTGCTCACTCGATATGACACTAATAAGGGAGAGAGGCCAGTTGCCGCCCACACCCTAATAACCGCTATGTTTTAATCGCTTGACCACCTAATTAATTTTTTTTTTAAATCAATACATGTAAAATACCAACCAAATAAATCAACACAAATGCACCAATACATTTGTAAATTAACTAATGAAATTAAGGCAAGTGTACAAATGCGATGGCGATCGGTTACCGGCACATTGGTGCGGATGTATGGGGTGACATGTTGAAATGACCATTTTTTGACCCATGTGCACATAACGCGTCCTTGCAAGGAAATGTATAAGTGCCCAGAAGCCGAAAGAATAGCTTTAAGCTCTTTGATCGCATACGGAAAAACCCAAAAAAATTCGTCGAAATTCGATATGTCTAACTATGTGCTTGACGTGCGCAAAGTTAGGGTGGGCGGCTCCCTTACAAATCTCTATCCTTGTATTGTTACTAATACAAATCTCTATCCTTATATTGTGCCATATGTGCATAATCCTCCACACTTCAGGGAGTGTCATAATTATCTTACTTATAGGGAGGTTGAAAGTGTTTGTATCACGTCCACCACTTAGCTAGAGTAGTGAGCATGTATAAATATACAATAGTAGGAGTTAAACCATGTGCTTGACCTTTTCTTCCTATAACAATGCCTAATAAACATTTGTTATCTAGTTGCTAGTTTCATTGTCTCTCATGGATCTCTAGTTCAATCTTCGCCCATAAGACACAAAGAAATGAAAATACCAATGTGTGTGCAATAAATCACTAAAATCAATAAAATTCATGCCAAAATTTATTACATGACTAGAAAGTGTTGATCTCACAAGTCAATCCCGCATATCAAGGATAACTCTAAGTTGATCCCATGTCAAGCATATCAAATCCATGGGTAAAAAAAAAAAATAAAGAAAATGAAACCTAGGTTGAAATTGGACAAAACTAAATATTTTTTTGACATTATAAAGTTTTAAAAAATAAAAAATTTAGGGCAAAGATGTAACTTACAATATCTAAATACTCACGTCATTTGATATTATCTCATATTCTATTACCTCATGTTAGGGCATGGTTTCATTATTGCACCATTGTATCTAGTTGTAGGGTATACTATAAGCTCTAGAAGGTTAATCTCACAAGGGTATTGGTAATAATTAAAGTGACTTTTATTATTCAACCTTGTACGTACATCCATGTACAATTCTACCATTCACTCATTACTAGCTTATTATCCTCATTCTTGCATGCCACTATTCCTTATTTGGCTATGAAGAGTGGCCCTATAACATTTTTAATCTATTTTCAAAGCTATCATGCATTTATTACACCACGTACCCTACACTTACAATATTTATTATGCAACCTTTAACATATGACACCCATTGGAGATTATAATGAAGGGAGTGATTTATGATGTTTATCTATTTATACCAAGATGTTCATCAATCACACGTGCTAATTTTAGTGTGCCATTTTTTATGTTGTGTGCCCATAGAGTTTATTATAGACTTGATTATAACTTTTAAAGCAAAGTTAGAGAGACAAAACAATTTTATTATTGATGCCTATATTTACTTGAATATTGATTATCACACATGACATTTATCTAGCCTTTGGGAGCTATTTTTGCCATACCATTTTATTACAATGAGGGCAATCATACATTGTTTATGATACTTCTTAGGCCCACATCATATTTGAGCCTCATCTTAGTATCTTTCCTATTTTGACCTCAACAACTACTTTTGCATTAGCTTCCACAATCATATCCTACTCATTTGTGCTTTTATTGACTTGTCATATTTTTAAAGCTATCTTATCATATTGGAGCATCATGCCTTACCTACATAGTTGATCTTTCACATGAGAAGTAAAATGTTTCTTAAGATCTATCCAAGGGGTCCCATGCCTTCCCCATACCATTAATTGCTCACATGCCTTATCATGTATGTAAGAGCTATCCTATTACATTAGGGGCATCATGATTTTCCCATCCTATTGTGTGCTTACATTCTTTATGTCATGCCCACATTTCCCATGTGGTCACAACACACAACACATGTGTCATGTCCACATTTGCCATGTGGTCATAACACGAAACGTCAAAAAAAATTTCCATTCGACTCCAAAAACTCCCTCGTGCGCAACATGCACACTCAGAGACGATTGCATGAAGGTGAAGACCTCAGTCAAAGTCGGGAAAGTGCAAAGTTCCTTTCGCATCCCCTGCGAGATAGTCTACCAAAGGGGTAATGCGACACGAGGAGCGTCACCAATAGGGTTAGTTTCCAAATTGGGTCTAACCCTAAGATTCCTAAGTGACGCTGGGTGATTTCGACACGTGTCAAAATCTAACCCTAAGAACTAGAATAATTAAATTAAATTAAATACATCTAGGACATAATTAAATCTCACGATAAATAAATGCGTTAAAACGGATAGGAAATAAATTACTAAGTTAACCATAATATTCTAGATAAAATTCGGCAGCATAACGTCTCTACGTCAAGAATGAGAAATTTAAGAATATCCCCTAATTAAAACCATTTAAAAGAAATTAATTTAAAACTAATATATTCCTAAAGCAAATTTACTTCAACATTCCTTATTAGCCAAGGTGATAAAGTTTAAAATAAAATAATCCTACTCTAAAGTCAACAAAAATAATTAAAATTCATCCTTAAGTTGAGTACTAACCAAATAAATTAAATGGGGTTCAAATTAAATAATTAATTAAACTAAGTATCCCCTTTACGCTATAGATTAGCCAATAAGAATTTAAAACGGATTAAATTATTTAAATTTTCTAACATTAATTTCCACACCTAACCCTCTTCCAAAAAATCCCACCTAAATTAATTTAAAAGACCAATGTTAAATTTAATCTCATAACATAATAAACAAGAGACGCATTGCGTCAGGTTCCTGCCGTAATGCTATGAATGTTGTTGTAGTCTATCATTTTAAGTATTGTGAGGTGCTATAAAAACAAGGATTGAGACTTGAAAATTTTGACAAACACCTACAAGCAATTCATCTTTGTTCTGGATCATATTTGTTGAATATGTCCATGCATAATTAGATGATATAACTCACACCTTGTTCATAGATTGAACCAAAATTGTGCCTATTTTGGAGATTACTTTGAGTAGCTGTATGGATTTGAATTTATGGAAGAAATTCATTATTGTATTGATGCTTGTTATGGATCTAGCTATCATATCATAAAGATAAATAGTTAATTTCTACTCTATCAAATGCCTCAAGCCATTTACTTTCCTTGGACTTAGGATCTCTAATTTTGACAACATAATAACCCCAAGGATGTATTTGAACACCTTTATATCTCATTGTCTATCTAGATGTTCGACCTTTGTGGGAAGCCAGCTCAGGTGTTGACTTATTTGATTCTTGTAATCTAAACTCAGGGAATATAGGTTGATTTGTAAAGGAAATTTATAGGATCAAGTAATACTAATCAATCATACAAAGTAAATAACACAAAAAACAAGATAAATACCAGATTGCACCAAGGAGACCAAGATTGAGAAGGGGGAAAAACAAAGAAAAAACCCCTGTGTTATGCAAGAGGTAAGAAGCCAGAAAAAGAGATTACAGAGAGAGTGAGAAGCTTCTCAATGAGAGAAATAAGAAAAATGAAGAAGAATAGAAAAGATATCCGTAAAGAGGAATTACTAAAAGAGAGGAGGAGACACCTCTTAAATAGAGGTGAAGAATGGAGTTATGCGTAACTCCCATATGCCACCTTGGATAAGGTGTGTGCCACATGTTTCCTCTTAAGGAGGAATCTACCAAAATATAGATTATTCCTGTAGAAGGAATAAAAGAGGTGTTATCTGACATGTGGGGATACAACACCAAAATTAATAAAATACAAAAATATAATATAATCTTCACTAAGTAAAGATTAATTTCTAACACCCCCTCTTAAACTTTACTTGGGGAGATTTACAATAAATCCATCAAAGGATGATTACAACATGTTACATGAATGACATAAAAGACTTTACAATGAATAAGAATATAGAATTTGAGAAAGAAGCTTGAAGAGAAGTTTAGATGCAGCTTGATGTAGAGCCAAGTCTTCAAGTCTTTAAGAAATTGAGTGAACCAAAGTGCTTGTATAGATGCCTTTAAACAATCTGAATAATGAGCTCCTTTAGGGCCAAGAGAAGTGGATTGATGGTTCTGGTGCTGCCAAGGTAGATATCGAACCTGTTTCATCAAAGAAACCATAACCACAAATGGATTTCCCATTATTGGGATCATCTCCTAAACTTGAATTAGTATATTCATAGAAAGAGATACAAATTGCATAGTGGATAATAAAATTGTGGATCAAATGAATCCAAATTTAAGTCATAAATCCAATAAGGCAAAAGTTAGCATAGCTAATTCAATATAGATAAAATAACCTTAAGTCTTGAGTAAGAGTACTAGTAAAAATTGTAGCACAAATCATGGCTTATAGCCCAAATTATAAAATGCCAATATATATGCATAGCAATAAAAGTTCTAGGTTGCTTCTCACTACATTCGTTGAATTATAGAAGGAACTTATATCAAGTTTAATAACAATGGACTTTGAAAAATTAGTCCTAAGATTATAGTGCCATCATTTGAAGATTCAATATTACGAACTTTGAAAAAAAAGTCCTAAAGATGGTTATAAAACCCATAATGCCTTCATCAGAAATTTAAAATCAAAGGACTTTGAAAATAGTCCTATAAAATGGTATAACAACCATATTGTCTTTATCAAAAATTTAAGAACTTGATCCCCAACGATCAGTTCATCATAAAAATGTAAGTGCATACCATCAAAGTGGATAGAAATATTTTTCATGGGGCCCAAAAAACACTCCAATGAGACTTAGAGGGCTCCCTATGCAACATTACTGCAAATGCATCTTGCGCATAAAATATTTGAAGGCATTAGTGCTCTAATGAGCTTGTAATTTCTCAAAAATTATAACAGATAAATGAGGCACAATAAAATATTAGATTCATTTTATCAAGACAACATAATCATAGTTGAGGAAGAAACTCTAGATTTATTTTAAGATATTGTGATAAATCAAGACTTAGGTAGAGAAAAGCAAAATGATAAATTACCACAAACTGTGATAGAATGAGCTTGGAGATATCAAGGGGCACAAATGAAGCCACCTTAACAAATAAAATTTAAAAAAAAATTGTACAAGATGATATTCATGCATTCTGGACTACATGAATATCCCCTTAAATTTTTATAAATAAATAAGAATAGAACATATTAAATATATCACTTGACATGTACAATGTTATTGGGTTGATCAAGTCCAATAACAAAGTGCATATGTAATTATTTTAAAACCAACACTTTGAAAAAAATGCCTAATTTCATAAAGAAAAGGCAATCTTTTTTTAAAAAATATCAAATTTCCATTAAAAAATGCCTAAAATTTTAAAGAGAATGCCTTAATTGAATAAAGAGCAAAATTTTTTTATTGAAAAAGTTACCTAATGCAAAATTTTTGAATAAAAAATACTGATGAAAAGGCTAGATTTTTTTAACATAAATGACTACAAAAGAATAATACATCTTAATAGTGTAAATGAATTTTTTTTTAAGAAAATTAAAATTTATAAAAAAACATAAAAAAATAATTGGAACCTTTTTTATAAATAAAGCCCTTAAAAAAAAATCACATTTAAAAAAACTTAATTATCTAATTGCTCCTTACAAAAAAAAATTGAAAGATTTAAAAACTATTTAATTATATTCATAAAGACTATAAAAAAAACTTACTAATTAAAATCTTAAGTTAGAAATCTAAATAGAAACTTAAGAAAAGGATTCTAAGAAACCAAGGAGAAAGAGTCGTTTTTAATACAATGAAAGTTCTGTTTTGAAAAGAGATTATGGACGGACTAGAGAGGGCGGGCGGTGAACAGAAGGCAGAGGAGGGCTGGTGGTGGAGCGGGGGTTATTTCCCTCTGCAGGACCTCAAATTTTTTTAAAAACTATCTTGTATTCTGCAGGCCCTAAGAGAAATTAAAATTTGTTTATTTTAATTAAAGAAAATTGTTTTTAAAATTTTTTTAAGAAAAAAAGTTTGCTTAATTTTTAAAAGAAGAATATTATTTTTTTAAAACTTTGAAAAATTTAATATATAGTTTATTAAAACTGAAGATTTTTTGAAAACTTTGTAGATGTTAATATATAGTTTGTAAAAAAAAACTATAGAGTTTTCTTAAAACTTTGCAAATTTTTTTTTAAAATTTGATCTATAATCTGCAAAAATATAGGAAGGTATAGCATGCAAAAACAAATTAAATTTTTTAAAAGGAGAACATAATTTTTTTCTTAGAGATCTAATTTTTTTTTTTCAAATTATGTCAAAAATTTTTGTAAAAAAAATTAGGAAAGTTACATAGAAAAAATTCTTAACATGAATTTTTTTATAAACTCTAGATTAGGAAAGAGATAACAAATATAAATATCTCCTTTTTTTTTTAAGGAGAGATTCTTCACTTCTCTCTATTTTTTGAAATAGGTCTCCAAGGTGTATGCTGCTCACACAGAATAGTTGAACCTTCAACAATATTCACTTACACAGAAGATTAGTAATGCATGGCTCTGATACCATGTAAAGAAAATTTATAGAATCAAATAATACTAATCAATCATGCAAAGTAAATAACACAAAAACCAAGATAAATACTTGCACCAAGGAGACCAAGATTGAGAAGGGGGGAAAAAAAAAGAAAAAACCTCAATGAGAGAAATGAGAAAAATGAAGAAGAATAGAGAAGATATCCGTGAAGAGGAATTACTGAAAGAGAGGAGGAGACACCTCTTAAATAGAGGTGAAGAGTGAAGAGGAATTACTGAAAGAGGGGAGGAGACACCTCTTAAATAGAGGTGAAGAATGGAGTTATGCGTAACTCCCATATGCCACCTTGCATAAGGTGTGTGCCACATGTTTCCTCTTAAGGAGGAATCTACCAAAATATAAATTATTCCTACAGAAGGAATAAAAGAGGTGTTATCCGCCATGTGGGGATAAAACACCAAAATTAATAAAATACAAAAATATAATATAATCTTCACTAAGTAAATATTAATTTCTAACATGATTCAAATTAAAAGAATTAGAATCATCATATTCTAAAAGTCAACTGATAGATATTAGGTGTTGTAGCTAATTTTGCCTTATAAAAGATTTACAAATAATGTGTGTTCACACATAGTCCTAGCTATTATAAAAGACTTACAAATAGTGTATGCTCACACATGGTCCTCTGACAAGTGTTTAACTGATAACAGACAAGCAAAACTTAATAGTTTATATTGCAAATTCTTGAGCTTAAAAACCTTGTAGTGGAATTTAATTGCATAAATTGAGCATTTTACTTCTTCTAAGTGTTAGTGTCAAAAAGAGAACAATGGTTCTCAAATGCTTTTTGAGTAATTTCCACTAACTACCATAACAATTTATTATAGCTAAGAATATTGGTCTTTCTTGAAATAAAATCTTGTATGTTTCTAGTGTAGAAGGGGGAGAGAATTGAAAATTTGCCAGACAATCAAACTACCATGACCCGAAGAGTATATAAATGGAGATTTTGATGCCTATAGATGAAAGAGAGTATGTTGGGCATTTATAATAGTTTAGATGCACATTTGGGGCATCCCATATGATAATGATATTTAAGTGTTTAGGGTAAAATACATCCTCATTGACGTTAACCCTAATTAAATGCCACAGATAATTTCTTTGACCCTAACCAACACAACTATATTAAAATACAATACATTAAATGAATAAATTATATTTACAAATGTGGAAAAATATAGGTAAATTTAAAAATTATTTAATAGATCGACATATCCTAGATGGTATTATTTTCCATAGTAGCCATCTTTCTATACACATTAAATGGACATATAAAACATAAAAAGCCCCGAGAAGGGGTGTGGAAACTGGTCCTCATTCTATTTGTTTAATATGAAATTTGTAGCTTTTGTCTATCATGTGTTGCATATCACGCGTACAAGAAAGAATGCATTCAAATAAATTAGGATGTACATAAGTTAATTCTAAACATTTTATGGAACAATTTCTTTAATGTAACAAATTTAGGGAATAAGAAAGAAACATTTCAACCCTTTATATGCTAGATATTTGATGGAAACAAAAAGTGTACCAGTACAAAAAATCACTAATTACTGGACAGATTTGTGTCAAACAAACTCAGTCAGTGGGACCCACATTGTTTTGACTGATTATGGCTCAGCCTGAAGCTCTAGCTTGGGCCGAAGCTGTGGCTTGGGTCGGCTATAAAAAATAATAGGTGGCCAGAAAAAATGAAACGGGCGGAGAAATGTTTTGAATTTTAATAAGACACTTGATATCATATAGTCATTCACTCCTGCATGCATTCCATTTGGTAGTGTGACTTAGCCATCCTCTTCTTCATCCAATTTCTTTAGTTTTTTTCCATTAGACTAGCTTGTCCGAAGCCATGAGTATTGAGAGCATTGCAATCCTCAGTGATAGTGATAAGAAATCTATGGACTTAATTGAGTGGAATTTGAGGAAGAGACAGGAAGAGTTAAAATCCTTGTGAAATGGGTGCAGAGGACGTGGAGAAATCACAAGAAGCCCATGGCGAAGAAGGATTATTATTGCTACAGAGAACTAATAAGAAGAAACTGCGTTGTTGAGGAGGAAGCTGCCGCTACTGCACATAGGGTACCTGAGTGCGCATATTGTCCCTGAGGCAGAGGGTACCTAGATTTTGAGGTGGCGACGGATACCCAGGTGCAAATTCAATATTTAATTTTTTCATTAAATAATCTCTTTGTTTTTTTTATTGCAGGTTCATGTACTTGAATTTTGTGAATTAGTCTTCCTTTCATTGCATGACAATTCACTTACTCTTTACATCCTTACAATTGTATTTTTGAATGAAAACATCTACTTAACCTTTTTGTTTCAATTTTTTTAAATGCCCTTCTGAAAGGTTGCCTTTGAAACATGTTCTTCTTTATCTCTATTTGTAGATTTGGACAAAAAAAAGGATGTGTATGTTTATCGCTTGATTGCTCACAGGACAATGGAGGAAAAAATCTATAAATGGCAGGTAAAAAACTCCTTTCTTCTACAAATTATTTTCATGAGAGATCTTCATGACCTATATTGTATGGCATTGGATTTTGACAGATTACAAAAGAAGGTCTTACAGCAAGGGTGGTTGATCAACAACAGGTTCACAGGACCATGACTAAAGAGGAAATTTTACATCTCTTCAAGCTTGAAGATAACGACAACACTGGCCATCATTATGAAGGAAGCAAAGAGCCAATGATGAATCAATCAGAGGATACAGAAGGAATCCCACACTATGGATATGAAAATCTAGCAGTTAATCCACTTAGTTCTTTAACAACTAATGCAGCCTTTATGAAAAGAATACTTGAGAAGCATTACTCAAGGTACAATCTACAAAGAAAGTACAAGCATATAGGCACATTTTGGTAGTGTTGTTAACTAGAGATGCCTTTGTTAGATCGAAACTTTTCTAATTATGCATATGGGTAAAGTATTGGTGCAGTTGGATTTTTAATTATCATGAACATGAGACCCTTCTTCAGGAGAATGAAGATGAAATACTTTCCAAAGAAGAGCAGGATATGGCTTTGGAAAATTTTAAGAAATTTGTGGAATCAGAAAAACACAAGCATTCAATGGAAAACTGTGTTGATTGGATAGAAGTAACTAACCGCTCAGTTGAGCAGAATGCCAACAACCCAGAATTTTCTTTGGTGCAGTCAGCTTGAGATCCTATTTCACAAGTCTACAGGTGGGTTTTTAACGCAATGCGGGTGGAATTCGACAGTGGAGAGCATCAGCGCTGAAGTGGGCATGTTGGCCTGGCCTCTGCACTTGGAACAGTTTGCCAATTCGTTTCTATATGTATTTATTGAGTCCCCACTATGATAGACTGTTGTGACAACTTTAGTCACATAAAAAAATCATAGCATTTATTGGCTTTTCAGCATCTTAAATTTCATAAGATTTTAAATCATTATTTCATTTTTCTACTGACTGTTCACAACATAGACCAATTGAATGAGAGATAAATCATATTTTTAAATTATTAAATAAAAGAAAGTATTTATGAACTATGGTTTAGTGCTAGAAAATTTTAATTCTTTAAAATGATTGGCTGAATAGTTAGAAAATTTGCATCGAACCGATGCATTAGTAACCTACCTTTGGCAAGAACTAAAAAAGGTAATGAAATAAAGTAAAAATAGATTTTAAGAGATAACTTAAATTTAAAACTAAAAATCATAAATTAATCCCACAACATACTAAATAAAAAAGCAATGGAATTTTGTAATATTTCTTAAATTTTAATAAAATAGTATATTATATTATAATTGTAGATTTTTCCCTATCTACAATTATAATTATAATTATTCTATATAATTATAATAAAGATCTGCCACTTTTTCTTAAAAAAAAATTAATGGAATAAAACAAAATTAGATTACAAGGGATAACTTTAAATTTAGAACTAAAAATCATAAAGCCCACAAAAAAAAAGATAATTAAAAGTCTAGGTTAAAATTTAAGCCCACTTACAAAAATAAATTAAAAGCAATGAAATCAAGTAAAGCTAGTAATTAGAAAAACTCTAAAAAAGCCTTTAGCTCATTAAATAATTAAAAGGCCTAGGTAAAAAAAACTTCAATCCATTAACTTAAATAATCCCAATAAAATCAAAAGGCATTAACAAAAGGCAAGACTCTAAGTTTAGAAATTGCAAAAGTCATAAGGCCCACTAAAATATTCATTTCCACATTAACATTTTCGAACAAGTACTTAGATTAAATAAAAATAACTAGTAAAAGCACCAAAGGTGCTATCAAATGGCCAATAGACACAAATATTCATAGGCCTATCGCTAAATAGTTTATATTTATATTTTTACCTGAATAATTCATTACATGTAGTTGGTGGACAAGGCTATAAATACTATAAAAAAATCAATTATTTTGTTTACAAATAAAAAATAATGGAATGGGGTTAAATGAATAACCACATGAACTAAATTGTGAATGAACCATTAGAGAACTAAATCATAAAGAAACCATCAAAGAACTGTGGCCTCCAATTCAACCACGATACAATCTATTAACTTTATCATAATTAGTGTTGTACTATTAGTAAACTGTATTTTAGACATGTTTATTTAGTGTGATTCACTATGAAATTTATTTATTGTTTGTGTGGAGTGCAACTTTGGCACTCACTTTAATTTGATGAACTTATTTTTTTTGTGAAGTATGGATTTGAACTTTGGCATTGACTTATATTTCTTTCACTTTGTATGTTTAAAATTGAATTCACTTTAGAAAGTAATCACATGCCAAAGTTCAAACATGTTTCATGCACAAAAACATCTGGAGTACACCCTTAGAACACTTTAATAGTACAATAGGCCTCACGGGGAAGTTTAGTACAATAGATCATAACACATGAATCACACAATACACTAATGAAACACTTGATACACCATATATCATATAAATCAAAAAGCATACAAGGAAAATGTACTAATGGGCATTACACTTCACCTACTTCCAACAATTCAAAGTTAATAGTGTCCCAAAATATTTGGTGAAAAAGGACAGTAAAACCATCTGATCTTGAAGATTTATCCTTCTCGAGGCACCTATTTCCACCTATGTGTAGTAAATTAATTAAAAAATAGGCACCTCGGGAAGGATATCTCTCGATGTACTTTAGATATATTTTTTAAATATTGGTATGCTAGTAGCATCAGCAGTGGCAAGCCTAATTCTAACTATATTATATAATTATATGAATTATTATAACTATATAATATAATATTATAATATAGACTAGATATATTTTTACAATATAGATTAATAATAATTAAATATAATATAATAGTATATTATATAGAATAATTATAATTATAATTGTAGATAGGGAAAAATCAGATCTAGTGTTTAAAACAACAAACTAACTAAACCCTATCAAGCACCATGAAGCACAACCTTGCTTGAAAATGCAAAAACATAAACAAAATGCAAATCAAACTTCAAACTAATATTGATTGACCTCCATGGGTCTTCTTAATCGTGCATAGGTATGCAGATTTCGAAGGATTGATTGTGGAGGGATGTTGGTTGCTCAGGGTTTTGGCAGCATAACAGTACTCAAATGCTCCATATGATGAAAATGACTTGTGTAGGGTTTGATTTATAGAAAAGGTTTGATTTGAATCAACGGTTGAGATTGGTTAGGGTTTCAATGATATGAATGGTCAAGATTGGTTAGGGTTTTCCCACAGCAAGAGGTTGTAGCAATGCGACAAGTGTGCGATGGAGGATAAAGGGAATCTAATTCAAATATTTAATTTGAATTAGTTTGACATGTGAAGGGGGTATTATGTGGGAGATGAGACATGTGACATGTGTCGCAATGTGATGAGAGGTGAGGAAATAATTCAAATTTTTAATTTGAATTATGTGAGATATGTGAAGGGGGATTATTAACTAAACAAATGGGATTTATTTAGTTAATTGGAAAGGTGGTTAAGTTGGAACTGTGAGTGGGATGACCTAGGACCTAGGGCAAAACATTATAGGGTCATGTCGACTAGGTGTAGACAAGACATGGACAAATTTTAGTGTCTACATTTTGCCCCTCATTGAGATGATGTTCAAGATGATGCGATTTATGTCAAGTAACATCATTTCAAAGAAGCTAAGGTAATGGATATAGGAAAAGGATAGGGTGATGATGCCCCCTCGAGAGGATAGGCGGGTTGGAAAAACATAGGTAGGCTCTCGAAATGAAAAGGATTAGCTAAGGAAGTGGTGCGGAGCACTTGCACTATCATGTTTTTGTTTGTAATAAGGTCTATTTGACCAATGCATTTACATTTTAGTTTGTAGCTAGGTCTATTTTGTAAGTCCCAAGTGACTTAGGGGACATTTGTCAAGTTGTAATCGCATAATGCTAAATATAGCCATAATGCCAAAATAAGGCAGTAGGGTAGTTTTGGTTGGTTGTCTCCCGGCCGCTTGGAGCTAGTGTGGTACTACTCAGGGTGAATTGTCAAATGCCCAGAAGTATGAACTGAATGATCAGTGTGAACGATTGTAACCAGATAGAATGTGATTGCATTGTGTTCGGGAGAAATAAAGATTTTTCGTTTGTTCATCTGATTTCCATCTCTTACAACTGTAAATCACACAACTATAGTTTTCCATTAACTGTATATTTTCCATTGTTGCCATATGTCACCGTGAAGCATTCCACTGGTGAGATTTCTGTCGAAATCAGTGGAATGGCTTCAATGTATTAGTATTCGTTCTATTTTTTGTTTTGTTTTTCCTGTTCATTAGTTCAGATGATCCAGATCGAGGGTTTCGTGCAGTAGAAGATTCTAGCATCTTCATGTGCTAGGGTTCGCAGGAGGAGGAACTGCGCAACGACATTTTTTTTAGTGAATCAACCAAGGTTACCAGCGACCAACGACGGAACGTATCCTTGCAAAGGCGAATGCCATCGGGGCATTGGAGAGTGCCGAAAGACTTGGTCGATGGAGATGTTCGGCAGCCCACAAGTAAGGTTCTGCTAATCACAAGAAATTAGGGCACCAATTTCTGGTTGTCTGTTGTGCGCTCCCCATCATATTGGTATCAGAGCCCAAAAATATTTGGGCGGCAAGTCGAGGACTTGCAGGATTGTTGGAGTTTGGGTGTTGTCTGTGAATGTTTATGTCAGACAGAGACAGCAGAACAGAGGCAGAGAGGATGCCTCCCAAAAGCATGTCACAAGACACCGTCAAGAAGTTGATTGAGGAAATGCTTGAATCCAAGTTGGGAGCATTCAAACAGACCAAAAACAAAGATGGGGAAAATAAAAGTGACAGTGAGGAGGAAAATACAGAAATTGGTGAAACCAGTAAAAAGGCAGAGGAGATACCAACAGACCAGAGGGCATTTTTAAATGCATTGAAGTCAGTCAATAGGGACACCATAGATGGGTTACCTATGTACAGTGGAAGCATGGAAGTTGAAGAGGTGATTGACTGGATTGAGGCATTAAACAATCACTTCGAGTACAAGGATGTCCTTGACGATAAGAGGGTTAAGTTGGCAAAAGAAAGATTGCAGGGATCTGTTCTTGCATGGTGCAATTATGTGCAAGGAGAAAGAGTCAAGGAGGGGAAGAATATGATAACCTCCTGGGAAAGGATGAAGACCAAACTCAAGGCACAATTCTTAGCCCTAGACTATGATGTGCAGATGTATAAGAAGTTGTAGAACCTCAGACAGAGAGACCTTGATGTGAATGCATACACACAAGAGTTTCATAAACTTAGTCTCAGATCAAAGAGATAAGAAGAAGAGTCAGAGAAGGTGGCCAGGTATTTGAATGGCCTAAGGATGAACATCTAAGATGAGATCAACATTTTTGCACCTGGCATAGTGAACAAGTGTTTCCAAATGGCCTTAAGGGCTGAAGAAAAGATAAAGAGAAAGAGTGAGCAGAACCAAAGAGGTAGAGGTGGAAGGAATTTCAGAGGCAGAGGCAGTTTTGGAGGAAGAAGTCCTAACTAGAGGCCTAGTGTGAGACTATCCAAGAAGAGCAAGTTGGGGACTCAAGTAGCAGAGGAGGCTACCGAGGAAGAAGGCCTAATGGAAGAGGTGGGACAAATGGATCAGGTAGAGGATCCAAATTCTCCAATATGAGATGTTATAACTGCAATTAGATAGGGCACCCGACATACAAGTGTCCAGAGAAGGCCTCAACTTCTCATGGTGGTGAGAAGAGAACCACTTTGATTCAAGAAGATGCAAGGAGTGTGACATCTCCTAAAGTGAATCTAGAATCAGAAATGAGAGAGAATCTGATGATCAAGAGGACACTGCTCAAGGAACCAGTGCAGGCGGAACCATCACAAAGAAGGGCTTTGTTTAGGATCAACTGCAAGATCCAAGGTAAGGTTTGTAAAGTCATTATTGACTCTGGTTCTACTAATAACATTATATCTTTGGAAGCAGCGAATAAGTTGAAGTTAGAAAAGATACCCCATAGCAGTCCATATAAAGTCACTTGGTTGAACAAGGGGCAGCATGTACTCATCAATGAGCAGGCATGGGTAGAATTCAACATTAAGGGGTATAGAGACAAGATTTTGTGTGACATCCTTCCAATGGATGCTTGCCATCTTTTGTTAGGTAGGCCATGGCAATTTGATAGAAAGGCTGGTCATGATGGAGAAAAGAATGCTTACTCATTCCAAAAGGATGGTGCGACTTACAGGATACAATCATTGGTAGAAGAGGATCGACAACATATAGGGTCTAGTGTAATGCTGGTAGGAGAAAAAGAATTCATGGATACACTAAAGGAAGGTGATGGAGTAGGTTTTGCTTTGATTGTGAAGCCTAAGGAGGAAAAGAAGAAAAGTGTGAGAGAAGTAGGGCCTAAAGAGGTCAGAGATTTACTTGACAGTTACAAAGGAGTGATTGCAAAGGATATACCCGATTACCTACCACCAATCAGAGACATTAGCCATTAGATAGATCTCATACCAGGAGCAGTACTTCCTAATAAGGCAGCGTATAAAATGACACCACAGCAGAATGAAGAGATAGCAAAATAGGTTCAAGAACTCTTAGACAAGGGTCTAATAAGAAAGAGTTTGAGTCCATGTGCAGTCCCCACCGTTTTAGCACCAAAGAAGGATGGGAAATGGAGATTGTGTATTGATTCCAGGGCAATAAATAGGATAACCATCAGATACAGGTTTCCTATTCCTAGGATAGAAGATCTTATGGATTGTTTGGGAGGTGCTACCTATTTCTCTAAAATAGATTTGAAGAGTGGGTACCATCAGATAAGGATAAGAGAAGGGGATGAGTGGAAGACAGCTTTCAAAACTAATGAAGGGTTGTATGAGTGGCTTGTAATGCCGTTTGGCCTTTCAAACGCCCCTAGTACCTTTATGAGGCTGATGAATGAAGTGTTGCAGGAATTCATTGAAAAATTTGTGGTAGTCTACATTGATGATATTTTGGTGTTCAGTAAGAACAAGGAAGAGCACTTGAAACATTTGGAGATAGTCTTGAAGAGGCTGCAGGATCATAAATTACTAATAAACTTGGAAAAATGTGACTTAATGAAACAAGAATTGGTGTACCTAGGATTTGTCATCTCTAAAGGTGATTTGAAAATGGATCCTTCCAAGGTCGAGGCTATTTTGCATTGGCCTACACCCAGGACAGCAGGAGAAGTTAGAAGTTTCCATGGGTTGGCCACATTTTACAGGAAATTCATTAAGAATTACAGTGACACTTGTGCACCTATGTTGGAGACCATCAAGGGTGGAGGTAAGACGAAGTTTGTGTGGACAAAAGAGGCAAATAGAAGCTTTGAGAATTTGAAGTAGAAAGTTGCTAAATTCCCTGTTTTAGTGTTACTCGATTTCAATAAGGTTTTTACAATTGAATGTGATGCAAGTGGGTTGGCCATAGGAGCAGTGTTGAGCCAAGAAGGTAGACCAATAGCCTTTTTCAGTGAAAAGTTAACTGAAGCCAAGAGGAGATACTCCTCTTATGACTTAGAGTTGTATGCTATGGCTGAAAAAGTGGAGGCACTACTTGCTTCCTAAAGAATTTGTTGTGTATACGGATAATCATGCTCTCAATTTTCTGAATGGACAAGAAAAGCTCAGTCATAGACGCATGAAATGGGTGGAGAGTCTTCAAGCATACACCTTCATCATCAAACATAAGAAGGGAATAACCAATAAGGTTGCTGATGCTCTTAGCAGAAGGGTGTTGACAGTACAAGAAGTGCAGCTACAAAGTATGGGTGTTGAGTCACTCAAAGGACTATATGAAGAGGACCAAGATTTCAAGGAAATTTACAGGGTATGCAATGAGTTTGCCAATACTTTCCATAGTGAATTTTCAGATTATACTTTGCAGAATGGACTTTTGTTTAAAGGTAGTCGACTATGTATCCCAAAGTGTTCAATGAGGGACAATATAATGAAGGAAAAACATAGTGGTGGTTTAGGTGGACATTTCGGCTCAATAAGACCTTAGACCTTGTCAGAAGATTTTACTTTTGGCCAAGGATGCAATCTGATATCAGAAAGTTTGTTGAGAGTTGTATGACTTGTCAGAGAGCAAAAGGAGTCTCAACCAATGCAGGACTGTACCAACCTTTGCCCATACCAAACAAACCTTGGGATAGTTTGAGTATGGATTTTGTAATGGAATTGCCCAAGACAAGGACATGCTATGATAGTGTGTTTTTTGTGGTAGATAGGTTTAGCAAAATGATGCACTTTATTCCTTGTAAGACCATCAATGATGCTAGTTACATTGCAGGTTTGTTCTTTAAAGAAATTGTGAGGATTCATGGATTACCTTTGAGTATTGTATCTGATAGAGACAACAAGTTTGTGGGACATTTCTGGAGGACCTTGTGGAAAAGGTTGGGCACGAATTTGTCTTTCAGTTTAGCCTATCATCCTCAAACTGATGGACAAACTAAGGTTGTGAATAGGTCATTAGGCAATTTGCTGAGATGTTTGACAAGAGAACATGGCAGTAGCTGGGATGTGGTACTCCCACAAGTAGAATATGCCTATAATGATTCTACAAATAGAAGTACAGGTTTAAGTCCTTTTGAAGTTGTTTATGGTAGTCATCCTAGAGGAATTTTTGAATTGCGAGATGTTCAAGGATTGGACAAAAGGAGTGGACATGCTGATACATTTGCAGAGGCTATGCAAGAGATCCATCAACAAGTCTGAGGTACTCTACTCTAGAATAGTCAGAAGATCAAGGCTCAAGTGGATCAAAGAAGAAGAGATGTGCAGTACCAAGTAGGAGATATGGTCATGGTTCATCTCAATAAGAATAGACTGCCCAAAGGACAATATAGCAAGTTAATGATGCAGAAAATTAGACCTTGTCAGATTCTGGAAAAATATGGTTCTAATTCTCACAAAATTGAACTCCCTGATGATATTGCTATTTCACATATATTCAATGTTGCTGATCTGACATTGTATAGGAGTCCTGATACAGGCAAAGTTCCAGCAGATTCTATTCATGACAATGCAAAGTGGGTGCAATAATTACCATCTAAGGAACCATTTACAATGGAATGCATTTTGGATAGCAGGATAGCCAAAAAGACCAGAAATCAAACATATTTTGAGCACTTAGTCAAATGGCAAGGACTTCCTGATTTAGAAGCCACATGGATGCTGGAAGAAGACATCAAAAAGCAGGGTGGTGATTTGCAGTAGTTAGTCTCTAAGAGGACTTGAGACAACTTTCACCCAGCGAGTATGGTGCAGAGCCCCTGCAATATCATGTTTTTGTTTGTAATAAGGTCTATTTGACCAATGCATTTACATTTCAGTCTGTAGCTAGGTCTATTTTGTAAGTCCCAAGTGACTTAGGGGACATTTTTCAAGTTGTAATTGCATAATGCTAAAAATAGCCATAATACCAAAATAAGGCAGTAGGGTAGTTTTGGTCAGTTGTCTCCCAGCCACTTGGATTGTTCTCCTAGCCGCTTGGAGCTAGTGTGGTACTACTCAGGGCGAATTGTTAAATGCCCAGAAGTATGAACTGAATGATCAGTGTGAACGATTGTAACCAGATTGAATGTGATTGCATTGTGTTCGGGAGAAATAAAGATTTTCTGTTTGTTCATCTAATTTCCATCTCTTACAACTGTAAATCACGCAGTTGTAGTTTTCCATTCACTATATATTTTCCATTGTTGCCATATGTCGCCGTGAAGCATTCCACTGGTGAGATTTCTGTTGAAATCAGTGGAATGGCTTCAATGTATCAGTATTCGTTCTATTTTTTGTTTTGTTTTTCCTGTTCGTTAGTGCAGATGATCCGGATCGAGGGTTTCGTGCAGTAGAAGATCCTAGCATCTTCATGTGCTAGGGTTCGCAGGAGGAGGAATTGCGCGACGGCATTTTTTTTAGTGAATCGGACAAGGTTACCAGCGACCAACGACGGAATGCATCCCTGCAGAGGCGAATGCCATCGGGGCATTGGAGAGTGCCGAAAAACTTGGTTGATGGAGATGTTCGGCAACCCACAAGTAACGTTCTGCTAATCACGAGAAATTAGGGCACCAATTTCTGGTTGTCTGTTGTGCACTCCCCATTAGGAAGAAAGATAAGGGAATGGATAGAAGAAAAGGAAGGATGTGTTATGCTACTATGAAGGTGAGCAACCATGGTGTTTGATATAGCATTAGACATTATGCACCAAGGTATAAGGACCAAGGTGACAATGTGTCTTGTGCCTCAGCGTAATACAACCTTGTCTAGATACAAGATATGAATATTAGCTGGGTTGGATTTGGATGTGAAACAAATGCAAGTTGAAAATGATAACACACACAAGCAAGCAAGAAAGCATGCATAAATGATACACAAGTAAACAAGGTATTGCCCTTGTCAAGATGTAAACCAATGATTAAGTGATTGATTGATTATGATTATGATGTCTGGTTTCAGGAATGAAGCATGTTGTATAAGACGCCTGGTCTAGTTTCGATAATGCAACATCCTGTCTAAGACAATGATTGATTGATTGATACTAGTGTTGTTGGCCATGTGAGCAACACCAGGATTTGGATCGATTGATTTGGTTTACGTCAAGATTAGGATCAAGACCATTGAATGTGATTGGATAATTTGATGAGATTAATTGACTTGATTGGCACAGATTGATGATTGACTTGCATTTGAGTTTATTGCTTGGAATGATTTGATAAGGATGAATGGAAGAAGTGATTGAATTGATTTGAATGATGAAATGATTTGATTCAAAGAAGTGAATTAATGAGAATGAATTGATTGGAATGATTTGAAGAATTGATTGAAAGAAGTGATTTGATGATTGGAAGAATTGATGTGATGATTAGATTTGATTGGATGGAGTGGAAGAATTGATGTGAAGAATGGATGTGATTGGTGTGATTTGATTGAATGATTGGAAGAATTGATTTGATTGAAGTGAATTGATTTGAAGGATGGGTGATGATGATTAATTGAAGATTAGAAGAAAGATGAAAGATGGAAGAGGTCTGTCGTCTATGCCTGAATCTAAGTACTTTCTTCGTATCCCAGATTGCCTACATACCTTGTATCCACGGGATCAAGGCACTTAACGATATAGGTGAAATGTAGTTATGATAATGTTTTTATTGATGGGATGATATGGATCGGATTTGATGTTTTGGAATGAATGTTTGGAATGTTTGGAATGAGGGATGACTAGGAGGATCTACTCCCTTTTCTCTTCATTTTGCAACCGTGTCTCTACAAGAATTGTGAAGTGTGGGATGCCATGGAGATGTCAATGCAAGGTGATGAGGCCCAGACTATGATAGAGGCTAATAATATTAGTCTTCGAAAAGTCTAGCTCCAAGAGGGTACTCTCATCTACTAATGACCTTTCAAAGCACAAATTGGATTTATCGAGACCTTGAGATATGGAAGAGATGATTGATTAGAGTGAACCCATGAGTTTTAGAATTCACTTGTAAGGATGGACTTAAACTAGCCGTGGAGTATTAAGCCCAAGCTGTGATTGATGTGAAAAATAAATGCCAAGGTCTCTTGGTCCACAGATTTGTACTTGTGATACAGTCAAGCTTTGACAGTTTCTCCCTATGTTTCAACCTTAGGAAGACTATGTTTGGGAGCCTCTATTGATGTCAAAGGCCAAATGAAATTGAATATGTAGTGGAATGAAGTTGAATATGTAGTGGAACAAAGTTGAATATGAAGTGGAATGAAGTTGAGTATGCTTTGACACAGCTGCAATCAGATTTGATAGGGAGAGTAGATAATCCAAGGTTTCCCTACGATTGTGGTGTATTGTGATTGGGATGAAATTGATTGGATCGGAATGAATGGTTGGAATATGATTAGGATGTGATCAATATGATTAGGAATGAATACGATGATGTGTAAAGATGAGATGAAAATGAGTTGGATGGATTGGGATGATGACTAGGATGATTAGGAGAATGATTAGGAAGAAGTTGATTGGATTATGAATGAGGATGTGTAATGATTTGGAATGGATTAGGATGGTGATTGGATGATGTGGTTAGCCTGGGATACGATTAGGATAATGTGGAATGGTAAGATGAAATTGATTGTATTTGAATGGGATTGATATGGAATGATTGAATTTGATTGGATGAATTAAATGACGTGAGTCAATTTTATGGATGATTTGATTTGATGGTTTGGAAAAATTGAGTGGAATGGATGAATTAGATAGATTTTATTGCTTGGATTTTGGTAGATATTTGATTTTTTTTTGTGTTTTTGAATGCTTTAGGGCATTGGATGAAGATTTTGATAGACTTTGCGCTAGATATCAATGACAAGGGGAAAACCAAGTCGAGTTGCAAGGATGAAGGATGGGATTGGGTGAATGGGTAAACGGATAAGCAATAGCGAATGGATGAATGTATGCGTAAGAGGGCAAGGATGTGATCTCTAAAGGCTGTGTCGCATAAGAATAACATGCCCCATTCGAGGTGGAACACTTAGGATTTTTCATGACAAAGCTTAGGATGATGGGATGATGATAGGATTGTGAAGGATTTGCTTGGTTTGGAGGAATGCTTAAGTTTTGACATGACAAAATTTATGACTTGGATGATGAGATGAATTGTTTGGAAGGGATAAGGTATGTCAAGAGACATCCAAAACATTTGTCGACATTGTGCCTCCAATCTTTATCAAGATCAAAAGAGGAAGGGAGGATGGAATGGATACAATATGATAGGCATGTAGGTGTACGAATAGGGATGGTAAGGTGGAAAATGATAGGAAGATGAGACAATGTGCCCCCAAGTGTAAGTGGTATAGAAGATCAACTTTGTTGATTTTTTGAATTATATAGGGGAATAGAGACGAGAAGGACTCAGGTGTCTAGTGCCATGAAGGTGACAGTCCCAAAGGTATGTCGCATTGACCATGTCAAATGTCATGATGCTTATTGATGTTGGTAAGTGATGGCATGAAAGTGAGATGGATAAGGTAGATAGTTAATTATGGAGGGAACGATAGTGGATTATGATGTGGATTATGTGGCAATCGAAACTGGATTGTGATGTGGATTATGTGGGATTTATGTAAGGATGGATGAAATGTTTATGCCAAAGCATGGACCATAGGGAGATGATATGGCAAGTATGTAGGGTAATGATTGAATGATGGGGTGATGGAGGTGTGAAAAGGAATCATGACCAATGGTTGCACACATTGTGTTAAACATGGAAGCTTGTGATTGAATGGAGGTGTAGGAAGCAATGACAGTGTTTGTTTAGGAGATGGATGATGTAGGACTTTAGGTATCCACATTAGTATTTGTATGACTTATGGTTTTCATGTGGGATGGAGGAATTTGAGACTTTTGAATGGAATGGATGGAAGAGGATGGTTGGGATTTTTTAGAAGTGGATGTCTCATTTGACTTGATTGATTTTTGTTTAGGGACCCATACCATTTTAGTTTTTGACTTTGCTTTTGGAGGTATGGGTTTGGATGGATTTTTGAATGTACCTTGCTTTGAATTTTTGCATTTGTACCCTAAGGCATTAGGAACCTTAGGATTTTTGGCTTTATATGTAGAGGCATCCAAATGTTTGTTTTTGAATCCCATGTGGTAGGTGGGATGAGTGGAAGCTCTATGTTTGGACAATGTGTGCATTTTTTGGTCATGATTAGGATATTGAGGTGATTTATGGATGATAGGGATGTTAGGTGTTGGAAGCAATGGTGGTGAAGTGGATGGAGGGAAATTAGGAGTTGGAAGAAGTGGAGGTAAATTGGATGGTGGCAAGTGTATGGTCACATGCTTTTGACATTTATAGGATGAGGGAGATGGAATGGCGACATATGTCTTAGGAATATGATGGGATGTGTGATGGAAGGTGGTTGATTTAGGGGGGATGGAGTAAGTACCAACATCTTTAGATTGTTGGCCTTGGGGTGTATCCAAAGCCATATGAGTGTGGAGGTGGGACTTTGACATGTATAGGCTCCAAAATTACCTGTTCGTAAAGGCCTAAGCCTTTGCCTTGATAATTCATGTTTCAGAGGATGTGATTGACTATGGGACTTGGTGTAGGTTGGACACTAGTCTCAAGTTGATTATTTGATGGAGAAGGTGAAGTGATGGACAAAGGGTGTTGTTGTTCCAAGGAGAAACACTCATGAATGAAGGCAGATAGGCCAAGTGGATATGATGGTGGATTTGAAATGGAGTCGATGATGGATGATGTGGAAGGACCATTAGGATCTTTATTATGTTCATTAGGATCCAAGTTAATGGTTTGATCTTCTATGTGTTCTTGGGAGGCACATGTCGCGTCATGACAAGTGGAAGTGGTTGGATTATGAAGTGAAGGAGAAGTTTTTGTGTTTCGAATGAAGGCCATGAAATAGGGTGAATGATCATGTAGGTCAACAAGACTTTCATGAGATGGAGCGTCATGTTCATGAATGGGATCAAGTTGCTCATGAATATGTTCTTCATCATGTATAATGTCTTGATCATAGAAAAGGTATATATTATGGATAGGTCGAAGGAAAATGATTTGATCTTGACTAGAGTGAGGGTTAGATGTTTTATCATGCTTAAGATTGTTCTCTTGACATATCTCTTGACTTGGAATGGAAGTGGATGTAGATGTAGAAGGCTCTTGGACGGGTTTGACATGTTCTTGATGGTCAACCACATGAGGGCATGATGGAGGTTGACTTGGACTTATGGGGGGAGATTCTTGAATTGGCTCAAGGGGTTGTGGATCACATGAATGAATTGAAGGACTTGGCATGATGTTTGGGGACTCATTGGTAAGTTCAAGCATATGTGTTGTATGACATGCCAATGTTTGATTCCTTGCTTGTAGCCCTTGGGTCACATCCTTTATAGGTGGATGGGTGAATTTGAGTTTTCTTTTGTAATGTTTGAACTTAGGACATGGAGTTGATGTATTGGTAAGTGAATTAAAAGATGGTAGGGGTAATAAAGGGTTTGATGGGTTGGTGTAGGGATCATTAGATTAGGACTAGGACATGGTGGCTTTTGGATAGGCTTTTGATTGGATAGTGGTATGATATACTCATAAGGTGCATGACCTAGACTAGTGTTCCCCTTGTCAATGGTGGCATAAGGACCCAAAGGCATTTGACCTTGTTGCAAAGGTTGACTTATTCTCACATGTGCTTGTTGTGATGTTGATGGATATGAACATTGGTTCACATGGAAGGAAGTTGGATTGGATGATATGGCATTGACTTGGCCTATAAATGGATTAGGTTGGTATGAAGATTGATGTGGAATTTGAAGTTGTTTTTGTTTGGTTTGGGATTGATATGTGGCTAAGATGTGTTGGATTTGGACTAGGAGTTGTTGTATGTGAGGTGATTGAATTTGTTGAAATGGTTGAAGGGTATCTTGTAAGTGTTGTATGGTTTCTTGGTTGAAAGGTTGGGCAAGTGATTGGATGAGGTTTTGGAGCTGGGGTGCTAGGACCTTGTTCTCTAATATCAACATGGTGTCACACATGTCTAAGTCTTGGAATGTCATCTTGTCACTCAAGGTATGATACATTATTTACAAGGTTCTTATGATTATTAGAACTAGGAGGGGCCCCTCAAAGTATAAGTTTAGGTCTTGGATTTGTCTCATGATTAGTATTAGTGAGAGGGCCTCCTTGGATTGTGATTTTGGGCTTAAGTTTTTGATTGGGCTTGTTTATGATTAGGGCCATTTTGACAAGTGTTGATTAGGACTAGGTTGATGATGATGTTGAAATGAAGTGAAATGAATTGATTGGAGATTAGGAATGATTATGGAATGATTAGGAGGGAATTGATTGGAAATATGAAATGATGATTAAGATAATGATTAGAATGAAGGTTGAAGGATGAAGATAGAATTAGAATGTGATTAGGAATGGGTAAGATTGAATTGATTGGATGATGTGTAATGATTATAAATGATGTTGATTGGATAATGATTTGGATAGAATGATGATGATTTGATGATGCAGAGTAACAAGGATATGATTAGGATTGAATTATGACGACTTGGATGTTATTTGGAATAGCAATATTGTATGAATTGGATTGATTAGGATGATGACTAGGATGATTAGGAAAAAGGTGATTTGGAATGATTAGGGTTTGAATTATGGTGACTTGGATATGATTGGGAATGAAGTGGCTAAGAATGGGTGATTAGGATGAATGTGATTGGATTTGAATGTGTTGGAAGAATGTGTAGGATAACTTGTCTTATGTGTTTTATGTTCATATGGCAATGTTCAAACAAATGATCACACATGTACATACATACAAGACACAAGCAATTTTGAATTTTGAATTTGAAGAATGTAATGATGATTAAACAAGCACACATGGAAGACACATCCACAAGACCTAGAATTAGTCAAATGGGGTATGGCCAACAAGTCTTAAGCTAGGCTGCACATGGGTTAACTAGGGGTGTCCCCAATATACACTAGGTACGAGGGGCCCAAATCTATGAACACTAGCTCGTTGAAGGGATGTGGCATAAGCGTAAGCGAATGCCACTTCACCTTGTGTCTGAAATCACCCGAGGCCCCAAGGTTGTCCCAATGACTACATGGCTAGATTGAGGTATAACTTTTGCTCTCCCCCCTTTGATATACCCTGCCAGAACACGTGGTTGAGGTTGTTCCTAGGGGTGATGAAATCCTTTAGCAGACCTCCTAGGAAAGGGTAAACAAAAGTGAATCAAGTGAGGTGTTTTTGATCTCCAAGATCACCTTGTAGTACGAGGAGAGAGCATACACACAGACACACTTGACTCACACTCACACTTGTAAATTGTCCTTAAGAAATTGAAATGTGAGGTGTGAATATGAATGGATAAGAGATGTTTTGGATTCTCAAGATCACACGAAGTGCATGAGAAGAGCATACACACCCCTAATCGCATGCAAATTCACTAAACAATTCAAACACTAGTTCTTTTTATGCCCAAATCAAAATGTGAATGAAGACACTGGTTCATTTTTATGCCTAATTTGATGTGTGATGAAGACAAATGTTCATTTTATGAGCCCAAATTGAAGTATGAGACAAGCAAGATTAATTAAGAATTGTGAGATTAGAATATGTACACCTGATTAATTCTCTACCCAAGATGCTATGTTTGCTAATCCTGATGTTGTTCCAGCCTTGTGAGGTCACCTGCAAGCCACCAAACCAAGAAAGAAGCAAGTAAACTAGCCAAGAGGACCATTATGCAAAAATAAGCAATCTGATAAAAATTAAAAAGAAGGCATAAAAACTGACTGTCCACTACAATGCCTAAATTAGACAGTCCTAAAATTAGGCAAATATTAAAGATCCTCATCCTCCATTATAGGAAAATGCCTCTAATGCACTTATCACATCATTTATTAGGAAAACTCCACCTAAGTTCTCATTATTAAGACCAAAAATTCAAAATTAGCCTTGAAGCCTAGGTGCCCCTGCACCATATACCCAAGGAGAAAGGATCTCAGTCTCCACCTGAGATCAAATCAGGGACTGTAGTGCCATGTTTTGCAATATCTTCAGCTATCATCCAAGTTGTATTTTCAAGAGGTAGCCCCTGCCACTTCACAAGATATTCATTGTACACCTTATGCCTGGTTCTCTTGACCTCCTTGGTGTCTAGAATGGCTTCAAGCTTGACTGGTGCAGCAGGAGGAAGATCTCTGATCTAATTGGCATCAACACCTTCATGAACATCTGTACCTACATCCAAAGATTCCTTGAAAGGATATAAGTCAGCAATGTTAAAAATTGGTGAGATAGCAACTCCAGGAGGGAGTTCTATCTCATATGCATTTTCACCAAACTTGTGGACCACCTTGCATGGCCCAATCTTCTTCATCAGTAACTTAGTGTATCTGCCCTTAGGTAAACTCTCTTTTCTGAAATGTGCAAATACTAAATCCCCTACTTTCAACTAAACATTCCTCCTCTTCAAGTCTGCATGCTTCTTGTAAGTCTCCACACTCTTCTTGAGGTGTTCTCTGACTTGATCATGTATGTCTTTCATGGCCATTGCAAACTCCTCTCCTTGAGCACTTCTCTTCTCTAACCCTCTCAAATCTCTTAGTTCAAATATACCTCTTAGGTTCAATCCATACACTACTTCAAAAGGACTCTTCCCTATGCTCTTGTTAATGGATTCATTGTAAGCATATTATGCCTATGGAAGAACAAGATCCCACTGCTGTCCATGTTCCTTTGTCAGACATCTAAGCAAGTTGCCCAATGATCTATTAACTACTTCAGTCTGCCCATCTGTTTGTGGGTGATAGGCAGAGCTAAAAGTTAAATTGGTTCCTAGTTTCCTCCATAAGGTTATCCGAAAAGTGGCCTATAAACTTAGAGTCTTTGTCTGAAACAATAGTGAGGGGTAGTCTATGGATTCTAACTATCTCCTTGAAGAATAAATTTACAATGTTTGATGCATCACTTGTACATTTGCAAGGAACAAAATGTGCCATCTTACTAAATCTGTCCACAACTACAAAGACACTGTCCACTCCCCTGTGAGTTTTGGGTAGGCCTAATACAAAATCCATACTGAGATGTTCCCAAGGTCTGCTAGGGATTGGGAGAGGCTGATATAGGCCTACATTTGAACTAGAGCCCTTGGCTCTTTGACAAACTCCACAAGATTCAACAAATTTTCTGATATCAGTTTGCATCTTAGGCCAAAAATAAAATCTTCTTACCTCATCTAGTGTCTTGTCTATCCCAAAGTGTCCTTAAAGACTCCCACAATGCTTCTCCCTTATGAGATTTGTCCTCATAGAGCTCTTAGGGATGCATAACTGACCTCCCTTGAATAACAGTCCATCTTGCAATAAAAAATTAGGAAATTAATCATGAAAAGTACCTTAAAATTCCTGGCAAATAGAGTATACCTCTTTGAAGTCTACATCAGTAGCATACATGTCTTTCAATCCTTCTAATCCCAAACTTTAGAGTTGTATTTCATGCACTAGGATTGATCTCCTGCTTAATGCATCTGCTACCTTGTTGGCTTGGCCTCTCTTGTGCTTGATGGAGAATGTATAACTTTGCAAGTACTCAACCCACTTTATATGCCTATGACTCAACTTGTCTTGGTTGTTCAAGAAACTTAGAGCACGATTATCTATGAAGACTATAAATTCCTTGGGCAAGAGGTAATGTCTCCACTTTCTTAGGGACTGCACTAATGCATAAAGTTCTAAGTCATATGAAGAATATTTTCTCTTGGCTTCATTGAGCTTTTCACTAAAGAAGGCTATTGGTCTGCCCTCTTGGCTCAAGACTGCACCTACTGCAGATCCACTTGCATCACATTCCACTGTGAAAATTTTGTTGAAGTCAAGTAAAGCAAGGATGGGCTATTGTGCTACTCTCTTTTTCAGGTATTCAAAACTCTTTGTTGCCTCCTCAGTCCACTAAAATTTCCTCTTCTTATCTCCTTTGATGGTGTCAAGGATGGGAGAACAAATATGACTGAAATTCTTAATAAATTTCCTATAGAAGGTAGCTAAACCATGAAAAATTCTTACCTCTCCTACTAATTTTAGAGCTGGCCAACTGAGAATGGCTTCAACTTTGGAAGGATCCATCTTCAATGTGCCTTTGGAGATCACAAAACCAGGGTATACTAGTTCTTCCTTCATAAACTCACATTTTTTGAGGTTTATCATCAACTTCTCCTCATGCAATCTCTACAAAACCATGTCAAGATGTTGCAAGTGCTCCTCCTTTGTCTTACTGAACACAAGAATGTCATCTAAGGAAATAACAACAAACTTTCCAATAAAAGACTTCAAGACCTCATTCATTAATCTCATAAATGTGCTAGGAGCATTAGACAACCCAAAGGGAATTACCATCCATTCATACAGTCCTTCATTTGTTTTAAAGGCAGTTTTCCATTCATCTCCTTCCCTTATCCTAATTTGGTGATATCCACTTTTGAGATCAATCTTTGAGAAGTAACATGCACCCCCCAAATAGTCCATTAGGTCCTCCATTTTAGGTATTGGGAACCTATATCTGATTGTGATTTTGTTTATGGCCCTTGAATCAGTACACATCCTCCACTCTCCACCTTTCTTGGGTACTAAAACAGTAGGGATAGCACATGGACTTAAGCTTTCTCTGATGAGACCCTTATCTAACAATTCTTGGACTTGTGCCTTGATTTCTTCATTCTGCTGTGGGGTCAACTTCTATGCAGCCTTGTTAGGTAGACTGGAACCAGGGATCAGGTCTATGTGATGGCTGATGTCTCTCATGGGAGGTAGGGAACTTGGAAAATCATCTACCACAATATCCTTGTACTTGTTCAACAAAGACTAGACTTCACTAGGTATGTCTTCCACCTTATTTGCTGCTACATCAAACTTGGTCTTAGGTTTGATCACTACTGTAAATCCATGTCCTTCCTCCTTCATTATTTGCAAAAACTCTTTCTCTCCTACTACCATGATAATAGACCCAATTTGCTTATCAGATTCTTCCTCTTGAAGGGGTGTCAATGAGTATGAGACTCCATCCTTCTCTATCACATAAATGTTTTTCTGACCATCATGCTTGCTATTTCTGTCATGTTGCTAGGGTCTTCCTAGCAATAGGTGACAAACATCCATAGGAATGATGTCACAAAGGATCTTATCTCTATAACCCCCAATGTTAAACTCTACCCATGACTCTTCATTTACCAAGACTTGTTGACCTTTGTTTAACCATGACACTTTGTAAGGTGTGGGGTGAGGAATTCTCTCCAGGTTCAACTTCTCTACCATTTCTAAAGAAACTAGATTATCAATAGAACCAAAATCAACCACTACTTTGCATACCTTTCCATGTGACTTGCAAGTTGTTCTAAACAATGATTTCCTTTGTGAAGGCTCCTTGGTTGCTGGCACCTCGAGGAGTGTCCTTATAATCAATGTATCACCTACCTCAGGAGCAGCAGGCTGAAGTGGTGAATTGACACTTTCACTGTCCTCTTCATGCACTATTTGGGTTCTTCATTCACCTCCTTGAGAACTTGATGCTTGCTTGTCTGGGCACTTGAATGCAGGATGTCCAAACTGATTACAGTTGTAACATTTACCTAAGAAAGTGTTTGATCCTCTACATTGGCCACCAATGTTCCTCTGCTATTGGATCTTCTTCCCCTGAAGTTACCTCTGCCACTTGACTCACCACCTTGTTCCTATTGTCCACTTGACTCTCCTTGTTTTCATGACTGTCCTCTTGCACCAAAGTTACCTCTACCTCTAAGATTCCTTCCTCTACCTATTCCATACTGCTCTTGCCTCCTCTTTATCCTTTCTTCTGTCTTGGCAGCCAATTGGAAACACTCTTCCACTGTCCTTGGTGTAGATAGGCTTATCTCATCTTGAATATTGTAACTCAGGCCATTTAGGTACCTTGCCACCTTTTCTCTTTCATCTTCAACATGTCCTGTCCTGATGCTCAATTTATGGAACTCCTCAGTGTAGGTCATAACATCCAACTCCTTTTGCTTGAGACTTTGCAACTTCCTAAATGTCTAGATTTCATAGTCTACAGGTAGGAATTGTAGCTTCAGCTTTGCTACCATTCTATCCCATGAATGGATCTTTGCCTTGCCTTTCTTTATTCTTTCTTCTTGAACATAGTTCCACCATGTTAGGACAGGACCCTTCAACTTAGTCTTTGCATAATTCACCTTCTTGTGGTTTTCTACCTCCTCAAACTCAAAGAAGTTATCAAGAGCATCTATCCAGCCCAATATTTCTTCATTGTCCATCTTCCCACCATACATGGGTACTTCTACTTTCAATTTGGGAGTCTTTTCCCCCTTGATAGCCTTCAGCATCTTTAGCATCCTCTCTTCACCTGAGTCCAAGTCTTTTTCTTCTTGAACTTGTAATTGAGGGTCTATGTTCTCACCCTCTTACTCTGGATCACTCTGATCTCCTTTGTCCATACCTCTCTTAAGGTTGAATTCCAATGCTACTATTCTAGCTAGGGCAGCTTCATGAGATTCCTTCACTTGTCTCAACTCCTTTGTATGTTGCTCCTTCAACTCTCTAACTTCCTTAGCCACTGGATTGCTCTTTGGAGGCATCTTGTAAACTTAACTCTTCCCACCTCACCAATCAAAACCTATGATATGATACCACTTGATGCAGAGCAGGGGATAGGTTAAACATTGACTTCACTGATCCTTGGACTGATCAAGCATGGTTTGGACTGTTCTCTCTCTCTTACACCCGTTTTTAAGGCTTGGGAAAGGTAACCCAACATGGTTTGAATGCATGGGACACTTGACAACCTTCCAAGACACCTAAGACCACCTTAATATGACTAATTTACACTTATGAAACTCACCAAGAAAATTGGTCAACTATTCTTCCTATCGTTCCTTCACAATTAGACCTATTTGCTTGTAGCCCTTAGAATAGGATTTTTCAGTCATATCTTGCAAAATACTTGGCAAACCCACAAACTATTTGACTTTCTAGATACCCATTAGGCTCCTATATAACATTTCAAGCATGCAGCATGGGTTGTTTTGAAACATGGGCCTCAAAAATGGACTATTCATGTTGTTCTAGGCCTAATTAGGCCTCTTTTACAAAGCAAGTATGGTGTAAACTTGCTCCCAACTCCTCTAACCTACTCTAGGGAATCAATAGGATGGAAAATTATCTAAATATGTTGTTTTCAAGGTTATTGAGTTATCTCAAGTCACATAGACATCAACTCATCTCTCTACCAAAGTCAAAAGTCCTAACACATGAAGATATTAGGCTTCAAATGTTGCAACAGTCACCTCAAAAATATCCCCTGCTTCTGCAATGAAAACCCAGTTGGAAATCAACCTATCTAACTCCATTCCACCCATTTTGAAGTTATGAAGAAGGTGGAATGGGTTGAAAACCCATCAATTTCCTTAAAACCCTCAAAACTAGGGTTTAAGACCCACTTTCACAAAACCAGTAATAAAATGCTTCTAGATCAATGAAAATCCTTCTAACTTGATTCAAATGAAAGCTTAAACCATTCTCTAGATGATTTTAGACATTTTGCTTCATGACAGTAGAGTACGGATTTGCACACGACGTTGGAAACAACCAAAAAGACAAAAAATGTAGAAAACAGGGAAAAATCTTGTATTTTCTTCACTCTAAATTACATGTCCTCCACTCTTCGCATGAATATGGCATAAATAACATGCCTACAATCCATCTCCATGTTTTCATAACTCCCCATCATGGAAAAATCAAAAAGAAGGCATAAAAACTGACTGTCCACTACGTTAGATTTAGGACAGACAACTGAGAGGGGGGGTGAATTAGTTGTCCAAAACTTTCTTTCAATTAATCACTTAAATCCTTTTCTTAACTTAGCAGCATAATAATAAATCAATCATGGAAACATAATGCAATAATTCAAGAGCAAAAACACATTAACACATATGACACCAAGATTTTTAGCGTGGAAAACCTGGTTAAGGGAAAAACCACGGGGTGACTAACCCAAGATTATATTCTCTGTTAGAAGAATAGAAAGAACAAAATGGCACATGCCAATTAGGGATCACTGCCCAAGCACACTGCTCACAAGAGGCCCACTGCCTATAGGAGACACACTGTCTACAGAATAATAAGTATTACATACTTGAATTGAAGAATAGCATTTTCACCATGCTTGAGTCAGTTCCATTTAAGCCCAATACTTCTGCTCTACCTTTCACTTTGCTCCTCACTACCACACACTCATCTCCACAAGATACCTTTGAAATGACTTTACAACTCCTTATTTATACAAGACATTGACTTGGGAATAATCATCCAAGTTGGCATACATTACAGAGAAAATATACAAATACAACATGACTAATTTTCAAAAAGACTTCACACGAATCAACACATTGTCTGCCACACAGATCTGAGACTTCAATCTTCCTTTAGGAACACACCATTCTTCACAGAACATCTTCAAGATCATTCGCAGGATGAGTAACTCATCCAGTCAGCCAGACTTAGGAAGAACATCATCATCCGGAAGTAATTCTTCAATTACGAGCTCAATCTTCAATGCGGACCACCAACACAAACTGGACACAATCCAAAGACCTCCACAAGCTTGCCTGAATCACCAAGAACATCCACACTACTTCTGCTTACTGAAATCACTCTCTCCTTCATCCGAAACCTCAAGAATACAGTATGTCATCACTGTCATATTGGAATAGATGCTTGCAGACCTCCAGACCATGAACCAATTGAGTTGTCAATTCACATTGACTTCCTAAACACTCCACCAAATCCGCAGAACAAGATATTTCATTTCTGGATCTTACTAGACCTATCTGTGTCACTCTATCACCTCTGAACTTCTGTCAAAACTAATTTTACTTAAGTGGCCATAACTTCTTCAGATTTTCATGCAGACCTCTAAAATCTTTACTGGAACAACTTATGGCACATATCTACAAACCTTTTGATGTGCATCCTTTGATCTTCATCTTAGTTGGGATCTTTACCTCATTGTCTTCACTATTCTTCTCTATTTTTGATAGGACTAATTTTCTCAATATCCTCAGCATACAACTCATCCAATCCTTATCATCAATGCAACAGAAGTATGTTGACATCAATGACAACACCGGTTGGGCCCATACTTGCAACAATCTCCCCCTTTGTTATTGATGGCAACATATGATGTGAAAAATTGTTTTAACCATCAAGACAAGAACTTCTCCTTATTGACATAACTCCCCCTATCAACAACAACCATTCACATGTCTTCTCTTCCTTTGCTGCTCCCCCTTTGAGCAGTAACTACTTATTTTTCACAATTCTTCTCTCCCCCTTTGACATCAATGGCAAAGGGCACATACTTGCATCACTTCAGAATCAAACTAGCTGGTCCCTCTGAGTAGCAGCTTCCCATCATCAATCTAGACCACAAGATATGACTGTGAGGTCCACCAAACTGATGCACATCAGTGCATCTTAATTCAAAACTGGAGGGGTAATAACTCCTAACTTCTCCCTGAGATACTCAAAAGAGTCCTTAGGTAGAGGTTTAGTAAAAATATCTCCAATCTGATCCTTGGAGGGCACAAACTGTAGTTTGACTTCATTCTTGTTCACCTGCTCTCTTAGAAAATGAAACTTGATGGATATATATTTTGTCTTTGAATGCAACACCAGATTTTTTGATATGTTAATTGCACTTGAATTGTCATAGAAGATTGTGATAGGTTCTTCATATTCCACTCTAATATCTCTTAGCATTTGCTTCATCCACAATACTTAAGTGCAACTACCTGCTGCTGCAATATATTCTGCTTCTTCAGTGGATAGAGATATTGCCTCTTGTTTCTTGCTCAGACAAGAAACCAATCTCTTCCCCAAAAAGAATGCTCCACCATTGGTATTCTTCCGGTTATCCACATCTCCTGCCCAATCTGCATCTGTATATGCATGAAGAGAGAAATCATGATCTCTAGGATACCACAAACCATACTCAACTATCCCTTTTAGATATCTAAAAATCCTCTTGATTGCCATGACATGAGATTCTCTAGGATTAGCTTGGAATCTAGCAACAAGACCAGCAGTATTCATAATGACAGGTCTAGTTTGAGTGAGATACAATAATCCTCCAATCATTGACCTATACTTTTTCTGATCAGCCTTAGGAGAGTCATCATCTTTGCTCAATTTACATCCGGTTGCCATGGGAGTACTCATTGGTTTTGAGTCTTCCATCCCAAATTTCTTCAACAATTCTTTCACATATTTGGTCTGAGAAATGAAGATTCCTTTCTTTGTTTGAATGATTTGCAGACCCAAGAAAAAATTCATTTCCCCAAACATGGACATCTCAAATTCACTTTTCATTAGATTTGCAAAAGTTTTGCACATACTATCTCTTCCTCCAAAAATGATATCATCAACAAACACTTCAACAATCAAGATATTTTCATGATCAATTTTGAAATACAAGTTACTATCAGTAGTACCTTTGTTGAAACCAATCTTCAAAAGATGCTTATCTAGTCTTTCATACCAGGCTCTTGGGGCTTGTTTAAGTCCATACAGTGCTTTCTTCAACTTGCAAACCATATCACCATGATCAGACAATTGAAATCTATCAGGTTGCTTAATGTATACTTCTTCCAAGTCTCCATTCAGGAAGACAGACTTGACATCCATCTGATATACTTTGAAGTCTTTGAAGGCAGAAAAGGCAAGAAATAACCTGACTGCTTCAATTCTTTCCACTGGAGCAAAAGTTTCTTCAAAATCAACTCCTTCTACTTGAGAGTAGCCCTTACAGACCAATCTGGCTTTGTTTCTGACTACTTCACCAACTTCATTCAGTTTGTTTCGGAATACCCATTTGGTTCCAATCACATTCTTGTTTCTAGGTCTGGGAAAAAGATCCCAAGTGTGATTTTTCTCAATTTGCATAAGCTCTTCCTTCATTGCTTTAGTCCAGCTTTCATCATTGCATGCTCCATTTATTGATTTTGGTTCAATTTTTGAAATCAGACAATACTTTTCTGAATATTGGCCAATCTTTCTCCTTGTTTGAACACCTTTTATTTTATCACCTATGATCTAATCTTCAGAGTGATTCAGTCTTACATACCTGGGAATTTTGGAGCTTTCTTGCACTTCTATTTCTTGAACAGGTTCATTCAAACTCATCTCTTCTTCCTGATTTTTCAGATCAGTCTGGATCTGAATCTCAGAAGGGGCTTGGACTTCTTGGACCAAAACATCATTCTGATCATCTTCATCATATTCATAAAACCTTGAGGGTCTTTCAATACCTTCATCAACCTTCACATTTGTACTTTCTATAATCTTTCTCAATCTCTTGTTATAACACCGGTAAGCTTTGCTTTGAGTAGAATAACCCAAGAATATTCCTTCATCACTTCTAGCATCAAATTTTTTAAGGTCTTCATCTCTTTTAATATAACATTTTCTGCCAAAGACTCTGAAATACTTCACAGTGGGAGTGATGCCAAACTAGAGTTCATAAGGGGTCTTACCAGTATTGCTTCTAATTTGTACTTGATTAAGAGTATAGACTGCAGTGCTTACAACTTCTCTCTAGTAGACCTGAGGAACATTTGCTTCCATCATCATGGTTCTAGAAGCTTCTTGGATGGTCTAGTTCTTTCTTTCCACTACTCCATTCTGCTGTGGGGTCCTTGGAGCAAACAGTTGCCTTTTTATCCCATGTCTTTCACAGAATTCTATGAACTCACCAGATGCGAATTCTCCACCTCTATTAGACCTTAGACATTTTATGTTCAATCCGGTTTCATTCTCTACCATAGCCTTAAATATTTTGAATTTCTCAAGAGCCTCTAATTTCTCTTTCAAAAAAGTCACCCACATCATCCGGGAGTAGTCATCAATTAATAACATGAAGTATCTATCACCTTGCACACTCCTGATTCTTACCAGACCACATAGATCAGTATGAACTAAGTCTAATAATCCGATAGAAGACTGTTCCTTACTTTTGAATGTGACTCTGCTCTGCTTACCCAACTGACATTCTTTGCACAAACTATTAGTAGGTTTCACCAGTCTTGGAAGATCTCTCACAACCTGGGTGTTGCTTATCTTGATGATATTATCAAAATTCACATGACACATTCTTCTATGCCACAACCAACTGTGATCAATTTGAACAAATAAACAACTTTTACTAGTACCAACCAAGTGAAAGATATTACCTTTTGTTTGAGTACCGGATGCAATTTTTGTTCTGGAACTTTCAAAGATCTTGCATTTTCCATTTTTGAATCGGAGATCATAGCCTTTGTCCACCAACTGTCCAACACTGAGAAGATTGTGCTTCAGACCTTCAACATATAGTACCTTACTAATTTTGTTTTTTCCATCAAAAGAAATGGTTCCTCTACCTCTGATTCTGCTAGTAGAATTATCACCAAATTTTACCACACCTCCTTCATACCTTTCCAAATCTATGAACTTATTTTTGTCCCCTGTCATATGCTGGGAGCATCCACTGTCAATGACTGAAATCATCTTTTTCTTCAACTTGGGCAGTGTTCTACCCAACCAAATTTTTCCTTCACTAAGGCATTTTGAAACAAGTCTAGAAAATTTTTCGTCAAAAAGTCAAAAAAACAAAATTTCTAAAAATAGAAATTTCTATTTTTAGAAATTTCTAAAAATAGACGTCAAGTTCAGTTTTCTGGGTTTCTTGAGATATGGATGTTGGCAAAACTTTCTAAAAATAGAAAGTTTCTAAAAATAGAATCTCCAAATCAGGTGTCACGCTCGATTCTCATTGGTCGATTTTCCTTCACGATCGGCACAGTTCAGACGGAATCTTCAAACGACCAAGTTTTCTCTACTGGGTCATTTTTACTTTTTCAGAAGGTGAAGCATGAGCTCGAAAGTCATCAACACAGAAAAGTTCACCTACCAGAACTCATCAAAAAGTTTCCAACACTGTTTCAACGACGCAAAACCGACAAACGGTCGTTGACTCGATGATGCAGGCAAAATGATGCAAGATGGATCCAAGGTGAAGTGAAAAGTTGGAAAATCAAAAATTTGGCTAAGTCTGGTGAAAATGGATGCCCCAGGAGGCTTGGGGCGCCCATCTTCTCTTGTGTTAGTTTTTTTTCACATTTTTTGAGAAACGTCGAAAATGCTTCCGTCAGCTCTTTTCCGGTGGGTCAAACTTGGTCAAACTTGGTCAAAAGTCAGTCAAAGCCAGGATTTCATCACAGATATGTTTAGACTACTCAGATCACCCTCCGTCCTTCCTCGACAGTCATCAGAATGACTGAAATCGAAGATCGAACAGGAGCCGTGGGCACGGAAATCAAGAAAAGGTACAAAATTGAAAATTTTTCTAAGCGTTGAGAAACCAGGCACCCCAGGAGGCTTGGGGCACCCATCCTCACTAGTGTTAGATTATTTTTGAGGTTTTTCTTGAAAAACGTGAATATCCTTCCGTCAGCCCGGTCTGGTTCAGTGTTGATCAGTTTGGCACATTTTTCGAGGCAAATGGAAGGTACAATCAGCTCATTTTTCATCAAGCCTACATATTTTCCAGATCATCAGACTCATTTCCATCCCAGTTGATAGAAATTGACAGCCAAACAGGGGTCCTATGCCTCCAGAACGCACACGCAAACTAAGAAATTGAAAAAGTTGAAAAAACTAGAAAAATGGCTAAGTGTTGGGAAACTGGGCACCCCAGGAGGCTTGGGGCACCCAACTTGAGCAGTGTTAGAATATTTTCATGATTTCAGTGTTTTTCGTTGTGCTTTGTTACCAATCTTCGCCCGTTGGTAGTTTCCGGGAGGTCAAACTTGGTCAAACGATGTCAGATCGTCGAACGGAGGCAGGGGATGGAATTTTAGTTGATCAATCTCCAAAATGTCAGGATCAGTTAGCTTTTTCAGTCAATGACGACATTTTTCTGCCTTGTTGAAGTCGGAGACAGGCCATATTTAAGTCAAAAAGAGTGTTGAAGTGTCAAAAATGAAGAAAATTTTGTTAGCACTTCTTTCAACTCGCGTGTTCGATGACATCATCAAAGAATATATTTTTTGTCATCTTGCACATGAAGCGATAGGCTCCTACAAAATAGGGATTCTTCCTATTCGAAGACATCCACTTGGATTTATGCTTTAAAAGATGCTTTCTTCATGGATGAGGATGAAGTTTTCTTCTCACACAAATAAAGCTGCTTTTTCGCCCAAAAGATTTATAAAGATAAGTTTTGGGTTTCTTTATTTCATTATCTTTTGCAGGTTGCATCTAGAGGAAAGATTTTATTTTTCTTTCAACGAAGATTCGAAGACCCAAACTAGGTGCTTTTTCAGTGTTCTTCATAGATTCGGGTTGAGGAAGAAGAGAGGCTTGCTTTTTCAGGGTCCTTTTTTCAAGGAGATCATTTTTTAGAAATCCGACCAGAGCTTTTTCAGTTTTCGTCGAGATGGGTCCATCCAGATTATCATCCTCTTGAAGATTGGGAGTTGTGCTTTTTTTGGGGAAACTATTTTTTCCTACTTTTTTGAGAAAATCTTCGCTTTTTCAAAATCTGACAATCTAGGTTGCTTAGAAACAGAGTCATCTACAAAACCCATGTGCCAGCTTTTTTACCTCACACTCTGCTTTTTCTAAAAGTTAGCAAATAATTTTCAGCCATCTGTCCAATTCTTTTTCCAACATAGGCGTGTTCACAATTGATTTTCAAATCTTCCAATATGCAGTACTCTCCAACACAAATCAGGCACAAAACAACATTGGTTCATGATTACCTGAAAACTTGTGAAACAGACTTGCATAAAGTACTTCCAGTAATCAATTTACACTCCTTAGAGGATGCAGGAAATAATGCTATCAAGAATCTTGGATACTCTGGCTTGCTTGCAGTGAAATCTTTTCCTATCACTGTGCAAAGTATCGAGTTTGTGATTGCTTACGTAACGCACTACAATTCAGTCACAAGAGAAATTCAGTCAGGAGATGGACGTGTGCTCTGCAGCTTAAGGCCAAACGACATTGAAAAGTGTTTTACAATACCTATTTGGAGAGAGAACTTAACTGTTTCACTTGAAGAATGCAAGAGGGTTTGGAACAATGATAAGGAAAAATACAGAAAAAAGATTGGTCAGAGGTGGTTGAAAGAAAAGAAGAATATTATGCCAAAGAACGTTGGATGTGGAGAATTCAAGGAGAAGCATGCAATAATGATTACTCTGCTAAGTCATATCACGAGTCAAGCAGATGCAAACAAATTTCAGCCTTGGATGTTTTACATCATGTCCCAGATTGTTGACGGAACCGAATTCTATGATTGGTCGGCACTAATCAGTGACAGTCTCCATCAACAAATAATTGATTTTCAAAGGGCTCATGAATTCCACATGATTTCATACCTTGTGTATTTGATGGCTTTTCAGGGTCAATTCAGAGGTTTGAATGTTGTTGGAACTCTGGGTACTCAGCATGTGTATCATCATTTTCTACAGTTAGAGATCTCTCAAGCTGAACGACATTACAGGCGGGTGAATGATGCATTCTTGATGCATGCAGTACGAGACATGGACAACGAGTTGCATATACGGTTTTTTGGAGAGGCTAGAATAGCAATGGCAGAATGGGTTGATTGGTTCATCCAATTTCCCACTTTTTCCTACATCAAAGTATATGGCTTCTCAGGAGAGCTAGCCATGTTGTCGCGATATCCTACAGATGAAATAGCATTTATGGAATTTTTGAGGCAAGCTTATGAAGTGCATACATTTTTGTGTAACAGACACAAGACAGCCTTCAATTTTCCACTTGGGATGAGTATTTACAGATGTAATTCTGGAGCAGATGCCAAGGCAATCGGTAATGAATCATCCAGATATGGTCTTAAGTTTTTTGACAAGAGATCTTCATATGATCCCCGTGGTGTTTATGCATCACATCTTGGTCAGAATTGTACACACAAGTTTGCAGTTGAAGACTTCTGGGCTAATTGTGCTGATGAGTTTGAAGTGCGAAGACGCAGTTACAGCAGGTTCACTCTTTAGCAGATGTCTGATATCCTATCAGAAGACATAGAGGGTTTGACAGAGAGTGGTGAAGTTCTACTTCCCACGTATTTCAGAGACCAAATTAAGCAACAACCGTTGTCACCAGTTGATTGGTCAGTAAAAGAGAGCACTTCCAATGAGGAGAGAACAAGTTGAGTGGTTAAAAATAGTTTGATATTCTTGAAGGCTAAGCAGAAGGATGATATTCCATTAGCAGAGCGCCAGTTGTGCAACCATCAGAGCCTTCCACTTCCAAGCCAAAACAAAGAGTAAAAGCTATGAGTGTTCTCCCAGAGGGAACAAAAATGGCAAAGTTAAAGAGGAAAAAGGATGAGTCTCCAGCTCGTGTCCAACAGGAACATCCACCAGTTGAACCAGAAGTTCTTGTTGAAACAACGCTGCATGTTGAAGTGCTACCTTCAGATCATGTATCTCTACCTTCTTCACCAATCTCTTCTCCTATTCACATAGATTCTGAGCCAAATTCACCAGTTCGTAACTTTGATGCAAGCATTGATTCATCAGGAGCTGATGAGGTGAGAACCGAGTTTCCAAGAGAGGATGGCTCATCCTGGCTTGAAAATATTCTGGGAAGGAAGAGAAGAAAGCCCTCATATCAGCTCGATTTAACAGAGTTGAAAAGCATCTATCAAGACACACCAGATAAGCAGCTGAAGAAGCAGATTCGCATTGAGAAGAATGCGGATGGAGAAATAATTCTTGAGACTGCAACACCTCCAAGAAATAGAAGTGCTAATGATGTCGAGGTTGATGACTTCACAGTTGTCAAAGCTAACCTTGGCAGAAGTACTCACCATACAGACGTCAATCTCTTCGAGGTTGCAGCGGATAGCTTGAAGGAAAGGGTGTTGAGAGATGGAGAAGACAAGGTAGCTCTCAAAGCTGAAGTTCGACAGCTGCGGCAATACATTTCCAACCTTTTCCATGGCACTTCACAGGTTGATTTGCTTCTTCCACCAAATCTTGGATCACCAGCCGATTAGCAACATTTCAGTAAATTGGTCCTCTGTGGGAGGCACACGAACAGTTGGGTAGAAAAATTTGTGACCAAAGGGAGAGTTGTACTTGCAGAGCTTTATCAATTGAAGTACAACGCTCATGATTTACGCCAAGGCATACATGGGTTGTAGCAGATCATGGCAGAAAATAGACCGGTATTTGAGATCATTATCTCTAACTTGAAGATTGCACTTGATACTATTGATTCAGTTGAAGATAAGAAGACAGTTTCTACTTGGAAAGCGCAATATCTTTTCACAGTAAAAACTTATGACAATATGAGTTCAGAGTTGACAGAATGGAAAGAAAAGGTAGTCGGCATCCTCAAGTTCGTCAGATCCTTTGTCTCTCAGATCCCGTGTTTATATGACAAAGAAGATGGTACCCTGTATGATCTCGGGGAAGTGCAAGCAGAGTTCCAGACTCTCGTCTGCAACAACTTTAATGATGATATCAATGCCAGCAAGATGAGTCGTCTTGCCGCAATGACAGTGAAATTTGACAAGGCTGCGGGTGAAGTTCACAAGTTTCTTCAGATGGTTGCAATGGTGAAGAAATGTTAGAGAATCAGAATATCGTTCTAGAGAGTATCAGTGTTCCTGGCAGAGATGCAGTCACTCGCTTTTTAGAAGATATTGTTTCCCAGAATATCAACAGATGACATCACCAAAAAGCTAGAATGTTGATGAGGATGCATTTCAAAATAAAGCAACTTTAAAACATATGCTTTTTGTTTTAAAGCATGTGCTTTCATCCTAAGCTCATCCATTCTATATTTAGAAAGAAATCACCTTGTGATAGAAGGAATCTTCTTTGCTTTAAAGCATTTGTTTATTGTATCTTTGTCTTAGAATAGTAATAAAGCTTGCGAGTTGGCAAGTTAGGGTTAATCAAGGAGATTTTAGGGTTCCCTACTCCTTTGATTTTAGTATAAATAAGGGCATCCTTGCCCATTGTTAGTAATGACTTTTGTAATAGCAAATTTGTTGTGCCTATTCTAGCCTGCAAACATTGTTATTCCAGGTGTTTGTTCACTTTATGTTCATTGTTCTCCAGTGTTTGATCGCTTACTGTATGCCTACCTTTTGCTGCAGTATTGCTGTCCTGGATTTGTGCAAACTTTATGATATTAAATAGAAGTCTCATGCCTATTTTGCTTTGATATTCTATCTCGATTCATCAAGTTATCATCGTCAGATGTGTAGCTTCTGCAGCTTTCATTTTCAGCTTTCATCATTAAAGTACTTTTAGTCTTGTGGTATTAATCTGGAAGAAAATTGCCTAAGTTTTTGTGTTAACAATCATTCCTCGTTCACTTTCAACTTCCTTTGCTGTGAATTTACTCAGGAGGTTGAAAGCGTCTTTAGTCTATGCCAGTTGTAGTAGAAGTTTTATTTAAAAAGGAAAAAACCTCTTCTGCAGCGTTTAGAGTTTTATAACCTTGTGCTTTGCAGCTGAGAATCAAAAAGAAGATAGGCGAAGTTTCATTCAAGTTATCTTTTCAGCGAACATCAACAAGAAAGGGAACTCCCCCTTCCAATAGGAGAGCAGTTTATCTGTGCATAGCTGTCCGTTTCCAAATCACATACCAGAGGTGCGAATTGAAACGCCAACAGTTTTCTGGCACCCACCTTGGGGCACGAGGCATAAAACTTCAAGCAAGCTTAGGCTTATGACATGGTAATGACTCTCTGGCGTCCTTCTGCTCCAGTTCAACAACCAAATCTTACACCACCTATTTTTCAACCAAATCTTGTACGAGTGGAAGGAGAGCAAACGGACATCATTAGTAGCCTTAGAAGTTTCATATTTGTGTGAAAGGAAAGTCCTGATTAGTGGAGAAATGCGGCTGCTATCCTTGACGAAGAAGAACACAAGGCAGATCTTGCAGCAGGGAGACCAGTACTACCACCTCCTGCGTGGCAATAGATAATCCTATTTCACAGGGTTTATTCAAGAAAGGGAAAAGGCAGTGCTACGGATCCTTTCTTTCAAGATCTTGATTCCGCAAGAGTTGGAGAAGCATCCAACATAGTTTGAGAAATTCAGATAGTTCCTGAAGTCAAGCAGGAAGAATTACAAGAAGAACCAGTAATCCATCCTAGAGCAATGGGTGACGCAAATAACAACAATCATAATGATCCAAATCAAAGGCGACCGCCACCATTGCCTTAGGGTAATAACATTGGACCTTTAGCCCTACAAGCACATCATGATTTACCAAAGGGGTCAAGGAAGCACTTTCCTCGGTTCCATGGCGATGGAACTCAACATCCTAATGAACACATCTCTGCATTCACAACAGCTTGCGCCATTTTACATGTATCACATGAAGATGTTGCCGTGCGTCTTTTCGTTGAGACTCTCGTGGGAAATGCTGCCGATTGGTTCAACCATCTGGAACCAGGAATCATTACAAGTTGGGCAACTATGAGTGAGAAATTCTTAGCAAGGTTCAAGCCTGCCGAAGATGGTCACAGATTGTTCGCCCAACTCTCAAATTCAAAGATGGAAAACAATGAACCAATGAGGGAGTTTGTGGCAAGGTTTAATCGCCTTGTTACACGCCTTTCTCATACTCTTAATCCATCTCCGCAAATTATGTTGAGCAGTTTCATTAATGCTCTTCCTTTTGAGATAGCCTTCTTTTTGAGATCGGCTAATGAAACAAAATTATCCAATGCACAAGAAAATGCCATCAAGTTAGAGGATGACATGATTACCTCTGGCAAGATGAAAATGGATTCGATCAGACCTCTAGTTCAGAGTTCTGCAGATCCACTGCTACATAAGGTAGCAAACGAAGTGACTATCATGAAGAGACAGTTGCCTACTCAGGGGCAACCCACGCAATAGTCGTATCAGTCATCACAACAACAATACCAACCACAACAACAGTATCAACCTCAGCAACCATATCAGCCTAAGAGGAACAATTTTCAGCCATTCAATAACTACAGGCCCAAGTTACCAGCACCACCACCAAGACAAGCAGTTGATGCTGCCCAAAATGCAGTGTTTTGTTCTTTTCATGAAACTGATGCACATACCGGAGCTACATGTCCTAAAAATTTAAGGATGAATCAAATCATGGGATATGCTGATGCTGCACCTATTTCAAACATTGCTCCTTCCCCAAGTGCGAATGTTGTCTTACCACAGATGGACAACTTCGATGGTGACTCTACCACGGGATACTTTTAGAACGAACCCGTTATAATGAAGGAAGAACAAGACAATTTTCGTCAATATTCTCTTGCAGTGAATCATGAAAATCTTTCGACTCCTGTGTTTACACATACTCAACATTTTAAAGCACAGAAGGAAGGAGAGGATAGACAAAGACCAAAAGAAAAGGAGAAGGAAGTGGCTTCCACTTCCAATGCTCAGCCATCACGTGAAAATTTTTAGACTGCTCAAAATTCATCTTCAACAAATTTTGACATAGTCGATTCCATGATGAAGACAAAGGTGCATATTTATTAGCTGGAGTATCTTCAAGACCATCCAGATCAGCTGGATAGAATAGTTAAGTATGTCAAGAAAGAGACTGTCGTACAACCCATGTTGCTAGAATCTTCTGTTCTGGCAGGAGAGAAGCCAAAGCCCTTCTATATTTCTCTGTATATAGGAGATTATAAATTGAGCAATTGTATCATTGATTCAGGAGCCTCAGACAACGTCATGCCTTTACAGGTAATGAACGCTTTGGGACTCTCATGCACCAAAACGCATGACAAGTGTTATTCGCTTGAGTCTAAATCAGTGCCATTGGTTGGACAATTGAAGGATGCTCAAGTACGATTAGCGGCTTGCCCAGAGAAGAAAACAATGATGACTATCTTGGTAGTTGACATTCCAGCCAGCTATGGGATGCTGCTAAGAAGAAGTTTCACAAAGATCTTGGAGGAGAAATACAATTGGATTGGTCATCTACGACCATTCCTTTAAAGAAAGGTAATTTCAAATTGGAACCAGAAACCCAGTCACGGTTCACGGTGGTGAAATCTCAGGATCCTCAAGCACAAGTGCTATATCAAGAAACGGGTCCTGGTACATATGTTATGCTGTCTGAAATAACTGAAGAAAATTAGGAAGTTGTCTATGCGGTTGACAAATAAGAAGAAGAATCTGAAGAAATGTACAACTTACAAACCTTCTTTAACGAAGAAGAAGTGCGACAATCTTCTCAAGAATGAAACAATGATGAATCAGATTTGTTTTTCTCGTCTTTGAAGGTTGGTTTGAAGAACCTGTGTCAGACATATCTAAGAGAAAGACCCAAAAAGTTTTACAAGTAGAGCAAGCGCATGATCTTCTTTTTGAAGATGATTTCTTCTTGGAAGAATTTTTCAAAACTAGAGATCATATAGAAGTTCCATTATCAGATCTTAATTGTTTTCAACATCAGTGGGAAAGTGATTCTTCAATGGAAGATACTGCAGACTTTTCTTTACGATATAGCCCATCTTCACCTACATCTCGAGAATCTTCCATACATACTAGTGAAGAGGACGATGTTGAATCCATCTATGAACCTGTATAGGAAAAAGACTTTACTGATACCATGAAACCAGTGTGGAATACAACATATGAAGAGGCCGATGGAGAAGAGGAGTTCATGGAATATTCAGTTTTGGTCACTAAAGAGGATGATATTGAAAAATCAGAGATTATTGACAAATGTCTTGTGAGATACGCCATGTGTGAGATTGATCAAGAAGAAGAAGAGGAACCATATGACTCAGATGAAGTTGTCTTTGATTCTACTCCTTTTACAGAAGAAGAAAGATACATGAATGCTGAAGAAGAAGTGATGATGGATATCCACATTGAAGAAGAGTACTCTACAGAGGATAACGAGATTCCAGGTAATGAATGGGAAAGTGAGCTATCAGGGGAAGATGTTCAAGAATTTAAGCATTCAGATCTTGACAATCCATCAGATTTTGGAGAGTGGATGGACGAAAACACAACCAATGAAGAAGCTCCTGAAGCACTTGAAAAATGGGCAACGACAGTTGTGGATCCTATAAGCCAAGAATCGGTGATGAGAGTCGTGTATGAGCAGCTTGCACCTTTTCCAGAAGATGATGCATTGACTGAATACAAATTTGTGTGTGTACAAGATATAAATGAAACTCATATTCAATATGTGGTGATGACCATTCCCACAGATGTACTTTGGCCACAAGATTTTCCTGTATATATTCAGAAAGAAGTTCTGTATCTCCGCATATTGCAGAGGTTGCTTGCATTGGAGGAAGATGCTCCACCTGATCCCTCGCATATTAATCAGTTTCTCAGGAACTTCTCGTGGCCTGAACGTGAATACCCTCCTGAATCATGGTTCTTTGAGAGGATGTTGCAGAAAAAGAAAAGTTTTGTGCTACCAAGACAATCTTCACAGCTAAAGAGAGATGGTTCTTACTTTTCTGAGTCGATTGACGGTTTCATGTGACAGTCCTAATCTCTTATCATCCTCGCTTAGGAGAAAGAGCGCGTGAAACACTTTTTGTTCTTGTAATGTGTTTCCCCTTTCTGTGATCATTATGTCGTAATGTTTTTCCCCTTTCCGTAATGTGATAGTTGTGTTCCTTATGTGTTTTGAAGTTCTAACTTCTTAGGTGATTTTAGGAAGTCCAGTCTTAGGTGATTTAGGGAAAAGTCTTGTTCTAGGTGATTAGGAATGTAACCTGACTCTATTGCCCAATGGATAAGGCATTGGTCCAACTTGCAAAAGTCCAGAGATTCTTGGTTCTCCTATGCCGTAAGTATCCGCCATGGTCCCCAGACAGAGCCAATTGTTGTACCCAACCAAATTTTTGCTTCACTAAGGCATTTTGAAACAAGTCTAGAAAATTTTTCGTCAAAAAGTCAAAAAAGCAAAATTTCTAAAAATAGAAATTTCTAAAAATAGACGTCGAGTTTGGTTTTCTGGGTTTCTTGAGATATGGATGTTGGCAAAACTTTCTAAAAATAGAAAGTTTCTAAAAATAGAATCTCCAAATCGGTGTTGCGCTCGATTCTCATTGGTCGATTTTCCTTCACAATCGGCACGGTTCAGACGGAATCTTCAAACGACCAAGTTTTCTCTACTGGGTCATTTTTGCTTTTTCAGAAGGCGAAGCATGAGCTCGAAAGTCATCAACAAGTTTCCAACGCTGTTTCAACGACGCAAAACTGACAAACGGTCGTCGACTTGATGATGCACGCAAAACGATGCAAGATGGATCCAAGGTGAAGTGAAAAGTTGGAAAATCAAAAATTTGGGTAAGTTTGGTGAAACTGGGTGCCCCAGGAGGCTTGGGGAGCCCATTTTCTCCTGTGTTAGTTTTTTTTTTCACGTTTTTCAAGAAACATAAAAAATGCTTCCGTCAGCGCTTTTCCGGTGGGTCAAACTTGGTCAAACTTGGTCAAAAGTCAGTCAAAGCTAGGATTTCATCACAGATATGTTTAGACTACTCAGATCACCCTCCGTCCCGCCTCGACAGTCGTCAGAACGACCGAAATCAAAGATCGAACAGGAGCTGTGGGCACGGAAATCAAGAAAAGGTACAAAATTGAAAATTTTTGAAAATTTTTCTAAGTGTTGAGAAACCAGGCACCCTAGGAGGCTTGGGGCGCCCATCCTCACCAGTGTTAGATTATTTTTGAGGTTTTTCTCAAAAAACGTGAATATCCTTCTGTTAGCCCAGTCCGGTTCAGTGTTGATCAGTTTGGCACATTTTTTGAGGCAAATGGAAGGTACAATCAGCTCATTTTTCATCACACCTGCATATTTTCTAGATCATCAGACTCATTTCCATCCCAGTTGATAGAAATTGACAGCCAAACAGGGGTCCTGTGCCTCCGGAACGCACACGGAAACCAGGAAATTGAAAAAGTTGAAAAAATGGAAAAATGGCTAAGTGTTGGGAAACTGGATGCCCCAGGAGGCTTGGGGCGCCCAACTTGAGTAGTGTTAGAATATTTTCATGATTTCAGTGTTTTCCGTTGTGCTTTGTTACCAATCTTCGCCCATTGGCAGTTTTCGGGAGGTCAAACTTGGTCAAACGATGTCAGATCGTCGAACGGAGGCAGGGGATGGAATTTCAGTTGATCAATCTCCAAAATGTCAGGATCAGTTAGCTTTTTCAGTCAATGACAACATTTTTCCACCTTTTTGAAGTCGGAGATAGGCCATATTTAAGTCAAAACGAGTGTTGAAGTGTCGAAAATGAAGAAAATTTTGTTAGCACTTCTTTCAACTTGCGTGTTCGATGACATCATCAAAGAAGATATTTTTCGTCATCTTGCACATGAAGCCATATGCTCCTACAAAATAGGGATTCTTCCTATTCGAAGACATCCACTTGGATTTATGCTTTAAAAGATGCTTTCTTCATGGATGAGGATGAAGTTTTCTTCTCACACAAATAAAGCCGCTTTTTCGCCCAAAAGATTTATAAAGACAAGTTTTGGGTTTCTTTATTTCATTATCTTTTGTAGGTTGCATCCAGAGGAAAGATTTTATTTTTCTTTCAATGAAGATTCGAAGACCCAAACCAGGTGCTTTTTTAGTGTTCTTCATAGATTCGGGTTGAGGAAGAAGAGAGGTTTGCTTTTTCAGGGTCCTTGTTTCAAGGAGATCATTTTTTAGAAATCTAACTAGAGCTTTTTCAGTTTTCGTTGAGATGGATCTATCCAGATTATCATCCTCTTGAAGATTGGGAGTTGTGCTTTTTTTCGGGAAACTTCTTTTTTCCTACTTTCTTGAGAAAATCTCCGCTTTTTCAAAATCTAACAATCTGGGTTGCTTAGAAACAGAGTCATCTACAAAACCCATGTGCCAGCTTTTTTACCTCACACTCTGCTTTTTCTAAAAAATAGCAAATAATTTTCAGCCATCTGTCCAATTCTTTTTCCAACATAGGCATGTTCACAGTTGATTTTCAAATCTTCCAATATGCAGTACTCTCCAACACAAATCAGGCACAAAACAACATTGGTTCATGATTACCTGAAAACTTGTGAAACAAACTTGCATAAAGTACTTCCAGTAATCAATTTACACTCCTTAGAGGATGCAGGAAATAATGCTATCAGGAATCTTGGACACTCTGGTTTGCTTGTAGCGACATCTTTTCCTATCACCGTGCAAAGTATCGAGTTTGTGATTGCTTGCGTGACGCACTACAATTCGGTCACAAGAGAAATTCAGTCAGGAGATGGATGTGTGCTCTGCAGCTTAAGGCCAAACGATATTGAAAAGTGTTTTACAATACCTATTTGGAGAGAGAACTTAACTGTTTCACTTGAAGAATGCAAGAGGGTTTGGAACAATGATAAGGAAAAATACAGAAAAAAGATTGGTCAGAGGTGGTTGAAAGAAAAGTAGAATATTATGCCAAAGAACGTTGGACGTGGAGAATTCAAGGAGGAGCATGCAATAATGATTACTCTGCTAAGTCATATCACGAGTCAAGCAGATGCAAACAAATTTCAGCCTTGGATGTTTTACATCATGTCCCAGATTGTTGACGGAACCGAATTCTATGATTGGTCGACACTAATCAGTGACAGTCTCCATCAACAAATAATTGATTTTCAAAGGGCTCATGAATTCCACATGATTTCATACCTTGTGTATTTGATGGCTTTTCAGGGTCAATTCAGAGGTTTGAATGTTGTTGGAACTCTAGGTACTCAGCATGTGTATCATCATTTTCCACAGTTAGAGATCTCTCAAGCTGAACGACATTACAGGCGGGTGAATGATGCATTCTTGATGCATTCAGTGCGAGACATGGACAACGAGTTGCATATACGGTTTTCTGGAGAGTCTAGAATAGCAATGGCAGAATGGGCTGATTGGTTCATCCAATTTCCTACTTTTTCCTACATCAGAGTATATGGCTTCTCAGGAGAGCCAGCCATGTTGCCGCGATATCCTACAGACGAAATAGCATTTATGGAATTTTTGAGGCAAGCTTATGAAGTGCACACATTTTTGCGTAACAGACGCAAGACAGCCTTCAATTTTTCACTTGGGATGAGTATTTACAGATGTAGATCTGGAGCAGATGCCAAGGCAATCGGTAATGAATCATCCAGATATGGTCTTAAGTTTTTTCACAAGAGATCTTCATATGATCCCCGTGGTGTTTATGCATCACATCTTGGTTAGAATTGTGCACACAGGTTTGTAGTTGAAGACTTCTGGGCTAATTGTGCTGATGAGTTTGAAGTGCGAAGACGCAGTTACAGCAAGTTCACTCTTCAGCAGATGTTTGATATCCTATCAGAAGACATAGAGGGTTTGACAGAGAGTGGTGAAGTTCTACTTCCCACGTATTTCAGAGACCAAATTAAGCAACAACTGTTGTCGCTAGTTGATTGGTCAGTAAAAGAGAGCACTTCCATTGAGGAGAGAACAAGTCGAGTCGTTAAAAACAGTTTGATATTCTTGAAGGCTAAGCGGAAGGATGATATTCCATTAGCAGAGCCGCCAGTTGTGCAACCATCAGAGCCTTCCACTTCCAAGCCAAAACAAAGAGTAAAAGCTATGAGTGTTCTCCCAGAGGGAACAAAAATGGCAAAGTTAAAGAGGAAAAAGGATGAGTCTCTGGCTCGTGTCCAACAGGAACATCCACCAGTTGAACCAGAAGTTCCTATTGAAACAACGTTGCATGTTGAAGTGCTACCTTCAAATCATGTATCTCCACCTTCTTCACCAATCTCTTCTCCTATTCACATAGATTCTGAGCCATATTCACCAGTTCGTAACTTTGATGCAAGCATTGATTCATCAGGAGTTGATGAGGCGAGAACCGAGTTTCCAGGAGAGGACGGCTCATCCTGGCTTGAAAACATTCTAGGAAGGAAGAGAAGAAAGCCCTCATATCAGCTGGATTTAACAAAGTTGAAAAGCGTCTATCAAGACACACCAGATAAGCAGCCGAAGAAGTAGATTCGCATTGAGAAGAATGCGGATGGAGAAATAATTCTTGAGACTGCAACACCTCCAAGAAATAGAAGTGTTAATGATGTCGAGGTTGATGACTTCACAGTTGTCAAAGCTAACCTTGGCAGAAGTACTCGCCATACAGACGTCAATCTCTTCGAGGTTGCAGTGGATAGCTTGAAGGAAAGGGTGTTGAGAGATGGAGAAGACAAGGCAACTCTCAAAGCTAAAGTTCGACAGCTGCGGCAATACATTTCCAACCTTTTCCATGGCACTTCACAGGTTGATTTGCTTCTTCCACCAAATCTTGGATCACCAGCCGATCAGCAGCATTTCAGTAAATTGGTCCTCTGTGGGAGGCACACGAATAGTTGGGTAGAAAAATTTGTGACCAAAGGGAGAGTTGTACTTGCAGAGCTTTATCAGTTGAAGTACAATGCTCATGATTTACGCCAAGGTATACAGGGGTTGCAGCAGATCATGGCAGAAAATAGACCGGTATTTGAGATCATTATCTCTGACTTGAAGATTGCACTTGATACTGTTGATTCAGCTGAAGATAAGAAGATAGTTTCTACTTGGAAAGCACAATATCTTTTCACAATAAAAACTTATGACAGTATGAGTTCAGAGTTGACAGAATGGAAAGAAAAGGTAGCCGGCATCCTCAAGTTCGTCAGATCCTTTGTCTCTCAGATCCCGTGTTCATATGAGAAAGAAGATGGTACCCTGTATGATCTCGGGGAAGTGCAAGCAGAGTTCTAGACTCTAGTCTGCAACAACTTTAATGATGATATCAATGCCAGCAAGATGAGTCGTCTTGCCGCAATGACAGTGAAATTTGACAAGGCTACGGGTGAAGTTCACGAATTTCTTCAGATGGTTGCCAATGGTGAAGAAATGTTAGAGAATCAGAATATCATTCTAGAGAGTATCAGTGTTCCTGGCAGAGATGCGGTCACTCGCTTTTTAGAAGATATTGTTTCCCAGAATATCAACGGATGACATCACCAAAAAGCTAGAATGTTGATGAGGATGCATCTCAAAATAAAGCAGCTTTAAAACATATGCTTTTTGTTTTAAAGCATGTGCTTTCATCCTAAGCTCATCCATTCTATATTTAGAAAGAAATCACCTTGTGATAGAAGGAATCTTCTTTGCTTTAAAGCAGATTGCTTTAAAGCATTTGTTTATTGTATCTTTGTCTTAGAATAGTAATAAAGCTTGCGAGTTGGCAAGTTAGGGTTAATCAAGGAGATTTTAGGGTTCCCTACTCCTTTGATTTTAGTATAAATAAGGGCATCCTTGCCCATTATTAGTAATGACTTTTGTAATAGCAAATTTACTGTGCCTATTCTAGCCTGCAAACATTGTTATTCCAGGTGTTTGTTCACTTTATGTTCATTGTTCTCCAGTGTTTGAATGCTTACTGTATGCCTACCTTTTGCTACAGTATTGCTGTCCTGGATTTGTGCAAACTTTATGATATTGAATAGAAGTCTCATGCCTATTTTTCTCTGATATTCTATCTCGATTCATCAAGTTATCGTCGTCAGATGTGTAGCTTCTGTAGCTTTCATTTTCAGCTTTCATCATTAAAGTACTTTTAGTCTTGTGGTGTTAATCTGGAAGAAAATTGCTTAAGTTTTTGTGTTAACAATCATTCCTCGTTCACTTTCAACTTCCTTTGCTGTGAATTTACTCAGGAGGTTGAAAGCATCTTTAGTCTATGCCAATTGTAGTAGAAGTTTTATTTAAAAAGGAAAAAACCTCTTCTGCAGCGTTTAGAGTTTTATAACCTTGTGCTCTGCAGCTGAGAATCAAAAAGAAGATAGGCGAAGTTTCATTCAAGTTATCTTTTTAGCAAACATCAGCAAGAAAGGGAACTCCCCCTTCCAATAGGAGAGCAGTTTATCTGTGCATAGCTGTCCGTTTCCAAATCGCATACCAGAGGTGCAAATTGAAACGCCAACAGGCAGCAAGAGCTCTTTCCACAATTTTATGATTGACAGATTCAGAGGGCATTGAATCTTCTTCCTTGATGGCAATAAACACCATGTCACTTCTGGATTTGTTTCCTGTCTCTAATTCATCATCTGTTACTCCTTCATCATCATCATCTTCATGAACATAGTAACATTTCTTTTGGAACCTTGATCTGTTAGGATTTGGCCTTGAAAATCTTTCCGGACACCTTGAGGCAAAATGACCAATCTTATTGTAGTTAAAATATTTAAAAGGCAATTTCCCCTCATACTTACCGGATCCTCTTGGCAGTCTTTTTGCAATAAGGGCTTCAAGTTGAGTAGTTTTTGCTTCATCTTCTTCCAGGTTTTTTCTTGCTTTTTCATACCATGATAGTTTCTTTGAAGAGTTCTCTCCCAGATCAAAATTTTGTTTTCCTTTTATAGAGGCACTAGCTTTGAATGCAGATTTAGTCTTCAGGGATGCATCTCCAAACTCGGTCAATTCAAATGCAGCCAATTTACCAACCAATTGATCTCTTGTGATACCTAAATAGGATCTAAATTCTTCAATAGTAGCAAGCTTGTATTTGTAAGAATCGGGAAGGGATCTGAGAACTTTGCCAACAATCTCATCTTCATCCAAGATTCCATCAGCACATCTAATGCCACAAACAAGCTCATTTACTCTTGGCATAAATGTAGTGATATTTTCATCTTCTGTCATCTTCAGGTTTTCAAATTTCCCTTTTAGACTCTGTAGCTTGCCACATTTAACATACTTTTCTCCTTCATGCAGAAGTTCTAGTTTTTGCCAAATCTCATATGCGGTGTTAGATCAATAACATTTGTCAACTCTGAATCAGATAAGGCACTTAGAAGAGATTCTTTAGTCTGTAGATTATTTTTAGCATCTCTGATTTTATCTACGATACTTGGACCATTCTATGGAGTATACTTCTTTGAAGCCATGATCCAATACTGCATTCCCATACATTGCAAGTGGCATTACATGTGACTTTTCCAAAGAGTGAAATTGGTTCCATCAAACCTCAGACTATCCTTCTTGTAAGATGACATCCTGGATAAACTCAAGCAGTTAATCTCCTTTTAGAGGAACTTGGCTTTGATACCAATTGTTAGCTGCCGTTGCACCAAAAGATCAACCTTTTAATGCCCGATACGACCACTTGACTTAACAAGCACGAGAGGCAGTTAAGCCCTTGTCGCAAACCACCACAACACAATGCTGAACAAGGAGACCAAGGGCCACACCTTGCAACAATCCCCCCCAAGCGCAAGCATAGGGTTTGAACCCGTGACCTGAGCTCTGATACCAATTGTTAGATTTAGGACAAACAACTGAGAGGGGGGGTGAATCAGTTGTCCAAAACTTGCTTTCAATTAATCACTTAAATCCTTTTCTTAACTCAACAACATAATAATAAATCAATCATGGAAACATAATGCAATAATTCAAGAGCAAAAACACATTAACACATATGACACCAAGATTTTTAACGTGGAAAACCTGGTTAAGGGAAAAACCACGGGGTGACTAACCCTAGATTGTATTCTCTATTAGAAGAATAGAAAGAACAAAATGGCACATGCCAATTAGGGCTCACTGTCTGAGCACACTACTCACAAGAGGCCCACTGCCTACAGGAGACACACTGTCTACAGAATAATAAGTATTACATACTTGAACTGAAGAATAGCATCTTCACCATGCTTGAGTCAGTTCCATTTAAGCCCAATACTTCTACTCTACCTTTCGCTTTGCTCCTCACTACCACACTCATCTCCACAAGATACCTTCGAAATGACTTTACAACTCCTTATTTATACAAGATATTGACTTGTGAATAATCATCCAAGTCGGCATACATTATAGAGAAAATATACAAATACAACATGACTAATTTTCAAAAAGACTTTATGTGGATCAACACACTATTGGCCACACAGATTTGAGACTTCAATCTTCCTCTAGGAACATGCCATTCTTCACAGAACATCTTCAAGATCATCTACAGGATGAGTAACTCATTTGGTCGGCTAGACTTAGGAAGAACATCATCATCCGGAAGTAATTCTTCAATTACGATCTCAATCTTCAATGCAGACCACCAACACGAAGTAGACACAATCCAAAGACCTCCACAAGCTTCCCTGAATCACCAAGAACATCCACACTACTTCTTCTTACTGAAATCACTCTCTCCTTCATCTGGAACCTCAAGAATATAGTCTTTTTCACTGTCATACTGGAATAGATGCTTGCGGACCTCCAGACCATGAACCAATTGAGTTGTCAATTCACATTAACTTCCTAAAAACTCCACCAAATCTGTAGAACAAGATATTTCATTTCTGGATCTCACCAGACTTATCTATGTCACTCTGTCACCTCTGAACATCTGTCAGAACCGATTTTACTTAAGTCGTCATAACTTCTTCAGATCTTCATGTGGACCTCTGAAATCTTTATTGGATCAACTTATGACACATATCTACAAACCCTTTGATGTGCATCCTCTGATCTTCATCTTAGTTGGGATCTTTACCTCATTGTTCTTCTCTGTTTCTGATAGGACTAATTTTCTCAATATCCTCAGCATAAAACTCATCCAATCCTTATCATCAATGCAATAGAAGTAAGTTGACATCAATGACAACACCGGTTAGGCCCATACTTGCAACACACTACAATGTCCAAATTAGATAGTCCTAAAATTAAGCAAATATTAAAGATCCTCATCCTCCACTATAGGAAAATGCCTCTAATGGGCTTATTATATCATTTATTAGGAAAAATTCACCTAATCTCTTATTATTGAGACCAAAAATTGAAAATTAGCCTTGAAGTCTAGGTGCCCCTGCACCAAGATGTAAATTTACTCCTTTGGGAGAACCCATTGAAACTATCCTACGAAAACTAGTTGAAGCAATTCTCATCACACTACCTAAAGCACACCAATATGTTGAACCTCAATTTAAACCCTCATTGTATAAGGATAATGAATATTGTGAATTCCATAGGGTAAAAGGACATAAAACTCTTGGATGTATGAAACTCAAGAATCTCATGCAAAATCTTATAGACCAAGGTGACACAAATGTGGATGAACCTCCAAATAAACCTCTAACAATGACCTCAATATCTACAAGGATTCATTCTATCCTCATAACAAGGTAATTGCCTCTGATAAAAGGAAAAATATCAACCATGCTTCTAGTTCCTATGATTCTACTGTAGGACGTATAGAGGAGAGTCACAACCATGGTCTACTCTTACCTTTAAGGAAAAGATTCCTAATTATGCAGTAACAACCCATCATGGTTGTATTACCCATCGTGGAGCAGCATCCCATATATATCTAGCTTCTGAGTATAATATCCTTGATCATCTAGGAAAAACCCCGGAATAGATATCCATTTTGGATTTTCTTAGATCATTACTTACACATAAAGCTATCCTCAAAAAGGCCTTGCAAGAGTCATTTATTCTCAATATCATAGATGTTGACTAGTTTCAAGCTATGATAGGTCATATTGCTTCACCTCATCACTTGGTTTTTACTAAAAAATACCTTCCATCATATACTCCCTACCATAATGACGCATTAAACCTTGGAGTCTATGCTCATAAACACCAAAATCAAGCGAGTCCTTATAGATGGTTGTGTTGGCTTAAACATCTGTTCACTAAAATTTTTAAAACAGTTAAGATACTTTGAGGATCTTATTGATTCAGATAAAAGCATAACCACCAAAGCATATGATGATGCATAAAGAGAATCTAATGTTGTCATTCATCTACTCGTCCAATTTGGTCCTTTAGTTATAGAAACTTGTTGTCAAGTATTGGACCTTTATCTTCCCTACAATATCATTCTTGGTCACCCATGGATACATACCATGTAGGCCATACCATCGACATACAATCAGTTTCACAAATTTCACACAATGGTACAGAAATTACTATCCTCAGGTACCCAAATCCTTTTGATTTTTGTTGAGCCATGCAAGGTCGATACTAAAATTCAAATCAAATTCCAAATAATATTACAACTCAACTATCCTTATCCTACATTGATTCATCTATATTAACCAAAGCTACATATGATACACCTATTCCTGAGATCAATGTCCAGTACAAAGACAAAGGGTTTGGTGAGTATGACCTCCAAAAATCTTGTTTTGTGGGGGACTTGCCACTATCACCTAGATCTTATGGGAAACCACCACTAGAAAAAGCAAGTCCAAAAGTTTTCACATAGGCTAACCCCACCATATTAATTCGTTGGGGAATTATAGAAGAATACTTTGAAGAGATCCCATCTTGGTTATATAAAGAAGACTAAGATCCAGTCACACTAACAATTGAGCAGTTTACTAGAGGTGTTTGAACTATTAAAAACATTTACAAAGGTCAAGGTGGCCTTCGATTGCATGGACAAGGAAACACATAACTGATCATTGTGATGAGAAAACATAATAAAAAAGGATTAGCATATGGAAAGGAGGTACGAAAGTCCTCAGACATTGAGTATATTCTTTATAAAGTAGTGAAGGCCTTTCTCATAGTTGAACATTCTAACAAAGATACCATTGACAACTCTGTGATACATCTCGCAGACTTATTTCAAGAGACCTTGATCATGATATCCTCTATCTCCCTTACATCCACTACCAAAACCCAAAGCCTTACACTTTTTACCAAGAATGTATTGATTGGGACCAATAAGAGCCTCTAGTTCTAGACATCTTTTAGAATGATGAGGCCATCATAGAATTCATGGGACTACGAGACAATATTCCTTTAGGTGACCATAAATCAACTTTCAGCATGGATCTTGATAGTACAACATACTTCGATGAGAAGGTCAACTCCTCTAGTCACAAAAATGAAAATTAAAAAGATCCCTTGGTGAAAACAATACTATGGCACCATCAGATTCCAAAATAGTAAAAATAAATGATGTATCTAATGGTGAAAACCTCTCTAAGGTGCCTAAGGATGGAGGATTTGACCTTTCCCTAAAATTATCATATCAAGAACAATCTCTACTTTCAGTTGAGAAATCACAAGAGATCAATTTGGGAACAACCCAAAATCCAAAGATAACATTTCTCGCAGCTTCCTTATCTGAACAAGAGAAAAAGGCTTTCACAAGTTTCTTTTGAAATGAACCATTATCTTTGCTTGGTCATATACAAAAATTCCTGGATTAGATCCTTCATTAGTGGTTCATAATTTAGCAATATTTCCAAATGCCAAGCCAGTTAAACAAAAAATCAAGAAGATGCATCCCCAAATAGCATTACTCATCAAGGTAGAGCTACATTTAAGCTATTAGATGTGAAATTCATCCATCCTATTGATTATCCTGAATGGGTTTCAAATATGGTACCATTCTCTAAAGTAACTAGGGGCATTCATATTATTTTATATGAAAAGGGAGGGAAGGTGGGGTTTGATTTTTGGTTTAATGGTTTAGATCCTCCCTTCAATACAAACATTCAAGGACATATCAACTGATTCGAATCTCTACTAAGCAAGAGCATTCACCTAACAGGTTGGGCTATCACTTGGAACGATGTGGAAGCTCAGATGTTAACAATCAATATCTAACTTTAATGCTCAAATACTCTTAAAACCCTGATTATGCCAAATAGTGAATAAACTGATAAATTCTGATAAATGTTTGCAGATTAAGGAAAAAGGATAGAGATTAATAACTGACCATTTTTTGAAGTTCAAAATTCAAAATATTCGAGGATAATGCTCCAGATGCCCAAGTCCAAGGCACTATTTTCTTCGCGGAATGTAGAACTCCTTCCGACACTAATAATCACTGTTCTATCTGTTTTTGTCACCCAAAATGTGGAGGACACTGCTTTGAGTGCCCTAGTCCAAGGCAAGTTGATTCTTGGGATGTAGAAGCTCCTTCAGATGTAGAATGTCCCTATAACTCTGATTCCTATCTCTGTAACTTTGGAGGACATTGCCCTAGGCGCCCATGTCCTGAAAATACTCTATTTCACTTCTTTCTTTCAGATCCTGAATCCTTGTCATCTACAACCTTCCTCTGTAACTCTACTCCACAAAACTTGGTACCTATAACCTGCAATCACAAAGGAGTGTTGGAAGGGGTTGTGGTGTTTACAGACTTGCCTCGGTTAAGCCCCGGAGAGACATTCAAGTCTTCCAAACACCGTTGTTAGATAAGAGTGTGTATCCCTGTGAGACAACGGCAAAATCCAAATGATAAATGATTGAAAACACAATAAATGTCACCTTGAAGTGTAAATCTCACATAAATGAAGGCTCTTCAATCACATGAGAAGATGAAGTCAAATCTGCAATCACAAAGGGTGCTACCACAATAATGGGTTACACTTTCTAGGGCATCCTAATTTTTACTGAAATCACATATTTTTAGAAAATATAATGATTTAAGCCTTGAAAGGTTCCATTTAAAGGATTTTAATTGAAGAGGGTTTGATCAAACCACCTTAGATTCAAACCCCCTTGGATAGAACCCCGCTAGTTTTAAACCATACTTATAATGGAGTCTCCTCTACACTTATCAAAATGTTGATAAAAAACCACTTTTGATTTACCTTTTGGGGGATCAAATGAATTCATTTAAATTTATGTTTTGTAAGTATGTAGTCCTTATTATAAGCTTCCCAAAAAGTATAATTTTAAATATATTTAATTTGATTATTATATTTATTTTTTATTTCTTGTGAATGTAGGTTTTTCACTGAACATCAAGTTCTCTATTCTACACACATGGAAAATTAGTAAATTAGTGATTTTTTTTTTGAAAAAATATCTATGCCCTAGGTATTGATATCCTTGTTTCAACCAAAAAAGAAAAATTAAATTTTGATACATATAGAAAAAGTTATGTTTTACGGAATACGCCTATGTCTAAATTATAATTGGTTTGACTTCAAAACTTAATTAAAAGAAATATTCAACAAAACATTATGAAACCAAATGCATGCCCTATATATCGGCATTACCAATCTAAATTCAAAAGAATTAGAATTTTATCCTTTGTAGAAAAAAAGTTATGTGCTACGGAATACACATCACTTTAAAAAAATGTTGTTTACTAGTAAAAACTAGTTATCAAAGGAGACATAAAATTTTTTACAATTTAACTCCAATTTTTTTAAGAAAATATATTTAAAATCTACAAAGAAAATCTCACAAATCACTAGTTCGCATCATCTTGAAATTCCTAATGGTTTAACGGCTATAGGTGTCAAAAATTGAAGATTTAGTTCAAAATGTTGATTTCAATGTCAAGTTTGGCCAAAAAGTGTAACCCATCATTGTGGGATGACCCCAAACACAATAACAATGCTCTGCTCTACAACAATGAATATCCTGAAATCATAAGTATGCCTAAAGTTTGCAATCATCTTCTAGTTTACAAATGAAAACCTAAACATGCTTATATATGCAACTACAAACATTCCCGCTAAGAATTTCATAATTCATACTTTAGGTGTCAGCATAGGACCTAACAACGGTCATATAACCAACACTTCAAATTAGGGCATGACCCAAAATAGGGTAGGAGTAGGGTGCGAGCGCCCAAGTCCTCCCCCCTTATTTCAGGAAGGAGTCATCAAAATTGCACCCCCTAGGTCCTATTTGCCATAAGACTTCAGGGTTTTCTCATCAAGATTCACAATTATCACACAAGATGCTCTAAATGCATTCTAAGGACCTAGGAGCTAAACCTTGAGAGAAAAGCCCCCAAGGGGACATTTTTTGACATGACATTTAGCCCCCAGTTTAATGTATGTATAAACGCAAGGCCGATACATGCATTAAAGTACGCTCAACAAACACAGTAAACACGCCAAGCACGGTGAAGACATGCCAAACACATTGAAGACAGTAATAGGCACGCAAAACATGAAGAACATGGTTACAGTCACACAAAACATGGAGAAGACAACATTGAAGACACGCAAAACATAGTGAATGCAGTGATTATTTCTTTTTCATTTTCTCATAAATGAAATGCAAATGCAAGTATAAGGAAAGTAAACACACAACCCAGATGCAGGAGGAGCTCATCGCCACCAGTCTTAAAACTGCATAAGGGGCAATAGACACGCAATACAAATCTTAGTGTAGGAGGAGCTCATTGCCACCAGTCTTGAAACTACACTTGACAACAAACATGCCATACAAATCCCAAAGCATAGGAGGAGCTCATCGCCACTAGAATTGAAACTATGTCTAGGAACAAGCACACCATACACACACACATGGAAGACGCAGAGAAAACACTACAAACAAGCAATGGAAGAAACCTATTGCTAGGTTCGCAGCCATCTCAGGCACATTACAAGCACACACCGATGATTGGGCTTCACCACAACAATTGTTGAAGACACGCTTAAGGGTTAGGATAGTCTCAAATCTGCCTCGCCTACTCGGAGGACTTTTAGAAAATGACAGGATGTGCAATCTCCTTGAGAAATACACCAACCCACCTCCGTAGATGGCTTAAGATAAAAAGGATATGCATGATATCCTGCCTCCACAGTGGGCTTAAATGATTGCAATGTAAAAAGAAAGATGTGCACTCACTCGGAGATACAACATCCTGCCTCCGCAGAGGGCTTACAAGCACACTTTGTTAGTACAAAATCATTAGACAACTTACCTTATATATGCCCCCACCTTAAGGTGGTTGATATTGTGTATCGATATCAAGAACGTTAAGGTAGGAAGAAAACACAGAAGGGAACACAAGCTCTCACAAAGCCCATGCCCCCAAAGGTGACATGTACTTTACAATCACCAAATGTTCCCACAAACACACAATTTCCTACAAGAAAAGCTGTTAGCAGCCATGTAATCATGATAAACAACAATGCATGTAATCATTCGCAAAAAGAGCCTAGCAAGGCGAGGTTCAAGATAGACAAAGTGCATGGAGCAGCAGTATTGTTATGTTTTGTAAGCGTGATAAGACAACATCAAAATATCACATAGAGTGATTCTACTAGCCAAACATCAGATAATATATATCAACCCCATCATCATGTATGGACTAGGCTAATTTTTTTATTTCTCACTGAAGGGACACTAGGTCCGTGTCAGTATTAGTTATTTTTCATCATCCACCAACTAGATAGAACCACTAGAAGAAGGTAAACAATAAATCAAGAGAGGAGAAACAAGTGCCTTAGGGACAATCATGTAGGAGGGTGCCCCCAAGTCACCAACTACAACACTATGTCTGTAAGACACAACACACAACAATGAAAATAGAAGAGAGGAAATATAGAAGAATGATGATACAAATAGAAGAAGGGTCACAATAGAGGCAGTCTCCCGGTATCCTTGACCTTACAAGAGTATCAAGGGTCATCCTAGGAGGCCTAAACAACACATAGCACATCACGGGGGAAACACAACACGAAGGTAAAGGGTTAGAAATACTTACCTGTGAGAGGTTCATGCTAGAGGTTATCAATGATCAAATCATCCTCTTCCCAATCTTGAATGCTAGAGGAAAGAGGTGTGTAAGGGACAAGTGCCCAACTCTTATCATTATCTTTAAGTTCATCTTCATGAAGCTCTTTGTTGTTTGTTTCAATGTTAGGTTGAATGTTTTCTTGTTGAGGTGCATTATTATACCTATTCATTATGCTCTTAAGAGATGGAAGAAGTGATTTGTTTTGAGTGATCTCAAAATCCATCCATGAGGGTTTTAATGTAGGAGACCTTTCCTCATCCACTAGTGCTACATCTTTTGAAGAAAGAGCATGGGAATGAGGGGAAGATAAGGTGTTGTGAGGGTAATTGTTAAAATTTGTATCTTTAGTGATGCTCCAAGAATATGTAACCAAAGGAGAGGTAGTCAATGTTTTTAAATCCTTAGTGGTATCCAAATGACTTGAATATTCCATCAAAGGAGGGCAATTAAGGTTCTTCTCTTCCTTAGTGATATCCAAGGTGTGTGAATAATCAACTAAAAGGAAGTTGGTGGGATGATGCATAGAGGTTTCATGCACTATAGTAGGGGTAGGATTTTTAATATTGTTAAATGAATTCTCATTATCTATCCATGAAATGTTCATTGTTAAAGGGAGCTCTTCATTCACTAATGCTTCATCTTGGCTAGGGAGAGCATTGGAATAGAAAAGTGGTGGTGGCTCTTCATTTGCTAATTCTTCATCTTGGCCAGAGAGAGCATTAGAATGAAGATTTGGTGGTATGATATTAAGGGATGTGTCAATGAATTCATCCTTTTTCTCCAAATTTTCCTCATTAGTGAGAGCAATGTTGGGAGAGAGATCATAAGGTAGAACTAAGTTGTCACATGTTTTAGCAATAGGAGTCGTAGTGGAATGTTCAACAAAGATAAAGTCATCTAAGGTTTCATATAACATATTGAATTCATCACTACTAAATGTATTTTTGGCTATGAATTTAGTGAGATCATCTAATATGAAAGGATATATTCCCATGAGATTTGTGAAGCTATCAAAATCAAATATATAACAAAGGATTTCATATGTGGAGCACATAGGAAGATCAATATCATGTATGTATGCTATTCGTTCCAAGCCTTGAGGATATTCATAACTAAATTTAGAGAAATGATCAATGTCTATGATGTATGCAAATAGAGCTTCCAAATAAGTATCCATAATATATGCAAGAAAATGAATGAACAACTATGTATGAATATGACCTAAAATGCTCCATTTTTCAACTTTTTTCAATGCAAATGAGTGAAAGAAGAGGTGTTGTAAGGAAATTGATGAGGGGAAGAAATTAATATGCCTAATAATAGTCCAATGGTGTATTAATATCCTCCACAACACACCTTTGATGCAATTCTAGAATGATGACAAGTCAAAACCTAGTGAAAATACACCTAAAATATGCAATTTTTCATCAATTTCTAATATAGAGGCCTAATAGAAAGGGTGTTGTCAGGAATTTTAGGAATGGAAGTAGATTATAACCTTGATATCAATCAAATAATGTAGTAAAATCCTTTACAACATGCCTATAATGCAATTCTAGAGAGACGATAAGGCCAAATCTAGTGAAAATGCAAGGTTTTCAAACCCTAGACATGAAATTTTGCAAAGAAGGCACCATGATGCAACACTACAATTATAAATCAGTCCTAATGAGTGTTTTAAAAGAGTATTAAAATCTGAAACAAGATTTTAACTACAAACCCTAGCTAATGCAAAACTAGGTTTTCATGAAAAATGCACAATTTCAAGCAATTTTCACCAATTTAAGCATAAAAATGCAATGCAAATAAATGAATTTAAATCAGATCTAATGAAAATAGAAGAAATTAAATGCCAATTAATTCAAATTATTTAAAAATGCAAGCCTATAATGCAAATTTTTTTAATTTTTTTTGTAATTTTTCAAATGCAATAAGATGATTGAATTCAAATCTATCACACGACACTCAAAAAGGTGCAAAATTCAAAAACATGGGTTCACCAAAATGTTTTATATGAAAATAGAGGGAAGGTGGGGTTTGATTTTTGGTTTAATGGTTTAGATCCTCCCTTCACTACAAACATTCAAGGACATATCAATCGAGTTTAATCTCTACTAAGTGAGAGCATTCACCTAACAGGTTGGGATGTCACTTGGAACAATGCAGAAGCTCAGATGTTAACAATCATTATCTAACTTTAATGCTAAAATACTCTTAAAATCCTAATTATGCCAAACATTGAATAGATTGATAAATTTTGATAAACGTTTGTATATTAAGGAAAAGGACAAAGATTAATAAGTGACCATTTTTCAAAGTTTAGAATTCAGAATATTTGAGGACAATGCCCTAGGCACCCAAGTCCAAAGCACTATTTTCTTCGTAGAATGCAGAACTCCTTCCGGCACTGATAATCATTGTTCCATCTATTTTTGTCACTTGAAATGTGAAGGACATTGCCCCGGGCACCTTAGTCCAAGGCAGGATGATTCTCGAGATGTAGAAGCTCCTTTAGATGTAGAATGTCCGTGTAACTCTGATTCCTATCTCTGTAACTCTAGAGGACATTTTCCTAGGCACCCATGTCCTGAAAATGCTCTGTTTCACTTCTTTCTTTCAGATCTTGAATCCTTGTCGTCTACAACCTTCCTCTGTAACTCCACTCTACAAAACTTGGTACCTATAACCTACAATCACAAAGGAGTGTGGGAGGGGGTTGTTGTGTTTAGAGGCTTGCCTCGGTTAAGCCTCAGATAGACATTCAAGTCTTCCAAACACTGTTGTCAAATAAGAGTGTGTATCCTTGCGAGATAGAGGCAAAATCCAAATGATAAATGATTGAAAACACAATAAATGCCACCTTGAAGTGTAGATCTCACATAAATGAAGGCTCTTCAATCACATGAGAAGATGAAGTCAAATCTGCAATCACAAACACAATAACAATGCTCTGCTCTGCAATAATTAATATCTTGAAATCATAAGTATGCCTAAAGTTTGCAATCATCCTCTAGTTTACAAATGAAAGCCTAAACATGATTATATGTGCAACTAATACAGTCTCGCTAAGAATTTCGTAATTCAAACTTTAGGCGTTAGCATAGGACCTAATAATGGTCATATAACCAACACTTCAAATTAGGGTCTGACCCAAAATAAGGCTAGACTAGGGCATGAGCACCCATGTCCTCCCCCCTATTTTAGGTAGAAGTCATCAAAATAGCACCCCCTAGGTCCTATTTTCCATAAGACATCAAGGTTTTCTCATTGGGATTCACAATTATCACACAAGATGCTCTAAATGCATTCTAAGGACTCGGGAGCTAAACCTTAAGAGGGAAAAGCCCCTAAGGGAACATTTTCCAACATAACATGTATATGTATCGATTTTAGGGATCTAAATAAAGTCTATCCATAAAATGATTTCCTTCTACCTAACATCGACATCATAATAGATCTCATAACCGGTCACGAAATGCTTTCCTTAATGGATGGTTTTTCTAGTTATTTAAATCCTTATTGCACCTGAAGATTAGCATAAGATTGCTCTCACATGTCCTTGGGGGAACTATTGTTGGTAAGTTATGTCTTTAGGTTTGAAGAATACCGAAACCACGTACCAAAGAGCCATGACTATCATATTTCATGATCTTTTTCATACTATCATGGAGGACTATCTTGACGAACTACTGGGAAAGTCACTTACTAGAGATGACCACTTATAGGTCTTGGAACAAATTTTTGATAGGCTAGAAGAGTATTAGCTTAGAATCAACCCATAGAAATGTGTATTTGCTGTCACATCAAGAAAACTTCTAGGATACACTGTGTCTCTAGAGGAATTGAAGTAGATCCCACTAAGGTCAAAGCTATAGTAAAGATGGATCCACCTACCAACTTGAAACAACTCGGGAGCCTTCAAGGCAAATTACAGTCTATCTGGTGCTTTATAGCTCAACTTGATGACAAGTGTCAAACTTTTTTACACCTGCTTCATAAAGATGTGATATTCATATGAGACAATGAATGTCAATAGGCCTTTGATCAATTGAAATAATATATTTCAACACTACCAGTGTTGGCACCACTAGTATAAGAGAGACCTTCGTTACTATATGTTTCTTCTACATTAGCTCCACTAGGAACCCTCTTAGCTCAACATGATGAATATGGCAAAGATTAGGCTATCTATTATATCAGTCACACCTTAGTAGGTTGTGAGCTTAATTATACTACTATGGAGCAGTCATGTCTAGTTGTGGTATTTGCTTCCCAAAAGTTGCGACAATACATGTTGAATCAACAAACAAAGCTCATATCTAAGGTAAATCCTTTGAAGTACCTCCCAAGTAAAGCAACTCTTATAGGCAAACTAGCAAAATGGGTCATGATCCTTAGTGAGTTTGATATTGAGTATATTAATCAAAAAGCCATCAAAGGACAAGTCATTGCCAATCAACTAACAGAGGCACCTATCACAGATACACATCCTATGGTTTCAAATTTTCCAGACAAAGAAATCTTTACTATCTATCCATCCATTACGTGGCAGCTCTACTTTGATGGTTCATACACCTAGCATGGTTCAAGAGCTAGAGTGCTTTTTATTACACCACAGAGTGAATGTTTTCCTAAGTCATACTGGATAGCTTTTCCTTGTACCAACAACATAGAAGAATATGAAGCATTAATCACAAGACTTCGAAAGATAGTACAATGGAATATTAAGCAACTACATATCTATGGTGATTCCCAGTTGGTTATGTGAGAGGTCACAAATGATTATCAGATAAAAGATGAAAAGTTTCTCCCTTATAAGAGAATGGTCGATGACTTCAAGACATATTTGTCCAAGATCTCATTTGAACATATTCACATATTAAAAAATAAAGCTATAGATGCTATCAAAACTATAGGATCTCTCTTGGATATGATGAATAATGTTCAACGCTATGAATTCCTAGTTGAACAACTTTTGATACCAGCTTTCAATGTTCCACCTACTGAATTAATATATGAACTTGTTGGTCCTAATGTTTCCTAGTACCAAGATATTTATGATTGCCTTCATGATCATACCCTTCTAGTAAACCTAACCAACATCCAAAAGAAAACCTTTATCCATCGTGCTTCTTGATTTACAATTCTTGGTGATACCCTAACTAATGGAGTCTCAATGGTATCTTACTTAGATGTCTTAACTTAGAAGAGGCTAACACTGCCTTATGAGAAGTTCATGAAGGTATCTATGGGGCACATTTTGTTGGCCCTAACCTTGCTAAGAAGTCTCTATGTACTAGATACTATTGGCCCACTATGGAACAAGATACTCACTAGTTTGCTAAGAAGTGCCTTCAATGTTAGCAACATAGGGACCTGATTCATGTACCAACATACGAGTTGCAACCTGTTACTACTCCATGGTCATTTTCACAGTGGGGACTCAACCTCATAGGTAAAATCCATCCATCATCTTCTAATGGCCATACATTCATAATCACTTCCACTAAATATTTTATGAAGTGGGTAGGAGCCATTCCTATGACATACATTATAAGTAAACAAATTGCTAAGTTCATCCTTGCATTATATCATTTGCCGATATGGTATTCCACTTGCTATTGTCACTGATAATGGTAGATCTTTTAATAAGAAGTTTTTTCCTTGTGCGCTTAGTTCCATATTCAACATCACTTTTCTACTCCCTATTATCCATAAAGTAATAGCCAAGATGAGGCTTCTAACAAGACCATTTTAAACATCCTTAAGAAAATAGTCAATGAAGCTGGTTGTGACTAGCACTTGTATCTTATTCCCACCTTATTGGCATATCACACTAGTATCAAAACCCTAATGATGCTACTCCATACTTATTAGTCTATGGCACCAAGGCTATTTTATCTATCAAGTTCAAGCTCCCTTCTCTCAGATTTTCTATGCAACATCTTATTGATGGAGAAGAGTAAAGAGGTGCTAGATCACATGAGCTAGAGTTACTAGGTGAGAAGTGTATAAAATCACTTAATCACCTTTAGGTTTATCAAAACCACCTTTGTCGTGGTTATAATAAGATCAAGGAAGGTTTTGAAGTAAGTGATCTAGTTCTAAAAAAATCAAAGAAACCAACAAGATAGAGATAAAAAGGGCAAGTTTGAACCTAATTGGTTTGGACCCTTCATTGTTACAATGGTATATGGATCAGGAGCTTATACTTTATCAAAACCTAAAGGAATACCTCTAGATGAACCCATCAACAATGTTCATCTTAAGAAGTTCTATGCTTAATCCTCAGATTATACCTAATAGAAAAATAGAAAAAAACTTAGAAAAACAAAAAATATAAAAAAAATAGAAAAACAAAAAAAAAAAAAGAAAAATCCAAAAATTTAATTTGTCCTCTAGTGAAACCTTGGAAAACAGGCACTATGTGTAAGATTCAGCATACACCATTTGCTAAGTTCTCATCCATATCACCCCATCACTTCTATCCATCATCCATTATAAAGTCTTTTGACCTACGCACTTTCATCCATCCACCTACCATGACTTGAAATTGTCAGTGTCACTTGTTATTAATTAAGTGTTCCACTTCATGATAAGTCCATCCATCATCTTTCCATAATAATTCCTTACCTAACTTGGGGGCATCTTTCTTTAGTATAGTTCTAGGAATTGATCCTTGTTGTCTATAGAGGAAATTATCACTTCTTCACACATTTCATCCATCTTGCACCAACAATAATAAAAGTCCAAACTTCGCTTCATCCACCTACCATAAACCATCATATTCACCTATCACCCCGACTTGACTAACTCAAGCATGAAATAAAACTACGCATCTTTTTGAAAGCTCAAGTACTTACCAAATTAGAAACGAAAGACTACTCTTGAAGTAGTGCACTTGCTCGCATACCGCTTGCATATTCCACTAAATCCATTATCCTAATCCAAATCCTTTAACAGATGTATCCTTCCTATAATAAGGCCTTATCCACTATGAGCACCCTCTTTGGCAAGAGATATGATGGCTATGTTTTTGTTTTGTTAGTTGGTTGATTTATTTTTGGTTTATCTTTATGTTCCCTTCTAATACCTAATCAAGACTAGCTTGATCTTTCTGTATCTTGGTATGTTACGATAAATATGGACTAGAGCATTGTCATTTCTTTCGTATGCTATGTTTGTGGAATGTTCTTATTATCCTACTACAACTAATATTTATCTTGTATTTTTTGGAATAACATCTTGCATATCAATATCCTTTGCATCTAAGGTTATTTAAAAGCCTTTTATGTATTATGATCATTCTACGCTAAGACTATTTTCCATTCACATATCTAACAAGGTTCTATTATGTTTGGTATGAATAAGACCAAACCATTTGTTTGCAAAGTCAACATCCTATGCATTGGATACCTCGTCACCTTGGTCTTATATACCCTGGTGCATAATATCCATTTTCTATATCAAAATAAGGATTTCTCTTTACATTTTATAAAACATAACCAAAGCAATATCATCAATTCATCCATCCATTTAGAATAATAAAAATTCATATCTTTCACAAATATGATCAATTATTCTTTATCTCTTATATCATTTCTTCTATCCATACTAACATCATCAACATATTCTTCTATTGCATCCAAGTAAATCTCACAAAACCATATGTTAGTCATAACATCACATATATGCATCATATATCCATCATATACACCATAAGCATTATAAGGATTAAATCATCCATATGTCATCCATAGCATAAATGCATAACATCAAACATACATCATAGGTCATCCATGGGATCATAAATAAATATATCTTCACATGTTAGTCCATAATCATAATATATGTCAACAATATCATACATCAACATCACATCATATATAAGCATTATAAGAATCATGTACATCATAAACTAACACATAATATAGGTCGTCAAAATCATGTCGTATATCATATATATGAAAATGAATGCCCATGTCCATACAAAGGGCTACATGAGCCATAAATATATACATTTGTACAAAAGGCAAGTAGGCACCATTGTGTCATACATAAATACATATATACATCATCATCATAAAAATATATACGTGTCTAATCAATGTGTTGAGCTCCTGTTTGAAGGCTCGACACAACCTCCTGATGGTTTTGGCCCTGTCAGCGGAGGCTGTTGTGCTCCTGGTACTCATGGTGGTGGAGGCCCCATGATTGATCCTCCTAACCTCCTCGACGAGGAGGCCCTTGATCTTCTCTTATCTCAAAAGATGGACTTCCCCTAATCAAGTGGTACTGCACTGTAATACAAGCCCCTGTAATACTTAGCCTCACGGGTCACCCTTTTCAGCTCATGTTGTACCCTAGAGAGATTTGTGATGGTAGTAACTGTCAGCTAATCTACACCAACTATAGCTATGGTTGTATCTTTCTCTATTGTCACCCTCTACAACTATGTCTCTATCTTAAGACATATAGATATGGAACTATCTCTCTTCCATCACACTCGCCATATCCCCTGGATCTAGACCCAATATCTATGTGTATGCAACATCTTGTCCTTGCTAAGCCTCTAGTCTTGCATCATCTTACTCCTTATGGAGCCTACCTACTAATAGATCATCTTTTTATCACCTATGCACCTCCTCCTCCAAGAGACACTATAGTCTCTTTACCTTTGTCTCTATCTCCCCTACATCATGTCCTCCCATAAGAGCATCCTACTCTCCAATTGGTACATCCTCCTCTCCCATCTCCACATTTTGGTGGCCAGCCTCCACCTATGCATGTTCCTCCTATCTTGGAGCCTCCTTAACCTCTACCCTCTACCTCTGTCGATGGGCTCTACCCATCTCAATAGCTACCTTCCTATCTTCTACCTTCCTGGACCTCCTCCTCCATCATCCTCCCACCTCTCTAGGAATCATTAGTGTGACAGGATTGTGAGTCAACCACCAAGCATCATACTCCTATGTGGTGCCTTGATTCGCCTCCCCATATATTAGACCCCATTGTACTTGGGCAAGTGTATCAAACTCAGCTAGAGCAGTTGTAACAACTATCATAGATCCCCAATCTTGGACCTCCCACTAAGTCCTTGTGAATATAGCCTCCTAGACTGGAACTGGCTGAGGCAACCTGAACTGTCTAAGTACCCTGTTAGGCAGGTACCTATCAAAAATATACATCATTCACCCAAACAGATATCTACCCTATCTATAATAATGTAACTACTTAGCATCATCAAACCATGGCTCACAGTCTCACCATGGTCACCATATCAGTGTGTCAAGCTCATCTAGAGTCTGACACTAGTAAGTCAACTCCTCAAGCTGCCTGTGAGTAATAGATCCCTCATACAACTATACAAAAGGCTAACCATTCTCTCATTTTCATGCAGCAATGCATCGTATCACTACTACATGCTCCCATGCCCAAAAATGTAGCAAAGTCACCCCTACAGCCAATCTCGATCCATACCTATACACCACTTGGTGCATACATGATACAATTGTCCAAGTAAATAAGGGCCCCATGCATATTTGATACCCTCAGAGAACATGCCCTCAAGAACTCATTCCCATCCAATGGAAAAACCATGGGATCACCTATCTGGCATAAGTACCCCTCTAATCAATCTGGCCACCACTAGCTGCAACCTGTCAAACTAAGTCCTCATCTGAATCAGGTGTATGTCTCTATCCTCTATATCGAGATCTTGAGTCATCAACAGCCAGGAAAGTGCACTGTCCCCTTTGTTAGTTTCATAGACCACTCTCACCCCATAGATTAGAATGTGGAGTATCCTCCAGATATCCTCTAGAGTAATCGTGATCTATCATGTTGGTAGTAAGAATGAGTTGTGCTCATTGTACCAATGCTCCAGTAATGCAGTCATCATCGCACGGTGTGCCCTGATGGGTGGCATGTGCATGACATACCATAGGCCCATCACCTCCAAGAATAGGTCCTCATCCTCATCTAAATCAATCACCAAGGCTAGCATCACTAGATGTCACTCTTGGGACATCAGTGGTGGAAGTACAACCTACATTCACAAATGTCAACTTGTCAGTTTTGTTATGTAGAAAAAGTGAGATTAGGGTAAATAGTTATATCCTCCTTTCACTACACACATTCAAGGACATTTAACTGAGTTGAATATAACTTGTGCAAGAGGATTCACCTACAAGATGGTTGTCACTTGGAATGATAGGGAAATTCAGAAGTTATTGATTAATGTGTTAATTTAATGCTTAATTATGCTCAAAACCCTAATTATGCAAAATCGTAAGCAAACAGATGAATTCTGACAAATGCTCACACACAAAGATAGTTAATAGAGATTAATTACTGACCATTTTTCAAAGTTTAGGAATCTTAACAATCGGAGGCAATATGACTAGCACCCAAGCCCAATGCAGTGTTTTCTTCAGTGGCTTCCAGACTCCTTCTGACACTGATGACCTCTGTTCTGTTAGTTTCTAGCACTAAAGATGTGGAGGGCACTATGACTAGTGCCCAAACCCAAGGCATGATATTCTTTGGGGTGTCAAGACTTCTTCTAATGCTAATTATCACTATTCTAGAGATTTTTTCTCCTGCAACCTCGAAGGGCCTTATGACTAGTGCACTAGCCCTGACAGTGCACCAAACTACTTCTTTCCATCAGATCCAGAATACTTATCTTCTGCAACCTTCCTCTGCAAGTCCACTTCACAAAATTTGATACCTGTAACCTACAATCACAAGGAGTGTGTTTGGGGGTTGTGGTATTTAGGAGCTTGCCTCAGTCAAGCCTCGGAAGGACATTTAAGTCTTCCAAACACTGTTGTCAGATAAAGAGTGTGTATCCTTGTAGGATAAAGGCAAAACAAATTGATAAATGATTGATTCAAACATAAATAGATATCACTTTAGAGGTATATCTCTCATGGAGGAATGAAGCTCTTTCACGCCATGAGGATATGGATTGATGAAGCCAAATTTGCATACAAACACAATAACCACACAAGACTGCTCTATAGCACAATGAAAACCTTGAATCACCTTAGCATAAGATCATAAGTTCACAATATCCATCTAGTTTACAAATGAAGTCCTAAACATGATTATATATGCATTCTCGCTACAAATTTCTCAATTCAAACTTAAGATGTCAGCAATGGACACTTCTCTCAGTCACATAACTGACATTCAAATTTGGGACCTACCGAAAATAGGGCAAGACTAGGGCGTGAGTGCCCAAGCCGCTGGTACCTATTTTAAGGAAAGTTCACACTCAACAAATGTCCCTCAAGCCTCATTTGATATGGGTTTTAGGACATTTTGTCTCGAGAGTTAAATCTAACATGCAAGGTGAAAAACAAGGGACCCGGGAGCTAAACTTAGGAGGTAAAAGTCCTAGGGGACATTTTACAACATAACATTTAGCCCCCACTTTAATGTATGTATGATCTTACGATCCATACATGCATTAAAGTACGGTAAAAAACACATCAAACATGCCAAGCACATGAAGGAGATGCATACACCAAGATTGAGAGACTATTTCTAGCCCCCAGCCTTAGGTAAGCATTGGAAGACACGTCACAAACACGCAAAACACACTGAAGACAGTAACAGGCATGCAAGACATGGAGAAGACAATATTGAAGACATGTAATACATGATGAAGACACAAGAGCAGTCATGCAAGATATGATGAATACAAAGATATTTATTTTTCATTTTCATATATATAAATGCAAATACATGGAAAGTAAAAATGCAACACACAACCCCAAAATGTAGGAGGGGCATTTTGCCACACCCTTGAAACTACATATGGGGAAGAAGACACACCATACAAAACCTTGAGTGTGAGTGCAGCATGTCGCTACACACACACAAGAGGGGAAGACATGGCATAAAAAGCCCAAGTGGGGGTTAATCACACAAAGGGGGAAAACACATGGAAGACACATAGAATACATGAGTGCCATATCGCATGCCAAAGACATACTATACATCTTAAACACAACAAACAAGGTGATGGAATGAGCTTATTGCTAAGTTCTCACCATCTCAAACACGTTGCAGACACACCTGATGGTTGGGCTTATGCCACAACAACCGCCAAAGATATGCTTAAGGGAGGATACACCAACCCCACCTGCTTAGAGGAATTTTGAAATAAAAGGATGTGCACTAGCTCAAGAGATACACATCCCCGCCTCCACAGAGGGCTTTTGAATAAAAGGATATGCACTAGCTCAAGAAATACGATATCCTGCCTCTGTAGAGGGCTTTTTGATTGCAATATAGAATAAAGATGTGTACTCGTGCTAGAGACACAACATCTCACCTCCGCAAAGGGCTTACAAACATGCTTCGTTAGTACCAAAGTCATCAGACAACTTACCTTTTATATGCCCCCACCTTAAGATAGTTGATATCATGTATCGATATCAAGCACGTTAAGGTAGGAAGAAAACACACAAGGGAACAAGATCTTTGACAAAGCTCATGCCCCCAAAGGTGACATGTGCTTCACAATCACATAATGTTCCCACAAACACACAATTTCCTGCAAAAGAGAGGTTAGAAATCTTTTTCTAAGAAAATAACCACATCACATGATAATAATAATGCATGAAAACAATCACACCAAGAGCCAAGGCTATACTACAGATTCAGAAACTGAGTATAACTATGGGGCTATACTGTAGAGATCTCAGAACCAAGTGTAACCAGGACGAGACCCAAGATAAAAAAGTGCATGGAGCAGTTGTATTGTTATGGTTTGTTAGCAAAGATAAGACAAAATATAACACAAAGTGATTCTACTAGCCAAGCGTCGGATAATATATATCAACCCTGTCGTCATTTATGGACTAGGTCCATTTTTACTTTGCTTGTTGAAGGAACACTTGGTCCGTATCAGTATTTATTTGTTTTTTGTCATCCGTCGACTAGATAGAACTACTAGAAGAAGGTAAACAATAAAATGAGAGAGGAGAACAAGTGCCTTAGGAACAATCACATAGGAGGATGCCCCAAAGTCATCAACTGCAATGCTATGCCCCTAAGACAAGACACACAAAAATAAAATAGAGGAGAAGAAATATAGAAGAATGATGATACAAATAGAAGAATGGTCACAACAAAGGCGGTCTCCCAGTATCCTTGACCTTACAAGAGTATCAAGGGTCATCCAAGGAGGTCTAAACAACACATAACACATCATAGGGGGGAACACAACATAGAAGTAAAGGGTTAGAAATACTTACCTAATACAACACAATGCTAACAACATATATATCTAGGAGGAGGTCACCCTTGAGAGAAACTATAATAATTGCTACAATGAGTGTGAAGCTTAAAGAGGGAGAAATACTTACCCAATTTAATGGGATCTTTCCTGGCAGACAATTCTCGTCTATCAGCTCAAGATATCTCACATGTTGTTTCGATCTTGTTGATATTGTATTAACATTGAGTTTAGGATGATGAGAGGCTTTGGTGGGCTTCAAAGAGCGGTATCCAATACCGGCTGTATAATTAATTCTAGCAACTTGTAAAGGTAATTTGATTCCTTGTTGATTTACACCACATCCATTACCTGCATAGTCACAATTTTGTACAAAATCTGAAATCCATGACCATAGAGGGAGTCCATCTCTTTGGAGGATGGTGAGGCATGATAGGTGTCATAATCTATAGTATAAGTAAGAGTATTGTCTTTGTTTTCTACCAAGGAGACTTTAGGTTTCTCAAGTGTTTCCAAAGATTGCTTAGATGAGATCAATGCGACTTTTGATGTGTTAGAGTTATTAAATTTATATTCCCCTGGCCCAGAAGGAGTAAAATCTAATGAACCCCAATCATCACCAAAAAGTGCATTTGATGGTTTAAAGTCTTGCACAACATTATCTGTGGAAAGAGGTATTGATGAATCCACTCGTAAGTTGTTTAGACTTTTATGATTGTTGACTAGTTTTTGTGTTTCAATATGTAAACAACTATCTAGTTCAGGATCAGCTTCCATGGTGTAGAGCTTGTTTTGATAAATGAACTTTAGTGATCGATGAAGGGTAGATGGAACTGCTCCCATGGAATGGATCCACGGTCTACCGAGAATCATATTATATGAAAGCGAACCAGGCATGACATGAAAAAGGGTAGATAGTGTCACGGGTCCAACCTTTATAGGTAAAGCTATCATACCCATAGATTGTCTTCCAACATTATCAAAGCCACGAATGCTAATTATATCTAGTTTAATCAAAGAAGTATCAATCTTAATCTTATGTAACAAATTAATACCACAAACATTAAGAGTCGATCCATTGTCAATCATACCTCACTTTATCAACCATTTATCTATTTGGACAAATATTATAAGCAGATCATACTCATATTTTATCAATGGTATTTCATGTGGTTGAAAGAGAATATCCATTTTTGTCGCATGCATACAATCTAACAGAGCTGGTACATCATTCGGCTTAAGAGCAGGTGCTACAATCACCTTTTGTAAATCTTCTTGGAGCATTCCATGGTATGTAAGTGATGTTTGTATTAAATTCCAAAGAGAGATCTTTGCCAAAGTAGCATGAAGCTATTCGAAAAGATCATATTCTTGACCACTTTTATGAGTAAGACGAGGTAGTGGAGGGAGCATAGGTTGAGAAGCGGGAAGAGAGACAGGCACATGTGGTGCTTGCTTACTTTGCTTGTTATTATGGGTGTTGTATGTGTGAGCAATCATGGGATGTTGTGGCACATTTTGAACACCTTGACTTCTTTGAGTGATTTGTCTTGCATAGTTTAGAATGTAATCTAGGGGTTAAGGTGGTTTTTGATCACTAATGCAGAGGGGGGCTACTAATTTACCAATTGATGCAACAATGAGATACTAATCCATTCAAATCTGCAGCACAACACTTCAACAAGCCTATGCAAGAAGGCTGAAAATAAAATATTACAACAAAGATATGAAGAGAAATCTGCACACAATCTTTTATTCAAATCTCAAAATGCATTACAAATCAAGGAAGACTAAACTTAAGCAAAAATCTTAAAGACCCTAGTCCTATAATGACCCCCACTACAAAAATGCCTCAAATAGGCTTTATTACAACAAATAAATGGTCTTTCAAGAACTTATTTTAAGCAAAACTCAAAACTAAAGCCTAGACCTTAATAATAGATAACCTTTAACAAATGGTGCTCCTGCACCATACACCCCAATTTTCAAGTTTTCCAAGTCTCTTGGAAAAAGTATTGTATCTTCTGCTCCTTTGTGTTCTTCATAGCTCTGACCTTCACACTTGCCTACAACAGGTTCACTTTGTTTTTGACTCTCACTGTCCTTGACATTCTTACATTTAGCTTCCCTTGAAACATGCTCTAACTGTGTGTACTGTATTGTAGGGTGTTCTTTCATCTTCTCCTTATCACCAAACTCTGATGTCACATTCCTCTTCAAGCTTTCATCAATTGCCATTACTTTCTCCACAATTTCTTGCTTATTCCACTGTCCATATCTCATGCTATTTGCACATTTCTCACTGTCAACTGTACCTTCTCCTCTATCAGTCTCCTTAACATCTGTACTATTACTTTTAATGGTCTTTGTCAGACCCGCACTTGCTTTGTCCATTGTTCTACCACTATCCCTTAACTATCCTTTTACCTCACAAACCCTTGTCTCCTTTCCCACTATCATGTTAGCCTTATAAACTTCTGCATTGACACCTTTCAACTGCTCCTTGTTTGTATTTACTACCATAGGGCACATGACTATCCCAATTAATACTCCTTCACTCTTTTCTTACCTTACCAAAGGCTCCTCATACTTACACTATTCTGTCTTAGACCAAGACACACTTCCATTCACTTTTTTCTTCCACTTGTAGACATTCTTCTTGGCCACTATCTGCAAATCATTTACATTTCTTCTATCTGTTGTCTGCACTCCATTATTCCTTGTATTGACTGTCAATCCCTTATCCTCATCTTCATTTACATATTCCTTTCTCCCAATCATGATGAATTCACCTTTTTCTTTTGTCTCTTCATTCAATGGAGTCAATATGTATGTTCTTCCCACCTTTTCTATGGTATAAGTGTTTTGCCTTCCATTATATATAGCTAACCTGTCAAACTGCCAGGGCCTTCCTAGCAACATGTGGCAACAATTCATTGGCAATATGTCACAAACAACTTTATCCCTATATTGACCAATTTGGAATTCAACAGTAGCTTGTTCATTCACCACTATAGATTGATGATCACTAATCCAAGATACTCTATAAGGCTTTGCAATAGGCACTCTTTGCAAGTTCAATTTGTCCACCATATCACTAGATACCATATTATCAGTGCATCCAGAATCAACTACTAATTTGCATACCTTATTTTTGCATCTGCAGGCTATCCTAAACAAGGCTCTTCTTTGAATTAGCTTTTTCTTTGGAACCTTTTCATCACCATTGTCTGCTGCCCCATCTTCTTAATGCTCATTCTCTACTACTACAACTCATGATATGCAACAACTACAACCTTCTTCTCATCCTCAACCATGTCTACTTTGTCTTCTTCAATGCTTGATGTCAAAACAATCATAGGTATACTCACCATTTCATTTTTTACCTCTTCTATTGATGTTGTCGTTGCTTGTCTCATTCTTCTTTGAATAATTTTCTTAATGGGCCATGTAACCTTCCTCTTCACTGATAAGTGCCAACTTTGCAACTGTTGAACTATTCTTTCCATATCTTTTTCTATCTCTTCCATAGCTTGCCTTAGTTCTCTTATCTCTTTCTCAACCTCTATTTGTCTCATCTTTTCCTCTTTCCTCTTCCTCTCTTTTTCTTCTTGCTTCTTTTGTGAACCCCCAACCTGCAAGTAACTTCTAAAAAAATCCATCTCCTCTTCAAGCAAGTCCATTTAACCTTGCTTCCTCTTGTCTTTGCCTCACCTAGGTCTCTTCTTTTTTTTCTCTACCTAGTCTTTTGGCAACCAGGTTCTCTCTTCAACCTGCACAAACACAAACACACAAACACCAAACTCTCATGCCTAGACCTTCTGATCTCTGATACCAATTCATGCAGAGGGGGGCTACTAATTTACCAATTGATGCAACAATGAGATACTAATCCATTCAAATCTGCAACACAACACTTCAACAAGCCTATGCAAAAAGGCTGAAAATAAAATATTACAACAAAGATATGAAGAGAAATCTACACACAATCTTTTATTCAAATATGAAAATGCATTACAAAATAAGGAAGACTAAACTTGAGCAAAAATCTTAAAGACCCTAGTCCTATAATGAGCCCCACTACAAAAATGCCTCAAATAGGCTTTATTACAACAAATAAATGGTCTTTCAAGGCCTTATTTTAAGAAAAACTCAAAACTAAAGCCTAGACCTTAATAATAGATAACCTTTAACAAATGGTGCTCCTGCACCAACCACCTTGAACTGTAATCACCAGTTTTAAGCAAGAAGGTGCATTAGGTGCCCCTTGCACAACCATCTTAGGAAATTGCTACACTTATCTAGTAACCCCTTGGTGGGTGGAATAAGTCTATTAGTGAAGATTAAATTAACATTGTTTTTACTATGATTAAACCCAACATCTATCCCTAAAGGATCTAATGTGAGAGACCTTTTCTCATCCACTAATGCTTCATCTTGGCCCGGGAGAGCATTGGAATGAAAGAAAGGTGAGGTGTTGTTAGGAAGGTTGGTGATGATCATATCATTTACAACCAAATTAGAGCTATCCTTGGTCTTCTCATCTAAGATTCATGAACATTCAACTATCGGAGGAGTAGGATAACTTTTGGAATCATCATCATCATCATCCTCATATATTTTAGCTATTAGTTACAAAGCATTAAGAGAACTTTCACACTCATCATTCTCAATGTGTTTTGTCAGATCTTCTACTACCGAAGGGTATGTATTCATGATAGATATGAAGTTATCAAAATCAAATACATAGTAAAGGATTTCAAATGAAGAGCATTTAAATATATCCTTGTGATACATAGCTTGTATATAAGTGAGAACACGAGGATTCATATTAAGAAATTTGTAGAAATTCTCAAAGTTTTTGATATATGCATGTAAAGGTACCAAAGAGTAATGAGACAAAGATGTCATAATGAAATGTCTTGTAACATCAATGTTCAATAATATCTAGTAATACAAGACATGCAAAGTTTTAGGATACTTGATACACCCTAGATGTGTGACTATTTCACTCTTAAGCAATTGTTTGAGGGAAAGGGCTAAAAAGACACACAAAGTCCACAACAAACACAATGGATAGGAGGAAATATTACAACACAACAAGGCCCAATTGATGATTTTATGTATTTAGATTGAATACAATAAAACAATACCAATTTATGCTTGTTTACGCACCTAAAATGTTTTGTTTTCAAAATTGTCAATGCAAATGTATAAAATATGTAGTGTTGATCAGGGGCAGAAAATTAAAACCTTATCATCATTCCAATAATGCAGCAATATCCTTCACAACACACCTATCATGTAAATCTAAATGAAAGATGAGTCACAATCTAGTGAAAATGCAAGGATTTTAAACCCTAATTATGAAATTAAGGCATGAAATTATGCAAAATGATGTATGAATGAATTATAATTAGATTTATTATGTGACATAGTTCAACTTAGATCTAAAAATGATGTCCAAATCCTACAATGCTCAATGCAAGTGCAATTTTAAAGAGAGATGAGTGGATATGCTAGTTTTTGTTGAAATACACAATGCAAAATTTGAAATCTAAATGCAAAAATGCACTATGATGAAATACTACAGTCAAAAATTAGATTTGAAAGAGTTCCTAAAAGAGTAGTAAAATTTGAAACAAGATTTTAACCACAAACCCTAGCTATTGCAAAGACTAGGTTATATGAAGAATACACAATTTCAAGCAAATTTTAACAATTTAAGCATGAAAATGCAATGTCAATGATTATTTAATGATGTATTACTATAATTTATATCATATCTGATGTAAAAATCATAAATTAGATGAAATGCAATGAAATTGATGCAAACTATGTCAAAATGCAAGCCTAAGATGCTAATTTTTTTCAAAATTTTCAATTTTTTGTAGATTTTCAAATGCAATATGAAAATGATGAATGAATGAATGCAAATCTGAAGTAAAACACTCAAAAAGGTGCAAAATTCAACAAAAACACAAGTTCACCAAAATGTTGTGTAGAAAAAGTGAGATTAGGGTAAATAGTTAGATACTCCTTTCACTACACACATTCAAGGACATTTAACCGAGCTGAATCACAACTTGTTCAAGAGGATTCACCTACAAGTTGGTTGTCACTTGGAATGATAGAGAAATTTAGAAGTTGTTGATTAATGTATTAATTTAATGCTCAATTATGATCAAAACCCTAATTATGCAAAATCATAAGCAAATAGATGAATTTTGACAAATACTCGCACACAAAGATAGTTAACAGAGATTAGTTACTAATCATTTTTCAAAGTTTAGGAATCTGAACAATCGGGGGCAATATGACTAGCGCCCAAGCCCAATGCAATGTTTTCTAAAGTCACTTTCAGACTCCTTTCGACACTGATGATCTCTATTCTGTCAATTTATGGCTTTGAAGATGCGGAGGGCACTATGACTAGCGCCCAAGCCCAAGGCAGGATATTCTTCAGGGTGTCGAGACTTCTTCTGATGCTGATTATCATTGTTCTAGAGATTTCTGCTCCTGCAACCTTAGAGGGCCTTATGACTAGTGCCCTAGCCCCAACAGTGCACCAAACTGCTTCTTTCCATCAGATCTAGAATCCTTATCTTCTGCAACCTTCCTCTGCAAGTCCACTTCACAAAATTTGATACCTATAACCTGCAATAACAAGGAGTGTGGTTGGGGGTTGTGGTGTTTAGGATCTTGCCTCAGTCAAGCCCCAGAAGGACATTCAAGTCTTCCAAACACTGTTGTTAGATAAAGAGTGTGTATCCTTGTAGGATAGAGGCAAAACGAATTGATAAATGATTGATTCAAACACAAATAGATATCACCTTAGAGGTGTAGCTCTCATGGAGGAATGAAGCTCTTTCACACCATGAGGAGATGGATTGATGAAGCCAAATCTGCATACAAACACAATAACCATACAAGACTACTTTGTAGAACAATGAACACCTTGAATCACCTTAGCATAAGATCACAAGTTTGTAATATCCATCTAGTTTACAAATGAAGTCATAAACATAATTATATATGCATTCCCACTACAAATTCCATAATTTAAACTTAAGATGTCAGCAACGAACACTTTTAATGGTCACATAACCGACATTCAAATTTAGGACCTACCTAAAATAGGGTAGGACTAGGGTGAGAGTGCCCAAGCCCCTGGTACCTATTTTAAGGGAGGGTCACACTCAACAAATGTCCCTCAAGCCCATTTGAAATGGGTTTCAGGCCATTTTGTCTTGGGAGTTAAATCTAACATGTAAGATGAAAAACAAGGGACCCGAGAGCTAAACTTAAGAGGTAAAAGTCCTAGGGGGACATTTTACAACATAACAAGTTCCTTAGAAAAAAAATTGCAAACAAATCATAAATGACCTATTTTAATTAGAAGTGCCTAATTACATTCACATGCACCTTACTTTTCATCATAAGAGCATAACTGTTCATCAAAAGAGCACAACTATTTTTCACTTGCACAAAACTATTTCATAAGCACTTACCTATAAATCATTTGTGCACACATGTTACTCACTAGCCCAACTTACCCATCATTGGTGCTTATCTATAGATCATTAGCATCATTTTTCCATGCAATTGTGATCTTGACCTAGGTTATCACTTGTAGCCTATTTTATCAATTACATCATTATAGGCATCATTTGCGGCCTATTTTCGTAGGTGCACCATACTATTCTTCATTAGTGCCAAACTGCTAATTATTAGCGTAATTTTACCCTAAACCTAAGCACTATCATTTGTGCCACCTTTCCTTAGAAGTGCCATTAGGCATTATTTAGCATCATGTTGTTTATCGAATGTATCATTTTGCCTAACAGTTTGCATCTTAAGACACCTAGGAACTACCCCTTTTAACCCTCATTAATGACCCTAATAAATGCACTAGCAAGTTATAAATGAGGTACATACTGCTCTTGGTGCTCCTGTTGGTTGGCTATATGTCCTAACCCTCTCTCCATAGTGATCTGCTCATGGAATCCCAACTATCTTTGCAAAGTCTCTTGCTCTAAGCTCTTAAGATCTCCTAAGAACTAGAGGACAAATTATGATCTTTGAGAATGTAAATCAGTTGAAAATGACCCCTTGGGCCCTACTTATAGCCTCCCTAGCCCTAATGTCTTCCCTCACATGCCCTCATTTTCCTTGTTTCAGCCCTATTTCTTCATCGTGTTAGCCTCCTCTTTCTTGTCCTTTTTCTTTATCATCCTCCTCTTCTTCTTATCGAGAGTCCACCCAAAAACTTTAGTTTTCCTAATTACCCTCTCGAGGAGGCATCTTATCTCTATCACCTGTTACACTGGAGCATAGCATTCAACATAATATTTATATCATTTATATTCTTTGAAACAACACAAGAAAATGCACCGCGTCAAAGAGGGGCAAAATGTAGACACCTAAAAATAACTAACACATTATCACCTTGTCGTATACATCATTCCTCTAATTATTCTAATTCAACATTAATTAAATAATTCCTATTTATTTAATTAATTTCACTATTTCATCAATTTATCCCCCTTTCAACAATAATTAAATAATTCATAATTATTTAATTAAATCAAATTTCCCTCCAACTTTATTCTTCTATTCACATTAATTAAATAAACCTATTATTTAATTAATTCACCACTTTAATTCCTCTTATCTACAAACAATTAAATAATTTTATTATTTAATTGGCTAATTATCCCTCTCAAATTAAATAAATTATTCTAATTTATTTAAGTTGACTTTTCTTGTCTTCTAAATAAATAAAATCAAATATTTTATTTATTTCCTATTTTTCTCCATCATGCACAACAAATTAAATAAATTTATTTTCTAATTATCTTCACATATCCTGAAAATATCTTTTTCTTCTACAAATCTTCCATGCACATGAATTAAATAATTTATTATTTAATTTTATCCATTACATGTGCAAAAACAAATCAAAAATTATGTTTAATTGGCTTTAAATTTCTGTTTTTATCAATCAATTTTTTGATAATAAAACCCTACTTAAGGGACCAGGGACCCATTCAAAAATAGGGCTAAGCCCATAAGTCTTTCAATACATATCATATGTCACCCTCCCCCATATAGAATAACTACTAATATGCATATACTAATGACAGAGATCATCCCTACCCATTATACAAAATTGAGAGGGGCAAATTACAGCGGCCCTCTCTCATAAACTATACCAAAACATAAATATCATATTGAGACAAACTGAAACTACTAACAATACCTATTTATCACCATCTCCAAACAAATCCATGCCATCAAAGTCACTATCACACACATAGGAGAATGTTAGATTGGCATGGTCAGAAATAGGGGTGCTAAGCTTCTCTGCAATACCATCCATAATCCACTTGGTCTCAATCACCACCAACATCACATCATGTAAATGACCAACCACCACCTCCAAATTTTCCTCATTTTGATTTGTACCTTCTATCATATCTTCATGAGTTAATACTGAGGACACTACAATGGACAACATAGTTGCTACGGTGAGCGACTAAGGTGCACCGAACACGTTCCATCTCCCTCTCATGCTGCCAGGGTCTAATAGAAGGTTAGCCATTACCTCCCACACATTGATGCCCTCTTTCCCATCCACTTCCTTACCAACATTTAGAAGTTTGCCCAACTATTCTTTACGAATCAGATTCTTTATTTCTCCCTCTAGGCTATTGATGAAACCCACCATAGCCTTCTCTCCAAAAAGTTTCCTCAGCCTCTTCCTTGTTGTATACTTCCTCTTCATCCCTCCCACCCACCATCATGCTTCTCAACTGCCCCCTAGTTTGCCTCCGCACCATCTTTCCAACCACCTTCTTTCCCTTATCGACTTTCCTTTTATCTACGCCACTGGGCTCACCTTCCATACTAGCGCTTGTGGAAGCCATGAGAGTGGAGAGCATAGAAGATAGAAGAAAAAAGAATTATATAGAGATCGAAGGGTCGTCCTCTCTTTCTTGAATGATCCCCACTTATCTACCACATGCCACCTTTAGCAATGATTACATTTCTGCCAACCTCACCTTCCGCCACCTCACCCATGCTTCAGCAATTTCAAGAATTTGATCATAAATGAAACTCCTTAATTAACTAGCCCTTTATCAAGTGCTTTTTATCAATCAATTCAATAAATAGAAAAAAAAAATCTATTTTTGAATATCAAATCTCTATCTTTATCCTAAAAAGCAATTAACTATTTAAATCAAGTTTTTTGCATGTACACTTGTCATGTGCACATTCCTTCATGATCTCTCAATTTATCTCATCTGTTAATTCAATCTAATTTTCTCCACTGTTGATCTTCACCCTGTGAAAGATATAAATACACCCCTTCACCCATTCACAAATCCTCCATGATCATTAAGATTTTGGCATTCATATAGTGCCTTGAGCATCCATTATCATTGAGCACATTACATTCTTTAAACATTCATCTTGCATTCATGCTTTTTGCAACCATGGTTATTCAAAGTACAAGAGCAATCCACATTTAACCAAGGAATACATACAATCTTAAGTGATAATGTTCTTTGTTGTTTGCATTGAATTGTGTATTATTGTCCTTTGATAAATTCTTGAAGGTTGTAGGATTGAGTTTATTCATTTATTCTTGATCTTGTTTATCCTATTTTCCCTATACACATATATAACTCATAAACTAGCATCCAATTTCAATACATAAAATCCAAAATCCATTAATAAAATATATGAATTCAAATACATATATATACATACATTTATCAAATATATCGATGCTGGTTATATCCCCCTGCAAGGGTTCTCAAAAAAATAATTAACTTTTTTTTTTAGAAAAAAGATTCTAACAAATAAGTAAACAAATTTGCAGTCTTACAATCGTGGCCTTCCATGGGACCACTTTTCTTTGAAACATTTTGACAACCGGTTCATGTGCCATGTCTACGATTCCATAATTTGTATACATGTCTCCCAAAGACAAGAGTTAATACATACATACATATATATATAAAGAAATTATCATATCTACTTGACAAATGTCCATACCCTTTTCCAAACTCTCATTTCAGCGCACAATTGGGAGGATGCTCAGGGTAAATTTACACTTGCTCTACTTTTAGCACAATGTGAAAGCTTGTTTCCCACTTTACTCATAATCTGTCTCAAAACTACAAAGCCATACGAGGATCCTTACATTACATTCACATGGCAATCCCTAACCCCAATGTCACTCAACCCACAAACGTAGTTAAACAAAATGTCCCATAAGCATTTACCACTACAGGTAGTTTTCTTGACCCTATGTTATTGTCAACCCTAATAGTAGTTAGACCTCAATGTACTAGTCAAGTAATCTAGTCTTTTTGCTTTTGGATTTGTTGACATCATGTGCCTGTAAATGCTAATACATGGCTATTGTTTCCATCGCCCAAGGCTGGTGATTTATTCTCAAATACAAAGGAGTCATTTTTTTATTTGAACAGTTGGACTTGATGATTTTTAGATGATGGATGTGTTGTATGGACTTAATGTGGAATATACTCAATGAGTAAGTCTGAGGAGGTTGAGTAAATTATTCAAAATAAATTATTTTTTGTTCCCCTTTCATTAACCACTATTGCAAAGATAAGACTTTGTAAAATAAAATCAAATGAAGAATTTATCTTGGCTATTACAAGTAACTGTAGCACGAAAGAAGATATTTAGCAGGCGAGCAAAGTGGAATGATGACATGAATGTGTGTGTGTTTGTGTTAGCTTGCTTAAAAATCTCTTGTTTTTTTTCTTGTTTCTGGCTTGCTACGTCCGTTTCTGTCACGTCGAGAAAAAATGTATGACTTTAGTCTAAATTATTTAAAAACTTTACAGCTGTGAAGGGCATAGAAACAATTAAAACGTCCATTTCCTAAAAATAATCGTGGGCATTGTTGCATGTGCATTGTAAAATAACGATATAAACTATTTGTCGTGTCTTCATTAAAGCTGGCGTGTGCAGTCGTCGGTTTGCTTCAGAGCATTTCCCGTGAATGTCTTAAGTTGGCTTATTCTTGTAAAGTGTTGTGCCGGAAATGGTGTCTCACGCCATAAAAAAAGTTCACGCCGGAAAATTTTCAAACTCGTCGATTTTTAGGGTTTCATGAAAGATTTTTTTTTTTTATAAATTAATAACTGGTGAGGGCCAGCTCCTATTAAATATGAAAAGAAGTAATAAGAAACATATAGCAAGCCCTTAAGATAAGGGGAGTACTAATGGTCCAATAAAGAACCAAAGGAACAAAGTAGCTATAATTCAGGGATCAAAAGAAGCTTCGGAGCCAACTATCTAGAGACAAACTGAAAATAAAGATTCCAAGCATCAAAACTTCCAAAGAGAAAGAAAAACTGATCAACCAGCTCAAGCCACCCTACACTTTAATGTTTTGCCAAGAGAGGAGAGCTTCCATGGTCCATTGAGAGCCCTCCTCTACCGCCTCTCTTCCTTCATTGCGAAGTTTTTCAGCATCTGATTTCGTGCTTTTTTCCATTTAGAGCCATAATCTGGTCTTGACTTTTTGGATTCAATCTATGAAATACCCAATTTTTGAAAAGGAGTCACAGTGAAGTCATCAAAAAAATGAGGAACTCGGTCGTCTAAATCATCCATAAAAGAGAAAGTACCATCAGACTCCTCACCCTCCTCATCCTCCATAATTGAGACAATATCAAGGGCAGGAGCAATCACTTTGGGAGGATTGCGAGGAGTCGGCAGAGCTGAATCCAAAACTGGTTGGGAAGAGAAGAACTTGCCATGATTTCACCACACAAAATCTGCATTCGAAGACCCCGCTTTTTTGATCCACTTCTTAGGTCTAAAGCATCTAGAACCCGGCGGATTAGAGGCTATGCAATCCCCAACCTTGTGGCCCAACTTGTGGCAGCGGAAACAACTAAAGGGCAAGCCCTCAAAATTCAGAAATTGCACCAAAGAACCAAGGGATGAAAGAATTTGGATGATCTGGTAAGGGGTTTAGAAATGTCCACAAGGCCACATACTCGAGTGAAATTTAGGGACCCCATCATCTTCGAGTCAATCTTCACGAAGGTTCCAACACGATTGATCATTTAATTAATGAGGGCAGAATCTTGCATCACTAAAGGAAGATTGTATAATCTTATCCACATCAGAATTACATTGATTTTAGCCGTGGCGAGATCGAAAAAAGGAGACCAGGGAGAAAGGGAAACACCAGAATTCTCAATAAACCAGGGGTCATTCTGAGAAACAAAATTACAATCCTTCGTTGAAGAAAAGGAAATAAAAAAGAATCCAAAATCCAAGGGTTGAATCTGGAGGGCACAGATTATGCCACACAGATAAAACCCAGGCCTTGACAGAGTCCCAAGAGGGTCGCTCCCTGAGCAGCCAGAAAATAAGAGAGCGGCTCCCTACATCAGTAGAGATGGACTGCAGGCTCTCATCTGCGATGTGGAAGGATACTGGCTCCTTTGCAAAAACCACATCTGCATCACCCAAAGAAAACCCTGATTCGCCAAGAGTAGAAGCTTCCTCCTCCCCCGAGACAGGATCCGACAACTTGGGAGGCGAGGGATTAGGGTTCGAAGACCGAATCTTATCAAGACAAAAATTTGAACAAGTGTGAAAAGGATTCCCACTGTTTCTGCGATCCGCAAAGGATTTTGGAACATTCTCATCCTGACCCGCAATGGGGGCTGCGTCCTATGAAGGGAAGGGCATAGGGGATGACAATGAAATAGGGGCCCCGTCGCATAAGCCAGAGCGCAGCTCATAACGTTGTCGCCCAGCTCCCCCTATCGACGCCTTGGCAAAACCATTACTTACCTTCCGTGAATTCTTCCCGGCGACGCCTGCTCCATTCACACCCGATTTACCCTTCCTGCGATTTTTTGCTTCCTCGCTCATACCCTCGCTCATTCCATTTTATTAAAGTTCCCTGACACGCGCACTATGTTGTTTGGAATATGAAAATGAAAAATATCTGCATAGAATCCTGGTTTCATGAAAGATTTATTCCTGCTATAAATACGCCATTTCAATAGGCTTGGTTTTATCCTGATTGTCAAATGTTAAAGACATTGGATGTATGAAGGAATTTCCCTTATTGTAGCTCAATGTTAAGTTTTATTTTATTTGGGTTTAATTGTGTACTTTTCCTTTCTCTTATTTTCTTTAGGGGATTTATTTGAAGTTCACACTTTTGATTTTTATAAAGGGTATTTAAACCTTATCAGTTTTGTTTCTTTATTTAAGCCCGATTTCCCTTCTATCTATTAAATCTTTAGTATATAGGATTGAAAAATAGTTTTTAGTATTTTAAATTTATAATTAATAAATTGTTAAATATATTATTGTAATAGTTACTAATATGATTTAATTAAGTCAATTAATTTGTAAATATATTGTAATGATAGGGATTGACTTTCATTCCTTCATTTGCCTCCAATAAAAATGTCATTTAAATTTCTTCGGACTTTCCAAATTTGTGTTAATGTCTGAAATATGTTTTCTCTACAATAATCTACTCTAACTTTTTGTCTTCATGCAAGAAAAGTTAGGGAAGAACTAACTTCACTTTTGTTTCAAAAATAATTATTTAAAGTCCTTTAAATGGGGTCCCTAGTAAATCAAGCTAGTTTAATTTTAGGAAAATTTTATGATTAAAATATATTTGAATTGGAATAGGTGATCATTTGAGACGTTTCCATATTTTGTTTTATTGAAATTGTAAATCAAATTAAATATATTTAATCATAATAAAATAAATATACAAATAAAAAAATTGATTATCAACTAATTATTTCAAAAAATGAATAAATTAGAGCATAGTCTGAATGGCAAAAGAAGCTCAGGTTTAATAAAATGACATGGGTTATAAAATGGAGCTCAGGTTGAAATTAAATAAGAAACCAAAGCCTACATATTAAAAAAAACCCAAAACTCATTTATCATAAAAAAATTTGTATGAATATCAAATACAACCACATAAAAATATCAAAACAAGAATATTTTAAAGTGAAACCCATATGAAATGAATGCATGGAGGTTGTAGGTAGTATTAAAAGGAGAAATATTTAAAAATTAATCTATTAGTATTTTATAAAATTTAATGCATAAAAAATAATATTTTAAAATAATTAATTTAGATCTTTAATTATTAATATATTTAATATATAAAATTTAATATATTTACTAATGTTTATTTATTTTTATGATTTTATTGATTTATCTTTAAATTTAAAAAATTTACAAATGTATATTAGTGGAATGTAATCACATTTTTTTCTATTTTTATTTTTTATTGTTTTTATCTAAGCAAAAACAATGCAGATTTCTTTTATAGAGCAGCAACAGCTGGAACCAGCTGTAGCTGCTTACCACCTATAATTTCATTTAGTTTTTTTAAGCTGGTTTCCAACTTAATGCAATAAACACATTAAAAAGGGCACTGGAAGGCTTCTTGTTCGATTTGTTTCTCAATATTTTTACAACTTATTTCCCAATGTCTGTCATGGAACGCATCATTTCAAATTTATGATTACAATTTGACACACCTTAATCATATACAATTACAAATATGTTCTTTTTGAGCATTTCAATTTTTCAGTTACAGATGAGATATTGATACATCCTATCGGCTATTCCATTGCGCATAAATTTCGTGCAACTGCTAGTGTATTGTTGTTTGATGGAGTTAAGCTAATGGATTTATGGTTTTTGCTTCTATTTTGTGCTTTGATTTGTTGTGCAAGTGAGATCTTTAGTGGGAGATCATCTATCCCTCATATGCTATGGGAGTAGCCTTCACGCTAAGTCTGATTTATCATAGCACTTTACAATTGTTTTAATTACAGTGTAACCACTCACAACAATGTCATGCCAAAAAGGTTCTGCTATTACATCCCATTTTTATGAATAATTATTTAAGACATATTTTAATTATTTAATTATGGTAATTAGTTAATGCTTGTAAAAGACATGTTTTCTTTTGAAAACTCAAATACATAATGGTTATATTATGATGATGTTCTTTTATGCATTCGTGGATATATAATGTTGGATTTGAATGATAGTTTGACCATTACTTTGAATTGATATCATTTTAGAAAATTGATATATGAATGAGATGCAAAATGAAAATGAAAGATTAGTGAGATTTTGTGATTCATATGATGATTTTGTAAATTGTTATGAAATAATTATAAACTTTATATCATATATGTTTATATCTTATCAGACTAACTACTTCGATGTCATAATGAGGTGGATGTAGGTATAATATAGTCCCCCTCCCAATTGAGGAGGGAAAGCATCATCAGGGAGAGGGTCGCAGATCACTTATTTGGTGATCTATACCATGTCCTAAGAATCTGTGAATCCACACACACCACCATTGTAGATGTTGCAATCTTTTTTTGTTAGTCATGCATAATATTTGTGTCTTGGTTTTGTCATGTCATGATTTCATATTAGAAACATTGATCTTGAGCTAGAAATGTCATGGTTGTTGTCGTCATCACTCTGAGTTCAAATAGTTTCAACAAGTAATGTCCTTATATTTTTCCAAAGTTTGAAACATCAAGTTTGAGTTGGTTTAACACTCCGATCTCGCATTTGAGAAGATTTATATTTTTATGTTTTGTGCATCCATAGTAGAATAGTAGAACATGAATGACGTGAAGTTTGTTTTATTATAGAAAATATATTTATTTTTTCCCTTTGATTAAAATAAGTGAAACTTGGTTTAAAACCCATTTTTGTGTTTATTTCTAATCCTCCTTTTAGAAAACTCATAGGAGGCATGAGCAAACTGTTAGTAATAAATTCATTTGAGTGGGATTTGAAGAACTGTAGTGGACTAGCCCTAATGGATACCACACTCCCTCTTCTTCTCCCTAATTTTTTGAGGAATCTCCAATGATTGGAGTGAAAGAGGTGGTAGTAAATTTGCATGTCAATGCTAGCAAAAAAGGAGAAAATGAGGGTTTCAAACAAAGAACAAAAGTAGGGATTTGGTCATGTTTTGGGAGTATTTAGTCTTGCAAGAAAAAGGCAGGGGAAGTAAGAAAGAAGGAGAAGAGAAGGAAGAATTGGTAAGATAAATCGATAGAGAAGAAAGTATGTTAAGCTAACCATATTCACAGGTATGCTTCCATGGTTAAAATACTTTTTAAACTTCTAGAAAAGATAGTATTAGATCTGGTTTGATTGCTTGTATATGATTCTCTTTGCAATGTGCTAGTGTATGCATTCTCTACATCTGTTATCATCCATTCATTAAATAAATTTTGGGAAAAAAGAAGAACGACCTAGTTATAGATTAAATTATGTAGATATTAACTTAATCTTGTAGCAATCTTAAACTTAATTGGGTAGGAATATAGTTTGTTATTTGTATTTTTTTAATCAAGGTTTACCTTAATATACTTGGGTCGAATGGATTTTTGAAGCAATCATTTAAGGAATGAAATTCTTAGTTTAATATCGGTTTGTAGATATATATATATATATATATATATATATATATATATATATATATATATTGAAAGGAAGCTAGGTATGAGAAAATGCTTCCTACACTAATCTACTGAGGAAAGATTTAAGCAAATTCTAACTTTTACAGTTATAGATTAAGATGCATATTAATAAAAAGGTAATAACAACATCCAAATACAAATATAAAACTCACAACACAAGATATACGTGGGGAAAACCTTTTCGAGTGAAAAACCCCACACTCCAAAACCCGCACAATGTATTATCAAATCAAAAGATGATTACAACACACTTGCAATGCAAGCTCTTTTAGGAGTACACTATGTCGATTCTCATTCGCATCCCATGACCTTTCACATTCTTCAGCCACTTATATATCAAGCCTCTTTGGTGGTTATCCAATGTCAATTTTTCCATGTCGACCAATAACAAACCCCCTGCACTTCCCCATTAATTATCTTGGGGGAAACTATAGCTGACAAAGTCACCAAAATTTATCCTGCTACAAGTACACAAGGTGCCGACACATGGCAAAACTATGTTATGTCAACATGGGATCCTACAACATAGTGTTGAATAAATAAATACAACATTAGGAACTTGCAAAGATTGAGACACCTTAATTCCCAACATATACATATATGTGTATATGTATATACAACCAATATCATGTTTATACAAGCCGACTAAGTCAGGTCGTTGGTATTGTAACAATAGTTGTAGTAGAAATTATTTGAAAACTACACCAAGGTATTTTGTTTACAATGTTGGAGTGTCTTTTACAATAGTTTCTTAGGCCAAACTAAGCCAAGCTGATGATGTTGAGCAACATTTTTAATATCATTTGTTGTGAGCCATAACAAGGTTTAATGGGTTAAAACATGGTGTATCCATTTCGATAGTTCTTTTAGGCCAAACTAAGCTAGGGCGATAGTATTGAATAATAGTTACATTATCATTTATGTTGTGAATCATAAGCAGGGTTATTGTTTATTTTATTAAACCTAGTTAAGTGGAACTGTCAGTGCTACTTGTAGGTTTTGGAATAAACTAGGTCTCTGTTCCTTTGAAAATATACTCAAATATGCGTGTGTGTGTGTGTGTGTGTGTGTGTGAATATATGAATGTAAGTTAATCTCAAGTGAGCACTACTATTTTAAAATGGCTTACCTGTCATTTTATTCTCTACCCTATTTGGGGAAATAAACAGAGGTTCATAAAACATGAGTAGACCATCTATAGACAAAATAATATTGTATATGTATTGGCTTTAAAGGACCTTATTCCTTTTATTTATAATTTAGCAATCATTAAGATTTGTTCAAAAAAAGGTTTATGTATATAAGGGGCAACTAGTATGTTATATTAATATGAAACTATTTTAACACACTTATAAATTATGATAAAGTTGTAAAATTCTTATACCTGGTTTGTATTCTGAAATTTATCATTTTCTTAGTGATATCAACTAAGCAAGGTTGTGTTTTAAACCAATTATCTGCCAGGGGTATGGAGCTTATCCTAGACTATGGGAATCATTGTTAGGTTGTTTATATCTATTTATAAAGCTTATCAATTCTTCATTATACTTATAAGTGGAATTACATTTGAGTTATGTATAAGCAGTGTATATATATAGGAAATATTTCATATGAGGTTGGCATACCTAATTTTGTGAATTAAATATGGGGTATATATGTATTAAGCTCTATTCAGATAATTCTATAAATTATTTCTCTATTTTATCAACTTTCTAAGTACAACTCAACATAAGTAGAACTAAGTTTAGATAGTGAATGCTTTCAGATTGCTTTGATTGCAAGTAAGAATGTAAATATATTTATATATAAGATTGTATGGTTGTACTTTAGGTTTACCCTTATTTATAGATATATTTATACCATTTACGTTTATTTTGATGACTTAAGTAGGAATAAGATAATACTCAGTCTGAAATTTGTTTAAGCTAAACTTGTGGGTTCAAGGACCTGTATTTGTATGATATGATCTTTGGAGTTGGATAAATGTGTTGACCATGGATCCTTCTTTATTTTCTGTTGAAAGTGGATTAGATATTGTTGAAATGTACAAGACAGCTAAGAGGGGGGGTGAATCAATTGTCACCAAAACTTGACTTCTTATGAATATCAAAACATCAACTACTTAATTACTATTATTCAAACTTAACTATGAAAGCATGAAATCATAAACTTTAATCACAATCACACATTCAACACGTGAGACACCAAATTTTTACGTGGAAAACCCTACAAGGGAAAAACAACGGTGAGTATTAGCTCATAGAACAATATGTAATATCAATATCAAAAAATAGAGGTTCACTACCCAAAATGCTCACTACAAAAGTTAGGGCTCACTACCCAAAATGCTTACTACAAAAGTTAGGGCTCACTGCCAAGATCAGCTCACTACCAAGGGGTGGCTCACTGCCGAAGGTTGGTGAACTGATTTGATAGCATCTACTCCGTGCCAGAGTTTAGTTCCATTGAATTTTTGCACAAGGATATCTTTTTTGTAACTACATTACATGTTTTTATACAACTCATCAACCTTGGAATGAACATCAAGGTCAGCATTACATTCATCAACCATCGGGACAATCCCTACAATTGGCATTACAAACATACATAGAAATAGGTTTAGACCTAAACAAAATTAGCTAAGAGAAAGATGTATGTGGATCATATTATGCCTTAGCTGGGACTCAAATGTAATCTTACATGCCACAACATGCTTTCACAATCTTCAATGTATCTCCACAAGTAGTGACAACAACTAGGTCAGCCAAGACTGGTGTTAACACTAAGTCTTCTAAGAACAGTCTTAATCCACAATCCAAATTTTTCTTCGTGGACCAATCCAAAGGTAGGAACACGATCAAGAGACATCCACAAGCACATTGTAATCACCAAGAACATCCATTCACCCTCTAACCACTCTGTCAAGAAGATTCTTCAAACTGGAGCACTTAAACAACACTGTCAACCACTGTCAAAGAAAAGATCACTTGCAAACCAGCAAATCATGAACCATTGTAGTTGAAGGCACTTATCATCATCACAAACTAGATTCTAGAACCGCAGACTAAAATACTTAAATGCAGAGGAATGTGGAGCATAATACATTCTCCCTCTCACCAGTAAATACTCAGAAAAATAAGTTTTCATTCTAGTGAACATAACTCACTCAAATCTTCATACCAGAGGCTCAAACTTGGAACATAGCAACTTCAGACATGTCTCTAACTAACTTCCAATCTGCAGGAAAATATATTATTTCTACAAGAAATGCAGAGCAATCTGTTGGATTGTTCTTCTATAGACAAAGATACTTTGCAACACACTATTTGCACCAGAGGAACAAATTTTCTCAGAAGCACTTGGAAACTCAATATCAAGATCACTTATTCATTCTCTCCAACACTTATACAAGCCAATGGAAAGCATCTAACTCATTACAAGCAAGTATCAAAACAAGAGCACAGTTAACACCAATGACAACACAAATATGTTGACATCAATGAAAACACCAGTTAGGCACATACTTGCAACAATCTCCCCCTTTGTCATTGATGGCAACATATGATGTGAAAAAATGTAAAGACCATAAAGACAAGATTCTCCCACTTTCTCTTTACACATCTACACTCTTTCTCCTCTAAGTTTTTCACATGATTTCTCTTCCCCTTTGACATCAATGGAAAAGGACACATACTTGCACTCTGCTACTCTAATCCAACTGAACTTTCTCTTCTATCAATACTTTCTTTATCAAGAACTCATATCAGCAACATCTAGCTACTCCTCCTGAGAGGTAGCCCTCAAAACATCAATCTAGATCAAAGAATGAGACTTTGAACACCACTGGACTGAAGCATTTCTATGCATCTTAGTTCAGTGTAGGAGGGGTAATAACCCCTAACTTTTCTCTTAGATACTCAAATGTATCCTTAGACAGAGGCTTAGTGAAAATATCTACAATATGATCCTTTGTAGACACATATTCCATCTTTACTTCATTCTTTGTCACCTTTTCTCTTAAAAAGTGATACCTTATTGATATATGCTTTGTTCTTGAATGCATCACTAGATTATTTGAAATGTTTATAACACTTGTATTGTCACAAAGGATTGTAATTGGATCTTCATACACAACTCTTATGTCCTTCAAAGTTTGCTTCATCCATAACACTTGAGTGCAACAACATGCTGCTGCAATATACTCTGCTTCTATAGTAGACAAAAAGATTGAATCTTGCTTCTTGCTTAACCATGAAACCAATCTATTACCCAAGAAGAAAGGACCACAACTTGTACTTTTCCTATCATCAACATCTCTGGCCCAATCTGCATCAGTATAAGCACTGAGAGTGAAATCATTATCCTTTGGATACCATAAGCCATGATTTGATGTCCCTTTTAAATACCTCAAAATTCTCTTAATTGCCATCAGATGTGACTCTCTCGGATTTGATTGAAATCTTTCCACAAGACAAATTGCATGCATTATATTAGGGCTAGTTTGTGTTAGATAAAGTAATCCCCCAATCATGGATCTATACCTTTTCTGATCAGTCTTAGGTGATTCATCAGTTTTTCTCAACTTGCAACTAGTCACCATGGGAGTACATACTAGTTTAGAGTCCTCCATCCCAAATTTCTTCAACAACTCTTTCACATACTTAGATTGAGAGATGAAGATTCCTTTATCTGATTGAGTAATTTGTAGACCTAAAAAGAAATTCATTTCACCAAACATAGACATCTCAAACTCTTTTTGTATTTCCCCAGCAAATTTCATGCACATACCTTCATTGCCTCCAAAGATAATGTCATCAACAAAGACTACAACAATCAAGATTTGATTATCATTGATTTTGAAATAGAGATTACTATTTATAGTGCCTTTACTGAACCCTAATTACAACAAATACTTGTCTATCCTTGCATACCAGGCTCTAGGGGCTTGCTTCAGTACATACAAGGCCTTCTTCAATCTACACATCATGTTATCTTGGTTTGATAACTTAAATCCTTCTGGTTGTTCAATGTAGACCTCTTCTTCCAACTCACCATTCAAGAATGCAGACTTAACATCCATCTGATATACACTTTGAAATATTTGAATGTTGCAAATGCCAAAGACATTCTAATTGCTTCAATTCTTGCCACAGGAGCATAGGTCTCCTTAAAGTCTATCCCTTCAACTTGAGAATATCCTTGCCATAGGAGCATAGGTCTCCTCAAAGTCTTGCTTTGTTCCTTACTACTTCTCCATTCTCATTCATCTTGTTTATGAAAACCCATTTGGTGCCAATCACATTCTTATCAAGAGGTCTAGGAACTAGTTCTCAAGTTTGATTCTTCTCTATCTGCATCAACTACTCTTCCATAGCTTTTACCCAATTTTCATCATTGCAAGCTTCATTCACAGTTTTAGGTTCAAATTTTGAAAGCAAACAGTAATTCACCTATTCTTCTACAACTCTTTTCCTTGTCAGAACCTCTTTGCTTTTGTCACCTATAATCTAATTTTCAGAGTGATTAACCCTTACATACCTGGGAGTCTTAGTAGTACTTTACGGAGCTTTTTCTTCTTCATCTTGACTATCTTCTTGTTTAATTTTTTCTTCATTTGTTATAGCAGCAAGTTCATCTGATTCATAGCCACTCAGATCTGATATTCTTCTCTTGTCTTCATCAACCTTCACATTTGCACTCTCAATGATCTTTTTCAGTCTCTTATTGTAGCACCGATAGGCTTTACTCTTGGTAGAGTATCCAAGAAAGATTCCTTCATCACACCTAGCATCAAACTTGCCTCGATCTTCTTCTCTCTTGATATAACATTTGCTACCAAAAACTTCAAAATATTTCACTGTAGGAGCTCTTCCATACCACAATTCATAAGGAGTTTTAGCACCATTACCTTTGACTTGAACTCTGTTTAGGATGTATAGAGCAGTATGTATGGCTTCTCTCCAGTACACTTCTAGTAGGTTAGCTTCCTTTAACATAATCCTAGCAACCTCTTGAATTGTCCTATTCTTTCTTGCAACAACTCCATTCTGCGGAGGAGTCCTAGGTGCAGACAATTATCTTTTTATCCCTTGTTCTTCACAGAAAATATTGAATTCATTTGATGTGAACTCGCCTCCTTTATTAGACCTTAAGCATTTGATCCTCAACTCTAATTCATTCTCAACCATTGCCTTGAAGGCTTTAAATTTGTCTAGGGCTTCTAATTTATATTTTAGAAAAGTGACCCAAATCATTCTGGAATAATCATCAATAAGCAACATAAAATACCTATCTCCTTGCAGACTTCTTGTTCTTGTGGAACCACACAAATCTATATGTACCAACTCCAGCAATCCAACAGAGAATTGTTCTTTTCTTTTGAAACTTGTTCTTGTTTGTTTCCCAAATTGACACTCCTTGCAAATGGTGTTGGTAGGCTTCACAAGTTTAGGCGGATCTCTTACAGCCTATGTAGAACTTATCTTCACCAAATTGTCAAAATTGATATGACACATCCTTCTATTCCACAACCAGCTCTCATCAGTCTGAACCAACAAACAATAGTCATTAGTTCCTTTAAAATGATAGGCATTACCTCTAGTCATCTTACTAGTAGCAATCACTATTCTGGAGCTTTCCATGATCTTGCATCCATTGTCCTTGAATCTCAAATCATAACCTTTGTCACACATCTGACCAACACTCAAAATATTGTGTTTTAAACCCTTCACATATAGAACATCATCAATATTGTGCTTTCCATCAAAAGGAATAGATCCTCTTCCACAAATCTTACCAGTTGTATCATCTCCAAACCTAACCAGTCCACCATCATACTTTTCCAAACTTACAAACTTACTTTTGTCACCAGTCATGTGATGTGAGAATCCACTATCAATAACCCATTCATCCTTATCTTTCTCAACCTGAACAGCCAAAACACTTTCTCCCACTAGTTTTTCTTCCTTCACACAGCTAGCAGGATTAGTAGACACAGGTTCTTTAATAGCAATAAACAAGCACTCATTTACACTAGTACTAGCATCATCTGATTCATCATTTGTCACACCTTCATCATCAAGATCTCTAACATAGTAGCATTTCTTTGGGACTCTAGATCTATTCTCAAATCTTTTTCTATTCTTTTCAATTATTTTAGGACATCTAGAAGCATAATGACCAACTTTACCACATGTAAAACATTTGAAAGGTAATTTGCCTTTGAACTTACTGGTACCTCTTTGCAGACTGTCAACAAAGTTGGCTTCAATTTCATCAAGGTATCAATAGGCTCCACCTTGTACTTCTTAGATCTGGAGATCCTCTCGGAAGTTTTGGCTTTGAAAGTAGTTTCAATTTTTGGTAGGGCAACACCAAACTCTCTCATCTCAAAGGTGGTAAGCTTTCCAAGCAACTGATCCTTAGTAACCTCTTGCATAGTCATCACTTCTTCAATTGCAGCTACCTTGTGACTATAGGATTTAGGCAAGGACCTTAGAATTTTCATCACAAATTCCTTCTCATCAATAGTTCCTCCCATACCTTTGATTCCATTGATAATTTCATCAACCTTTTGCATGAAGGTTGTTATGTTTTCATCTTCACTCATCTTTAAACCTTCATATTTCACTTTCAGACCTTACAATTTGGCACTTTTACAAATTCATCCCCTTCATATAGATTTTTTAGTTTTTTCCAGACTTCATGAGTAGTTTCAGATCCATAACCTTTACCAACTCAGTGTTAGTCAGAGCACTTAGTAGAGCATCTCTAGCTTTTATATTTACCTCATATTCTTTGATTTCGTCTTGAGTTGTTAGGCCATTTTGAGGCATGGTATACTTTGTTTCTGTTGCTTTCTAGATTCTATAACCAAGACAAAGGAGATGGATTTTCATTCGCAATTTCCGTAGAGCATAATTCATTCCATCAAACTACGAAGCTTCCTTCCTTTAAGACATCCTAGATCTACCTCAAGTTGTTAGGCTTACTTCCGAGGAACCCTCGCTCTGATACCAAATTTTGAAATGTACAAGACAACTGAGAGGGGGGTTGAATTAGTTGTCACCAAAAATTGACTTCTTATGAATATCAAAACATCAACTACTCAATTACTGTTATTTAGATTTAACTATGAAAGCATGAAATCAGAAACTTTAATCACAATCACACATGAGACACCAGATTTTTACGTGGAAAACCCTGGAAGGGAAAAACCACGGTGAGTGTTAGCTCTAGGGACAACTTTAAGAACCCCCCCCCTCAGAGAAGGTGTATAAACCTAGAGAATCGTGTATACTTCACAAGAAATATATTAATTTTATTGGCAATTTTTTTTGTTTTTCTAGGAAAAAAATAATCTTATTTAGCGAATCTTTTGTAATCAGTTAAGGTCTATGGAAAATCCTGGCGAATTGTAAATTTTTTAAAACCAATAAAATGTTTTCATTGGCGATTAAAACCTATTTTCAAACCAATTAAATATTTTCATTGGTGAATTAAAACCTATTTTCAAACTGTTTAGGGGAAAATTGGATTTGTTAAAGTTTTAGCCTTCATATGTTTAAATCCGCCTCTCCACTAAACATTGAAGGATCTAGGGTCAAGTGGCGAGCACTATCATACACTAGGTCACTTACAAATGTAGAGAAACTTGGATTAGGGAATTTGATTATTAATTTTCCTTCTCTTATGCCCAATTAACCATCAAAACCCTAATTATGCAAATATGACAACAAATTGACGAATGATAGAAAAAGCTCTTACAGACAGGAGTAAAATACTAAATCATAGAATATCTATTTTTGGGGTTCCGAAGCGAAATAGTCGGGGACATTGGAGAGGGAACCCAAGTCCAAGGTATAGGTTTTTTCGTAGAATTCAGACCTCCTTCTGACATTGATTAGCCCTGTAACTTCTGTTTCCCAAAACTCAGATGCGGAGGACACTGGAGCGAGCACCCAAGGCCTAGAAGTGCTCCTGTGTCCTGCTTTTCTCCAAATCCTTAATCCTTGATGCCTGCCAATCCTTCCTGCAACTCCACTTTTCCCAAATACGACACCTGTAACCTGCAATCACAAGACTTGGTTTGGGGGTTGTGGCATTTAGAGGCTTGCCTCAGTCAAGCCCCGGAGGACAATTAAGTCTCTGAACACTGTTGTTAGACAAAGAGTGTGTGCCCTTGTGAGGAAGAGGCAAAAACCAAAGGAATCAATGATGAAAACACAATATTATGTCACCTTGTGGTGAAGCTCTCATGGAGGAAGAGGTTCTTCATGCCATGAGGAGATTGATGCTCAAATTTGAAAATATCAACACACAAAACATACAAGTCTACTCTTGCAACACAATAGAAGCCTTGAATCACCTTGAGAATGCCTAGAGTTCACAATGATCATCTAATTGAAATCTCGTTTACAAATGAATGCCTAAGCATGTTTATATATGCATCTACAAACACTCCCGCTAAGGTTTTTGAAATTCAAACTTACCGTGTCGGCAAAGGGACCTAATAATGGTCACAAACCGACACCCAAAAATGGGGGCTGCCCCCTATTTTGGGTAGGGTATAACTCAAGGGGTCCACCTAGGTCCCATTTGCCATGGAACTTAGGTCTCATTCCATCGGGGTGTCAAAATATGAACTAAAATGTCCTAAATGCATGCTAAAGACCCGGGATCTAAACCTTATGAGGGAAAAGCCCCCAAGGGGACATTTTTTGACGTTACATTTAGCCCCCACTTTAATGTATGTATAAACGCGAGGCCAATACATGCATTAAAGTAAGGTCACAAACACATCAAACATGGAGAAGACATGCCAATCACATAAAAGACAGTAACATGTATGCAAAACATAGAGAAGACAACTATAGTCACACAGAACACAGAGAAGACAATCATTGCATAGAAGACACATTAATGCATGGAAGATAGAAATGATATCTTTTCTTTTCTTTTTCATATATTTATGAAATGTAAATGCAAGTACTGGAAAGTAAACAAACCTCCCATAATACAGGATGCACTACCCTAAGGCACAGGTCTCTGTATATATGAGGCAACACACACGCAAGACACACAAAACCTCCCAAAATGCAGGAAGCACTACCCAAGGACACTGGTCTCTAGATATGGGGCAACAAACATGCCACACAAAACAAGCACGCCTAAACACACACACTTGAAGACACAGAGAAAACACGGCAGACAAGCAATGGTGTGTTCCCTATTTCTAGGCTCATTGCCATCTCAGGCACATTACAGGCACACGCCGATGATTGGGCTTCGCCACAACAATCGCCGAAAACATGCTTAAGGGTTAAGTTAGTCACAAAACCGCTCCCCACCTCCGGAGAGGACTTTTGAAAATGACAGGATGATGCAATCTGCTCCGAGAAACACACCATCCCTACCTTTGCAGAGGGCTTAAGAAAAAGGATATAAGCGATATCCCACCTCCACAGAGGGCTTACATGATTGATTGATTGATTGCAAACAAGCTTAGGATGCACGATGCACTACTCTGGGGCGCAAGTCTCTGCATTTGAGGTCAAACACATTGCTAACATCTACAACTAATAGCTTACCTTATATATGCCCCCACCTTAAGGTGGTTGATATCAGTTATCGATATCGAGCATGTTAAGGTAGAAAGAAAACACACAAGGGAACACCAACTTTCACAAAGCCCATGCCCCCCAGAGGTGACATGTACTTTACGATCACCAAATGTTCCCACAAACACATCCCTACAAGAAACATGTTAGTGTCTACAACATCATGATAAACAACAACATCAATGCATATGATTAACCACACAAAGAGCCAAGGTTATACAACAAATTTGGAGTTCAAGGATAACCGTGGGTCTATATCACAAAGCTCTCTGAATCAAGTACACCAAGGCTAGATTCAAAGGCAAACAAAGGTGCATAGAGTAGTCGTATTGCTAAGATTTTTAAATGCGACAAAAATATCATGAAATTCACTACGCGGAAAGCACGAGTGCTTCCACTAGCAAAGTGTCAGATAAGATATACAACCCCATTATCATATTAGGAACTAAGTCCATTTTTTTTATTGCTCTCGAAAGGGACACTAGGTCTGCATCAGTATAAATGTTTTTCGTCATCCGCCCACTAGGTGGAAACACTAGAGGAAGGGAAACAATAAATAAGAGAGGAGAAACAAGTGTCTTAGGGACAGTCACGTAGGAGGGTGCCCCCAGGTCACCAACCATGACGCTATGTCCGTAAGACACAACACACAACAATGAAATCAAAGAGAGAGGCAATATAGAAGAATGATGATACAAATAGAAGAAGGTAACAATAGAGGCTGTCTCTTAGTATCCTGGACCTTACAAGAGAATCAAGGGTCATCCTAGGAGTCTTAAACAACACATAACACATCACGAGGGAAGTACATCATGAGAGAGATAAAGGGTTAGAGATACTTACCTGTAGAGAGGCCCATGCTAGAAGTCATCAACAATCAAAGCATCTTCTTTCCAATCACAAATGTTAGAGAGAAAAGGTGTGTAAGGTACCATTGCCAAGTTTTTGTTATTATTTTTTTGTTCATTCTTAAATGCTTCTTGGTTTGATTCAATGTTAGGTGGAATGTTTTCTTGTTGAAGTTCATTAGTGGACATATTCGCTATCCTCTTAGGTGGTGGGAGAAGCAAATTATTTTGAGTGATCTCAACATCCATCCTTGAGGGATTTAATGTGAGAGACTTCTCCTTATCCACTAGTGCTACATCCTTAGTGATGTCCAAATGACCTAAATATTCAAACAAAGGAGGGACATTAAAGGTCTTCTCTTCCTTAGTAAAATCCAAGGTGTATGAATAATCAACTAAAGGAACAAGGTTGCTAAGATGATCCATAGAGGTTTCATGCATTATGATAGAGTTTTTATTATTGTTAGATGAAAGCTCATTGTCTACCAATGGAATGTTCTTTGTCGAAGGGATTTCTTCATTCACTAATGCTTCCTTTTGGCCAGGGAGAGCATTGGAATGGCAAAGTGGTGATGGCTCTTCATTTGCTAATGCTTCATCTTGGCCAGAGTGAGCATTAGAATGAAGACTTGGTGGTATGATGTTAAGAGATGTGACAATGAAATCATCCTCTTGCATCCAAGTGTCCTCATGTGGAGGATAAACCATGGGAGAGGGATCATCACATGTTTTAGCAATAGGTGTCATAGTGGAATTTTCCATAAAGTCATCCAAGGCTTCATCTAACATTTTGAGGTCATCACTAGTATATATACTATTGATCATGAATTTAGTGAGATCATCCAATATCCAAGGGTATATTCCCATGAGATTTGTGAAGCTATCAAAATCAGATATATGACAAAGGATTTCATATGTGGTGCACATAGAAAGATCAACATCATGAATGTGTGCTATTTGTTCCAAAACTTGAGGATGTTTATCAGTGAATTTAGAGAAATGATCAATGTCTACGATGTATGAAAAATAACTCTTCTAAATAAGTAGTCATGATATATGTCTTCAAATCAATGCAATATCAGATTTAAAAAAAATTCAAAAGTATGCGAAAGATGATTGCAAAACTATATGCAAAAAGTGACCTAGATGCTTGTTTTTTTGTAATTTTTCCAACGCAAATGACTGAAACAAAGGATGTTGTAAGGATTTTGATCAAGGGAAGCAAATTATATGTCTGATATTAGTCCAAAACAGCAATAATATCCTTCCCAAAAAACTCTTGATGTAAATCCAAGATAATTCCAAGTTAAACTATAGTGAAAATATGTCGAAATAGGCACTTTTTCACCAAAATTCAAATGCAAGAGAGCATAACAAAGGGTGTTGTGAGGAAAATGATGATGGAAAGAAAATAATATCAGTAATAATAGCCACTTGGTGCCAAAATTCCCAACACAACACGCATTTAGTGCCACTTAAGGTAAAACCCTAGTGAAAATATAGCAAAATATGTAATTTTTTCATGGTTTTTCAATTCCAAGACCTAGAAAAAAGGGTGTTGTAATGAATTTTATGATGTGTAGAAAGTAATACTGATGATATTAGTCAAATAAATCCATAAAATTTGTCACAACACGCTTGGAGTGCAAACTAGGTCAAACCCTAAGGCAAAAATAGTCAAAATGTGTAGTTTTTCACTGAATTTTCACTACAAGAGCCCGTTAAAAGGGTGTTGTGAAGTTTTTTATGAGGGGAAGAAAATGAATACCCTGATAACAGAAAAATAATGCCAAATGCCTTTCACAACACACTTATGGTGCAAGTTTATAAAGTCGATAAGGCCAAATTTAGTGAAAATCATTGTTTTCAAAGCCCTAGGTTTGGGATCTTGGGACAAATGCTATGTGAATGTTTTGAAGTATGATTTATGATGGAAATAAAATACTCTCAGATCTGAAAATGATTTTCAAGCTTGAACATGCAAAATGCCCATGCAAATTTAATGAAAATGCATCAAAATTGCTAGTTTTTGTTGAAATTTTCTATGTAAAATTGCAAATATTTTAAATGTAAATGCAAATTCACACTAAAATGAAAGACTACAGCCAAATGAAAATTTGAATGAACCTCTAAAATTAATAGAAAAATCTGATAAAAGATTTTGCCTACTAACCCTAGATTTTGGAATTACTAGGTTATAAAAAATTGTCAAAATTTCCACAAAACCCTAGCAATTAAATGATAAAAATGCAATGCAAAATTTTGAATTTTTATTTTTTTCTGTAGTTTATATCAGATCTGATGCAAAAATCATGAATTAGGAAAATTCAAATTTTCAATTTTTTTTGAATTTTTCTTAATGCAATAAAATGAATGACTATATGAATGAATGAAATCAATCCAAATCTGAAGACAAACACTCATCAATTTGCAATTTAAGTCCAAAAACACGGGTTCACCAAAAATTTTAGGGGAAAATTGGATTTGTTAATGTTTTAGCCTTCATGTGTTTAAATTCGCCTCTCCACTAAACATTGAAGGATCTAAGGTTGAGTGGCGAGCACTATCATACCCTAGGTCATTTACAAATGTAGGGAAAGTTGGATTAGGGAATTTGATTATTAATTTTCCTTCTCTTATGCCCAATTAACCATCAAAACCCTAATTATGCAAATACAACAACAAATTGATGAATGACGAAAAAAGCTCTTACAGACAAGAGTAAAATACTGAATCATAGAATACCTATTTTTGGGGTTCCGAAGTGAAACAGTCAGGGACACTGGAGCAGGCACCCAAGTCCAAGGTACAGGTTTTTCCACAGAATCTAGACCTCCTTCCGACATTGATCAACCCTGTAACTTTTGTTTCCTGAAACTCAGATGCGGAGGACACTGGAGCAAGCGCCCAAGTCCTGGAAGTGCTCCTGTGTCCTGCTTTTCTCCAGATCCTGAATCCTTGATGCTTGCCAATCCTTTCTACAACTCCACTTTTCCCAAATACAACACCTGTAACCTGCAATCACAAGACTTGGTTTGGGGGTTGTGGTGTTTAGAGGCTTGCCTCAGTCAAGCCCCAGAGGACACTTAAGTCTCCAAACACCGTTGTCAGACAAAGAGTGCGTGCCCTTGTGAGGTAGAGGAAAAAACCAAAGGAATCAATAATGAAAGCACAATATTATGTCACCTTGTAGTGAAGCTCTCATGGAGGAAGAGGCTCTTCATGCCATGAGGAGAGTGATGCTCAAATCTACAAATGTCAACACACAAAACATACAAGTTTACTCTTGCAACACAATAGAAGCCTTGAATCACATTGAGAATGCCTAGAGTTCACAATGATCATCTAATTGAAAGCTCATTTACAAATGAATGCCTAAGCATGTTTATATATGCATCTACAAACACTCTCGCCAAGGTTTTTGAAATTCAAACTTACCGTGTCGACAAAGGGACCTAATAACGGTCACAAACTGACACCCAGAAATTGGGGCTGCCGCAAAATAGGGCAGGACTAGGGTGCGGCCACCCAAGTCCTCCCCCCTATTTTGGGTAGGGTACAGCTCAAGGGGTCCACCTAGGTCTCATTTTCCATGGAACTTAGGTCTCATTCCATCGGGATGTCAAAATGCATGCTAAAGACCCGAGAGCTAAACCTTATGAGGGAAAAGCCCCCAAGGGGACATTTTCTGACATTACACAAACTAGTAAAATATTTTTGTGGGTGAATTAAACCTATTTTCTAAATAAGAAAATGTTTTTGCTGGCGATTAAAATCTAATTTCAAACCAAAAAATATATTTTCATTGGCGAATTAAACCAATTTTCAAAGCAATAAAAAAATCATTGGCGAATTTAAATATAGTTTCAAACCAATAGAAAATTAATTGGCAAAATAAACTGTTATGCCAATAAAAAATCATATAGTGTGGTGAAAATATCAAATGGGTCATATTGTTCTATTCTAGGACAAATTTTACACACATCAAAATTCCTTCATAAAGTGTCTGGAATGGGGACAAGTGTCAACATATTTATTATGTCTCAAAATAATATAATAGATGATCGTTCGATGAATTTTTGATGGACGACTGTAGTTGCATTCCGAAAGAAAATGTCTGAAACACTAGACCTGCGACTTCAAGCCTCTAGAATAACACTTGAACCGTTAGATTTCCAAATATCAATGGTTGACATTTCATATGAGAAACCCTCTATGTAATCTTATGTTGACTTGCTACCTCCAGTTGCCGGTTGTCTAAGTTGAAACCTGAGCCATCAAAACCATGTTATTTACTGGCCCCTTATACCTAATCTTGTCAGTCACCGCTTGGTGGGGAACGGGTTAACCTAGCAGGGTCCACTTTTTAAATTTAGCCAATATTTTGAAGCAACCCTAAGAGACTTAAAGGGTGAGCTATTAAATATTTAATTAAGACACATGGGAAATTCCTCAGCAAGATGTTTTAATCTTAGCCATCCAATGTTGAAAAATTTAAGCAGACAGCAGATGGCTTGAGAAGTTAATGTGCGAGCAGGTTGTCGGTCAGTTAAGTCATGACTTCATGTCATAATATTCGTAAGTTGACCAGCCCCTTAATCTAGAGGTTACCCACTATTGTCGGTAAAATGATCTACAGGAAGGGCGAAAACTAATGGTTGCGCAAGGGCACATGAAGAATCTGTCAGGAGAGAATATTCGTTGTGCGGCTATGACAGGATGACACATGTCAAAGAATCTAAGCTGGCATCCTATCCCACTAAAGACCATGCGTCAACTAAAGACTTGATCCAATGGTTGTACATCATCGCAAGGAGAATCTCACAGGATGGAATCTACGTTGTGTGGTCACGACATAGTGACACGTGGCATTCTCTTGTTTGAGAAGTGAAAGTCTAAGGCTAAGCCAGGCATGTGGAGGCTAAGGCATGTCGGTGCATGGTAGGTAAGAGGTGGGCCATCACACGCTGTTATGCTGTGAGGTGCTGCCGCGTATCCAACCCGTACAAAAGGTGCAGATGACTTGGTTTGTGATGAAGATTGTCAAATCTAATCAGCCAATCAGGACCATGGATTTCAGAATGTAAGGAAAAGATCAATGGCCCAGATTCAAACTTTCAAAAGAGAAAGATTTCAAAGTGCTTGCGACACAAAGTTTGAACTAAGTAATTACTGGCTCGACCTTCATTAATACAGAGAATTGTGCAGGAATTCAGGAATTAAGGGCGCGACTACATTAAGAGCGAAGAAATCATCAGGACAAGCAAGAAAAAGTGATCTCAAGCTTCTGCAAGCACCGAAAACCAGTAAGTAATTGTTCCTCTTCTATGCCTAGTTTTTTCTAACTGTAGGTTAATTTTGAAGCTTTTAGGGCCATTATTAACCATAAAAACCCTAAGCTACCTTCATAAAAGCAAAATGAGTTAGTCAAGCCAGCCTTCCACTTCAAAACGAAGCTTAGATAAGGATTTTATGATCCAACTCCTTGGTTCTACTAGAACAACTTTAAAATTATATGGCCCAGGCAGACCCAAGGATAAATTTCTTGACTACTGCTATAATTGTCGGGATGCCAAATTACCTATCCTAGGTTGGATCCTCTTTGAGCATTGGCATAAGAGGATGAACTATAAGGCCCCTATATGTCATTCCTGGAGATATGATTTAGCCAAGCTCATTTGTTCCAATGTTTTCCCCAACCCTGACTTAATTAGGTCAACAACATTAAGGTATGATCCAACCACTAGGATAGTAACAGCTAGAAATGGTTCAAAATTAATCAAGCTTACCAAAGGATACATTGCCACTGTATTCAACTTGGACCCTGTAGCCATCAAACAAATTAACCTCATGGCTTTCAACAATAAATACCAGACTGTGAAATGAGCTTACAGGGAATATAACTTAGCAAAGCACAGGCCAATGGATGTTGATGGGAAATTGGTAAAGATTTCAGATGATGAGAAGGAGCCTTTTCGTTGCAGTATGTTTAATGAATATTTTGTCAGAACCTATCACAGTCTATGTCAAGTATTAGGTAGAGATGCTTCATTTGATGATGATGGTTGATGATATTCAAAACCCAGATGTAAAGGAACCATATGATTATGACACTTTCATAGCTAACCATATGCATGATCAAATGACAAAGATCAAAAATAATTTGTCTAAAACTAGATGTCCATGTTGAATTCACATGGTACTCCTTGTTGTGCCATATGTACTTATTTGCTTTATCAGGGATGTGGCAATAGAATATGCATGTCAAGGTTTCAGATGCTCAAGGGAACATGCTGCCAGTGCAAGTATGTACATGTATGCTGGATATGCATTGTGTCACAGCAGATTATGTCATCTTTGAAGAATATTTTGTGAGGAGAATCCTTGGATTTTGGAGCCAGAGGGTGAAAGGTTGCATCCTGATGTATTGGATTTCTTATGACCTCTGGATAGGACTCCCCACCTTGGAATTGATCACAATTGGGGTGATTGGTTCTATCATGAGTGTACTACTTGCATAAGGGTCTATGGATGCTAGACTACACCTCATATACTGCCTAAATATGTACCAAAGGGGGTGGCATTTTTAGAAGTTATAAGGTAGTTAAATCATTCTGACAAGGAGCACTTAAGGAACTGCAAGAAAGGTTCATTCTTCCCTTCTTCCATAAATTTTTGTGATTTATTGATCCCTAATTAGAGTGGGTTGGACCAAATTTATTTAGTTATGCAATGTTTTGGAATGTATTTGGAACAACCAAGGTATTTTGACCCTGAGGGCTTCATCAACAAAACCAGAGTCAGCAAGGGAAGGCCCAAGTACTTTCATCAGGTGAATTACAATGAGGACATTGCCAAGAATTGCTTTACAATGAATGATGTCCACCACTTCAGGATCGAGTGGGATACTATCATGGCTAGTGAGAATATGAAGAAAAACATGAATCCTGCATATATGGGTGCATTTGCAGAAGTGCAAGACCCAATCAAGAGAATTGAGAAAATGTTGGATAATGCAAAACAGTTGATTGCCTCTACCCCTGCAGGAGAATGGAGATATGCTTGTTAGCTTGGAAGCTCAAGTGGAGAGTATGATGTAAAGAGGCAACCAGTTGGCCCCTCCCCTGCCAAAAGGGCCAAGATTATTGATTTGGAGAACCCAGAGTAGATAGAGGTGGTTGACCTAGAGGGCGAGGAGGAACATGCAAAAGAAATTGGGCCTCATTCACTCGATAGACTGAGACCTTATTCATCCCTAGAGAATAGGGCAGTGAGAATAATGAGGAACCCTACTATTGATATTGAAGATGTTAGGGTGATGCCCTGTGACAAGTTTATGGAAGATGATGATTTTGTCAACACTCCTGAATTTAGGAGCTATGTTTTGAAAGTGAGGAGTGAGGAATTTCAGAAGAAAATTGAAGATGCCAAGGCTGGAGTAGACCCAAAGGAGTATGATGCTATTACTCAGAGGGTCCTAAAAGAAGTACATCAGTCTATAAGTGCAATGACTCCAAAGGAAGGAAGAACATTCGTGGCAAAATGTAATATTCTGCTTCACCCTCACTGGACTCTATTAGATGCCATTGCATTTGATACAATCACCAAAGATGATTCAGATGTGACAGGGGAACAAATTGAAAAGGCCCTCTCTGGTGTAGCCTTCAACCCTAAATTTGAAACATTGGCAATATGGGCTCTAGCCCCAAACAATAAAAAGCCTAGGGTTGAATTAGGAGAGCTTATAGGGGATGTAATAATAAAAAGAGTATCTGATACCCCTGCTCCTCAGGCTGCAAGCCTAAATGTACAGACTACATAATTTGCAGAAGCAACTGCTAACAAATTGCAAAAGGATTACAATCAACTGCAACTTAATTATGCTCAGGGAATTGCAGAGATAAATAAGTTAAAGTAGCAACTGTCATTGGTAGGCAGTACTTCAGCCCCTCCTTCAGTGATCCCAACTGCAGAATCTCTTCTAGTGGATATAGAGCATCTCCTTGCAGAGATTAGAGAGTTGAAGGAGGATAATAGGAGATTGAAGGAGGAAAAGGATAACAAGGTTAAAGAGGTGGTTACCAACTTGATCAAGAACAGGGTGACAAACATTTGGACCAAAGTTGAGGAGACTTGGATATCCTACTCACAGTTGAGAGCATCCTATGAAAAGCATATGTATGACAAACAGAGACTATTTAGCCTAAAAACAAAGTGCTTACATAGAATTGGAGTAGTCAGAGAATTTCTGAGGTGTGCCATGTATGATCTCAATGCACCTCCTGAACTACAGTCGGTGTTTAACATGTTGAAGTATTTTGAGGATGTGGTCAGTTTCCAGTTCAAATTGGATTCAATTGTGAAAGAGAGGTTGCAAGCTATTGAAAGGTTGGACACTACGTGGTCACCTCCCATCTTGGAGGGTGATGGAAAAACAAAAGACTTGGAAAAGTGGAGAAAGGAGATAGTAGACAATAGATATCAAGTAATTCCCACTTGTTGTGATGCAAGTGATCCAACTATGCAAGTACTGACCTTATCGTTGGACAAACTGCACTCTCTTGAAGTGAGTTTTGATATGTTCTGTAAGCAAGTAAAAAGTATCATGGATGCCAGGTATGTACGCCATAATGGCAAGATTACATAAATACTTTCATTCCCTTGGCCGACAAAGGAGACATATAGTGAGTGGAAGGACAGATATGAATCTAAGGATTGATAAGATTTTGTTCAACCACTCTTTCTATCCTCTTCTCTCTAGTGCATTTAATGTCTCCCAACACCTTTTTGGTAGTTCTTTGTATCTGTAACAATTTGAAGTGCAATGTATTCAATGCTGAGAGCATGTTCCTGATCTATAAAGGAACTATCTTGCTCATTTCATAGGGTTGGTTGTTGAAGACTTGGAAAATTTTGGAGCAATAATAAGATACAGTCTTGCTGGGTGGCATAAATTTACCAGTTTCATGTTTTTAAATGAATAATGTTTTGTTGCATGTATTTGGTTATCTATCTCTAAGTTGTGTGTGTATTTCTTTTGAATCTAAATAGCTAAGGGTTATTCAGGATTCTAGAACATGGTCTCTCTGTGCTGAATGTTTAATCTTCTACTTTTGTTCAAGGAACAAATTAAATGTTCTGGGTTAAGCATTGGAAAAAAATATATTGCAACAAGGATATCTGTAAGCATATGTGACTAAATACTCAGTCTTGAGAAGTATTTGTAAGGAAGATACTAGAAAATCTCCTTGAAATCTGATTATTGATTTAAAGTTATGGTAAGCATTCACATATGTATGTCTGTTGACTCCAAATCCTGAGATAGGCACTAGTCTATTCTGGTATTGAGGTTATGACCCAAGATCCTAGTCTTGCATCCAAATACAAAACAAAAATCAAAATCTTATTCATAAACTTTTAGGATTTAGGAGTAGTTTTAGAACCAATTTGATGCAGAGCAAGGGTAATCAAACTTAAAACAACCTTAAACAAATGCCTTTGGTCATCAAAATGTGTGTTTTCCTTAACAAACCCTTGGTCTTCCTTGTAGCCTTTCAAAAAGGCAAAATTGGCATAACTCCTGATATAGACCTGATCTCTAGGAAAGGAAACATGTTTAGGATACCCATTTGGCCATATTTCAACATACCTCAAAATTAGATAGAGTCATTTTGTACGGAAAGGCTCATAATGTTTTGATGATTATTGTACTATTCATTTATTGAATATATTTGATCTGAGATGACTTTTGTTGAAATTAGAACAAAAAGAATTACTCCCTCTTTTTATAGTATTTATTATTAGTTAAAAGTTTAAACTTTATTGTATATAAAATTTGTCAGATCTTACACATCAATTTACAAATATTGTGCTCCTGTTAATTCAAAATTGGTGACTTGTGTCATGGATTGCATACGACGTACGTGGAACATAGTTTGGAAACACTATTAAGTATTATCTATATACTTATTACTTACGTCAAATCAAGTATAAATATTTGCATGCAAATTAAATTCACTTGAAAAGATATATCATATCACTTAAATATTGGCACGCTTGGAAAGATATCCCAAAGCTTTGAAGCTGAGTGCCATTAATGAAGCCTGGCTCTATTTAATGGAGCCCAACAATGCCTCATAGTCATACCAAAGTTTGAAGCTAGCTTGTTGCTTAGCAAAGAAAATGGATATGCCAATTTCCCTTATAGCACTGCGAAGGCAAATTGCTTTCTTGGGTTTCATAATAGACTCGAGGCTTAGATCTATAACGAACCCTCACAAAATTGTCTGTTTGTACTTCCTAGAGTTGGAAGTTGTTAAAATGGTGCTTGGGAGGGACTTTTTAATAGATAGGAATAGATATAGAGTGAATTCTGACATAGCCTCTTGGTTCTTGGCATCATTGTTGGACCTTGGAGGTGTGAAGATAAATATTCTCCTTCTGTTGCAAGAAATTTTCAAGTCAGAATATCTAGGTAATGATTTTGAGGTGGTTGTTGGATCGGAGATGGGTGTGGGGATTCTGCGCTCTTCTGAGCTATCAATGGTGTTATTTGGGGGAGAGATGGGTGTGGGGATTCAACAGTTTCCCTTTCTACTCAACATGACAGATGGGGCTCTCGCCCACCACCGTCACTAGGCCACCATCGGTTTGAATTTTTTAAGGCACTCTCGAGCTCTCGTCATGGAACCGAATGCGGAATGGGGGTTGCACTTCGCAGACCTGGTGGAAACAAGAGATTTTTATGGTTTCCCTTAGCCAGTGGCCAAGTGTTTTGAACTTTTGATTTTTGCTAGGTAATATTGATGTAATATATTATATTATCATGGGAAAGAATATGTATGGGAATTTTTTGTAACATAATGATATGCTAGGGGCGTAGCTATCCCACAGCTGTAATAATTTTTTGAATTAATATCAATGAATGAATGAATGAAAGTTTTTATTGACGTCCATGAGACCAAAAACTGTGAATAAATTTTTTATTAATATTAAATAGAATGTAATTAAATGATAAGTGTGACTGTAATTAAATGATAAGTGTGAATACCTGTTTTGCTGATGTAAAACATAAAAAATATTTGCATCACTGATTTAAAACATAAATCAATACAAATGAAAAAAAGAAAGTTGCAAGTAAATTGACAAATTACATTTTAAACACTAAAAGTAGATTATGTTTATTGTTTATATCCTAAATTACTCGACCCGGACCATTCGATGAACAATTTGATGGATGGTTGTAGTTGCATTCTGGAATGAAATGCACAGAATGCTAGGCTTGTGAACTTAAATATCTAGAATCACCCTATAACCATTAGATTTACAAAGATTAATGGTTTAGAAATTGTTGTCAGCTGTCAATGCAGGACAGCTGTCAGACATGTACTAATTACGTAGTCCAAAAGCAACATGTTGACTTGATGTTTCATTCACTAAAAAATTTACTTTATAAAAAAAGCAAACTTTCTAGTTTCTACTTTTTACTGTTAAGTGAATTTATTTTTAAGTGAGAGCCAAGAAGGTTAGCACATGGGGAGATTTCATATTGCTCATTGTAGTGCCATTTCCAACATAGCCAGTAAGACAAAACATAGAATCCCTTGGCTACATTTCATCATTTCTTAAAATCTTATTTTGTCAAACTTTTTTCTTAAAATCTTATTTTGTCAAACTTTGTGTTTTGGGTTGAGAGACTTAAGAAAAATTAAGGACTTAAGAGGGAATTCACAATTTCACACTGTATAAGCATGTCTACCACCACTAGCAGACCAGACAAAGTTTTTGGGAAAGACAGAGCAAGTACAGATAGAAAAATAGATTATTCTGAATTGCTTAAAACCTCAGGTTTGACTGATGAATACCATGATATTTATGATCCTAACATGTATGGTAAATTTACCTCAAAACTTAGATTTTCATGTGAGAATAAGGCTGCCAAGAAAAAGAAAAGTGATAGTATCAATGCCCCATGGGTAACTGGATTAGGGTGCATGATGTTACATGAGGTTTTCCCTTGCCCAGAATTTATCATGGTCTGTGTCCACAATTATGATGGTAACAAAAGAGAAATTGTAAATAAGGATACCAAAGAAGAAATTTTATCCATTAATGCAGAAGAATTTGGAAAAGTGTCGGGGTTTACAACCGAAGAATTTGGAGACGCCCACATTGACCTAGAAAAGCTTGCTAGTGATTATGAAGCAGCAGATGAAAGGGGCAAAAAAGCTTTCCTAAATAAAATAGTTCAAGAAAAAAACAACTTGAAAGATAACCATAAGCCTCCTTATCCTTTAAAATTTTTTAAATCATGGGCTCAAGATACTATTTCCATGCTAGCATTTTGCCTCAGACTGGATAGCAATTGGAAAGTGGATGCAAGCCTCCTTGAAATGGTATATCATAATCATATGGTATTGGTGTACATGTCAAATATAAATTTATTGAGTACATTGTAGAATCCATGCATAAACAATTTTTAATGATTAAAGAAGGTTCCACCAAGAAATTTAGGTTCACAACCTACTTGTGCTATTTTTTTCTATTCAAATTTAGTGGAATGTTTCAGACCAACAAGCTTGAGATTCAACCCTATAGTAATGCTGAGGAAAATAAAATGGCTCCAATATATGATTGGGCCACTAAGATAAGGATGCATGATTCTTGAAGGAACTGCAATCATTTTGTAGACTACTTTTTAGCTCCATTGCATCAAGCAATTACAAATAGTCCAAAGCCTAGATTGCCTATATCATGTAGAGATTTCATTCAACTAGGAAAAGAAATACAATTGGCTGATTGGTACTTATTGGAAGAATATATTGTGGTAAGATTTTATGGATCAGGAGTAGAGCCATACAAACTTCCAATACATGTGACAGAAAGGGTTTTTGCATTGGAATATGTAAGCCAGATGCAAAGTACTGATGAACTACACTTTGCCGATCAGGAAAAAAAGACTTTATTTCCTTCTTTACCTTTTTCATGTGGAGGGTTCACATTGGAGAGAAAAGCATTTAAGGTAGCTCAAGATCTTTTGAAAATTTTTAATTTTGATGATGTCTGTCACTGGCAGTATGATCCATGTGACACCATTAAAACAATGATTGTGGCCAATAGGAATGTTGCAAGTAGAATTCAACATCAAAGTAAACTCTTGCTTGGAAAATTGAGAAACAACGATTCCTGGGATAAGATCAAAATAGCAATGGAGAAAACTGCTACTGAAAAAGGTATTTCTTTTGAACAGTTGCCAGTAGAAATTATGGCATTGCACCAGGTCCAAATTACAGGAGCACCAGCAGAGAATGAAATTGGGAGGTACAACAATTTTTATGGAAAAAGTGATAAACCATCTATTAGAGCAAAAAAGCTAGATTCTCTATATGAATCTGTTACAAAAAAATATTGGTCACGATCAAAAAATATTACTGCAATTTGGTCTATGAGGAAGGATCTAGGTGAACCAAGAACTGATGCAAACTATGGAGAAATCGATGAAGATGAAGAGTTTAGCAAATTGTGGAATATAGAGCATCCCAATGAATGTGAAGATGAAAAAACTAAAACTGATAGTGATGATGAACTTGATGATGATAGGGATGAACAAAGCAATTTCAAACCTGGTTTAAGTCAAGGCACAAAAAAATTATATACTTCAGGAGCAGTCATAGCTGAAAAGTTGGGTTATCGAGGTGGTGGTTTGGGGTCCCGAGGACAAGGCATTTGGAACCCAATAGATGTAGTCACCACTGCCAGAAAACCATTTGATAAATGAGGCCTTGGAGCTGAATTAGCTGATAAAATACACCAAGGTCATACAAGTAGAACTGAAAGAATTGATTATGTTACAGCTTCAAATCCTAATCCTCATGGTCAGATGCAATCACAACTTGGACATGCCCATGGTGGAGAGCCTAGTGCAACTAGCACTGCCATTGGTGGAGAACTTAGTCAACATGTTCTACGACAACAGGTCCAACAAAAAATTACACACAAGAGGACACCAATACAAGATACCACACAAACACTCAGTGATCAAGGGACACAGAAGAGACAAAGGATTATGACAGGTCCAAGTCCAACTACTAGTTCCACTACAAAGGAATTATTTCCAAGCACTCCCCTAGTTAGTGTGGCTATAACAGAAATTGCAAGTACTCCTATTCCTTCACCATTCAAGAATTCCCTTATTCCCTTGTCCCCGAGTTTTGATTACATTCAAGAGTTTAAAAATAAATCAGAATTGTATAAAAAGGAAAAGAAGCAACTGATGGAGAGTGTGCCTGTTGCAACTTCAAATCCTGCAACAACCATGATATTACCCACATTTGACACAAATACAGAAATCATGGAGTACACAATTGTTGTTCCCACAATTCAAAATAAACCAAAAAATTAGATGGATCGATGTGAATTTCAGGTGAGTAGTTTGCAATTTGATTTTTCTAGATTAAAAAATACTAACAAAATTAATATATCAAAGAAGAACAATGAATTGGTGTACACATCATTGCTAAAGCGTGATAGAGAGAAAAAAGTTGCAGAATCAAATAGAAAAATTACAGGCAGACTTAGCAAATGAGAAAGCAAAGAGGAAAGCAGTAGATAACAAGAGCAATGAATTAGAAAAAAGAATAAAAAAATCTGCCTCTACATCAACAAGCAAAGAGGATAAACAAACAAAGGTGGAATTGAATGGACTGAAGAAAAGGTTAGATGAGATCAAAAAGAAATATGATGAGGAAAAATCCACTTCAAAAAAATTAAGAAAAAGCATTGGGAAAGCAAATGAATAGTGGGAACTAAAATTGGAGAAAGAGAGGCAAAAAAATGAAACATTGGCCACAGAGCTTATGTAAGCAAAAAATGAAATAAAATCTTGTCAAAAAATGTTAACTGAATTTTGTCGACAAACAATGAGGCACATGAAACAAAAGATCTGGGTGGAAATAATGCAGAGGATTGATCATTTGTGTGAATTCTTTCAATTGATTGATTCCATGAGACTGCATCATAATAAGTTGAGCAAATATTTAATGGACAACACAAATGTGCAACTGTAGGCAGAAGAGAAAACTGCAAATCAAGTTCTAGAAACAAACTACAAAGCCAGTGACAATGAATTGATTTCAAAAGGCATTACTAATTGGATTGAAGCCTCAATGAAGGTAACATCTATCATTCAAAAGTGTTCAAGAATGCGTGAAACAACAGAATTCGTGACTGAGGCTGCAACAAAGATTAAGAAGGAGGATGAAAAGGTAAGGAACTTGACAAAGCTTGGTTTGCCATAGGGTTTTGACACAAATGACCGATTCATTGGAAAAGATAATTTCAGAAAGAAGATGAAGGATGCAAGGAAGATTGATTTGGACTAGTTTCCTTAGAACCCAGATGAGGCAAACTTTTTGGATTTCATCAAACAACTGATAATCTTGAATGTATCTTTGGCTGAAACATTCAAGTCAGACCCAGGATCCAAATTGAAATTTGATCATACATTGTTAACAAAAATTCAAGTCAGACAACATCAACTAGAAGAAATGACAATTCCACCACCTGAACAGTGGAATTTGCTAAAAAAGTTGTTAGAATGATTTGATATTGATAATATGAGTTTCCAAGTTCCAACTTAGCTCTGTGTAGAGTTATCTTTGAGAAAGATTTTACATTGCCTCTATGTATTCCTTCATTTGAAAATCAATAGAAAATTCAAATTTAGTAATGTGTTGATGTTCAATTATCTATATTATTTATTTTATCAATTGAATATAAACTCTAGTTTCAACTACTAAATACACATTCAACTATTGTTGATGTTCATTGTTCTATATCCTACTATTGTCAATAGGTTAAGCTAATGTTATTTACCATTTCAAATGTTTTATTCACATGCCATTGAGACTACCCGCTATCCCTCTGGCTTCACCAATGTTTAGAGCTTAACTTTTTTTCTGGCATAATGTTCCCAACCAAGCAGTGACCGATGAGACAAGGCAAGGGGGCCTGTAATACTGATGGGTTTGATGGCTTCAGTGTGAACTTGGATGACTCAGTTGTAGATAAGGCACTAATCAAAATAATTCATAAACTGTGAAAAATGATGCAGAATCACATATCAAATCAAAAACCAAAATTCTACTTTACTGCAAATTTTATGTTTTATGCACAAATCAACTTTAGCAAGGAAATATTAAGCATTGAGTTGAATGATGAATCACTGAGTACATGTAAAACTTATCAGTATGACACAATTAAAATATGAAACAATTAATAATATGTTAATGTATTCAATTTGATTCATAATTTCAAGGAATACAATATAAAATATCATCAACTAAAGTTTTAGAATCTAATTCATGAAATGCAATATAAATACCTAAATACTGCTAATTCACTTCCATTTCCCAAATCGAGTCAGGGTCCTCAAACTGATGTTCAAATAAAGAAAAAGAGTCATCTTGATTCTGAGTCTCATCTTCATTTTCTTCGTCTTGATTCTGAGTCTCAAAGTCAAATTCATCAGTCATTGTGTCACTATCATTTGTCCCACCACTACCAATGTTTGAACTTGAAGTGTTGCACAACCCTCTTCTTTCACATATGGACTTCCAGATTGTAAGTGCCCGTTCATAAGGAAAATTTTTGACATTATACGCACTTCCTAACACCCTCAAGCAATTTTCCAAATTCTTGTCTAGTTTGTTTATAATCTTTGATTTCAAAAACCCCAATGCATTGAAAACTCTCTTATCTTCCATCGAACCCAATATCATTGTTTGACATAAATCAGCAAGTTTGATATATTTTGATATCAAATCACGCAATATTTCACTCTGACCCAAGTTTTTCCACGCCTTTGTTATTGATCCCACTTCGAAGGGATTCTCCATGGCATTAAACTGGTCTATCATACTTCTTACAAATTGACTACATTGTCCTTTAAGCTTATTTCCATCTATAATTCCTTCTATTTTCTGTCCATTGCAATCTGCACTTTTCAAAAAGTATGCGGTCAAGGTAGTTACTTTTTGATGAAAAAATCTTGGGCTATCTCGATGGCCTTGAACCCAAAATTAAGGATACACAATAGACATGGCATCAAGTATTTCATCTCGAGGGAATCTATTATAAATCTCTATTGAAAGATTGCTTGCAATTTCCTTCAAATTACTACTAACAGATTCAACAATGCCATCAAAATCTTCCTTTCTAATAGGTACTTCTCTGATAGAGCACCTGACTGACTTACAATGGTGCATGGGTATCTCAAATCCACGTACAAAGACACATAACTCCCCTCTTGCATTAAATTGTAAATAATTTTAGGATGATTTAAATCTGTAATTATCTGCCACCTATAAAAATTTGGCCTTTGAGAAGTCAGATCTAGATATAGATTATTGAGGGCCATGCATGTCATTCTACGTATTTTGGTATACTCATAGATATACATAGTTCTGTCTTGGGCTTTCTTCACAAGATTATTCATTTCATCCAACATGGGGAGAAGACTAGCTAAAGTTAAGAGTGTCTATATATTGCTTAACCTGTGTAAGATATCAGGAGCTTTGTCTACTATGTTGCGATGCTCATACATTATTCCAATCAAGGATGGATATTCTGAAAGAACTCATTGCGCTGGTCCATGCAACGAGATCCATCTGGTATCAACATCCTTAAGAAGGTTGTTTCCTATTGTTAATCCTATTGGTTATTTTCCCAGACTGGATGCTTGTTCCCAGTTATCTCTACAAAATAGCCATCATTGATCAAGAGGATCACCGGGCTAGGGGCCAACAGTATAGGAGATAGACTCCATAAATATCTCCTCTTCTTCTTTAGGCTCTGCAGAACCAAGGGGGGTATTCCCTATTCAACATCTATAACATATGCACATGAACTTGTTTGGATGTTGGTACAAAGCAGATAAATCCTCTTTTATGTAGACCAAAACTGTGGAATAAGTGCAAAGGGGCTAGCTCTGGGCCTATATTCAGTTGTAGACAGAGGATTTCGGTCCTAAAAACTACTTCTAAAGTCCTAATGGTTTGATTTAAAGTTTAAGTTTGATTTTATGTTTGGATGCAAAACTGAGACTTTGGGCTGCAACCAAGATACAAGACCAGATTGGTGCCTATCCTGGGCTCAGAGTCAATAGACATATGTATGTGAGTGTTTATCACAGACTTAAAACAACAATCAGATCTCAAGGGGATTATGCAATGTATGCCTTACAGACAATACCCAAGACAAAGTATTTAGTTATTTCTGCTTACAAACATCCTTACTGCAATATATTCTTCTCAACACTTAACCCAAAACATTTAATCTACTCCTTGAGCAGAAGTAAAAGACTAAGCATTCAACATAGAGAACCCATATCCTAGAATCACTAATATCCCTTAGATATTCAGATTCAGAAGAAGAACACATTCAATTTGGAGACAAACAACAAAATACATGCAATGAAGCATTACTCATTTAATATTAACATGAAACTGATGAATTTTGTATATAAGGCATTCAACATACAACTCATAAACTCACAAAGTACCCAGAACAGAGCCACCAAGAAGATTGTATCGGATTACAGCACCCAAAAAAAGATTGTCCAGTTTTCCACACCACAATGAGTAACACAGTTTGGCTTTTATACCAAGATCGTGTACCCAACAAAATTTAATTACAAGGCAAATCAAAAATCCCCAAGATTCAATGTATGAGGAATGGCGCTCAGAAATATTCAATGCTACAGAGAGACAAAGAGGGATAAGCAGGTGGAATTGGGATCCGCACCGCCGCTCAAGGACTTTCATCTTCAATCGGGCTGCTGACTCGTCAACTCCATCGACTATCCTCTGCAAATCTGCCATTAATGCCACAGCTACCCGTAGGCCCCTTTGAAATGCAACAGTTGCGTTCATAGAGTTTTCCTGCTCAAAACAAGTCTGAGAATGCAAAGAGAACCAACGCTGCAACCTCAAAACCTGGTCGTCGATCATGATTCCATCGCTGAGATCTAACGGCCCAAAAACCTGCAGAAAAGTTGAGAACTAATGATCACATGCCACGTAGGTGCTCCATGTTCCTATCGATGACTTTTTGCCATCTTTATTTTGCCATTTTCTCCCTTGTACATGCATATTCAAATGCATATACAATCGCTTGTTTTTTTCTTTTCAAATCTTTGTATATGTGAGAGCATATACCTACAACTATTCATTATACAAAGCGGACCTCAAACCGTTATAAAGCAAATTGGAATTTTAAATCAGGTTCGGGATGTATCTTTCTCCTTTGTATATCCGCAATATACAACACACATATACATACAAGCCACGGCTTGTATATACAAACATACAAGCACCTTTATACAACTAACAGACTTCAAATTTCATTCATTACATTAGATATCTTCTCCACATCCGAGTTGTATATCCCCCTTTGTATATTGTCTTGTATGTGCAAACATACAAGCAAATGTACCTATAACTGGTGGGCCCCACCTTTGACGCTAACTGTCGCTGACCTGTTTGCATACCTCACCTTGTACATTGAATTGTACATATGGAATATACAATCCCAAACATACAAAGCGGATCTCAGAATATTTCAAAATGCTAATAATCCCTTTGGTCACGTCCACCTTGCATATCTCACCTGTATGCCGGATATACAAACTTGTTTGTATATACCCGTAGGCCCCATCAATTGTATCTTTGTTGTTTTGTATATTACCAAATATACAAAGCCCTTTGTATGTAGCTGATATACAAACCAGGAATATTCCCAAAATCTTGCGAAAGATTCCCCCTTTGTATATGCAAACATAAAATGCATATAAAATGCCCATAACTCAGTTTTTTCACCATTTTTGGAAGCCGATTGAGATTTTGCAAGCCTGACAACATACATTTCACCTTTGCATATACAAAATTCAGCATTTTTCTCAAGTGTGATAGGAAAAAGCAATAAAACACCACATGCAGGTCGAGGAACAATTCAAATTAAGGCACTAGGGGTTGAAGGAATAAACATAGGAACCTGCAAACACAAATTCAGAACCCTAATCCTAGGTGAACACCACCAAATCCCTCAGCAAAATTTTGAAATTCCGCAAAATATTTGAGACTTCGGCAAAAGTATCTGTGGAGCTCATGGACTAGATTTTCAACTTTTGATACTGTAGGAAACTTGCTTACAATTTTAAATGTTAAATTCATTCTGTGGGCCATACCGTGAATGACAAGCATGTATGGTGCACAAGTAGTTTGTAATTTTGTGCAAAGACCGGTCCTCTGACCTTGCATTACTACAGTTCCAGCAGCTCCTACACACACCAACTTTTTGGCAATTGTCAAGTCATCCATACCTACAATTTCATTCAAAGACTTCTTAACTAGTTGAAATAGATTTTGTGATGTTGAACTGTCCTTCATTTTATGAACACAGAGTAGATGAGCTCAGCGGACATGTTCTTTTACAGTATACACATGCATACAAAACCCAAGAAGTATTATCTACCGTAGTAACTTCATCTAAAGATAATGTAATGAAGTTTGACTCTTTTACATTCTCCTTTAAATCTTGCTTTTCCACCACAGCGAGACAGTTTGCCCATTCCCATCTAGCATTTATTGACCAATGTGTGCTAGGATAGTGAAGAACACTCAAAAAAGATAATAAATTACTATACTCTGGGTAGTCTATCATAGGACACCTTCTGAACAAAATATGAAAAATAACACTCATCTGAACAATTTTTGTCAGTTGTGCTCCTTCCATTGCTTTTCCAAATCGAGCCTTGATTGTACCTCCACTTGCAGCAAGCTTTGTCATTCTTTTCTTATGCTCATCATATTCAACGGCATACTTCACATGAAGGCATTCTTCCTTTGATTTCCATCTTACTACTGATGTTTCCTTTCCGTCTATGATTTGTTTTTCATAAACTTTACCTATATGCTTTTCTAGAGTGTTAAGATTTAGCTGCAATTTCTTGTCTCTTTTACATTTCCAACTACAAATCACACACTTGCATTATGTTGGATGTTCGTGTTTGTTTGCTTTCTCCACTAGTTCAATAAATGGGTACTTTGACACCCAATCAAGCTGAAAATTCCTTGACATTTCCCACTCACGCCCTAGTTTTGAATCTTTTGATTTGTCTTTTGAATCTTTTGATTTGCCTTTTGAATCTTTCAAGATTTGTCTTTTCTTTTCTTCTTGCCAACATCATCTACAATGCTAGCATTTTATTTTTCATCCAAGTCAATTATCTCAATTTGGCTAACCGGGGTATCCCTTGGAACATGTTCTGCGATATTGCCATCCTCATTCTGGCTAACTAGGGTTTCCCTTGGAACATCTTCTGTGGTATTGCCATCCTCAGTCTGGCTAACCAGGGTATCCCTTGGAACATCTTCTACAGTATTTCCATCCTCATTCTAGCTAACCAGGGTATCCCTTGGAACATCTTCTGCGGTATTGTCATCCTCATTCTGGGTAACTAGGGTATCCCTTGGAATATCTTCTACGGTATTGCCATCCTCATTCAGACTAACCAGGGTATCCCTTGGAACATCTTCTGTAGTATTTCCATCCTCATTTGACTCAATGTCAATCCCACCTTCCGGTGGTGGTGAGGTATTGTGAATGGCTTCTTCATTATTATTTGGTGCAAGAGTTGATGGTGTAGCTCCATCTTGATTTGATGGATCAAAAACATTGCCAGTTCCAAATTAAGATTGTATACTAACTCCACCCTTTTGGCATTTTGATGGCCTCCCAATCCCTTCACCACCTTAAGGAGTCTTACCCTTGTCTCACTTGTGGCTTGACATCTTGATCTCCCACTCCGAATAAAAGCTAGAAAAAATGTCTTCTTGTTTAAGGACATACTCAGAATATAGATCCCATTCCCTACTAAATATCTTCTTTAAGATTGAATCAAGAATGGAAGAGAGATAAAGAAATCTTAAAACAATAATACTATGAAGAAATGATTACTCGCCTTTAAGTTTAAGTTTTCACTGACTTGCTATTTGTTAATGCAGGAATGCATGTGTTGTAAGTTTGTAACTTTGCCTACGATCAACTTCATGGTGCCAACTCCAACTTTTGAAACTTGAATCGAGAGCTCACAAGTTCAGAACTAAACAAAATGTGTAAGAATAAATTAGAGTTTCGATTGTATTATATCAATCCATATTTGGCAAATTCTGCAGGAATTCTATATGGTATATTAAAAAGATTTGGTGAATCCCACGTGATTATATAAGGAATACGTTTAAGTGTTGTTGAATCAAACCTCGACAGACTACATACATTATACTTTCCAAGGCGAATATGGCCCTACGATTAGCACAGAGGTGTAATGGAAATTGGCGAAATGGCCCCTCATAATCAACTACTTGTAAATTTTAATTGGTGAAATGGATCCTCACGCGCAGTGACCATGTAATGGGGTTGGGGAAATGGGTCCTCACACGCAGTGACCATTTAATGGAGTTGGTGAAATGTGTCCTGATACACAATGTTGTTTTAATAGTATCGGCGAATATATAGGTGATTTAGTGCTTGCTTCCAAAATTCTAGGTGAAAATATTAGTCGGCCCATTTGAAACGTGTAGTTTGTTATGGTGAAAATCTTACTTCATTGATTCTCATAAAATAAATTGATGGCGAATAGATATGGATTCGACCAATAATATGTAAAATCTGGGTGATCTGACCACCCTGTTGGATGCGATTTATTTGCCAATTCCAACTTGGCCAATCTACGATATTCGCCAATTGGTGAATATTCACCACTAAAAAAATCTTTGGTTAGCTCACAGAATAATATGTAATATCAATACCAAAAAATAGAGGCTCACTACCTTAGGGATCACTGCCCAAAATTAGGGCTCACTACCAAGGGGTGGCTCACGACCAAAGGGTGGTTCACTGGCGAAGGTTGGTGAACTAATTTGATAGCATCTACTCCATGCTAGAGTTTAGTTCCATTGAAGCGCAATACAACTCCTCTGCTCTTCTCTTCTTCTACTTCACACTTATCTTCACATTTTTGCACAAGGATATCTTTTTTGCAACTACATTACATGTTTTTATACAACTCATCAACCTTGGAATGAACATCAAGGTCAGCATTACATTCATCAACCATTGGAACAATCTCCAAGGTCAGCATTACAAACATACATAGAAATAGGTCTGGACAAAAATAAAATTAGCTAAGAGAAAGATATATGTGAATCACGTTATGCCTTAGCTGGGACTCAAATGTAATCTTCCACGCCACAACACACTTTCACAATCTTCAATGTATCTCCACAAGTAGTGACAACAACCAGGTCGACCAAGACTGGTGTTAACACTAAGTCTTCTGAGAACAGTCTTCATCCATGATCCATATTTCTCTTTGCAGACCAATCCAAAGGTAGGAACACAATCAGGAGACATCCACAAGCATATTGTAACCACCAAGAACATCTACGCAACCTCTAGCCACTCTATCAAGAAGATTCTTCAAATTGGAGCACTTAAACAACACTGTAAACCACTGTCATAAAGAAAAGATCGCTTGTGAACCACCAAATCACGAACCATTAGAGTTGAAGGCACTTATCATCATCAAAAACTAGATTCTAGAAATGCAGACTGAAATACTTAAATGCGGAGGAATGCGGAGCATAATACATTCTCCCTGTCACCAGTAAATACTCAAAAAAAGTAGCTTTCATTCTGGTGAACATAACTCACTCAAATCTTCATATTGGAGGCTCAAACTTAGAACATAACAACTTTAGACATGTCTCTAACTAACTTCCAATCCGCAAGAAAAGATATTAATTCTACAAGAAATGCGGAGCAATCTGTTAGACTGTTCTTCTGTAGACAAAGATACGCTGCAACACATTGTTTCCACCGGAGGAGCAAATTTTCTCAGAAGCACTTGGAAACTCAATATCAGGATCACTTATTCATTATCTCCAACACTTATATAAGCCAATGGAAAGCATCTAACTCATTACAAGAAAGTATCAAAACAAGAGCACAGTTGACACCAATGACAACACAAATACGTTGACATCAATGACAACACTGGTTAGGCACATACTTGCAACAGATATGTTGTCAAGTTATGAATATTTCTTATAGTTAAGTCTACATTGTGAAACTAGTTATGTCATTTCTCAAGATTCTAAGTTATACGAGTTGAATTATTTTAGTCTTGATAGTGTTGAGTCAAGTTGAGATAGGGGTGGTCAACAATGACCCATACTTTTGTATTTGAATGTGCTTGTGTTATAAATTGCTTTGGCCAAAGTGATGCATAGGTTGCATGCATTCTCAGTCCACGAGTCTCGATAGGTTGTTTGATAGCCATATGGCATACTTAGCTGGAAGAAATCTAGAGTTGTGTGGTAGCATACCAACAATAGAGTCATTACCTTACACTCAATTTTTGGTGGTATGGTACACTCATGGAATCATTTATCTATTACCCTCATGAAGGATAGGGCTGCTTCTAGTAGGAAGGTATGTGGGGGACCACCGATCTATGGATGGAGGTAAATAACCCAAATAATTCTCTTCCTCCACTTGACAACTAGTATGCCACGAACTTGTTACTCAAAGACATAGAGGACTATTGAGACAATGACACTTGGTTTGTTTCATGATTAATTTAAATTGTACTTATGTGAAAATGAAAGACTGTGAAGTCTTATTGTAATTATGTTAAGCTAATATTATTATTGTCATTTTGAACATGAATGCTTAATGTTATGGGAAACTTGTAACAATTTAATCTATCCATGTTGTAATTGAATAGAGACACATTTGCATATATTGTAAAATACTAGAAATAAATTATTTTGTGAAATTGTTATTTAAGTGTAAATTTGGATGTCATGAATGTCTTTATCCTAGAAGTTTATTTTGTTCAAGAAATAATGTTCAAATTATTTGTAGTACTTCTTTGTGAGTGATGTATTCATGGATATCTTGTGTTCTTTTAAATATATATATAGCATTTTTAGATGATTTTTTGGAGAATATGTAATGAACTGTGCTCATATCCTAAAAATTCAACACAAGATATGCCATATATATATATATATATATATATATATATATATATATATATATATATATATATATATATATATATATATATATATATATATAATGAACTGTCCTCATATCCTAATATATATATATATATATATATATATATATATATATATATATATATATATGGCATATCTTGTTGAATTTTTAGGATATGAGCACAGTTCATTACATATTCTCCAAAAAATCATCTAAAAATGCTATAAAATCTTAAAATGAGGGAAGCCAAGTTGCCTTAGAGGATTTGGTAACAATAGGACCATCATGACTTTCTCCTCACAAGAAATAGTTAATAGACTCTTTGAAAGAACTGAGGAGGGCCTGCACAAAGAGAGCATATGAAATTCTTGAATTGTATGGTTAGTTTAGAGAATATCACAACTAATGACCTATTGTAGCACAATCTCGAGCTTCTAGTACGAAGGACAACTTATCTACAAACAAGATACAACATCTAAAGAGATTATGATAGCATTCTTGGTTCTCATGAGAACTACACAACTAATACCAGAAGCTACAAGCTTGATGACCGACATTACAAAAGGCTTTGATTGCTTGTTGTTTGAATCTTGTTGTTCTATCTTATTTATAGAATTTTAGTTGATCTAATAGAGATCACAATTTGATTGGATAGAGATTACAATCCAGTTTGATTTTAAATGAAATATGTGGAAGGTGCAAGTCATTCTAGGTACAGACATGTAAGGTGTAGATTCAACCAATCAAACATCAATTAGATTCAATGAATTTACATTATTTCAGACAAGAAAAAAATTGTGATTGAACCAAATAAACTAGCATGAGAAATACTAATTCTAGACAAATTCCCACACAAAAAAGTCTATCGGCTAAAAATGCATTAATTTATTCTAGCAGGTAAATTGTGGCCAATCTAGTTATATTAACCTTCTAGAGAATAAAATTATGTATCCAACCCATAAACAAGGATGCATTAAAATATTTTAAAAAGGCTACATATCCTACTAAGAAGTGAGCCAAATTGTTGGGTACGAGACTTCATAACATAAATGATCTCATAATGTATCTTTCTAGTCCTAATATGCATGAGGGTGAAGCCTCATTTTATTTATGGAATTGAAGCTATTTATGGAGAGAGTCATGCATAATTAGTGTAAAATTGAAACCTCATAGTGGCATAAAAGTTACTAGAGAAAGAGACATCAAGAAGGGTAATGTGTGTTAACTACATTTTGTTGATACTAAGTGAAGTACAACTAAACATGGCTGTCAATGCATTTTTCTTATATTGTGGTTGCCAGGATTTTTCTATCCTTGAATAGAGATTTGAGAGATGAGGGTGGCATAATTGGAAATCAATCTGAAGATGGTGGTTAACAATAAACTGAAAAGACAATCCTCGCTAATTATTTGGGTATTAGATAAAACTGAGAAGATTCCAAATGTCTTCCTTCACATGTGTGGATTGTAAAATAATGCTACAAACCAAATACTAGACCACACTGAGTAATTGGGTAAACATGAACTTTTGAATCATTCCTGTTGATGGGTGTTCTTGCACATAAAAACTTAGATAAAATACTAAGCATTCTATCTCTCTTGAAAGGAATCTAATCCCAATGAATCAAAAAAAGACTACCCCAAGGTTTCTCCCAGCTAGGTCTTAGCTATGTGAAATGACTCAGTATTGAAGGTGTTTTTTTTTTTTCCAATCAAGGGGCCTACATGAATTTGGACGAACTCCAAAAAACAAGGTTAAATTACACATAAAGCAATCAATTTTCAGATTTAGCAATGTATAAACAAACTGACCTAAACATATATTTCCATAGAATGTATCATCTCATCTCATAACCAACAATACACAACTTGCATTCATAAAATATCAACTCTATAACAACTATATATGCAAGTTTAAAAGTCTGACTCTAACTCTAAACTAACCAGATTTGATAAAAATGCAAAAGAAGGATAGGAAAGGGAAAGGAAAGAGAATTCCTATGGGCAGCTATAAGAATGATTGACTACTCCAAATAGGTAGACCTCAAATAAACTAATTTCTGCTTAATCAGATAAGTCACAATGTTGTAGAAATGGTGCAATCGCTAAAAGGAATGAAAGATATTCAAATTATGAAAGGATTTCATTAAACACCCAAATTCTGGTGTGGTTTAATTAACTTCTACAAATGAACTAAATTGAGTTTTGTTCAAACTAACCATGCACAACAGCTTACAATCAACAAGTTACTAATGGTATGAACAAAGGAGATCCAACAAATATTAGAAATAATCAATCATAAATGCAACTAAACTTTAATTACGAAAAGGTGAAAAGGAACCATGAAAACTAAATCCAACCAATAAAATAAACTCATGTTGCGATAGCAAAATGAACTTCTGTTTGTATTGATTCAAAAAATTGGCAGAGTCTCAATAATTCTTTTTCTTTTCAGTCCTTCCTTCACTTTACAATGAAAATGATTGCCTTTATATAAGAGAGGCAAGATACTTGGTTTACAATGAAGGGTGAGGATTAATCAAACACCGAGGGCTCAAATTCAACCGCATATTTAATATTTGTGGCAGCAGTTTGACTTTTACACATTCTTGTTTTTAGTGTTTTGTCCTTTTGGAAAAAAATAAAAATTACATTTTAAGAGTCATATAAGAAAAAATAAGTCACTTTATACATGATAGACCAAGAAAAATGGGAATAAACTCATATTTCACTATTGTCCTTAATAAAAAAGATGAAATAACACCTTTTGAGCATCCAAATGAGACAAAATATCTCCTTTCTTGAAGAGTTGACAAGTAAAAACGAAAATGACATGATTTTTTATAGGGGAACTCCATCTGGAAGCTTCCTAGGTTAATTTTCTGGCTAGAAATAGGTGTGAATAGACTTCTGGAATTTAAGTGGTTTCCTTGTCTTCGATAGCTATATGATATTTCATGTTTTTTGATTACTAGTTCCAATATATCTAACTTTATTCAGTTGATCCTTTCAATGTGAATTTATTGATGTGCAGTATGAGGATAAGGGCATGAAATGGTTGAAGCAATGTCTTTGTTCTATTCATAGCATGTAGAAGAAAACCACTCTTCAAATGACGATTGGATCCAAATTTAGATGCTAAAATTTCATTTTTATGCTCCAATGTTTGACCTACAAGAGAGAAAAATAATTAATTCTATTCCAATGTGGAAATTTCAATCAAGACAATTCATCATTATTGAAATTCATTTATGAACACGAAAGAGTCTATTTGTCTCACCAAGAAATATCATCGCTTTAGACTATTGCGGAAATTTTGCACGTGTTTGGAAATGTTTTGCTCATCATAAACTCGTATACTTTTAAGCTAGAACAAAATAATGGGAAATACAATTTAGTGATTGGACATTTCTTTATTCAATTTGAAATCCCACCTCATGTTTAGATTGTAACTCTACAAAGTGCATTAATTAGTGTCTTATTAATAGCTCAATTAGTTCCAAGAGCTTTTCCTCTCATTTCACCTTTCAATTCAAGTGTTTTCTCTATGTTACCTTGCTTACAATGTCCTCAATCAACATAACATGAGGATCCAAACCCCTACTTTCCTCATAAGCTTATATGCCACATCAACTCTATCACAACTATAAAGGGGCTTCAAGGAGAACTAGTTGACCTTTTTCACCTGCTCAGAATGCCTCTACTCTGAAATTCACTACACAATTTCAAAGCTGCCCTTATCATTCCTATAGGTTCCAATCTCAATGTTTTACATTTGCATGCTTTTTCTGTTTACGTTACCTGACAATCAAAGAATTAAACATGACCTCATTCAGCATCAAATCTTGGTGAGTCATCCTATGGAACATCTGACATACATTCTTTCACTCACAGAACCTTCCGAGAGTTTTGCAAGGTTCAAATACCTTACAGGCATATGCAGAGTTGGCAGAAGTATAGAATTCATATGGATTGGTGAAAAAATGAAATGGTTATGGACACTACTGTATTTACACCCGATTCCTACAAAGTGAGAAATAAGATAGTCTTTGCAGATCCACGGGGCACTTAAGGTTTTTGCAGGACTTTGAGGCCCTTTTGGTCATATCCATAACTTCGCTTAGTACCAAAGTATCATCCACAGTTTATTTTATTGTTTCATCAACATATAATTCATTACCAATTAACTTTATAGCCTTGGAGAGTACATTTCGATCCTTAAACTGAACATATGCAAACCTTTGCTCTCTCCCGTCCCCCTTGAGAATTCAAATGTTAACAATTTCTCCACAAATGTTTTTTGAAATTCCCAAACAAGCTGTTTCGAATAGAGTCCACCTAGTGGTTCCTGTCACATCCCCTCATAAAAGAAGTTGGACCTTGTGCCTGATGATTACCAGCAAAGCCATGTTGTTGCCTCCGCTATCTTTATTATCTTCACTATTTTTATGTAACCTTCTCTTGTTCTTGGAAAGCTTAGTCCTCGGACCAAGGCTTAAATTTGATGGCCGTATGGCCGTATTTGGCTATTTTTGTGGTAAAATACAATCAAAATTTTAAAAAGTTTGTATCACATGAAAGAGTAGATTTTAGATAGAATGTCAAAATTTCTATAGAGTTATTCTGATATATGTATTTAGTTTATATATAATTTTTTTATAATAAAAATATGTCTTAATATTCAAAGGGCAAGTTTGAGTAGATAACCGTCATGAAAAATTTGCTTGACAAGCAGGGTCGACCGTCAAATTTAGGCCCTGCCTGGGACATTGTAATTTTGGCCTCATTCTTGAGTAAGTTTACTTGCAAATTGATGATTAAATGCATTCATAGAAGTATATATTTCATTTGGATTTGCGGAAGGATGAAGGGTCTTCAAATATCTCATATTTATAGGCCATTAGGATATGCGAGGGTTATGTGGTCTTTAGGACATAGTAGGATCTTTAGAGCTATGAGGATATTACAGAGAAAGGGATCTTATTGGGACATTACGGGTCGATGTGGGTGTGCCAGAATTGTTGGAGTTTCATGGTACTTGGGACATATCCATATCCTAATCGAATTCCCACAAAGGTTAGCATCATTGTGTTGGAGATATCAAAGTGTTTAGGATATAGAAGGGGTTTGGAGTTAATTAAGAAATTGTGGAAGTTTCAAATTTGTGAGACATTTAGGATCATCAGGATATATCCATATTCCTATCATATCCCCATAACTTTACTTTTAAAATTTAACTTTGATTTATGGGACAATGGTAGTCATTAGGATATTGCAGGAAAAAGTGTCGTCATCTAGTTTATCCTGATAGGCATCACCTATTTGCATTATCCCTTTGACCATAGAAACCTTGCATTTTGGTCTTCTAGAATTGAAGGATAAACCTTGCGGGAGTTTTGTGGAGGTGGGACTTTTGGAGTGGAAGGGATTTATCCGATTAGGTCTAATGCCCCCACAATGTCCCTAAGGGGTGAAAACTCTAGTAAATTTTAAATTAAAAATACTCCATCCTTATATTGTTGAAAGCACCACATGAAAACAAGGACTAAAGTTCCAAAATTTTGGAATGTGACTCACATACTTAAAACCTCATGCAACTCAACTACATAAAGACCTTAAGGACCAACATAACACTCATAATGATTTTCAAAGTGAGAAAATTGGTATGACAAACTAGGACAAGGCTAATCAAGAAGAAGCAATGAAATACATTATTAATCCATAAATTTGCAAGTCCCCACCTATCAAAAGCAAATCAAAACTTAAACTGAAATGGGCACATCATAGCAAATGTAAGCCTCCAAAGAATGTGACACCAACCATAATACCATGCATGTCTATGCAAATAAGACCTCTAGGAACAACCAAATGTACCTCAATACCATGAGAGGCAACCAAGAACCTCCAATCATCAAAGTATGCCAAACTACTGCAAATGGATCATGGGCTTTTGCCATCAAACCAAGATGCTTGACCAAGATCTAAAGCACTCAAAACAAGCAGAAACACCCAAAGAAACTAGGAAAACTCACCAAAAAATCAAGTAAGAGAGTGGGTCCCCATTTTTCCCATGCAAAAAGTGGAGCATGTGTGCAGGGCACAATAGTTCCCATTTTCTGTGCATGCTAACTTTCCTCCCATCTTCCACAACTTTCTTCAATTTTTTTGTGGATACGATTTTCTATCTTAGAAATACATGAAATCAAGATTGATGTGATTTAAAAATCGATACAGATCTTTCTCGTTATTTATTACCTGATGATTGACTAGTAGAGAGTTTGTTATGCAAGTGGCTAACAAAAACAAAGCACTTCTGATAAGATTTTAGAGAGCTTTCCGATAATACAGAGGCTAAAAGATAAAGCTAAAGCATTGCACACCACACAAAACCAACAAAAAACTACAGATAAGAAGAGAGACTTTAATAAGTTCTTGTAAGATTCACCATCAGAGAAAACATCTACCAATTCAGGGTATGCAAGGACATAGTAATAGGCAAAGAAAATGAAAATAAAAACATATAAAAATCGTCTTCAAGTTGGAAGGAAAAATATGTATCGTAATATGAAGATAAAATAAAAGTAGGAGGTACAAAAAAGACATAAAGAAGAGAAGAGAGACTTGGACACTCTGGTAACTAGATAAAATATCCACCTAAGTCAAGAAATAATATAAAAAATATATTTTTAAGTGGGAAAGGAAAAATATTAGAAGTATTGATGATCAAATACTAATTGTCACCTTGTATGTGGATGACATGTTTTTAGTAACACCAAGGGTTTGATTAGTGATTTGAAAGCTCAACTTTTAGGTGTATTTGAGATGAAGGATCTAGGGGTAGTAAGGTACATATTGGGAATGGAAATCAAAAGATATTGAGGTAACCAAAATCTTTGGTTGTCACCAAGTATGTGTCATACTATTTGTCATAGAATTAATATGGACTGTAAGCTACTTAGAATTTTTTACCAATTGGCACTAAGCTTATTTTAGATATGTGTCCCAAGTATGATGATGATTTTGAGGATATGTCTAATATGTCATATGCTAGTGCACTAGGAAGTTTAATGTATGCAATGGTTTGCACTATGCTAGATATTTTCCCAAGGAGTGGGAGTATTAAACAGGTTTATGTCTAACCTTGATAGAGAGCATTGAAATTATGTGAAAAAGGTGTTAAGATATTTGTTTGGTACTTATGATTCTTGTTTTGTTTATTTTAGTACTAATAGTGTGGATAAGACATTGGACATATAAGATTTTGTTGATGTAGATTGGGTAGGTGACTTGGATAGTCGAAGGTCCACTAGTAGGTATGTATTTACTCTGTTTGGAGGAGTTGTGAGTTAGATGAGTAAGGTAGCACATGGTTTCTTTATCCACCACTGAAGCAAAGCATATGGTTGATACCCATGTCTCTAAGGTGGTAGTATGGTTACAAAGATTGTGTACAGATATTGGTTTTGATTGTAGGACAATTCAAATCGGTTGTGATAGCCAGAGTGCAATTTGTTTAGCTAAGAATCATATGTATCATGCTTGGACTAAGCATGTGGGTGTTTAGTACAACTTTGTTTGAGAAATGGTCATAAATGGATAAATTGAGTTGAAGAAGGTTGACACTCAGGAGAATGTTACAAATTATCTTACCAAACCTATGAACATAGAAAAGTTCACTTGGTTCAAAGAGGCCATGGGCCTTGTTTATTGTATTTGGTTATTTATTTTTTCTTATGAATGTATTTACAATGTATGATGTCAAGTGGGAGAATGTTAGGGTTAAGTTGTCAACAACCTTGTAAATATTATTTATTTAATTACTCCTAATATTGTTTTGTAAATATATTCATAAGGGATGATGGTTCCAATGGCTACAATAAATATTTATTTACAGTGACAGTAATTATGTTATTTTACCTTAGGATAGTAAATAGGTAAATATGGGGCATCCAATTTTAATAAAGACTTACGATGGGTGTAAGATCATCTTCTATTATTAGAGTCTTACATGTTGTAAGGAATCATCTATTATTGGATTGGTATGATAGAGCATCTTATGACAACCTGTAAGAGGGTATAAGAGGCTATTTTTATCTTGTTTGTTGACAATTCCTTATGACAGCATGGGATATTGTCCTAGTTGGGTGAATTATTCAATGTGGAGGTAATAACAAATGTAAGACACTAAAATTAGCTAGATTCCCAAAGTGGGCATTAGATTTTCCCAAGTATGACTACCATGTTTGATGTAACTTCCTCTATAATCTTGTAATTCTATTTAACATAAGCTAGAGGAGAGTTCAGTATGAGTTGAATATTTTATAGGTACACATATGCAATTAGATTGGATGTAGGAAAGAAGGAAGTTATTTTATTATAATCCATTTTGAAGATAATATAGTTTTTTCCTCTTTTATAGTGGAGTTCTTTCCCACAAGGGTCTCTCCACATAAATATTTGTGTTGTGTTATTCTCTTGAGTTTGTTGATTTCTTTGTTGCTGATATACATTAGTTTGAATCTCCATTTTGATATTCTATGGATAAATTTTAGATTTGCAGTTTATTTCAGATTTCCATATTATAGTGGTTTTCCTTCATTTCTAACAAGTTTTTGATTATGTGGGGTGCATGGATGATATCTAATTAGGAGATGGTTATCAGGATTCCATGTGTAGCTTGGTATCATAGTTCAATGGGTGCTTTGGCAATGATGATATTGTGCCATGGAAAACTTTAGATCTTTCTACTTTGCAGTCTTAGCATGATATGGGTGCTCTTGGGAGAGAATATGTTCATTAAAGACATATGATCTTATTTTGAGGAGATGTAGATCATGAAATCATGGAGTGTTCCTAGATAATGTACTAATCAGTAGAGGGAGATTTGGTAGTGATTTGTGGCAATCTTCTAGTATTGAGTGTAGTGATCATTTTACCTTAGAGCTTCTAGATATTAAAATGATGCAATTGTAGTTCTATTGGCATGAGATGGTTGGTTGGGTCCTCATGGATGCTAGATAGACATGGGTGAGGATTGGGATCTTTTTTTATAGGGATCATGTGTTGAGATGGTTATTATCTGATGAGGTTTCCATAGGAAGAACGAGGAGCCTACACTAAGAGCTGGACATGAGTTTAACGCGTACTTGTGAGGAGATCGTTCATGAAGAGGGTCATAGTGGCATGGTGCATCTTAGGAGGAGAAATCCCATTCCCCACTCTCAGTCCACTTGGAAGAAAATAATATGATAGGTGTTTACCACCTTGTTTTCAAATGCAATTTGTTTCATACTTTTTCTTCTCATGGGAATGAGTCTTGTGCTATGGATGTTAGTTTTGGAGGGCTTATTTGAGGATTTATTGGCATAGTTTTTTCCCTTGTCTCCTTATGCATATGAGTGTGTTATAAGGATATTTTTTGAGAATTTTAGGGGATGTTTTTGGGCATATTCCTTTATTTTGTAAATGGTTGCTTGTTTTTTTTTTTTATCTTCCTTCAGTTTGAGAGGCTTACATCTTGGTTTATTTATTGATATAATGTTGTTTGACCTTGACGTTGAATGGTTGGATGTTGAGGGGTTAAATGGTTGGATGTTAAGTTTAAACTTGATGATTGAGTTTACTTTCAACCTCTTATGCAATGTATACAACAAGTGGGAGAATGTTGACAAAAGGTGGGTTGTACACTTTTCATAATAAAGCAATAGTGTTAATAATGTAAAATAAATATTTAATTGTGGTTCATCTTAAGGATGTGGATACCACATGGGTTAGGAATTCTTAAGACCACTTGTATGTTGTATGTGACACAATGGGGAAATATTTAATTTTGGGGTCATGGTTTTGAGGCACATATTTTATGTAATACCACTTTGTAGTTTTGTGCAAGCTTGTCTTTATAAAAGAAAGCACATGGGTAGTTGTTGAGGTTTGCTTACATATCCTTTGTCTTGTTGGCTAAGGTTGGATTGATCATATCTTATAGGTTTCATATGTGATTGGAGGAAGCATGGAATAGGATGTTGGGCTACATGGTTATCATTTTCTTGTTCACTTAAGGAGTGCAACTAGGGTGCTTGATGCTTCAGTAACCTTGCATGGAGACTCTACAAGTGTATTGTAATCTTTTTCATGGAGATAATACATTGAGTTTTTTGGGTACTTTAGGAGGATAGGTTTTCCCTTGAGAGGGTTTTCCCAGGTACATCTAGTGTCATCTTGTGGTGTGTTTGTTATTATGTTGCATCGTGGATTCTAAAAATGTGTTTTACATTTTTCCTCTCATGAGGGCTGTGTAAATGGTTTATTATTGCTACAAATTTCCTTTCAAATACAAGGGTCAATTTCTCCTTAGTCCAACCCTTTGGTAGACTATCTTTACAACCTTAGGTTAATGATTGAAGATAGTAGGCTCAAGCATTCAATAGCCTATATACAAATATGTTTGCATTAGTGCTTCAAATTGAAATGTTCCTCGATTAATTTCTACTTGATCAAACCTATAAATTAATTGTAGATTGAGTTCCCTTAAATACCAAGACATATCAATAAGTCATGAAAACATTTACTAAGCCATCTCACAAAGCTAGTGAAAAGGGTGAGAGTCAACAAAATTTGAATTCGGACATTTTAAAATTGAGTGTCAATCTTGAGTGCATCAAGACCAATCTCAAGTGCCACAAGATTAACCTTGCATATAAGGGCATAGATCTCAAGATGGGGAGTGAATGTATGAATATGAGTGCAAATATAGGTGCATTAAATATCTAAGAAAAGAAAATATATGGGAATGTGTGTAATAAGGGATAGGAAATGGTTGAATGTATAGAAGTATGTGTAAATGGAGATGGACAAAGGATCAAGGAATGTATCAAACTTTGCCCACAAGAGTGCAACACTTGTCACTATATAATTATATTATGTCATTCCTTTAAAATTGGTCCAAAATTAAATGGGAATATAAATGAGGCTAAAAACACAATAGTGTGTCCTATTTTTCATCCTTATTGTGTCACAAACATTAGCATTTATTAGAATTCAACACATTTTTTGAATTATACCAAAAAACCATCAAGAATTTAAAGATGATGTAAATAAGTGATTTGTGTCATTTTATCATAGATTCAATTTATAATTTTTTCTAAAATTTAATAGACTATTTCTATCATTTTTGGTTAGTTTAATAAAAATAATAATCAATTTCTATTATATTATAATGAGTGACATTTGACCATAATGCATAACTTTTACTACAAATAAAATCTTTCTAGGATTTCTTGGAATATTTTATTTATTATTAATTGTTTATACAATATTGCTATAAATTTAGACCTATGTTTTACCATAACACATTTCTTTTTTCCTATTTATTGAAATTGATTTTTTTCAAGCAAAGAAATTGATGCAAAATGCACTGTATTTTTTTAAAAATGACCTAGTTTGCTATTTCCCCATTGTCTCCTGTTGGAATTGGTCTGGACAACTAAGAGGGGGGTGAATCAGTTGTCACCTAAATTAAACTTTTATGCCTTTAATCTTCTTTTACAACTTCTAAGCAATTTAATGATATGAACATTAAAGTATGAATCAATAACACATGAGCATAAATATAATAACACACTTGACACCAAGATTTTTGACGTGGAAACCCGGTTAAGGGAAAAACCATGGTAAGGATTAACCCACAAAGATTATACTCTATTAAAAGTATTACAATGGGGAATGCACATGCATTCAGGCTCACTGCCCAGAGCTCACTACTCAAAAGAAGGCTTACAGCCTACAAAAGGCTCACTACCTCCAGGAAGAGGATTACAAAGAAATTGAACTGATATTTAGCATCTATCAATGCTGGAGTTCAATTTCGGTTAAGCATAGTAAACTGATTTGACACACTTCATCCTTACTCTACCGTTCTTACTGCTCTACTAACATCTAAACTTTTGATGTCTTCTCTTTTCACAATTACTCCATAGTCGCAACACACACCCAATTCATTCAAATCCATCGACTTTATATATATATATATATCAGCATCTTGATCTTTAATCACTTTTCAGTCGGCTTCAAGAACACTTGGAACTTTATTGAATACTCTGCTCTGTCAGCTAGATCCATGCATATTTTGAGACATGGACCAAAGCTTGCACTCACAAATCATCAAACAGGTCAACCACTATCACTGGTCATCACTACTTGCCTAATCAACAACTTCCATACATCCAGAATCAAGATCATTTATAAGGTCGGCATGTTCTTCTTCTGTCTGCTCTATCAAACTATTAGCCCGACATTCAGAAGCTAATAACTTTTGAATCCATTATCACAGGAGGCCAAAATTCTAGATTTAGATTATCCTGACAATGCTTATGACTCCCTCAGATCTGTAGCAAACTCTGATCTACTCCCGAGGAGATCCGGACCCTGCACACACTATATTTGTGTCTTCCCGGACTTAGACAGATCTTCAATCTGATTTCTAGTATAGGCAAATTATGTAATGCGGATGTGTAGAGAGACTTGGTTGCCATCAATGACAACACTAATCATGCCTAGCAGTGTCTCTTACCAACAATCTCCCCCTTTGGTATTGATGGCAACACTTAGTGACAAATGACTAAGTGTCAGAATAACTCCCCCTTTGCTTGTGCTCCATACTGTTGTTCATATTGCTTTCTGATGCTCCCCCTTTGCTGGATTCCTTATTTTTCACTGCCCTTCACTCCCCCTTTGACATCAATGGCAAAGGGTGGGTTCCACAATCACTAATGATGCAAAAACTCTGTATATATGACCGTATATGTACAAATAGTCCATATGTTATATTTACATATATTTAAGGATATCTGCAAAAGTACTCTTTAACTATACAAATTCGATGGCCCAACTTCTCTTCATACCATCCAAAATTGAAATGTGTCCTCTTAGCATAAATGCATATGCTTCTTCTTTCCTTTGATCTGATGGATCACTTGTCCGGGCAGTACTCTAGGCCTCTGATAAAGTATTAAACATTGTTTCCAACTTAGGGGTAATCAGTTCTCAGAGCTCACCCATTCATTCCATAATGTTCTTCTTTTCTTTAATAAGCTTCTTTATTTCATTTGTCAGGTTAATTGCTTAGCATTCTTGGCTCATCGGAGATACTATTAAAGGATCAAAACTTTGAGATAGGTCAAGCAGCTTTTGCTCCTGCTCCTTTATCTTTTTCTCAATATCCTCTACTATTTTGGGCCATGATAAACAAAACTTATATACATCACCACCATCCTTAAGAGCATTTTCAATACTTTTTATACCAATGTCGAGTGTTTTTCTATCATTATCTATAAGGCCTTTTAGTTCACTAAACCTCTTATCCAAAAATTCTTTCCGGACCTTTACTTCAACTGACTTCTCAAAGGACTCAAAATTTGTATTTATAGAATGCACAAGATTTTTCAAATTACTAGAAGGAGAATCAGATGTATTTTTCTGATATGTGGGCATGATCTTCTCCAGTGTTCCAGATGCTAGGCTTATCAACTCACTGTCTTCTATGTGAGACTTCAGTAATTTCTCCCTTGCCTTGGCCTGTGTGAATGATGATATCTTCAGTATTTGATCGAGAGAGAGAGAGTGTCATAACTGATTGCTCCTTGTATTAGTTCTGGCTCATCTAACTCTAGCATCTCCTTGCTGAGAAAAATCTATATTGCATTTACAGTGACTCTTGCCACACTTGCTATTTCAGATTCCTTCCCTTGTGCTTTGACAGTGGCAACAACCGGACTATTTTGCTTTGGTATATTAGCACCATCTCCTTCTGCTAGATCTTCTTTTCCCTCTGCCTCTTCTTCTTCCTTCTCTTTCTCCTTTTCTTCTTCTTTCTCTTGGCCCTTTCTAGAGTCATCAATGGCATGAGGATCCAGAGGATCATGGCCAACATTTTCTTCTTCTATCAATACTTCCTTTCCTTCTTTTTGCACTTCCTCTTCCGGAACAGAGGAGTCTAGAGTTTCAGTCTGGTGCTTATTTCCCTTTAATCCTTCAACATCCATGTCTGAGGACTTAATCTCTACATTTGCCTCCTCTACAATAGGACGATTGTACTTTTTCAAAGCACACCGAAGAATCTCTTTGGTTTCCTCTGTAATCTTGTCTGTCTCCCCTAGCATAATCCTATTCATTCATTTCTTGCTTCAGAACTCATCCTTGGCTTCTTTGAATATCAAGTTCATTTGCTTCGGAGTAATTTGGGGGCATAATTGTATCAATATTTGTTCTTGGATCTCAAGATCCTTACTTTTTGCATTGTCTTTTCTCATTTCCAAAATTTTCTCAAGACTTTTTGGTATTAATGAACATATCTCAATAAGAGCCTTGTTGTAGATATTCAAATATCTTACCATTGCTTCCTCAAGTACTCTTTTGTCAGCATCACTATAGTCATCATAGAATTCTGTCATTGGAGCCAAGTTTCCATCCACAGTAACTGATTTAATGACGTCATCTACTGAAAGGGTTGGCTTCTCTACATATTCCTCTGTCTTTTGCCTCTTGCTTCCCTTTTTCTTCCGGAGGGCATCTCCTTGGATATATTGGCCACTTTTGTGCCTATGGCTTTTAGTTCTTTGATCTCAATGTCAGAATCTATATCTTCTTCTTCTTCTCTTGTGCTTTCATAGGTCTGGGATGCTTCTATTTTCTTCCTTTTCTCCCTTTTTCTGGATGATTTTGCTTCTAGTTCTGCAGTCTTGGGAGGAACAGGGGCAGCAGCAGAGCTCCTAGTAGTTCTTGAAGTGGAAGAGGGTTCCACCGGAGCACTTGTTTGTTTCTTATCTTGTTTCTCTTTCTCAGCCTTTTTCGTTCTTTCTCTAAATTTCCTCACAGCCTCCTTAGTTAGGCCCAGATTTTCAGCCCACTTCTCAACTTCCTTTCTTACTTTCCTATTGGCTTCAGGTTCTTTGAGCTCGGTATGCAGTTTCAAACTCAGCTCCTCATATGTTCCAAATCTTTTGACTGTTATGTCTTTAGGCTTGCTTAGAAGATGTTGAGCATACATATTCAAGATTTTTCCATCTACTTCATACCCCATGGGCATGATCCAAGCAGTTTTGGGTTCCACTACTTCTATTAGGCACTGATCAGTGTCAACCATGAAGCATATTTCATTTTTGTACTTCTCAACAATTGATTTAGGGATTCTTTCCCTTAAATGCATCATACTCTAAAAATTCTTGAAGTAACCCCATATTGCAATTTTCTGAGCTTTGAAATCACCAATGCTATGAAGATGATCTCTGATCTGAATGGCAACTGGCTCATCCTTAGTCCAGTGAACACCCTTAACTCCAAGCACTTCATTCATATAGTAGAAAAAGAAGCACAGAACCAATGTACCAAATTTAAAAGTGTTTTTCTTATCCCTTTTGATTTTGTTTAGGTTTTCAATTAGCTGGTTCTGCAACAGTTCACAAAGGTCATAATCTACATTCTCCTTTAACATTTGATATGCTGCATATATGGCAGTTCTGGAGACAAAATTCTCCCTGCTGGAGTGATATACCTTGTAGCCAATCACCATGGGAGCAAACTTCACATCTGATTCTATAATGTCATTTATAGTCATAGCCCTCCTATCGAATTTAGCACCGGTTGCATCAGTAACAGTTTGGTTTTTCACAGATTTTAACATAGGTAATCCACCAGTTGAGTTCAACCCAGTCACAATTCTAATAGAATCCTTGGTAATTTTGAATGGTTTTAACAGCCAAATGAATTCATCATGCATCTGACTCAAAACATATTAGACCCATTCATCTTCATCAAATGTGGGAAACCCCATAATCTGTATAAAGTGTTTATCCTGTAGTGCCTTATACTCGGGTTTAAGTTCATGATTTTCAACCCTAAGATGATTCTCAAACAAGTCCACATACATTGAATATCCAAACTCATCTATGTTTGCATGAATATAAACCCTAATGTCTTCAACATGCAGCACACCATACAGAACACTTGAAAAAGCACCTAATGGGTCGACTTCTTGTGAGGATGCTTCTTAAATTTGGGTCGAGGCCTTTCAGTAATGTCAACAACATGAGGAGTAGCCATCTCAACAGATTTAAAGCTTTACAGAGAAGTACATTTTTCTTCCACGGGGTTAGGGTTGATCAATTTCTAGTTGAATTTGCTCTTTGTGCTTCAATCTTTGGATTTGCAGCTCAGATGCTCTTCTTCTTGTTTCCTCCAAATGCAAAGTGATTCAAATGTGTGACCAAGTGACTTTTTATCCTTTACAAAATCTAATTTGGCATTGTAATAAATGCGTTGCCCTAACTTTGTCCGGTTACTCTATTTTTGACAATTCTTCATGAATCACTCCACAAGTTTTCATATCAACATCTTTTCTTCCAAAAATCCTTCCAAAGGTTCTAAGCCAATTCAAAATATCCTCCTTTATTGTGCCAAATTCAGGCACCCGCTTACTGACTGGGGGAATTTAATGTTCAATGCAGCTCCCCCTGAGCCAGAGCTCCTGACTTAATTCCCAGAGGAATTGTCAGCACCGAATTTTAGTGTGGATCCATCACCATTGCTTATTGTATCTTTCTTTACCCAAGTCTTGTTCATTTCACTTCGTATCTCATTCACATCAATTTTTCTTTTGCCTTTGTATTGTCTCTACTCATCCAGTTTTCTATTTATTGGACCTCTTTTTCCATTGTTCCTGCTTCTACAAAATCTTGCAATATGACCAAATTTATTGCAATTAAAGCAAACAACATTTCCTTGCTTATGAACTTGATTTCCTCTTGATCTGCACTGATTAGCCATGTGTCCAAACCCATTGTAAGCAAAGCAGTAACCATTGAAAGAATTGCCAATTCCTCTATTGTTAGCATTATTCATTATCATACTTTTGCATTCATTTGATCTTGTTGTCTCTCAGATTTGAACCTTGCTGAGTTGTAAAACTTGGCAATTTGGAGAAACATGGGATCTTTCCAGGTCTGTGGGTCACCTATGTTGGAAAGAACCTCCGGAGAAGGTCGGCTTCCTATCTGGTTATCACCTAAAATCTAGTGGATTTGTAGAGGAAAAGGGAGAAGGAATGCTTTTAAAATGAAAGATAAAACTAGAAAACTTGAAAATAAGGGTGATTCACCAAACTTGATAAGGTAAAATGAAACTTAGACCTGCATACACTTGGCCACAGACAACAGAAAATAAAAACTAACCTGCACAACCTATCACTGTATGTTTGCAAAAGCACTTCACAAAGAGGTCTAACTGCATTAAAATCTTTAAAAAAGGAAGCTAAACTTCACAATTTAAAGCCTTATAACACTCTAAGACATAGTTTGTAACCTACATAAACACAGCTTCTGCAAAAAAAAGGGTATTGAAAAACATAAGACAATCACAAGGAAATAAATTACCTCATAAATGACCTGTTCAAACACTTAATAACACCCAATATTGCAAAACAAGAAAGCAAAAATCTGACTGTAAGTGGTATCCAAGGTATTCTCTGTATTTCATATGCCCAAAGAGTTACAAAACATACTCAAATTGAGTAGGATTGTAGAAAAAATCACTAACTCCAGAATGTATATGGAAAGAACTGCTTACAAAGAGTCAAATGAATGACTATATACTCTCCAAAAATAGTTGTAATCAGATAAAGATCAGCCCTCTCCATTTTTGTGGGTATCATAAATATCCTCAAAATATCTGTCCAAAGATCTCCAAAATGGGTTCCCAATGCATAAATGGTCAAGGCATGCCATCAACTATCATAAAGGCACCTGAAAATGTCTTTGAATGCCTTTAAATGATATTTAAGGCCATGAAAATAAGTCAAATCTGTGCAATAACTCCTAACCCTGTTTGTCAACTCCACCCTGCAGCATCATAAATGTCTAATATTTTCCCAATAAATGACATAAATACATAATTTTTCTGCATTCATTCAACATTGACTAAGTGATTCATAATTACATCACCTTAGTTAATGTTTTACAATTCAAAATTTATACAAACTCATGCAGAAAATAATGACATTCATGACATAACTTTTAATCTGATGGGGAGTGCACAGCAGAAACAGACAATAGATCAAAAAATGAACTTTTGAACTCTTGAACCTTCGAACCTTTGAACCTTTTGCTGTTTGAACTTGGCAGATTTTTTGGTCCTTTGAACCTTTGAACCTTTGAACCTTTTGAACCTTTGAACCTTCAAACCTTTTGCTATTCGAAACTTGGCAAATTTTTTGGTCCTTTGAATCTTTGAACCTTTGAACCTTTTGCTGTTTGAACTTGGCAGATTTTTTGGTCCTTTGAAGCTGGGAACAGTCACTCTTATGACTAATTTTTTGGGACTGATTTGAACAGTGATAATATGACTACTTTCAGGCATTCAAGGACTGTTAACTACTCTTTACTATGTAGAATTTATCCTTACTGTGTATCGCTGCCACCTCTAGCTTTGTTGGTTGTCCCTTCTCTTAACAGAAATTTTAATCTGAAAATGAAAATATTGTCTTAGGACTGGTGAAAAGTTCTCAAAATCTATAAACTGGGTTCATAAAAAATTTATTGGGATTTTTCTTCTTCTTGTTTCTTAATTTTTGTCCAAAAATCTCAAGAACCCAGATCATACTTTTCTAGATATAGTGAAAACACGTGACTATTGTCCTATTGTCTTCATTGTGCAAGGTCTCTGTGTTTGCCTTCCTGCTAACTGTTATTGCTCTAGACAGTTGCGGTCTGAAATTTTCTATAAGGTCTATGAGCTGGGCTCAACCCTTGTGGAAGCCACATTTCCCTCCACTCATAATGTAACCTGATTGAGCTAGTAGTGAAATTTAGGTAACAGATCTATGACCATACCTCTTACACTTGAAGCATTGACTGAAGAAGGATAGACCATTTTGATTTACTCTGCTTCTACACTGAGTAGCTCTATGACCAAATATATTGCAATTAAAACAATTTCCATTGAATGATGGATATCTTTGAGCATTAGGTTGTCTTACCGAAGGTTTTCTAGTTCTGTTTCTCCAATTCCTTGGTTGAAGATTTCTTTGTCCAGATCCAGAGCTTTCACCTTTCTCATATCCAAGATCATGCTTGTCATCATCCTTTTTTTGTCCTTCAATTAGTGCTTCAAGTTTAGCTAAGCTTATCTTGAATTTCTCCTTATACTCATTTGCAATTTCTAGGTCATGGCTGAGAGTGATAATTTGTCTCTCAAGTTCTCTCTCATTGTTTCTTCTTTCTTGTAGATTAGATTCTAGGAGACCAGCTATTCTATCCAATCTGCAGCATTCTTCAGTTCTCTCTTTCAGATTTTGATTCATCTCTTCTTCAGTTTTCTTCCTATCTTTAATTTCCTTGGTTAATCTCATCACCCTAGATTCCATCTCATGTTTTAGGACAACAACTTCTCTAGCTAACTTTTCACATTCCTTTGTCTTCTCTTTCAGGGCCTTGTCTTCATAATGATTTCCCAGTGGAAGAGGTTTCTCCTTTCCTTTTGCATTGGATTTGCTCAATTTTCCTTTTAAAATCTCAATGAAGTCTTCAGCCTTTTTGAGGTTATCCCTGAACTGCTCAAGATCTTCTAGGGCAAGATTAAGTTGCCCTTGAAGGTTATATTCATCCATTTTACTGCCTTCCCAGATCTTCCTTAAGCTGTTAAACTTTTTCAAAGGAACCTTGCTCTGATACCAATTGTTGGAATTGGTCTGGACAACTGAGAGGGGGGGGTTGAATCAGTTGTCACCTAAATTAAACTTTTCTACCTTTAATCTTCTTTTACAACTTATAATCAATTTAATGATATGAACATTAAAGTATGAATCAATAACACATGAGCATAAACATAAGTAACACACTTGACACCAAGATCTTTGACGTGGAAACCCGGTTGAGGGAAAAACCACGGTGGGGTTTAACCCACAAAGATTATACTCTGTTAAAAGTATTACAATGGGGAATGCACATGCATTCAGGCTCACTTCCCAAAGATCACTGCTCAAAAGAAGGCTTACAGCCTACAAAAGGCTCACTGCCTACAGGAAGAGGATTACAAAGAAATTGAACTGATATTTAGCATCTATCAATGCTGGAGTTCAATTCCGGTTAAGCATAGTAAACTGATTTGACACACTTCATCCTTAATCTACCCTTCTTTCTACTCTGCTAACATCTGAACTTTTGATGTCTGCTCTTTTCAAATTACTCCATAGTCACAACACACACACCCAATTCATTCAAATCCATCAACTATATATATATATATACATACATACATATATATATATATATAGATATATATATCAGCATCCTGACCTTTAATCACTTTTCAGTCAGCTTTAAGAACACTTGGAACTTTATTGAATACTCTGTTCTATCAACTAGATCCATGCATAATTTGAGACACGGACCAAAGCTTGCACTCACAAATCAGTAAACATGTCAGCCACTATCACTGGTCATCACTACTTGCCCAATCAACAACTTCCATACATCTAGAATCAAGATCATTTACAAGGTTGGCCTGTTCTTCTTCTGTCTGCTCTGTCAAACTGTTAGCCTGATACTCAGAAGCAATAACTTTTGAATCCATTATCACCGGAGGCCAAAATTCTAGATTTAGATTATCCTGACAATGGTTATGACTCTCTCAGATCCGCAGCAAACTCTGATCTACTCCTGAGGAGATCCGGACCAAGATACCGTACCCTGTCACACACTCTGTTCTTGTCTTCCCAGACTTAGACAAATCTTCAATTTGATTTCCGGTATAGGAAAATTATGTAATGCAGGTGTGTAGAGAGACTTGGTTGCCATCAATGACAACACTAATCATGTCTAGTAGTGTCTCTTGCCAACATCTCCTATATAGGTCATTTTTTGCAATGCACATATCTTTCTTATAAAAATAAATAGAGAATATAATATTATTTTTTTATGTATGGGTGATTTTGTTTGATCCCCACACACATGATGTGAAGTTTAGTATTTGGAATAAGAAAATGCAACATTTAGATAGGTGAAGAAAATGTTGTTACATAAGCAAGTTCAACCAAAGTGTCTTCGATCGAACCCCTATTAGATCAAAATTAGGTTGGATAAAACCCCTCATGTCTGAAATATCCTCAATGAAAGCACAACATGGAAATTAAGGTTTCACCCTAGTTTATTGGTTCAAACAACTAGTAAGGTGTGGGAATTTTTTTATTTGTTCCTCCAAGCACAAAACTTCATGTCTCATGCACTAAAATCTCCCAACATGCAAGGTGTCCATTTTGTTTTATCACACAAGTTACAAAATAAAAGACTAGCCCCTTGTTTTAAGGAAAACCCCCAATGGGATTTGATAGAAAGGATTCAATCAAACCATATCTCACCACAACATGCCATGCAACACCATGCATGAACTAACTAGGGTCAATTAAACTTATGTGATTTTGGGTATGATTCATTTTAGTGTTTCTCATTTTGGTCCAAAAAGGGCCTCACTTATGTGCTATCACCTATGGGTATGCAAATTTCACAAGGATTGAAAGAAATTATGAGAGAATTTTGCTAAGTCCATGTTATTCTCATATGAACTAGGACTAGAGAAATAGTAAATGAAAGCATGAGTCAAGTTCATGAAGTGTAAATAAAATAAGATGTATCAAACTACTATAAAGTTTTACAATAAACTATTTTGAATAATTTGGACCTATAACAAGGCTAGTTTCTAAATTTCATTTAGAATAATTTAGATTGTTTTCCTATTAAAGTAACCCTATTCCAAATAAAATAGATAAATCTTACTTTTTAAAATAAACATGGACCTTAATTGCATCCTCCATTGTGTGTTTATGGTCATATCCTCTAGAAATACTCCTAGTAATTCTCATGGTTAGGTCATGATTGTATAATCAAATACTCATACTTGCAACAATGTACCTGACATAAGACATTAATCTTGTCCCCATGCAAATCCTTGCATTTCATGGTAAAGAAGTACTAACATGAATCTCCCTCAATCTTATATCACCCCATCTTCTTGTATATCCTATATGTAGTGCATTACTACTAAATCTTTTATGAGCATAATCATCAGCTTGTGCACCTAGGGTGTGCTACCTAACATTGTGTCCTACAACAACATGTTGAACACACCAGGATACTGAGAGGGGGGTGAATCAGTATCCAAACAACCTTCAAATCTTCCAAAGTAGTTTAAGATTTAAACATTGCAACATTAACATAAACATGAAAGATAAACACAATGCACATTAACACATAACACTAGATGTACGTGGAAAACCCCAAACAGGGAAAAATTGCAGTGAGGATTAACTCATAATATATGAAGCTCACTGCTATAAAGTTACAACTTTGTTTTAGGGAAACAACCCAAGGAAGCTACTACTCCCTGCTGAATTTGTTTTAGGGTTACTCCCAAGGAAGCTACTACTCCCTAAAGACTTTGTTTTAGGTCTACAACCCAAGGAAGCAACTACTTGACCTGAGAATGAACTCAAAAATGATTACAGTATGGCAGTCCTTCTACTGCATAACAACTGACATTGAAGCTCACACTTTTGATGATTGCAACTATGCTTCTTCTGATGATTGTATCAATTAGGCACACTCTTCACTTCCCTCCTGTCACAAAAATGTCTTCAAGATGAATCAAGACAGCCCTTATTGCTTCTGCTCTTTCTCCTTTAGTCACACATCATAATGCATAACATGTTCATATTCTGCTCTTTACACACACATATTCATATTTCACAATCATACCCCACCTAGACCAACTAGGTTCACAATATATACATGATATTACATTGATTACATTACAAGTTAGCCAATACAACAATAATATTACAATTTACAAGTCGTCCAGAGATCACACATCATGAAACATGTAGAGGACAAGCCTAGACATGAACTACATGCTACTCCAGGAGAAGAAACTCACCTTGTGGACCCCAACACAGGCTTAACCTGGTCCTAAACATTCTTCACAACATCATCCTTCAAAGAATAACATTTGCACGTCACACTCATTTGAAATAGGTCACTATTAAGTAAGAACACATGAAGCTTGTAGAACATCGGTCATTTTAGCTTGGCGGTACACATAGAAGATTAAACATTGCTTGCAGCACACTAGATCACTAGATACTTTACAGAAGTATGCATTGAACCTCCCTGAACATGTTCACAAAATTGCATTGACAAATCTTCACATCCAGAGGAATGCATAGCACTCCACCAAGTCTTTATCACCATTTTACTCTGCCAAAGCACAGACCAGAAATCTGTCACTCATAACTTTTATTGCTAAAGGTATACATACTTTATGTCTTAGATATAACACCTTCACAACATACTAAACTTAGATTCTAAACCGCATGACCATATCTTCAAACACCGAGGAATGTAGAGCATTTTCCCAAGTAGTCTCCCTAGTAGCTTCCTATAGTAGAAATCTTCATCAACTTCCGGAGACCAGTACCTTCTTGTGACATCTCATACATCCTTATAAGTACTTATAATTCCCATCTTAATGTGTCATCTTGATAATTCTAATTCCCATCTTAATATATCTTCTTGATGCTTCTAATTCCCATCTTAATGTGTCACCTAGATACTTCTAATTCCCATCTTAATATATCATCATACTCAATTCTACATTGACCGAGGCATGACATCCAACCATGAACTTCAACAACCACATCACATCCAACATCAACAAAATATCAGACAGTCCAAACTGAGTGTTGACAAGAGTGTTACAACCACATCAGTGGCAACTCAAATAGAGTGTTGACATCAATGATGACCACATCACAACCTTAGATAACATATGTACAACAATCTCCCCCTTTGGCATTGATGGCAACACTCACTTGCACATTCTCCCCCTTTGACATCAAGGAAAAAGGGTAACAAACTCTTCTTTCAACTTTCCCTTGTCAACAATAACCACTACCTGCTCCCCCTGAGAGGTAGCCACCATCAGTCCAGGAAAAAGATATAGCAGAAATTACCCCCCTTGACAGATGTACCAACCATGCATCTAGTTAGGAGGGGTAATTACCCCTAACTTCTGGCGAAGATATTCAAAAGTATCCTTTGCAAGAGCCTTTGTGAAAATGTCTGCAATCTGATCCTTTGTTGGAACATATTCCAACTTCACTTCTTTCTGTGCAAACTTCTCTCAAAAAGTGATACTTGATTGATATATGCTTGGTTCTAGAATGCATCACTAGATTCTTAGAAATATTGATAGCACTAGTATTAACACACAAAATAGGGGTAGGCTCATCATACATCACCTTTATATCCTTCAAAGTCTGCTTCATCCAAAGTACTTGAGTGCAACAAAATGCTACAGCAATATATTCAGGTTCTGCTATGGATAAGGACACTGAGTCCTGCTTCTTACTCTACCAAGAGACCAATTTTCTTCCTAAGAAGAAAGCACCACCACTTGTACTTCTTCTATCATCAACGTAACTAGCTCAATCAACATCAATGTAGGCACTTAAATCAAGGTCGTTAGCTCTAGGTTACCATAAGCCATAATCTGGAGTTCTCTTCAAGTATTTGAATATTCTTTTCACTGCCTTCTCATGTGTTTTCTTCTGATTAGCTTGATATATGGCAACCACACATATTTCATGCATAATATCAGGTCTAGAAGCAGTCAAGTACAACAATCCTCCAATCATAGATCTATAAAGAGTCTGATCAACCTCCGTAGACTCATCATTCTTGCTCAAGTGACAACCAATAACCATAGGAGTACTTATTGGTTTGGAATCCTCCATACCAAACTTCTTCAACATCTCTTTAACATACTTAGCCTAAGAAATAAAAATACCAACATTCAGCTGAGAAATTTGAAGCCCAAGGAAGAAAGACATCTCACCAATCATAGACATTTCAAATTCTTTCTGCATCTCTTCTACAAACCACTTACACATAATATCATCTCCACTAAATATGATATCATCAACATATACTGCAACTATTAGAATCATGTCTTCCTTTTCCTTAATGTAAAGATTACTATCTGTGGTACATTTCTTGAAGCCTTGCTGAAGTAAGTACTTATCCAATCTAGCATACCAAGCTCTAGGTGCTTGCTTGAGACCATATAAAGCCTTTTTGAGTCTGCAGACCATGTCCAGATCTTCTGACAACTTAAACCCATCTAGTTGTTCAATGTAGACCTCTTCCTCTAGATCACCATTCAAAAATGTTGTCTTGACATCCATCTAATAAACTTTGAAGTTCTTGTGAGCATCAAGAGGCAGAAACATCTTGATTGCCTCCATCCTGGCTACTGGAGCATAAGTCTCCTCAAAATCAATGCCTTCAACTTGTGAATAACCTTTACACACCAACCTTGCTTTGTTTCAGAACACCCACTTTGTTCCTATAACATTTTTATTGGCTGGTCTGGGAACCAATTCCCATGTCTAATTTTTCTCTATCTAATTCAATTCTTCTTCCATTGTCTTCATCCATGCAACCTCTTTGATAGCATCACTAAAGGTTTTTGGCTCTACCTTTTATAATAAATACAAATTCACTTGCTCATTTTCCTTTGCAAACCTTCTCCTGGTCTACACACCTTCATTATTATCTCCAATGATCTGATCTGAAGAATGGTTCCTTTGAACATACTTTGCTGGAGTCTTAGGGATCTTCTTTGGTTCTTGTTCCCTCTCTTCTTTCTCTTCTTCTTTAATGCAGGGAAATATATCAGATCCAGAGTCCTCTTATTCTTGTAGTATCTAATACAAGTCTTCATCTACCTTAACATTTGTGCTTTCAATCATCTTTCCCAACCTCTTGTTGTAGCATCTATAGGTCTTGCTTCTGGTTGAGTAACCAAGAAAGATCCCTTCATTACTTCTTGAATCAAACTTTCCTAGGTCTTCTTCATCTCCTCTGATGTAGCATTTGTTGGTAAATATCTTGAAATATCTAATAGTGGGAGGTCTTCCATATCATAGCTCATAAAGGGTCTTAGTGCTACTGACCCTCAGATGTACTCTGTTAATCAGATAGATAGCAGTGTGAATTACTTCCTTCCAGTACATGTCAGGTAGATCTGCATCTTTCAACATTTCCCTAGCCATCTCTTGCACTGTCTTATTCTTCCTTTCCACTACCCCATTTTGCTGAGGGGTCCTAGGAGCTGACAAATGTCTCCTAATACCATAATCTTTGCAAAAATTTTTAAATTCATTTGAAGTAAACTCACCTCCTCTATCAAACCTTAAACATTTGATCTTAGCATCCATTTCATTCTCAACCATTGCTTTGAAAATCTTAAACTTATAAAAGGCATCTGAATTTTCTCTTAGAAAGTAATCCAAGTCATTCTAGAATAATCATCAATAAGTAACATGAAATACCTCTCACCTTGTTGACTCTTTATTCTTGTAAGGCCACATAGGTTGGTGTGAATCAGTTCCAATGGCATTGAAGAATAACACTCCTTGTTCTTGAAATTTGTCTTTGTCTGCTTTCCCATTTGACATTACTTGCATAATGTGTTTACAGGCTGGATTATCTTAGGCATATCTCTCACTGCATGAATAGAGTTGATCTTTACCATATTATCAAAGTAAATGTATCCCATTCACTTGTGCCATAGCCAACACTCACTTGATTGAGCCAATAAGCATGTTCTTCCATTTACCTCCTTTAGATGATATATATCTCCATATGACTTGATACCTTCTGTAACTAGTTTTTTGGATCCTAACTTCTTGATTTCATAACCTTTAGAATGAAAGGTAAGATTGTATCATTTACTGCACATCTGACTGACACTAAGAAGATTTTGCTTTAGCCCTTTGAAATAGAGGACATCCTCAGTCTTGTTCTTCCCATCAATAGTTATAGCACCCTTGCCACAGACTTGTGCTGACTCATCACCACCAAACATAACATCTCCATCATTCCACTTCTTGAGGTTGATAAACTTCTCCATGTCACCATTCATGTGATTAGATAAACAACTGTCAATTTCCCAATCTTTGGCTTCTTCTTTTGCATGAAAGGTAGTCCACACAACCATTGATTTATCATTGTTTTGGACAGTTTGCAAGGTATCAAACTCTTCACATTTTCCAAAATCATCATTTTTGTCACCAACATTCAATGCCATGAAACATATTTCATCATTTGAATCATCATGATCCTCATCTTCTGAGGAACAATTGTCCTCCATGGAATACAGACTTCTTTTGGGCTTCTCTCTTTTTCTATTACCTCTTGATTCTTCAAATGGACATTTAGAAGCAAAATGACCAATCCTTCCACAATTGAAACATTTGAAAGGTAACTTACCTCTGTATTTTCTTGTACCTTTCTTCAATGTTCTTACAAAGTTTGCTTCTACCCCATTAAGGTCATCATCTTGATCGGTTGCTTCAACTTTTGTCTTCTTACTTGCATTGAATGTTGTTTCCTTCTTTGGAGCACCTTTGTCAAATTCTCTCATTTCAAATGCTATGAGAGAGCTAAACAATTGATCTATTGTATATTTATCCAAATCTTGAGTCTCCTCAATAGAAGATACCTTATGATTGTAAGTTTGGGAAGAGTTCTCAGTACCTTCTTCACAATTTCATCTTCTTTCACTTCATCACCAAGACCTGTGATACCATTAACTATTTCATCCACTTAGAGCATATAACTAGCAATGTCTTCATCTTCTGTCATCCTCAGGGTCTCAAATTTGCTCTTGAAGATTTTCATCTTGGCTTGCTTTACTTTACTATCTCCTTCATAAATGCTTTCAAGTTTGATGCAAGGGCATCAGGGGCCTCATAAGCATAATTTTTGTCATGTTTGGTTTTTAGGTTGTTGGAGTGTTTTAGAGTCTAATAAGGTCATTTATGACCATTTGGGATCATGTTGATCCATTTTGGAGTGTTATAGGTTCATTAGTTCAAAATTGCAAAAGTATCAATGTTAGTGGTCATGTAACTTAGGTAAAAGGTTTCAAAAATCAATAATTGATTACAAGCAAATCAAGAAATTATTTCTAATTAGTTGGAATGGATGAGAAATGCATAAAAACCACCCTCCAAACTTGAATGAGAGTGAGAGACATCGTATTTTGAAGTTTGATGAATAAAAATCCTATTTTTCTGCGTATTCCAACGTTGCATGCCTATTCTTTCTATTTGTACGATCTTGTATAGATAGTTACAGGCATGAAAATGGTTGGAAAACTTGGAGAATGTTGTTAGATTTCTAATTATTTTGATTTGACTGATTTTCATTATGTTTTGTGAAAGTTATGATCATTTTACTAAGGGCGGGTTTGCGAGTTTGTTTTTCTCAAAGTTGCAATCTGAAAAACACACATGGTACAGCCTAGTACGACCTCATATCAAGGAATATAATAGATGGATGGAAATATATTTGTTTTTAATTTACAATTATTTTGGTTGCATGTGATTTCATTATGTTTTGAGTGAGTTATGGCATTTTTACTAAGAGCGGTTATGTAACAATCCTAGGGTTTGCACAAGAACAGTCTTGTTTTTGCCCTATTCTGTACAAAACAACCCTAGCCCATTTTGACATATGTTAGATAAGGGTCAAAAGGGTATCCCAAACAGGGCTTAGATTTTGAATATTAGGTCTATAATAAAATTTATAACCAAAAAGGTTTGAGTTGTTGCACTTGAAGGGCTTCTAGGCTAAGGACAGCTAGGAAAGGAGGTTTGAAGGTTGTAGGTTAGAGGATCCTTGTGGGTGATTGAAGATTGATTTAAACCATTTTCCTATACCTCTGCATCATTTTGGTATCAGAGCCCAAAGATCTAGGCAAGGAAAATTTTGGAAGTTTGTGTATTGTTTTTAACAGGTTGAAGTGAAGAACTTGGATGCCAAAAGACTAGGTAGTGAGGAAAATGAAAGAAAACCTAGGTGAGGTATCACAAGAAGAATCCAAGAAAAGAGAAGAAATAGCAAGATGCAGCAGTAAACTTAGAAGGGGAAGATGAAAGACAACAGGATAAGGCTAGTTGCAGAGTTTGATAGGACAATAGGAGAGTTTGAAAAACGTATTGAACTTGTATTGCAACAGTGTCTTGAGAAAGCATATCAAGAAAATGTTTGGCATTGGCCAATGAGAAAGAAGGTGAAGTGACCCATACAAATCTTTATTTAGAAAAGAAGAAGGCAACATATGATTACTTTCAAAAGAGAAGATGAAAGCAAAGAGTGGAAGATAAAAGAAGATGCAACAGTAGCATGTCTTTTTGATGAGGTGGAATGAGAGATTGCAACAATGTTTGATCCTTTGGAGGATATGGAATGTGCAGGACAGTGATGGGAAAAAAAATAAACTCATGAACTAGTTGATACCTTGAAGATTACAATAGCATGTATGGAGAAAAAGAGTGAAAAAGAAGAAGATATGGTATCATATGAATGTCTTTTTGAAGACATGAATGAAGAGGATAAGTGTGGAGTTGCAACAGCGATAACACATCCTTGGGAGGATGAAGAAAAAGAATTTACAGCGAATGCAGACATAGAGATGACAAATCTTGATGAGCCTCGGTATGATGAACGCGTGGATGAAGAAGATAATTATCTCCTATGGAAAGAGGAGATGGAGAAAATAAACAAGTTGCTTGAAGGAGGCTTGATAGAAGACCATGAAGATATGGATATGGCAACGATAAATGATGACAAAGAAATTGGGATAACAAAGACAAATGAGGTAAATAATGCATATTTTGATTCTAATTTGTTTGAATTGAATGATGAAATGACAGAGATTAAACAAGCTGAAGGTGGACACATGGAAAGTTTCAATTTCCATGAGAATCTGTATGAGAAAGCTACAGATTTGATTATTGGTGATGAGTATGATTTGTTGGATAAAGAAATTGAACAGTGTGGAAAGTTGTTCAAGCATGCACACTTGATGGGAGATGAAGAGACGGACAACAGTAATGAGGCATATGAAAGTGACATAGACTATTGGAGTCTTGCAGTTGAGAAGATCCTCCGGAGGACGTACAAAAAGCAAGCATGAAACAAAAGAGTGAAGACCAAGAATCATGGAGAAGATCAAACCAAGCATGGGGAGGATCAAGATGAGGTCAAAGGACAATTAAGACTGCATCACAATTGGAGGAAGCAGAAAAAAGCAGTTGATCATCATTTGAGATGGAACTCAAATTTCTTTTCCTTGGGAGTATGATGCAGGGGCATCATAAGCATAATTTTTTTCATGTTTGGTTTTTAGGTTGTTTGAGTGTTTTAGAGTCTAATAAGGTCATTTATGAACATTTGGGATCATGTTGATCCATTTTGGAGTGTTATAGGTTCATTAGTTCAAAATTGCAAAAGTATCTATGTTAGTGGTCATGTAACTTAGGTAAAAGGTGTCAAAATTCAAGAATCAGTTACAAAAAAATTAAGAAACCATTTATAATTAGTTGGAATTGATGAGCAATTCATAAAAAGCACCCTCCAAACTTGAATGAGGATGAGAGACATTGTATTTTGAAGTTTGATGAATAAAAACCTTGTTTTTTGTGTATTCCAATGTTGCAGGCATGTGCTTTCTATTTGTATGGCCTTGTACAAATATTTATAGGCATGAAAATGGTTGGAAAAGTTGGAGAATCTTTTTATATTTCTAATGCTTTTGATTTTACTAATTTTCATTATGTTTTGTGAAAGTTATGATCATTTTACTAAGGGTAGGTTTGTGAGTTTGTTTTTCTTAAAGTTGCAGTCTGAAAAATATGCATGGTACGACCTGGTATTGCCTCATATCAAGGAATATAATAGATGGATGGAAAGATATTTGTTTCTAGTTTACAATGTTTTTGGTTTCATGTGATTTTATTATGTTTTGAGTGAGTTATGGCATTTTTACTGAGAGAAGTTCTGTAACAGTCCTAGGGTTTGCACAGGAACAATCTTGTTTTTGCCCTATCCGTACAAAACAACCCTAGCCCATTTTGACATATGTTAGATAAGGGATAAAAGGGTATCCTAAACAGGGATTGCATTTTGAATATCAGGTCTATAATGAAAGTTATGACCAAAAAGGTCTGAGTTGCTGCACTTGAAGGGCTTCTAGGCTAAGGACAGCTAGGAAAGGAAGGTTTGAAGGTTGCAGGTCAGAGGATCCTTGTGGGTGATTAAAGATTGATTTAAACCATTTTCCTATACCTCTGCATCAAAGTTTTACCCAAACATCCTTAGCAGATTTGCAACTCATTATCTTTAGAAGTTATGAATCAGCTAGCCCACTCATGATAGCACTCTTTGCCTTGGCATTGTTGTCACTCTTTGCCTTGGCATTGTTGTCATACAACTTGATCTCATCAACATTAGTAGGCTCAAAAGGAGGAGCAGTGTAACCCTTCTTGACAACTTTCCATACACCAAACCCTAAAGAAGATACATAGTTTTCCATCCTCAACTTCCAAAAGGAATAATTTGTACTTCAAGAATTTGTTATTTTCTCAAAACTGCATGAGGGTGGGTCATTGTCAGACCATCTCCTAAAAATCAAGGACCTAAGTGATCATCTTACCGTTGTCAATAAACCAATGGGCGATGAAGACATGGTTGCTTTGACTATTAACAATGTACCACCCTCTTATGAGATGTTTGTGGAATCATTGAATCTCTTGGCTAAAAGTCAAACTTTGACTTTTGATAAGGTGAGTTAGTATCTCTTGCAGGAGAGAAGATATGAGTAGATAGGGAATCTACATGCAGGTCCATGAAAAGTGCTTTTGCTACTTGGTATAAGAGCAAACCTTAGAACTCATTTGGCAACAAGCCTCAAAATATTTCTGGCAACACTTCTTCCACTCTGTCCAAGAAAAAGGTGAAATGATTTTATTGCAATAGATTTGGACATGTTAAAAAGGAATGCGGGAAAAGGTTATACAATCTATCTTGAAAGAAGCATGGTGAAGTTAATCTAGTTGTTGACAAAGAGCATGGTTTAGATGATGAGTTTGCACTCATGGCATCTCTTTTAGACAGCGCTGACAACAAATACCGAATCTTTGATTCTGGAGCATCCTAACATTTCACATGTCACAAAGACTGGTATGTAAAGTTTACTGTTGATTCTAGTCATAACGATATAGTTTCACTTGGTGATGATAGATCACATGTTGTTGAAGGGATATGAGATGTTAGGGAGGAATAGATGCTATGCGAGCTTGGCTAACAAATTATTTATCCACTAATGCTAAAATTTCTAGTTTGCAATGTTTGGTATGTTCCTTCCATGAGCAAGAATTTGTTATCTATTAGTCAACTTATTGAGAACCCTAACATCCAAGTCAGGTTTTGTGGAAAGAAGTGCATTGTATTAGATGTGAAACAGGACAAGGTTGTTGCCATCGGCATTGGGCAAGGAGGTATGTATTGGCTAGTCGATCCTACTATAGCTAATCTGCATGCCTTAGTTGTCGAAGATAATACCAGTGTTCTTTGGCATGAAAGGTATGGACACCTGAATCTTCAGTATTTGCCTAAACTCAGCATAGCCCATATGGTTCATGGGTTGCTTCCCATATAGGAAAAATAGGATTTGTGTATTGGATGTTTGGCTGGAAAGCAAAAGAAGAAACCGCTTCCTACATAAGGTGCATGGTGTGCTAAGGGTATTTTGGATCTCATTCATGCAAATCTTTGTGAGACTTCCTGGAAATCTTCCACTATCAATGGATCAAGGTACTTCATATTATTAGTGGATGATTTCTCCAAAAATATGTGGGTTTACTTCTTAAAGAAGTTTGAATGCTATGGTGCCTTCCTCAAATTCAAGGTGTTGGTGGAAACATTCATAGGGTGTTAGATCAAGACTCTATGTTCTGATAATGGGGGGAATTCACCTCCACTCAATTCAACAAATTATGTGAAAAAAAAGGTATTCAATTCCAGTTGACAATTGTTGAACACCCAAAATACTAAGAGGGGGGATGAATCAATATTCTCTTAAACCATTACACACCAAACACTTAATCTATTTAGCATATTCAATTGCAGTAAAGGAAATTAAGCATAAAACATACAACCACAACTCATAACACATGAACACCAAGATTTTTTAAGTGGAAAACCCAAAAAGGGAAAAACCACGGTGAGTGTTAGCTCACAATATCTTATAATAAGACAACCAATTAAGGTTGGTACAATTGGTGGACTCACTGTCCTGAAAGAAAGAGAGAAAAGAAGTGGCTCACTGCCAACATTTAACTCTTTACAATTGCATCTAACATATGCATAAATACAGTTCCAATGAAGCTCAAAGTATAGAAACAATACTCAACACATCGTTCTAAAATGCCCAACTACACTGCTCTACATTCACTCAATTCGCATCTATAGGCACTTATCGCATCAAAACATCAAAACACTGAAGACAATCCTTCATATATATCTGCTTCCTTCACAACATCAATTAGGTCAGCCTAATACATGTATTATATGACTCCTTGTCCTGTTGGCCAAAAAACTCAACCAAAACTACTTTGCAGAGAGAACCAAAGCATGTAGCAAACTTACATAGGTCGACACACCCTATGGAAATTCTCATGACAACACTTTATTCATTTCATAGCTCCACACACAATCAACACCTTCAGGTCAGCTCCACTGGTAAGGCAACAATAGTATGAGCTATTTGTTAGTTCACAAATCAATATGTGGATCTCCAAAATGCATAAAACTTGGAATATACATGCTATAGACATTCATAATCTTATCCTCAAGTCCACATAGCAAACCATGTACTTGCAGTAAAATGCGGGGTGTCTTAATGTGTCATTGGCATTGTCAATACAGAGTGCAATACTCTGTCAACCTTAACTTTCATTCTGGAGGGCTTCAGAACCTGAAACTTTGGATTTGGACTCCATGAATATTTGCCAACAACACCTTACAACCGCAGAGAAAAATGTGTCATTGCGGAGGAATGCGAACAAATTTACCGGAACTATGTAACTCAGAAATACCAGAGTTGCCACTTAGCCAAATTTCATCATAAATTCTTCACTGGATCAAACCTTCTTGAAAATTTGTCTTCTACTAAGGATCAAGACATATCGAGGAAAAGAGGATCAAACCCTCTTTCAAAATTATCAATCAAACTACTCTACACAACTATTTCATTATTCTTGGTTGTCACTTACCAGATCATCTACACAACTGTTTCCTTATGCCTGGTTATCACTTTCTAGATCATTGTACCTTTATCCTTTGTTGTCACTATCTCTGTCCTGTGATGTTACTGGCTTTAATCTTTGTTGCTATTCTTCAGACCACTGTATCTTCACTCTTTGAAGCTAACACTGACAACACTACAATCTTAGTTGCCATCAGTCTTTGTTGCCATTAATGACAACATTACTTAACATCATGCTTATCACTCTCTACACCATCATGCTTATATTGTCAACAATCTCCCCCTTTGGCATTGATGGCAACATAGTCAAAACTTCCCCCAAAACACTCTCCCCCTTTGACATCAATGGCAAAGGGACTAATTTACAAATCAAAAACTTCTTGAACTTTTATTTGCATTGCACTCCCCCTTACTACCTTATTTCTATACGAAAATATCAAAATTGTTTCCTTCTAACCTTCCACATATGTACAAGAGATCAAAAACAAGATATTTACTGATTTCTAGGAAAGATATCTTTGTAGATATTCTTCAATTGGATCACTGCTAAGTCCCAATGCACCTTTGCATAGTATAATATTTGTATCTATCCATTTATCTGCAAGCGTAATTCTTCTCCTTTATCCACTATTGCAAGGGCGTTAGTTATCTTTCCAACTTTATCATCTTCTTTTAACAAACCAATCAAAGAAGCCATTTTAAAGCTTACTATCTCTCTCATTCGACCCATTTGATCTTTTATTGACTCCTTTTGGTTCTGCAATTTCTTTATTATGGCATGAGTCTTCTCTACTTCTGCTCTTAGATCTCTATTCGTATCTTTCAAGGGATCATAGGTTCTAGAGATTTTTGCTATTTGCCCTTCTAGGCCATCAATTTTGTCTTTTATTTCCTTAGTGGTTATAAGCCAAGATAAACAAAATTGATATAATATATTGGCATCACTTAGAACATTGTGAATACTCTTTATACTATTGTCTAACAAAATGTGTGCCTTGGAGCATTTATCTGTCAATTCAACTAGCCTCTTATTATCTAATTCTTCCCTTACCTTCTTCTCAATTTCTTCTTCAAAGGACCCAAAATGATTGTTGACAACCTCCATTAGTTTCCTTATTTGCAATGCAAGGGCCAGAGAGACATCTCTCTTAGCATCAGGAAGTATCTTTTCAAAAACTCCCATGGCCTCTTCCAAAAGCTCATTTCCTTCTATATGAGACTGCAAAATTTCTTCCTATGCAAATGCTTGAAAAATTGTTCCCAACTGAAGTTTTTGTAAAGGAGATATGCTAGACATGTTAATCTATCCATCTAGGGATTGTATTTGTAGTAGCTGTGATGAACACAATGTTTGAGATTATCTTTGTTTTGCCAAAAATTCTCTGATGGAGTCTATCGGAGAGACTCCAAAGCCTTCACCAACATTATCCTTTTTCTCCTCTTCAGATATCAATCTAAAATCAAAGGTTTCTGGAGGATGACTTCCATCATGTGCTTCCTCTTCTTCAACATTTTCTAGAACAGAGGCATTACCCACAGTGTTAACTCGAGCCTCACTTTGTTCTTCCTTATCTCGATCTATCTTTTCTTCTGGAGACTCCCTCTTCTCATCAGTAGTTTTTGTGTTCTCCTAAGAGCCAACCACATTTAGATCTTCTGCATTTATTTCTGTTGTTGGTGATGGCAAATTTTCCTCAGTCAACACATGCAGTTCTGCATTGGTTTCACTTTTTTCTTTATTTTCTCAGTTTGATCATCTTTTCCATCTTCTTTAGAGGATCATTCTTCAACTATAGCAATCTATAGTTTCTTAAGAACATTTGTAGTTATTTTCAGAGTGTCCTTTTTCAACCTCTTTATTTCATCTTTGTCATTTGACATCAAAGTGTTTAGTCTTCTTTTTGTTCTGAATTCCTTGGCTAACCTCTGTATAGCCTTAATCTTGTTTTGCTCAGAAATTGTAGGACAAACCTTCTCAAGTGCCTTATTCTTCATTTCAATGTCCTTGTTCATGGCATCATCTCTCCTCTTTGTCATTACATCAGCAAGACTATCAGGTAGTTTGTCAATTATTTCTATTAATGCAACATTAAATGCATCCATGTACCTGATAATAGCATTTTAATGATTAATTGATCTTCTGTTGACCTTTCATCATACAACTCAGCTACTTGCTTCAGATTTCCATACTCAGTTATAGCATTAATTGTAGCTTCCAATTGCAGAGGGGGAAGATGTTAAATATTAATGAATTAAGATATGATATCCATTAATATTGAATCATTATTTAAATAAACATTTAAATAATAAACTAAAAATACAAATAAATGCACAATTACACAATACACCATAATTTACGTGGGGAAAACCATTGCTGGTAAAAAACCCCACAAATAGCATCTTTAAATAATAAGAACACTTACAATGCTGTCTAAAAATTAGACAAAACCCAGGGAAACACTCCTCTCAACTTCCACAGGCTTTTTACTCCTTTTATGTGCAAATTTTAATTCCTTTTTTTTCCTATGCGAATATAGAGAAAAAACTTCCCTTAAATATAGGGAGAAGGGTTGGTAAAATATCCGAAAAGGTAGTTACCATACCTTTTCAAAGAACTACCTTGTTTATCAATTAATAAATTAAGAACTATTTAATAGTTCATTAATTTATTAACTATTACAAGGAATATTAAAAATCCTTTTATAAAGCAAAATAAAACAAGAACATTATAAATATTATAAAGGTTTGACCCCTAATAGTATTATGTTCTAACACTCCCCCTTAATGTTAATAGGGGGCAAATCCTGTCAAATTCTATAAAGAAAAAAAGTACCCCAGTAACATAGGTCTTCTTGACAAGGATAAATAGGGACACAAATATATGCCAAAATGAGGATCATGTATTCCGAACTACATGAAGATCATCTTGTCATAATTTATAATCTCAGTGTTCTTAAAAGATCCTATATACAAGGTCTTATAAAGATTTCTATTGGAGCCTGGAACTCCTCAAATTGGCCTCCCCCAGGTTCATTACATAGTGCCTGTAGGTCTTATATAATACAGTGCTCTTACAAGTGGAAGATTTACAGAGAGAAGAATTTTTTAATACGCCTATAGAGCTTACATAAAATTCCTAGAGGTCTTATGTTATGCTTGTTAGGTCTTATATCCAAGGTGTTAAAATGCCTAAGGTCTTATTTTATGCCTTAGGTCTTACATCTAGAGGTGCCAATGTCATGCACACTCCCCCTCAAATCCTGAGGTGTTAAAATGCCTAAGGTCTTATTTTGTGCCTTGGCTCTTACATCTAGAGGTGCCAATGTCATGCACACTCCCCCTCAATGGCAACTCTTTAAGGTCAAGCATTGATCTAAATTTGGAAAATTTAGCATTGCACAATGGTTTTGTAAAAATATCCGTAACTTGATCTTCAGTTTGGCAGTATTAAAGACAAATATCTCCATTTAATACTTTCTCTCGAATAAAGTGAGCCTGAACTTCAATATGTTTTGATCTTTGATGATAAACTGGATTTTTGGCAAGTGCAATACAACTTTGATTATCACATAAGAGTATGATATCAGAAAAATTCATCTGAATTTCTTCTAAAAGATGATTTAGCCAAATAGCTTCTTTGGCTGCTTTGGTGGCACTTCGATATTCTTCTTCTGTAGAGGAGAGTGCTACTATTGATTTCTTTTTGGAACTCTATGTAATTGCACCTGTGCCAAATTGAAACATATATCCTGAAGTGGATTTCCAATCTATGGAATCCCCTGCAAAATCAGAATCACAATATCCATATATTTGAGCATTTTTAGTATGAGTATAATAAAGACCAAAGTTAAGAGTGCCTTAATATATCTTCAAATATGTTTTGCCATTTTCCAATGTTGTACATAGGGTTCTTGCACGAATCATGATGCAACACCTACTCTGTAAGCAATGTCAGGGCAAGATACAGTAAGATAAATTAGGCTCCCTACTAATTGACGATAAAGAGTACGGTCACATTTTTCACAAGGAGGATGAAGAACAAGTTTAATAACAATTTCAATAGGTATAATAGCTGGTTTGCAGTCAGACATATTAAATTTAGAAATTAAATTTTGAGCATATTTTGCCTGAGATATTACAATAGATTTGTGATCTTGAAAAATTGACATGCCTAGAAAATGATGAAGATAACCTAAATCGGTCATTCAAAGGTAATACTTAGCGCATGCTTGTATTTGTGAATTAAAGATGTTAGACTACTTGTAATAAGCAAGTCATCTACAAATAGAACAATGAGCGTATTATGATTGTTTTCATATTTGAAAAAAAGGTCATTGTCAGATTTACAATTAGAAAATCCTAGGCTTTGAAAGAATTTATTTATTTTGGAATACCAAGCTCGAGGAGCTTGTTTGAGTCCATAAAGAGATTTTTTAAGTTTACAAACATAGATTTTTTTATTTGGTTGTAAAAAACCCTTTGGTTGATGCATATATATTTCTTCTCGTAGATCACCATGTGAGGCCCACCCTTGTGTGTCTAGATTAGTTGCATTTGTCGACCCCATAGATGCGGACTTTCTTGACTCTACCCCTATATTTTGATTTGGTTAGATTAGTATGTTGTGGTGTGACTATATCCTGACTTTAGATCTCATTGATGATTATTGGCATGTGACATTCATTTTGATGCTATTAGAGTTATTAGTTGTGAAATCATTAAATGGAATTGTTATGCGATTTTGATCTTGAGTTAGTATTTAGAAATGCAGTTAAATTATAAATCTTATTCATGATGCTATGTGATTTTAATAATGTTTTAAATGATTATGCGATATCATGAGTGTATGCATTTCCTTGCTTCAACTATGATATAAATGTTGGATTAATTTGTTTGTTCAAGTGCGCAGGTAATTTTCCAGGCCACGAAAAATTAGAGATCGATCCCACACCTAATGTGAATCCCGTTAGACTGGTCTAGTCCTAGGAGGGACCAAGATCATGTGTGAAATATATGATGCTTTCGTAAATGTCTGCAGTTTAATTATTTGGTTTAGGGTTCACTTCTTTTATATTACTTACTTGAGGTGTTGTAAAAATATGTGATTTAATATACACCACTTGGTGTCTTTTATTTTGATGGCCACTTTATGTGATTTTCTACTTCCTAAAGTGTTTATTATGAGCTAAAATTAATCCTAGGTGGTACCCCTAGGGTCTAGGGGCCATTTGAGCATGTCAAACCCTAGGGTAACCTCTGTCTAGTCACTTTAAATTCAGCCTGAAGTAAAGTGACGAAAATTCAAATTTGAAATGGAGTTGAGGATGAGTCATGCATTGAAACATGACCCACTCCTAATTCCAAGGCATGGATTCCCATCACCTTGAAGACTTGGGAGTCTTCAAGACCCCCAAGTGTGTGGAACCCTTCTCCAATGCTCTCACACATGTGTGAAAGCATCTTGGAGTGAATGGGGTTCCTTTAGAGAATAAGGTAATGACGTGTCATTCCTTATCCTCTTGGAGCCATCTTGAGAGATGCCACCTCTCCACCTTTGCTCTCACATGTGTGAGAGCACATGTGGAGAGGGTGAGGCTTGGATGGATGGGAGGGTGACACATGTCACCTCCACATTCCATAATTCTTGCAAGTGGATTGGGAAGAGGAAGGAGAAGGTGACATCTCACACATGTGTGAAAGCATCTTGGAGTGAATGGGGTTCCTTTAGAGAATAAGGTAATGACGTGTCATTCCTTATCCTCTTGGAGCCATCTTGAGAGATGCCACCTCTCCACCTTTGCTCTCACATGTGTGAGAGCACATGTGGAGAGGGTGAGGCTTGGATGGATGGGAGGGTGACACATGTCACCTCCACATTCCATAATTCTTGCAAGTGGATTGGGAAGAGGAAGGAGAAGGTGACATGTGTCACCTTCTCATTCCTCAAGGCCTTGGAATGAAGCCTATATTACTTCCTCTTTGTGAGAGGAAGGGGGTTCTTTTCATTTTTACTTGTTTGTTTGCTATTTTTGGAGGTGTTTTTAGAGAGTGAGTGAGTTTGGAGATCTTGGAAGGAAGGCTTGAAGGAGGAGAATTGGAGAGCTCTTCTACAATTTTTCTTCCGTTATTGGGCTATCACAGGTAAGCCTCAAGGCATGAAGCCTTTTCCCATGTATTTAAATTTATATGTGTAGTTGAAGTTTCTTTGTGTGTTGCATTGTTTGGTGTTGTTGGGTTTTTTTTTTTGGGTGTTTGAACGAGACTACCATCCTTGGTGTGTCCATTCATGTAAGGGCTAGCAAAGGAGTGAACCTCCTTGAAGTCACTCTCTTTGTATTGGCATATTGTGGCCATGAGGGCAATTTGGAGAAGTTTTGGCATATTGTGGCCTTGAGGGCAATTTGGAGAAGTTTTGGTGATTATTTTAATGGTATGAGTGCCTTGGAGTGATATATTTTCATTGAGGAGATTTTAGGCTTGAGGCCTTGTTTTAGAGTATTATGAGATTTGGTTTGTAGGAGTGAACCTCTTGAGTAGAGAGAGTCCACTCTCCTACCCCCTCAAATCCATTTTTATGGATTTTGTGTTGTTAGACCTTGGTGGGTGTTGTTCTTCTTGTTTGAGTGTCTGCATTTGTTGTATTTGTGGTGTGCACCCATGTGTGAATCGACCTCTAAGCTTAGGGGTGACCCTCTTGCGGGTCTATGGTAGGGTGGAGAGCGTTTTGGTGGCTTGGAGTCCTATTTGGTATTTTTTTTATTTGCAGGTTATTATTGAGTTCTTGGAGCTTGAAAGAAGAGTTCATCATTTTTGTGTTGTGTATTTTGTTGGCTATTTGAGAGCCATAGTCATTAGACCTCATTGTAAAAATGTTGAGAGAAAGAGCTCTCTTACTTGGTTGTAAACTGAAATTTCCTCCTATGGTTTCATGTCTATAGAAATGTAAATGTTGTTGGTTTTATTGTTGTGTTGTTATGGTTGTAATGTGAGAAAATATATTTTGTTAGTTTATGTTTTGCATTGGGTGACGGAAAAGAAGTTGTGACTAAATTAATGGCGTTTGTATTCAAAATATATTTATATGTTGTTTTTAAGTTGCAAAAATATTAAGTTGTTCACATTTGTACTATGTAAAAGAAAAAAAAACCATTGTGTTGTTTACAAAAAAAATAATAATAATAAAATAATAAATGTACATGTGAGGAAATGTTTTTTTTGACATCTTTTATTTTCAAAAAAAAATGTATTACTAATGTAGTTGCTTGTTACTTCCATCTATTTCAAAAAGAAAAGTATATATATATACTCTCAGGGTTATATACAAATCTGAAGAAATATGGAACTCAGAGTACATGGGTATGAATATATATATATATATATATATATATATATATATATATATATATATATATATATATATATATATATATATATATATATATATATAATCTTTTGGCAAACTGTTGTTTAAAAAAAAGTTTATTTAGAGGCCAGTAGTGGATATATGTCCTTATATATATTACAAATATCATTAACATCATATACTTTTGAACCAGAATAAAACATAATAAAAAAATTAACAGAAAAAAAAAAAGAAAAAAGAAAAAAAGATTATAGGAAAGCCCTAACGGGCTTTTTTTATTTGTTATTGGCAGCTGTGAAAAATAAAATACAGAGGACGAGGGGGGCGACGGCCTTGCCGTTGCCCCCAATACCATAGAAAGTTGGGGGTTCGGATCCGCCCTACCCCCAACCCCTTTATCCTTCTTATTAAATGTTGTTCACAGCGATGAAACTCACGACCAACCGTTGGAAATTTTGTTTCCTGTGGAAACTTGTTCAGCCATCGTCGGCCATGCACCCAGCTACGATTCCTTCATCTGGGTCACTCTTATTTGACCTGCCATGTAACTCTTTTATTATTTAAATTATATATATATATATATTATGTGTTTTAAAAAAAAAGATTATCTCTAGAGATAAAAAATAAATCAATAAAATAATATATTTTGATTAAAAAAATATAGTATAACATTGTAGGTATATTATACCTTCATTTGGAAAACCCCCATGGCTGCCCAACATGCATGCCTGCAAAACAAAATAGATGAGAGGAGAAGAATAGGAAAATAGGCCTTCTAGGTATGTCTCCATGGCTGCGTCATTCTTCAACCTGCAAGTAGAATAGAAAGAAGAAAAGAGAAGAGAGAAGAGAATGAAAAGAAAATAGGGTGAGGAGAGATTTCTTAGAAAAAGCAAATAGAAAATGAGATTAGGGTTAAGAATATTATATTATTCATAAAGGCAATTTAGGTTTGGGGAATAATAAATCAAAATAGCAAGTGGGAATATTTTTATTGGATATTTCATTTGGGAATTTTTGTGGGCATAGGAATATTTCTTTTTCCCCTTATTTTTTTCATATTTTTATTCATTCCTTTTGTCACATTAATTTGATGTGGGAAAAATATTAGTTTAGTGGCTTTATGACTTTAGCATTTTCTAAAATTAGAATTTTGCCTTTTGTTAATATCTTTTGATTTTATTGGGATTATTTAAGTTTGTGGGTTTTTTTTAACTTGGACCTTTTAATTAATTTAGGTGGGATTTTTTAAAGAGGATTTAGGTATGGAGATTAACGTTAGGAAGTTTATTTAAACCTAAATACTTTAATTGTTTTATTTTAAATGCTTTTGAGTTATTGAGTTAAGTGGGTTTAAATTTAGTTAATTTAAATCAGTTTTGTTGATAACTGAGAGGGGGGGTGAATCAGTTATCCTAATTATTTCTTCTTTTGAACTTTCTTATTAATCAATGCAGCATTGAATCAAACAAACAAACATTACCATGAAATGAAAAACACATGACACAGTATTTTTGACGTGGAAACCCTGTTAAGGGAGAAAACCACGGGGTGATTAACCCAAAGATTATTCTCTGTTAGAAGAATAAGGAATTACAAAATGGCACTTGCCAATTAGGGCTCACTGCCCGAGCACACTGCTCACAAAGAGGCCCACTGCCTACAAGGAGACACACTGTCTACAAAGTGATAAGAATCACAGTCTTGAACTGATTGGAAGCATCTACATATGCTGGAGTTCAGTTTCGGTTAGGCTCAGTATACTGATCTGCTGCACTTCATCTTTCCTCTTTTCTATATTCTGCTATCCTTTCACATACCGGATCTCTCTAGCTGTTTCTGCTCTGCTCTACACTTATTCGCATACACCAACTCACAACTTTCTATCTCACAACAAAATCCATCCTCTATATATATCCGCACTAGTGATTTCATTATCTTTCTAGTCGGCACCCGGAATAGTCTATCTTCTCACAAACTTTGATTTGTCGGCTGAATCCTTGCATATCAAGTAATGCGGATCAAGCATATACTTGTAGATATCATTAATCATGTCAGCCAAACATGATTCATGCCTTCACAACCTTTACTATCAACAGTAACACATCTGGAAAATAGTCTGATACTCTGTCAGTCAGTTCTTCCTCTGTTCTCACTGTCTCTCAGGAATCCGGTACTCAACTATTCATATCTTTTTCCTTGTCCATCACCGGAGGCTAAATCCTTGGAATATACCACTCAAGGTAGTCCTCTTGACTTCCCCAAATCCGCACTGCACCAAGACACTTCCTCTGAGAGATCCGGACCAATCTGTCGGACCTTGCCATATGCTCTGTTCTTGTTCACCGGACCACAACAATCTTCATTCTGACTTCTGGTAGAGACACACCATGACTTGCGGATATGTGGGATGACCTTTGTTGCCATCAATGACAACAACCATGAATCCATATAGTGTCTCTTGCCAACAATCTCCCCCTTTGGCATTGATGGCAACACTTAGTGAAAAATGACTAAGTGTTTACACTATGCTCCCCCTTTGCTGATGCTCTGTCTTTATATACAATTTCCGGAACTCCCCCTTAGTTGGATTCCTCATTTTTCACTGCTCCTCACTCCCCCTTTGACATCAATGGCAAAGGGTAGGGTCCGCACACCAAAATTTTCAAAAATTTTCTATACATAGCCACATATTTACATACTCACATATACTGAAGAATGTCTGCAAAAGATGTCTTCAGTTGGATCAGTTCTGTAGCCCAACTTTGCTTCATTCTATCCAAAATTGAAATGTGACCACTCAACAAAAATGCAAATGCATCTGCCCTTTTTAGATCTTTCGGATCACTTGTCTGGGCTGTGATTTGAGCTTCTGCTATGGCCTCATGCATGGCCTCTAGCTTAGGGACAATTAACCCCCTGAGCTCACTCAACCTGCTTATTCTATTTTTCCTTTCCTTCTCCAGTTTCTTGATTTCACTCAAGACTGCAATAGTCTGACATTCTTGATTTGTTATAGAGGAAGAAAGAGGATCAAAACTTTGAGACAAGCTTAGTAGTGTGTCCTCTTGCGCTTTTATTTTCTTCTCAATGTCCACTATTACCTTGGACCAGGAGATATAAAATTTGTATATTTCACCGCCATCCTTAAGAGCATTTTCTAAGCTCTTTATCCCAATGTTCATGTTTCTCCTATCATTAATGATCAAACCCTGAACATCGGAGAACCTTTTATCCAAAAACTCCTTCTGGACCTTTTCTTCAGCTGATTTTTCTAGAGATTCAAAATGTGTACTAACACTGCTGACTAAGGTTTTGAGATTACTGGAAGAGGAGGCTGCCAGATCTATCTGGACCGATGGCATAATCTTCTCAAGCACTCCGGAGGCAGCCTCTATCAACTCACAGTCTTCCATATGAGACTTTAGGAGCTTTTCATTTGCCTTAGCATTTGCAAATGAGGCTATCTTCATTGTCTGCACCGGAGAGAGGGAATCAAAGTTGAATGGGCCTTGTAGTAGCTCCGGTTCATCGATCTCTATTGTTTCTTTGCTCAAAAATTGTTGAACAGTTTGTGCAGTGTCTCTTGCCGGAGACAGATGTTTCTTTTCTTCTGCAGTCTTGGAACTGCCCTTTGGGATTTTCTCTCCTTCCACATTCTTACCACTATCAGTCATGGTCTTCTCTGATGGAGTCTTCTCTTTCTCTGCACCCTTGGTACTGTCAACCTCTTTATCTTTCACCACTGCTTCCTTCTCCTGTAATTTCTCTTCTTCTTTGGATCCAGAGACTGTAGGGGAAACCGGAGGAGAGATGCTAGCCTGTTCATAGGCCACTTCTTCTGGAGCAGAGGGTTCCAAGTCCACAGCTGTTTCTGCACCTAAGTCCTCTACAACAGGAAGATTGAACCTTTTGAAGGCCTTCCGGAGGATCTCTTCTGTCTCTTTGGCCACCTTGTCAGTCTCACCAAGCATGAGTTGATTCATCCTGGCTTTACTTCTGAACTCATCTTTGCAGTCTTTGAATATTATGTTCATTGTCTTGGGATCAATTTGAGGATATAGCTGAATAGCTATCTGCTCCCGGATCTCAAGATCTTTTGCATGAGCATTATTCTTTCTTATTTCTAATTCTTTTTCTAGGCTTTTAGGAATTAGAGATATGATCTCAATGAAAGCCTTATTGTATATGTTCAGATACTTGATTGTGGCTTCCTGCAGAATCTTTTGGTCAGCCTCATTGTAGTCATCATAAAATTCAGTCATTGGTTGAAGGTTTCCATCCACCGTAACCGACTTGATTACACTCTCTAGAGACAGAGTGGGCTTTTCAACAAATACCTCTGCCATTTCATCCTTGTCTTGGCCTGTGGAGGGTTTACCAGATCCTTTCTTCTTCTGCTTCTTTATTTCTTTTACTCCCTCATCTGACTCAGTTTCCTCTTCATCCTTTTGGCTTTCATAAGCCCTTGTGGCTTTTGTCTTAGATCTTTTACCGGATGCCTGGACTTCCGGTTTTGAACTTTTGGTTGTGGGAGGTGCAGATCTTTTTGATGATCTGGTCCGGGTGGAAGTTTCAACCGGAACACTTTATTTACTTTTCTTTTCTTCCTCAGCCTTTCTCCTCTTTTCCCGGCTGGCATCAAGTGCCTCTTTTGAGATGCCTAGGCCTTGAGCAATATGCTCTACTTCTTTTCTCACCTTCCTCTTTATCTCAGGTTCCCTGAGTTCTACATGGATCTTTACACTCAGCTCCTCAAAGGTTCCAAACCTTTCTGCCTTTGGATCTTTGGGCTGACTTAGCATGTGTTGAACATGCAGCTCCACTATCTGTTCATCCACTTCATACCCCATGGTAATGATCCAGATAGTCCTTGGCTCCACTGCCTCCATTAGGCACTGATCAGTGTCCACCATAAAGCACACTGAGTCTTTGTATTTTTCAACAAGAGACTGGGGAATTCTTTCTCTTGCTTGCATCATGCTTTGGAAGTTTTTGAAGTATCCCCATAGGGCTGTATTTCTTGCTTTGGCATCCCCAAGCCCATGTAGATAGTCTCTTATTTGTACTGCAACAGGTTTGTCATTCTACCATGCCCATCCACTCGATCCGGGCAGCTCATTCATGAAGTAGAAGAATAGACATAATATAAGAGTACCATACTTAAAGGAATTCTTCTTGTCCTTCTTGATTTTCTGTATATTTTCCATTAATTGGCTTAAGAGCAGTTCGCAGAGATCATATTTTGCATTCTTCCTTAGCATTTCATAGGCAGTATACACTACAGTTCCGGATACAGAATTCTCCCTGCTGGAGTGATAGATCTTGTATCCTATTATCATGGACGCATACTTGATATCCGGATCAGAAATATCATCAATGGTCATTGCCCTCTTATCAAATTTTGATCCGGTGGCCTCAGTTACAATGTTATTTTTGACAGATTTGAGGATAGGTATCCCTCCGGAAGAGTATAGACCAGTTACTGCTCTAATTGCCTCTTTTGTGATCTTGCAGGGTCTATCCAGCCATAGGAAGTTGTCATGCATCCTGCTCAGTACATACCGGACCCATTCATCTTCTTCAAAGTAGGGGAAATGAATGAATTGATCAAATTGTTTCTTCTGGATACCCTTATACTCTGGTTTAAGCTCAAAAGCATTGTCTATCAGTTGTTTGTGATAGAGATCTCTCAATTTGAATTCCCCAAATTCCTCAATGCTTGCATGTATGTAAACCCTAATGTCTTCTGTGTGTAAAACTCCGTGAGGAACACTGGAAAATGCTCCTAAGGGATCTACCTCCAATGACTTGTATGGATGTTCTTAAATTCAGGTCGGGGCCTATCTGAGATTTTTACTATATTTGGAGTAGCCATTTCTTCAAAAGATTTGTAGCAAGATATCGAAAGTGGAAAATACCTTTTGCGTCTTCGGTTGCACGGAGTAGCTGGATTGATTTTTGTATGTAATGACTTCGGCAGGAGATCTTCGGTGATCTTGATGAATTTTGTTTCAGAGCTCCGCTTTCGCTTGTTCTTGGATGTGGAATGATCAAATGATTGTTGAGAAATCCCTTATATCATTTCGCAAACCCTAATATCTGTTTGCAATAAATGCTTCACCTATATTATTCCGGTTTGCCTTGTCCGGATAGCTTGGAGTATCCCAGATCAGTCCTGATCTATGAACATCATGCGGATCTTTCAATCATGAATAAATCGAGATGACACATTACAAGAACATCCCAAACATTCTGTCCAGTCTGCAGAGTAAAATAATGTACTTCCGGATCTCTCCGAACCCTTTTGTAGTCCTCTGTCATTCTGGAGCATCTCCCGGAACAGGTCTTTACTTGATCGATCACAACTTCTTTATATCTTCATGCGGACCTCTGAAATCTTGTCTGGATCATCTCAGGACTGGTATCTTCAAACCCTTTACCCCACATCTTATGTCACATCCAGCACCACTTGATTGGCTGGGGGAATAGGTTTTTCTTTGAGTCTCCCCCTGAGCCAGAGCTCACTTTTTAATTTCCGGAAGAAATATCAGCACCAGAGTCTGGTGCGGATCCAACCTCTACATTCTCTGAACTTTTCTTCACCCAAATCTTGTTCATCTGATTCCTAACTTCATCCGCATTCATCTTTTGTTTACCCTTGTCTTGATTCTGATTATACACCGGACCTCTTTTGTCCTGATTCTTGCTTCTGCAGACTTTAGCATTATGACCGGACCTATTACAGATTTGGCAAATAACATTTCTTTGCATATTTGACTGATAATCTCTTGATCTGCATTGATTAGCCATATGACCTACTCTATTGCATGTAAAACATCTACCATTGAATGATTTGTTTACTTGCATATTTCTGCATTCATGAGACTTGTGTCCATACCTTTTGCAGTTAAAGCACTGTCCAGAGAAGGATGGATTAGTTTGATTCATCCTTTTTCTGCACTGATTAGCTTTGTGACCAAAGTGATTGTAGTTGTGGCAGTATCCATTGAAAGATGGATATCTTTGAGCATTGGGCTGTCTTACCGGAGGTCTTCTAGGCCTATTCCTTGGATTTTCTGATCCAAAATTCTTTTGACTGGATCTGAAGCTTTCTCCTTTCTCATATCCCAAACCATACTTGTCATCTGTCCTCTCTTGACTACCAAGAAGAACTTCAAGTTGAGCAGAACTTATCTTGAATTTCTCTTTATATTCATTTGCTGTTTGAAGGTCTCTTTTGAGAGAGACAATTTGATCCTCAAGTTTTTCTTCATTATCTTTGGCATCTTCAAGATCAGATTCAAGATGTCTGATAATTCTGTCCATCTGAAGGCATTCTTCTAATTTCTCCTTAAGAGATTGTCTTAGATTGTCTTCAGTTTTTCTTTTCTCTTCAATCTCTTGAGTAAACTTTATAGTTCCTGATTCCATTTCATGTCTTAACATAATGGCTTCTTTTGATAACTTTTCACATAACTTGGTTTTCTCAGTCAATTCTTCATTTGTATTGCTTTCTTCACTTTGTCTTGCCAATTGTTGGAGCAGCTCCTTTCTCTTTTTCATAGAGAGACTTAATTTGTCCTTTAATTCTCTCATGAATTCATCAGCCTGTTTGAGTCTTTCCTTTAATTCATTGACTTCAGAATTTGACTGTTCAAGATCCTCAAGGGCAGTCTTGAGTTGCTCCCTTAAACCATATGCATCCATTTGAACTCCCAGATCTTCCTCAAGCTGTTAGGCTCTATTAGGAGGAACTTAGCTCTGATACCAATTGTTGATAACTGAGGGGGGGTGAATCAGTTATCCTAATTATTTCTTCTTTTGAACTTTTTTATTAATCAATGCAGCATTGAATCAAACAAACAAACATTACCATGAAATGAAAAACACATGACACAGTATTTTTGATGTGGAAACCCTATTAAGGGAGAAAACCACGGGGTGATTAACCCAAAGATTATTCTCTGTTAGAAGAATAAGGAATTACAAAATGGCACTTGCCAATTAGGGCTCACTGCCCGAGCACACTGCTCACAAAGAGGCCCACTGCCTACAAGGAGACACACTGTCTACAAAGTGATAAGAATCACAGTCTTGAACTGATTGGAAGCATCTACATATGCTGGAGTTCAGTTCCGGTTAGGCTCAGTATACTGATCTGCTGCACTTCATCTTTCCTCTTTTCTATATTCTGCTATCCTTTCACATACCGGATCTCTCTAGCTGTTTCTGCTCTGCTCTACACTTATTCGCATACACCAACTCACAACTTTCTATCTCACAACAAAATCCATCCTCTATATATATCCGCACTAGTGATTTCATTATCTTTCTAGTCGGCACCCGGAATAGTCTATCTTCTCACAAACTTTGATTTGTCGGCTGAATCCTTGCATATCAAGTAATGCGGATCAAGCATATACTTGTAGATATCATTAATCATGTCGTCCAAACATGATTCATGCCTTCACAACCTTTACTATCAACAGTAACACATCCGGAAAATAGTCTGATACTCTGTCAGTCAGTTCTTCCTCTGTTCTCACTGTCTCTCAGGAATCCGGTACTCAACTATTCATATCTTTTTCCTTGTCCATCACCGGAGGCTAAATCCTTGGAATATACCACTCAAGGTAGTCCTCTTGACTTCCCCAAATCCGCACTGCACCAAGACACTTCCTCTGAGAGATCCGGACCAATCTGTCGGACCTTGCCATATGCTCTGTTCTTGTTCACCGGACCACAACAATCTTCATTCTGACTTCCGGTAGAGACACACCATGACTTGCGGATATGTGGGATGACCTTTGTTGCCATCAATGACAACAACCATGAATCCATATAGTGTCTCTTGCCAACAAGTTTATTGCCTTATTTTCTTTTTTTTAATTTGGGAATTAACGTGAGGGAATTTAATTAATTTAAATACTTTATTTCCTTATTTAAATGCCTTTAATTACGTCGAGAGGCATTCTACACTCACAACAAGGGCTGAAAGATTCAGATTCCCGTAAACAATTAAGATTCAGATTCCCATGTAAACAAAATTCATAAAATGTGTAAATAAATAAATTCATGGAAGCCAAATGGATAGAAAAAAAGAAAAACTTGGGCAGTTATGGAGTGAAATCTTTATCACGTTAAACAAAAAAAAAAAAAAATTTATGAAAGCCAAATGGATAGAAAAATAGAAAAACTTGGGCAGTTATGGAGTGAAATCTTTATTACATTTGAAGAATATGAAAAGTCTCGCAGCATAGTCTCTTTAAATTAACTCATGTGAGTGGGCAGTTATGGACTGAAATCTTTATTACGTGTGAAGAATATGAAAAGTCTCCGAACATAGTCTATTTAAATTAACTCATGTGAGCATATCAAATATTCTAACTGCAAGTAATTTATAAATGCCAACAAATTGGAAGATATCTCTCAGCATACTGTAGATATATTTTTTTAAATATAAATATACTAGTTTACTTTTAGTGGGCTTTATGATTTTTTTATTCTTTTTACTTAGGACCTTGCTTCTTTTAAAAATTTAGAATAATTGTCTTTAATTTATTTGCTCTTGGTTTATTAGCTAAGTGGGTTTAATTAAATCTAGGCCTTTTATTTATTTTAGTGGGATTTTCTCCATGGGATTTTTAATTTGAATAATCTTTGTAATTAATTTAATTTCCTAGGGGTATAGTTGAAATTATTATCGTAGAGATAGGTATTTTAGTTGTCCATTTAATATTTAAATTATTCTAATGGAATTTAGTGGAATCTTATGCTAAGGGGAAAGCTCTTTTTTTTTAACAAAAGGTGCTAAGCACCTGAACTTGATTATATTATAATAATAAAAGAAGATTTACAACAATTTATACAATAAGCCCAAAAATAGAAAATGGGCTAAAAGATCAAGGCTGCAAAAAGAAGCCATCACCTTCCTAAGATTTCAGCTATACTTCTCCATCGAACAAAAGGGAGAAGAGCAAAGGGCTACACTAAGCATAGATAATTACATATAGACCCAAGAGACAAAAAACAAAACACCGACTTAAACCACCAGCCTTAAATAGCTTCATTCAAATCTTCAATAAGAAAACCCTGCTGAGCTGGTTCACCTGGATCTTCCACACGTGCATTAGGAGGGGGAGGAGGCACAAAATGCTTCAAAAAGAACAGGCCCTGGAAAACATCTCTAACTGCCTTTTCCAGCACCGAGCCAAGCTCCTCACCATGACACTGCAGACTATTCTGGAAGGAGAGGATGCAATCATTCTGCAAGTCGTGGACCATGGAAGAATAAACATAATGTATCGAAGGGGTGCGAGCAACATCCTTAAGAAGAAACAAGCCACCCACAGGTGCAATCCCTGAGTGAAAGTCATAATTAACTAGAGCAGAATTAAATTTCTCCTCAGAGAAGAAGAGATCCTGCACAAACATACTACCCAGGTTTTTCACCACTTCTGCATTCTAGACCAAATCCATAGAATTTGAGAGAAAATGGGAGACAGCCTGGGAGGGGTAAATTGGCCGAGGGAAGCCAAGCATATCTTGCCCACAAACGGCAATAATTGCAACCTAGACTTCATCGTTGAAAACCTTGAACACCTTTGCAAGAGCCCCTGGAAGCAATAATCCCTGTGTCGGCTTCTCCCATTTATGAATTGGGAAATAAAGTCGCTTATTCCTTTGTAGTGAACCCATTAAGTAACAAAAAAACACAGAGAAGCTTGAATAGAGCAAAATGAAAACTATCAAGGCTCGCTGAATGATAAGAATGAATGAGAGAGTGCCATTTAAAAAAAAGATCCACATGCTGGAGGGACAAATCATCATTAGATATAGCCTTGAATAGCTAGCCCAGTGCAAATGGCCACATGAAGAAATTAAATAAGCGAGTATGGCAACTGCATGAAAAACCTTTCGCACAAATTCTCCCTCTTGGGAACAGAAGGCAATAAATGATTGCCAACTTTATCCTTCGCTAAAATAAAACCTGCAACAGAAAAATATTACAAGAGAAAACTGGGATCTCTAAAACTAGAGATATGACATCAACAATGACATCATCGAGAGTAGCCGTATGACAACAATCTCATGGGCAATCAAAAGCTGCCACCTCAACTTGTCATTTCCCTCCTTTCCAAAAAAGGAATTTAAAATTTTAAAAGGTTCCAAAATGGTGCGCTAACCCCTCTTTATCCTTAATGCTAATCCTATCCACACCATCAATCTGAAGCAAAGAAACCTCATCCCATTCCACTGAAACCTCAACCTAAGAACAAGCAAAATTTGCTAACTTATCTGCCAACTCATTGCCTTCCCTGTATGTATGGCAGATTTGAAAAGAATCAAAAAAATCTAAACAATATGAACCTGCCTTTAACAAATAATCAATTTTCCAACTAGGCGAGAATCTTCTTTTTAGAGCCAAAATAACGTTCTGTGAATCTCCTTCAATTACAATATTTTTAAAACCAAGATTTACTACAAGTTTGAGACCAACTATTAATACTAAAGCCTCCGCCTCATTATTTGAACAGGTGCCCAAACGAACAGAAATGGCTCTCATCACATCTCCCCTGAAATTTCTAACACAACCTGCTCCTGAAGGCCCTGGATTACCTTTACAAGCACCATCAAAATTTAACTTGAAGAAATTTTCTGGAGGTGTTAGCCAACAAATAAGACTCCTGTCCACCTTCTTACCCCAAAACACTGCAAATTAGGAAGCCTCAAATGACTCCAGTTTTTAAGCATAAGGGAATCCCAAGATGAAAACACTAGAGAACCAGCTCCCTTAAGAAGGAGAAAGGAGAAAACTACCTCAGAGATGGATTTATCGATTTTATCCAAAACTTGTTCAAAAGGACAAGCTTCTTTTCTGAAAACTCTATTGTTTCTCTCTAACCAGATATTCCAACTTATAATGCTCAGAGAAACTACCCATAAAGAAGAAAAAGTAGATTCCTTATACAAAAGGGGCCAACTCTGAAACACCTCCAAAATTGAATTAGGCAGGGGTCCAAACCAACCCAATTTGGAACAGAGCCAAGTCCAAAGTTGAGAAGAAAAAGAACAACTCACCAGAAGATGATTAACATCCTCTTCAATTCCTGAATAGAGAGGGCACAAGAAAGGTTGAGAAATACCCAATTTAGATAATATGTTGCTTGTAAGGATCTTATTATGTAAAGCCAACCAAGCAAAAGCCCCTGCCTTTGGAAGGATGCTAAGGGGAAATCTTATCAATTTGAACTTTTTAAAAATTAATTGAATTGTACTTAATTTTTAAAGGATGAATTTTAATTGCTTGGTTAACATTAGAGTTGGGATAGTATAATTTATTATTAGAGTAACGTTTTGACCAAATGGGATATTTGGGTAATTTATGCTTAGGTGAGTTTTGTAAATTTTAATTTAATTTTCTCATATATGGTTTAGCTAGGAAATCTTTATAAATTATTTTCTATGAACGTTAATAAGGCGTTATGCTGCCAGATTTTTCCAGAATTTAGGGTTGATTAATTAGGTGTTTTTATTACGCGTTTTAATAATATTTTAATTGTATATGCGATGTAATTATGTTTTAGATGAATTTTATTTTAATCTAATTATGTTATAGTGTAGGGATTTGGATTTTGACACATGTCAAAATCCCTCCACTTCACTTAGGAATCTTAGGGTTAGCTTCAGTTTGATTATGACCCTATTGGCGACGCTCCTTGCGTCACATAACTCCCTAGTCAGCTTACATCTCGCAAGGGTTGCGAAAGGAGTTCGCATTACCCCGTCAATCGATTGACCTTTTTGCACCTTTGTGTGTATGCCACCGAGCACGCTGATGTATGCGAGGGGGTTTCTAAGGATGCATAGAAAAGTTTTTGGTATTTCCTGTCATGACCAGATGACAAATGTAGACATGACACGTGTGTCGTGTGTTGTGACCACATGGGAAATGTGGGCATGACACACCATTTAGGAATGCATTTTTAACATTCATTTGATAAATTTTCCATCCATTTTGGGCAGCAAGGGCAAGGATTAAGCGAATAGTACTCATTTTTGCAACTAGAGCAAATGTTTCATCATAGTCTATGTCATGTCGTTGAGAAAAACCTTCAGCTACTAATCTAGCTTTATATTTATCGATCTTTCCTTGGGAGACATATTTAATTTTATGGAGCCAATGACAGTTGATCATGTTCCAGTTATAGGGTGGTGGAACAAGCTCCCAAGTGTTATTTTTTATAAGAGCATTCTATTCTAATTGCATGGCATTTTTCCAATTTTCATTTTCATTTGCTTCTTCAAAAGTTTGGGGTTCTATTTCATATAGTGTCATTAGGGCAACATATGTATGTTGACTTCTGGTCATTTTAGGAAGAAGAGAAGATTCTATATTTGAATCTTGAATTAAGGGAAGATTAAGATAAGAGTCAAATATAGTTTATTATTTTCATCAAAAGTAGAAGATTCAGAAGTAGAAAGGGGAGATTCTAGAATATGAACATTTCTACTTAGAATGATATCCCTTTCGGAAGGATCATAAAGTCTAAAACATTTTGTATTTCCCCCATATCTAAAAAATATACAATGAGAAGATGTGGAATCAAGTTTTTGTCTTTTTTGTTTAGGAATGAGAACAAATGCAGGACTCCCAAAGATTCTAAGATGAGAGATATTATGTTTTTGATTTGACCATTTTTCTAAGGGAGTTGAAAGATGTAGGGATTTTGTAGGAACTCTATTTAAAATATATATAGCTATATTCATAGCTTCAGCCCAAAGGAATTTAGGTGTATTCAAAGAGTGTAACATAGATCTAACCATTTCTATGATGATTCAATTTTTCCTTTTGGCTACACCATTTTGTTGTGGAGAATATGGGTAAGTGAGCTCTCTTTGTATCCCATATAAAGTACAAAAGTTTTTAAAATCTTTATTTATGTATTCAAAACCATTATCAGTTAAGAGATTTTATTTTATGATTAGACTGGTTTTCTACTAGGGCTTTATATTCTTTAATTTTGAAAGAACATCATTTTTATTTTTAAGGTAATACCCCCAAATCATTCTAGAATAATCATCAATAATCATGAGGGCATATAGAGACCCATTGAGGGAGGGAACCTGAAAGGGGCCCATTATATCGCTATGAAGTAATTCTAAGGGTTTGGAAGAAATTTGATTATGACTCTTGTTAAAGGGTAGAGTATGTTGTTTACCTAGTAGGCATCCTTTACAAGATTCTAAGTTGTTTTCAATTTGATGTAATCCAATTACAAGATTATGATGATACATCTCATACATGCTCCTGATATTTAGATGGCCTAATCTTTCATGCCATAATTGTGTTTCAATTTTTACTTGCATAGATAAGCAGTTTTCTTTTAATATATTTTTAAAAATAAAGAGACCATTTTTTTGGATACCTTCAGCAACAATAACTTTACTTTGATCTTTGATGTACCAATTATCTTTTGTAAGAGAAATTTTTAGATTATCTTTAGTAAGTTGAGAACATGATAACAAATTCTTCCTTAAGTTTGGAACAAATAGAGCATCTCCAATAGTTTCATCAAAAAATTTAAATTTTCCTATTCCTTCAGCTTTTATTATTGAATTATCTCCTCAGTATATTTTTTCATTACAGGGTTTAACATCAAATAAAATATCATATATGTAAGTCATATGCCTAGATGCTCCACTATCAAGTATCCATTCATCATTAGATGATGCAAATAACGTTGAGTATAGGGCAATATTATTAACTTAATTTTGATTAGACTTTGATTTATAATTATGATTTTTATTTTTATGAATTTTCTTTTTGATAAACAATTGATCCTAGAATGTCATAATTTACCACAATTAAAGCATTTTATAGGATTAATTTTGTAGTTATTGTGAGAATTTTTAGTATGAATAGATGATTTAGAAAATCTTTGTTTGTCATCTTTATTTTTCCTAAATGTTTTATTTATTTGTTTTTGATAAAGATAAGCTACAAACACGAGTGCAGATCCAGATTACAAAACAGGCCCAAAGCCACAAACAACACAAAAATAGCTAACTAGCAGCAAAAGTTCATAACAGTATAAAAACTATACCAAGTCTAGAGCATAAAACAATACCAAGTCCAGAGCATAGAACATAAGAAAAAGCTAAATAAACAGTTCTTTCCAGTCATCCTTAAGCAACTTGATCAGTGCCTCCTTGTTCTCGTTCATAGCATCAACACCTGTAAAATGATCCTCCTGCATAACAGAAAAGGTAGAGGCAGCCCTGTGAAAGACCTTCATACAAACTCTCAACAACACCTTGACTTTACTTTCCGTAGTAGAAATACGGGACTTAACATCATCCAGCTCCTGCACAAGCTTCATGTTCGAGTCATCCTCTATTGTTTTCTCTTTGGAATCAAAGTTAGACATTACCTGTTCTTCTTGAATAAGAAGAGCAAAGAGTGTCGATAAATTAGGAAGATCATCTTCATTTTGATATTTAGAATTCAAAATAGAGATAAAATTCCTAAATCTTTCATGAATATTTATTTGTATTATAAAATATAAAAGTTTATCTTATATTAAGTCACAATTGCATCCGTCTAATTGAGATTTGATATTTTTTATTTTAGCAAGGTAATTTATTATTTTTTCATCTCCTTTCATAGGAGTTGTAAAAAGTTAGGGTATTAATTTAATTATTTTTGAAAGCCTAGATCCTTCATGCATAGATTCTAATAAATTCCAAGCTTCAGAAGGTGAGTCTAGATTTCCAATATGTAATAGAAATTCATCTCCAATACTCATTAATAAAATTGACAATGCTTCTTGAGATTTACTATTGAAAGAATTTATGAGATCAAGGTTAATATTTCTACCTGTAGGTCTTTTTTTCTTACCATCAACTATGGCCCGTAGATTCCTAGCCATGAATTCTGTCTTAATCTAATTTTCCAAATAGAGTAATTGTTGCCACATAGCATGTGAGCTTTGTCGATTGTGAATACATGCGACCCCATTTGAAAAGATTTGTAGAAATTAACCTCTTTGTAGAAATTAACCTGTTTAAAAATAAATGAATGAAGGTGGTAAATATATTAGTACCTCTTTTTTGAATGAGTGAAAATTAAAAAAATTAAAAAAGAAAAGATGTTACGGCTTTTCTTTGGTGATAATAATCCTAATACTTATCATAGATAAAAATGAATGATGCAAGGTAAATATATTAATACCTCATTTCTGAATGAGTGAAAAAAAAAAAATTAAAAGATGTTACCGCTTTTCTTTTGGTGATAATAATCCTAATATTTATCCTAGATAAAAATGAGTGTCGTAAGGTAAATATATTAGTACCTCTTTTTTTGAATGAGTGAAAATTTAAAAAAATTACAAAGAAAAGATGTTACCACTTCTTTTGGTGATAATAATCCTAATATTTATCACAAATAAAAAGAAAGGTTAACAGACATTAAAAAATTGAATAATATAATTATTCACATATATATTTAAATAATTTTAAATATTATACTATATAATAATTTATATCTACTTAAAATAAAGGTAGGTTAACTTTTAAATTTATATGGCTTAGCTTTGAGCTTTTCCTTTTATAAGAAGGAAAACAAATATTTGTTTAAAATAATATGAAACAAATAACAAAAAATATACAGGCTTGGTTAAAATATATCTTTGATTTTTGTTATTATCCTTTTAAAAAAGAGACATGCTTTAAATCCTCATGGAGTATAAAAAGTAATATTTTGCTGGTAGATCTAAATAGAAATTTTGAGTCTAATATTAAGGTTATCATATCTTAAATCTGGCTCTGATACCATGTTAAATATTAATGAATTAAGATATGATATCCATTAATATTGAATCATCATTTAAATTAAACATTTAAATCATAAACTAAAAATACAAATAAATACACAATTACACAATACACCATAATTTACGTGGGGAAAACCATTGCTGGTAAAAAAACCCCCAAATAGCATCTTTAAATAATAAGAACACTTACAATGTTGTCTAAAAATTAGACAGAACCTACGGAAACACTCCTCTCAACTTCCACAAGCCTTTTTACTCATTTTATCTACAGATTTTAATTCTTTTTTTTCTATGCGAATATAGAGAAAAAACTTCCCTTAAATATAGGGAGAAGGGTTGGTAAAATACCTGAAAGGATAGTTGCCATACCTTTGTTGAAATGAACTAGACAACTGAGGGGGGGGTGAATCAGTTGTCTCAAATATTTAACTAATTCTGCATCTTAAAATGATAAACACTTGTCCACTGTTTGTTATGATTAAATCATGAAAGCATAAACTCAAAAACATAAACATAATTGCAAGATCATACACAAGAGACACCAGATTTTTACGTGGAAAACACTGTTAAGGGAAAAACCACGATGAATGTTAGTCCACAAGATATATAAGTTATAACAATACCAAAAATCATAGGCTCACTGCCAATAGGGCTCACTGCCAAGGGGTGGCTCACTGCCAAGGATTTTGAATTGAGATAATAGCATCTACTCCATGCCTGAATTCAGTTCCATTGAAGTGCAATACTCTTCCTCTGCTCTGCTTTGTCTTCTACTCTTCTTCACTTAACTTTCAATCTTCATTCAAGGACACCTTTTCCACGACCAATTTACAAGTATATATATCATTCATCAACCTTGGAATGTACATCAAGGTTGGCATTACATTCATTTACAAAATAGGTCTTGCCTAATACAAATTATGCTAAGGAAATGTAGTAAAGATGTATGTGGATCATGTCACGCCTTAGCTAGGACTCAAACACGATCTTCCATGCCACAACATGCTTCTACAATCTTCAATAGATCACAATCATTAGAATTAACCAAGTCGGCTAAGACAAGTTACACGCTACGTTATCAGGGAATAATCTTCAAACACGATCTCAATTCCTTAACACGGACTAATGTAAAGGCAGGAACATGATCAAGAGATATCCACAAGCACGTTGTAATCACAGGAGTAACCGCACAAACTCTAACCACTTTATCCATGAGATTCTTCACAACGGAGCACATGAACTTCACTTTATTCAATTGTCATAAAAGAAAGATAGCTTGCAGATCGCCAAATCATGAACCATTGTAGTTGTAGGTACTTATAGTTATCCCAGACTTCCCTCTAGAACTGCAGAGCAAAATACTTTAATGCAGAGGGATGCAGAGCAAAAGTCTTTCTCCCTGTCACCAGTGAATAATCAAAAAAAGCATGTTTTACTCTGGTGAATGTAACTCACTTAATTCTTCATACCAGAGGCTCAAACTCAGGATTTAGCATCTTCAGACATGCCTCTAAATAACGTCCAATCCGCAGACCAAGATCTTCAATCTACAAGAAATGTGGAGCAATCTTTTGGATTGTTCTTCAGTATGCAACTCACTGTCTTCATTGTGATTCACTGTTTCCTTTCTGATTCTTCCGAAGGAGCTAATTTTCTCAATGTCCTCAACATATAAGGCTTCTAATCAATCAAAAGATAAGGATGCAATTGACACCAATAACAACACAGATATGTTGACATCAATGACAACACCGATTAGGCACATACTTGCAACAACCTTTTCAAAGAACTACCTTGTTTAACAATTAATAAATTAAGAACTATTTAATAGTTCATTAATTTATTAATTGTTACAAGGAATATTAAAAATGCTTTTATAAAGCAAAATAAAACAAGAACATTATAAATATTATAAGGGTTTGACCCCTAATAATATTTATGTTCTAATAGAAGATAGAATTTTTCTGATTTCTCTGGCTTGCCCTTTCCCTTATTTGCAGCTTCACCTTCCTTCCTTTTCTTTCTTTTTCCCGAAGTTTGGCCTTCTTCACCGGATTTGACTTCTCTTTTCTTGAAGATAAAGCCTTCTTTTTCTTTCTCAATATCTTCTTCTTCTGTAACAATGTCAATCTTTATTCTTTTAATTTGTGTCTCTTCTTCACTGGCAAGGGACTCTCTTTTCTTCCGAACCAGTTCGGATCCTTCTTCTTCCTCTTCTTCCTCAATGTCATCATGAATCACATAATCTTTTCTAACTATTTTTCCCTTAACCCTTATTTACCTTGTAGGTTGTTGTTGTATAGATGCACCGGTTGCTTCATTCTTCTCAAAGACTGGCTGCAGGCATTAGGAGGAGCAAGAGAGGGTTTAGAAGTCTTTATTGACCTTCTAATACCTAGGGATTCCCTTTTAGGTTCAGATGTACCTTTGGATTTCTCCGCAAGGCCCTTTTGTGCCATCCTTTCCTCAACTTTAGACTTCATTTCTTCCACATTGTTCTTAATCTCTTTCTCTTTATGCTTAAGATGCACCTCAGTAGATTTTTCTTCATAAGTTCCAAGTCTTTCTTCAGAGGTATCTTTAGGCTTGCTCAACATTAGGTTTGCAAGACCTACAATGATACCTTCATATCTCATTTCTAGAATCCAGACTGTCCTGGGTTCCACTGCCTCCATGTAGCATCCATCTTTACTTACCATGAAGAGGATATCATCTTTGTATTTCTCCACTACTTTCTTAGAGATCCTTTCCCTAGCGTGCATCTTCTCCTGAAATATTTTAAAGTAACCCCAAAGTACAACATTTTGAGCTTAAATGTTTCTAATTCTTTTCAAATGGTCTCTAATCTGGGTTGCAACCGGAATGTGTCCTAACCACACATTGTTTTGGGCACCCGGAACCTCCTAGAGGAAATAAAACAGTAAACAAATAACCAAGGTACCAAACTTGAAAAGATATTTTGAATCATTTGTCTTCTACAAGTTTTCAAGTAATTGTTGTTTTAGCAACTCACAAGGGTTATAATCCATACCCTTTTTTACCATCTCATATGCAGTATAGATTGCAATTGTTGAGACAAAGTTTTCCCTGTTTGTGAAATAGATCTTGTATACTATCATCGTGGATGCATATTTCACTGCCAAATCTTCAATATCATTCACAATCAAGGCCCTCTTATCAAATTTAGCTACTGTGAGTTTCATCACATCATTTTTAACAGATTTAAGTGTCAGAACAGCTCTAGTGGAGCACAACCCTATTACAACCCTAATGGCTTCCTTGTTTATCATGTGTGAAAGGTCCAGCCACATGAATCTATCATGAATGCGAATCAATACATACCCATGCATCTTCATAACACAAAACAGGAAAATCATTCCAAACATCCAACTTCTTCTCAATTAGGGCACTGTATTCATGCTTCAAATCAAAGTTGTCATCTATTAACTCATTAACCCAAATCTCTCCTAGTTTTGTATGGTTGTATTCTTCCATCTTTGAATGTATATACATTCTTATATCCTCTGTGTGCAAGACACTGTATGGTATATCTGAAAAAGCGCCATCTGTATCCCTTTCCATGGATTTGAAGGGGTGTTTCTTGAATTTAGGTCATAGGCACTCAATTACCTCTACTACTTGTGGTGTATCCATTGCTAGTGAATTCAAAAGCCTCAATGCAAAGTTCACAGTGAAATAGGGCAAATCAAAAAATACCTTTTCTTTACTCGCCGCACTAGGGTTTGAGGACACTAAATCTTGGGACGCTTTGATCTCTTCTTCGATGCACTACTCAACTCTTTCTCGCTTGAAAGTTTGATTGCAATATGAATTCTGATCAAGTATGATTTCTTATAACTCCTTGTTCCTTAACCTAATTCGTCATAAATGTCTTGTCTGATAAAGTTGTCAAACCTTTCTCTATATACACAGTCATCTTCAAATGCTCTGCAAACTTTTGCATTAGGAGTTTTTCTACTGCAGTCTTCACCAATGGATTAAGCATGTCAATCTTCATCTTATCTCTTCGTGTTGAGGCATCATCACCATTCCTTTGGTCGGGGGGAAGGATTTCCATTAAAGCTCCCCTGAGCCAAAGCTCTCATCTTAGTTTCCGGAGGAACTATTTGCACTGGATGCCAGTATAGACACATCCTTAACCTCTGTTAGATCCTTCTTTATCCAAATCCTATTCATTTCCTTCTTGCTCTCTACCGGATCAACCTTCTATACTGGTTCATTCTTCTCTATCGGATTATACTTCTTCATGTTTATGCTTTTGCAAAACTTAGAAATGTGTCCATGTCTATTGCAATTGTAGCATACAACATTCCTCTAACCGGTATTCCTTCCATTCATTCTAGATCTACATTGATTAGCTTTATGCCCATATCTATTGCAAGAATAACAATAGCCATTGAAAGATTGAACCATCCTATCATTATTATAGCCATTCCTTATTTGACTTCTACACTCACTAGCTCTATGACCAACCTTTTTGCATGTAAAACATTGACCGGAGAAAGATGGAACATTTTGATTTATTTTGCTTCTACATTCTATTGCTTTGTGTCCAAATTTATTGCAAGAATGACAAAAACCATTGAAAGATGGATACCTTTGAGCATTTGGTTGTCTGACTAGTGGTCTTCTAGCTTTATTCCTTTGATTCCAGAACTGTTTGCCATTGTTCTTTTTGTTTTCATCATTTGATGTCTACCCTGATTTTGAGCTTTCACCTTTTTCAAATCCTAAACCCTCTTTATCCTTTGGACCTTTTTGATTTGCAATCATTTCATCAAGTTTAGCAAAGCTCATCTTGAATTTGTCTTCATGAATCCTTGCCTTCTCTAGATCTGATTTTAGATTTACAACTTCGTGTTCAAGTCTTGAACATTCTTCTGATTTGCCTTTCATCATTATATTCAAATATTCCTCAATTCTTATCTTCTCCTCAACTTGCACTTTCAGACCACTGATAGATTCATTTGCTTGCTTCAATTGTTCACTAATTCCCTTATGCCTTTCTTTAAACTTTTTGACTTGCTCTCTCAATTTTCTGATGCATTCATCTGCTTCTCTGACATCCTTCAGATCTTTGATTTCATCTTTAGTCCTTTCTAGATCTTTAAGAGCAATTTTGAGTTCTTCATCATTGACAAACATGCACTCATCTTCTGAAAAATTGATAGCAGGAACCTCTTCTGGAGGAGTAGGTAATCTTCTGGGTGCCATGTGTTCAACCTCCAAGATCTTCCTCAAGCGGTAAGGCTTCTTCCAAGGAACAAGGCTCTGATACCAATTGTTGAACACCTAGAATACTGAGAAGGGGGTGAATCAATATTCTCTTAAACTATTTACACACCAAACATTTAATCCATTTAGCATATTCAATTGTAGTAAAGGAAAATAAGCATAAAACATACAACCACAACTCATAACACATGAGCACTGGGATTTTTACATGGAAAACCTGATGAAGGGGGTAAATCATAAAACACACAACAACAGAAGTTGCACACAGAAAATAGAACTTTCTTTATTGATTTGGACAACTTATTACATTACAGAAGCTCAAATACAATCAGAGGAATCAACCCTCCATAGGTTGCAACACATTACCGCTTCCTATCACAAGACTTTGGAATCATCTGCCTTCTGTAACCCCAAATCAGCTAGGGTTTCTATTTTCCTACCTATTCTTGACTCTACACTTTCCCCCTTAACTTTACTACTGCCTGGGGTTCCCAAAAATAGTTATTAATAGCCTTTTTGGTGGCCAACAACCTAATTTCAAAATTTGCATCTCCCTCCAAAAATAGGTCAACTTCTGGGAGCCATAACTTTTGATCCGGGTGTCCAATTGACGAACCATTTTATGCGTCGAAAAGCTCGCGGAGTGTTCTACACGCTAAGAACTAGCTATGCTGGTTCTAGCCATTTTCAGGCTCGTACGGGGCCGTTTAGTGCCTCAAACCTAAGTTTGAATCATTTTCAGGTGTTTTTCGGGAAATGGAAACTTTAATATCTTTCAGCTCGCAAATGGTCTTTGCGTGATTCCTTTGCCAAAGCTCTTATTTTTCAGTTATGAAGCTTCCTGTAAATTTTCACTTCAATCCGTGCCCAAATGCAAACTTTCTAAAAATAGCAGGTTGTTATTTTTAGCAGTTTGGAAAAATTGAAAGTTCTACATCATTATTCAAGCGATTATGGAACCAGAACCACAAATTATGAAAAGAAATGGAAAGAACATCAACAATTTTGAAATACATCTTTTTTGGGGTGATACAAGATTGCCCTTACACCACTAGATGCTCCTGCATCAGACACCCAGGGTAATTTGAGAAGTGACCCTGTCATGTCTCAGGTGTTTGTGTGAGGAAAACCCAAACGGTCAACCTATGCCTTAGACAACCAAGAAGAATCTTCAACAGGCCTTCCCTTCCATTTCACTGGATATTCTTCGTATTGCCTATTTCGAGTACTTCTTCCCACACGGCTATCCAAGATCTCTTCTATCTCCTCTGTTGAAGTAGATGCCAGAATACTCCACTGTTCTTCTGTTGGTCCATCCTCTGTTCCACCTTCATGATATTCTGATAAATCAGCAATGTTGAAAACTAGGGAAATGTTGATCCCACTCGGTAGCTCTACCTCATATGCATTTCTTGAATTATGTTTCTTCAAAATTCTGCATGGTCCAAATTTCTTCATTTTCAGCTTATTGTATGTTTAAATTGGGAACCTTTCTTTTCTCAAGTGAACCATGACTTCATCTCCTATCTGGAATTCCTTATATCTCCTCTTCTGATCTACCTTAGCCTTGTACTGAATATTCATCTTATTAATGTGCTTTTTCACCTCTTCGTGCAAATTCTTCATGTGTTCTGCAAAGTCTTTAGCTTCGGCACTTGTCTTTTCTCCTTTATCCAGATTCCTTAATTCTGAAGCATTTCTTGGACTATTCCCATATATAATCTGGAATGGTGATTTACCAGTACTCCTATTGACAGAATTGTTGTAAGCAAATTATGTCTGTGGTAAAATCAAATCCCATCCCTTGGGCTTATCTCCTACTAAACATCATAGCAGGTTACCCAAACTCCTATTCACTGCTTTTGTCTGTCCATCAGTCTTGGATGGTGTGCAGAACTGAACTTCAAATCTATTTTCAACTTCTTCTACAATGTCCTCCAGAAGTAACCAACAAACTTGGTATCTCGATCTGAAACTATGCTCTTTGGTAGACCATGTAATCTCACCACCTCCCTGAAAAATAACTCTGCAATATGAACAGCATCATTAATCTTCTTGCAAGGAATAAAATGTGTCATCTTCGAGAATCTGTCCACCACCACAAAAATGGAATCATGTCCTCTCTGTGTCCTTGGTAAGACAAGAACAAAATCCATACTAATATCATCCCATGGCTTCTCTGGTATAGGTAGTGGCTGATATAGACCTGTATTCTGACTTGCTTCTTTCACCATCTGACATACCCTACAACTCTGCACAAATTTCCTCACATCCTGCTGCAATTGTGGCCAATAATAATTTTCACCAACAATAGCAATGGTCTTACCTCAACCAAAGTGTCCATCCAATCCTCCATTATGCTTCTCCTTAATCAGGTTCTCTCTCATGGAACTCCTTGGAATGCACAACTGGCTTCCTCTAAACAACATGCCATCTTGAATTATGAAATCCAACCATTTTGTCCTGTCCAAAGTAATAGGTTCTAAACAAGCTTTCCAGGCCTCTACAAAATCTGGATCTTCAGGATACAAACTTTTGAGCTCATCGAACCCAACAACCTCTATCTTCATTTCTATCAACAAATTTTGCCTTCTACTCAAGGCATCTACAACTCTGTTGGACTTCCCACTCCTGTGCTTCAAAACAAAAGTATAGCTCTGCAAAAACTCAACCCATTTTAAGTGCCTCTGGTTCAACTTTCCTTGACTATTAAGATACTGCAAAGCCTGATGATCAGTATATAAAACAAACTCCTTCGGTAACAAATAATGTCTCCATTTCTTTAAATCATGAACTATTGCATAAAACTCCTAATCATAAATAGAATACTTTTTCTTGGCATCATTAAGCTTCTCACTAAAATTGGTAATGGGTTTACCTTCTTGACTCAAAACAGCTCCTATAGCACTACCACTTGCATCACAATCTACCTGAAATATCTTATTGAAATATGGAAGTGCCAAAATAGGTTGCTTTGTGACTTTCTGATTCAATGTATCAAAGCTTTTGTCTGCTCCTTTAGTCCATTTAAACCTTTTTTCTATCCCGTCTCATTGTCTCAGTTAGGGGTGCACAAATGCTACTAAAATTTCTGATAAACATTTTGTAAAAACTTGCCAAACCATAAAAAGATCATACTTCCGTAGCACTCCTTGGCGTAGGCCATTCAATGATAGCTCTTACTTTTTCTGGGTCTATCTTAAGACCTTCCTGTGAGACAACAAATCCCAGGTATACCAACTCCTTTGCAAAACTACATTTCTTCAGATCGATCAACAACTTCTCCTCCCTCAGCTTCTCCAAAACTCTTCTGATATGCATCATATGCTCATCCCAAGTCTTACTGAAAATCAAAATATCATCTAAATAAACAATAACAAAACTTCCCAAAAATTCTTTCAGTACCTCGTTCATGAGCCGCATGAATGTGCTCGGTGCGTTGGTTAGCCCAAATGGCATGACTAACCACTCATACAAACCCTCTTTTGTCTTGAAGGTAGTCTTCCATTCATCTCCTTCTCTGATTCGGATCTGGTGATACCCACTCTTCAGGTCAATTTGTGTGAAGTACTTGGCTCCACTCAAACAATCCATTATGTCATCCATTCTTGGCAATGGAAACCTGTACTTGATCGTGATCTTATTGATGGCCCGAGAATCTATACTCATTCTCCATTCTCCATGTTTCTTTAGTGCTAGTACTACAGGTACTGTACATGGACTTAGGCTCTCCCTTATCAGTCCCTTCCTTAACAGCTCTTGAACTTGTCTGTTTAGCTCTTCACTCTCTGCAGGAATCATTATGTGGGCTGCCTTATTTGGCAAACTAGCTCTTGGTATCAAATCCATTTGGTGACTTATCTTCCTCACCGGTGGTAAACCTTCTGGTACATTATCAGCGATAATATCCTAAAATTCTTCCAACATATCTAAAACTTCTGCTGGTACATCTTCACATTTCTCTTGACTAATCTTAGGAATCAATGCAAAGCAATGACATTCATGCTTCATACCCTCCAAAAAATTTCTACCATCTACCCAGCAAATTCTGGCAGTACTACATACATTTTCTTCCACCTCCTTCAAGGGCTTCAACTTATGACGAACTCCATCGTTTGTTAGGGAATATGTGTTTGCACGGCCATCATGGACAGTGCTCCTATCATACTGCCACGGCGTCCCCAACAACATATGACATGCATCCATCGGTATGATATCACACAGCATCTCATCATGGTAGTCCCCAATCTTGAACTTCACTAACACTGCTCATTGACCAAAGCTTTGTGGTCCTTCTACAACCATGCAATCCGATATGGATGTGGATGCTTTCTTCTTGCCAACTTCAACTTGTCAACCATCTCCTCTGAAACAAGATTGTTAGTGCTCCCACTATCAATAATAATATCACAACACTTACCTTCACATTTGCACCTTGTGCGGAATAAACTTTTCCTTTGATTTGATTCTTTCTCCTCATTCAGCAAAGTTCTTCTGACAACCAGGGTTTCTCCCCTTTCAGCATCTTCAAAATGCTCAGACTATGCATCTTCATCTACATGTGCAACTCGTGCATTACCTTTAGGTCTTTTATTCATCCTTCCTTGATGTTGCGGACACTCGTATGCTCAATGCCCTTCTTCTCCACATTGGAAATAGGTTCCTCTGAAACCTCCTCTTCCATGTCCTTGCCCAGGTCTACCTCTTCCTCTTCCTCTTTGCTCACCATTGTTCTGGTCACGAGGGTGGTAGGCATTCTCCCCTCTCTGATTTTGACTGGTGTCGGCTTCTTCACTTTTCTTTGAATCTTCATTTCGGCCGCCATAGGGTCTTCCACCAGTCCTTCCGCCTTGACCTCTTCCCCTTTGCTTGTTGTCAAATCTTTTATTCAGCTTCTCTTCCACCTTCAAGGAAAACTGGTATGCATCTTCTATGGTTGTCATTCTGACCAGGCTCAGCTCCTCCTGAATACTCGGCCTCAACCCATTAATGTAACGGGCTACCTTCTCTTTGTTGGGCTCTATATGGCCTGTCCTGATAGTAATTTTATAAAACTATTCTATGTACTCCTTAACAGACTTGTTACCTTGTTTCAGTCCTTGCAGCTTCTTCAACAACTCCATCTCATAGTCCACAGGAATGAACTGCTTCTTCAGTTTCTCCACCATCTGATCCCATCTAGTGATCTTTCATTTTCCTCTTTTGTTCCTCTCTAATTGGACCTCCTTCCACCAAATACTAGCATGGCCCTTCAACTTTGTTTTTACAAACTTGACCCAATCTGGGCCATCCACATCTTCATATTCGAAATACTCCTCCATGTCATTGATCCAATCAATAAGTTGTTCTGGATTCAAATCTCCAGAATATGTAGAAACTTCAATCCTGGGCCTCTTTCCAATCTTTGAAATGGCCTTCAACAACCTAACTTCTGTAGGATCTCCTGCAGCTTCTTGTTCTTCCTCGGATAGCTCTTCTTTAGCTTCATCCTCGCTTTCTTCTCTTGTTCTTGGATCAAACCCTCTTTGTAGCTCCTCTTGCAATGCATCGATTTACCTTTGCAGGGCTCTAAAACCCTCTTCCATCAAAGCATTCCTCCCAATGCAATTTCTTCGTGGAGGCATCTTGATCTCCGCAGCAAACCCACAACCTCAAGTCCTGATGCAAACTGTCTCACGGTTGGCGATCTGTCTACACACTCAGGAAATCTGGCTCTAATACCACTTGATGAAGGGGGTAAATCATAAAACACACAACAAAAAAAATTGCACATAGAAAATAGAACTTTATTTATTGATTTGGACAACTTATTACATTATAGAAGCTCAAATACAATCAGAGGAATCAACCCTCCACAGGCTGCAACACGTTAGTACTTCCTATCACAAGAATCTAGAATCATCTGCCTTCTGTAACCCCAAATCAGCTAGGGTTTCTATTTTCCTGCCTATTCTTGACTCTACACTTTCCCCCTTAACTCTACTACTGCCCAGGGTTCCCAAAAATGGTTATTAATAGCCTTTTTGGCGGCCAACAACCTAATTTCAAAATTTGCATCTCCCTCCCAAAATAGGTCAACTTCCGGGAGCCATAACTTTTGATCCGGGTGTCCAATTGACAAACCGTTTTATGCGTCAGCAAGCTCGTGGAGTGCTCTACGCACTAAGAACCAGCTCTACTGGTTCTAGCCATTTTTGGGCTTGTAGGGGCCATTTAGTGCCTCAAACCAAAGTTTGAATAATTTTCAGGCATTTTTCGGGAAACAGAAACTTTAATATCTTTTAGGTCGCAAATGATCTTTGCGAGATTCCTTTGCCAAAGGTCTTATTTTTCAATTATGAAGCTTCCTGTAAATTTTAACTTCAATCCGTGCCCAAATGCAAACTTTCTAAAAATAGCAAGTTGCTATTTTTAGCAGTTTGGAAAAACTAAAAGTTCTACATCATTATTCAAGCGATTATGGAACCAGAACCACAAATTATGAAAAGAAATGGAAAGAACATCAACAATTTTGAAACACATTTTTTTGGGTGATGCAAGATTGCCCTTACACCACTGGATGCTCCTGCATCAAAACCAAAAAAGGGAAAAACCATGGTGAGGGTTAGCTCACAATATATTATAATAAGGCAACCGGTTAAGGTTGGTACAATTGGTGGACTCACTGTCCAAGAACGTTCATTGCATGTGGCTCACTGCCAAAGGACTCATTGTCCTAAAGAAAGAGAAAAGAAGTGACTCACTACCAAAATTTGAACTGTTACAATTGCATCTAACATATGCATAAAATACAGTTCCAATGAAGCTCAAAGTATAGAAACAATACTCAGCACAATATTATGAAATGCCCAACTGCACTACTCTACATTCACTCAATTCGCATCTATAAGCACTAGTCGCATCTCTCTGATCACATACATACCTTTCATACATCAAAACACCAAAGACAATCCTTCATATATATTCGCTTCTTTCACAACATCAATTAGGTTAGCCTAATACATGTATTGTATGACTCCTTGTCTTGTCGGCTAAAAATCTCAATCAAAACTGCTTTGCAGAGAGAACCAAAGCATGTAGCAAACTTGCATAGGTCGGCACACCCTATAGAAATTCTCATGACAACACTTTATTCATTTCATAGCTCCACATACCATCAACACCTTCAGGTTAGCTCCACTGGTAAGGCAACAATAATATGAGCTATTTGTTAATTCACAAATCAATATGTGGATCTCCAAAATGCCTAAAACTTGAAATTTTGTAAAGTCCTCAAACCATCACAATAGTTACATGAAGTAAATAATCCACTTAATTACAACATCTCAAGTAAAAGTAAAATCTCATAAATATGAATCAATAAAAAGTCATTAAATCTTACAAAATCACATGCTCAATCCAGGTGATAGCACTATAAAATAATATACAAAGTCCATTAGCTTTCATGCCATAGTTTATACAATTACAAGTTACAATAAACATGTACAAGTATAATAAATCTAAACTACTCTCCAGTCGCCACGAACCCATATAGTTCTCCTGCGAGCCGAGAGATGGGAACATGGCTCAGACGCTTTTCCACCCAACCACGATGCAATTACGCTTCCCCGGATCCCTTTATGCCACGAAGGAAACTCAGCCCTGCACGAAATGTCTAGCTACCTGGAAACAACTGGCAAGAGGGAACACCCGATGCAACCTGATGTCTAATGTGCAATTCTAAATAATGAAATACAGATTGTCTCACAATAGGATGTGGCACAGATATATATAAATAAAGTTTTGTTAGACAAATATTTATCTTTTTCAATGACTGTTCACTTAGATCTAAGCCTTAGAAAAATAGTTATGGGTTCAATTCCCGAAAAGAGGAAAAGCCATCTCTGATAATCCACATTTGGCATCCTAGCCCAAAAGCCACCCCAAACACACAATAGATAATACGATAGATAATATCCCATATTCACCTAAACCATTCTAATCCATTTCCCATTGCACAATCAATGGAAACACAATTCAAACAATAAAATCAATAATGATGTATGTTAACTCCACTTCAACAATGTGTTTTCATGCATGATTATTTCAAATATCATTACTATCTTTCCTCAGTTTTGCTATCTATTTCATGATTCATACAACAAAGATAAGAGAAAAATTCAATTTAATTATAATAGATGCCAATAATATTTAAGATGGCGTTTACATAAATATCCAAATGGTAAATATGCTTAATGATTTCAAAGGTTTGATCTATAATTTCATATCCAAATCAATAACACATAATTTTGCCTAAATATAATTTTATTAATTCTTTCTTAGCTCAACCTATGAGAGTGCACTTTCAAGCAAGCAATTCATCAAAGAGACATCATTTAATCACGCAAATTGCATCTATGAAACTATTAAACTGATTTTATTTCCTAGTCCATATTCCAATCAAATATTCATAACATGATAAGTTTTCTATTTCCAACCAAGTATATAGTTCACTTCAAAAAAATTTGTAAATAAGACAATGGTATGTCCACATCGGATTTTACTCCACTCGCATCAATCATAAAAGGAAAGGATAATTTAATCTATAATCTAATTCATTCAACAACCTTACTGTCACAATTGTGACAAGAACTTAAAAATAAAACAGAACTCAAGCAGTTTTACTGTCACACTAACGTCAGTAACTAAGTAGATCTGTAACAACATTAAAACAGATAAAATAGATAAAGACGGCGTACAATAGAAGCTAAAATCTGAGATATGAAGGTTTTTAACTTGCTGAGACATCAACCTTACAAGTAGTTTTAAACAGCATTAAAATAAATGATGACTGGGTATTCAACTCACAGCTACAAGAACAACATTACCAGATCTACTACAGGGACCCCATACTTTAGACTGTAAGAGTTTTAACATAATTTAAATGACCTGCGACAGTAACCTAATATTGTCGCCTAAGTTTAAGAGTTGTTTTCAATAGTAAGACATACAAATCGACCAAGAGGTAGAGGCCAACTTCTAGCAAAAGATTGACTTCTAACAGCATTTTCAGAAGAAAATAATAATAATAATAATAATAATAATAATAACTACCAGAGAATGAATTATTAGCATCCCAGATAACTTGTTAAATATGGTTTCAATGGATGTTCAAGATCAAGAAAAGGGATCGATTCACTTAGCATGATATCAAGAAAACAATGAACAACAGAGACAAGAACGAGAACAGCATGCCGATCACAAAATAAAAGCAAAGAAAATAAAAACTTTGAATAGTTTGACAGGAAGCCATGTAAGGAAGTTGACAAGAAGTTGTGATAAGAACTATGACAGAGTTTTATATAGTTTCTAAATAGTTCGTAAAAAGAACTGCGACAGAGTTTTATATAGTTTCTAAACAGTTCATAACAAGAACTGCGACAGAGTTTTATATAGTTTCTAAACAGTTCGTAACAAGAACTGCAACAGAGTTTTATACACCATAAATTATTGCAATTTAAAACAAGGAAAAATACCCGATTAATTCGCTTGCCAAATGGGTGATTTTCTACTGCTGTCACTGCTCCACCTTTTCTATATGTCGCTGCCTAGAATGAACGAACTTGTTTTCTCTTCAATGCTCAAAAAAACACTCATCCCCATTATCTTCCTGTTGCGCTTGTTTTATTAAAATCTACTGCTAAACTTTGCGTCCCCTTTTTAGGTTTCATACTGATTTTTGATCGCTGATTGTTACTTCAGTTTTGCATAAGATTTTCTTTTAAAAAGGCTCTCAAATTTCTTTTTTAAAATAGAATAAAATATCTTAATTATATTTTCTGTCACTTGCATGACAGTATATATATATATATATATATATATATATATATATATATATATATATATATATATTTCTATCATTTGCATGACGGTAAATTCTTTTTATTGTTTTAATTAGAATTTAAATATAATATTAATATTATTAATATAATTTAACTATTTTTAATAAAACACAATTATTTAAATCAACTCAAGAAGTGTTTGTAATAATAATAAAGGTATTTATTAATCTAATTTATTTAAATATAGAAAACTCTTATTATTATTTATTATTAAATAATATAAAATACACCATAAAATACACCATTTGAAATATAAAATACACCATTTTAAATAAAATATATCGTTTCAAATATAAAATACACCATTTTAAATCAAATACATCGTTTTAAATATAAAATACACCATTTTAAATAGAATACACCGTTTTAAATATAAATACACCATTTTAAATATAAATCGAAAAGACATTAATATTTATAACTAAATCTTGCATTCGAAAAGTACTTTTTATAGGAATTATAACTCATTATTTTTCTAAGTATTAAATATAAATCACATTCATTATCCAAACAACAATGCATATTAAAGTCATAAAATGCAATATGATATGAGACTATGTGAGTGTGTGAATGTGTCAGGGTTATCCATCACAAACAGTTCTTGCCGAGTGGCTAGAACATCTCTACCTTAACCATGTTCTCGTCTTCGAGTACCTGCATTCATTCGCACTCAATCTCAACGTCAATAGGTTAGTTCCCCAAACCATAGTTGAAGCAAAATATTATAATCATATCGATAATATTTAATATTAAATCAACTTTCCAAATCATACAAATATAACATCATGATAATTACCTTCACATAAATGGAATTTGCTCAAAGTAGAAACAATCATCGTAAAATGTTCACTAATCTAGAATAATAATATAGTCCATAAAATGAGACGTGATAAATATACATGCTATAGGCATTCAAAATCTTATCTTCAAGTCCGCACAGCAAACCATGTACTTGTGGTAAAATGCAGAGTGTCTCAATGTGTCACTGGCACTGTCAAGACATTGTCAATACAGAGTGCGATACTCTGTCAACCTTAACTTTCATTTCGGAGGGCTTCAGAACCTGAAAATTTGGATTTGGACTCCATGAATATTTGCCAACAACACCTTACAACCACAGAGAAAAATGTGTCATTGAGAAGGAATGCGGACCAGTTTACCGGAACTCTATAACTCAGAAATACCAGAGCTGACATTTAGCCAAATTTCATCATAAGTTCTTCACTGGATCAAACCTTCTTGCAAATTTGTCTTCTATTGAGGATCAAGATCATATTGAGGAAAAGAGGATCAAACCCTCTTGCAAAATTATCAACCAAACTACTCTACACAGTTGTTTCCTTATGCCTGGTTGTCACTTACCAGATCATCTACACAACTGTTTCCTTATGCCTAGTTATAACTTTCTGGATCACTGTACCTTTATCCTTTGTTGTCACTATCTTTGTCTTGTGATGTTACTGGCTTTAATCTTTGTTGCTATTCTCCGGACCACTATATCTTCACTCTTTGAAGCCAACACTGACAATACTACAATCTTAGTTGTCATCAGTCTTTGTTGCCATCAATGACAACACTGCTTAACATCATACTTATCACTCTCTACACCATCATGCTTATATGCCAACAACAACACCATACATTCCACAATAGAATGGAGTGGTTGAAAGGTGTAACGAGATTATCATGGAAATGGCACGGTGCATGATGCACAATAAGATCGCTCCTAATCAGTATTGGGGAGAAGTTGTTAACACAACAATCTACATTCTGAATAGATATCCATGCAAAGCTTTGCAGAAAATCACATCAGAGGAAGCTTAGACCGGTCACAAACCTAAGGTAACTTATTTCCATATTTTTTGTTCTACATCATACACTTTAGTTCCTGAATAGAAAAAATATAAACTAGATTCAAAAAGCATCAAGTATTTATTCGCTAGTTATAGTGAACAGTCTAAGGCATACAAGCTTATTGATATTTTCACTAACAAGGTCATTGTTAGTCTAGATGTTCCATATTTTTCAAATGTTCAGCAGGAAGTCAATGAAAACCTTGAATCTAGTATTATGGCACCTTTGAAGGAGGAACCCTCGAGTTCATCGGATCAACCTGCAAGTCAATCTGTGGTTATTCTACACCGCTTGTCTATCAGAGACGAAGAACTAAAAATGTTTCCACTCCAAGTAAGACTCCAGAGAATTTGCCTTCACAACCTTCACCTAAAATACACTAGAAACCAAAATGATATTCCACTATGGAAGGTGTACGTGTGGATGAACTTCCTACATCAAGTGAATGTCCTCAGAGAAAAGGCCCAACGGTACCTGGTTCAACTATTGAGTAGTCATTGTGCCCTATCTTCTAATCTTTTTTCAGGTTTCTAAACCACAAAAGTTTTTGGAGGCACAAGGGAAACCAAAATGGGAAGTTGCTATGAAGGTGGAATATGATGCATTGATGAAAAATCAGATTTGGGAATTGGTTGAATGACTACACAAAAATCTCATTGGGTGCAATTGGGTCTATAAGGTCAAATGCAAAGTTGATGGTTCATTGGACAAATACAAGGCACGTCTCATTGCTAAAGGATATTCACAACAAGAAGGTATAGACTTTGAAGAGACGTTTGCTCCTACTGCAAAGATGGCCACATTTCAGTTACTTATCTCCATTATTGTTCAATTTGGTTGGAAGGTATATCAAATGGATGTCAAAAGTGCCTTACTGAACGGGGACTTGGATGAGAAAGTCTACATGGTACAACCTAAGGGTTTTCAGGTTCCAAGACATGAGCATCTGGTTTGCAAGTTAATTAAGTCCTTGTACAGACTTACGCAGGCTCCTCGAGCCTAGTATCTTAAAATTGATAAACACCTAAAAGATATTGGATTCGAAAGGAGTCTTTCTAATCAAATCTTTATGTCAAAAACGATGGAATGATATTGTAATTATTATTGTATATGTTGATAATCTTGCCATCATAGGTAGCACAGACACTGCAATTCAGCAAGTAAGATCAGAGTTTTGTATACTTTTTGACATGTCAAATCTGGGCCTCCTATATTATTGCCTAGGGGTTGAGTTTTGGCAATCTAATCACAGCGTCTTCATGGTTCAAATCAAATATTCTACGAGTCTTTTGGAGAGTTTTGGGACGGCAAATTGTAACTCTTCTTCTACACCTATGGAGGTCAGGCTGAAGTTGTCAACCTCTAATTATTCACCCCCAATTGATGAATCATACTACAGACAATTGGTGGGCAACATGATATATCTTACAACCACTAAACCGTATCTCTGCTTTGTTGTTAGCTATCTCTCTCAGTTTTTGTCAAACCTGAAGCTCTCTCATTGGATAGCCGCAAAGCGAGTTTTGTGATATGTCAGAGGTACTCTTGACTTTGACATACTCTACTAGAGGACAAAAGATTTTGGTTTACTTGGTATAAAGACTCTAAATGGGCAAAGCTATGTGGATACTCGTGTAATATCCCCAATTGGCGCTTAGCCGAGTCGTGAACAATTAGCCTATTTTCAAGTTTTTTCGTAGGCTAATTGGTGTGCAAGGGAGAACTTCAACCTTCTTGGAGAGCACTGGTTTGGTTGAATGCGAGTTTGGTTTGTGGCAATGAGCTCAGTTGATCTTGTGGAGTCCTATGATGCTTTCAGAAATGGTTTCAGGTTTGTTGAAAGCTCTCCAAACTTCTTGGAGAAATTGTCTATTTATAGTAAGTCACCCAGTTGGCATCAATCATCATCCCAAACCTTTAGGATCATGTTGATATGGTCAAATTTGCAATTTTCTTCAATTTGGGATTTAGGTTGGGTGAGTTATTAAGCCATTTAATTAATAAATTCACTTAAGTTATCTTAATTTGGAAATATTAAAGCATAACTTAAGCGTAATAGCTCATTGGAAAGGTAATTTGATTTATTATTTTATGGGACACATAAAAGTGAATGCCTAGGCATAGGAAAAAAAGGAATAATTAAAGTGAGCAAAAAGAAATATTTCCCAAGCACCCTAAAAGTGTCTTTTAACCCACAAGTTGGCGCTTGGCTTAGAAAAAGTCATATTTTCTTAAAGTGGCGTCCCATTATGGAGAAGAAATAAATATCCCATGAAGCCATAAAGTAATATTTTATATTATTTCTCTTGGGCGTTCACGGGAAGTTTATAAAACAGGATTTCAATGCTCATTTGGTTTTTGTGCATTTTTTATATGAAATTTCTGTGAAGAGCCTCTGAGCTTTGTCCTGTGGGGTTGAATACCTCATTCTCCCTCTAGTTTCAGTTTCGAAAGATCAACCCTAGCTAAATTATTTGGTGATTTTGCTTCTAAAATCACAGAGCTTCAATGGAGTCCTCTTATTGTGGAACTAAGATGAGTATTTTTTATGTGTTCTAAAAGAGATTTTGATTGTGCAGTTTTCAATATGATTTGGGTGTGTTTAAATGCAATCTTGCTAGAGTGTGTGAAGGATTCATTCCCAGCTGTGTCATACCATCTTACCCAGGACAATCGTACCAATATGTTTGCTGGGTGATTTTCCTTGCATGAAATGTTTTAAGTTTGCATTGATAATTTATTTTGGAACCTGATGCCATGATTAAGAGTGTTTGTGCAGACTTTACTTTGAGATGTGTGGATTCCTTGCATGTCGTACTAGCTGAAAGAGGAACGTGAGGGTTTGTTAGTGTCAAACGCCTCGCTTTTGTTGTCCAAAACACTTGAAATGGGGGCACCTAGGGAAATTCAAGTGGTCTAGGGCAATTAGAAGGAGGAGAAGTTGCAGATTGGGGTGTTTGGATTGATTTAGGAGGTGCTAGAACAATGTTTTCAATGTTACATACTCAAAAAATCAGACTTGTAGCAAATAGAGCAACAATTCAAACTTGATTTCAGACCTTCAGTTCATGTCATACAACTTCTTCTATGGTATATTTCATATTTCTATTCAGTTTGGGATGTTTGGTAGTAGTTTGTTTCAGAATTACATGTATTTCAGCTTGCTTGCACTAGATATAGCAGTTTTCCAATTTTGAGAACAGAATAAAGTTAATTTTGAACCTCACTTTATTTATCTTATCTCAGTAGTTGCAATGAATAATGAATGTAAACACTAGATGGTAGTACCCCCAGTGCATCTACATAGCTTGCATATCATTTTGTTATCTACTGGACGGTTCACCCCTAGTTTATATAGCATATTGCATTCAAAACCCATTTTGGCATTGAACGAGCTTATTGACCAATTCGGTCTTGATACAATCTTAAACATTCATCCAGGGTTCATCTATACACATTGGTCCCATTGAATAAGTGGTTGAGAGGTCAGCTTCGCAGCCTTGAGTTCACCAATAGACTCATCCATATATTTTACAACCAAGATCTAGAACAAAGCTTCAAAGATTTAGCTTAGCTGAAACAAAATAGCACCATTGATGCTTACATCACTGAGTTTCAAAGACTTGGTGTTATGGTTCCCAATGTGTCTGAGAATAGACTCATTTTCTTATTTGTAGAATGTCTTTCAGAGCCAATAAGAGGCTAGGTCAAGTCACTTGGCTCAAATACCTCGCAAGAGGTCATTAAGAGAGCTCGAAACATGGAGTTTTCAGCTCCAAAAAGCAAATTTCAATCTAAGTCATTTCCTCACAAAGATGACAAGAAGCAATTTCAGAAAGAACCAAATCAGCCCAAGAGTCTTCCTTCAAAGATGGTTGATGACCTTAGAAATGAGCTAAAGAGGAAAAAATTATGCTTCATGTGGAACGAGCCATGGGCCCCAAGACGGGAAATGCTTTGAGAAAGGTCAAGCTCGTCATTTAGAAGCATACATAACTACTGAATCTGAATCTGAAAAATTAGAACAAGTTGATTCAGAGATGACTAGGGAAGAAATTCCAAAAGGGCCTAAAAATAAGAAAGTTGATCATGGTATCTTTGCCCAACTTTCATGCCAGCCGAAGAATGATCCTTTTAGGGTTTGTGGAGTACTGTGTGGGTAGTGAATTGTTGCTCTCATTGATACTAGTGCTACTCACAACTTCATTGATGGAGTTGTAGCACGAAGAGGCCTTCAGACAGAGGAGTTTGAGGGATTCAATGTTATGGTTGCAAATAGGTTTACTCTTCAATGCACAAGAAGAATTCCAAACTTGAGTCTCCATCTGGGAAAATATGAGGTTAAGAATGTTTTCATGAAGTAAGTATTGGCGATTCTGATATTGTCCTTGGCATTTAGTGGCTTAAGTCATTGGGAGAAATTTCTTTGAACCTTCAAACCATGGAACTCAAGTTTCAAGATGATGGCAAAACAGTGGTTTTGAGGGGAATGTCAAATGGTGCATCACGTGTTCCCACTACAAAAAGAATGGAAGTAAAAAAAGAATATCTTACAATTGTGCAAGCCTTGCCAAATAATCAAAGTAAAGATTTCAACTATAAATTGTCTAAGAAGCCTCCAGAAAGAGATATTGAGCTTGCTGGGAAAATCAATACAGCAGCAAAAAAATGCAAGTTCAGGATTTGTTTTACATAAAGATTGGATAAATCAAGGGTCAAATTATGGTTTTCAAACATTTGATAATCCACTATATGAAATAGGTACTGATTTGATATATGATAATCCTTTTTTTGAGTGGAATTTGGACACATCAATTGTTCATAGATCTTTGAATATTAATGTTGACATGATGAAGTTGTAAGAAGAAGAAGATGAAGTTGTCTCAAATCTCCATTGAAAGCAGGAAGATGAATTCAAAGAGAATGCAATGTTTGATGTTGGTTACAAAAATCCTAGTGCCTTGGAGGTTGCATTTGTTAGCACTTGGATTGGAAGTGTGAAAGGCATCTTTTTTGGAAAAGATGCCTTTGGTTTCACTAAGTCTTTAAATAAAGCCCACATGAATAGCAGAGTTGTGCAACACAAGCATGGTGGAGTTGCTTCATTACTTCAAATTCATGATAGAGGTCACCAACAAAATATGTTGGAAGGTTATGGTGACCAGAGAGATGTCCCTTGGCGAAGGAAAGTGCAAATTTTCAATTTTAACTATGTTGTTTTACTACAAATCAGCCACCTCATACTTTTGTTTGCACTCATTCATGAAGGTTGGCAAAATATTCAATCATGGGAGGGAGGAACTTCCAGTTGGAGGATGTTTGGGAGTCTTTTCCGGCTTCTTCCCAGTTGGTTTTGAGCATTTCAATGCTCATCTTTCATGTTCATGCTTGGAGATTTTATTTGTGCAGCTACTTTCCTACTTCAAGAGCGTTGATTTTAATGAAATCAGGTTAAGATCTGTTGTTATTTACCTTGGACAGCCACATGTTGATTCAAGTTGGGGTTCCTATCCCTTGGATGGATGTTGCAGAAAGGCTTCAGTTGTGGGAGGGTTACATTTCAGCCATCCTAGCCTCAACTCGGGCATGGATATTTCAATGGAATGTTTTGAAACATTCCAAGTGTTTGCCAACAACTTTGTTTATGAGAATGATAGCATGTGTTGGTGATTTAATGAGAAAATGTGTTTGGGGGAATGGTGAATTGATGTATGGTCATCCTGACTTGCAATTGCTTGAGGTCAAGTAATTTTGGTGAGGGACGACTGTAATGTCCTCAATTGGTGCTTACCAAGTCATGAACAATTAGCCTATTTCTAAGTTTTCTCATAGGCTAATCGGTGTGCAAGGGAGAACTCCAACCTTCTTGGAGAGCACTGGTTTGGTCAAATGCGAGTTTGGTTGTGGCAATGAGCTCAATTGATCTTGTGGAGCCCTATGATGCTTTCAGAAATGGTTTCAAGCTTGTTGAAAGCTCTCCAAACTTCTTGGAGAAGTCGTCTATTTATAGTAAGTCACCCAGTTGGCATCAATCATCATCCCAAACCTTCAGAGTCGTGTTGGTATGGTCAAATTTGCAATTCACTTCAACTTGGGATTTTTCGTAAGTTGGGTGAGTTATTAAGCCATTTAATTAATAAGTTCACTTATCTTAAATTGGAAATATTAAAAGATAACTTAAGTGTAATAGCTCATTGAAAAGGAAAATTGATTTATTACTTGATGGGGCACATAAAAGTGAACGCCTAGGCATGGGAAAAAAGGAATAATTAAAGTGAGCAAAAAATATTATGTATCCTCAAAATAAAAGAAATATTTCCCAAGCGCCCTAAAAGTGTCTTTTAAGCCCCATGTTGGCACTTGACTTAGAAAAAGTCATATAGTCCCATTATGGAGAAGAATTAAATATCCCATGAAGCCATAAAGTAATATTTCATATTATTTCTCTTAGGTGCTCACAGGAAGTTTATAAAAGAGGATTTGAACGCTCATTTGGTTTTTGTGCATTTTTTATTTGAAATTTTTGTGAAGAGCTTCTGAGCTTTGTCTTGTGGGGTTGAATACCTCATTCTTCCTCTAGTTCCGATTGTGAAAGATCAACCCTAGCTAGATTATTTGGTGATTTTGCTTCTAAAATCACATAGAGCTTTAATGGAGTCCTCTTGCTATGGAACTAAGATAAGTATTTTTCATGTGTTCTGAAGGAGATTTTAATTGTACAATTTTTAGTTTGATTTTGGTATGTGTTTAAATGCAATCTTGATGGAGTGTGTGAAGGATTCATTCCCAATTGTGTCGTACCATCTTACCCAAGACAGTCGTACCAATATGTTTGCTAGGTGATTTCCTTGCATGAAATGTCTTAAGTTTGCATTGATAATTCATTTTGGAATCTAACGCCATGATTAAGAGTTTGTGCAGACTTTACTTTGAAATGTGTGGATTCCTTGCAGGTCGTACATGTTAGTACAAGTCGTACATGTTAGTACAGGTCGTACTAGTTGAAAGGGGAACGTGAGGGTTTTTTAGTGCTAAATGCCTCACTTTTGTTGTCCAAAACACTTGAAATGGGGGCACCTAAGCAAGTTGAAGTGATCTAGGGCAGTTAGAAGGAGAAGTTGCAGATTGTGGCGTTTGGATTGATTTAGGAGGTCCTAGAACAATGTTTTCAATGTTGCATACTCATAAAATCAGACCTGCAACATATAGAGAGCAGTTCAAACTTGATTTCAGACCCTCAATTCATGTCATACAACTTCTTCTATGGTATATTTCATATTTATATTCAGTTTGAGATGTTTGGTAGTAGTTTGTTTCAGAATTACATGTATTTCAACTTGCTTGCACTAGCTACAGCAGTGTTCTAGTTTTCAGAATAGGATAAAGTATATTTGCAGCTCACTTTATTTATCTTATCTCAATAGTTGCAATGAATAATGAATGTAAACATTGGATGGTAGTACCCCCAGTGCATTTGCATAGCTTGCATGTCATTTTGCAATCTATTGGATGGTTCACCGCCAGTTTATATAGCATATTGCATTCAAAACCTATTTTAGCATTGAACGAGCTTATCGACAAATTTGGTCTTGATACAAGCTTAGACATTCTGCCAAGATTCATCTATACACACTGGTCCTGTTGAATAACAGGTTGACAGGTTGGCTTCGCCGACTTGTGTGTGTCTCTAGTCGGCTTGTCGCCTCGCATTCTATCTCTGCATTCAAACAATTAGCTATATGATTCGAACATCGTATGCTCTCACCTTGCCCACTTCAAGAACTGGGTGATCAGAAAGTGTATCGAAGACTATCTGTGATTTGGATTTCAGCTAATGTTTTTTTGAAATAAACTAGGGTGGTCATTACAACTCGACGGTCTACAACCGCTACATCTTCTCCCTGGGTTCAGGAGTAATTTCTTGGCAAAGTAAGCTTTAACACATAGTAGCTTTATCATCCATTGAAGTTGAATACAAAGCAAATGTGAGTGCCAATTGTGAAGCAGTTTGGTTACACAGAATCTTAACAAACCTTCAGCTTCCTCAACATACTCCAACACCACTTTTCTGCGATAATCAGGGAATATTGAAATTGGTGAAGAATCCAGTGTACCATGCTCAAACCAAACATATCAAGATTCATCATCACTACATTCAATAACTAGTGGATTGTGAAGACATCTCCCTCCACTTTTGTTCTTCTTAAGAGCATATTGTTGATTTAATGACTAAACCACTTGGTCCTGGTTACTTCGTCAAATTTTGGGACAAGCTTGATGTTGTTTTTAGTTTAGTCATTAAGGGGGGGTATTAGTATATTAATGTAATAAAGCATATTTAATTAGGCTAGTAGTTAGGTATTGTTATTATCGTAGGTACTTGTAGTAGGTTGTACAGTTAATAATGGTAGTTGTAATAGTAACTTTCCTAACTTCATAAAATGTTGTTTCACCTCATCATGAAGTTAAGTCTTCTTACAAATTTCTCTCATCTCTCTTCTTTGCCAATTTTACTAACAACATCCACTAATCCAAAGGCTCCTAAATCCATGTATGCAATTGTTTTGGTCTTGGTCCTAGATAAGTGCCCATGAACCTATAAATCAAGGCTTTTTCCTTTTGCAGCCATATATTGCTTTATAATCGCATCATATAAGAAAATTGTTTTTGGATGGGTTTTCCAGGCTCAGCTAGCAACCATTCTCCTTTTTTAAGGGGAGGTAGGGCCTTACTATGGTTTTCTTGGCATGGTGTAGCATAAACTTTTACCACGTCCTCTTTCGAGATCTGATTTAATTATTAAGATACTGCAGATCTGAAAGTGAGAGATTCAGACCACTAAGATTCCTTCCAGCATTAACTTGATGATTCAAATATTCAAACCCTTTGCTGCTAGTCATAATTGGTCTTCACAAGCTCCCACTTAAAAAATGTTTTACAACACTCTTCACATTTTCTTCTCATTTATTGATCATCCTAGAGAAACTTTGACATAAGTAGGATGTGTGAGCCCCACAAAAGAAATTATGGTCAAGGGCTCGATTTAGAGCAAAAAAATATTCCAAGTTCTCTCCTCCATGAGTGGCAGGTTCTTTTCTTCAGTAAATGGACCATAAAATATCCATGGTAGAGCAAATGTTTTTGTAAAAATATAAACTAGGTAGTTGTCTACTTAGAAGTATGCTCACACATCAAATTTAGTCTCCTGAATTAGTTCTAATGCTAAACAGTTTTGCAGCTACAAGCTTGAAGTCAGAAGATTGAAAAAATCAACTATACAGACTTCATGTACCTGTAAATTTTAAACAAGTTGTTTGTAACAAAAGCAATACCCCCAAAAGTTACTGCTTTTCACTATTATCAGTATTTTACAGTATTTGAAATAAATGAATATAATGCATGCTTGTTGCTGTGGGGGTCAAATTGTTTATGAAAAATATAGGCAACATACCATATTCTTACATCAATCTTCAATACAAATAAATATCAACAGAAATAAATTTATACAGATGTCAACCGAAATGCAGAAACAGATCAGTCCAGCTCCGCAAGGGTACTGCACTCACTACTGGCTGATATTCATTTACCATGTTCTAACCATTTTAGGAGTCCATACTCGCCATGAAGGTCGGCCACTTTCTCTACTCCTAAGATTGATCATATCTCTTAACAGTAGTATTCGCCGCTTTGAGTTGACTGTTTCTTTGGCAGGTTCAGTCTCATTCAAAATCTCAGTATTGGTCTCAACAGTTGGGCAATCAAATGTAGATTGAGGGCTTCCTGCTTCTACAGCTTCCACAATCTACTTTAACCTCTCAACCACTTCACTCATTTTAGGGCGATTTCTTGGATGCTTTACTAAACAGCTATTGGCTAGAGAAGCAAGTTTCTGAGCTGATTTAAGAGAATACTGTCCCTCAAGTCTTGGGTCCATTACCAGGCGTAACTTTTTGCTGTCTGATGTATATGGTTTTACCCATTCCAAAAGCTTTTGCTCACTCTTAGGCCGATTTCTGTCCATAGATCTCCTTCCTGTTATTAATTCATACATCACTACTCCGAAACTCCATACATCACTCTTGGATGTAAGATGTCCAGTTTGAACATATTCAGGAGCGGCATATCCCACAGTGCCTACAACCTGATAGGGAGCAAACAAACTGACAATTCAGTGTTCAAGTTCTTTCGTTTATCTGTTCTTCTATTTCTTGATATCTAAAATTGTGCACTATCATATGACACATAACCTTGCCCTCAATGCTATACAATAACATGTATGCTACTAATTTTAGTCAATCAAGTCTATTTGTTTCTTAGAGATTTCATTTTAGCAGGTAAAATAAATGGACATTAAATGAACTGTCAGCTGAGCTAAGGACAGAAAATTTGCAAAGCCGCTTGAGACAGATCATAAGAAAAACCTTGACGGATCATGTAGGAATATACCTACAAAATAATACGATGAACTTTCAGTATAAAATTTCATATAAGAGACTGAAACAAACAGTGCACAAGATGAGCTGGATAAGTGTACTTCAAAGATATAAGGCACTAAAGTTACCTACATGCAGTTAAATTGGAGACTTGGGAAAATCCTGAAATTTGAATCTAACATTAGGTTTATAAGTAAAGTCCTCTATATAATCCTAGAAATTAGAAGGCTTGAAACTCACAGGACAAGAAACCTGGGTAATATATAACATGCAGAGGAATAATGAATTGCTGTCCAAGCCTGTCTCTCTCTCACACCACAGCAAATCCGCATACAGAATTCTCAAGAAAGCTTCAACTCAAACAGGTTTCAATGCTTTTCACAATCAATGTAGAATATCATGCAATTAAATGCAATGGGAATGACAATCGAACTACGAAAGAATCTCTCACTAAAGTATGTAGACTACGAAAACTTCAGTTGGATCTGTATGCTCTGCCTATGTACCTAGCAATTTCTTCTCAAATCCTCCCCTTGCAAATCCCAACACTAAACGAAAATAGGAGTTTAACTTGAACTACACACAGGAAGTATTTTTAAAAAAGGTCTCCTACAATTAACTTCAAAGTCAAACATAAAACATTTGGAATGAAACACAATATCATACAAGTCAAATCATCCAAAAAAAATTCCCAGTTCCTTGTTAATGATTGAAAGCAAAGGTGACATGTTTATAAGACCAAAAGAATTCCTCAATCTGATAGATGATATTTGGCTTACTATGACTTCTAATTTAATTCATTCAAAGCTATTGTATCTTGAAACAATTTTATACTTAAGCCTTGCACTTGTTTTTTCACAAGCTATGAAACAACCCATTGCCATATCATCAACTCTTCCCTGCTGAAAATAGATGGCATATCATTGTCTGAAGAAATAACAGCCCAACTATATGTGATCCTGGCTGGGCCATTAGGTTGTTGCCTTTGTTTCAATACCACATATTGTTATCAAATTGGTCATTAGCCATTTATCCTTGATATGGTACAATGCATACTAGTTACCATGTGATATCCCGATGTTAAGGCATTGTTTAAATTAAAGATTTAAACGTTATGATAAAACGGTGAAGTTGCTTTCTGGAAATGTGGTTTTTGTCATGTCCCCTCCATAGTCAATTTGAATGGTGAGTGCTTCTAATAATAATTGTGCATGTATTAATATTTAATAAACATGTATTAATATTTAATAAACATATATTAATATTTAATAAATAATATTAAATAATATTATTATATAAATATTTTAATATAATTAAATTTTAATATATAATATATTTATTTAACAAACTAATAATAATTAACAAGGATATATTATTATATTATATAAAAATAAATATAAATAACAAATTAATAAATTATAATAACTAATATGAAGACTCACGATTTGCATCTAATAGAGGGCAGCACTCAACACAAATAAGACAAAAGTCTTATTGTTTGGCAACGATTAGTATAAGACATAAGGAGCAGCGACCACATAAGACAGGTTGTCTTATTTAATAAAGACATTACATGCAATATATGATGAAGTGCGACTCCTATTAAGGAGATGTGATTTGTATTAAAGATAATGAATTGCATAAGAGGATACGATTTATTTGGATGGGGTGTGATTCTCTTGAAGTGTCATGTCCATTATGAAAGGACATAAAGATATCTCATTTGAAGAATATATAAAGCATTTATGGTGGAGTGAAGAAAAAAAAAGCAAGAATGATATATATAATTCTGAGTTTGAAAAAGATATTTCTGATATATATATGTGTGTTGTGAACAGGAAGGAAGTAATAATATATATTCTGATTTGAGAACAGATAAAAATAAAAGTAATTGCATATATATATATTTCTGATATATAAATATATATAGAGTATCCAAGCAAGGAAGAATATATTTCTGAGTATAAGGAAAACATATGCCATTGCAACAAAACAATAAAGTAACCTATCCCTGTGGTATGCAACTAAGTTACCGGTTCTGGTTCGGGTTCGGGTTCGAGTTCACAGGTTCGGTTCACGGGTTTGGTCAAAAAAAAATTTGGGTGTGGGTTCATTTTGAGTTCGTCCATACAAAACATATAAAAATCAGAAATATATTCATATTTGCAGCAGTAATTAAGTTTAGAATACCATAGCATCATGAATATGATCATATAATAAACAAAACCACACCAGTATTAAAAATTAAAAACACTACAATGTCAATTAGTCAAACACGAATGTCGAATGTCATGATATATATAGTTATTACAATTCAAAAATAAAAATTATAATGCCAAATGTCAACAATCAGCCATCACTAATTAGGCATCACTGTCATATGGGTCTTCAAAAATATCATCACCACAATCCATATTAGATGATGCGGGTATTGGTATATTAGTAGAACCACAAAAAGTGGCACTAGCACTAGCACTGGCACTAGCACTCGCATTAGCAGTGGCACTAGCACTCTTATGCCCACTACCAAGCTCGACATCAGCATCAACTTCAAGTGCGGCAAGGTGGGAAATGGTAGCATCTAGGTCAGTATGCTCTGACTCAATATCCCACTTCCTTGTGTCCTCTTCCTTGTAGCCCCTATCTTTGTGTGTAAGGAGGCGCAAGTTGGAATGCACAAACACTAAGTCCTCTGCCGTTTTTTGAGTGCAGCCTGTTACGCTTTACTGAGTGGATGAAGTACGTGCTCCAATTCCTCTCAGATGTTGATGAACTAGCAACCTATTAAGACAACATTAGAGAGTTAGAGTTATAAATTAGAATTTAGAAATGAAACTTAAAAATCTAAAAGATAATAGAACTTACTTGCACTAAAATTTTGATTGCAAGAGGTTGTAGGTGTATGAATGATTGGCCATGGAAGTACAACCACCTATGAGCATCAACCTTATATTTGTCATGAAGAGCATCAATACTCATGTCATTGGAGCTCACAAAATCCATGAACTCGACTCTAATTGCATCTCGTATGTCAGGATCAACGAAGAGTCTGCAAGATGCTATCTTGTACCCCAGCTAACTTCAACATCTCTATATGGGGTAACCCTTGTCACCACAAAAAGCAGCTTAGTACTATAATATTTGGGACTCGGTGCAAAGGCAAGAAGATGCAATGGGTGGTAATTTTGTCCCATCTCTCTTCAATAATTTGGTGTATTTGTTTGAAGAAAGTTTCTCTAGGATCTCGCTCGTGTTCATTTATGATGGCTTTCATCTTCTCAATCATTGAGTCGATCCCAGCATATACCTCTCCCAAACAAGGCCTATCCATGTCGGTATAACGAATCATACTCAATATGGGCTCGGTAAAACTGAGGAGATACTCAACACGATCCCACCAATGGTCATCTAGGATCATTTGCTTAATATTCGTTGCCCTTTCAGTGCTAGATTGCCTCCATATGGACCAATTTTGGCTGGTGACCATGTTAGAGAGTGCCTCTCCAACCTTCACAATTCGTCTTAAGACAATTGTGTTGGAGGCAAAACGGGTCTCAGCAACCTATAAAAATCAAAATAAAAAATAAAGCTTCTTAAAAAAAAATTTTAAAACTCAAAACATAAACTTAAGGAAAAATAAAAATTGCTTCACTTACCTTTAGCAGCTCCAATCTTGAGAATGATCTAAAAATGCCTTGTGACATATGGTGGTTGGTGACGAACATTTGGATGTCTTCTGCCTCACTATACACCTGTTTGATCCAATCAATTTTTTTGCCAATTTTTTGTAGCATAAGGTTGAGGGAGTGGACCATACAAGGTGTCTAAGAGATGTGTGAGTAACGCTCCTCAACCAATAAACCAGCTGCTCTACAATTTTTGGCATTGTCTGTTATGACTTAAACAACGTTTCGAGGCCCCCCACTTCCTCAATGGCTTGACAAAGAATATTAGCAATAAATGGACCATCCTTCACCTCCCCTTCACAATCGACTGCCTTAAAAAATATAGCCCCTTTAGGGCACACTGCAATAACATTTATCAATGGCCAATTTTTTGAATCTTTCCATCCATCAGAAACAATGGATAAACCTGTCTCAGCCCAAGAATCTCTTATGGGCTTCAATGAATCCTCTACAAACTTCACATCCTTTTCCAATATGGGCTAATAGTAAGACCAAATGGGGATACCATTCAACAAGTGCATCGCTGATGACTTGAAGGATGCATCATTCCAAATTTACAAGTGGTAAAGCAAATAATCATATCCATATAGGGAAACTCAAAGCAATTCTCTTAAGGTCAAACCCAACAATCAAGTATTTCATGTATGCTTGCCCTATTTTAAAACCAACATTCGCTCAAAAATATTGTCTGACCTCCTAACTGGCAAAGTTTATAGTGAAATAAACTTTGGCTCCCAACTTCCAAGATAACCTCAATTTTCCCTTCCACCTTAGAGTTTTTTATCATTCACCCTCTCAAGGTCTTAATTGAGGGCAATAATCTCATAAACTAATATATTCAATCTGTATCATTGTAATTGTCTCAGCCCAAGTGGCATCCATAACAAGTCTCCTTTAGCAAGCTGGAAATCCTAGCCACCATCCCATTATTTTGATTAATGTAACCGGGAAGGGCCCGAACCCATGTACAAAAGCCAAGAATGGCGAACGAAATGAGTTTCACAAGCAGTGAGATAGGGAATCAAAACAGGATTTTGAAAGGGCCCGAACCCTTACAACAAAAGGCAGCCCCGCTACGAAAAAAGGCCAGAACAACAGGGACTAGACTATGCTAGATCCTAACCTAGCATAACGAACACCTTTGACCCAAGGGTGCAAAGTAGAAATAGCCTTAGGAAGACCTTTCTTCCTTCTCTGAACAACGGTCCAAGAACACAAAGAGTCTAAGTCCTCGAAACAAGGGGAGATAGGGGAATCTTCTTCAGATTCCACTAACAAAGCTGACACCTGAGAAGAGGGGGAGGCCCTAGCACTAGAAGCTAGGGAACCCGAAGACAAAATAGGAACAGGAAACTCCACTACGCCCTCACGAGAGGGGGCAACCAACGATAGATTAGAAGACGCTGGAGGGATCAGGGGACACGCGGCAGCCACCACAGCACCCATAGGACCTGAAGTGGACGAAGAGGGCTCTTCTACCAGCGAGGGGTCCGCCAGAGAGTCAGGAGAACTAACAGTCAAGTGAACATCCAAAGCATTCTTCCACCAAGTAACCCGTGGCAAAGCATCATCGACATCTGAGCAGGAGGCTCTCATAATCAAGCAGTTGTGAATGCGACCTATCCCCCACCTGCAAAACCACCTCCCCATGAAGGGGTTTAGAGATGTCAATATCAACCAATATGCGGGCAAACATGGAGTGTCCTATGAAAGAGGTAGCAGAATCCACCATCAAGAAGTGACCAATAGCATTTCCTATGTCCTCAAAATAGGAATCTTCTCAACACTGAAGAGGAAGATTCGAGAGCCTAACCCAGGTTGGCCTGGTGTTGAGAGGCTCAGTGAGAGGGTTAAGGAGCAAAACCAAGGTTTAATGGATAGAGAATGCACACCCCACATCCAAACCTGACCATTCAGCACAATATCCCTCTTCGCAGGGGAATCAAAAGCTGCCACAAAGAAGCCCCTGGCGCACAAAAACAACTCAATCTTGCCCTCCACCAAGGGCTTCCAAGACTCCAAGACCCAGCTATGAAGGTCCGACAAGGACGGCCACAAGTTATTGAATCTACAAACAACCCCAATGCGTTGATAATGGTCCTCGTTCTCAAGGACCTATTGCCTACACACAACAACTAGGGGTGGTAGCGCAGAGGGCAAAAAATCCCTTGGAGAGGGGCAAGCAGGCAGCATCCTGGCAGAAATGTCCTCATTCGCTTCAAGAAAGAGGGCCTTGAAGGAGCCATGCCCTCCTGAAGGGATATTTAAACCTAAACCCTTCACTAGCACTTCAAAGGAGGCGCCTACAGTATGGAATCCCATCTGAAATAGATCCTCTGCGCCAATAGCAACTGCGCCAACCAAAGGCTGAGCTTCTAGGAAGAAAATGCCATGGGATGCCTTCGCAGATCCCAAACCGTCGAGCAGGAGCATAGGGGCATTCGCAGCATTCAAAACACCGAGCGGGAGCTCCATTTTTTTAAAGCCACTATCCCATTGCTTCAACTAAGGAAATTAATTAACTCAGCCCCTGACTTAACCCGTAGTTCAACAAAAAGAATTGTGCTAAAAGTAAGAGGTTGGAGGGAGGAGCATCCATCTCACAAGTAAGTCAGTCATGGTGTCATTCAATTCAAAGCACAATAGTGTTGCTGTGATTTACCAATCAAATGTACTCATGATAACAGTGTCTGTTCAATCCCGCCAAGTTCAATTATGGCTTATTAACTCTCCACTGAATTGTCACTGACATACATATTATTTGAATACTTTTGGAAGTTTTTTGTTGAGGCAAACCAAAATCTTACACCAATTGCTTTAGATAAGCTGTAGTATATAGACTTGTAAATTAATATTTTTATATTGGGATGTGCACTATACCAAAATGTTACAAAAAATATTTTAGAAGAGATGTGGACTAAGACTTGAAACTTGAAAATTGTAAATTGGCATTACAGACCAAACAAAATTTACAAACTTCGAAAAAATTTCATTTAATAAAATCACAATGCAACTAAATGATAGAATTCAAGATAACTGCATTATCAAGGTGATTTTTTTGGAAGAAGAGATCAAATTCCAGACAGTGACAACATCAAAGGAAATTTGGTCTCATCTCATCTTAAATGTCCAAACTAAAATTGTCATCACACATGCTCCACAATAATTCATAATATCTGATTTTGACATAAGTTACGATATAATACTAGCAAAGCATACGAACAAGGACTTCAGTAAAGGCATGAAACATAAGCCCTAAAGTGACCCTTCGTTCCAGAAAATACAGCCAAGCCAAAAATAATGTCACAATGTTCGTGAAGCTATCACCAATCACAAATGGCACAATCTCCAATTCTTGAGATAAGATAGCCCTTATTTTGGAAAATAGTTCTCATATATTCTATTAAATATGAATAACAATTTACTGTTAACACACATATTTTGGCATGACCAAATTAAATGCATGATTAATAAACGCATGCAGATTGTCAGTTATGGCTTATTTACTCATACACATATCAAAATGGAGGGGCTACAATCTCATTAAAAAATTAGCAGTTGGTGGGATGTCCGTGTAAGACTGGCTTTACGTAGTTTCTGAAATGCAATAGGATGCAGACTTTTCATATTCATGTCAGAATCCATTCAAAGCCCCAAAAGACTAGCACAAATTTAATCCTCTTGAACAAAAATCCTATAGAATATTGACATGTTCTTACTGATAGGAGAAAATACAACAGCCACTGCCACAAAAAATTTCAAACTCACAATTGTGTTATCTTAATGAACAACAAGCCTTATACAACCTACTTATAATTTTTACCCATAATTATCACATACGTATTTGCAGAATTTCCATACGAAGAAGGAGAATGTTCCAAAGCCAAAGAAACTGCAAGAAGGAAAAAGTCATCATGTTACTGCCCCTGAAGGTAAAAAGAAGTGTGAAGATGAGGAGAAAACTAAAAATGAGTTTGTCAAATTGCACAATCAAAGAAAAATTTTTAGAAGAACTGCTCATGTAAGACAAGCATATATGTACATGTATAATTATTCATTTTTGGGTTATTTGATGAAGGGGTAAATCATAAAACACACAACAACAAAAAATGGCACACCAAAAATAGAATATTTCTTTATTGATTTGGACAACTTATTACATTAGAGAGCCTCAATTACAATCAGAGGAATCAATCCTCCACAGGCTACAACACATTACAACTACCCATGACTAGGCTCTAGAATCTTCCGCCTTCTCTAACCCCAAATCAGCTAGGGTTTTTGCTTTCTCGCCTATTCTTGATTCTACACTTTCCCCCTTAACTCTACTACTACTCAGGGTTCCCAAAATAGTCATAAATAGCACTTTTTGGTGGCCTCCAACTAAATTTTGAAATTTGTAACTCCCTCCAAAAGTAGGTCAACTTATGGGAAGCATAACTTTTGATTCGGGTGTCCGATTGATGAACCATTTTAAGTGCCGGAAAGATCACGATGTGAACTATCATGCTATAAATTCATAAATGGATTTTTATCAATTTTTTGGGACGTTATGAGATGTTTTAGTGCCTCATATCTCGTTTAAAAAATTTTCAGGGGCTTTTCAAAAAATAAAAACTTTAATATCTTTCAGTTCACAAATGATCATTACCTAATTCCTTTGCCAAAGGTCTTATATTTCAGTTATGAATCTTTCTGCAACTTTTCACTTCATTCTGTGCCTAAATGCAAACTTTCCTAAAATGGCAATTAAACTTTCCAAAACTAGCAGTTTGCTATTTTTAGCAATTTGGAGAAAACTGAAAGTCCTACATCATTCAGGATATTAGGGAACCAGAAACACTAATTATGGAAAGAAATGAAAACAACTACAATGATTTTGAATTGACTTCTTTTTGGGTGATGCAAGATTACCCTTACACCACTGGATGCTCCTACATCAGACACCTAGGGTAATTTGAGAAGTGACCCTGTCACGTCTTAGGTGTTTGTGTGAGGAAAACCCAAATGGTCAACCTCTGCCTTAGACAACCAAGAAGAATCTTCAACAGGCCTTCCTTTCCATTTTACCATATATTCTTCATATTTCCTATTTCGAGTACTTCTTCCCACACGGCTATCTAAGATCTCTTATATCTCCTCCGTTGAAGTAGATGTCAGAATACTCCACTGTTCTTCTGTTGGTCCATCCTCTATGCCACCTTCATGATATCCTATTAAATCAACAATGTTAAACACAAGGGAAATATTGATCCCACTCGGTAGCTCTACCTCATATACATTTCCTGAATCTTGCTTCTTCAGGATTCTGCAGGGTCCAAATTTCTTCATTTTCAACTTATTGTCTGTTCCAATTGGGAACCTTTCTTTTCTCAAGTGAACCATGACTTCATCTCCTACCTGTAACTCCTTATATCTCCTCTTCTAATCTACCTTAGCCTTGTACTAAATATTCATCTTATTAATGTGCTTTTTCACCTCTTCATGAAATTCTTCATGTGTTCTACACAGTCTTCAGCCTTGGCACTTGTCTTTTCTCCTTTATTCAGATTCCTTAACTCTGAAACATTTCTTGGACTATTCACATATACAATCTGGAATGGTGATTTACCAGTACTCCTATTGACAGAGTTGTTGTAAGCAAATTCCACCTATGGTAAAATCAAATCTCATCCCTTGGGCTTATCTCCTACTAAGCATCATAGCAAGTTACCCAAACTCCTATTCACCACTTATGTCTATCCATCAATCTGTGGATAGTGTGTAGAACTGAACTTCAAATCTATTTTTAACTTCTTCCAGAATGTCCTCCAGAAATAACCAACAAACTTGATATCTCGATCTGAAACTATGGTCTTAGGTAGACCATGTAGTCTCACCACTTCCCTGAAAAATAACTCTACAATATGAACAACATCATTAGTCTTCTTACAAGGAATAAAATGTGCCATCTTCGAGAATCTGTCCACCACCACAAAAATGGAATCATGCCCTCTATGTGTCCTTGGCAAACCAAGAACAAAATCTATACTAATATCATCCCATGGCTTCTCTGGTACAAGTAATGGCTAATATAGCCCTATATTCTGACTTGTTCCTTTTGCCATCTGACACACTCTACAACTCTATACAAATTTCCTCACATCTTGCTGTAACTGTGGCCAATAATAATTTTCACCAATAATAGCAATGGTCTTATCTTGACCAAAGTGTCCAGCCAATTCTCCACTATGCTTCTCCTTAATCACGTTCTCTCTCATGTAACTCCTTGGAATGCACAACTGGCTTCCTCTAAACAACATGCCATCTTGGATTATGAAATCCAACCATTTTGTCCTATCCAAAGTAACAGGTTCCAAACAAGCTTTCCAGGCCTCTGCAAAATCTGGATCTTCAAGATACAAACTTTTGAGCTCATCGAACCCAACAACCTCTATCTTCATTTCTATCAACAAATTTTGCCTTTTGCTCAAGGCATCTGCAACTCTATTGGACTTCCCACTCCTATGCTTCAAAACAAAAGTATAACTCTACAAAAAATCAACCCATTTTAAGTGCCTTTGATTCAACTTTCCTTGACTATTAAGATACTATAAAGCCTAATGATCAGTATATAAAACAAACTCCTTTGACAACAAATAATATCTCCATTTCTTCAAATCCTGAACCATTGCATAAAACTCCTGATCATAAACAGAATAATTTTTCTTAGCATCATTAAGCTTCTCACTAAAATAGGTAATGGGCTTACCTTCTTGACTCAAAATAGCTCCTATAGCACTACCACTAGCATCACAATCTACCTGAAATACCTTATTGAAATCTGGAAGTGCTAAAACAAGTTGCTTTGTAACTTTCTGCTTCAATGTGTCAAAGCTTTTGTCTACTCCTTTAGTCCATCTAAACTCTTTTCTATCCCCTCTCATTGTCTCCATTAGGGGTAAACAAATTCTACTAAAATTTCTGATAAACTTTCTATAAAAACTTGCCAAACCATGAAAAGATCATACCTCCGTTGCACTCCTTGGCGTAGGCCATTCAATGATAGCCCATACTTTTTCTAGGTCCATCTTAAGACCTTCCTCTAAGACAACAAATCTCAGGTATACTAACTCCTTTGCAAAACTACATTTCTTCAGATTAATCAGCAACTTCTCCTCCCTCAGCTTCTCTAAAACTATTCTGATATGCATCATATGCTCATCCCAAGTCTTACTGAAAATTAAAATATCATCTAAATAAACAATAATAAAACTTCCCAAAAATTCTTTCAGTACCTCGTTCATGAGCCGCATGAATGTGCTCAGTGCATTGGTTAGCCCAAATGGCATGACTAACCACTCATACAAACCTTCCTTAGTCTTGAAGGCCATCTTCCATTTGTCTCCTTCTCTGATTTAGATCTGGTGATACCCGCTCTTCAGATCAATCTTCCTAAAGTACTTGGCTCCACTCAAATAGTCCATTATGTCATCCATTATTGGCAATGGAAACCTGTACTTGATTGTGATCTTATTGATGGCTCAAGAATCTGTACACATTCTCCATCTTTCTTTGGTTCTAGTACTGCAAGTACTGCACATGGACTTAGGCTCTCCTTTATCAGTCCCTTCCTTAAAAGCTCTTGAACTTGTCTATTTAGCTCTTCACTCTCTATAGGAGTCATTTTGTGGGCTGCCTTATTCGGCAAACTAGCTCCTAGTATCAAGTCCATTTGGTGACTTATCTTCCTCACTGGTGGTAAACCTTCTGGTACATTATCAGAGATAATATCCTAAAATTCTTCCAACATATTTGAGACTTTTGCTAGTATGTCTTCACATTTCTCTTGATTAATCTTAGGAATCAATGCAAAGCAATGACGCTCATGCTTCATACCCTCCAAAAATTTCCTACCATCTACCAAACAAATTATGGCAATACTACATACCTTTTCTTCCACCTCCTTCAAGGGCTTCAACTTATGATGAACTCCATCCTTTGTTAGGGAGTATATATTTGCATGACTATCATGGACAGCGCTCCTATCATAGTGTCATGGCCTCCCCAACATCATATGACATGCATCCATCGATATGATATCACACAACACCTCATCATGGTAGTCCCCAATCTTGAACTTCACTAAACACTGCTCATTAACCAAAGCTCTGTGGTCCTTTTGCAACCATGCAATCTGATATGGATGTGGATGCTTTCTTCTTGTCAACTTCAACTTGTCAACCATCTCCTCTGAAACAAGATTGTCAGTGCTTGTACTATCAATAATAATATCACAACACTTACCTTCACATTTGAACCTTGTGCGGAATAAACTCTTCCTCTGATTGGGTTCTTTCTCCTCATTCAACAAAGTTCTTCTAACAACTAGGGTTTCTCCCCTTTCAGCATCTTCAGAATGCTCAGACTGCACATCTTCATCTACATGTGCAACTCGTGCATTACCTTCAAGCCTTCTATTTGTCCTTCCTTCATGTTGCGGACACTTGTATGCTTGATACCCTTCTTCTCCACATTGGAAATAGGTTCCTCTGAAACCTCCTCTTCCGGGTCCTTGCCTAGGTCAGCCCCTTCCTCTTCCTCTTTGCTCACCATTGTTTTGGTCACGAGGGTGGTAGGCATTATCCCGTCTCTAATTTTGACTGGTTCCAACTTCTTCACTTTTCTTTTGATCTTCATTACAGCCTCCATAGGGTCTTCCACCAGTCCTTCCTCCTTGACCTCTTCCCCTTTGCTTGCTATCAAATATTTTATTTAACTTCTCTTCCACCTTTAGGAAAAATTGGTACACATCTTCTATGGTGGTCATTCTAACCAAGCTCAGCTCCTCTTGAATACTTGGCCTCAACCCATTAATGTAATGGGCTACCTTCTCCTTATTGGACTCTACATGGCCTATCCTAATAGTAATCTTATAAAACTCTTCTGTATACTCCTTAACAGACTTGTTACCTTGCTTTAGTCCTTGTAGCTTCTTCAGTAGCTCCATCTCATAGTCCACATGAATGAACTGCTTCTTCAGTTTCTCCACCATCTGATCCCATCTGGTGATCATTCCTTTTCCTCTTCTATTCCTCTCTAACTAGACCTCCTTCCACCAAATACTAGCATGGCCCTTCAATTTTGTTTTTGCAAACTTGACCTGATCTAGGCCCTCCATGTCTTCATACTCAAAATACTCCTCCATGTCATTGATCCAATCAATAATCTGTTTTGGATTCAAATCTCCAAAATATGTAGAAACTTTGATCCTGGGCCTCTTTCCGATCTTCAAAATGGCCCTCAACAACCTAACTTCTGCAAGATCTCCTGCAGCTTCTTGTTCTTCCTCAAATAGCTCTTCTTTAGCTTCGTCTTCACTTTCTTCTCTTTTTTTCAGCTCAAACCCTCTTCTATCAAAGCATTCCTCCCAATATGATTTCTTCATGGAGGCATCTTGGTCTCCGCAGCAAACCCACAACCTCAGGTCCTGGTGCAAATTGCCTCACGGTCGGCGATCTGTCTACACACAACAGAAAATGGCACATCAAAAATAGAATATTTCTTTATTGATTTGGACAACTTATTACATTACAGAAGGTCAATTACAATTAGAGGAATCAATCCTCCACAAGCTGCAACACACTACAGCTACCCATCACCAAGCTCTGGAATCTTCTACCTTCTGTAACCCCAAATCAGCTAGGGTTTCTATTTTCCCACCTATTCTTGACTCTACACTTTCCCCCTTAACTCTACTACTACCTAGGGTTCCCAAAATACTCATAAATAGCACTTTTTGGCAGCCTCTAGCTAAATTTTGAAATTTGCAACTCCCTCCAAAAGTAGGTCAACTTCTGAGAAGCATAACTTTTGATATGGGTGTCCGATTGACGAATCATTTTAAGCGCCAAAAAGCTCGTGATGTGAACTATCATGCCGAAAATTTGTAAACAGATTTTTGTCAACTTTTCAGGATGTTATGGGATGTTTTAGTGCCTCATATCTCGTTTCAGAAATTTTCAGGGGCTTTTTGGAAAACAAAAACTTTAATATCTTTTAGCTCACAAATGATCTTTGCCTGATTCCTTTGCCAAAGGTCTTATATTTTAGTTATGAATCTTTCTGCAACTTTTTGCTTCATTCCATGCCTAAATGCAAACTTTCCTAAAATGGCAGTTAAACTTTCCAAAACTGGCAGTTTGCTATTTTTAGTAGTTTGGAGAAAATTGAAAGTCTTACATCATTATTCGGGAGATTATGGAACCAGAAACACTAATTATGGAAAGAAATGAAAACAACTGCAATGATTTTGAATTCACTTCTTTTTGGGTGATGCAAGATTGCCCTTACACCACTAGATGCTCCTGCATCATTATTGTTATATCTGTAATCATTTTGGACACAAAGCAGTTGATTGCAGAAGAAATAAATCTAATGTTGATCTAGTGTGTTATAAGTGCAATGAAATTGGTCACATACAAAGAAACTATAAAATGTATAGAAGGTATGATCCTGTATGGAAGCATAACATAAGTGCTCAAGGGATGTCAAAAAGGTATTATCAATCATTTGATTATGATTGCAATATAGTTTGTTATATATGCAACTCTCTTGGTCATAAAGCACATAGTTGCAGAAAAGCATCATCTGGTTTGATAGGTTGGAAAAAGAAAGAGGATGAAAAAGTTTGGAGAATAAAAAAAGGTCAAAAGAAGATAGATCCTAAACTTGTGCATTTTGCACAAGTCACATCATCAGTTGCATAACATATGACATGAAGTTAGGGGGAGGTGTCCATGTCCTATCAATTATCCCCAAGAAGTCTTAGGAAGGAGATAACTTGATGTTTGTCAATATGATGATCTTGTTTTGTTTATTATGTTTTTGGATTCATGCCTGATAATGGTTGCTAAGATGCTATTTATATCAATATTGTGAAATGAAGTTCTTAATGGTGTTGATAACTATGTTGATCTTCAGTGTGTGACAGTGATACAGGTGATCATTGGTTCATAATGTCATAATGCAAACAAGATAAGATGTTTAGGGATTCAATACACAAAGTGTTTGATGATGAAGAACTTGATGGTACAGTTAGTTTGTTGATGTACAGACTTGATGGGCTGATTTGAATAATGATTGATAGGATCTTGGGTATACTCAAAAAGTTCTAATCAAATGTTAGCATATGTTGGCTGAGGAAGTTGCAAATGGAAGAAGTCAATTCATAGCACATGTCTCTGCATTTGGTTTTGCAAAAGTATCAATAGTAGTTTTGTATATATCAGATTTGAAATTGTGTTGCAAAAAGTGTCATGTGCAGGAACAAGAGGATGGTCTTCATCAAGGTAGTCTTCAATCCTTTCAAGATGGTCTTCATTCTTTATCATACCAACAAGTGTGTGTAGGAATAGATTGTTTTGCATATTGATTGTCCATCTTGTAGTCACTATCATGGAAGTCTTGGAAAGGTCTTCTCAAGAATGGTAATCATGTCATCATGAGTTGTGAATAGTGTGATGAGTAGTCTCCATGAGTTTTGCTTGTTGGGCCTGCATTGTTGTGCATCATGGGTGTTGAAGTGTTTATAATATCTTTGCGTGGAGTTTAAGTTTATCTGTGTCTTGTCAAAGGAGTCATTTTATGCCATCATAATATTCTTCATACTTAATGCTTTAGGAGATCTTGGAGATTTGTTATTTAGGTCAAAAATAGTTGATGATTGTGAAAAAATTGTTTGTCATAAAAGTTTGTTTTGCAACCACAAGTGATGTTATCAGGAGTTTGTATTTCTTAGCAAAGATATGTTAGCTTTCATCTTGTCAAAAGAACTATTCATAGAATTTCAATGATGTCATTTTTTATCCTCATTCTCATATTGGTGTTGTGACATGAAGTGGTAATATGCTGAGATATATATGTATGCTTCATTTTATCAGGACAATGCTCTTTTGTGTAGATTTTATGATTAACAGATCTCATTTTATGTATGCAGAAAATGGTATAGTCTATGGAAAATTTATCATAGTGGTTTGATGCTTTGTTTTTTGTTCCTCACATAATGTTTCTCTCAGGTTTTATGCTTCAAAATCTATGTTTTCAGATGACTTGTTTCTCTCAAGTTGAAGAGTTGTTTTAGGGTATTGTCAACAAGGTTTGTCATATGCTTGCTTCAGGTTTGTAATTTTTGTCATCATAGATCATCACAGGTTCAGGGTTAACATAAGTTTATGTCTTCAAAATTCTCCTAATGAAATGTGATTGTAAATGTTATGATCAAGCTTTAACATTTTTAGTGGAGTTAAACAGGAGGAGTTAATTCAGCCTTTATCATCCGATGTCAAGAAGGGGGAGAGAAAGAAAATGCATCATGTAGTTTTGCCATCAATGACAAAGGGGGAGATTAATGGAGATTGATTGTCGTTGATGTCAAAAAGGTGTTAAGTTCTCAATCTAATTGATGTCATCAGGATCAGTGTAGTCTGATATCTTCATGCTTGATTAGAGTGGTAAGTTCATCTTGTCTTCATGCTTGATCAGAGTGGTAAGTTCATCTTGTCTTCATGCTTGATCAGAGTGGTAAGTTCATCTTGTCTTCATGCTTGATCAGAGTGGTAAGTTCATCTTGTCTTCATTCTTGATCAAAGTGATGCATAGAAATATATCATTCAGATTGATTAGATTTGTAGGAGAAGAAGTTGTTTTCTTAGTCTTATCATCAGGAGGATCAGTAATGTAGAGTTACCTCTATTTAGAATATTGAGCATTTGATGCAATCTTATTCATCATATCAGGATCAAGCTTCTCATACATGATGAAAAAATACAATGAATAGGTGTCAAAGGACAGAGAGTGTTCATGTAATTTGTGCAAGGTATTGAGTATTTTAATGACAGAGTAGAGATAATAGTCATCATTGTTCAAGTTCTAAGCATTTCATTCTTACTACTATGTTAGGGTTTAGTTATCAAAGTGCTTAGAACATTAAAATCCTAACTATAATGCTCTAAGTGTATACAAGGAGCTCAAATGTCATACCTTTATTTATTTTTTGTTGTTGAAGACTTTGAGGGTCTAGCCCTGTGAGGTGACCGGCTCCAATCACCTAGCATGCCCGGTATTAAAAGTTTGTTTTAAGACCTTTGGCAGGTGATCGAATCGAGCGGTCAAGATTAGAAGATATAATGGTGCGAATAAATAATCTTATGGCTATTATTTAAGTTTGATCTCCCTCTCCATTGTTTCATATTTGATGGGCTAGTAAATGTCACTATGTGTGACTGCTTTTAGAAAGCTTTTTTCAAGGCTATTTATTTGTCTTTTTAAAAGGAGATTTTTAAGGAGATTTCAAGGCAGATTTTGTGGACAATTAAAGATTTGTTTTAGAAGATGTTTTTCTATTTTTTAAAACCTTTCTAGTGGATTCTCCTTGTGACTTTCAAAGATTAAATAGAAAAGACTTTTTAAGGAATATGAAGAGTTTTTTAAAAGGAAGGTTATATTTTTAAGGGATTTTATATAAAGAATGAGGCAGGGTTTTTTGCAGTGAAGATGGACTGAAGATATTTGCAGAAGAATGTGAAGAGAAGATGAAATTAATATGAAGATGTTGGGTGAATATTTTGTTGTTAACTCGCTAACAGCAAAATGGGTATATTAGCCATAGCTATGATGAGACAAAGTCTCTCCTCTCAGCAAGGGGAGGTTCCCTCTGGTTGATTAACTATTATAAACAAATAACTTATGAAATTTATGTACACTAAACACTATATTTGCGGTGGTTCCATTTCATCTCTTTCTCTTTTTTAAGAATAGATGCTTATACTTCAAGATGATAATAAAAAACTTATGAACTTTCATACACCCGCAGAAACACAAAGTTTTCTGTTGCCTCACTTACTAATTGCAAATAGAACTTATTTGAAGTTGAATGCAACCCAAAGTCTTCACTCTTCTCTAAGATGATAAAAATAGATGGAATATAATAACTTGCAGCACAAAGTCTTCAAACTATTGTATTCTCACAAACATAAACACAATTCTCACAAAGGATTTGATAACACAAAGTCTATCACAATCAAATTAAGAACACTCTTTAATCACTTGAAACAATCCCCACACTTCAATTATTCACCAAAGAAAATTATGATAGTAAGACGTTAGAACAATGCTATCATAACACAAATAACCCCAAGACAAAGATTGGAATTGAACTTGCTTTCTTGTATTGATAAATATTTGATAATTGATTTTCACAAAGAAGCACAAAGTCTTGATTTGCTTTTCAATTCACAAGAGTATTCTTGCAATAGACAAAAGATAATATTTACAAAAGAGGCCCTCTTTATTTATAGGGAGAGGCCTTGAGAAAATTTAGGAAAAAACCTAACTACTTTGACTTATTCAAAAATAGGAGTCCTTATTGACTTGGGATTTCCTATGTTTTTACATGTAATTACATATAAAAAAAGTACATGTAAAAATGTCCAAAATTGTTTCAAAAGTGCATCTAAAGAATAGAAAATAAACTAAGGAAAAGTTGCTTCAATTTGTGTCGCTATCTTTCCTCACGTGAGTATCATACATAGTGAAGGCCGCTTGCATCCCAATACTATCTAGGCTAACTGTGTTCCTAAAGATCATCTTAGCTCTCACTATGGCATCCCTCACTGTAGTAACTGATTTTGCATGACCAGTTAGCTTGGTTTTGAGGTTATCCAAAGTTAACTGATTGTCCAAAATATTGTCCACTAAAGTCATTGAAAATGTCTTATCTTCAAACTCTTTCTGAAACATATCTTCAAATTCCCTAATAATTTCTTCTGCAGAAAGAAATTGGTTGTCCTGTGATACCAGCTTACAAGGCAACTCCTCTAACTTATGCAAAAGGCTGACATCACTTTGTTCACTGATTTCCTTTGCAGCTTCAAGATCGTTGATCAAACCTCTAAGCACACAGCTCCTGTACATCAATGCCTCCTTTGTTTCTGTATATGAATCCCTATTAGAGATGGCGCCAATTGATATTAGAGTGCTTATTTTCAGTTTCCTCATCTCTGCCCATTTATCATGATTCTTCTCTATGCGCTCAATATCTTGAGAAATAGCATCAATTAGGTCATCAAGCTCTGCTCTTATTTTCCTCATTTTATCTATCTTCTCAGATACATCCGTGAGCAAAGAGACTCCTTGTGCACGCATCCTATCTAAGTACTCTTCAAGTACTTTTCCTTTGACATGAGTCCTTTCCGCTTTCAGAATGATGGGGTCTTCTACAGAAATGGCCTCTGGAGTAACTGCTTCTGAGTTCAAAGTGATTTTCCTCACCACCGCAGTTAGTTGTTCTACCATTGCTTTGTAGTGATCCTTCATTTCTTTTTCCCTATCAAACTTCTGAATTAGGATGTCCATGGCTGACTGCATATCATTCTTAGCACTTTCATGGGTTACTTTACCCAATTCAACTCTAGAAATAGAGTAGTCATTCATATCAAAATTCTCAATAGTTACATCCTGTGGAGGTTTTACTATCTCCAGAAATTTGTGTCCCTTGTCTTCAAGTACCCTGGAAAGAATCTTTGGTTTCTTCGGGGCCTTGGGCTTTGCAGGTACCAGCTTAGTGAAATCAAAGTCATCTGGGGAGATGGATTGCTTTTTCCTTTTTGGCGTGTAAGCTGATAACCAAGGTGGAAGTAGAGAAGTACTCACATTGGGATCCGTTCCCATTGTTGGTGTTCCCAGAACTGTACTCATACATGTAGTAGAAACAATAGGTGGAGTGTTGGTAAAAACTACACCTATTACATTTGCACTAGAAACTTGCTTAGTATTCATTACAAAATGATCAAAAATAGAGGCATCCCTAATATCAAAAGATGAAGAAGACAAACTAGGAATAGACTCTGAGGAGCGGAGAACATCTTCAAAAGTGTTTTGGGGATTGTCAAAAATTATTTTGGAAGGAGAGGGAGATTCAAAAGAAGGAATATCAATAAGGGAAACAGACACAGGAGCTGCAATAGGTGTATCAGGCAAAGGAGAAGAGACTCCCGTTCCTTGTTATACATTCTCTTGAGAGGACAAAGCTTCTTCCTCTCATTGATCTGTAGTCCTATTTTCAACCTCCATATCTTCGGTAGCTGGCTCTTCTGTAGCTGGTTCTTCAATTTCCATATCCTTTATTTTAGGCTCTTTCTCCATAGTCTTTGATTTCTTAGTCACAAATCTGATCTTAGGCTTATGTGTCTTAGAGGATGAGGGAACATCACTCTTATTCTTTGTTCTATTTTCCATCTTTTTACCAATTTTCTCTTGAGTCTCAGCTTCTGATCCGGTGAGGAATTCTTTCAGAGTAATTCCTTTACCTGCCAGCCAATTATTGGTGTTAGCCAATATAGGCTTGAATCTTTTCCTCAAAGAGGTCAACTCTTTTTGAGACCATTGGATTGGAGGAAGTGGAGTATTAGCAACCTATTCAGTATTATATTTGTCATCAACTAGTTCTCCATCATCCACTAAATCCTCAAGAGTATCAGCAAGTCCTAGATATTCAATTTGTTCAAGGGATAACCTGCTGTAGTCTAACCTCCTAACATCTTCTTGTGTTCTCAAATCAACCCAAACATCTTCAACCATGGCTTCATGAAATTGGGTTTTCCTTTTGATTTTGTCCTTGACACCCCTGTAATCAAACTTTGGCCTCCTTTTGAATTGTTTCATAGTGACAAGCTGCATCTCGGTTTCCATGGCCCTTGCCTTTGCAGCAATCAACACTGAATATCTACCAATTTCAATTGGGAACCTGAAACTGGGCTTCTTGAGTTCCATTTGTTTGTTATGCACAACAATCATTTGTCTACACAACTCCATTAAGACCAGTTTGTCAGAGGGGAATCTTGGAAGCATGTAGGGATAACAGGTTGGAAGAAGCCAACCCTCAAGTATGAAAAAGAAGGAAATTGCAAGAACATACACCCGAAGTCATTTACCACTGTCCATGCCTCATCTGAAATTCTTCTTTGTTCCAGTTGGGGATCAAAAAGATATAGGAATACTGCAAAGAACACATCATTTACTCTTCTAAAATGATGAATAGAACCTTTCAGTGTTAACTGAGAATAGTATTGATACACAAAGTTACCCTCCTATCCCCTTCTGATGTTAAACCTGGGAAAATCCTCATAGAAGCTGCAATGTACACTAGATAGGAGGTCATGTAGAACTTGAAGGTAGTGGACACCTTCGTTAGCTATTCATACAAAGCGTTGCTGATATGTTCACCCCAGAAAATGGTTTTCTTACCCTAGAGTATAACCTTAATGAAAGGATACATCCATTCATGAAATTGTGAAGAAGAGGACAAACCTCTTATTTTGCTAAGGAGAGTAATCAAGGTGCCAACTTCTTCTACAAAATCACTTCGAGGAAAACTACGTGGCCACCTTGACAAATTTGATCTTGCAGTCTTCAGCCATTTATTGTTGATTACTTTCTTTGCCTTCTCTAGATTCTTGTCATATTCCTTCTGTGCTTCAACAAAGTCAAGCTTTAATACCTCTGTAGCAGGAGGACACATGAACACCTTATCAATGAACTCAGGATCCAACCTGATTATCACATTACCATTGGCGTCTACCACAGCTCTAGTATCTCTATTATAGAAATGAGCACATTGAAGAACAAATTCTGTGTTGTGTGCTGCCACTGGGAAAGATGACACCAGATGAATATTATTGTCAATTATTTTCTTCATTGCTACATTGGGGTTGCTTGACTTGGTTCTTTCTACAAACTCAGCCATATCCACATGGCCAATCTCTGTATCTCTAATGTCATCAACATTAGAATTGAGTGAGGTGATTGGGAAAACACCTTGATATTTGTACTTCATTGCTTTTGATTTCTTTGGGGACAACTCAGTCATCTGGACGAGCTATCACCAAGAAGATGTTGATGAAGAACGAAGATCCACAAAAGAAACTACAGCAAAAAGTCATGATCGTGCAATTAGGGGAAATACTGGCAATCTAGGAAAATTGCATGTCAATGATCACAACTATGGAGATGCACTTGAAAAAGGGCTATAGTGCGAGTAGGCCAAAAAATCAGAGGAATGCGAGCTCAGAAAATTAAAACTAAAAATTTTCCAGAGGAAAATTTGGGAGAATGTTTGCATGGGTGGCAAAATTCGCTGCCCTTGCATATGAGGGGTTTCTTATATATGCATCGATGACAAAACTTGCCACCACTGCATGTGGTTAGAAAAATCTTGTTATGTCAGAGCGGCCAAATTCACCGCTAATGCATAGAATAGGGGTTTTGTGAAGTTTGATGTTGGAGCGGCATTTTCCGCTAACATTGCATTTGATAGAAATTCCAAGTGTTTTTGTGTAAGGGCGGCAAATTTTGCCACCCATACACCTTCATCAGAAAGTTTAGGAAATACACCAATGGTGAATTTCGCCACCCATACACCTTGCCTTTTGGCGAGTATAAAAAGGTTTGAGAGGCAGAAATTTCTGCCGATTGTGCTTTGGACGAAGATCTTCAAAAGATATATTCCAACGCGGCTGGTATAGCCAATGCCGTAATACATGCAAGGGCATATGAAGCATAACTTGGCTTTGAGGTTTGATCGACAAAAACGCCAACACCTATATAGGTATAACTTAGGGCAGAAGGATTAATCTCTTTGAAGACATATTCGACGCAAAAATGAAATAAGAGCAAAACAAAAAGATCAAAATAAGAAAGCAACATTTGATAAGAGCTTATAACTGAAATCAAACAAACAAAGCCAAGTTAAAACCTAAGAAAGAAAATGAAAGAGGCAAATTACTTACATGTCAAAATGATGAAAACCCTAAGTCCGTTGATGGCAAATTTTCTAGAATCCTAAAACAATGCGATTAAACGGTGCAAGGGAGTCTGGCAGAGAGCTAGGGAGAATGAAAATGAAATGACCAACAAGATAAACAAAAGACATTTAAAGGCTTGAAAACATGCCTTTAATGAATGGCACGAGTGGCCATTAAGGCACTCAAAGTTCAAGATCTGGAGATCTTGCTCTGGCGGCAAAATCAGCCGACCCCGCACATGTGTCAACAAACATGCAAAGGCGGAGAAATTCACCGATAGAGCATGTTAACCTTGGAGAAATATGTAACGGTGGCAAAAAGTACCGCCTTTACATATGCAAAGAGAAACATATGTAAGAGCGGAAAAAAAATGCCGTCGTTACATATGCAACAAACAAAAACAAAAGAGACATGTAAGAGTGGCACTTTTTGCCACCATTACATATCAACACTCAAAAATTTACTAACTCTTGAAAATGGCTAAAATTGACATTCTAATCAGTGTACGACTTAAATGATTTTCATGAATATCGAGAAACTAATTCAAGGGAATGTCATAAACCAGTTTAGAATGTCAAACGACTTCGCACGAGATCAAGAGAATCTTGTTTCGATTTACGAACTCAAAGTGTAGATCACGAAACAGACAAGTTTCGTGGGGGTTGTCTACAAAAATGAGCGCAGCTGATTTTGAGAACAACAAAAGAGAAGATTAGTTTAATATTATTGAAGATTTTTTTATGTAGGGAAGATGAATGATGAACATGGTAGATTGATTAAAATTAATTGAAGATTTTTGAGATGAAATTTTTATGAAAGGGAATATGAACAGGTTGAAGGCTCCTAAAATATGAAAGTCATTTGTGTGAAGATTTATTTGAGAGATATGATTTTATTTTTTACAAATTCTTCATGAATGGAAATGGTCATACAGAGAAGTGAAATGATTTTATTTTTGTAGATGAAGATGATATTTACAGAGAAGACAAAAGGTTTTCAAGGCAAAATATTAACAGACATGTTTTGTATTGTTTCATACATATAAATTCTTATGCATCCAAACAAAAATAAAAATAAAAGAGAGAAGAAAGGGTGATAAGAAGTGATGTGTAGAGACACAGAGGTTATACTTTGTGTATATAATTTTTGCATTTTTTATTTTGTATGACAGTGATGCAATATTGTCAGTGAGACATTGTTGAAAAGACCAGTGAAGCATAATGACAAGTCAGTGAGACTTCTAAGCGAATAAGGCTCTGTAATTGTGATTATTTCTATCAATCCATTGAGGCATTTTGAGTGGTTTTTATTCCCCAAGAGGGTTTTCCACTCAGGACAATATTTGTGTTATGGGTTGTTATTATCACTGATGTACTTGATTCCTTATTTGCATATCATATGTTTATTTGGTCTACATTAACACATATTCATCATACATTATTGTTTGTAATGATATTCTCTACCCAGCTTGATTATGGTCAATCAAACTTTTTAAATTAATCCCTAAGTTATGATATCAATAGTTTGTGTGTCTAACATAGATTGTTTCAATAGTGTTTGATGCATTCTTGATATTGATATGTCAGTTATTGATGTCATGATGTTAATAGTTATATGATGCCTCATCTCTATTTAGTAAAAGTTGTCTTTGTTTCAAAGATTTGAAAGATTATCTCAAAGTCTTTTTGAAATTTGTATACCACTGATTCACCCCCCCTCTCAATGGTATTGTACTCCAACAATATTTACTATTTGAAGCTCCATAGCTTTGACCTTTTCTTCTATTTCCTTAGTTGCCTTGGGCCATGACAAATAGAATTTGTATATGTCACATGCTTCCTTAATAGCACTCTCTATATTCTTGATGCTATTATCTAACAAAATTTTGTCACTGTCTAACGTAGTTTTTAACTGTGCTAATCTTTTATCATCAAATTCTTTTCTAACCTTTCTATCAGAAGACTTCTCAAAAGACTCAAAATAAGTACTTACTAATTTTATCAGGCCCTTGAGTTGATCAGTTGGTGGCAATGATGTGTCCTTTTGGTGTGAAGGAATCAACTTCTCCAGGATATCAGATGCTTCACCAATGAGTTTAATGTCCTGTATATGTGACTTTAGCATTTCTTCCTATGCCTTTGCTTGAACAATTGATACCAGTTTAAATTTCTGCAAAGGAGACATTGAAGCCAAACTTATTGGTCCTTGTAGAAACTCAAGCTCATCCAACACTTGTGTTTCCTATTGCTTTTCCAAATATCTATTGATAGAATTTACTGGATCCTTTAAGGCAGCAGTGTATCTTACCATATTAGACACTTCTTCATCTACAATCTTCTCCCTATTTGTTTGGTCATAGGTTTGTTGATCCAGAGGAGGAATTGTCCTTGCTTAGAACTAGAGGCTTCAGTTTCTTTTGTTTTCATCTTCTTGACCTCTTCATCTTATTCTGTTTCTTCAACATCTTCATTTCCCATACTAACATACATTATGTGTCCTTTGGTATTTTTCCTTTTGTGACCTTTGTTAGTGGATTTCTTAGAGAATGCTTCTACAGATGGGGTAGAATCGGTGGATTGAGGGGTTGATTTTGTAGATGTGGAACCTTTGGTCCTTTGAACTTTAGTGTTGTTGGTGCCTCTGGTTTCACCTCTTGCACTTCTGGAGCATTATTTGTTTCTTATTTCTCCTTCACTTGTTCATGTGCAGCTTTCTCTGCTTCAGCCCTTGCCCTTATACCGGTGATCTGTTCTTTAGTGAATCCCTTGCTCTAGGCATATTCTTCAACCATTTTCTTAGCCTCTTTCTGAATTTTTGGCTTTCTTAACTCAACATGAACTATTGTAGATAGCTCTTCATATGTTCCAAAACTTTAATCAGAGGTGTCCTTAAGTTTTCTTAGTGTGAGTTCTGCATAACCATCAAGCACATTTGCTACTACTTCATATCCCATTGGGAGAATCCAGATTATTCTTAGCTCAATAGCATCCATCATGCATTGATCCTTATTCACAATAAAGCATATGTCATTTTCGTACTTTTCCACAATGGACTTAGGTATTCTTTCTCTTGATTGCATTGTTCTCTAGAAATTCTTAAAGTAACCCCATAGGGTAGTAGTCTGTGCATCATAACTTCCTATCCCATTAAGATGGTTTCTAATATGTATTGCAACTAGTTTATTACTAGTCCAAAACAAGTTCTTCAATCCTAGGAGTTCTTGCATAAAATAAAAGAATAGGCAAAGAATTAAAGTACCAAACTTGAATGGATATTTCTACTCCTTTGTCTTCTTTAGATTCTCCATCAATTGTTGCCAATGTAGTTCACAAAGATCATAATCTGCATTTTCCTTAATCATCTCATAGGTTGTATATATATTAGTACTAGAGATGGAGTTCTCTCGGTTTATGAAGTTGATTTTGTAGTCGATTACCATAGATGCAAACCTTACTACATGGTCTTCAATATCATTGATTGTCAATGCCCTTTTGTCAAATTTGGCTCCAGTGGCTGCCATCACTATGTCGTTCTTAATAGCTTTTAGTACAAGTACTTTTATGGTGGAATTCAATCCAGTTATGGCCCTTATAGCATCTTTTGTAATCATAAAGGGTCTCTCAAGCCATATGAATTTGTCATGTATCCTGCTCAAAACGTACCAGACCCATTCATCTTCTGTAAATGTTGGAAATTCTATATATTGAATGAATTTCTTCACTTCTAATGCCTTAAATTCTTTATTCAAATTGGAATTATCATCGCTTCAGTGCTTCACATATAGATCGGAAAACCTATTTTCACCAAATTCTTCTAGGGAAACATGAATGTAAGCCCTAACATCATCCGCATGCATTACACCAAACAGAATTCCTAAAAATGCACCATTTGGATCCACCTTTGTTGATTTGAAAGGGTGTTTCTTGAATTTTGGTCATGGTCTCTTAGTGATATCAACTATTTGTTGTGTTTCCATTTCCATAACAACTCAAACAAACTTGCAGGAGAGTTTCAAGTTGTAAAGTACCTCTTTTGTTGAATTAGGGATTACTTGAGTTGCTTTGAATTACTAGAAGTCATTGCAGTCACTTAGAATCTTGCTTCAACTCTCCTTGGACTCTTGCTAGCTCGAATGTAAAATGATTAATCTTTTGAATATAACCCTTTTAACCTTTGTTTACCAAAGCCTAATTTTTATTTAATGTTGTTTTCAAAAAACTACCAAACACCTCATTGTTGAACACAGTCGATTAAGATTGCTTTGCAATGTATCACATCAGGTCTTTTTCTACCAAGTTCTTCTTCAAATGATCCATACAATACTTCTCTAGCTTATACCTTAGTGTTGGATCTTAGCACCAATTATCTAGCTAGGGGATTAAGATTTTCAATAAGAACTCCCCCTGAGCTAGAGCACCTAATTGACTTCCTAAAGGAAGTATCTACACCAGAAGCTAGTGTGGATCCATCCTTGACCTCATTTACATCTTTTTTAACCTAGACCTAGCTCATTTCCTTCTTGATTTATATTAGATCAACCTTGTTCTTACCTTTATCTTCTCTCTACTTTATTTTCCACTTTTCTGTAGGATAGTCTCTTTTCTCATTTTTGCTTTTGTAGAATTTTGCAATATGTCCAAGCCTATTGCAATCGTAGAATACCACATTTTTTTGTCCTTGATTCCTTCCATTTTTTTGATTTATTCTTGATCTACATTGGTTAGCCATATGTCCAAATCTATTGCAAGCAAAGCACTTTCCATTGAAAGACTGAGTATTTCTTGCATTGTTGGGACCATTCCTTATCATACTTCTACACTCATTTGCTTTATGGCCAATTTTCTTGCAATTAAAACACTGACCAAAAAAAGATGAAACATTTTGATTCATTCTACTCTTACACTAAGTAGCCCTATGACCATACTTATTGCATTTAAAACAATAGCCATTGAAAGATGGGTACCTTTGAGCATTTGGCTGCCTGACCAAAGGTCTTCTAGGTCTACTTCTCTAATTTCAGAACTGGTTTCCTTTATTTTTCTTCATCTCAGTATTTGCTTGACCTACTCTAGAACTTTATCCTTTTTCAAATCCCAAACCTTTCTTGTCATTAGGATTTTTCTGACTGTCAAGAAGTTCATCAAGCTTTGCAGAGATTATTTTAAATTTTTCTTTATAATTGTTTGCAACCTCCAAGCTAAACTTTAGAAGCACATCTTTTGCCAACTTTTCACATTCTTCAGATTTGTCTTTCAAAACTTGATTCAAATGCTTCTCAACCTCTTCTTTCTCTTCAATTGGCATTGATAAATCACTTAGGGTTTCATTTGATGCTTTCAATTGTTCACTTATCTCTCTGCTTCTATCCTTTGATCTCTTGACTTGCTCTCTTAGTTTAAGGATGCAGTCATTAGCTTCTTTGACATTTTCCCTCAAATCCTAGATATCTGCTTCATACTTGTCAAGATCTTCAAGAGAAGCTTCTAATTCCTGATTACTGACATATGAGAAATTATCAATTGTAGCACTACCTAGAGTAAGATACCTTCTGGCTGCCACGAGTAAACTTTCCTAGATCTTCTTTAAGCTGCTAGACTTCTTCCAAGGAACCTTGCTATGATATGAATTGTTGATCACAAAGAATACTAAGAGGGGGGTGAATCAGTATTCTATAAAACCTTTCTTTCACATATTTATTAATCCATTTACCAAATTCAATAACATGAAAGCAAAACAAACATAAAGAAGAGCAGCCACAAAGTCATAACACATAGACACTAGGATTTTTATGTGGAAAACCCAAAAAGGGAAAAACCACAATGAGTGTTAGCTCACAATATATTATGATATCAAAACTGAATTACATGAAGGCTCACTGCCTTAGGGCTCACTACCTAAGGACTCACTATCCAAAGAAGTGCTCACTGCAATAGGCTCACTACCAAGAAAATAGAAGAGAAGATAGAAGAAGGATTGGATCATTGCCAAGAGATGACTACTACAAATGCATCTACAAAATGCTAAGGTGCAGTTCCATTAATAGCTCAATACACAGATTCAAAAGTCTTCATTATATCTTCCCTGCTTTTTTGCTCTACTTTACATATACTATGTTCTTCTGCCCTTACTATTTCTTTCTTATCACAAAATTGCCTTAGATCACATACCCATTGAATTCACACTGTATTCCTATTGCCAGACACCTCCTATATTGAAATCTATTGAGTATATATATTCGCAACAAGATTAATCTCACTACTAGGTCGGCAAGCCTAATATGAAACATATACACAAATATTGTACTTTGTCAGCTTGATCTTAGGCACAAATAGTAATGTGGACCCAAACAAACATTCAGGAATCTTTATATAGATCAAGACTTATAGTGGAGCCACTTAGAATGATAATTCAAACATTATGTCTTCACCATATATTGATTTCACATGAGTGTCGGCCTTGTCCTTAAGTGCATACTCAACTCACTCAACTATCATACCATAACTTTCAATGTGGACCATATGAGACTCTAAGATTCATACCTGACATTCATTATTGACTTCTTATCATACCTTTATAACTGCAAGACAATAATTTTTTTTAGCAAAATGTGGATCTCATAATTGTTGTTCTGTCACTGTGAGATACTGTCAAACTAGAAGTCGATACTGAAGAACTTGTAGAATGTGATCTGGTGAACTTTAAGCTCTACAAACCTCGAATTAGATGTTCATGACATGTATCTTCAATGCATCAAAATTGCAAATCAAAATATTCATCAGTGAAGGAATGCGGACCAAATTACTTGGGTACTTTACACTAGCTTTGACTTAACTCTGTTCTCCCAGACTTAGTCAAATCATAGTATGGCTTCCAGAGGAAGTTAGAAGTTGAACATTGGAACATGTCATCACTAGGTAGTTATGAATAACATACCATAACCACATGCAATGATCTTCAACAAAGGAGGCATACTATCCTGATTTCTATTACTCTGTATCATGTTCATACTTAGTCATTCTGACTAAGTTATTCTTCTGGGCCAAAAGTCCCTTTACCTATCTTGACTCAAGAGAAGACTTAATATCTTCCATAACATCTATGTCTATTATCAATCCTCATTTCCATCAACAACAACATTCTACCTTATCCATTAGAGTAGTGTCTCTTACCAATAGTTTCCTCTTTTTCCCATAAGCCACCTAGTGCAATGAAGTTGGCTAGTCTGTGTGATTCATGTGGTTTGTTGTGGTCACCTAGTAATTTCGCAGTCCTTACTAGTGTGTGATCCATGTTGGCACTCCTCTTCACATGACCCCTAGGGATAGAGCAAGCTAGTATCAGAGTCATGTGCCTTGTGTGTTTGTTCATGTGTATTTTCATGATTGTTTCCCTTATGAGTGTTCTCAAGTGAGTGCCTTGTGCCTTATGTGAATGCTTCTTGTTAAGCATGTATGCTTTGTGTTTGGAATGTATGCATTGTGTCTTGCATGTCTTCTACATGTGTTCTTATGTATGCTTTTGGTACTCTGCATATGTGAGTAATTTTGTAGTGCCTTGTATGTTTGTTTTTCTTACGTGTTTGTGACCTTAGGATCCTAAGTCTGGGGGCTACTTGTAGTTCTCAACTTAGCAGTATTCTTTGAGCTTCTATGCTTGTGTGTTTGATATGTCCCTTTAGTATGAGTTTGAGCGTAAGTTCATACCCACACTAAAGTGGGGGTTAAATTTAAGTCGTAAAATATGTACACTAGCATTTTACACCTTGTTTAGCTCCTAGGTTGGACCTATCTTTTTGCCTTTGCTAATTAAGACCTATTTTAACATCTTTTTGAGCTTATAATGATGAATATCTCAATCTCGACAATTAAACCTGATGAAATCAATATAAGACCTAACTAAGCCCTCATTAAAATACATCTTTCAGTATTTTAGGACCAAGGGCCTAGGGCACCCAAGTGCTCTGGTCCCACCTTAGGGCCTTGGTCTGCTCTTGAGGTGTTGGCCTAGGATGGTCCTATAGTTTGTATTTGTTAGCCTAATCAATTTTTAATCATCGAAGGTGAGTGAGAATGCTTATTTAAATGTGTGTTTGACTCATTTTATACACTAGATGAATGATAACAAATGCTTAGGAATTAAATATGAATTTTCTATGCTATGCTCAAGGATTCTATGTGTTTGGATTGTCTTCTACTTGTGAATGTTATTGAAGTTGTTTTTAGGCTTTGAAGGAAGTTTAAAGCCCTCTTCATCACTCACCTTTGTTGGTGCTAAGTCTTCATCAACTAAGGTTTGACATCTTGTTATTATCATCATTATCAATCATATTGTTGTAGATCTAGCCTTTGCCTTGCAAGGGAAAGCACTCTTAGATCTTATCAATTGCTATTGTGGAGGTAGGAATACCAACATAGGGTTTGATTGAGGCAAACCCTCAAAACAACACAACCTTTTCCCCTCTTTGTGTGTGTGCAGGTAAGATGAATAGGTTTCAATAATTGACAGTCAGAAAGAAGTGCAGACATATATAGACTTGATCATCTTGAAAGTTTTACCTGAGCCTGAAGGAGGACTAGGACATCCAAGCACCCCTATCCTAAACATTACTGCTAAATTTGCTAGGTTCTAAACTGATCCCTAACCTCTTCTCTGCTCTCTAACTGCTCTGATCCATTCTTATTAGCCTATGATAGTTTGTTATTTGTATCTTTTGTGTTAATTCATACATCCTAGCTAGTTTGCTTGGTTGACGTCAAGTTTGGATGAATCATCTCTATACAACAAAATGGAGTAGAACACTTGTAGCTTAAGCTCTCCTTCTTGGGTTGAAGCCAGGCTCAGTCACTCTCTCCTAATGTTGAGGATAGAAGAGGGTTTGATCTAGTTTGATCCATTGAGCTAGTCTCCCTTTTCAACCCCCTTTACAATAGTTTAGGGTCTTCTTCTGGGAATTGTTGTCACATAGACTTGCACCCAGTATTGAAGACTTTTAGGGCTCTAACAATCTAGTGAAACATTGAGATGACCTCCATGTGTGGGACCCTATAGGGAGGTCAAATCTCCAAAGAGAGGTTGGTTCCTTTGTTGAATGAGAGATTTAGCTGAACTAAGACTAAACCTAATCTATTTACCTAATAGGAAAAGAGGAAGAGGGAGTAAAACTAAAATTAAAAGGAGGTGATACACCAAGTTTGAATATAAGACCCCTCACAAAACTGAGAAGATGCACAAAATGGCCAGATATAACTAATAAACATACACAGATCAAACTCATTTTAACAGAGGCAAGGAGCAAGAAATGATTAGAAAGGAATTAAGCATTCACATACACATCATTCTTAGTTCACACAGGGTTAAAACTAGGATGAAGAAGTAAAATAACTAGCATATATTCAATCAGAAGGCATGGCTACAATAGAGAAAGGCTCTGTTTGGAATACAGAAGCATAAGACTAACTATTTTCCAACCTTTTTTACATCTTACATTCATGCATATATAGCATCTGATTCCAAACCTTGACCTAATTCGGTTACAATAAATTACCCCATGGGCTCTGTCAAAAAATATCTCTACCAGAAGGGACACCCATCTGCAAGACTTCAATGCAGAAAATATCTGGATCCATCAAGCAGCTGAAATATAATTTGAGTCTTTAATGTGAACTATTGAATCACTCACCTGCAACCATAAATGCAAAATATATGCAATTGAGAAACTTCTGCAACACTTCAATTCAGCTCCAGATGTGTCTTGTCAGCTGAGTCTGCATATCCTTCTTCAGTTGGTAGCCATCATGATATCTGGATGTGCACATTCATATCCAGATCATGATATTTGGATCATATTTTCAAAGTGAGAATATCCCCCCCAAAAAGCCCACCAAATGAAAGACAAGGAAATTCTAAGCACTTTTGCCTTTTGGATCATGTAGAAATTCCTCAGGATGAGGGAGATATTTGTGGTCAAAGTTGTGGTCAACTGACATCTAGATGTCCACGAGTCATCATTTTGCAGCTGCGCATAGAATCTTCCTGACATAAAAGATTCCCCTATGACATTGTGCTACCATTTGATTGTCATTAACCACTAATACACTTTACATGTGTCATAATTATAGAGCCGTGCGGAAGGAAATGAGTCATCTTCATTTAGGCTATGCAGAAATGCGCTCAGCCTTCTACGTGGCTCCCCATTATAGAATTTACTTCTTTGACACCTGGCACCATTTGATAGGGTTTGGTTTAGGATCCTCGATATTACGGCTGTAAACTGAAGCCTCCTTGATATTTATCACCCTTTCACAACCCCGCAATAGGAATGTGACATCAACCTTAGGTGGTCTACAGGCATGCGATATCCTTGTGCACCCATCAAATTTTCCTTTGCAGCATGGAGGGGCCATCATCTGTATAGATATTAACCTCTAATATCTGAGCACTAACTTAAGATCTGGATGCCTCTTGAATATCCTGATGATGTCATCAGCATGAAGAACTTTGCCGAAGAGGGGATCTAGATGATGTCATCAGGATATTAGCACTGCAAGATGATATACTAGAAGTGGAATGTCTAGATGATGTCATCGTCATATGTGCTTCTTTGGCAAGGGGGGTCGAGATGATGTCATCAGGATATCCATACCAAAATGACTAAGTAAAATATGGAAAATATTTGCAAAGGAAGGCATTAATACCAAAAGGTTTTTGGGTTTTTAGGGTTTTTTGTAAGGATTCTCTAGATGGCTTTTTAGAAAGTTTTGCAAGGCAAAGCACCAAGATTGAAAGATTTCAGGTTTGCAAGGCCATATTTGAAAGGAAGCAAGATATGCAGAAACACTTCCTACACTGATCTACTGAGGAAAGATTTATGCAAATTTTTCTTTTACAGTTACAGATTAAGATGCACATTAACAGAAAGACAGTAACAACTTCCAAATGCAAACACAAAACTCACAACACAAGATATACATGGGGAAAACCCTTTTAGGTAAAAAACCCCACACTCAAAAGCTGCCCAATATATTATTCAGGAATCATGAAGATTACAATATACTTATAGAGCAAGCTTTTACAGGAGTATATCCAACCAGAGATCCAAGAGGTAATTTGATATCTATAAGATTCTTACACACAACCTCCATCTCTAGCTCCTAATATATAGGAGATGCAATACAGTAAGCCGTTATCAGTAATTACAAAACCATGAGCCAAAACCACCCATAAAGTGGCACCCAAATTATCTCCAATCAAAGATGCCTTGTGATGTACCAAACCACACACCAACACATGTAAGTCTCCCCTTTATAACTCTTTTATGTGTCCAACACATTTTTACATTTCCCAAAAATAAAAGGTACAACTTCTAGAGGCCATAACTTTTGATCCGAGTGTCTGATTGATGAAGCATTTAATGCATCAGAAAGCTCGTGAAGAGATCTATCACCCTATAACCTGCTATGCCAGTTATGGCAATTTTTGGGACATTTAGAGAAGTTTTGATTCTAGTAATTGAGTTCAAAACTTTTTATGGTAGTTTTTAAAAAATAGAAACTTTAATATCTCGCGATCCAGTTATGATCTTGAGACAAAACTCACCCGAGATGTTCACTTAGTTGTTTCGGACCTTCTAGGAAAAAATTCAGGTCAATCTGAGCTTAATCAAAGGACTTACTAAAAATAGTAAGTCTCACTATTTTTAGCTCTTTTGGAAACTTTTGGAAACTTTCAAAGTTCCAGACCATTCTCCAAGATAAAGAGTATTCAAAAAGACCAAAAGTTAGAAGAATAGTAACGTTTAGAGGTTGCAAGGTTTAGACACTTTTCCTAACATTCTCCCACTTGTCAAACACCTTGCAAGAGCAAAGGGATTATCAACACCATGATTTAATTGCTAGGGGTTGTGAGGCCCATAGACTTTGAACACCATCTGAACTTCTTTGTGCTCACAGCTTTGTCAAGGAATCTACAACATTCATCAAAGTTTCAACTTTTTCCAAATTTACCTTCCCATCCTCTACCATGTCACAAACAAAATGGTACTAGACATCAATATGCTTAGTCCTTGCATGGAAAGTAGGATTCTTTGCCAAACATATGGCACTTTGACTATCAAAACAAATAATAATCTTCCATGCATCAAACTGAACATCAGAACACAATCTCTTAAGACAAATGGCTTCTTTACCATGAGTTGTTGCCATGTACTCAGCTTTAGTAGTAGACAAAGTGACCACGGTTGCTGCTTACTCATCCAACTAATAGCACCACTGAACATAGTGAACACATAAGCGTTGGTTGATCTCCTGCTATCAATGTCACCTACCCAATCTGAATCCCCAAATCCATGAATACAAAGTGAATGCTGAGGTTCTGTAGGATAACCATGATAACATAAGGAATACTCAAAAGTACCCTGTAAATATCTAAACACTCTCTTCACTGCATCCCAATATACCCATCCAGGATTAGCCAGAAATTGACTAAGGACTCCCACTACTTGGGCAATGTCTAGTCTTGTGCAAACCATCGCATACATCAAACTGCCAACCACACTAGCATAAGGAACTCTGCTCATATCCTCTATCTTAGAAGGATACTTTGGACAATATTCAACAGATAACTTTGTCCCCATTGTAATAGGAATAGTCAAAGGTCTACAATCCATCATGTTGAATCTCTCCAACATAGTGTTAACATACTTACTCTGGCCTAACCAAAGTTTACTATTTTCTCTCTTCTAATTTCCATTCCCAAAATGTACTGAGTTGCCCCTAGATTTTTCATCTTAAACTATGGTGACAACTGGGACCTAAAATCATAAATCAAACTTTTACCATTCCCAATGAGTAACATATCATCGACACACAATGCAATAATGAGAATGTGATCATTGTCAAACTTGCAGTAAACACAATGATTTGATTTTGATCTCTCAAATCCAATACTCAACACAAAGGTATCAAACTTCTGGTACCACATCCTAGGAGATTATTTCAAACCATACAAAGACTTTTTCAACTTGCAAACCAGATTTTCTTTACCTTTCACTACGTAGTACTCTGGGTGTGACATATAGATTTCCTCCTCCAAGTCACCATGAAGGAATGTTTTCTTCACATCCGCCTATTCCACTTCTAGATCATACACTGCTGCAAGAGATAATAGGAACCAAATAGATGCTAGCTTTGCAATGGGAGAGAAAATCTCACCATAGTCAATTCCCTCCACCTGAGAATACCCCCTCGCAACCAATCTAGCCTTATATTTCTCAACACTGCCATCTACACAAAATTTCTTTTTAAACACCCATTTGCATCCAATAGGTTTTTGTCCTTCAGGCAAAGGCACCAAGTCCCAAGTATTATTCTTTGCCAAAGAAGTCATCTCCTCTTCCATGGTCTCCTTCCAGGAACTTGTATCTTTCATACCCATAGCCTCTTTCATAGTTCTAGGCTCATCAGTGTTAGAAATCAAAGCAAAAATACAAATGGAATCATGCAATGAATAACCAAACCTATCAAGTTGTTGCCTTATCTGTGTGGACCTCCTCAAAGGTTGAGGTCGAGGTTCTTCATCTTATTCTAAACTTTTAGAGCTACTAGAGCTCTCCTCATTATCAGGTCCAATAGATGTTTTTGGTTCAACTTTCTCAGGGGTGGAAGGAAACTAAACCACATCATCTTTCTTCTCTTCTTTCTCTGGCTGCAACACAAAAGAAGAAGGATTGAGCTCACTAAAGATCATGCTTCTTCTATACAAAACTCTCTCATCTACTGGATCCCAAAGCTTGTACCCTTTCACACTGATGCCATAACCGATGAAGATACACTTTACAGCCTTGTTCTCCAACTTAGACCTCTTCTCCTTAGGCACATGTGCATATGCCTCACAACCAAATACTTGAATGTGTCTTAATGAAGGCTTTTTACCAGACCATACCTCATAGGTGTCTTATCAATGAGCACTAATGTAGGAGACCTATTAACCAGGTAACAAGTAGTAGCAATAGCTTTGGCCCAGAACTTTTGTTCAAGACCAGGTCCACTTAGCATACTCCTTGCCCTCTCCATCAATGTTCTATTCATCCTCTTTGCAACTCCATTCTGTTGAGGGGTATACAGAGTTGTCTTGTGCCTCTCAATCCCTTGTTCTTTACAAAACTTGTTGAAATATGCTAAACATAACTCACCATCGTTGTTAGTCCTCAAACACTTAATCTTTCTATCCTTTTGATTCTCTACAAGAGCTTTGAACTCTTTGAATCTATTAAAGACTTCATATTTACTTCTAAGGAAATACACCCATGTCCTTCTACTATAATTGTCAATGAATGAAACAAAGTAAATAGATTTTGAAATCAAAGGAACATTAACATGACCAAACACATCAGAATGAATCAAGTCCAACACCTTAGAAGATTTGTGAGAACTGGAATAAAACTAAACACAGTTTTGTTTTCCATTAATGTAATGTTCACAGAAATCAAACTCAAAGTTACAATCATTCATATCCTCAACAAGATTTGTATTCTTCAAGGTCCTCAAATCCTTTTTACCAATGTGACCAAGCCTTTGGTGCCATAACATTATCTTCTCAGCTGGAAGTTTCATCTCCATAGAATGAGCACCCTAAGGTACCTAGAAAGTACGACCATCGGAAGTAGATGCAACAGTCTTCTTCATTGTTGGTTCCAATGGTGAGGATGAAGACTCTGAAGCTCTCTTCTTCAAAACAAAGGCACTATTGCACTAAACTATGCATGCATCAAGCTAAAATAGAGTGCCAATCCAAACACCCTTAGCCAACACCATAGATCCTCTAGTCATCTTGCATCCTCCATTTGAGAAAACAACCTGCACACCCACATCATTTAATTTACTTACAAAAAGAAGGTTCCATGTCAAACCAGGGATATGCAGAACACCATTGATTCCCTTTACTCATCCATCAGGGAATCAAATCAAGACTCTTCCATGGCCAATAATAGCTAGGTGAGAATCATCACCCAAGTACACCTTTCCACCATCATATTCTTCATACTTTGAAAACCAACCCTAATGCAAGGTCATGTGAAAAGATACACCAGAGTCAATAAGCCACACATCCTCAGATGCATGTGTTGCCAAGGCAGCGACAAATGCTTCTTCTTCATCCTGAGAGGACTTTTCAGAATCTGAATCATATTTTTTCTTCTTTTTCTTCTTCTCCTCCTTACACTCCTTGCGGAAGTGACCAAGTTTTCTACAATTCCAACACAAGGCCTTGGACTTTCTGAGAGACTTAGATCTCCCACGGGATTTGGATCTTCCTTTTTCTTCCTTCTTCTTATCCTTTTTCTTTTCCTTCTCTTTAGATCTACCATAAACCGCAAGAGCCTCCTTAGCTAATTTGGAAGACTTTCTCTGCATCTCTTCAGACAACAATGAAGAAACCACTTCATCCATCTTGAAGGTGGTAGTGGTACTCCCAATGGCCATAACAAGGTGGTCCCACAAATCTGGTAAGGAACACAGTAATGTCATACATTGTTCCTCCTCCTCCATCTTCACACCAACAAAAATCAACTGGGTAATAAGCATATTGAATGTATTTAGGTGATCAGTGACAGATCCTCCATCTTCCATCCTCAAAGAATAAAATTTCTTTCACAGTAATAACTTGTTCACCAGGGATTTAACCTAATAAACATCTCCAAGCTTCTTCCAAAGTTCCTTTGTAGTCTACTATTCATGGATATTCAAGAGCACTAAATCAACCAAACAGAGTCTTATCAAACCCTTATCTTTTTTATCTTTGAGATCCCAGTCTTCTTGAGACATTGCCATTGGTTTTGTACCAGATACAGCTTCCCATAAATCTTGATCTACAAGCATGTCCTCCATTTTGAGTTTTCACAACTCAAAATTACTGCCATTAAACTTCTCTATCTCAAACCTCCCAGATGTGCTCGATATCTCTTACCTACAACCAAGATTTCAAAATCCTTTGTACAAGCTCCCACTCAAACAAAGATCAACTCAAAAAACCCTCTACCCAACAACTAGAACCAAAGGTGATCAGGCTCTAATACCAACTGAAAGGAAGCAAGGTACTCTGAAATGCTTCCTACACTGATCTACTGAGGAAACATTTATGCAATTTTTTATTTTATAGTTATAGATTAAGTTGCACATTAATAAAAAGATAATAACAACTTCCAAATGCAAACACAAAACTCACAACACAAGATATACGTGGGGAAAACCCTTTCAGGTAAAAAACCCCACACTCCAAAGCCACCCAATATATTATTCAAGAATTATGAAAATTACAATATACTTGCAGAGCAAACTTTTATAGGAATATATTCAACCATAGATTCAAGAGGTAATTCAATATCTATAAGATTCTTACACACAACCTCCATCTCCAGCTCTTGATATATAGGAGATGCAATATAGTAAACCATTACCAGTAATTACAAAACCATGAGCCAAAACTACCCCTAAAGTGGTGCCCAAATTATCTCCAATTAAAGATGCCTTGTGATGTGCCAAACCACACACCAACACATGTGACTCTCCCCTTTACAACTCTTTTATGTGTCCAACATGTTTTTACATTTCCCAAAAATAGAAGGTCCAACTTCCAAAGGCCATAACTTTTGATCCGGGTGTCTAATTGATGATTTGTTTGATGCAACGGAAAGATCGTGAAGAGATCTATCACCCTATAACCTGCTATGCTAGTTATGACAATTTTTGGGACATTTATAGAAGTTTCAATTCTGGTAATTGAGTTCAAAACTTTTTTCTGACAATTTAAAAAAAATAGAAACTTTAATATCTCACGATCTAGATATGAACTTGAGACGAAACTCACCCAATATGTTCACTTGGTTGTTCCACACCTTTTGGAAAATTTTTAGGTGAATCTGATCTCAATCGAAGGACTTACTAAAAATAGTAAGTATCACTATTTTTAGCTCTTTTGGAAACTTTGAAAGTTCCAAACCATTCTCCAAGATAAAGGGTATTCAAAAAGACCAAAACTGGGAAGAATAGTAATCTTTCGAGGTTGCAAGGTTGAGACACTTTTCCTAACAATATTCTAAGGGATATCTAGGATATTTTTAAGGTGAACCATTATACTCTAGACAGAGAAAAATGGGCCAACATTTTGGCAACCTCTCAGGGATGTTTGCCTGCTAAACAAATAGATCATTTGCCTTAGAATCCATTGGGCATGGAGTCCAAAAGAGGAAACAAGGGGTCAAGACAACTAAAACCCTCCTTCAAAACACAAAAAGGGGAGAGGCCTCCATTCTCCTACTAACAATGCATCCTATGCAAAAGCACTTAGGGAAGGGGAAACCTAAAACTAAAATAAAACCTACTCTAATCCTAAGTTAACGACAAGGAAATGACCTCAAACAAATCCATTGACAGGTTCTTGAAAGTAGCTACCCTTTCTTAACAATTTGAAATGTTTCTCATGCATGTGGGTAGTTAGAGAGAGGTGGGGAAGGATGGGCATATAACAAGATAATGAAACACTTCTGCAAGGACAAAGAATAACTCACCTATCCACTTGTAGTAATTAGAAATATAACTGCCTAGAAGTGCATAAATGGGCTGATCTAGCCCTCTTTGATGTTCATCCTCATGCTTTGAAGCAAGCATGACAGGTAGGGACTCCTTCTGATATGTCTCCAGCTGGGCCAAATGCCTGATAGGGCATCCCACTGAAGTGACATGCCACTACTCTGATTCAAGCTCTTGATGTTGCTGGTCTGAATGCTTTGATCCTTGTATATCAATTGGAGGAGCAACTGCCTCCTCAATCTACTAAAATAGCTCAAGATTTACCTTATCTAGAGGTACTGATTTACTATCCAAGTTAGAGCAAAAAACATCAAGCTTATCCCAAAATTGAGCCTCCTCCAAGTTCCCTGCACTCCTCAACATAGGACTATTCATATGCCCCTCTTCATGACACTAGTAGAATTTTGGCAAATAAATGACTAGGTGACTAAAATGTTTAGTCATGACAACTAAAAATGATTAAATTCTAGTCATGTTTTGCAACACAACTATAAATGACTAATTTGAGGGTGGGTAAAAAACACAGCTATAAATGACTAAATAATTAGTCACACAAGAAAAAATTAGAAAGAGAGGGAAATTTAGAGAGGGAAATTTTTTCCATGAAAAATCATTCAAGCAAAAGAAACCTGACCACCTCTACACTCAAGACATTGTTCATGCATTGGACGCGCTATACAGGGGTTGAATTCATGCTCAAAAATAGGTAAGGCTCATTGATGTCCCTCTTTTTTGCATTGATGATGTAGACACCCAAAATTGTCCCCAAATTTGTCCATGTCTTGCAACACCTAGTCAAAAACATTATTAGAGACATTATGTAGCATTGTGTCCTAATCCCACTCTTAATTCCACTTATCCATTAGCCAATTAATTAAATAAATTTTATTTATTTAATTAAAATCCCATCTTAATCCAATCCTAATCCCATTTAGCCAATTAATTAAATAAATTTTATTTATTTAATTAATTTTCTATTTTAATCCCATCCTATCCTAATCACTTAACCAATTAATTAGATACATTTTATTTATTTAATTAATTTCACATTCATAATCCCACTTTCCAATTAATTGAATAAATCTTATTTATTTAATTAATTTTCTAACTAATATCCCAACTAATTCAAATAAAATATTTGAATTAAGTCCTCACCTCTCACCACATTCCAACACTTGTCCATCTCTCAATTGAATCATGTGTGGTAATACATCTTTCATTTAATATCTTTTTTTATGTACACAATCACACATGTACTAGTTTTTGTGTACATAGTCACACATGAGCCTTATCTTCCTTTGTACACTTGTCATATGACTACAACTTCCTTGAAGAGTGGGAATAACTAATCAATCCTAGCCATTCACATCATTCATTTAGCCTTTTAATATCAACCATCCATTTAAACCAAGCCTTGCCCATAAATCACCCCCCTCACAAGCCATTTGGGGGGATCCACCTTTCATGCATCCTTATGCTGTCAAAATCATTCTTCAATCTTCTCATTCATTTTCATCTATCATCTTCCATCTGTCATCTTCATCCTAACATTATTCTGTGGAATTGAGTAACCAGCATATCAAATCAATCAACCAATTTATCATGCATGCATCCATCATTCTATCTATTTAAGGTATTGAAGATTTGGATTAGGTAATGCATTTGTCTTGTTTTATCATTTTCATTTATCTAAATTTTTTGATCATTTTTTTGGTGAACCTAACATGAAGCATGCCCTATTAGATCTAATCATTAGTTTTTACAAATTTTTGTTGCAAGAATTTGCATTTTTCTAGCCCTAGTTTGTCAAGATTTGGAAGAAAATGTATGTAGGTGATCTCCTAGCTCAAATATAACCTCACCATTGTGTCCATGAGGCTGTTTCCATGTATTTTGAGTACAAATTTGCCTAGGTTTCATGAAAAAAATTGCGTTTGGCAAAGAAAATCACATTTGGTCTGCAGAAAATCGCATTTGGTCTGCAGGAGCTCGCATTTGGTCTATAGGAGCTCACATTTGGTCTACAGAAGCTCACAATTCATCAATAAATTATTGCATTTAGCTTTATTTCATATGCAATTGAGCCACAAATCATCGCATTTGGCTCAAATCCATACGCAATTGGTCGACGCAATTGAAGCACAGTTTGTCGCATCTGTCAAAAACCCAGTCGCATTTGCACATCAGTAAGTCACATTTAGCAACAGTAGGTTGCATTTGCACATCAGTAAGTCACATTTGGCAGTAGTAGGTCACATTTGCACATCATTAAGTTCCATTTGGAAGTAGTAAGTTGCATTTGCACATCAGTATGTCGCATTTGGCAGTAGCAGGTCACATTCGGCACAGTAGAGGGTATTGTTTTTCTTTTTGCCATAACTTTTGCATACGGTATCAAAATCGTGCAAAAAAGGACTCATTGGAAACATAACTTGACAAAATTTGTATTTGTTAAGGTTTTATCAAGTGATTTCATCATTTCATTAGTCATTTTCTCAGTCAAAGTCAAACTTGCACATAAACTTCAAACGAACATAACTTTTGCATTATTGATCCTTTTTTAGTAAAATTTTTTTAACAATGCATAGAATTTCCTGAAGCATATGTTTATGCAATCCATTTTTCTATATCAGGTCATCTTAATCAGTTTTTATCAGATTCTTTATTTTTTACATTTCACTTTCATGTGCAAGTTTACTTGGTCATTTTTTGATTTGGTGACTTGTATTTGAATCAAAGGAGCTGGAGCAGTGTTTGGTTTAGTCACAAATGCAACTTGGAAAGTGAAAACAACCAAGTACACACATTCTATCTTTCATCTCTTATTACTTCTTGTCAACACATTTCAATTTTGGGTTTAAAAAGAACATCTTGTTTGATCACACATTTAGATTTTGGTGCCTAAAATGAACATTGCTTGCAATCACATCATTGAAATTGGGCATAAAACAAACAAGTGTCTTCCATCACATTTTGGATTTGGGATCTAAAACGAACAAGTGCTCAAATTTTCTTCCACACATTTCATTTTCTAAAGGGAAATTAACAACTATGAGTGTGAATCAAGTGACAACTCACTTAGTTTCCTTTTGTATACCCTATCTTAGGAGGCCTGCTTGGAGACACACCACTTCAAGGGACAACCTCAACTAAGGCTAAATCGAAAAACACCCTCCTTTGGGAGTTGAAATCTTGTAACTCTTTTCTAAGCCTCAAAGAACTTTATACCTTTGGGAAGTGAAGGTGAAGGGTGGGTTACCCCTTTCTCCCAGCTATGTGGCAGGATTTCACTTTCATTGTACCTTAGTCAACCTTGTGCAATCTAGAATATCTGATTGGCCATACCCACTTGACTAGTCATAGGGCTTGTTTATGTGTTTTCAAGTGTGTTCTTAATCATCACATTTCAATTTTAATTTAAAATTTCTTATGCGTCTTGTGTGAGTGATTCATGTGTGTACATGCATAATCATTTGTTTGAACATTACCAAATCAAGCTATAAACACCAAACACATAAACAAGTCATCCTACACCTCATATCCAACTCAATTTCATCCATATCATCTAATCTTGTCATTCCACATCATATCCTAATCATACCCTAATCACTTTCATCCTAATCATTCCTCATCACCTTCATCCTAATCATCAAATCATCATCCAATATAATCCACATCATCATCTGCATCATCCAATCTTGTCATTCCACATCATATCCTAATCATACCCCAATCACTTTCATCCTAATAATTCCTCATCAGCTTCATCCTAATCATCAAATCATCATTGAAAATAATCCACATCATCCAATCTTGTCATTCCACATCATATCCTAATCATACCCCAATCAATTTCATCATAATCATTCCTCATCACCTTCATCTTAATCATCAAATTGTCATCCAAAACAAACCACATCATCGTTCAAATCCTAATCAAGCACTTGCCAAAAAGGTCTTGATCCTAAACGCATGTGTGACACCATGACAGCATTAGAAGACCTAGCACAAAAACTCATTCACATACTTCACCAAACACCAAAACCTCTAAACCAACAAACTATTCAAACGGTCCATGATATCATCCAACAACTTCAAACAAGCCAATCACCTCAAATGCGACAACTCATAGCACAAGCCCAACACATTATGGCCACTTGTCAAACCCAACAAGCATATCATCCTCTATCCATTCAACATCAACCTTACATGTCATCACCTCCCACTTCATATCAACCTCATCCATCCACATGTCATATAAATCCTTCATCAACCTATCACACCCCTCCTAATGCCAATCCTTATCCATATCAATCCATATCTCAACAATCATTATCCTATACAATCCCTCCACCACAACACCATCATAACTTCCAACAAATTCAACCACAATCCTACATGTCACCCCCCTTAACTTCACACCAACCTAATCCATCCACCTATCATGTCAATGCCATATCAACCTATCAACCCCCACCCCAAGATTATCCAATTCCTCATTCCAACATTCCAACACATCACCAAATCCATCCACAAGGCAACCAAGTGTCCTCACAAGAAGCACTGTTGATAGACCTAAGTCCACCTTTGCAGCAAGAAGCACATCCAAGTCCAAGTGGCCCCTTGTACAAAAATCAAGCAAGCCCAAGTTATCCTATGCAAGACCTAATATCCTTTGACAAGGGAGATATCAATCTAGAGTGGCCTCCACCATCCAATCACATGGAAACACATGAGCCAACTAGTCCTATCCCAACACCTTCATGTGATCCCAATCCTAGTCTATTGGTCCATCAAACTTCATCACCTTCATCCCCATGTTCCACTAACCCTTCATTAAAGGATTCCATGGAGATACTTTTAGAAAGATTGGTCCAAGCAAATTTGATGGAGCTATGTCCGCTAAGATCATATTCTCCACCTCTCTTTAAACCCCATTGGTATAAAGGTGATGAATATTGTGCATACCATAGGTTTAAGGGCCATGCCATATCCACTTGTTTACAATTTAAAAGATTGATCAAGAACCTAGAAGATTGTGGTAAGATTGTGTTAGACAAAACTAATCTATCTAATTCCATTATTCTTCCATCTAGCCCAAGTCCCAATCCATCCAATCCAATTAGTACTCAACCTAATAATGATCCTAAGCCTACAACATCATCCACCCTTATTGTCCATCCATTATATTGTCCATTCACCCATACACTTTCAAAGGATGTGATCCATTGGCTACTAGCAAGGGATAGAACACCTCCATGTCAAACACTCATTCATGAGCATATCAAAGAACCTTAAAACACCATTCCCAATCATACAATCCCATCATGTGGTCCACAATCCATTGATCCTATTCAAGAGTCTCCAACCATAAGTCCAAGTCAAGACCCATCATGTCCTCATGTCCATAATCAACAAGAGCATGTCAAGCCTATCAAGAGTCATCCCCCTCCGTGCAAGCAAATCAAGAGCTATGTCAAGAGTATAATCCAAAGCATGTGGAAACATCAAGTCCCCATCCAAAACAATATCAAACCATCTCTAAATTCCACTTATCCATGACTTATATATTTTCTATGATCAAGATGTTACCTATGATCATGACCCTATTCATGAGCAAATTTATCCCATTCATAGCCCACTTAATCCTATTTATGCTCACATTTATGATCAAGGTTCTATCTATGATCATTAAAACCATGATAATCATCTTAGCCAAACTTTATGTAATCCATGATCAATATGATATCTATGATGAAGACCCTATCCATGAGAACCTTGATCATATCCCTATTCCCATAATCATCCATGAGTAAGACATCCAAACTGCTCCTATCCATCCTCCATCTATTCCTATCCATAATGAGAAAACTTCCACTTCCCATGATGAGACACATGGCCCTCAAGCCAACATAGAAGATCAAACCAATATCTTGGATCTTAGTGAACATAATGAATATAAGCAGGATCCTAATAGTCCTTTCACATCCACATCCACTATCAATCCCACCTTAAGTCCACCATCATATCCTATTGGTCTATCCACCTTCATCTATGAATTTTTTTCCCTAGGACAACAACAACCTTTGTCCTCCACCTCACCTTCTCCATCCAATAATAAACTCAAGTCTAGTGTTCAAACCACACCAAGTCCTATTGTCCATAACATCCTCCAAAACATGAACTACCAAGGTAAAGGTTTAGGCCTTCATGAACAAGATATTTTGGAGCCAATCCATGTCAAGGTCCCTCCGTGCTCATATGGCCTTGGATACACACCCCAAGGTAATCAATCTAAAGATGTTGGTACTTCCTCCATGCATCCTAAGTCCACTTTCCATTGTGAATCCTATCATGTACCCAAAACATATATTGCCATTCCACCTCCACCAACCTACAAATGTCAAAAGCATGTGATCATATACCTCCATTGCTTCCAACTCCAAATATCCCTCCATCAACTTTGCCTCCACTTCTACCAACACCTAATTATCCTTTTATCCATAAAACCCCTCGCATTCCTAATTATGACCAACAAATCCACATATTATCTAAACATGAAGCTTCCACTCATTCCACCAACCCTTCTTCCACCAAACCCATGGGATTCCAAAGTAAGAATTTGGATGCCTCTACCTATAAAGTCAAAAATCCTATGGGTCCTCAAGCCTTAGAGCATTAATGCAAAGAATTCAAGAAAAATCTATCCAAATTGCTATATAAGCCCATATCTCCACAAGAAGAGGCCAAAACTAAAATGGTTTGGGTCCCTAAGCATAAACCAAGCAAGTCAAATGAAGCATCCGCATCTCAAAAATCCCAACCATCGCCTTCCATCCCAAATTACCATTCCATTTTGTTGGGTCAGGAAAATTTAAAATTTTCTTATATTCCTACCCACCCCTATCCGACCAAATCAGAAAACATTATGCCCAAAGTCATAATGATAACTAGCTTATTCCATAAAAATCACAAACTTTCACCACGAATGAGTGTATCACTCATTAAACTACATTATAATGAAGGGCTTCAATTCCTAAACATTAGCAAGACCTCCCTTTTATTATACCGTTCCATGCTCTGCAAGAAACTAGTTGAAATGGCTATCAACATGAGAATAACGATCGAGGAGAATATTTCAGGAAATACCAATGGAAAAAGTGCCACTGATGACATTTCATCGGAGAGAGAATGCATGGTCACGCCAATCGGTATAAAATGGCACTATCGGGGAATACTCCACAAACTCCCCCAATGATATAGATCATACCAATAAAAGAATTCAATGGGACTCTCACCGAACAACCTGTGGAACAGATTAATTAGTGATCATCGGCAGGAGATAAACATCAGAGAAAGGAAATAGAATGTCTCTGACACATTGATGTCTCGGTGACCAAAGGGATTTTTTCGGCATAGCTCACATCGATATGTATGAAGGATAAGAACCATCGGCGAAGTTGAACAAGTCAAAATGAAGTTTATATGTCTTGCTGAACTGATAGTCACAATGATAAAGATGTCGGTGACATGTCGTGAAGATCTCTCTGATGAAGAGTGTAAAGGAAGCTATCGGGGAAACAACCGTGATCAGATAGCTGGAAATAAGTCATTCTGATATCATATCTCATCCCGACGATAACAATGACCACGTTCATCAACAAGACTCTCCCCGATAGTCATATCGGAGACACTTAAGAGATCAGAGAAGAATGTTATTCACACGGCGATGAAGAAAGTCAGGCCGATGGCAACTATGCCCACTTCTATATTGGGTAAAGCTTGAAAACATCTTGCCGATACAAACTCATAAATGAAATATGACATCGAGGAGACAATTGAAGGGTTACGGTGATTGATCCATGAGAAAATGTTCACGCCATAAGAAGATATTAAATTGCCCTGACAATATGAAAATCATACCAATAAGAGAAGTTATGACGATGTGACATTTCACAATGATCAAGAAAATTGAAACACTGGAACAATTAATTGCAGGCAATGAAGAAATCCTCTGAAAGGCCATTTGAAAATCTTGCAATTAAGTTTGAAAGAATTATCTGAAGTGAGAAAGCAAGAGGAGACATGGAGGAGAAAATAGGGGAATTCAATCATTGCCTCAAAATAACAGGTACACAAATACCAACTTCTGTGCAATATCCTATAGTTTGAATTCATTGTCCAAGATTGTGATGGAAACTCTAGTGAAAGGGAAGGGTAGAAAACAACATGGTGATACCAATAAACCTAAAAAACAAAAAATTGACAAAACCCTTGACGAGAAAACAAAAGAGAGGGAACTGAACCAGGACTTAATTGACCAACTACCTAGGTCAACTCCCAAAGCCTGAAGGTCTACACAACTTAGAGTAGAAGTAGAGAAACTAGAAGACAAATGTAAATATCTTGGGAACATTTGGACTCCAATTAGAGGTTATGAACTATTTAAATTCCAGTACAATAGAAGATTTAGGAATTTTCCAATATCTAACCCATGGCACCTAAATTTAGGCAAATTGGTTGTTCCTGATGTGTTTCTAAATGCAAAACTCCTCTAGCTTCTGGCTAGGTAGTATAATCCAAGCCTTAGGGCCATATGCAACCCGCAAGGGGAGCCTATTATATATTTATCTAAGAATGCCATTTGTGAGGCTTTTGACTTGGATGATTTATGTATTGTCCCCATAGTTTATGAGGATTTGGATAAAGAGTACTAGAGAATGGATACTACATATAATGGATGGAGGTTGCCTATTCACAGGCCTAGGGTAGAGGGAGAAATGGTGCTCTAAATGAGAATGATGGACCTCCTTTTCATGTGTCATTATTTGAACCATACATACAATACACTTACTACTCTATGGGCCAAGTCCTAGGATTAGAGGTCCTAGATTTCATGACAATTCCCCTAATGGTGATAGCCACAAATGTCCAGTGCCACAATGCTAGGCAGTTTGATTATACTGTATATGTTTTTGGTAGAATTGATTTTGGTCTAACAACAATAAAGAACAATTCCCCATCAGTTTCCTTTGAACACTATTTAATCCTCATGCACATGGTGCTTTATTATGGCCAGGAAATAGGATTGTGGCCAAGTGAAATCAAAGTTGTTCCAGTGGATTAGAGGGGGCAAAAGTCACCTGTGTAGATGTGGACTAGAATATGGGATAGTAGATATGCCCATTCTAGCTATGTTTAGTTTGAAGAATACTGTGTCAAAGTGTTATATAGATATTTTAGTCATCCCTGTGAGTATTCATTATCAAACGAAATAAAGAGATTTCTTAGACCTAAAGATTTTGGTGGTCCTTCTACTATTACTCACAACTGGGGAGACTGGTATTATTTTTAAGATGCTACCATGATAAGATTTTATGGTTTTGAGGACACTCCTTTTATATTACCTAAAACTATTCCTGACAAAATTGCCTACTTAGAAATAGTTAGGCAAATGAATTGTTCTAATGTGATGCATTTGAGCTCCCATGACAAACAATCTTTTATGCCTAGTACTCTGTGCTTTGGAGATTTTACTATGGTATCCAAGGAGGGATATGGTCTCATTATGGATAAATTGATGCATTACAATATGAGATGTGCTGAGGTAAGAAAAGGGTTTGATCCTGAGGGTTTCATTGACCTTGCTCAGAGAAAACAAAGCCTCAGTGGATACACACATGTCCCATACCCACATGATGGTGTCATCAGGAATTTGGAAGAGACTGAAGTTGAATTGGTGGTTGAGAAATACAATAGGGACTTAGATGAGAAGAGGGAACAACTAGCAGAGATAGAGTTGTTAACTTCTAGTGATGAAGAGCCTACAAAATAAGAGGAGCCACATCGACAGACAACAAGACTGTCCAAACGAAAAATGCAACACTATCAGTCTTCTAGTATGGAACATGATGAGTAGGGGTCTGCTGATGAGGATCCCAGACAAATAGCATATGATTGTTTTATTTCTGATGATAAATTTATTCATTCTAAAGAATTCAAATAATTTTTATATAAATGCAAGGGGAAAGAAATCAGGGAGTCAGTTGATGATATCTCTCCTAACAATGAAAGACAGTTACTTGATATGTTGAAAACAACAGTGGATAATGAATTACAAGATATGACCCCTAGTAAGGGTAGACAACTGCTCAAAGAAGTAGGGGTGATGATCTTTCCTGGTCTTGATTTGAATTCTGCTCTAGTATTTGATAGTTTTCTGCATAACACAGATGATAAATACAAGCTCACTCCAGAACGTATCACAGAAGTGTATATGGGCACCAAATATAATAACAATGAAAATTCATTAATGATATGGGCCTTGTATCCTCCCCATAAGAAGACAACCATTATAGACAATGAGAAGACTTTTGGCCATGTCATGACTTTGAAGGCAGGGGAGACTGACCCCTTGATCACTGCAGACATTGGCATTAATGTTGCAAAGCTAAATAAAGCACAGGCTCAGATGTTAATCAAAGAAAGAGATGCATACAAACTGAGCTGTGAGAGATTGACAAAAGAGAATGATTATTTCAAAGATGCTATTAAGAGCACCTTCGGGGGGTCAGTAAAAAGATTAACTCAGGGAGAAAGCTCACAGAGCATCCAATCACCATCTATCAAACAGATAGCTCAAATCCAGATTGATACACTTGCCACAGTACTCCAGAACAAGCATACCAACATGATGCATTGGCTGAACCAATTTTGGGATAATTATTCTCAAAATTATAACACGATCCAAGAGCATGAGAGGCTTGACAAAAGGCTGCAGGAGAAACTCAATGAGACATAGATTAAAGATACTTCTGACATTACAGATACCTCCAGTGCAAAATATTTGATTGAGTAGCATTAGAAGTATTATGACCAACTTAAGAATGATGCCAAAGAATGTGTTGAAGCCTCAAAAATAGGAGTGCCCACGTTGTTCAAGAGTAATAAAGAATTAAAGAGCAAAGAGGAATGGAGCAAAGACTGCCAAGTGATATTGCATGAGGCCTTAGGAGCTCTCAAGGACAAAGACTCTGCATTTGGGGAAGCCTACAAGTATTTGGAGAAGATGGTTACGATGGATGTGATCACAAGAAACGCTATTGAATTTACTGATTCACATCGCAGCCAGGAGTACTTAGATCACATTGCTCAGCTATACTTGTGTTTGAATAGAGCTTAAGCATTGTTATTTTATTGTTGTTATGTTAATCATGTTGATTTCCAAAAGACTTTTTGAAGAGTTATGTCTCTTCATGAATATTCCTATATAAGTTGAACACATGATACTGAATTATCATCAGCAGTAGGATATTATACATGAAGTTTATAATATTTTAAAGACCATGTTGCAAGCATTATATGGATGAAGTAGATTGAAGTTCTCTAATTCTGTGGTTTATTCTGGCATCAATTGTTTGTTAAAATTACTCAATTATATGGTTGTCTCCAGTTCAATATTTCCTTGTTATTCAAATTGATATATCAAGTATATATTTAGTTTGGCAATGCACATTTGTTGTATTTTTGTAAATGGATTAATTGGTTTCCATTAACGGAATTAAAATCCTTCTAGTCAATCACAATAACCTGGAAGTATTAGTTTGGATTACTAAGAAGAACCTTATAATTAGGATTAGCATTTTGTCTCCAAGTTAATACTATCTGTTGTTCTTGCATAATTCATTCAATTGGTTCCTTCAAGAAAGGATTAAAATTCCTTCTGGTGAATAACAAGAAATCTGATTATATTGGTTGGAATATTAAGAAGAGTTTGTCAGTTATTTCCCTGCACGTTTATACAAGTTATAAACTAAAATATTGCACCAAACAGTTAGAATTATTGCCCACCGTAAGCCACTAGTCTTAGTCTTCCATTTGACTCTATTTACCCAACAAGGCACTGGTCTTATTTCAATTCATCATTTAAAACCCCTTTATTAGTTAAGTAGAGCCATAAAGTTTACCTTGATATTGCTTATACAATTTATACCAACCATTCATTAGATTATTCAACAAGCTCTCATCTAGTCTACACCATTTGCCACTGTAGGTAGACCCATTTATTTTAGTTAAGATGTTTACATTCAATCTGCTTCAATTTTTAAGGTTCACCCACCTAGGTTTAGTAGGACCCAAAGTGCAAGGAGTCATCAAACCCTAAAGGTTGATTCCATTGCGTTAGTTCAAAAACGTTGTGAATCTAAACATCGAGCCTAGCATCCTCTTAGGATTAGCAACCTGCATTTTTGAGACCTAACAAATTGGTGACTCTACTGAGGAACCAAATAAAGGACCTCAGTAAGAAATCATTCTTTTATAGAGTCAGAAATTTTAATTTGGTAACTCTGCTAGCAAAGAAGAATCCAGAAAGATAAGTTGTAAACTTTTTCCTATTTACAAAATAGGTGGCGACTCTAAAACCTGTCATAACAGAAATTTAATACCAAATGGATGGTAGGAGATCCAAGATGGAAGGCAATAAATTGCAATCATCTCCACCAATTAGAAACATCCCCAAAAGAAATGGAGTATCAAATTATTCTCATCAGAATAATAATCAGGAGATTTAAGAGGATAATTCCAGACAAACTATCACAACTCACAATAGTTTTACACCTCTGCATGAATCAAATGAAAATCTCAATGGAGTAACTGATGATATATTGGCAAAATACAGACCAGATCCTCAAGAGCAGCTTGAGTGTGAAGCATGGGCCATGAGGGAAATTGACCAAAGGCAAGCTGAATATGATTTTAAAATGTCATTACAACAGGGAGAAGGGGTAGAACATGGATTCTCATCTCAAGAAATAAATGAAAGCCCAAAGAATTTAGGAGGTATGAATGAAGCACAGTAGGATGTGTTTAAGCTCTAGGAAGAACTTCAAATGATCAAGATACATGAGACTAAGAGGTTGTTACAACAAGAGATTCAACAGATAAAGAATAGGGCTAAAACAACCCCTCCAAAATATGTACCTCCACATAGAGGAAACATTTTGAGGAATCCACAGCAAAATTTACACCAAAATGCAGGCAGTGTTCCCAACTCACAAGCATCTGGAAGTCATCAAAATACTCTCCCTAGAAATCCTAGACCACCTCCCACGCACAACACCTCTCAAGCTATGGCTAATCCTTACCCACCTCGTGGTCAGCAGTATTATAGACCACAAAATCCTTATATAAATCCCCTCATAAACCCACAGCAATATGCTTATCATCAGCCTCCAAGTGGATATAGTTACTATCCTAATCCACCACCCATGAATTTTCCACCTCAAAACCTCACAAACATATGTAGCCAATTTGATCTAACTAGATATCAGTTGTTTCCATATCCTATGGACAGTAATTAGAGAAATATAGTTCCCAAGTTCATTGGGAATAGTGTAATATCAGCTGAAGATCACATCAGAAGCTTCAATGCTTTCATACAAGCTATTGGTATGGACTATGAAGATGTTAGAATGAGGTTATTCATGATGTCCCTGACTGAAGATGCAAGAGACTAATTCAATAGCTTACCTGATGCTTCAATTAGTTCAATAATTGATTTCCACAATCAATTCAAGGAATAGTATGGCAATCAATATGCCCCTGAGTTTGCATTGCACGAATTGATAAGCATCTAGAAACACCAGAATGAATCAGTATATGACTTCAATCTAAAATTTTCCAAATTACACAACAAAATACCACATGGATCTAAACTAACTGATCTAGTAGCATTGAGCATTTATCTGAAAGCATTTGATCCCAAGACAAGGTAAGAACTTAGAAATCAGTGCCCTATGACCCTAGCTGAAGCATAGAAAGTGGCATTAACTATTGAGAGCAACAAGAAAGCTGCAGGCATGGTTAGCAAAAGCGATAACCCTAGAAATCCTCAAAACCCAAACATTCAGTAGATTAAACAAGAAGGTCAGCATAGACATGAAAGGCCCAAGTTGCATGATATGCCATACAATACAAATTGGAAAGATGGGAGACCCATTGAAAATAATAGAAAGCAACCTTATGGTAAAGATACCCATGACCCTCTAAAAAGAAATGTGGCGCATATGGTAGAAGATACACCTTGGTGTTTGGTGTGCAATTTGCCACATTCACCAGAATACTGTGTGGTGGCTAAAATAGTACAGCGAGAAGAAACATTATATAATTATAACAGAGACAATCACACAATAAGCATGATGCAAGATACAAGATATTTGCTGAATGAAAACTATTCTTCTACAGAAGAAGAAGGATATGAATATGATGTGGGAAACTAGAAACATCATATCAATATGGGAAAACAAGAAGTGTTCTCAAATCAAGAGGATGATTATGAAGAACCTACCTGTTATAACAATCCACCATATGATCAGTGGAGAAAGCCTACTGAAAATGAAAGAGAAGCTCTTACAAGAGTTGCAATAGCTCAAGCTAAAAATGCCTATAACTTAAGGAACAGGACAGTGAATGTTGAACAAGGAACACTTGGGAGTATCTTTATAAAAGATCATAATTACAAAAGGAATAATGCAAAGTCATCATTCAAAGAACCAGAAAAAGCTGATAAAAGTAAAACAAAAGATAAGTCACAAAGTCAAGAAAAAGAACATACAAAGATAGAAAAAGGTGATCAGACTATGGCCCATTCATTTGACATTTCTCATGTGATATCTCAGGTAAAGATATCGGTTCCACTTTTAGAAATGATGAAGATAGACAAATACAGGAATACAGTAGTTAAACTGATTTCAGATATACCAAATCAAAAATATAAAGGATCAGATAATAGAACAAACAATGTTCACCAAGAAACATTCCAAATTCCTGAGGTATATTTAGGTGATACATTGACAAAGAATCCCTCACAGGTGGACCCTTTCTACACTACATTATTAATTAAAAATAGGATAGTAAGAAATTGCTTGATTGATTTAGGTGCGGCCATGAATTTCATGCCAATAGCAATCATGAAAGAACTAGGAATGTGGGTTGACACCACATTTGGTAGGTATTATGCAATGGATAATAGATCCATCCCAGTCATAGGCATTATGAGGGATGTGGAGATAAAACTTGCTTCATACCCTAAAGCAACTTATAACATTGATATTACCGTGGTTGACATCCCACCATATTATGGAATGCTTTTATCAAGACAATGGGCTGCAATGGCAAGAGGGAATGTCCAATTGGATTTATCATATGCCACAATACCAGTAGGAGGTAAAGAGATCAAACTATGTAGGGAGCCAAGATATGAGAACATCATAGAATTCTTGGATCAACATCAAATAAATTTCTTTTGTGATATAGATTTGGGAGCTTTCAAGGTTGAGAAAAAACAACTAGAATTGCTGAATACTAATCCGATACATGTTGAATCTAAAAAAGAAGAAAACGATGTGTGGAAGATGTATTTTGATGGTGCATATAGCAAAATGGGAAATGGGGCCAGAGTGTTATTTATCTCACCAGCAGGTAAAACTTTCAAATACTCCTTTGTACTGACATTCGAATGCACAAACAATGTAGCAAAATATGAGGCTCTGCTCATTGGTTTAAATATAGCCACCAAGCATAAGATAAAAAAGTTGGCTGTATACGGTGATTCAGAATTAGTTACTTCCCAAGTGAGAGAGAAATACTTGTCAAAAAATAAGAGGTTGAAATGGTATAGAAATGTCGTTTGGGATGATATTGAGTTATTTGATGCCTTTTCAATCAACTGGATTGATAGATCGAAAAATATTATGGCAGATTTTCTAGCAAATATTGCATTAAAAATGGATGATATCACATTAGGAGGTATTACAGAAGTTGAATTCAAAACCAGACCCACTATCTCAGATAATGTGCATAACTGGCAAGTGTTTGATAATGATGCTGATATAATCAACTTCCTGCATTGTGCTGATCATTATGAAAACCAAGAAATTGATTTTAATGTGTTTATAGAAGAACATGATGGGAAAGAAACCCTTTTTGGTCAAGAGATAGTTCAACTAAAAACAAATAAAATACCTAAGGGGCTTATAGTGTTAGAAAAGGCATTTGATGGACATGATAGATTTAAAATGAAAGACACACCAGTAGTGCAAAATGACCTTGAAGAGATTAATTTGGGGACATAGGCAGCCCCAAAAAATGTAACATTGGAAAGAATCGTAATCCTAAAATTAGAAGCATGATCATCAACTTACTTAGGAAGTATAGACATGTATTTACATGGTCATATGATGATTTGAAAGCATATAGGGAGGATCTTTTTCAGCATGAAATACCATTGAAACCAGATGCTAAACCATTCAGGCAAAAACAAAGGCCTATCAATCCTACATTGGCCCCTAAGATCCTTGAAGAACTCACAAAACTAAGAGATGGAGCTATCATTAAACCCATTAGGCTTTCTTCTTGGGTTTCTAATTTAGTGCCTGTCAGAAAGAAAAATAGTGATATTAGATTATGTGTGGACTTCAGGAATCTAAACAAATCTTCTCTTAAGGACAACTATCCCCTTCCTAATATGGAAGCAATATTACAAAAGGTTACCAGGTGTGAACTATTGTCAATGATGGATGGCTTCTCAGGATATAATCAGGTGAAAGTCAAATAATCAGAGCAATATAAGACCGCATTTACTACACCATGGGGAACATATGTATATTTGAGGATGCCATTTGGGCTCACAAATGCTGGAGCAACATTCCAAAGAGCAATGGATGTGGCCTTTGCTGAATTAATTAATAAAATCATGATAGTATATCAGGATGACATGACAACATATTCCAAAAGGGCCGAGGATCATTGTGCACATTTAGAGAAAATATTTATTAAATCCCTAGAATATGGGATTTCATTGAATCCTAAGAAGTGCCATTTCATAGTGACAGAGGGTAAGTTGCTTGGTCACATAGTCTCAAAATATGGAGTAAGAATAGATCCTGAAAGAGGGAAAGCCATTGATCAAGTTCCCATTCCTAAGAATGTAAAAGCTATATAGTCATTTTTTGGCCAAAATCAACTTTGTCAAAAGGTTCATATCAAATTTTGTAGAAATTGTTAGTCCCATATCGAGAATGTTGAAGAAGAATTCAGAAGTGAAGTGGACAATAGAAACAATGGAGGCATTTTCCACTATTAAGAAGGCAATCAAAGAAGACCCTGTTCTGATATCCCCTGATTTTAGTAAGCCAGTCCAACTATTTTCATTTGCCTCATATCATACAGTTGTAGTAGTGCTATTGTAGAAAAATAATGAAGGACATGAACAACCCATTTCATTTTTCAGCAAATCTCTTCAAAATGTAGAACTAAAATATGACATTATTGAGATATAGGCATATGCATTAGTGAAGGCAGTTAAATCTTTTAGGCCATACTTTGTGGGAGTTAAAATAATAGCATATGTGCCTAATGCTATAGTAAAAGATGTATTGGTCCAAACTGAGGTCACAGGTAGAAGATGCAGATGGATCAATAGAATTCAAGAGTTCAGTATTGAAATCCAAATCACCAAACTAGTGAGAGGACAAGGTCTTGCTAGATTAATGGCTGAAAATAATCTTGATGCTTCTTAGATATGTAGTGCTAATGATGTTGATAACACAAGTTCTAGCATTGAGCATACTCCATGGTATACTGACATCATATATTATCTAAAGCACATGAGATATCCTGAAGGGTATGATGATAACAAAAGAAGGACACTTAAATTGCAGGCCTCAAAATATGTATTTATTGATGGAGAACTTTGCTGGAAGAATAGGGACGGTATTCTACTATTATGCCTAGATGAACATCAAACAAAAAATGTCATGAAAGAGTTACATGAAGGCATGTGTGGAGGTCATTTTTCAGTGAAGACTACATCCCACAAGATCCTAAGGGTTGGATACTATTGGCCTAGAGTTTTTAATGATTCATATCATTACACTAGGAAATGTGAAGCATGTCAGAAATTTTTAGGAAAATTAAAATATCAGGGAGCACTACCCTTGAAACCCATGCAAGTGGAGGCTCCATTCTATTAGTGGGGCATTGACTTTATAGGAGAAGTTGTAGAGAAGTCAAGTGGTGGACACAAATGGATTTTAGTGGCAACAAATTACTTCACAAAATGGGTAGAAGCAATCCCAACTAAACAAGAAACAAGCAAAGTGGTGATCAACTTTCTGATGGAAAATATTATATCCAGATTTGGCACTCCAATGAGGTTGATCACGAATAATGGAATGTGTTTTAGGTCTGATGAATTCAAAAATTTATGTAGTACACATCGCATCACCATGTCCTATGCTGCCCCTTATCATCCACAAGCAAACGGGCAGGCAGAATCAAGCAACAAAAACCTTCTAAAAATTATAAAGAGAATGTTGGAGGGAAACAAGAAAGCATGGGATTCAAAGCTAAGGATGGCTATGGGCTAATAGGATTACTATGAAAAGAGCAATTGGGAGATCTCCTTTTGAACTAGTATATGGAACACAAGCAAGAATACCATTAGAGAATCTCCTACCAGTTTACAAATTTGTTCTTCAGGAAGACTTAAACATTCCTAAACCAATGGAAAAAAGATTGGAACATCTTGCAGAACTTGATGAGACAAGGAGATTTGCTCAAAGGTAGAATATCAAGTTGCAATCACAAGTGAAATACCTTTTTGACAAAAAGGCCAAAGATAGGAAATTTGAGATAAATGACCTAGTACTGATGTGGAATGTTAGGTGCCAGGATAAAGGAAAACATGGAAAGTTTGAATCTTTGTGGTTAGGTCCTTTTGTTGTAACTGGCAAAGGAGGTGATGATTCTTACTATTCACAAAATATGTCCAGAGAGGAGTAGGAACTGCCTGTGCATGGGCAATATTTGAAGCCTTTCTTTTCATAAAATACTAAAATCATGCACAAATAGGATTAAGTGTTGTCAGTGCATGGGCAACCCTTAAATAATCCTCAAAATACTTTTATTCCATGCACAGTAGTCTAGGGAAGTCAAAAGAGATTAGGATCTGTCAGTACATGGATAGTCCTATGAATCTCTATATTTAAAAAAATATATATATTTTCCATGTACAGTAATATAGGATCATCCCCGTTCCCTATTATCATCACTTCCATCTCTCATTCTTATACAATTATGTGGAACCACCATCCCAAATAAATAAAGCATATGGTCTACTCCCCCTAGAGATCTAAATTCTTGTTATACTCACAAAGAGTATACATCCCAGACAGAGCCACTATTGGGACAAGAAAATTTAAAATTTTCTTATATTCCTACCCACCCCTATCTGACCAAATTAGAAAACATTATGCCCAAAGTCATAATGATAACTAGTGTATTCCATAAAAATCACAAACTTTCACCACAAATGAGTGTATCACTCATTAAACTACACTATAATGAAGGGCTTCAATTCCTAAACATGGGCAAGATCTCCCTTTATTATACCGATCCATGCTCTACGAGAAACTAGTTGAAATGCCTATTGGCATGAGAATAAGGATCAAGGAGAATATTTCAGGAAACACCGATAGAAAAAGTGCCACCAATGACCTTTCATCAAAGAGAGAATGCATGGTCATGCTGATCGGTATAAGATGGCACTATCAGGGAATACTCCACAAACTCCCCCAATGATATAGATCATATCGATAAAAGAATTTGATGGGACTCTCACCGAACAACCCGTGGAATAGATGAATTAGTGATCATCGACAGGAGATAAACATCATAAAAAGGGAATAGAGTGTCTCTGACACATCAATGTCTCAACGACCAAAGGGATTTTTTTGGCATAGCTCACACCGATATGTATGAAGGATAAGAACCATCAGCGAAGATGAACAAGTTAGAACAAAGTTTATAGGTCTTCCTAAACCAATAGTCACAGCAATAAAGATGTCAGTGACATGTCGTGAAGATCTCTCCGATGAAGAGTGTAAAGGAAGCTATAGGGGAAACAACCATGATCAGATAGCTGGAAATAAGTCATTCCGATATCACATCTCATCCTGATGATAACAATGACCATGCTCATCGACAAGACTCTCCCCGATAGTCATATCAGAGACACTTAAAAGATCAGAGAAGAATGTTATTCACACGACGATGAAGAAAGTTAGGCCGATGGCAACTATGCCCACTTCTATATCGAGTAAAGCTTAAAAACATCTTGCCGATACAAACTCATAAATGAAATATGATGTCGAGGAGACAATTGAAGGGTTACAGTGATTGATCCATGAGAAAATGTTCACACCATAAGAAGATATTAAATCACCCTGACAATATGAAAATCATATCGATAAGAGAAGTTATGACTATGTGACATTTCACAACAATCAAGAAAATTGAAATGTTGGAACAATTAATTGCAGGCGATGAAGAAATCCTCTGAAAGGCCATTTGAAAATCTTGCAATTAAGTTTGAAAGAATTATCTGAAGTGAGCAAGCAAGCAGAGACTTGGAGGAGAAAATAGGGGAATTTAGTCATCACCTCAAAATAATAGGTACACAAATACCAACTTCTATGCAATAGCCTATAGTTTGAATTTATTCTCCAAGATTGTGATGGAAACTTGAGTGAAAGGAAAGGGTAGAAAAGAACAATGTGATACCAGTAAACCTAAAAAACAAAAAATTGACAATACCCCTGAGGAGAAAACAAAAGAGAGGAAACTGAACCAGGACGTAATTGACCAACTATCTAGGTCAACTCCCAAAGCCTGAAGGTCTGCACAACTTAAAGCAAAAGTAGAGAAACTGGAAGACAAATGTAAATATCTTGGGAACATTTGGACTCCAATTAGAGGTTATGAACTGTTTAAATTCCACTACAACAGAAGATTTAGGAATTTTCCAATATCTAACCCATGGCACCTAAATTTAGGCAAATTAGTTGTTCCTGATGTGTTTCTAAATGTAGAACTCCTCCAGCTTCTGGCTAGGCAGTATAATCCAAGCCTTATGGCCATATGCAACTTGCAAGGGGAGCCTATTATACATTTATCTAAGAATGCCATTTGTGAGGTTTTTGACTTGGATGATTTATGTATTATCCCCATAGTTTATGAGGATTTGGATAAAGAGTACCGGAGAATGGATACTACATATAATGGATGGAAGTTGCCTATTCACAGGCCTAGGGTAGAAGGAGAAATGGTGCCTCTAAATGAGAATGATGGACCTCCTTTTCATGTGTCATTATTTGAACCATACATACAATACACTTACTACTCTGTGGGCCAAGTCCTAGGATCAGAGGTCCCAGATTTCATGACAATTCCCCTGATGGTGATAGCCATAGATGTCCAATGCCACAATGCCAAGCAGTTTGATTATGCTGCATATGTTTTTGGTAGAATTGATTATGGTCTAACAGCAATAAAGAACAATGCCCCATTAGTTTCCTTTGAACACTATTTAATCCTCATGCACATGGTGCTTTATTATGGCCAGGAAATAGGATTGTGGCCAAGTGAAATCAAAGTTGTTCCAGTGGATTAGAGGGGGCAAAAGTCACCTGTGTAGATGTGGACTAGAATATGGGATAGTAGATATGCCCATTCTAGCTATGTTTAGTTTGAAGAATACTGTGTCAAAGTGTTATATAGATATTTTAGTCATCCCTGTGAGTATTCATTATCAAACGAAATAAAGAGATTTCTTAGACCTAAAGATTTTGGTGGTCCTCCTACTGTTACTCACAACTGGGGAGACTGGTATTGTTTTTAAGATGCTACCATGATCAGATTTTATGGTTTTGAGGACACTCCTTTTATATTACCTAAAACTCTTCCTGACAGAATTGCCTACGTAGAAATAGTTAGGCAAATGAATTGTTCTAATGTGATGCATTTGAGCTCCCATGACAAACAATCTTTTATGCCTAGTACTCTGTGCTTTGGAGATTTTACTATGGTATCCAAGGAGGGATATGGTCTCATTATGGATAAATTGATACATTACAATATGAGATGTGCTGAGGCAAGAAAAGGGTTTGATCCTGAGGGTTTCATTGACCTTGCTCAGAGAAAACAAAGCCTCAGTGGATACACACATGTCCCATACCCTCATGATGATGTCATCAGGAATTTGGAAGAGACTGAAGTTAAATTGGTGGTTGAGAAATACAATAGGGACTTAGATGAGAAGAGGAAACAACTAGTAGAGATAGAGTTGTTATCTTTTGGTGATGAAGAACCTACAAAAGAAGAGGAGCCACATCGACAGACAACAAGAATGTCCAAATGAAAAATGCAACACTATGAGTCTCCTGGTATGGAACATGATGAGGAGGGGTCTGCTGATGAGGATCCCAGACAAATAGCATATGATTCTTTTATTTTTGATGATAAATTTATTCATTCTAAAGAATTCAAATCATTTTTATATAAATGCAAACGGAAAGAAATCAGGGAGTCAGTTGATGATATCTCTCCCAACAATGAAAGACAGTTACTTGATATGTTGAAAACAATAGTGGACAATGAATTACAAGATATGACCCCTAGTAAGGGTAGATAGCTTCTCAAAGAAGCAGGCGTGATGATCTTTCCTGGTCTTGATTTGAATTCTGCTCTAGTATTTGATAGTTTTCTGCATAACACAGATGATAAATACAAGCTCACTCCAGAAGGTGTCACAAAAGTGTATATGGGCACCAAATATAATAACGATGAAAATTCATTAATGATATGCACCATGTATCCTCCCCATAAGAAGACAGCCATTATAGACACTGAGAAGACTTTTGGCCATGTCATGACTTTGAAGGCAGGGGAGACTGACCCCTTGATCACTGCAGACATTGGCATTAATGTTGAAAAGCTGAATAAAGCATAGGCTCAGATGTTAATCAAAGAAAGAGATGCATACAAACTAAGCTATGAGAGATTAACAATAGAGAATGATTATTTGAAAGATGTTGTTAAGAGCACCTTCAGGGGGTCAGTAAAAAGATTAACTCAGGGAGAAAGGTCACAAAGCACCCAATCACCATCTATCAACTAGATAGCTCAAATCCTGATTGATACACTTGCCACAGAACTCCAAAACAAGCATACCAACATGATGCATTGGCTGAACCAATTTTGGGATAATTATTCTCAAAATTATAAAGTGATCCAAGAGCATGAGAGGCTTGACAAAAGGCTGCAGGAGAAACTCAATGAGACACAAAGTAAAGATACTTCTAACATTACAGATACCTTCAGTGGAAAAGATTTGATTGAGCAGCATTAGAAGTATTATGACCAACTTAAGAATGATGCCAATGAATGTGTTGAAGCCTCAAAAGCAAGAGTGCCCACATTGTTCAAGAGTAATAAGGAATTAAAGAGCAAAGAGGAATGGAGAAAGACTGCCAAGTGATATTGCATGAGGCCTTAGGAGCTCTCAAGAACAAAGACTCTGCATCTAGGGAAGCCTGCAAGCTTTTGGAGAAGATGGTTACAATGGATGTGGTCAAAAGAAATGCTATTAAATTTACTGATTCGCATTGCAGCCAGGAGTACTTAGATCACATTGCTTATCTATACTTGTGGTTGAATAGAGCTTAAGCATTGTTATTTTATTGTTGTTATGTTAATCATGTTGATTTCTAAAAGACTTTTTGAAGAGTTATGTCTCTTCATGAATATTCCTATATAAGTTGAACACATGATGCTGAATTATCATCAACAGTAGGATATTATACATGAAGTTTACAGTATTTTAAAGACCATGTTGCAAGCATTATATGGATGAAGTAAATTGAAGTTCTCTAATTCTCTGGTTTATTCTAGCATCAATTATTTGTTAAAATTACTCAATTATATGGTTGTCTCCAGTTCAATATTTCCTTTTTATTTAAATTGATATATCAAGTATATATTTAGTTTACCAATGCACATTTACTATATTTGTGTGAATGGATTAATTGGTTTCTATTAACGAAATTAAAATCCTTCTGGTCAGTCACAATAACCTGGAAGTATTAGTTTGGATTACTAAGAAGAACCTTATAATTAGGATTGGCATTTTGTCTCCAAGTTAATATTATCTATTCTTCTTACATAATTCATTCAATTGGTTCCTTCAAGAAAGGATTAAAATTCCTTTTGGTGAATAACAAGAAATCTGATTATATTGGTTGGATTATTAAGAAGAGTTTGTCAGTCATTTCCCTGCACGTTTATACAAGTTATAAATTAAAATATTGTGCCAAATAGTTAGAATTATTGCCCACCATAATCCACTAGTCTTAGTCTTCCATTTGACTCTGTTTACCCAACAAGGCACTGGTCTTATTTCAATTCATCATTTAAAACCCTTTTATTAGTTAAGTACAGTCATAAAGTTCACCTTGATATTGCTTATACAATTTATACCAACCATTCATCAGATTAGTCAACAAGTTCTCATCTATTCTACACCATTTGCCACTGTAGGTAGACCCATTTGTTTTAGTTAAGATATTTACATTCAATCTGCTTCAATTTTTAAGGTTCACTCACCTAGGTTTAGCAGGACCCAAAGTGCAAGGAGTCATCAAACCCTAAAGGTTGATTCCGTCATGTTAGTTCAAAAATGTTGTGATTCTAAATAGATCTTGGCATCCTCTTGGGATTAGCAACCTACATTTTTGAGACCTAACACATTCAAAAGTTTCAAAAATTGCAAAAATCCCACAAGCAATGTAAAAATAATAAAAATATTAAGTCTATGTGGGTCCTTAAATCACTCCATCACCCATCCCCTAACCAAACATCCCCATTGCTTCCTACACCACCTTCCCATCAAAAGATTCAATGTTTATCACGGTGTGTTCAACCGTTGGTCATGGTTCCCTTCCATTCCACAACAATTCCATATACCTCCATCTCCCCATCCTTCATTCATTATCCTACATATCTTCCCCATGACCATGCTATGGTCCATGCTTTTGCATAAGTCTTCCCTCCATCCATCCTTTTTTCCATAAATCTTCTATCCATCATTTTGTTTAGGTCTGACATAATCCACATCATAATACACTATCCCCCATCCATCCATCCTTGCATGAACCTTTCATAATCCACATCCTAATCCACTATCCACATACTTCATCTCCCTTTCATGCAATTGTTAGATTTAGGACAGACAACTGAGAGAGGGAGTGAATTAGTTGTCCAAAACTTTCTTGCAATTAATCACTTAAATCCTTTTCTTAATTCAATAGCACAATGATAAATCAATCATTGAAACATAATGCAACAATTCAAGAGTAGAAACACATTAACACATATGACACCAATATTTTTAACATGGAAAACCTAGTTAAGGGAAAAACCACGGGGTGACTAACCCAAGATTGTATTCTCTATTAGAAGAATAGAAAGAACAAAATGGAACATGACAATTAAGGCTCATTGCCTGAGCACACTGCTCACAAGAGGCCCACTGCCTACAGGAGACACACTGTCTACAAAATAATAAGTATTACATACTTGAACTGAAGAATAGTATCTTCACCATGCTTGAGTCAGGTCCATTAAGCCCAATACTTTTGCTCTGCTTTTCTCTCTCCTCCTCTCTACCACATTCTGATGAAGGGGGTAAATCATAAAACACACAATAATAGAAATTGAACATAGAGAATAGAACTTTCTTTTATTGATCTGGGCAACTTATTACATTACAGAAGCTTAATTACAATCAGAGGAATCAGTCCTCCACAGGCTACAACACACTATAGCTACCATCACCAGGCTCTGGAATCTTTCGCCTTCTGTAACCCCCAAATTAGCTAGGGTTTCTATTTTCCTGCCTATTCTTGACTCTACACTTGCCCCCTTAACTCTACTATCGCCTAGGGTCCCCAAAATAGCCATAAATAACACTTTTTGGTGGCCTCCAACTAAATTTTGAAATTTACAACTCCCTATAAAAGTAGGTAAACTTCCGGGAAGCATAACTTTTGATCTGGGTGTCCAATTGACAAACCGTTTTAGGTGTTAAAAATCTCGCGATGTGAACTATCATGCCAAAAATCTGTAAATGGATTTCCATCAACTTTTCAGGATGTTTAGGGAAGTTTTAGTGCCTCATATCTAGTTTCAGAAATTTTGAGGGGTTTTTCAGAAAACAAAAACTTTAATATATTTCAGCTCAAAAATGATCTTTTCCTAATTCCTTCGCCAAAGGTCTTATATTTCCATTTAGTAACTTTCTGCAAGTTTTCGCTTCAATCCGTGCCCAACTGCAAACTTTCCAAAAATAGCAGGTAAACTTTCCAAAACAGGCAGGTTGCTATTGTTAGCAGTTTTGGAAAAATTGAAAGTCCTACATCATTATTCTGGATATTATGGAACTAGAAACACTAATTATGGAAAGAAATGAAAACAACTACAATGATTTTGAATTAACTTCTTTTTGGGTGATGCAAGATTGCCCTTACACCACTGGATGCTCCTGCATCAGACACCCAGGGTAATTTGAGAAGTGACCCTGTCACGTCTCAGATGTTTATGTGAGGGAAACCCAAACAGTCAACCTCTACCTTAGATAACCAAGAGGAATCTTCAATAGGCCTTCCTTTCCATTTTACCAGATATTCTTCATATTGCTTGTTCCGAGTACTTCTTCCCACACGGCTATCCAAGATCGCTTCTATCTCGTCCATTGAAGTAGATGCTGGAATACTCCACTGCGCTTCTATTGGTCCATCCTCTGCTCCACCTTCATGATATTCTGATAAATTAGCAATGTTGAAAACAGGGGAAATATTGATCCCATTCGGCAGCTCTACCTCATATGCATTGCCTGAATCGTGCTTCTTCAAGATTCTGCATGGTCCAAATTTCTTCATTTTCAACTTATTGTATGTTCTAATTGGGAACCTTTCTTTTCTCAAGTGAACCATGACTTCATCTCCTACCTAGAACTCCTTATACCTCCTCTTCTGATCTGCCTTAGCCTTGTACTGAGTATTCATCTTATTAATGTGCTTTCTCACCTCTTCATGCAAATTCTTCAGATGTTCTGCAAAGTCTTTAGGCTCGGCACTTGTCTTTTCTCCCTTATCCAGATTCCTTAACTCTGAAGCATTTCTTGGACTATTTCTATATACAATCTGGAATGGTGATTTACTAGTACTCCTATTGACAGAATTGTTTTAAACAAATTCTGCCTATGGTAAAATCAAATCCCATCCCTTGGGCTTATCTCCTACTAAGCACCGTAGCAGGTTACCCAAACTCCTATTCACCACTTCGGTCTGTCCATCAATCTGTGGATGGTGTGCAGAACTAAACTTCAAATTTGTCTTTAACTTCTTCCATAATGTCCTCCAGAAATAACCAACGAACTTGGTATTTCGATCTGAAACTATGCTCTTTGGTAGACCATGTAGTCTCACCACCTCTCTGAAAAATAATTCAGCAATATGAACAGCATCATTAGTCTTCTTGCAAGGAATAAAATGTGCCATCTTCAAGAATCTGTCCACCACCACAAAAATGGAATCATGTCCTCTTTGTGTCCTTGGTAAACCAAGAACAAAATCCATACTGATATCATCCCATGGCTTCTCTGGTACAGGTAATGGTTGATACAACCTTGTATTCTGACTTGTTCCTTTTGCCATCTGACATACTCTGCAACTCTGCACAAACTTCCACACATCCTACTGCAGCTATGGCCAATAATAATTTTCACCAACAATAGCAATGGTCTTATCTCGACCAAAGTGTCCGGCCAATCCTCCACTATGCTTCTCCTTAATCAGGTTCTCTCTCATGGAACTCCTTGTAATGCACAACTGGCTTCCTCTAAACAACATGCCATCTTGGATTATGAAATCCAACCATCTTGTCCTATCCAAAGTAACAGGTTCCAAACAAGCTTTCTAAGCCTCTGCAAAATCTAGATCCTTAGGATACAAACTTTTGAGCTCATTGAACCCAACAACCTCTATCTTCATTTCTGTCAACAAATTTTGCCTTCTGCTCAAGGCATCTGCAACTCTGTTGGACTTCCCACTCCTGTGCTTCAAAACAAAAGTATAGCTCTGCAAAAACTCAACCCATTTTAAGTGCCTTTGGTTTAACTTTCCTTGACTATTAAGATATTGCAAAGCCTGATGATCAGTATATAAAACAAACTCCTTTAGCAACAAATAATGTCTCCATTTCTTCAAACCCTGAACTATTGCATAAAACTCCTGATCATAAACAGAATACTTTTTCTTGGCATCATTAAGCTTCTCACTAAAATAAGCAATGGGCTTACCTTCTTGGCTCAAAACAGCTCCTATACCACTACCACTAGCATCACAATCTACCTAAAATACCTTATTGAAATCTAGAAGTGCCAAAATAGGTTGCTCTACAACTTTCTGCTTCAATGTATCAAAGCTCTTGTCTGCTCCTTTAGTCCATCGAAACTCTTTTCTATCCCCTCTCATTGTCTCAATTAGGGGTGCACAAATGCTACTAAAATTCCTAATAAACTTTTTGTAAAAACTTGCCAAACCATGAAAGGATCTTACCTCCGTTGTACTCCTTGGCGTAGGCCATTCAATGATAGCCCTTACTTTTTTTGGGTCCATCTTAAGACCTTCTTCTGAGACTACAAATCCCAGGTATACCAACTCCTTTGCAAAACTACATTTCTTTAGATTAATTAGCAACTTCTCCTCCCTAAGCTTCTCTAGAACTCTTCTGATATGCATCAGATGCTCATCCCAAGTCTTACTAAAAATTAAAATATCATCCAAATAAACAATAACAAAACTTCCCAAAAATTCTTTCAATACCTCGTTCATGAGCCGCATGAATGTGCTCGGTGCATTAGTTAGCCCAAATGGCATGACTAACCAGTCATACAAACCTTCTTTTGTCTTGAAGGCTGTCTTCCATTCATCTCCTTCTCTGATACGGATCTGGTGATACCCACTCTTCAGGTTAATTTTCGTGAAGTACTTGGCTCCACTCAAACAATCCATAATGTCATCCATTCTTGGCAATGGAAATCTATACTTGATAGTAATCATATTGATGGCTCGAGAATCTGTACACATCCTCCATTCTCCATCCTTCTTGTTGCAAGTATGAGATTAACCAGTGTTTTCATTGATGTCAACATACTCATATTGCATTGATAAGAAGGATTGGATGAGCTGTGTGCTGAGGTTATTGAGGAAATTAGTCTCAATCAAGAACAGTGAAGAATAGTGATGAGAAGAAGGCAAAAGTACTCAATAGGTTGAGGATCAGAGGATGCAGATTAAAGGGTTTGTAGATATGAGGCTTGAGATGTTCCAGTTAAGATTTCAGAGGTCCGCATGAAGATCTGAAGAAGTTATGATCGATCAAGTAGAACGAATTCCGGGAGATGCTCCGAAGTGACAAACTATTACAAAAAGGTTCGGTGAGATCTGGAAGTGCATTTTTCTATTCTGTGGATTGGAAGGAGTGTTTGGAATGTCCTTGTGATGTATCATCTCAATTTGTACTTAGTTTGGAGGTCCGGAAGCACCTTTTTCAGTATGACAGTGGCAATAGACTGTGTTCTTGAAGTTCCAGATGAAGAAGAAAAGAATTCTAGTAAGTGGAGGAAGTGCGGATGTACCTGGTTATTCAGGCAAGCCTGTGAAGGTTCTTGGATCATGTTGAGGTTGTGTTGTTAGTCCGCATTAGTATTAGAGCCTGGAATTGGAGATATACTTCCGGATGAAGATGTTCTTGTTCAGGCTGGCCGACTGGATGAGTTATTCATCTTGCGAATGTTCTTGTGGATGATTGCTGACTTAGATGATTGTTCCTAAGTCGATGCCTTGTATAAATAAAAGTTTGTGAATTCATTTCGAAGAGGGTCTTGGAGCGGATAAGTGTGGTGTAGCAAAGAGAAGTGCGAAAGGCAGAGCAGGAGTTTTTGGGCTTAAATGGAACTGATCCAGGCATGGTAAAGATGTCAATCTCCAGTTCAAGTTTGTAATACTTGTTACTTTGTAGACAGTGTGTCTCTTGTAGGCAGTGTGCCTCCTGTGAGCAGTGTGCTCGGGAAATGAGCCCTAATTGGCATGTGCCATCTATTTTTCTTATTCTTCTAATAGAGAATAATCCTTGGGTTAATCACCCCGTGGTTTTTCCCTTGACCAAGTTTTTCATGTCAAAAATCTTGGTGTCTCATGTGTATCTGCTCTGGTGTTTATGCTTTATGCTTTCATGAATGATTAATTATGTTGTTACATAACAAAGTGGACTTAAGAGTTTAAATTAGAAGCAAGTTTTGGGCAACTGATTCACCCCCCCTCTCAGTTGTCTGTCCGGAATCTAACAATTGGTATCAGAGCCAAGTTCCTCTAAAAAGAGCTTAACTGCTTGAGGAAATCAAGGATGTCGTCATACAAGAAGGATAGTCTGAAGTTTGATGGAACCAACTTCTCTCTCTGGAAAGGTCGAATGAAATGTCACTTGGAGTGTATGGGAAAAGCATACTTGTCCATGGTCACAAAAGCATATGTACCTCCACAAGGTGGTTCGACAACTCTAAATGAAATCACAGATGCTAAAAATAATCTGTGGACCAAAGAAGCTCTTCTAAGCACATTGACTGACTCAGAACTCTCAAATGTTATTGACCTACCAACTACCTATGAGATCTAGGTTAAACTAGAACTTTTGTATGAAGGAGATGAGTTTGTTAAGAGTGCAAGGTTGCAAAGTCTCAAATGGAAATTTGAAAGACTGAAGATGAAAGATGATGAAAATATCACTACCTTTATGCCAAGAGTAAATGAGCTGGTGTGTGGAATTAGGAATGTTGGTGGGATTCTGGATGAAAATGAGATTGTTTGCAAAATTTTTAGATCCCTTCTTGCTGCCTACAAAATCAAGGTTGTTGCCATTGATGAATTTAGAGCCCATACAACTGTCACAAGAGAGCAATTGGCTGGCAAACTGGTCGCATTTGAAATGACCGAGTTTGGAGATGATCCCCCCAAGACTGAATCTGCATTCAAAGCCAGTGCCTATGTGAAAGGAAAACAAAGATTTGATCCAGGAGAAAATTCTTCAAGGAAGCTGCCATGGTATGATCAAGCAAGAAGAGACATGGAAGAGGAAGAAGCAGAAATAGCTCAATTTGAAGCCCTCATTGCAAAGAGACTGCCAAGAGGATCCGGTAAGTATGAAGGAAAATTACCCTTTAAGTGCTTCAACTGCAATAAGATTGGTCATTTTGCTTCAAGATGTCCGGAAAGATCTGCAAGGTCAAATTCTAATAGACAAAGGTTCCAAAAGAACTGTTATTATGTTCATGAAGAAGATGATAATGAAGGAGTAACAGATGATGAATCAGAAATAGGAAACAACTCTAGAAATGAATGGGTGTTCATTTCCATCAAGGAAGAAGATCCAATATACTCTAAATCTATCAATCATAAGGTTGTGGAAAGAGCTTTGGCTGCCCAAGTTGAAGAAAAGGATGATTGGGTTATTGACAGTGGATGCTCTCACCATATGATAGGTGACAAAAACAAGTTCCTAGACTTGGAAAGGTATGAAGGAGGAATGGTAAAGTTTGGTGATAATTCTGCTAGCAAAATCAGAGGTAGGGGAACTATTTATTTTGATGGAAAGAGCAAAACTGGTAATGTACTGTATGTTGAAGGATTGAAGCACAATCTTCTCAGTGTTGGATAGTTGGTAGACAAAGGTTATTATCTCTGGTTCAAAAATGGAAGATGCAGGATCTTTGAAAGCTCCGGAACTGAGATTGCATCTAGTACTCAAACAAAAGGTAATATCTTACATCTAGTTGGTTCTAATAAAAGTTGTTTGTTTGTTCAAGTTGATCAGAGTTGGTTATGGCATAGAAGGATGTGTCATATAAATTTTAATAACATCATCAAGATAAGCAATACTCAGGCTGTAAGAGATCTTCCAAAATTGGTGAAACCTACAAATAGCTTGTGCAAAGAATGTCAGCTGGGTAAATAGAGTAGAGTCTCTTTCAAAAGTAAGGATCAGTCCTCTACCAGATTATTGGAATTAGTTCATACTGATCTATGTGGTCTGACAAGAATCAAGAGTATGCAAGGTGATAGATATTTCATGTTACTGATTGATGACCATTCCCAGATGATGTGGGTTACCTTTCTAAAAGAGAAATCAGAAGCCTTTGAGAAGTTCAAAATCTTCAAGGCTATGGTAGAGAATCAAACCGGATTGAAACTGAAATGTCTGAGGTCTGATAGAGGTGGTGAATTGACATCCGGTGAATTCATACACTTTTGTGAGAAGCATGGTATAAAGAGACAGTTGTCTGCTCCTAGGACTCCACAATAGAATGGAGTAGTAGAGAGAAAGAACCGGACCATCCAGGAAGCATCCAGGATAATGATGATGGAAGCAAATGTTCCTCAGATGTTTTGGAGAGAAGCTGTTAGCACTGCAATCTATACTCTCAATCGAGTTCAAATCAGAAGCAATACCGGTAAGACTCTTTATGAACTTTGGTTTGGTATAACTCCTACTATGAGATATTTCAGAGTATTTGGTAGCAAATGTTACATTAAAAGAGATGAAAATCTAGGAAAGTTTAATGCTAGAAGTGATGAAGGAATCTTCTTGGGTTACTCCACTCAAAGCAAAGCATACCGGTGTTACAATAAGAGACTAAGAAAGATGATAGAAAGTACAAATGTGAAGGTTGATGAGGGAATTGAGAAGCCCTCAAGGTTTTATGAATATGATGAAGATGATCAGAATGGTTCTCTGGTGCAAGGAGCTCAATCCTCCTCTGAAAGTTAGATTCAGACTGATCCGGTAAATCAAGAAGAAGAGGTTTGTCTGAATGAGCCTGATCAAGAAATAGTAGTGCAAGAAACTCCCAAAGTTCCAAGGTATGTAACTCTAAACCACTCTGAAGATCAGATCATAGGTGACAAAAGCAAAGGGGTACAAACAAGGAGGGAAATTGCTCAAAATTTAGATGAATACTGTCTAATTTCAAAGATTGAACCTAAGACAATAAATGAAGCCTGCAATGATGAAAATTGGACCAAAGGAATGGAGGAAGAGCTGATGCAAATTGAGAAAAATCACACTTGGGATCTTGTTCCCAGACCTAGAAACAAAAATATGATTGGAACCAAATGGGTGTTCCAGAACAAACTGAATGAAGTTGGTGAAGTAATCAGAAACAAAGCGAGATTGGTTTGCAAAGGCTACTCTCAAATAGAAGGAATTGATTTTGAAGAAACCTTTGCTCCGGTGGAAAGAATTGAAGCAGTCAGATTATTTCTTGCATTTGCTTCCTTCAAAGACTTCAAGGTATATTAGATGGATGTCAAGTCTACCTTCCTAAATGGTGATTTGGAAGAAGAAGTATACATTGAGCAGCTGGATGGATTTCAATTGTCTGATCATAGTGATATGGTCTGCAAGTTGAAGAAAGCATTGTATGGATTGAAGCAAGCCCCAAGGGCTTGGTATGAAAAGTTGGATAAGCATCTTGTGTAGATTGGTTTCAACAAAGGTACTGCTGACAATAACTTATATTTCAAAATTGATCATGAAAACATTTTGATTGTTGAAGTATTTGTTGATGATATCATCTTTGGAGGAAACGATAGCATGTGTAAAACCTTTGCAAATCAAATGAAAAGTGAGTTTGAAATGTCAATGCTTGGTGAAATAAATTTTTTCTTGGGTCTGCAAATTACTCAAACAAAGAAAGGAATCTTCATTTCTCAGACAAAATATGTGAAAGAATTGTTGAGGAAATTTGGGATGGAAGATTCAAAGCCAATGAATACTCCCATGGCAACAGGATGTAAGTTGAGCAAAGATGATGACTCTCCCAAGGTGGATCAGACAAAATATAGGTCAATGATTGGAGGACTGTTGTATCTCACTTAAACTAGACTAGATATTATGCAGGCTGTTGGTCTTGTTGCTAGATTCCAAGCTGATCCTAGAGAATCTCATGTTATGGCAATCAAGAGGATTTTTAGATATCTAAAGGGGACAATTGAGTATGGTCTATGGTACCCTAGAGATCATGATTTCTCTCTTCATGCATATACAGATGCAGATTGGGTAGGAGATGTAGATGACCAGAAGAGCACCAGTGGTGGAGCTTTCTTTTTGGGAAAAAGATTGGTTTCTTGGCTAAGCAAGAAACTAGAGGCAATATCTCTGTCTACAACTAAAGTAGAATACATTGCGGCAGCAGGTAGTTGCACTTAAATCTTATGGATGAAGCAGATGCTAAGAGACATTAAAGTAGAATATGAGGAGCCTATCACAATTTTCTGTGATAATTCAAGTGCAATTAATATTTCTAAGAATCCGGTATTGCATTCTAAGACCAAGCACATATCTATCAAGTTTCACTTTCTGAGAGAACAAGTGAACAAGGATGAAGTCAGATTGGAGTATGTATCCTCCAAGGATCAGATTGCAGATATTTTTACTAAACCTCTTCCCAAGGACTCTTTTGAGTATCTCAGGGAGAAGTTAGGGGTTATTGCCCCTCCGATGATGAACTAGGATGCACTGATGTGCATCAGTCCGGTGGATATCACAGTCATATCTTGTGATCCGGATTGATGATGGGGAGCTACTACTAAGGGGGAGCAACTGGTAAAATTCTGATGTGTTAGAATTGCAAGTATGAGCCCTTTGCCATTGATGTCAAAGGGGGAGAGAAGACATGTGAAAAACAAGTGGTTGATGATCAAAGGGGGAGCAGTAAAGGAAGAGAAGACATGTGAAGAGTTGTTGTTGATAGGGGGAGCTGTGACAGAAAGGAGAAGTTCTTGTCTTGATGGTTTTTCACATCATATGTTGCCATCAATGACAAAAGGGGAGATTGTTGCAAGTATGAGGTTAACCAGTGTTTTCATTGATGTCAACATACTCATATTGCATTGATAAGAAGGATTGGATGAGCTGTGTGCTGAGGTTATTGAGGAAATTAGTCTCAATCAGGAACAGTGAAGAACAGTGATGAGAAGAAGGCAAAAGTACTTAATAGGTTGAGGATCAAAGGATGCAGATTAAAGGGTTTGTAGATATGAGTCTTGAGATGTTCCAGTTAAGATTTCAGAGGTCCGCATGAAGATCTGAAGAAGTTATGATCGATCAAGTAGAACCGGTTCCAGGAGATGCTTCAGAGTGACAAAGTGTTACAAAAAGGTCCGGTGAGATCCGGAAGTGCATTTTTCTATTCTGCGGATTGGAAGGAGTGTTTGGGATGTCCTTGTGATGTGTCATCTCAATTTGTACTTAGTTTGGAGGTCTGAAAGCACCTTTTTCAGTATGATAGTGGCGATAGACTGTGTTCTTGAAGTTCTGGATGAAGAAGAAAAGAATTCTAGTAAGTGGAGGAAGTGCGGATGTACTTGGTTATTTAGGCAAGCCTGTGAAGGTTCTTGGATCATGTTGAGGTTGTGTTGTCAGTCCGCATTAGTGTTAGAGCCTGGAATTGGAGATATACTTCCGGATGAAGATGTTCTAGTTCAGGCTGGCCGACCGTATGAGTTATTCATCTTGCGAATGTTCTTGTGGATGATTGCTGACCTAGATGATTGTTCCTAAGTCGATGCCTTGTATAAATAAAGGTTTGTGAATTCATTTCGAAGAGGGTATTGGAGCGGATAAGTGTGGTGTAGCAAAGAGAAGTGCGAAAGGCAGAGCAGGAGTTTTTGGGCTCAAATGGAACTGATCCAGGCATGGTAAAGATGTCAATCTCCAGTTCAAGTTTGTAATACTTGTTACTTTGTAGATAGTGTGTCTCTTGTAGGCAGTGTGCCTCTTGTGAGTAGTGTGCTCAGGCAATGAGTCCTAATTGGCATGTGCCATCTATTTTTCTTATTCTTCTAACAGAGAATAATCCTTGGGTTAATCACCCCGTGGTTTTTCCCTTGACCGGGTTTTCCACGTCAAAAATCTTGGTGTCTCACGTGTATCTACTCTAGTGTTTATGCTTTATGCTTTCATGAATGATTAATTATGCTGTTACATAACGAAGTGGACTTAAGAGTTTAAATTAGAAGCAAGTTTTAGACAACTGATTCACCCCCCCTCTCAGTTGTCTGTCTAAAATCTAGCACTTCTTTGGTGCTAGTACTACAGGTACCGCACATGGACTTAGGATCTCCCTTATCAGTCCCTTAACAACTCCTAAACTTGCCTGTTCATCTCTTCATTCTCTGTAGGGGTCATTCTGTGGGCTGCCTTGTTTGGCAAACTGGCTCCTAGTATCAAATCCATTTGATGACTTATCTTCTTTATTGGTGGCAAACCTTCTGGTACATTATCAGAGATAATGTCCTAGAACTCTTCCAGCATATCTGAAACTTTTGCTGGTACATCTTCATAGTTCTCTTGACTAATCTTAGGAATCAATGCAAAGCAATGACACTCATGCTTCATACCCTCCAAAAATTTCCTGCCATCTACCAGGCAAATTTTGGTAGTACTACATACCTTTTTTTCCACCTCCTTCAAGGGCTTCAACTTATGACGAACTCCATCCTTTGTCAGGGAATATGTGGTTGCACGGCCATCATGGACAACGCTCCTATCATACTACCACGACCTCCCCAACAGCATATGACATGCATCCATCGGTATGATATCACACAACACCTCATCATGGTAATCACCAATATTGAACTTCACTAAACACTACTCATTGACCAAAGCTCTATGGTCCTTCTACAACCATGCAATCCAATATGGATGCGGATGCTTTCTTCTTGTCAACTTCAACTTGTCAACCATTTCCTTTGAAACAAGATTATCAGTGCTTCCACTGTCAATAATAATATCACAACACTTAGCTTCACATTTGCACCTTGTGCAGAATAAACTCTTCCTCTGATTGGGTTCTTTCTTCTCATTTAGCAAGGTTCTTCTAACAACTAGGGTTTCTCCCCTTTCAGCATCTTCAGAATGCTCAGAATGTGCATCTTCATCTACATGTGCAACTCGTGCATTGCCTTCAGGTCTTATATTTGTCCTTCCTTGATGTTGCGGACACTCGTATGCTCGATGCCCTTCTTCCCCACGTTGGAAACAGGTTCCTCTAAAACCTCCTCTTCCGGGTCCTTGCCCAGGTCTACCTCTTCCTCTTCCTCTTTGCTCACCATTGTTCTAGTCACGAGGGTAGTAGGCGTTATCCCCTCTCTGATTTTGACCGGTGCCAGCTTCTTCACTTTTCTTTTGATCTTCATTACGGCCTCCATAGGGCCTCCCACCAGTCCTTCCGCCTTGACCTCTTCCCCTTTGCTTGCTATCAAATCTTTTATTCAGCTTCTCTTCCACCTTTAGGGAAAACTAGTATGCATCTTCTATGGTGGTCATTCTGACTAGGCTTAGCTCCTCTTGAATACTTGGCCTCAACCCATTAATGTAATGGGCCACCTTCTCCTTGTTGGCCTCTCCATGGCCTGTCCTGATAGTGATCTTATAAAAATCTTCTGTATACTCCTTAATAGACTTGTTACCTTGCTTCGGTCCTTGCAACTTCTTCAGTAACTCCATCTCATAATCCACAGGAATGAACTGCTTCTTTAGTTTCTCCACCATCTAATCCCATCTGGTGATCTTTCCTTTTCCTCTTCTATTCCTCTCTAGTTGGACCTCCTTCCACCAAATATTGGCATGGCCCTTCAACTTTGTTTTTGCAAACTTGACCTGATTTGGGTCCTCCACATCTTCATACTTGAAATACTCCTCCATGTCATTGATCCAATCAATAAGCTATTCTGGGTTCAAATCCCCAGAATATGTAGAAACCTCGATCCTGGGCCTCTTTATGATCTTCAAAATAGCCCTCAACAACCTAACTTCTACAGGATCTCCAGCAGCTTCTTGTTCTTCCTCAGAATGCTCTTCTTCAGCTTCATCTTTGCTTTCGTCTCTTATCCTCGGCTCAAACCCTCTTCGTAGCTCCTCTTGTAACGCATCGATTTGCCTTTGCAGGGCTCTAAAACCCTCTTCTATCAAAGCATTCCTCCCAACATGATTTCTTCGTGGAAGCATCCTGGTCTCCGCAGCAAACCCACAACCTCAAGTCCTGGTGCAAACTACCTCACGATTGGCGATCTGTCTACACACTCAAGAACCCTTGCTCTGATACCACTTGATGAAGGGGGTAAATCATAAAACACACAATAACAGAAATTGAACACAGAGAATAGAACTTTCTTTTATTGATATGGGAAACTTATTATATTACAGAAGCTTAATTACAATCAGAGGAATCAGTCCTCCATAGGCTGCAACACACTACAGCTACCATCACCAGGCTTTGGAATCTTTCACCTTCTGTAACCCCCAGATCAGCTAGGGTTTCTATTTTCCTACCTATTCTTGACTCTACACTTGCCCCCTTAACTCTACTACCACCCAGGGTCCCCAAAATAGCCATAAATAACACTTTTTGGTGGCCTCCAGCTAAATTTCAAAATTTACAACTCCCTATAAAAGTAGGTAGACTTCTGGGAAGCAATAACTTTTGATCCGGGTGTCCAATTGACGAACTGTTTTAGGCGTCAGAAAGCTCGCAATGTGAACTATCACGCTGAAAATCCATAAATAGATTTCCATCAACTTTTTGGGATGTTTAGGGAAGTTTTAGTGTCTCATATCTCGTTTCAAAAATTTTTAGGGGCTTTTCAGAAAACAAAAACTTTAATATCTTTCAGCTCACAAATGATCTTTTCCTGATTCCTTTGCCAAAGGTCTTATATTTCCATTTAGTAACTTTTTGCAAGTTTTCACTTCAATCTGTGCCCAACTACAAACTTTCCAAAAATAGCAGGTAGACTTTCCAAAACATGCAGGTTGCTATTGTTAGCAGTTTTGGAAAAACTGAAAGTCCTACATCATTATTCTGGATATTATGGAACCAGAAACACTAATTATGGAAAGAAATGAAAACAACTACAATAATTTTGAATTAACTTCTTTTTGGGTGATGCAAGATTACCCTTACACCACTGGATGCTCCTGCATCACATTCTCATCTCCACAAGATGCGTTTGAAATGACTTTACAATTCCTTATTTATACAAGACATCAACTTAGGAATAATCATCTAAGTCAGCAAACATTACAGAGCAAATACATAAATACATCATGACTAATTACAAAAGACTTCACATGGATCAACACACTATCGGCCACACAGATCTGAGACTTCAATATTCTTCTAGGAACACACCAATCTTCACATAACATTTTCAAGATCATTTGCAGGATGTGTAACTCATCCGATCGCCCTGACTTGGGAAGAACATCATCATCCGGAGGTAATTCTTCAATTGCAAGCTCAAACTTAAATGCGGACCACCAACACAAACTAGACATGATCCAAAGACCTCCACAAGCTTGCCTGAATCACAAAGAACATCCACACTACATCTACTTACTAAAATCATTCTATCCTTCATCTGGAACCTCAAGAACACAGTCTATCATCACTGTCATAATGGGATAGATGCTTGCAGACCTCTAGACCATGAACCAATTGAGTTTTCAATTCACATTGACTTCCTAAATACTCCATCAAATCTGCAGAACAATATATTTCATTTCTGGATCTCACCAGACCTTTCTGTATCACTCTGTCACCTCTGAATTTCTGCCAGAACTAGTTTTACTTAAGTGGCCATAACTTCTTCAAATCTTCATGCGGACCTCTGAAATATTTACTGGATCATCTTAAGACACATATCTACAAACCCTTTGAAGCGCATCCTCTAATCTTCATCTTATCTTGGATCTTTACCTCACTATCTTCACTGTTCTTCTCTATTCCTGATATGACTAATTTTCTCAATATCCTCAGCATACAGCTCATCCAATCCTTATTATTAATGCAACAGGAGTATGTTGACATCAATGACAACACCAGTTAGGCCCATACTTGCAACAATCTCCCCCTTTGTCATTAATGGCAACATATGATGTGAAAAACTATTTTAACCATCAAGACAAGAACTTCTCCTTACTGATACAACTCCCCCTATCAACAACAACCATTCACATGTCTTCTCTTCCTTTACTTCTCTCCCTTTGATTAGAAACCACTTATTTTTCACATGTCTTCTCTCCCCCTTTGACATCAATGGAAAAGGGCACATACTTGCATCTCCACCACTTCAGAATCATACCAGCTGCTCCCCTTGAGTAGCAGCTTCCCATCACCAATCTGAATGATAAGATATCATTGTGAGATCCACCAGACTGATGCACATCAGTGCACCTTAGTTCATCATCGGAGGGTAATAACCCCTAACTTCTCCCTAAGATACTCAAAAGAGTCCTTAGGTAGAGGTTTAGTAAGGATATCTACAATCTGATCCTTAGAAGGCACAAACTCCAATCTAACTTCATTCTTGTTCACTTGATCTCTCAAAAAGTGAAACTTGATTGATATATGTTTAGTATTTGAATGTAACACCAGATTCTTTGATATGTTAATTGCACTTGAATTATCATAGAAGATTGTGATAGGTTCCTCATATTCCACTCTCATGTCTCTTAGCATTTGCTTCATCCACAACACTTGAGTACAACTACCTGCTGTTACAATATATTCTACTTCTATAGTGGATAGAGATATTGCCTCTTATTTCTTTCTTAGCCAAGAAACCAACATCTTCCCCAAAAAGAATGCTCCACCACTGGTACTCTTCTAGTCATCCACATCTCCTGCCCAATCCGCATCTGTATATGCATAAAAAGAGAAATTATGATCTCTAGGATACCACAAACCATACTCAACTGTCTCTTTTAGATATCTAAAAATTCTCTTGATTGCCATGACATGAGATTCTCTAGGATCAACTTGGAATCTAGCAACAAGAACAACAACATTCATAATGTCAGGTCTAGTTTGAGTAAGATACAACAATTCTCCAATCATTGACCGGTACTTTTTCTCATCAAAATTAGGAGAGTCATCATCTTTGTACAATCTACATATGGTTGCCATGGGAGTACTTATTAGTTTTGAGTCTTCCATCCCAAATTTATTCAATAATTCTTTCACATATTTGGTCTAAGAAATGAAGATTCCTTTCTTTATTTGAGTAATTTATAGACCCAAGAAGAAATTCATTTCCCCAAACATGGACATCTCAAATTCACTTTTCATTTGATTTGGAAAAGTTTTGCACATACTATCTCTTCCTCCAAAAATGATATCATCAACAAACACTTCAACAATCAAGATATTTTTATGATCAATTTTGAAGTAAAAATTACTATCAGCAGTACCTTTGTTGAAACCAATTTTCAAAAGATGCTTATCTAGTCTTTCATACTATGCTCTTGGGGCTTGTTTGAGTCCATACAGTGCTTTCTTTAACTTGCAGACCATATCACCTTGATCCGACAATTGAAATCCATCTGGTTGCTCAATGTATACTTCTTCTTCCAAGTCACCATTCAGGAAGGCAGACTTGACATCCATCTAATATACTTTGAATTCCTTGAAAGTAGCAAAGGTAAGAAATAGTCTGACTACTTCAATTCTTACCACCAGAGCAAAAATTTCTTCAAAATCAACTCCTTCTACTTGAGAGTAGCCCTTGCAGACCAATCTGGCTTTATTTCTGACTACTTCACCAACTTCATTCAATTTGTTCTAGAATACCCATTTAGTTCTAATTACATTCTTGTTTCTAGGTCTGGGAACAAGATCCCAAGTGTGATTTTTCTCAATTTGCATCAGTTCTTCCTCCATTGCTTTAGTCCATCTTTCATCATTGCATGCTTCATTTACTGACTTTGGTTCAATCTTTGAAAATCAGACAATACTCTTCTGAGTCTTAAGAAATCTTTCTCCTTGTTTGAACACCTTTTCTTTTATCACCTATGATCTGATCTTCAGAGTGATTCAGTCTTACATACCTAGGGATTTTAGGACTTTCTTGCACTTCTATCTCTTGAACAGGTTCACTCAAATTCATCTCTTCTTCTTGGTTTACCGGATCAGTCTGAATCTGAGTCTCAGAAGGGACTTGGACTCCTTGGATCAGAACATCATTCTGATCATCTTCATCATATTCATAAAACCTTGAGGGTTTTTCAATCCCTTCATCAACCTTCACATTTGTACTTTCTATAATTTTTCTCAATCTCTTGTTATAACACTGGTATGCTTTGCTTTGAGTAGAATAACCCAAGAATATTCCTACATCACTTCTAGCATCAAATTTGCCTAGATCTTCATCTCTTTTAATGTAACATTTGCTACCAAAGACTCTAAAATACTTCACAGTAGGAGTGATGCCAAACCAGACTTCATAAGAAGTCTTACTGGAATTGCTTTTGATTTGTACTCGATTAATAGTATAGACTGCAGTGCTCATAGCTTCTTTCTAGTAGATCTGAGGAACATTTGCTTCCATCATCATGGTTCTAGATGCTTCCTAGATGGTCTGGTTCTTTCTCTCTACTACTCCATTCTGTTGTGGAGTCCTTTGAGCAGACAACTATCTTTTTATTCCATGTTTCTCACAGAATTCTATGAACTCACCAGATGTGAATTCTCCACCTCTATCAGACCTCAGACATTTTATGTTTAATCTGGTTTCATTCTCTACCATAGCCTTGAATATTTTGAATTTCTCAAGAGCCTCTGATTTCTTTTTGAGAAAAGTCACCCACATCATCTGGGAATACTCATCAATTAATAGCATGAAGTATCTATCACCTTGAACACTTCTGATTCTTGTCAGACCACATAGATCAATATGAATTAAGTCCAATAATCTGGTAGAAGACTGTTCCTTACTTTTGAATGTAACCCTGCTCTGTTTGCCTAACATTCTTTACACAAGCTATTAGAAGGTTTCACCAATCTTGGAAGATCCCTCACAGCCTGAGTGTTTCTTATCTTGATGATGTTATCAAAATTTACATGACACATTCTTCTATGCCATAACCAACTCTGATCAATTTAAACAAATAAACAACTTTTACCAGTACCAACCAAGTGGAAGATATTACCTTTAGTTTGAGTACCAGATACAATCTCTATTCTGGAGCTTTCAAAGATCTTGCATTTTCCATTTTTGAACTAGAGATCATAGCCTTTGTCCACCAACTATCCAACACTCAGAAGATTGTGCTTCAAGCTTTCAACATATAGTACATTACTGGTTTTATTCTTTCCATCAAAAGAAATAGTTCCTCTACCTCTAATTCTGCCAGCAGAATTATCACCAAATTTTACCACTCCTCCTTCATACCTTTCCAAATCTATAAACTTGTTTTTGTCACTTGTCATATGGTGGGAGCATCCACTGCCAATGACCCAATCATCCTTTTCTTCAACTTGGGCAGCCAGAGCTCTTTCCACAATTTTATGATTGACAAATTTAAAGGGCATTGGATCTTCTTCCTTGATGGCAATAAACACCCAGTCACTTCTGGATGTGTTTCCTGTCTCTGATTCATCATCTGTTACTCCTTCATCATCATCATCTTCATGAACATAGTAATATTTCTTTTGGAACCTTGATCTATTGGGGTTTGGCCTTGAAAATCTTTCCGGGCATCTTGAGGCAAAATGACCAATCTTATTGCATTTAAAACATTTAAAAGGCAATTTTCCCTCATACTTACCGGATCCTCTTGGCAGTCTTTTTGCAATAAGGGCTTCAAGTTGAGCAGTTTCTGTTTCATCTTCTTCCAGGTCTTTTCTTGCTTTTTCATACCATGATAGTTTCCTTTAAGAGTTCTCTCCTGGATCAAACATTTGTTTACCTTTTACAGAAGCACTAGCTTTGAATGCAGATTCAGTCTTGGGGGGGGCATCTCCAAACTCAGTCAATTCAAATGCAGCCAATTTACCAACCAATTGATCTCTTGTGATACCTGAATAGGATCTAAATTATTCAATGGTAGCAACCTTGTATTTTTAAGAATTAGGAAGGGATCTGAGAACTTTACCAACAATCTCATCTTCATCCTAGATTCCACCAGCACATCTAATGCCACGGACAAGCTCATACACTCTTGGCATAAATGTAGTTATATTTTCATCATCTCTCATCTTTAGATTTTTGAATTTTCCTTTCAGACTCTGTAGCTTGGCACATTTGACATACTTGTCTCCTTCATGTAGAAGCTCCAGCTTTTCCCAAATCTCATGAGCAGTTTTCAGGTCAATAACATTTGTTAGTTTTGAATTAGATAAGGCACTTAGAAGAGCTTCTTTAGCCCACAGATTATTTTCAGCATCTCTGATTTCATCTGCAATTGTCAGATCATTCTGAAGAGGAGTATACTTCTTTGAAGCCATGATCCAATACTACATTCCCATACATTGCAAGTGGCATTCCATGCAAATTTTCCAAAGAGTGAAATTGGTTCCATCAAACCTTGGAATATCCTTCTTGTAGGATGACATCTTGGATCTCCTCAAGCGGTTAAGCTCTATGAAAGGAACTTGGCTCTGATACCAATTGTTAGATTTAGGATAGACAACTAAGAGGGGGGGTGAATCAGTTGTCTAAAAATTTCTTGCAATTAATCACTTAAATCCTTTTCTTAATTCAACAGCATAATGATAAATCAATCATTGAAACATAATGCAACAATTCAAGAGCAGAAACACATTAACACATATGACACCAAGATTTTTAACTTGGAAAATATGGTTAAGGGAAAAACTATGGGGTGACTAACCCAAGATTGTATTCTCTGTTAGAAGAATAGAAAGAACAAAATAGCACATGCCAATTAGGTCTCACTGCCCGAGTACACTACTCACAAGAGGCCCACTACCTATAGGAGACACACTGTCTACAAAATAATAAGTATTACGTACTTGAATTGAAGAATAGCATCTTCACCATGCTTGAGTCAATTCCATTAAGCCCAATACTTCTGCTCTTCTTTTCACTCTCCTCCTCTCTACTACACTCTCATCTCCACAAGATGCATTTAAAATGACTTTACAATTCCTTATTTATACAAGACATCGAATTAGGAATAATCATCCAAGTCGACAAACACTATAGAACAAATACATAAATACATCATGACTAAGCACAAAAGACTTCACGCAGATCAACACACGGTCGGCCACACAGATCTGAGACTTCAATCTTCTTCTAGGAACACGCCAATCTTCACATAACATCTTCAAGATCATCTGCAGGATGTGTAACTCATCCGGTCAGCCTGACTTGGGAAGAACATCATCATCTGGAGGTAATTCTTCAATTGTGAGCTCAAACTTAAATGTGGACCACCAATAAAACTAGACATGATCCAAAGACCTCCACAAGCTTGCCTGAATCACAAAGAACATCCACACTACATCTGCTTACTGAAATCATTCTCTCCTTCATCTAGAACCTCAAGAACACAGTCTGTCATCACTGTCATAATGGAATAGATGCTTGCGGACCTCCAGACCACAAACTAATTGAGTTGTCAATTCACATTGACTTCCTAAATACTCCACCAAATCTGTAGAACAATATATTTCATTTCCAAATCTCACCAGACCTTTCTGTATCACTCCATCACCTCTAAACTTCTACCAAAACTAGTTTTACTTAAGTGGCCATAACTTCTTCAGATCTTCATGCAAACCTCTAAAATCTTTACTAGATCATCTTAAGACACATATCTACAAACCCTTTGAAGCGCATCCTCTGATCCTCATCTTATCTTAGATCTTTACTGCACTGTCTTCACTATTCTTCTTTGTTCTTGATATGACTAATTTTCTCAATATCATCAGCATATAGCTCATCCAATCCTTATTATTAATGTAACAGGAGTATGTTGACATCAATGACAACACCAGTTAGGCCCATACTTGCAACAACAATTCCTTACCAACATCTATGAGTACACTTGGCATGGTCCATACCATGACATCATTCTCTAGTGGGACTATCACCTTTCATAGCACTAGACACTTGAGCCCCTCCTATCCATTACCATGATGAAAACCTATCAAATAGGCACCATGTGTAATTGTCATCCTATCTAAAAGAAAAAAAAAATCAAAAAATTAAAGAGAAATCCCTTCGTCTAATGGTGAAAACCACCCTTGGTGGTGCCTTGGATAAGTACCATAATGAAAACCTGAGAAATAGGCATCATGTGTAGGCTAATCTTCTATATCACTTAGACTTGGGGGCACATTGTCTCATCTACCTTATCATTTCCAACCTATCATTTTCCATCTTATCATCTCCTATCTTGTCATATCCTATCCTATTATCCTTATCCATTATACCCACATACCTATTATATTGAGTCTCTTCATCCTCCCTTCCTCCTTTTGATCTTGATGAAGACATAGGGTAAAATGTTGAAATATCATTTGGATATCTCTTGATATACCTCACCCTTTCCAAACAATCCTATCATTATCCACCTATCATAAGCCTTGTCATGTAAAACCCTATCATCCCATGGTCAAAAGCTTTGTTATGAAAAATTCTAAGTCTACTACCTAGAATGGGGCATGTTATTCCTATGCGACATAATCTTTGGAGATCACATCCTAGCTCCCTTATGAGGCATACATTCCATCCACTATAGCCTATCCTTGTATCTATCCATTTATCATGAGCTTTCCATCCATTCCAATATGGCTTATCGTCTTACCCATCCCATCCATCTATCATGAGCCTTCCATCCCATTTACTATCACCCATCCTTTTGTCCATCCATCCTCCATCCTTGCACCTAGACTTGCTTTTTTCCCTTGTCAATGATATCTAGCACAAAGGCTACCCTAATGGCAAATCCCAAAACATTTCAAAAAAACTAGGCAAAAAAATCAAATATTCCAACCATCAAATCAAAATTCCAAGCAATAAGATCAATCATCATCAAACAATTAATCTATCAAATCAAATCAAATCAAATCACTCCAATCCAATCATTTCAATCAAAATCAATAATCATCAAACAATCCATCACATCATCACATCAAAATCAATCAAATTATCAAATCAAGTCAATCTATCAATCAATCAAAATCACATCAATCCAATCCATATCATCTTATCAACAACATCATATATCATCAAACATCCAATCAATCCCATCAATCCATAACCTGATCAATCCATCCACCTTCATCATCACAATCAATAAAAATTTATCAAAACTACATCTTATCTCTATCGTTAAATTCCTTGATCCCGTGGATATAGGGTATTTAGGCAATCTAAAATACGAAGGAAGTACCTAGATTTAGGCATAGACGATAGACCTCTTCCATCTTCCATCTTTCTTCTATCTTCACCAATCTTCATCTTTATCCATCTCTCATTTCTTCTATCATCTATCTCCCACATCATTAGTAAACACCTAAAATCCAATCAATCATGTTCATTTCATATCAATTCCAATTCATCAATCCAATCAATTCACTCCAATCAAGTCAATCTAATTCTTCTTCGAATCAATCATCACTTCATCCATCAATTATACAATCACTTCTTCCAACTTCATCAAATCAAATCAATCCAAGTAATGATCAAAATTCAAGTCATCCTTAACCCATACCAATCAAGTTAATCAATCAAGTCAAATTATCCAATTGTATCAATGGTCTTGATCATATTCTTGTCGTAAACTAAATCAATCATCATCATCATCATCATCATCATCATCATCAATGGGCTATATCGTTCCCCCTATCCTTGTGTTGATCTAGGGATATATCGTTCACCGCCATGACAACACTATCACTATTATCACTATCATTATCTTTATCATCGTCAATCAATCAATCATTGGTTTACAGCTTGACAGGGGCAATACCTTGTTTGTTTTTGTATCATTTGTGCATGCTTTCTTGCTTTCTTGCTTACTTGTGTGTGTTGTCATTTTATCTTGTATTTGTATAAATCTGTATCATTTCAGCTAATATTCATATCTTGTGTATGTTGGAATAGCTTTTTTCACTATCCTTTGCATCTAAGGTCATATCATACCTTTTGTGCATTAGGACTGCAATGCTCTAAGTTTACTTCCTCATACATTTAGACAAGGTTGCATTACATTGGGGCACGAGACACATCGTCACCCTGGTCCTTATACCTTGGTACATAATGTCTAGTGTTATATCAAACATCATGGTTGCTCACTTTCATTTCATCATAACGCATCATTCATTTCTTCTATCCATTCCCTTATCATTCTTCCTTGACCAATTCATTTTATTTTGAGAACCTACCTGTGTTTGACCAACCCGCCTATCCTCTCGAGGGGGCATCCTCATCCTATCTTTCAATCTTTATCCTATTATTTCTATCATTATCCCTATCCTTTTCCTCTATCCATACCTTAGCTTCTTTGAAATGATGTTACTCAACACAAATCTTATCATCTCAAACATCATCTCAAAGAGGGGCAAAATGTAGACACCTAAAATTGTCCCCAAATTTTTCCATGTCTTGCAACACCTAGTCAAAAATATTATTAGAGACATCATGTAGCATTTTGTCTTAATCCCACTCTTAATTCCACTTATCCATTAGCCAATTGATTAAATAAATTTTATTTATTTAATTAAAATCCTATCTTAGTCCCATTCTAATCCCATTTAGCCAATTAATTAAATAAATTTTATTTAATTAATTAACTTCCCATTTTAATCCCATCCTATCATAATCACTTAACCAATTAATTAAATAAATTTTATTTATTTAATTAAAATCCCATCTTAATCCCATCCTTATCCCATTTAGCCAATTAATTAAATAAATTTTATTTATTTAATTAATTTCACATTCATAATCCCACTTTCCAATTAATTAAATAAATCTTATTTATTTAATTAATTTTCTAACTAATATCCCAACTAATTCATATAAAATATTTGAATTAAGTCCTCACCTCTCACCACATTCCAACACTTGTCCATCTCTCAATTGAATCATGTGTGGTAATATATCTTTCATTTAATATCGTTTATTATGTACACAATCACACATGTACTAGTTTTTGTGTACATGGTCACACATGAGCCTTATCTTCCTTTGTACACTTGTCATATGACTACAACTTCCTTGAAGAGTGGGAATAACTAATCAATCCTAGCCATTCACATCATTCATTTAGCCTTTTAATCTCAACCATCCATTTAAACCAAGCCTTTGTTGGCAAGAGACACTATGTGGCTTCATGAATGTTGTCATTGATGGCAACAAAGTCCATCCCACACATCCGTAGGACATGGTATGTCTATACCAGAAATCAGATTAAAGAATACTTTGGTCCAGTGAGCAAGAATAGAGCATGCAGCAAGGTCTGACAATCAGGTCAGGATCTCTCAGAGGAAGTGTCTTAGAAAAGTGTGGACTTGGGGAAGTCAAGAGGAGTACCATGACTGATACATTCTAGAGATTGAGCCTCCGGTGATGAAAGAGTGAAGGGATATGAGAACCTAAGTGTTGGGTTCTTGTTTGAAAGAGTAGACTGAGGAAGAACTGACCAATGGAGCATCAAACCTTAATCCGGATGAGAAATTGATGGTGATCAAGTTTCTTGAGAGATCATTCATGGTTAACCGACATGATTGATGACTTCTATAAGTATCTCTTTGATCCACATCACTTAGTATGCAAGGATTTGTTGCAAGTATGGGCCTAATTAGTGTTGTCATTGATGTCAACATACCCCTGTTGCATTAATCATAAGGATTGGATGAGCTGTGTGCTAAGGATATTGAGAAAATTAGTCTCAATCAGGATCACTAAAGAATAGTGATGACAGTAAGGTAAAAGTCCAAGATAAGTTGTGGATCAGAGGATACAGATTAAAGGGTTTATAGATATGTGTCTTAAGGTGATCCAGTAAAGATTTCAAAGGTCCGCATGAAGATTTGAAGAAGTTGTGGTCACTCAATTAAAACTGGTTCCGGTAGATGTTCAGTGGTGGTAGAGTGATACAGATAGGTCCGGTGAGATCCAGAAATGCATTATCCTATTCTACAGATTTGAGGATGTGTTGAGGAAGTCTTTGTGGAGTGTCAGCTAGATTGGTTCATGGTCTGAAGGTCTGCAAGCATCTATTCTTTTGTGACAGTGTGACAGACTGTGTTTGTAAGGTTCCAGATGAAGGAGAGAAGGATTTCAGTAAGCAGATGAAGTGTGGATGTTCTTGGTGATTCAAGCAAGCTTGTGGTGGTCTTTGGATCGTGTCCAGTTTGTGTTGGTGGTCTGCATTGGAGTTGGAGCTCACATTTGAAGAACAACTTTTGGATGATGGTGTTCTTCCTGAGACAGGCTGACCAGATGAGTTATACATCTTACAGATGTTCTTTTGGTTGTTAACCGACTTAGATGATCATTCCTAAGTTGATGTTGTGTATAAATAAGGGATTGTGAAGTCATTTCAAAGTTGTCCTTGTTAAGATGAGTGTGTGGTAGCGAGGAGGAGAGAGAAAGGCAAAGCATAAGTTTTGGGCTTAAATAGAACTGACTCAAGCATGGTGAAGATGTTATTTACCAGTTCAAGTATGTGATACTTATTCTTTTGTAGACAGTGTGTCTCTTGTAGGCAGTGAGCCTCTTGTGAGCAGTGTGCTCAGGCAGTGAGCCCTAATTGGCATGTCCCATTTTATTCTTTTTATTCTTCTAATAGAGAATACAATCTTGGGTTAGTCACCCCGTGGTTTTTCCCTTAACCAGGTTTTCCATGTTAAAATCTTGGTGTCTCATGTGTTGATGTGTTTCTGCTCTGAATTAAATGCATTATGTTTCATGATTGATTTATTGTTATACTGCTAAGTGAATGCAAGTGTTTAATAAGAGGAAAGTTTTGTACAACTGATTCACCCCCCCTCTCAGTTGTCTACCCTGAATCTAACAATTGGTATCAGAGCCAAGTTCCTCTAAAAGGAGCTTAATTGCTTGAGGAGATCCGGGATGTCATCCTACAAGAAGGATAGTCTGAAATTTGATGGAACCAATTTTAATCTTTGGAAAGGTCACATGAAATGTCACTTGCAATGTATGGGAATGGCGTACTGGACCATGGCTACAACATAGTATGTACCCCCACAGGGTGGTCTGAAAACCCAAACTGAAATCACTGATGCTGAAAACAATTTGCGGACTATAGAGGGTCTTCTAAGCCATTATCTGATTCAGAGCTCTCAAATGTTATTGACCTACCAACTGCTTTTGATATTTGGCAAAAACTAGAACTTTTGCATGAAGGAGACAAGTATGTTAAGAGTGCAAGGCTACAAAGTCTAAAAGGGAAATTTGAAAATCTGAAGATGAGAGAAGATGAAAATATCACAAATTTTATGCCATGAGTAAATGAGATTGTTTGTGGAATTAGAAATGCTGGTGGAGTTTTGAATGAAGATGAGATTGTTGGCAAAATTCTTAGATCCCTTCCTGCTTCTTATAAAATCAAGGCTGCTGCAATTGAAGAATTCAAAGCTCACACAACTGTCACAAGAGATCAACCGGTTGGTAAATTAGCTGCATTTGAAATGGCTGAGTTTGGAGATGAACCCCCAAAGACTGATTCTGCATTCAAAGCTAGTGCATTTGTAAAAGGTAAAAAAAGGATTGATCAGGGAGAAAACTCCTCAAGAAAACTTTCATGGTATGAAAAACCAAGAAAAGACCTAGAAGAAGAAGAAGTTGAAACTGCTCACCTTGAAGCTCTTATTGCAAAAAGATTGCCTAGAGGATTCAGTAAGTATGAAGGAAAGTTGCCTTTTAAGTGTTTTAACTGCAATAAGATTGGTCATTTTGCCTCAAAGTGTCCGGAAAGATTTTCAAGGCCAAAACCTAACAGATCAAGATCCCAAAAGAATTGCTATTATGGTCATGAAGATGATGGAGGAGTAACAAATGATGAATCAGAGATAGGTAACAAATCTGGAAGTGACTGGGTGTTTATTGCCATCAAGGAAGAAAATCCAATGACCTCTGAATCTACCAATCATAAAGTTGTGGAAAGAGCTCTGGCTGCTCAAGTTGAAGAGAAGGATGATTGGGTCATTGACAGTGGTTTCTCTCACCATATGACTGGTGACAAAAATAAGTTCATAGATTTGGAAAGGTATGAAGGTGGAGTGGTAAAATTTGGTGATAACTCTGTTGGTAGAATAAAAGGTAGAGGAACTATTTCTTTTGATGGAAAGAACAAAACTGGTAATGTACTGTATGTTGAAGGATTGAAGCACAGTATTCTTAGTGTTGGATAGTTCATGGACAAAGGCTATGATCTCATATTCAAGAATGGAAAATGTAAGATCTTTGAGAATTCTGGAATAGAGATTGCATCTAGTACCCAAACAAAAGGTAATATCTTCCATTTAGTTGGTACTAGTAAAAGTTGTCTATTTGTGCAAGTTGATCAGAGTTGGTTATGGAATAGGAGAATGTGTCATGTGAATTTTGATAATATCATCAAGATAAGTAATACTCAGGTTGTTAGAGATCTTCCAAAACTAGTGAAACCTACAAATAGCTTATGCAAAGAATGTCAGTTGGGAAAACAAAGTAGAGTCTCATTTAAAAGCAAGGAACAATCTTCTACTAGATTATTAGACATAGTTCATACTGATATTTGTGGTCTGGCAAGTATCAGAAGTGTGCAAGGTGATAGATACTTCATGTTGTTAATTGATGACTATTCTAGGATGATGTGGGTAACCTTTCTGAAAGAGAAATCAGAAGCTCTTGAGAAGTTCAAAATATTCAAGGTTATGGTAGAGAATGAAACCGGATTAAAACTGAAATGTTTGAGGTCTGATAGAGGTGGAGAATTTACATCCGGTGAGTTCATAGATTTCTGTGAGAAACATGGTATAAAGAGACAGTTGTCTTCTCCTAGGACCCCACAACAGAATGGAGTAGTTGAAAGAAAGAACCAGACCATCCAGGAAGTTTCTAGGACCATGATGATGGAAGCAAATGTTCCTCAGATCTATTGGAGAGAAGTTGTCAGCACTGCAGTCTATACTCTCAATTGAGTTCAAATCAGAAGCAATACTGATAAGACTCCTTATGAACTTTGGTTTGGTATTACACCTACTGTAAGGTATTTTAGAGTGTTTGGTAGCAAATGTTACATTAAGAGAGATGAAGATCTAGGCAAGTTTGATGCTAGAAGTGATGAAGGAATATTTTTGGGCTATTCTACTCAAAGCAAAGCATACCGGTGTTATAATAAGAGATTGAGAAAGATTATAGAAAGTACTAATGTGAAGGTTGATGAAGGAATTGAAAAACCCTCAAGGTTTTATGAATATGATGAAGATGATCAGAATGGTGCTTTGACTCAAGGAGCCCAAGTCTCTTCTAAAATTTAGATTGAAACTGATCCGGTAAATCAGGAAGAAGAAATAAGTTTTAAAGAGCCTGATCAAGAATTAGAAGTGCAAGAAACCCCCAAAGTTCCAAGGTATGTACGACTGAACCACTCTGAAGATCAGATCATAGGAGGTGTTCAAACAAGAAAAAGGATTGCTCAAGATTTAGAAGAATATTGTCTGATTTCAAAGATTGAACCTAAGACAGTGAATGAAGCCTGCAATGATGAAAACTGGACTAAGGCAATGGAGGAAGAACTGATGCAAATTGAGAAAAATCACACTTGGGATCTTATTCCCAGACCTAGAAACAAGAATGTAATTGGAACCAAATGGGTCTTCCGAAACAAACTAAATGAAGTTGGTGAAGTAATCAGAAATAAAGCTAGATTGGTTTACAAGGGCTACTCTCAAATAGAAGGAGTTAATTTTGAAGAAACTTTTGCTTTGGTGGCAAGAATTGAAGCAATTAGATTATTTCTTGCATTTGCTGCCTTCAAGGATTTCAAGGTATATCAGATGGATGTCAAGTCTGCCTTCCTGAATGGTGACTTGGAAGAAGAAGTGTACATTGAGCAACCGGATGGATTTCAATTGTCTGATCATGGTGATATGGTCTGCAAGTTGAAGAAGGCACTGTATGGTTTGAAGCAAGCCCCAAGAGCCTGGTATGAAAGATTGGACAAGTATCTTTTGAAGATTGGTTTCAATAAAGGTACTGTTGATAGTAACTTATATTTCAAAATTGATCATGAAAACATCTTAAGTGTTGAAGTGTTTGTTGATGATATCATTTTTGGAGGAAGAGATAGTATGTGTAAAACTTTTGCAAATAAAATGAAAAGTGAGTTTGAGATGTCCATGCTTAGTGAAATAAATTTCTTCTTGGGTCTGTAAATCACTCAAACAAAGAAAGGTATCTTCATTTCTCAGACCAAATATGCAAAAGAATTGTTGAAGAAATTTGGGATGGAAGATTCAAAGCTAATGAATACTCCCATGGCAACCGGATGTAAGTTGAGCAAAGATGATGACTCTCCTAAGATAGATCAGACAAAGTACAGGTCAATGATTGGAGGATTGTTGTATCTCACTCAAACTAGACCAGACATTATGCAAGCTATTGGTCTTGTTGCTAGATTCCAAGCTGATCCTAGAGAATCTCATGTCATGGTAATCAAGAGGATATTTAGATATCTAAAAGGGACAGTTGAGTATGGTCTATGGTATCCTAGAGATCATGATTTCTCTCTTCATGCATATACAAATGCTAATTGGGCAGGAGATGTGGATGACCAGAAGAGTACCAGTGGTGGAGCATTCTTTTTGGGGAAGAGATTGGTTTCCTAGCTGAGCAAGAAACAAGAGGCAATATCTCTGTCCACTACAGAAGCATAATATATTGCAGCAGTAGGTAGTTGCACTCAAGTCTTGTGGATGAAGTAGATGCTAAGAGATATCAAAGTGGAGTATGAGGAACCTATCACAATCTTCTGTGATAATTCTAGTGCAATAAATATATCTAAGAATCCATTGTTGCATTCAAAGACCAAACACATATCCATCAAGTTTCACTTTTTGAGAGAGCAAGAGAACAAGAATGAAGTCAGATTGGAGTTTGTGCCTTCCGATGATCAGATTGCAGACATCTTTACTAAACCTCTACCTAAGGACTCTTTTGAGTATCTAAGGGAGAAGTTAGGGGTTATTTCCCCTCCGATGATGAACTAAGGTGCACTGAGTGCATCATTCTGGTGGATATCACAATCACATCATGTGGTCCAGACTGATGATGGGGAGCTGCTACTTAGGGGGAACAGCAGATATGTTTCTGAAGTGGTAGAATTGCAAGTATGTGCCCTTTTCCATTGATGTCAAATGGGGAGAGAATACATGTGAAAAACAAGTGGTTACTGATCAAAGGGGGAGCAGTAAAGGGAGATAAGACATGTGAATGGTTGTTGCTGATAGGGGGAGTTGTGACAGTGAGAAAAAGTTCTTGTCTTGATGGTTAAAATAGTTTTTCACATCATATGTTGCCATCAATGACAAAGGGGGAGATTGTTACAAGTATGGGCTTAACTGGTGTTGTCATTGATGTCAACATACTCCTATTGCATTAATGATAAGGATTGGATGAGTTGTGTGCTGAGGATATTGAGAAAATTAGTCTCAATCAGGATCAGTGAAGAACAGTGATGATAGTAAGGTAAAAGTCCAAGATAAGTTGTGGATCAGAGGATGCGGATTAAAAGGTTTATAGATATGTGTCTTAAGGTGATCTAGTAAAGATTTCAAAGGTTTGCATGAAGATCTGAAGAAGTTGTGGTTACTCAAGTAAACCCGGTTCCGGTAGATGTTCAGTGGTGGCAGAGTGATATAGATAGGTCCAGTGAGATCCGGAAATGCATTATCCTATTCTGCAGATTGGAGGATCTGTTGAGGAAGTCTTTGTGGAGTGTCAGCTTGATTGGTTCATGGTTTGAAGGTCTACAAGCATCTATTATTTTGTGACAATGATGACAGACTGTGTTCTTGAGGTTCTGGATGAAGGAGAGAAGGATTTCAGTAAGCAGATGAAGTGTGGATGTTCTTGGTGATTCAAGCAAGCTTGTGGTGGTCTTTGGATTGTGTCCAGTTCATGTTGGTGGTCTGCATTGGAGTTGGATCTCGCATTTGAAGAACAACTTTTGGATGATGGTGTTCTTCCTGAGACAGGTCGACTAGATGAGTTATACATCTTGCAGATGTTCTTTTGGTTGTTAGCCGACTTAGATGATCATTCCTAAGTTGATGTCATGTATAAATAAGGCTTGCAAAGTCATTTCAAAGTTGTCCTTGTTAAGATGAGTGTGTAGTATCGAGGAGGAGAGCAAAAGGCAGAGCAAAAGTTTTAGGCTTAAATGGAACTGACTCAAGCATGGTGAAGATGTTATTTACCAATTCAAGTATGTGATACTTATTCTTTTGTAGACAGTGTGTCTCTTGTAGGCAGTGAGCCCCTTGTGAGCAGTGTGCTCGAGCAATGAGCCCTAATTGGCATGTGCCATTTTGTTCTTTCTATTCTTCTAACAGAGAATACAATCTTGGGTTAGTCACCCCGTGGTTTTTCCCTTAACTAAATTTTCCACATTAAAATCTTAGTGTCTCATGTGTTTATGTGTTTCTGCTCTGAATTAAATGCATTATGTTTCATGATTGATTTATTGTTATACTACTAAGTGAATGCAAGTGTTTAAAAAATGGAAAGTTTTGTACAACTGATTCACCCCTCTCTCATTTGTCTGCCTTGAATCTAATAGGATTCAACTGATAGATCAGAGTTTGGGAAAATATTGAGTATTTCGGATGCCGACTAGAAAGATGATAAAATCCTTGGTGCAGATATATATACCAAATGGATTTCGATGTAAAGGTGTGTGTTGTGTGTGGTGGTGTGTGAAGAAAAGTAGAGAGTGGTGTGGAAGTAGCTTTACAGGTTTGGAATGTGACAGGACAGCAGCACCAAAGAAGAGGAAGAATGAAGTGCAGTAGATTAGTGTATTGAGCCTAATTGGAACTAAACCTCAGCATATGTGGATGCTTCTCATCAGTTCAATCACCTGGTTACTTTCTTTATACCTTGTAGATAGTGAGTCTCTTGTAGGCAGTGAGCCTCTTGTGAGTAGTGTGCTCGGGCAGTGAGCCCTAATTGGCAAGTGTTATTTTGTACTATCTTATTCTTTTAATAGAGAATACAATCTTGGGTTAGTCACCCCGTGGTTTTTCCCTTAATAGGGTTTTCCACGTCAAAATCATTGTGTTATGTGTATTGATGTTATTTCTTCTTTCATGGTTATGTTCGCTTATATGATTTGATGTTGCACTAATTGTTAAAGAAGGATAGAAAGTTGAAGTGATTAAGATAACTGATTCCCCCCCTCTTAGTTATCAACAATTGGTATCAGAGCCAAGTTCCTCCAAATAGAGCTTAATAGCTTGAGGAAGATCTAGGAATCTCAATGGATATGTATGGTATGAGGGAGCAACTTCAGTCTGCCTTAGATGATCTTGAGCAGTCTCACTCTGAAGTCCATGACTTAAAAGAAAGACTTAAACAAGCTGATGATTTCATAAATGAACTAAAAGAGAAACTAAGTATCTCTATGAAAAAGAGAAAGGAACTACTTCAACAATTAGCAAGTCAAAGTGAAGCCAATAATACTAATGAAGATCTGAATGAGAAGAACAAGTTATGTGAGAAGCTATCAAAAGAGGTTATTATGGTAAGACATGAAATGGAATCAGGGGTTATGAAATTCACCCAAGAAATTCAAGAGAAAAGAAAAATTGAAGATGATCTAAGACAATCTCTCAAGGAGAAGTCAGAAAACTGCCACAAAATGGATAGAATAATCAGGCATCTAGAATCTGATCTTAAAGAAGCTAGAGATAATGAAGAACAACTTGAGAATCAGATTGACACTCTTAAAAGGGATCTTCAAACAGCAAATGAATACAAAGAGAAATTCAAGATAAGCTCTGCTCAACTTGAAGTTCTTCTTGAAAGCCAAAAGAGAGTAGATGACAAGCAAGGCTTGGGGTATTAAAAAGGTGAAAGATCTGGATCTGGTCAGAAGAACTGTGGATCAGGAAATCCTAGGAATAGGCCTAGAAGACCTCCAGTAAGGCAACCAAATGCTCAAAGATATCCATCCTTTAATGGATACTGCTTCAATTGCAATAAATTTGGTCATAAGGCAAATAAGTGCAGAAGAAGAATGAATCAAACTATTTCATCCTTCTCCGGATAGTGGTTCAACTACAAAAGGTATGGTCACAAATCTCATGAATGTAGAAATTTGCAAATAAACAATTCATTCAATGGTAGATGCTTTGCATGCAATAGAATGGGAGATATGGCTAATCAATGTAGATCAAGAGTATATCAGTCAAATATGCAAAGAAATGTTGTTTGTTACAATTGTGATAGATCCAGACATATTGCCAAATTCTGCAGAAGTAAGAATCAAGACAAAAAGGGTTCAGTGCATCATAATCAAAACCAAGACAAAGGAAAAGAAAAAGTAAATGCAGATGAGATTCAAAGGGAGATGAATAAGATTTGGGTAAAGAGAAGTACAGAAAATGTTAGGGATGGATCCGCACTAGAATCTAGTGCTAATATTCCTTCTGGAAACTAAATAGATGAGCTCTGGCTCAGGGGGAGTCACAAAAGAAAACAATTTCCCCCAGCTAGTCAATTGGTGCCTAAAATTGGCACATGGAAAGTTGTGGATTGAAAGGACTCTCAGAGAAACATCTAAATAACTCTTGGTAAAGATATGAAAGATCTGCAAGGAGTTTGAAAAGGTTAAGCATCCAAGATTAATCTGGTCTAACAGTCATCCGGCAAAAGCAGGACTTTCATAGTTGGATCCGGTGTAATTCAAAGTTGAAATATTTGGATTTATGGCTAGATGGGATGATTGGAGAAAGGGAGATAGATTTTCATTTACCACCAAGAACCATTCTAAATACATCTTAGTGATTCAGAAAGATCTCTCTCAGAAACAAAGAAAACAAAGCAACCGGAATAACCTAAGTTGTGCATTTATTGCAAAATGGAATTAGGGTTTCCGCAGAAATAAAAGGGTTCTTTTGTTCATCATTTGTACATTTGCATTTGAGAAGAAGAGAAAGGAAGCTCTGCAACAAAATTGTCTCAAGCCTCTCAAAGATCAACCGCAGAAGTTGATTCTTCCAGCAATCCGATCCAGTTCGTATTGTGAACCCTAGAAGCATAAAAGGTATTTTTCGCTCTTGTATATCTCTCTCTGAATTTGTTGAAAGATGGCTACTCTGAATGTTGTCAAAATCACTGATAGGTCGCACCCTAAATTCAAGAAACACCCTTATAAATCTCTAGAAGTAGATCCTTTAGGCGCATTCTCTAGCATTCTGCATGGGGTTTTGCATGTTGAAGACGTTAGGGCATACATTCATGTGAATATTAAGGAATTCAGGGAATCCAAGCTGATGGATATATATCATAAGCAGCTAATAGATGAATCATTTGAACTCAAACCTTAGTACAAAGCCATCCGGGACAAGCATTTTGGATAGTGCACTCATTTCCCCTATTTTGCAGAAGATGAATGGGTCTGATATATTCTGAGCAGAGTGCATGACAACTTCATATGGTTGATGAGGCCATTTAAGATCACAAAGGATGTCATTAGGGCAGTGACTGGATTGCACTCATCCGGTGGGTTACCTACTCTCAAATCAGTCAAAAACTAAACTGTGAGTGAGGCTACTGGATCTAAATTTGATAAAAGAGCAATGACAATTGAGGATATCATAGATCTGGATATCAAGTTTGCTACCATGATTATTGGCTACAAGATATATCACTCCAGTAGAGAGAATTCTGTATCCGGAACAACAATTTACACCGCTTATGAAATGTTAAGAAACAATGCTTACTATGATCTTTGTGAGCTCCTTCTGAACCAACTTTTGGAGAATCTGCATAAGATAAAGAAGGATAAGAAGAATTTTTTCAAATATGGTGGCTTGATACTCTGTCTATTCTTCTATTACTTGAATGAGCTACCCGGATCTAGTGGCTGGGTATGGCAAAATGACAGACCTGTTGCCATACAAATCAGGGATTATTTGTATGGGCTTGGTGATGCCAAGGCACAAAATACAGCACTGTGGGGTTACTTCAAAAACTTCCAAAGCTTGATGCAGGCCAGAGAAAGAATCCCCCAATCATTGGTTGAGAAATATAAGGATACAGTGTACTTTATGGTAGACACTGATCAATGCCTAATGGAGGTAGTGGAGCCAAGGACAGTCTAGATGATGCTAATGGGGTATGAAGTAGATGAGAAAATTGTAGAGCTACATGTTCAACACATGCTAAGTCAACCCAAGGATCCTAAGGTAGAAAGGTTTGGAACCTTTCAAGAATTGAGTGTAAAAATTCATGTTGAACTAAGACAGCCTGAGATCAAGAGAAAAGTGAGAAGGGAAGTAGAAGAATTCACCAAGAGGCATGGAATATCAAAGGAGGCAATTGATGCCAACAGAGAAGATGGAAAGGGCAGAGAAAGAAAGGCAAGAGACAGAAAAAGAAAGTGCCCCGGTGCAAGCCCCCTCCCAAACCAGATCCTCCAAAATCTCTGCACTTGCCACCTCTAAGAGCCAAAAGGCATCAAAACCGGAAGCCCAAACATCTGAAAAGGGAGAGAAAAGAACAAATAAAAAGGCAACAAGGTCCTATAAAAGTCTCAAGGATGATGAGGAGACAGAGACAGATGAGGAAGTAAAGAAAATGAAGAAGAAGAAGAAGAAAACATCCAGTGAATCCTCTACTAGTTAAGGGAAGCAAGAAAAGACAGAAGAATTTATTGAAAAACCTACTATCTGCATTGATGATATCATCAAATTAGTCACTGTGGATGGGAACCTAAAACCAATGACTGAGTTCTATGATGAATATAATGAAGCTGACCAGAAGATCTTGCAAGAAGCTACAGTTAGGTATCTGAATATCTATAATAAGGCATTTATTGAAATCATATCTCTAATTCCCAAAATCCTAGAGAAGGAACTAGAAATAAGGAAGAACAATGCTAAGGCAAAGGACCTTGAGATTTGGGAACAGATAGCTATTCATCTCTATCCTTCAATCACTCTGAAACAAATGAATATGATCTTCAAAGATTGCAAGGATGAGTTCCAGAACAAGGCTAGAATGAATCAGCTTATGCTTGGAGAAACTAACAAAGTGGCAAAAGAAACAAAAGATATTCTCTAGAATGCTTTTAAAAGATGCAATCTTCCTGTTATAGAGGACTTAGGTGATGAACCCTCTACCATGGATGACGAAGAAGAATCTACTATGAAAAATGGAGAAGAGCCAAAGGATATAGGTGAGGAAAGGACTTAGGACTTGGATTCCTCTACTTCGGAAGAAGAAGTTCCTGAAGAAGTAAACATCTCTCTTCGGGATCCCCTTGCTGACTCCAGAACTGAAGGAGAAGAAAGAAAAGATGAGAAAACTGATCAAGAAGAAGAAGTCAAGGAAGGAGAAAAAGATCAAATAGAGAAAACCCCAGATGACAGCTCTGAGGCCATAGAAGGGAAGAAAACTCTGTCTTTGGCAAGAGACACTACAAAATCAATCAAAGACTTCTTGACAAAAGAAATGATGGAATTAGATGAACCAGAGCTACTCTAAGGATCATTCAATTTTAATTCCCTCTCCTCGGTTCAAACAATGAAGATAGCATCCTTTGCCCAAGCAAAGGCAAAAGAAAAACTTTTGAAGTCTCACATGGAAGACTATGAGCTAATAGAAATTGCATCTGGTGTATTGGAGAAGATCATGCCATCCTTCTAGAAGGATCCTTTAGTCTCTTCATCCGGTAATCTCAAATCTCTTGTTAATATTGTTAGCACACATTTTGATTCCTTAGAGAAGTCAGCAGAAGAAAAGGTCTGGAAGGAGTTTTTGGTAAAGAGATTCTCTGATGTACAAGGGCTAATAACAAATGATAGGAGAAATATGGGTATTGGGATAAAGAGCTTAGAAAATGCTCTTAAAGATGGCGGAGATATATATAAATTTTGTTTATCCTGGTCTAAAGTGACAATGGCTATTGAGAAGAAAGTGAAAGAACAAGAGGGAAAACTTTCAAGTATATCTTAGAATTTTGATCCTCTCACCACATCCATAATAAACCAAGAATGTCAGACCATTTCCATTCTAAATGAACTAAAGAAACTTGAAAAGGAAAGGTAGAATATAATAAGTAGGATGGGTGAACTTAGAGGGATAATTATCCCTAAGTTAGAGGCCATGCATGAGGCCCTAACTGATGCTCAAACCACAGCCCGGACCAGTGATCCAATAGATCTAAAGAGGGCAGAAGATTTTGCATTCCTGTTGAGTGGTCACATCTCAATTTTGGATAGGATGAAGTAGAGTTGGGCGACAGAAGTTGTACAGTTGAAAAATACTTTTGCAGATATACTCAAGTATATGTAAGTATAACTTGTATATATACTTATGCGGATATGTATAGGTTGATTCTTGGAAATTTTGGTGTGTGGATTCTACCCTTTGCCATTGATGTCAAAGGGGGAGTGAGGAGTAGTGAAAAATGTGGAATCTAGCTAAGGGGGAGCTCTGCAAAAATGTACATAAGAACAAAGAATCAACCAAGTGGGAGTAAGTTATAACACTTAGTCATTTTTCACTAAGTGTTGCCATCAATGCCAAAGGGGGAGATTGTTGGTAAGAGACACTGTGTGGCTTCATGAATGTTGTAATTGATGGAAACAAAGTCCATCCCACACATCTGCAGGACATGGTATGTCTATACCGGAAGTCAGATTGAAGAATACTTTGGTCTGGTGAGCAAGAATAGAGCATGCAGCAAGGTCTGACAATCAGGTCCAGATCTCAGAAAAGTACATACTTGGGGAAGTCAAGAGGAGTACCATGATTGATACATTCTAGATATTGAGCCTCCAGTGATGAAAGAGTGAAGGGATATGAGCACCTAAGTGTTGGGTTCTTGTTTGATAGAGTAGACTGAGGAAGAACTGACTGGCAGAGCATCAGATCTTAATCCTGATGAGAAATTGATGGTGATCAAGTTTCTTGAGAGATCATTCATGGTTAACTGACATGATTGATGACTTCTATAAGTATCTCTTTGATACGCATCACTTAGTATGCAAGGATTCAGCTGACAGATCAGAATTTGGGAAAATATTGAGTATTCCAAATGCTGACTAGAAAGATGATGAAATCCTTGGTACGGATATATATACCAAATGGATTTTGATGTAAAGGTGTGTGTTGTGTGTGGTGGTGTGCAAAGAAAAGTAGAGAGTGGTGTGGAAGTAGCTTTACAGGTCTAGAATGTGACAGGACAGTAGCACCAAAGAAGAGGAAGAATGAAGTGCAGTAGATCAGTGTATTGAGCCTAATCAGAATTGAACCTCAGCATATGTAGATGCTTCTCATCAATTCAATCACCTAGTTACTTTCTTTAGACCTTGTAGATAGTGAGTCTCTTGTAGGTAGTGAGCCTCTTGTGAGCAGTGTGCTCAGGTAGTGAGCCCTAATTGGTAAGTGCCATTTTGTACTATCTTATTCTTTTAACCGAGAATACAATCTTGGGTTAGTCACCCCGTGGTTTTTCCCTTAACAGGGTTTTCCACGTCAAAATCATTGTGTTATGTGTATTGATGTTATTTCTACTTTCATGGTTATGTTTGCTTATATGATTTGATGTTGCACTAATTGTTAAAGAAGGACAGAACATTGAAGTAATTAAGATAACTAATTCACCCCCCCTCTTAGTTATCAACAGCCTTGCCTATAAATCAACCCCCTCACAAGCCATTTGGGGGGGATCCACCTTTCATGCATCCTTATGCTATCAAAATCATTCTTCAATCTTCTCATCTATTTTCATCTATCATCTTCCATCTCTCATCTTCATCCTAACGTTATGCTACAGAATTGAGCAACCAACATATCAAATCAATCAATTAATTCATCATGCATGCATCCATCATTCTATCTCTCTAATATATTGAAGATTTGGATTAGGTAATGCATTTGTATTGTTTTATCATTTTCATTTATCCAAAAATTTCAATCACAGATGAATTGGAACACAATCATTTGAAGATGTTAATTTTATTGTATTTTTGTTAAATTTTGTATTGGGCAAACCCATTTCAGGGGGATTTCCTAGAAGTGATAGAAGAGTTTTTGGAGAAGGGCATGGCCAGATGCATTGCATTCAAGTGCCAAGGAACCTTACTAGTAGGTTTGGTATTCATGCAGTTTTTAAACTATAATTTTTTGTTGTGTTTGGTACTCTATTTTAGTTATGCCCATTTGCCAGATGCTATAAATATAGACACCAAAATCTAATTCAATTTGTTGACTGTTAATACTCAAACAATACCCCACTCTTATTAGGATCGAGGTTTCAAAGCTCAGTTGTGAAGGATCAAGGTTTCACCTAATTGTAGAAGAACCGCCTCAATCTTGCAAACATTTTTAAAAGAAAACAACAAATAATCTTATATTGCTTAATACCCATTTCAGTTTTTGCCAGCCCTATCACAGTTTAGTCCCCTGAATAGTCATTATCATGTTGAAGTATTGGTTATTAATACTAGTGTTGGTGTGTTCTGAAGAGTATTCAATATGCTTTGTTGTTAAAATGTGGCTTGATTTTTCTTAATTGGTGTCATCTTAGGTGGTTCATCTTGGCTTAAAATGCCCAAGTGACAAGCTTGCAAATCAATCTAGGGTTTCTAGATTTTTTTCTGTGATATGCAAGTCACCCTTTCAAATGTTTCTCTCCCTGATGATTGTCTAACTAAAATGTCATTTTAGCATGACGATTATTACTTTTTTTAAAATAGAAAGTTCATAGTTTATAATACTAAGAAATCATCAATCTTTTTGCCATTTCTATGATCTGAAAACAAATAACAAGCACTCACGAGTAAACCACTAATGATAAGAAACAATAATAGGAAACATGGTTTACAAACTGGTCCTCATAAATTGGTGACACAAAGCAACCTAGAGAAAAATAGAAACTAAAAGATGACATTTTTAAATAATCAGAGATCTATAATTGTTTAACTATGATTAAGTACATGTACATGCTAAGCCTTCTCTTTACGATGCACAGTATTGGCATGCCTAATGTGTTGATGATTACCACCACCATGAGGATGCTCAATAGGATTCATTGCCACACCATGAACCTTGGGCCAACAGTTTCTTTTGACCCTATATTTGTGATATGCATTGCCATCTTTGAGCATTGGCTTTTCTGTCCTTCCACCACCAGTAACTTGACCAATCATGGCTCTACAACTACTTGGCACAATCTTCTTAGCTCCAGATGGAAGCTTTACCCTGTAAATTGAAACCAATTTCCAAGACTTGTCAAACAAGGCTATTAAAAATCTGCAAAATCAAAAATTACACAAATCTTAACATTAAGAGAGAACTTAGATAATTGTTCCAAAATTATTTCCACTACCTTTGGAATAATTACATTTATCAGCTCACTGTAACCTTGGAAAAAAATTAAGCATATAAATATGCCATAAGTCTCCACAAGGTGTACACCTAGAACTTAAAATAGTTTTAAAATAATTTGGAAAAAGCCACCATCCATAGGACATCACAACAGATGCATCACATGTTTGTTGCTAGCCAAAAAACAAGATGATAAACAAAAATGATAATGAGTCAAGGGGAACATCAAGAAGTAGTACATTCAAATTAAATTTCAACCAGTTGGTAAATGAGCACAACCCACTTTGACTTGTCATAAGTTCAAAATATTAGAATAGGTACATTTTTATGTCTGTAAAGGTGACAACAATCCAACAATGGATCAAACGTTTCAGCTTGAAATGCAATAGAAATGCATTGCAAATGACAACAATCAAATTTGAAATTACTCATCTCATAAAAGTATGGTGGAGAAAAGGCAAAAAAAGTGTTCTTTGATTTGATCGGGCCAATGAGAAATATTGTCTCAAAAATTCAACTATATCACCATGTTTTTGGTAACTTCATTACCAATACCTTGGCCAATATTATTACACAAATGAAGAGTATTATAGGCAAAAATAAAAACTTATTTGAGGCTTCACTAAGATAGCTTGACAAAGAGAAATGATATATCTTACCAAGACAGGCATATGACCCCGAAGATGGGATAATACCAAAAGCTAAAATAGATCATACATCTAGACACAATCCACAAAATGCTATTAATGGTGATATCATCTAGGATACCAATAGGCATTGAAAAAATGAGATTAGCAGTGATTGTTGTTTTAACTTATTTTAACAAATGAGTTTCCAATGTGAAGTGTCAACCAAGGATTGTATTACCATCCTATTAACTGTCATTTTCTAAGTCATGACTATCAATTTTGAACCAAATGAGGCCTTCCAATGCTTTGGCTTTGGGGGCTCATAATTTTATTGATTGCCTGTGATGGAGTTACCTATCGTGTCTACTTATATGACTCCAAGGAACACATAGAATCAACAATAAAAACAAGATAGGATGGCAACTATTGGAGCCAATGGGCCATAGATGCAAAATTAAAGTGAATGTCTAAGCATGGTTAATGATCTTTTATTTTGTTGCTTCTAATTATATTTGTTCAGCTATCAAGGGGATGTAAGTCATGGCATAGCTCTGTATCTCTTTATTGCCTTAAGGTAGATCCTCACATGATTCTTATCTTGGTAGCAGGGTATCTCAACACCAAAAATTATTTAGAATCCCACTCCTTCATGAAATGTAATGACTCCAAACTACTATCCCTTGACTTATCTCTACCATAAAGACAACTCTATGGAACATGTAGATGGTGTAAGTCATGGCTTGGTTGTGTCTAAGAAATTTCATAGTTTGTTCTATCTCCATTTTAGAAATATTGTCTCAAAAATTCAACTATATCACCATGACTTGTTCCCTACCGCAGTATGGCAAATTGTTTCTTTGACCATCGCAGGACTGTGGTATACTAAACATCACTTGAAGCCTTTCACCGCACTACTACACTCCTTCATTGAAACTGTCGTGCAGCCGCGGTATTTAACACTTACATAACTTAAACTCCTTATACCGCCATACTGTAAGCCTCACTTGAGGCCGCCATGGGGGCACGGTGTACTATTTTCCTCTACTCAGTCTTACCGCCATACCGAAAGCCTCACTTGAGGCCAAGGCGAGAGTGCAGTGTACTATTTTCCTCTACTCCTTACTGCATTACCACTGGTTATTCTCTTGACTGCCACGGGACCGTGGTTAAGTATCATATGCCACTTAAATTTATACCACCATCCTGCCACTTCATTTTGAGACCGCTGTGGTAATCGATCTCCGCATCCTACAATGTTGCAATTCCAATCTCTTCATGTTGTGGGATAGCGATAACTACTCCCTTGTTATCCTTGGTTCTTGCATACCCGCCAAGACCTTTTGAGTGACCTGCGGGACTGTGGTGAGAGATAAAAACACATTAATGGTCAAAAATTATACAAATATCTTTCACATGGACTTGGTATGGGTGCTTATGAATGACTCCTAGAATAATTTTAAAAGAAATATGGATCCCTAACATGGATTTATGGAAGGAAATTCGCATGGATTTATGGAAGGAAATTCACATGGATTTATGGATTTATCAAATTTTCTTTTATCAAATGTATGAAGGTATCTTTATTATAGGTTCTTTTCCCTATATTATTTATTCTTGGTTCGAATTACTTGATTTTGTGGTTTTTTGTTAGGACCCAGAGCTTTCATATGCAGGACCATCTACAAGGCACCAAAGGAGCCATCTGGATCATGACTTAGGAGCTGGTTAGGATTCATTGAGTAGTATAATGGTGGTTGAATTGTCCTGGTCTATACAACTAAGAGATGTACTTGTGTGCTTTGTAGTTTGTTTATTTAATTTTTTGATGCTTAGAAAAATATCATAAATAGATAGGATGATATTTTTGTAATTGATTCCTTCAATCACTTGTCATAGGTCTAGTTGGAGGTAGCAGAGCTGGTGGAATGGAGGGTGTACCTTATCCGCCTATTTAGTCAAGCAGAAATATTGCAAGTTCCACTTTGAATCACCAAAGCCTTCACAAAATCATCTGCACAAAATTCAATAATGAAGAATTTATGCACAAATTCTCTTTTGAATGATGCACAAAGCCTCCACCCCAACACCATACTGTTGCTAGGCCTTACGATGATGCAGGTGATTCCTGCATCACTGCAAGGCCCAAAAACAAACTATGCAGTGGTGTTGTGGTGGAGGCTTTGTTCATCCTTCAAAAGAGAATTTGTGCATAAATTCTTCATTATTGAATTTTGTGCAGAAGTTTTTGTGAAGGGATTGGTGATCCAAAGTGGAACTTGTAACTACAATATCTAATAAAAATCTACTTCCAAATATGCTTTTGATGGATGTTCATATCCTCATCCAAAGCTCTAATTCACACACAGGCAGGGCTTTACACCCACTAGTTGCATTTTCTTAAAATTTTCTAAGGACTTTTTAGAAAAAACCCATTTTGAACATATCCTTTAATCACAGCATTCCATGATATCACATTTCTTTGAGGCATTTTTGAAACAGTTAGCTTCCCTTGTCTATGCTTCCACATTTTCATGTATGTCTAGCAGGGCACTTGTAACTACAACATATGACAAAAAAATCCTTGTTGTTATGCTTTGATGGATGTCCCTTCGTTATTAATGCATATCTGATGTAGTGCACATTATTATAGTGCAAGCCTATTTTTTAGATTGTTTCATTTAGCATCACCAATATTCTCTACAAGAACATTGTCCATGTTTAAAATGATGGAAATGGTTCACATCTCTTAGAACAATTTCTCTTGCAAAAATCTTGCAGATGAATTTAGATGCAATGTGAAAATCAGAAAATACTTGAAGGTTCTTAACAACTCTAATGGTTGTACCAAGAGCCATGTTTAACAAACCAAATGCAATTGCTAGCTTTTCATTATGGTGGTAGATAAATGATTCTTTTTTATCTATTCCACAACATTAAGTAAAAGTTTTGAATCTGGAAATACCCTACTACTTTCATTTGCCAAGCCAATTTCTCCAATTTTGCATAGCTCTCCCATGTTTGTGAATGTGATCTGTCTCCTACCCAAAAAAGCATGTACCATTTTATGCCCTTCAATCAAACTACATGCAGGTATCTTTTTAATTCATCTATCTTTCATCAATCTCCTTACTATTTGAACCTCACCACACCTACCCACTTCTGCACAGATGTTTTAGAGAAAAACATAAGTTGTGGCATTTTTAGGATCCAACTAAAAAAGTAGTATTGCTGGAATACTCAGCCTACATTCAAATTCTGAATTCTAGGAAATTATATATAGTAAATGGATTGATGGTTGTTTGGATAGTGAAATTATTAGCTTTCTTAGAAATTAACTGAAATATCTTGCCTTGAAATATCTAGAAGGATTATTTTAATTAATGAGGATTTTGTGGTTATTTTTGTAACAATGATTAACAATGATTTTACAGTGCAGCTAGCTTGTTATTTTCATTCAAGATACAAGTCATCAAAGTCAAGCACATACCAAGAAGATGGTACTCTACTTCAAACCTTCAACCTCACTTAGTTTAGTATGCTTACATGGGGATATTAAGGAAGTTGCTAAACAATTAATATATATCATTTGTTGTTTGTGAAGGAGAATCCTGTGAGATCCAATATGGTAGTGGATCAATATTCAGTTTCTTAAGTAAAGATGATGTCACAGTTGGGAAACTTGTTGTGAAACATCAGGTTAGTAATTTTTGGATGTTAAGGCTTCCCAATTGGATATCAAAGATATTTTCTCATCAACTTAATTTGGAATTTATGTATAATTAATGGATTCTTTCATGGTGCAGGAGACAACACATGAACCAGGGTTGACATTTTTATTTAATCAGTAAGGATGCTTAGACCATCATAATATATTAATATTAATAAAAATGTTTTCACTAATTACAAAATAGGCCCTTCCTAGCCAAAAAGATAACATAACAGAGCATTTTAACTAAGAGCCCTGAACAGAGCTACAAATCTAAAAGACCCTTTCTAGCCAAAAAGGAAAGCAAAGTTACAGTGAAGCCAAAAACTTAAAACAGAAAGAGTGGTTCACATTCTGTCCATATTTAAATCTGCAACCCTAAAGCCATGAACCCCCAGTTGGATTCTCTTGAGAAAGAACTATGTCATCATTGGTGAAGGGAACTACCAGTGGTTGGAAATTTGACAAGAAGCTCCATGCATTGAATAATTCCTCTATCCTTTCCCTCTTGGACCTTCCAAATGCAGATTTGTGAACCCGTAATGAATTATCAAAGAGCTCTCTGTTACCTGATTGCAAACTTGAAATCATCGCTTAATAAACATAGTTAAAACTGGGTTTATTAATAATATCTTTGTAGACACCCTAAAATGTCATGACCATCTAACTGTCACCCGACCTTAGCCATTTCACTAATTTATTCCCAATTAATTAATTAAATTTTATTTAATTAATTAAATCCCTGAATCACCTATATTGAATTAATTTAATTAATTCAATATTTATCCATTTCTAACGTTAGCCCATATTATATAAATAAATATAAAATATTTATTTGGTTAATATTCCTTTTTCAACTTAATCACATCCTTAATTAATTAAATAAACCCACTTTATTTAATTAATTATTCCCATTCACATGACTCCCATAGCCCAAATAAAAAATTAAATAAATCCCTCATCCCACCAAGTGTTACATTATCTACCTTCCACTTAACCCCTTCACATGACTTGCCAATTTAAATAATTTTTATTTGAAATTGGGAGCTAATTATTCTCCTCCCTCCACTTGTCACATGACTACATTGTCACATGCACCTCTTAGCCTTTTATTCTAATTTAAAATTCATCTCTCTTCTCCATTGCACACTTGTCATAAAGCTAATCTTGTTCTTTGCATGATTAATCTCAGTCGTCCACCTACCAAAAGCCAAGATCAAATCACATCCCTTCCTTTTAATCAAGCCTTTCTATAAATACAACCCTCTTCTAAGCCATTTGACAATCCATCTTGAGCATATCATTATTCTGCCAAAATTCATTTGCATCTTTGAGCTAGGGTTTTTAGTGACTTGCATTGTATGAGAGCATTTCATATTTTGATCTTGAGGGTATAGCTAGAGTGTTTTGGGTGCAGCATTCTCAACCCTATCAATGGATTGTGAATCGATTTGAAGGTATACTTGATTTGATTTTGTTTGCATTTCTTGTGTTTTTCCTTCATTTTGATTTTCATGATCTCATTTGGCATGCCTGGTGGGACCCCTAGGTCCCGATTTACTAATTCTTGTCTGTGTTTTTTGAAGTTTTTTCGTCAAAATCCATATTGTAGGTTCAATTGCAGGTTTTAGCGCTATTTTCACCAACTGTAGTGCCATTTTGCCATACTGTGGTGCCATTTTCATGATTTCTAGTGCTATTTTCAAATTTTGTAGCACCTTTTTCTATGCTATTTTTGATAGAATTTGTGTTTGCAGGGTTGTTTGTATTCAGCTTTTATTCATCTTTTTGCATGCTTGCAGGTCTAACAATCTCTGTTTTGTAGGTTTTGATTCTAGGGATTGAGATTCATGCTAGGGTTTTGATATTAGGTTGCATACTAGTTTGATTTGCATTTACATCTAGGGTTTTCCAGATTTTTTTAACCTAGTAGGGTTTTAAATCATCTAGGGTTCCATTTTCAATCGATTAGAAGTTTTTTTAGATTCCTAACAACTTTGTTTTAAGGATTGCATCTTTTTTTGTCGATTCGGTGCTATCTGAACATAGACCGACGCCATTTCAAACCTCTGCGAGTAGGTAAAATAGGTAAATCTTTGTTTTAGCACCATTTTCTATGTCTGTGGTGCTATTTTCTATTTCTGTGGCACCATTTATGCTTTCGATAGTGTCATATTCATATTATGTAACACCATTTTCAATATCTATAACGCCATTTTATTTTTAGTGCCATTTATCTATTTTGTAGCGCTATTTTCTTGATAGTAGGTAAACTTTTCTGTAGCGCCATTTTCTTTTTCTGTAGCACTATTTTTTGTTTTTCTAGCACATTTTCGTTCTGTTTTTAGTTCTATTTTCTTTACTTATTTTTTGGACTATGCAGGTGGATGGCTAAACTCTGCAACAAAAAAAATGCATGTCAAATACTGAAATTTGAAACTACTAATGATTTGCTATAGGGTTTTTGTTAAATTAGGCACACTTTTTGTTTTGGGATTTAAAATGAACCTTTGTGTGTTTAGTTAGGCAAACATTTGGATTTGGGTTTTAAAAGGAACCATTTCTTGATCTTAGGAACATTTGGATTTGGATTTAAAAAGAACATTAGCATTTGTTTGCCATGTTTGGTGCACTTGCACACTTTGTGTTACCCAAGGGTTAAATCAAAGTATCCTCTCCCCTCACCTTCAAAAAGATCTTGGGTGTAAGATAAATAGTTTTATTCTCTTCTTTTTTAGGATGTGGGCCTGTCCTTGAGACACATCCGTACGAAGAACTCATTGGCAACCCCAAGAGGTACTTTGATCCAATCCACTATATGTAAATTAGGATAAGGCGAAAGCCAAGTCCAAATCGGTATAAGCATATACCATTCAATGTTAGCTCGAAAGGAAGTAGTACCTTTTGGTATATGAGACTCCTAGTAGAGTTAGTTAGAACCTTAAGTGTTTTGTCGGATGCTCGTATCATGTCGATCCCTTGGATGTTCCCCCACTACGAACCATTGTTTTAGTAGCCCAAATCCCTCTATTTGTTGGCACAAAAGGTGGGACCTTTGAAGCTACCCTGATTCATGTGGTTCAAAGTAGAGATAGCAGGTACAATCCTAAGATTTGGTGGGGGGAGGAGTCTTGGGAAACTTGGAACTTGGTATGCATGAGAAGTGAGTGCTGTGGAGGGGAGCCGGTGCTACCAAGATCCTGGAGCTATCCACTTTGAATAGGCATGGCTAGGGGATCCAACAAATATTCTCCTTGCCTTAACCTTAGGTTGTGTTTGTTTTCAAAATATTCAAAAACACAAAAACATTACATTGAAATAAATTTCCCATTGTGTGAAGTGTTTGCTTTGTGTTTGTTTCCAAGAGACATTTTTCATTCTCAAAACCTTAGGGAAAACATTTGACCCTTAGAAAATTTAAAAAAATCAAAAACCTTAGAAAATCCAAAAAAAAAAAATCCAAATACTTAGAGAAAAATATTTTGAGACCTTATCCCATCCATCCTTTCATTTCATCCTTTCAATCCATTCATCCATCTCATCTTGACCTTAGAGAAAGATATTTTGATTTGTTGGACCCTCTATCCTTAACCATTTCATTCCCAAAAATCATTTTCCACTCACACCTATCCAAATTACCTATTAGCCATTCCCACATATTATCCTACTAATCCAATAACCTTGGACCAAACTTGTGTGCAAAAGATTTAATCTAGATCTCATCCTATCCTAGTTTGTAAGGTACTTAAAGATTAGCTACCTTTTGGTACCCTTATAAATTCTATCCATCATAACCCCTATTTTATTTGGAGATCATTAGTCTATCTTCAAGTACAATATTATCCTATCTTTTGCTTTGAGGTCATTAGTCTACCTTGAAGTAGATGGAATCATCCTTGAAACAAAACCTAAAAGATCTAGATTTTATCCAAGCTCACCCTTTTAGTCCTAAATCATTTTCTGACATTCAACACCATATCTTTAGCCAATCCCATCATAAATATCATCCATTGGCCTTGAAAGAATTCCACCCATTTCACTCCTAAACATTATTCTCTCCTTTGGGTTCAACTAATTACAAATTGATCTCTAAGGTCTTTCTTCCCAAAAAAACATCAAATCCATTTTCATCTCATAATCAAACTCACCCCAACATCATTGCATGCCCTTGATAAGGTTACAAGCTAGGAAACTTCAAGAAATGGGATCTTTCGATAGTGGGATGCCTTTTATCAACCAAAACAATGTTGGAATCAAAATTGGAATGCAACCAACTAGTGACAACAATACGCCCCACGACCACATACTTCAATCTCCACATTCACCCCACACAATGCATACCCTCGATCAAGATGTTGAAGAATTTTTGCAAGACACCGCGACTATGGATTTATTGGATAGAATCCTTAAGTTGGATCCCACTAGATTTATGGATCACCTTATTCAACTTGGGGCCACTCCTACAAACACTAACACTGCTCCATCTGTACCACAAATCACCCTCACCATTCCTAGCAACACCCCAAATGCAATTACTTCCATAAGCTTACCATCCAATGATCCTAACTCCATTGCCATCATATCACAACTACTTTCCCAACAAAATGTGAATACTTCTAATGATGCAACTATTTCCATATCACAAGAAAATCAAAACCCAAATTTGTGACGACAAAATACCAACACAAACAAAGTCGTGTGATTACCACCATATATCCAACAACTAGTTCAAGACAATTCCACCCCACAACAACCTTTGACAACTGAAATGGTCCAAAAGATAGTAGAGATGGAAAAAGAACCAAAAAAGAAGCACTATTCTCTTGACGAAATATGTCCCTATCCTTTTGACAAGAATCTATACATGTAACCTTTCCCTAAACATTTTGAAACGCCAAAATTTGACAAATATAAGGGAAAGGAGGATCCTCAGGATCACTTGCGGGAATTCTACTTTGCTTGCCTTTAAGTCACTCAAGAAGACACTTATTTAATGACACTTTTCCCTAAAAGCCTTAGTGGATAAGCTACTGAATGGTTTACACATCTTCCCCCCAGCGTCAAATCATTTGAAGAACTTGCAGACAAATTCATAACTCATTTCTCCTACAATTGTGAACATGAAATCTCTATGACGGATCTTTGCAACACTAAACAAAAGAATGGGGAACCATTTGCAAACTTATTACAAAGATGGAGAGCTTTGGCAAGCAAACTACCATGGAAAATTCCTGAAAAACAAATTGTGACCATGTTTGTCACTAATTTGAATCCCGAATTAGCATTTCACTTGCAAGTGTTTTCTACCTCAACTTTCAAAGAATTCATCGAAAAGGGAGTAACTATTGAAAGAGCTCTTGTTTCCAAAGGAATGATAAAACTATATGACAACAACAACAAAAACACCACAAACAACAACAATAATGCTCAAATAAGTGACAAGCTGCGCTTTTGGAACAAGAACAAGAATTCCCTTAACGATGAGTAACAGATACAAAAGCTGTCCAAAATATCTAAAATAATCCCTCACTGAACATCTCAAGAAACAATGTGAATATACCTAAGAGGACTCCAAGACAAGATGATCGCCCTAGGAGAAGATTTACTCCTTTGGGGGAAACCATTGAGGATATTTTGGATAGGTGTGTGAAAGGAAATTTATTGCAACTTCCACCCATCTAACCATACGATGAAATTCAATGTAAGCCTGCATGGTTTGATGAGAATGCATTTTGTGAATACCATCATGTTAAGGGACACCCAACATCAAATTGCATGAGATTAAAACATCGCATACAAGATCTCATAGAGGAAGGCAAGGTCACCCTTCAAGACTCTTCAATTCCGTCTCCAAATGCAAACTTAGGAGCATACAAGGACCCTCTCCCTGACCATAACAAAGAAAAAGCATCTTCATCAGCTAACCAAAGATACCATGTTATTCCTCCACCAAAATGCTTTGATTCCATTGTTGGCCGAATAGAAGAATCTGTTAGCCACGTCAACACTATTACAATCTGAGTTAGACCCCAAACTCCCGATTGCGTTGTCACAACCTGCCGTGGTCGTGTAACCATTCATGGTGCCACTTCCACTAATCAACTATCTGCAGTTGATCAACCTTCATCATCCACACCTTCCAATCTACCTGCATATAAATACAACCTCTTAGATCATCTAGGAAAGACACCTTCCCAAATAACAATTCTTGAGCTCCTTCGCACATTGCCACTTCATAAATAAATTATGGATAAAGCCTTGATGGAAGCACAAGTCCCTACTGATCTAAATGTGGAACAATTCCAAGCTATGGTAGCCCATCTTGTAGCACCTCATCACCTCACCTTTTCAGAAAAAGATCTTTCCACAGCTGACGCATCTCATAACGAAGCATTACACATTGAAGTCCTAGTCCATAAACACATTGTAAAAAGGGTTTTAATATATGTTGGCTCTGGCCTAAATCTTTGCACTCTAAAATTATTAAAACACTTGGGATATTATAATGTGGTTGTAAATGCAAATGAATGCATCGCCATCAAAGGTTATGATGACATAGAAATATTATCTGTCAGGACTATCAAACTCCCTATTCAAGTAGGACCAAAGATTTTGGAGACAAAGTGCCAAGTCCTTGACCTTGATCTTCCTTACAACATTCTTCTTGGTTAACCATGGATTCATGTTATGCAAGCCATCCCTTCCACTTTCCATCAATGCCTGAAGTTCCCACACAATAACACTAAGATTACTATCTATGATGATCCATGTCCCTTCCAATACTGTAGCTTCTTGGAAGGACATGATCATACTTTCTGTCCCTATAATCATCCTATTGCGACACCTTCCAAGTCTAAACAAATCACCTGATCATCTTCCACTTACATTGATCCCACTGATTTGCCATCAACATCACAATCTACCCCTCATCCTAAGATCAAGATCAAGGCAAGTGACAAGGGATGCGATGAATATGACTTACATGGTGCTTTTTTTTGTGTCAGACTTCTACCATCATCCCCTAAGACATATGGCACTCCTAAAGGAAATGAAGTCTCTACTGTAGTCATCAAGTGTAAACCAAGACCAACCTTTGAAAAGAAACATCTCATGGAATAGGATGTCTTGGAAGATATATCCTCGTGGTTGTACAAAGATGAAGAAGATCAAGAACTCTCGACTCTTCCATTAGAAATTTATGGTAAAGGCTCCCGAATACTTAAGAAAATGGGATACAAGGGATAAGGGGCCATCGGCTTACATAAACTAGGGATCATTGAACCAATTCAAGCTAAGGGACATTTTTATTTCCAAGGGTTAGGGTATGGAATACTTGAATTGCCACCTTCAGAACGCGAGTGTACTTTTGCAGAGGATGCCAAAGCCTTCCTGGTAATCAATGACAATGATGAAGAGTATCATTCCAATTCCTTCTCTAATTTCACTAAACTTTTTGAGTCCTCCATCTGCACCATCTTCACATTATCCTCCATGCCATCCACAACCAATGACCTACCTTTAGTATATCCGCAACTTGTCGATTGGGACCAAACGATACCACCTGTCTTGGATGTCATGCAAAATGATGAAGCTCTCACTGAATTCATGGGAGTAAGAAACCATATTCCTTTGGGAGATCATAAAGCAAGATATATCATGGAACTTAACACTACTACTTACTTTGGCAAGACCACCCAATCTCTTAGTCACAAAATGATGAATATGAAAATAAAAATGACATCCCCTGGCAAAAACCACTTTGTGGCGCTTTCAGATGATAAAAAAGTAAAAATAAAGGATGTATCCTCTGGTGAAAACCTCTCTAAGGTGCCAAAGGATGAGAGATTGGACCTCCCTAAAGTACCTAAGTTTTATCAAGAAAGATCTCCTATTTTGGTAGAACAGTCGTGGGAAATGAATCATGGAACAAAAAGTGAGCCCAAGATAACATATCAAGTTGAATCATTGACACCAACAAAACAAGAAGCCTTTCTAAATTTATTCAAAAAAATAGCAATCAACTTTGCATGGACTTACGCTGATATGCCTGGGCTGGATCTTGCTCTTGTAGTTCATCACCTTGCAGTATATCCAGATGCAAAACTAGTAAGATAGAAATTGAGAAAGATGCATCCACAAATAACATTACTTGTCAAAGCAAAGCTGAAGAAACTCCTGGATGTGGGATTTATTAGCCCAATAGATTATCCTCAATGGGTTTCAAACCTGGTACCAATGAAAAAATTGACTGGGGGCATCCGTTGTTGTACCAACTTTTGAGATCTTAATAAAGCTTGTCGTAAGGATGATTTCCCTCTTCCTAACATCGACATTATCGTAGATCTCACTGCTGGACATGAAATGCTATCCCTCATGGATGGATTTTTAGGATATAACCAAATCAAGATAGCTGATGAAGACCAACATAAGACATAATTCATCTCACCATGGGGAACTTATTGTTGGGTTGTGATGCCTTTTGGATTGAAGAACGCAGGAGTGACATACCAAAGGGCAATGACAGTTATCTTTCATGACTACTTTCACAAGATAATGGAAGATTATGTAGATGACCTTTTGGAAAAATCAAAAACAAGAGAAGAACATCTAGATGTGTTAGCAAAGATCTTCGATTGACTAGAAAAGTATAGTGTACGACTCAATCCTAAAAAGTGTGTTTTTGGAGTAACCTCTGGGAAGCTCCTAGGATACATAGTCTCACGAAGAGGGATAGAAGTAGATCCAAACAAAATCAAAGGTATAATGGATATGCCTCCTCCTTCAACACTTAAACAACTTAGAAGTCTACAAGGTAAGTTGTAATCCATCTGTCGATTCATAGCACAGCTCGCCAATAAGTGTTAACCATTTCAACATCTGCTTAGAAAGAATTCAACCTTTCAGTGGGATAATAATTATCAGTTGGCCTTTGAACAATTGAAGAAATATATTTCTAATTCACCAGTCCTCATGCCACCAAGACCAATACAACCTCTTCTCCTCTACATATCAGCAACAGAAACAGTAATTGGAGCTTTATTGGCACAACATGACAAACAAGGAAAAGAGAGCCATCTACTACATCAGCTGCACATTGATAGCATATGAGCTTAATTATTCACATATTGAGTGAGCATGTTTGGAAGTAGTCTTTTCAGCTTAGAAGTTAAGGCATTATATGCTTAATCACAAAACCAAGCTCATTGCAAAAATTGATCCATTGAAATATCTGTTAAGCAAAGCCGCTCTCACCGGAAGAACAGCAAAATGAGTAATGATTCTAAGTGAATTTGATATTGAGTACACATAATGAAAAGCCATCAAAGGACAAGTTATCACTAACCAACTAGCAGATGCTGCTATTCCATCTGAACATCCTTTGTTATCTGATTTTCTAGATGAATCCATACTAACAGTTGCATCGATAGAAAACACTTGGAAAATGTACTTTGATGGATCTTATACTCATCGTGGCTCAAGGGTAGGTCTTCTACTTGTCACACCTCAAGGAGACACAATCCCTAAGTCATAAAAAATAACATTCCCATGTACCAACAATGTAGCTGAATACGAGGCCCTCATTACAGGACTCTGAATGGCAATCAAATGGAAAATAGAGAAGTTGACAATATATGGTGACTCACAGTTGGTTATCCAACAGGTCAATAATGAGTACAAAACAAAGGATGATAAGCTCTTACCATATAAGGGAATGGTTAATGAATTCAAGGATTACTTTCACGGCATCCATTTTGAACAAGTTCTGAGACTTAACAATAAAGCAATTGATGCAATGGCCACCATTGGGTCATTGGTTGACATGAAAAAGGATAGCAAGAAATGTGAATTTTTGATAGAAGAGATTCAAATCCCTACTTATGATGTGCTGCAATTAGAACTTGTATGTGACATTTTTGGTCCTTTATCCCCATGGTATCAAGAAATCTATTTATACCTTCATGATAATATCCTTCCACCCAACCTAACATCTGACCAACATAAAAACTTCATACCCCAATCATCTCGTTTCATCATCATTGCCGATACCTTATACTGAAGGAGTCTCGATGGTACTCTTTTGAGATGTCTTGACGCTAGGGAGGCTGAGACAGTTTTGTAAGAAGTACATGAGGGTATCTGTGGGGTGCATTCTAGTGGACCAACCTTAGCTAAGAAGATTCTTCGAACAGGGTATTATTGGCTGACTATGGAAAAGGATGTGCATGAATATGTCAAGAAATGTTTACCTTGCCAGCAACATGGAGATTTGATACATGCACCATCATAGGAATTGCAACCAATAACAACTCCATGGCCTTTTTCACAATGGGGGCTTGACCTTGTAGGGAAGATACATCCACCCTCTTCTAACGGCCATAAATTTATCATCACTACCATGGAATATTTCACTAAGTGGGTAGAAGCCCTTCCACTCACCTTTGCCACGGGTGTCCAAATTTCTAAGTTCATTCTACATTACATCATATGTCGTTATGGTATTTTGCACTCCATCATCACAGATCATGGAAAGCCCTTTAAGAACCAAGAAGTTCACACTTTGTGCAAAAAGTTCCATATCCAGCACCATTTCTCTACCCCATATTATCCACAAGGCAATGGTCAGGCTGAAGCTTCCAACAAAACTATTTTATGCATCCTGAAGAAAATAGTCAATGAAGCTGGTCACAACTGGCATCTACAACTTAATCCTACCCTATGGGCATACTGCACTAGCATTCGTACACCCACAGGAGCCACACCTTATTCATTAGTGTTTGGTTCTAAATCCATCTTGCCTATAGAGGTCAAGCTCCTGTCTTTGCGCATCTCGCTAAAGAACGTTATCACTGATGAGGAATATCAGATTGCACGATTGAATGAACTAGAGTTGCTGGATGAGAAATGCATAAACACTCTGAACCATTTGCAATCTTATCAAAATCACCTATGGAGAAGTTATAATAAAAAATGAAGAGCCGTAGATTTGAAGTAGGTGATCTTGTCCTCATGGAGAATAAAAAGAATATGCAGGATCACCCTAAGAAAGGAAATTTTGAACCTAATTGGATGAGACCCTTCATCATCATAGCTAGCTATAGATTAGGAGCCTATCAACTATCCACACCTAAGGGGTAGCCTCTAGAGGAACCTATGAACATCATGCACTTGAAGAAATTCTATGCATGACCCATCAAATATCCCAAGCCAAAAAAGTCAAAAAAATAAAAAAAATCAAGAAAAACTAAGTGCAATAAAGCCATCCAATGGTGAAAATCACTTCGATGATGCTTCGATAAGTACCATGGTGAAAACTTATTCTTAGGTGCCATGTGTAGTGGTCAGTTCTACCATCTAATAAAATCCCTATATCCATCCATAATAATTCCATAATAACCCATCACTTCATGGTCATCCATCACATTTGCAAACCATAGCTTGGAGTTCGACGCATTTTGGTCACCCCACCCTCATCTTCCTTCATCATCCCACCAAAGAATAAAATCCTAGAGACGATATCCTTGTATTCTCCTAGGAATAGCACACCATTCAAAACATTCAAAAATCCAAAAAATTAAAAAACCTTCAAAAATCCAAAAAATTCAAAACATGTCAAAAATACAAAAAAATCAAAATATCCCCAAAAAACACAAAAAAATCAAATAATCATCAAAAAATCCAAGCAATAAATGTACCCCACAAGATCATCAATCCACGCCACCTTCTTTCATTTGCAATCATTCAAATCATCGTTTCTATCCACAAGCCATTCCTACATCATCAAGTCCAACCAAAACTACATATTCATCTCACCCCGCATCTTTTAAGGATCTTGATTCCATGGATACGAGTATGTAGGCAATCTGGAATATGAAGGAAGTATCCAGTACACAAGTCCATAAGATGCACCCATTCAACCCAATTGGATGGTCCTTATCAATCAAACTCATCTGTAAAGCAAACTAAGCATCATTATCAAAACATCATCCTAAAAATGCAAAAATCATCAATCAACAAGTCAAACCACATCATCACAAATAGCCAGCTATTTGCTTGCTTATCCTCTTTCAGCATTTAATCCAACAACATCATCAATACGTTCTTGCCTTAATGGATATATCGTTCCTACAATAGGTGGAATCTATTTATCCTTTATCATCATCAACCATTATCCAAACTTGCTTGAGATCATTAGTCTATCTTAAGTAAGTCATCCTTATCCTATCTACACATCTCTTGGCAAGAAATACATGGTTGTTGTCTTGCTTGTGATTGATCTTGTTGATTCTTGATTTTTATCTTTTGCCTCATTCTAGGGATATTCAAAAGCTGCCTGGATCTCATCATATCTTGGTATGTGGACAAGGATGCCTAGAATGGAGCATAGTCATTGTTTTGGATGTTGTATTTGTGGGATGGTATCCTTACCTCTAAGAATGGTATTCATATCTTAATGATGATGTGTCAATTCTAGCACATCACTCTCTTGGGGCATCTAAGCACAAATCTCGCCTTTTATGTTTCCAAGAGGTTATGCTATGAGTTCCCTTCCATCATCTAGGCAAGGATGTGCTATCTTATGGGTGTAGGTGCTTATCCCTTTGCTTGTGGGTTTGGTCCATGCAAAGATGGGATAATAATCAACATTCTAGTCTTTTCATACCTTTGTGCACTATATCCTATTTTTTAATAATAAACCTAGAAATGCTCTCAACGTTATCATGCAAGTACTAATCCTAGCTCATCCCCCCCCCTCATCCAACCTTTAATCCATCTAATTTATTCTCCATTTAACATGTCTTGTCTACCTTTACCCCCCCTCCCCCTAACATTAGTCCCTCAATGACATGGTGTCTACCGACTTAGTTTTCCTCCATTTTTCTTCCCTGTCCATATACCTATCCCATTGCCCTTACCCTTAAGTTTTCCTCCATTTTTCTTCCCTGTCCATATACCTATCCCATTGCCCTTACCCTTATCCTTTCCCCCTAACCTCATCACCTAGGGTTTGACATAATCTAAAGTGTATCATGACATATTTTCCATTCCATCCCATTGCATTTACATTTCATTTTAGATATATTATCATTCATTTCCATTTATATTATCATTTTCATTTGAATTACATTTTAGGTATATTTCCATTTGCATTACCTTATCCATTTACGCCACATATATCATCACATTTTGCATATACATGAAAGAAAACATTGCATAAATAATATTTTAGGCATCGCATCCATAAAATCATGAAAATTACATCATCATATAAACCATTAACATACATATAGTCCATTATAAGTTACATGAATTCATTTTCATTAGGAAGTCCACCATAACATGCATAGAAAACATTTTAGATCATAATCATTTGTATACTTAACAGAAAGTAAAGCAAATATCATATGCATTTATCATCATCCATAAGGCATTTACATGAAAATAATATAAGCATCATCATAATCACATAAACATTTCACAAACACAACATATAGGCCATCTGTAGACACCCAAAATTGTCCCAACTTTGTTCATGTCTAGCTACACCTTGTTAAAAACATCACTTAGACATCATGTAGCATTTTGTCCTAAATCCCACTCTTAATCCCATTTATCCATTAAGCCAATTAATTAAATAAATTTTATTTATTTAATTAAAAATCCCATTCAATCCCATCCTTATCCTACTTAGCCAATTAATTAAATAAATTTATTTATTTAATTAATATCCAACTCATATCCCAACTAATTCAAATATTTTATTTGAATTAAGTTCTCATCATAAGCCGACTTTCCAATTAATTAAATAAATTTTATTTATTTAATTAATTTATTTTATCATTAAGCTGACATGTGTGCCTCTTTCATTTAAAAAAGATAAGTGGTACTACATCCTTTTATTTAATATCTTTTATATGTAGTACTTTTTATGTACACAAGCACACATGAGCCCTATTCTCCTTGACACTTGTCAAATGACTACAACTCCCTTGAAGAGTGGGATAACCGAATCAATCCTAGCCATCCATATCAATCAATTAGCTTTTTAATCTCAGCCGTCCATTGGAACCAAGCCTTTTCTATAAATCAAACCCCTCATAAGCCATTAGCATGCATTGAGCTTCAAGTAACATTATTCTGCCAAATTATCATTAGCATGCATTGATCCTCAAGTATCCACATGCTGTTGAAATATCATTAGAGCCTTTGCATCCTTCAACTATCATCCTCATATCATCTTCATCTTAATGTTATGCTGCAGAAATGAGCACCCAACATTCTTCCAACAATAATCCTTCAAAATCTTGCATGCTCATGCGAGGTGGAGAAGAGCAATGGAGATAAATCAAGCATAGCATGGAGATCGGTTTGCATTTACATTTATTATTTTGATTTTCATGTTGTCTTGTGCTTCATTGTGCATTGCTAGGGTTTTATCATTGCTGATTATTCATTTGCCCTGATTTGCAATTTTACCCTAACATACATTTGGCACGCCCGGTGGGACTCACTTCGTTTGATCTTTTTTTCAGGTTTTTGTAATAAAAATTTGTATTCATATAACCCCCATTGTTGAGTTTTGCAGGTTTAATTAACTTTTTGTTGCAGATCTGCTACTTTTTGGACAAAACCCTAGGTTTTAAAGATTTCATCATATCTTCCAAACGGCTACGAATTTTTCTACAAGATTTTAGCAGAAGTTTGTCCATGATATAAGGAAGCTACAGCAGAAAAATTTCGAGTTTATCGCGATTTTTGCGGGATTTATCACGTTTTTATGTTTTTTCATAAAATCGCAATTCTGGGCGCAAATCAGCGAATTTTTCAGAAATTTTTACATTTTTGGAAATCTCTTGAAATTCTAATGAGGGTCTATGTTTTGCAGATTTAATTTGGAGGTCGTTTACTATGCGAAAAAATCAGATCTTTGCCGACTGTACTGTTTTCATAAATCCGCGTTTCTAGGCGCAAATTAGGGTGATCATAAGGAGCTGGAGCAGCATTGGCATCAACATCTACAACAATTTGGATAGCGAATTAACCAGGTGCAATCATTTCATTTCTCATCTTCTAATCATTGTTTGCAAACACATTTGGATTTTGGGCATAAAATGAACAATTGTTTGCAAATTCACATCAAAACATTGGGCTAAAACGAACCATTGTCTTTCATCACATTTGGATTTGGGCTTTAAAACAAACAAGTGCTTGCATTGTCTTCCACACATTAAACTTCTAAGGTTAATGAACCCCATGCGAGTGTGACCAAGTAAATGTGTATGCTCTCTCCTCGCGTCCCAACACGAACTTGGAGATCAAAAACATTTACTTGTGTTGCTTTTGTTTAGCCTTAGAGAGGCCTGCCTTGGTATCCACCCCAAGGGAACGACCTCAAGCGGTACTTTCATCCGGTCCGCTATAAAAATTAGAGGATAAGGCGAAAGCCAAGTCTAACCGGTATTAGCGCTCACCATACAGTGCTAACTCGAAAGGAGGTGTACCTTTGTGTATATTAAAACTCCTAGTAGGGTTAGTTAAAGTCTTAAGTGGCTTGCTGGATGCTCGTGGGGTGCCGGTCCCCTGGATTTTCACTAGAACCTCCTTGTGATAGTGGCGTTGCCTTAACTAGGACTTGTTGAAGTGTCTTCACGTGCTTGTTTAACCAACATCACATTATTCCAAACTAATAACTTGCTTATGTGTCTTGCGTGAGTGATTCATGTGTGTATATGCATAATCATTTGTTTGAATATTGCCACATCAAGCTCTAAACACCCAAACACATAAAGACAAGTCATCCTACACATTCTTCCAATAACATTCAAACCCAATCACTTTCATCTCAAACATAGCCAAGTCATTCAAACAATCCACATCATCATCCAAATCCCTAAACAAGCACTTGCTAAAAGGACTTAAGACAAACACTTGGTGACAACATGTCTACACTAAAGGACCTAGAAATCAAATTCCAAAGATTCCTCCAAAATCTTTATCAAGGATCACAACCCCTAAACCAAGACGCCATTGAAATATTACAATTCTTCATCCAAAAAGCTCAACCCCACGTAAGCCAATCACCTCAACTACAACACTTCATAGCCCAAGTCCAACACCTTTTAGCCACTAGTCAAGCTCGACAAGTCCAACAATCCTTAGCCACTTCCTATCAACCTAATCCACGTCATAGCCACATGTCATATCCATCTACTTCCTATCAACCTAATCCACCTATCCACCAAGTCAATGCCACATCAACCTATCAACATCCACCTCAAGCTTATCCAATCCCTCATGCCACCATTCCAATGCACTACCAAGCCCATCTACAAGGCAATCAAGTGATATTACAAGAACAACATCCAAGTCCCAATGGCTCTTTGTACATAAATCAAGTAAGTCCAAGTACACCTTTTCAACAAGACCACCAAGCACCATTGATAGACCTAAGTCCACCTTTGCAACAAGAATCATATCCAAATCCAAGTGGCGCCTTGTACATAAATCAAATGAATCCAAGTTATCCTATGCAAGACTTAATTACCTTTGACAAGGGAGATACCAATCTAGAGTGGCCTCCATCATCTAATCACCCACCAACACATGAGCCAACTAATTCTATCCCAACACCACCATGTGATCCTACTCCTAGTCCATTAATCCCTCTACCTTCCAAACCACCAAGCCCTTTATTACCTTCATCACCATGTCATTCTAATCCTTCACCTAAGGATGCGGCTGAGAGAGTTTTACAAAGGATGCTTGAAGCAAAACTCATTGAACTTCCTGAAGTCAAACCATGTGAAGAAAGTCCATATGATGAATATGATTATTGTGCATACCATAGGACCAAAGGCCATAATACAAATCAATGCCCAATATTTGTCCCAATTGTTTACAAGGTGTACCTACCTATAATGGGAAAACATGCCACATCATCCCAATCCCATGTGTCACCCCTATCTAGTCCAAATCCAAATCCATCCAATCCAATTAGCCCTCAACCTAATCCTAATCATAAGCCTACAACACCATCTACCCTTATCATCCATCCATTATATTGCTCATCCACTCATACCCTTGCAAAGGATGTGATCCATTGGCTACTAGTTAAGAATAAACTACCTCCATATCAAACACCCATTCATGAGCTTACCCAAGAACTTCCAAAGGTCATGTCCAATCATATAATCCCATCATGTGGTCCACCTATCCTTAAGCCTATCCAAGAGCCTTCCATTAACATACCTAGCCCTTCAAGCCCATCATGTGACCTACAAGACATCAAGCCTATTCAAGAGTCTCTTATTGTGAATCCAAGTCAAGAGTCATCATGTTCTCATGTTGTTGACCAAGAGCCTTCAACTTCCATTCAAGCAACCCAAGAGGTATGTCAAGGGTTTAATCCTAAGCATGTGGAAACATTAAGCCCTAGTCCAACTCAAGATCAAAACACTTCCATTCAACCCATCCATAACATTTACCTTCTTTATGATCAAGATGATACCTATGAAGAAGCTATCCATGAGCACCTTGATCCTATCCATAATCGTATATCTATCCATGAGCAAGATATACACATTGCTCCTAGTCATCCACTATCTAGCCCTATCCATCATGAGCAAACATCCACTTGTCATGATGAGACACTTGACCCCCAAGTAAGCATAACAGATCAAACCAATAGCTTGGATCTTAGCAAACATAATCAACATAATCAAGATCCTAATGATCCTTTATCCCCATCTACCATCGATCCCATTTCACATCCACCATCATGTCCTATTGGTCATACCACCCTTATACATGAGTGTTCTTTAGGACAACAACAACCTTTGTCCTGCACTTCACCTTCTCCATCCAATAGCAAACTCAAGTCTAGTGTTCAAACCATACCTAGACCCATTGTCCATCGCATACTCCAAAACATGAACTACCAAGGTAAAGGCCTAGGCCTTTATGAACAAGGTATTTTGGAGCCAAACCATGTCAAGATTCCTCCATGCTCATATGGCCTTGGATACACACCCCAAGGTAAACAAGGCCAAGATGTTGGTAATCCCTTCATGCATCCTAAATTTACTACTTTCCATCACACCCCCCATCTACCCAAAACATATGTAGCCAATCCACCTCCATCAACTTACAAACCCCAAGAGCATGTGACCATACACCTTCCACCATCCACTTTGCCTCCACTTTTACCAACTCCAAATATCCCTCCATCCAACTTGCCACTGTTGTTACCAACACCTAACATACCTATCATTCATAAGTTTTCTTACATCCCTAATCATGACCAACAAAAGCACACAGCGTTTAAGCATAAAGCTTCCAATAATTCCATCCACTCCACCCACCCCATGGGATTCAAAAGCAAAAATTTTGATGCCTCTACCTATAAAGCTAAAAATCCTACCAAAAATCCAAAGGACTATCATGCCTTAGGGCACAAACATGAAAAATCAATGCAAAAAACCAAAGCAAAGCAATCCAAAAAGCTATCCAAGCCCATACCTCCAAAAGCAAAGCCCAAAAGCAAAATGGTTTGGGTTCCTAAGCAAACAACTAGCAAAGCGAATGAGGCATCCTCATCCACATCTAAGCAACCATCCAAACCCTTACCTCCACAAGCAAATCCCAAAAGTAAAATGGTTTGGGTTCCTAAGCAAATAGCTAGCAAGTCAAATGAGGCATCCTCCTCTACATCTCAAGAATCCCAATCACCTATCTCCATCCAAAAGACTACTTCCATCCAAAACTTCCATTCCCTTCAAAAATCCCACAAGAAAAACAACAACACTACAAATACTAAATTTATGTGGGTTCCTAAATCACTTCATCAACCATCTCCTACGCAAACATCTCCATTGCTTCCTACACCACCATCCAATCAAAAGCTTCAATGTTTATCACAGTGTGTGCAACCATTGGTCATGGTTCCCTTCCACTCCGCAACACCTCCACATAACTATATCTCCCCATCTTTCATCCATTATCCTACATATCTTCCCCATCACCTTCCTATGGTCCATGCTTTTGCATAAGCCTTTTATCCATGGATCCATCCTTGCATGAACCTTTCATAATCCACTATCTACCTAATCCATCTCCCATCCCCGCATTCCCTTATCAACATCTATGAGCATAATGACATGGTCCATGCAAAGACATCATCAATCTCTAAAGGGACACTATCAACCTTCATAGCACTAGCCACTTGAGTCCCTCCTATCCATTACCATGGTGAAAACCTGGCAAACAGGCGCCATGAGTAATTGTCATCCCATCTAGAAAGAAAAAAAAGAAAAAAAAATCAAAATAAAAAAAAATCAAAAAAGTAAAAAGAAAGCCCTTCGTCCAACGGTGAAAACCTGGTAAACAGGTGCCTTGGATAAGTACCATGATGAAAACCTGGCAAACAGGCGTCATGTGTAGGTTGATCTTCTATGTCACTTACACTTGGGGGCACATTGTCTCATCCAACCTATCCATTTCCAAACTACCTATCCCATTATATCATTTTTCATCCTATCTTATCTTATCATGCTACATCCTACCATCCTTAGCCATTACATAAACATGCCTATCCTATTGAACCAATTTATCCATCCTCCTCCTTTTGATCTTGAGGAAGACATGGGGGCAAAATGTTGAAATATGCTTCAGATATCTCTTGGTATACCTCATACCTTCCTAATCAATCCATCTTATCAGTATCCACCTATTATAAGCCTTGTCATGTAAAATCTAATCTATCATGTCATCCCTTGGTCATGAAATTAATCATGCAAAAAATTCTCAGCATTACCACCTAGAATGGGGCAAGTTATTCTTCTGATGCAACATAGCCTTTGAAGATCACATCCTAGCTCCCTTATGATCCATCCACTATGGCGTATCCTTATCATGAGCTTTCCATCTTATAGCTTATCCCCATCTGTTTATCACGAGCTTTCCACTATAGCCTACCTATCTATTTTTCATGAGACATGCATACATACCTTATACAGCCTATCCTCTTATCTATCCATCTATCATGAGCCTTTCATCACATTTACTATGAGCCCATCCTTTTATCCATCCAATCCCATTCATCCATCTTTACACCTAGACTTGGTTTTCTCCCTTGTCATTGGTATCAAGCACAAAGGCTACCTAAATTGTAAATCCATTGACATCCCAAAACATTTCAAAAAATAAAAAAATAACATATTGTCAAAAAATCTAAAAAAAATCAAATATCCAACGAAAACTCCAAGCAATAAAACCAATCATCATCAATCCAAAATAATCCACTTCATCAACATTCAATCAAAATCAATTCATCATCATCTTCAATCATCATCATCATGAATTCTTCCTATCAATAACATTCATTCATCCATTTCAATCAATCACTTCTTCCAATCATATCGATCAAATCAATCTAAGCAATGATCTCAAAATCCAAGTCACACTGATCCATATCAAGCAAGCCAATCAATCAAGGAACATTATCCAATCAAATCAGCAAGTTTTTGATCCTAATCTTGTCATGAACCAAATCAATCATCATCGATCATCATCAATGGGATATAGCGTTCCCACATCCTTGTGTTGATCTAGGGATATAGCTTTCCCCACAATGACAACACTATTTATCATTATCAATGAAACAATCAATCATTGGTTTATGACTTGACAAGGGCAATACCTTGTTTGTTTTACATCCTTTGAGCATACTGAGAACACTTGCTTATGCTTAGATTGAGTGGACACTCTAATCATCACACCATCATTATCATCATTCAAAACAATCCCATCATCAAAACAATCAGCCCAGTAATAACAAACATCACAAAACCAAAGCACATCAAGCTAGCCATCAAAACAAATCCAATAACTTCAGCAAATCAAAAGTAGCTCAATCCACCACATATCATCACATCATCAATATTTCATCAATCTCAATCCATTTTTATCATCTCATCAATAAAACACAACATCAGAACTACATCTCATTTCCATCGTTAAGTGCCTTGATCCCGTGGATATAGGGTATGTAGGCAGTCTGGAGTACGAAGAAAGTGCCCAGATTCAGGCACAAGCGATTTTCATTTTTCTCCTCTCATCATTTCTTCTATCATCTATCTTCTACATCATCAATAAACAACTTCCTCCAATCAATCTATCATTCAATCAATCCATTTCCTTCAAATCAATCATCAACATTTCATCCAATCAAATCAATCCAATTATTCCAAACAATGATCCAAGTGCAAGCCATTCTTAATCCATACCAAGAAAGTTAATCAATCAAGCCAAGTTATCCCAACTCAATCTATGGTCTTGATCCTAGCCTTGTTGTAAGCCAAATCAATCAATCAAATAGCCAACCAACTCAGCAAACAACCTTGTGTTGATCTAGGGATATAGCTTTCCCCGCAATGACAACACTCTCAACTATCATCATCAAACAATTAATCATTGGTTTACAGCTTGACAGGGGCAATACCTTGTTTGTTTTTGAATCATTTGTGCATGCATGCTTGCTTGCTTGTGTGTGTTATCATTTTATCTTGCATTTGCATCATCTCAATACCATTCTAGCTAATATTCATATCTTGTATCCAGACAAGGTTGTATTACGCTGGGGCATAAGACACATCGTCACCCTGGTTCCTTATACCTTGGTGCATAACGTCTAGTGCTATATCAAACATCATGGTTGCTCACTTTCCATTGCAGCATAACGCATCATCCATTTCTTCTATCTATCCCCTTATCTTTCTTTTGTAGCCAAGCCATTTCTTTTCGAGAGCCTACCCGTGTTTGTCCAACCCGCATATCCTCTCGAGGGGGCATCATCATCCTATCTTTCCATCATCATTATATCCTTACATTATCATCATCCCTATCCATTATCCACACCTTAGCTTCTTTGAAATGATGTTACTCGACATAAAGCTTATCATCTCGAACATCATCTCAAAGAGGGGCAAAATGTAGACACCCAAAATTGTCCCAACTTTGTTCATGTCTAGCTACACCTTGTTAAAAACATCACTTAGACATCATGTAGCATTTTGTCCTAAATCCCACTCTTAATCCCATTTATCCATTAAGCCAATTAATTAAATAAATTTTATTTATTTAATTAAAAATCCCATTCAATCCCATCCTTATCCTACTTAGCCAATTAATTAAATAAATTTATTTATTTAATTAATATCCAACTCATATCCCAACTAATTCAAATATTTTATTTGAATTAAGTTCTCATCATAAGTCGACTTTCCAATTAATTAAATAAATTTTATTTATTTAATTAATTTATCTTATCATTAAGCTGACATGTGTGCCTCTTTCATTTAAAAAAGATAAGTGGTACTACATCCTTTTATTTAATATCTTTTATATGTAGTACTTTTTATGTACACAAGCACACATGAGCCCTATTCTCCTTGACACTTGTCAAATGACTACAACTCCCTTGAAGAGTGGGATAACCGAATCAATCCTAGCCATCCATATCAATCAATTAGCTTTTTAATCTCAGCCGTCCATTGGAACCAAGCCTTTTCTATAAATCAAACCCCTCATAAGCCATTAGCATGCATTGAGCTTCAAGTAACATTATTCTGCCAAATTATCATTAGCATGCATTGATCCTCAAGTATCCACATGCTGTTGAAATATCATTAGAGCCTTTGCATCCTTCAACTATCATCCTCATATCATCTTCATCTTAATGTTATGCTGCAGAAATGAGCACCCAACATTCTTCCAACAATAATCCTTCAAAATCTTGCATGCTCATGCGAGGTGGAGAAGAGCAATGGAGATAAATCAAGCATAGCATGGAGATCGGTTTGCATTTACATTTATTATTTTGATTTTCATGTTGTCTTGTGCTTCATTGTGCATTGCTAGGGTTTTATCATTGCTGATTATTCATTTGCCCTGATTTGCAATTTTACCCTAACATACATTTATCATATGCATTTATCATCATCCATAAGGCATTTACATGAAAATAATATAAGCATCATCATAATCACATAAACATTTCACAAACACAACATATAGGCCATCAAAATCATCATCTCATATATCATCATCGCAAAAAAAAAAGTGCATCGCTTATATATACATCAAAAATATGTCATGATATAATGTCTCCAAAATGATACAACATCATAACACTGTCAACACTAGGTCGATGAACCCCTCTCTAACTGAGTAGAAGAACCCCTAGGACCCTATGGTGGTAATGGTTGTGGTGGCTGTAATGGCTAAGGTGGCTGCCCTAGCTGTGTCACAACCTACTGCAATGATGGCTAATGCATAGAATGAATTGATCTCAATCTATGAGAACCTAATACACCTGAACGACTCTGTTGACTATAACTAGGAATCTACTATTCCTAAGGAATAGCTGTGCAGTAAGCCCCATAATAGTAGTTTGCATGAGAAGCCTACTAGGATGACCACCTCTGTTCCTCCATCAACTGCCCCTGTGGCTGTATCAGCTAACATGCAGTTGTACTACCTATGCACAGCTACCCCTTGCCACCAACCCTTGTAATCTAGTCACCTCATCCTCTGCTACCTGCCGAAGCCCTATCTCCCTATCTCGATCTACTATTAGAGAGATAACATATGCATGCAATGCACTAAGTTATCCATCCCTATCCCCACCACCTCCATCTAAAGCTGTAGAAAGTCCTTAGAGCTATACTAGCTCTTGATCCTGTCTCTGCAATGTATCCTCATAACTAGCTATCCGCACACGAAGGGTAGCTAGCTCTGTCTCCTCATCATCCTCTCATCCTCTCCACCATGATATATGTCTCTCTACGGGTGTTTCATCTCCTCCTCCCCTAAAGTACCTACACCTAGGCTCCCAAATCTACTAAACCCAGCCCGTGCCACTGTCACCACCTACTGCTGACCTGTAGGTCTAACCTGCTGACCTGTAGGCCTCACCTACTGCCCTATGGTCCTAGGAGGTGGTCATGTCACTCTTTGTCCTGACTATGCAGGTGCCCTACCAGATGGTACCGATCCCCTCTATGCATGCTGCTATGGTGGTCCCCTAGGTGGTGGCATAAGTCCTCTCTGCAATGGTGCCTATCCAACCCTCCCCCTCTGATCTCTGCCACCCTGTCCTCTTCCAACTCTACCTCTCCCACGAGCTCTCCTCACCAATTTGCCTTCTCCTCCATCAGAGTCATCGTCATCATCATCATCCTCACCCTCCTCCATAGTCATGTCCAGCTCTACCTCTGGATCTGTAAGTCGGATAGGCTGCCATACAGCCCACCATCTATCATTATCAGGTGTTATCCCTACATCCACAATGTCACTCCACCAGTACCAATGTTGTGGCTATAATGCATCAAAATCTATAATAGCTACCTACGGTACTATCCGTGGAGGCCATCTCCTGTCCCTATGTGTCCGTCCAAATATGGCCATAACCTGTGGAATGTCCTATAGTAGGCCAAACTGTCTCATCACGTGAGAAGGAATGTATATGTCTATAGTCTAATCCCCTTGCCCCATAATATACCATGTCTGAATGGCATAGGGTAGTTGATCATCCTCATCTAGCCACCTCTCACATCTGATGTGCGACCTCCATATCACCTGTGTCATATCATCTAGAAATCTCCTCCAATACCTCAGCATCCCTATATATGAGTATTGCAGCTATCCTCGGTATCTAAACACATAAGCCTCAAAAGGTTATTGATGCAATATCCCCACAGGACGTGTGATCAGAATATGCTCATAAGCCCATATGCGTAGAAGTGTAACTCTCGCTGACAACGCACTATCCAAATGATACACAACTATGTGCATCTCGTGATACAGCTGTGTGAGTATATAGGGGCCCCATGCAAATACAGTCCCATGCACAACCATCTGCTCTATCACCTCTCCCCGACCAACTGAGAATCCTTGTCCTCTCTTGTCAGGCATCACCAATCCACCAATCAAGGCATAGAGAAAGAGAACCCAACTCTGCTCCCCAGCTACAAGAGTCTGGTGATAAATCATTGCTCGATCCTCATCCACCAGCACAATCACCCTTGGCACAAAGGCCCTCTCTAATGTCGGTCCTCCCCTACCCACATCATAAGTCACTCACCTACCATGTATCAGAATCTTTAGTATCCTATAGACATCCTCTAGGGTGATCGTAATCTCACTCATCGGTAGCAGAAACAAGCATGTCTCAGGTCTAAACCTCTCAATCAGTACTATCATCAAGGCTTGGTGCTTCTGCACAACATGCATCTCTACAGGTGTCTATAACCCTAATGCACTGAACCGCGCCTTTGTAGGCGCATCAAACTCTACCCATAGTACCATAACCTCAGTAACTCTCCACTCCCATGATGCTACAATGCCCCCATCAATCTGTATTTCATCACAAAATTCACCTAAGCCTTAATCTCAAAAAAAGGTGCTAACAAATCCCTAAATCACGCTGAAATTAAATTTAGTGCTACCCCCTTGCCAAATGGCGCCAACAGAAAAATTGGTGCCACAATTCCCTAAAAAATAGCGCTATTTTTTCAAATAGCACTCCCTTTCCCTTCATTTCGCACCATTCCATGAATAGGCGCTAATCTGCTCTAAACCTGCACTGATTTGCAAAATTGCGCTACCCTTACCCTAATTTTGTGCCAAATGTCAAATTGGTGCTAACATGCCCTAACTTAGCGCTAATATACAAATTAGCACTACCCTCCCTTGAACATAGTTCTAGTTCCCAAAAATGTGCCATATCTCAAAATGGCGCTACCCAACCCAATCGCACTATTTCTAAAAATATCGCTAACCCTTTTATAGATAGCACCACTAAACAAAATGGTGCTAAACCGCCTAAAATTCATGCTAACCACATCTAAAATGGCGCTAATCACCCTAACCTACCCATTTTTCCTGACAAAATTAACCCCAAAAAGCATGAAAATTAAAAATGTGAAGATAGGATAGACGACTCACCTGCTCACCAGCCTCCTCCGACCGTATGTATGTCCGTACTTTCTCCGCCAGGTGAGAGTACCAAGGGTAGAATGGTGTGTTGCCGCCTCCTACCATCTCTCTTGCTCTCTCTTTCTCTCTTGGTTTCTACTGGTTATGTGTGCAAATGAATGACCTTGGGTACACTTTTTACTATTTATAGCTAGTCATGTCACCCCCTTTTCTTCTTTTTCTTCCTGAAGAAGCATATTAACTCCTTTTTTGCCCATTCTTCTTCCTACTGACTTGTTTTTTCATCATCTTCTCATCTTTCACCTCCATTTCCTACCTTTCGAGAGTTCACCCAAAAAAAATTATTTTTTGCCTGATCTCTCAAGGGGGCATCCCTCACCCATTTTATTCTTCCCTACGGCTAGGGCAAAATTTTCTTTGACCTGACGCCACTCCCTGCTAGGTCATGACACCTGTTAAATAGGGGCAAATGTAGACACCCTAAAATGTCTTGACCATCTAACTATCACCTGACCTTAGCTATTTCACTAATTTATTCCCAATTAATTAATTAAATTTTATTTAATTAATTAAATCCCTTAATCACCTATATTGAATTAATTTAGTTAATTCAATATTTATCCCTTTCTAACATTAGCCCATATTAATTAAATAAATATAAAATATTTATTTGGTTAATTAATTAAATAAACCCACTTTATTTAATTAATTATTCCCATTGACATGACTCCCATAGCCCAAATAAAAAATTAAATAAATCCTTCATCCCACCAAGTGTCGCATTATCTACCTTCCACTTAACCCCTTCACATGACTTGCCAATTTAAATAATTTTTATTTGAAATTGGGAGCTAATTATTCTCCTCCCTCCACTTGTCACATGACTACGTTGTCACATGCACCTCTTAGCCTTTTATTCTAATTTAAAATTCATCTCTCTTCTCCATCGCACACTTGTCACAAAGCTAATCTTGTTCTTTGCATGATTAATCTCAGTCGTCCACCTACCAAAAGCCAAGATCAAATCTCATCCCTTCCTTTTAATCAAGCTTTTCTATAAATACAGCCCTCTTCTAAGCCATTTGACAATCCATCTTGAGCATATCATTATTCTGCCAAAATCCATTTGCATCTTTGAGCTAGGGTTTTTAGTGACTTGCATTGTATGAGAGAATTTCACATTTTGATCTTGAGGGTATAGCTAGATTGTTTTGGGTGCAACATTCTCAACCCTATCAATGGATTGTGAATCGATTTGAAGGTATACTTGATTTGATTTTGTTTGCATTTCTTGTGTTTTTCCTTCATTTCGATTTTCATGATCTCAATCTTCATGGAGGAATAGTCCCCCTACCAAGGCTAAGCCATCATGGAGATTATAAGTAGCAAAAGCTTCAAATATCTTGACATCTAGGACTAGATAGTCATGAACAAACATTGATGCTATCCTTTTAACCTTATCAACCTGATGAAATAAGTCCATCGCATTTGAGAGAAAATGAGATACCGGATGTGAAGAATAACATAGCCTAGATTGCAGTAGAAAATCTCTATCACATACATCTATCAAAGCATCATCCACCGGCTCTTCATCGAGTAGTTTGAAGGCCTTAGCCATGAAATCTAAGTTGATTCTTTTGTGCATTGGTTGTTCCCCTGATTGAACAGGCAAATGAAGTCAACAATTGTGGGGATAGATAGACATTACAGATACACAGTAAAAGCAAAATGAAGAGGTAAGACTGAAATAATTAATGACATAGATACCATTGTCTCTTACATTGTCTCTTACATAAAAAGAGGATCACATGAGCCAACATAATGAATTGAGGTCATTCAAGCCGACATGGAAATAAAACCAAGGCAGATGAGATCCAAATGTAGATTATATTACTCAGCTCGCAACACTCATCTTACAGAGCATTCAATGAATAAAATCAAAAAGACATGTGTGAAGCGAACAATTAATACCATATGGAAATCTACATAGATTGCAAGCTTCAAAATGACTAAATATACTACTAATTGACATGAATTAATAATTAAATTGACTAAATATACTACCAATTGACATAAATATGTGAACAATGAACAAATATGACTAGATATATGACCAGTGTTAAATCAGTGAATAAAAATGACTAAATACACTACCAAATTGATCAAAATGATGATTAAAATTAATGACTATATACACTACCAATAGACAAAAATCAATGAATAAAAATGACTAAATAAGTGACCAGTTAACAAAAATCAATGACTAAATTAATGACTAAATATATCAGTGAAAAAATGACTAAATAAGTGACTAGATTACAGCAATCAATGACTAAATCAACGACTAAATATACTACCAAATCGATCGATCAAAACAACCAATAAATGACTAAAAATGGTTTAGTCATCCATTTGGTCATGTTATAAATGACTGGCAATTAACTACTGATGGTCACGTGACCATGTTTGGTCATTTATAAGCAGTTTTTAGTAGTTTTTTTAGTAATATATTGCTCTTTTTGTACTAGTGTGAGCTAGAATTTCACTATCACATTGGGCCTCAACCTGCAACAATTTTTCATTATTTTCATTGCTCTCTTCTTGTTGTGTGGCCACTATAACCTGCTTGTCTTCTTCATTTTCATTGTAATCAAACAGCTCATGAATCAAGGAAGTATCATCCACCTCTGGGATGATCTCAACAATCTTTTCCATTATGCCTCTATCCTTTGACTACAGCTCCACTAGATTGTGCTCAAGTTTCCACTGTAGCTGGAGATTTTCCCCATGCAATATTTGCATTTCAACCTTGTTTTCTTGATCAGAAGCATGGGAAAAAGCTTCAAAAGAACCAAAGTCTAGAGGATTCAACCCCTTATTTGGATTAATAGTACTCACAAGTGTAATAGGTTCAAATAATTCTACCACTGTGAGCATAGGAACAACAAACTGCTCCTCAATACTTTCATCCTCTTCCACCTCCATCTTTGGCTCATCTTCCCAATTAGCTCGGTAGACAACATGTCCACCCTTGAAAATTGAAATAGTATCAGGGGAAAGATGCATGGATATCTTGTTTAATTTCTTGGAGGGAAGAGGGTTCTGGGAAAACTTGTTCCTGGGGAGTGATGAGTTGGGTTTGCATCAGAATAGGGTCTTGTGGAGGGAGAGAGGCTTTGAAGCCTAGGAACTTGTGGAGTTGAGGTTGCTCTTCTATAGGTCGAACATGTGTAGAAGAAAGGGGCTTCCTGAAGCTAAGAGGGGGTGGAACTGATTGGGCTACTTGCCTCATATGTTGTTCTTGAGATGTAGTCCTCATAGCAGGGTTTTCTTGAGAAGCCCTTTCTTGGCCCTCCTGTTGTTGGGCATGCTCTATCATTTCTTGAAACTCATCCCACTCCTCTGTAGGTCCATCATCACCTCCTTCAAATCACTAATGTTTCTGATGTTAAGACCATAGTCCCGTTGAGTCTTATTATACCCCCTTTTCTTTTCTTATCATCCAGAAGTCTATTAAGGTCTAGGAACATGCACGTGAGCTCTTTGAACACATCAGTATTCACATAGTCAACATCTTGGAACTAATTAGAAGGGTAGCTATATTGGTTAGGATTAGAATATTCTTCTTGGGGTTGATAATAAGCATTATTGTGTTGCTAAGAGGACTGAGCAGGGGCAAGTGGGAGGTAAGCTTTGTAAGGCTATGAATATTCTGCTAAAGTAGAGTAAAATGGGATGAAACTAGAGGTATCTTGGGCCTGGTATAGAGGCATAAAATTTGGATTCTGGTTGGATGGAAAGGAGTAGCCATAGTTTCCATAAAATTTTGACATTTTGAAGCATCAAAATGCCAAATACTCATAGAAAATATCTAAACCAAGAAAAATAGGTCCCTAACTAGAGAGAACTGGATACATACCAAAAAGAGTCGCCATGTGATTTGAGATGCTTCTAAAAGTAGGAAATACCAAGAGAACCACCAAAATCTTGATCCTTGGATCTATTAGGGTGCTTGGGCTACTTTCACAAGCAGATTTGATCAGTAGAGTTGCCAAGTGTCTGTTGAATGCTTTCACAATGGCATATGAACCAAGAATGACATTGAATCTTTAGTCTAGCTCTCACTTAGAGAAGAGAGTCCCACCAGGTTTGCTAGAAACTATTGTCACATAGATTTGCACCCAGTGTTGAAGGCTTTTAGGGCTCCAACAATCTAGTGAAACATTGAGATGACCTTTAGGTATGGGACCCTACAGGGAGGTCAAATCTCTAGAGAGAGGTGGGTTCCTTTGTTGAACGAGAGATTCGGCTAACCTAAGACTAAACCTAATCTATTCACCTAATAGGAAAAGAGGAAGAGGGAGTAAAATTGAAATTAAAAGGAGGTGATAAACCACGTTTGAATATAAGAGCCCTCACAGAACTAAGAAGATGCACAAAATGACCAGATATAACTAATAAACATACACATATCAAACTCATTTTAACAGAGGCAAGGAGCAAGAAATGATTAGAAAGGAATTAAGAATTCATAGACACATCATTGTTAGTTCACAAAGGGTTAAAACTAGGATGAAGAAGTAAAATAACTAGCATATATTCAATCAAAAGGCATGGTTACAATAGAGAAAGGCTCTGTTTGGAATATAGAAGCATAAGACTAACTATTTTCCAACCTTTTTTACAACTTAAATTCATGCATATATAGCATTTGATTCCAAACCTTGACCTAATTCAGTTACAATAAATTGCCCCATGGGCTCTGTCAGAAAATAACTCTGCCAGAAGGGACACCCATTTGCAAGACTTCAATGCAGAAAATATCTAGATCCATCTGGCAGCTAAAAGATATTTTGAGTTTTTAATGCAAACTACTAAATCACTCACCTGTAACCATAAATACAAAATATATCCACTTGATAAACTTCTGCAACATTTCAATTCAGCTCTAGATGTGTCTTGCCAGTTGAGTCTACATATCCTTCTTCAGTAAGCAAACATCCTGATATCCGGATGTGCACATTCATATTCAGATCATGATATTTGGATCATATTTTCAAAGTGAGAATATCCCCCCAAAAATCCCACCAAATGAAAGAGGAGAAAATTCTAAGCACTTTTGCCTTTTGGATCATGTAGAAATTCCTCAAGATAAGGGAGATATTCATAGTCAAAGTTACGGTCAACTGGCATTTAGATGTCCACATGTCATCATTTCATAGCCATGCATAGAATCTTCCCAACAGAAAAGATTCCCCTACGACGCTACGCTATCGTTTGATTGTCATCGGCCCCTAATACAATTTACACGTGTCATGATTCTAGAGTCATGCGGAATGAAATGAGCCATCTTCATCTGGGCTCCACGGAAACATGCTTAGCCTTCCACGTGGCTCCCCATTACAGGGTTTACTTCTCCAACACCTGGAACCATCTAATAGGGTTTGGTTTGGGATCCTCGATTTTATGGCTGTAATCCTAAGCCTCCTTGACATCTGTCACCCTTTTGCAACCCCACAGTAGGAATGTGAGATCAGCCTTAGGCAGTCCACGGGCATGTGATATCCTTATGCACCCGTCAAATTTTCCTTTGCAGCATGGAGGGCCCATCATCTACATGGATATTAACCTCTAATATCTAGGCACTAACTTAAGATCTGGATGCCTCTTGAATATCCTGATGATGTCATCGGCATGAAGAACTTTGTCAAAGAGGGGATCTAGATGACGTCATTAGCATATTAGCACTGTAGGATGATATATTGGAGGCAGAATGTCTAGATGATGTCATCGTCATATGTGCTTCTTTGGAGAGGGGGATCTGGATGATGTCATTAGGATATCCATACCAAAATGACTAAGTAAAAGATGGAAAATCTCTGCAAAGGAAGGCATTGAAGCCAAAAGCTTTCTGGGTTTTTCAAGGTTTTTTGCAAGGATTCTCTAGATGGCTTTTTAGGGATTTTTGCAAGGCAGAGCACTAGGATTGAAAGATTTAAGGTTTGTAGGGCCATATTCCAAGGGATATCCAGGATATTTTCAAGGCAAACCATTAGACTCTAGACAGAGGAAAATGGGTCAACAGGAATGAACATAAGAAGGTTAGACAAGGACATGAGGATTGGCTCTTGATACATACCTTTTCGTAATTCTAGGGTCATAATTTTTTTTAAGTTTATGGATGTAGATTCATAGGTAAAATTACCATAATTTCTACTTAAGAATTCACTAAGACTTAGCCAAGGGAGGGTACAAGTTGTATAAAGATTGTTGGATGCATTTAGACTTGAATGAGCCCCATTGGGCATGTCAGAGTCTATTGATCTCCAAGGAAAATTACTAGAATTCTTCACTACAATACCCAAACCCTAAACAAATGATATAAACATATAAAGGACAAAACCCTAGACAAATATGAAAATATATAATAACCAGAGTTATATTAGATCTAAAAATCTTAATGTTTGTGAAATGAAACACTAAGGGTAAGATAAGGTTGTGTAGGATCAATCAAGTTCACCAAAATGTAAAGGAAAATAATTTTTTCTTAAGCTGATAAGCTTAATCTAGGCTAATCAAATAAGATGTGTATAGTTAAGCATAAATTAACCTAGATTAATTAATGATAGATGGGACTAATAATTAGACAATTTGTAACAATTAAATGTGGAAATGAAAATAGAAACAATGGTACTTAGTTCTATGAATGAAAAATGTACTAAATCTAAGATGGATTTGAATTTGATATTGTTATGTCATAAATTATGTACACTTGTGTGTAGGCACAATTTCACTTTGTTTAGCTCCTCCCTTTAGTGATCCCAAGCCTAGTCCATGTTTAGGTCCACCTTAAAACCCTCTTTTCTCCCCATTTATAGAGAATGTCATGATTTTAGTTAAAGTTTCATCGTGACCCTGAGAAATGAATTGAGATTTGGAGTTAGCCCTGCATTAAGAGCAGACTTAGGCCTTAAATTGCCCCTGGGCTCAAGGTGGCCAAGTGCACTTGTCCCTCCCATGTTTCAGGATGTAATTTAAAGTTACAAGTTAGCTTTGATGTTGTTTAGGTTGACCCTAAATTCAAATTTACTTTTTGGTACATTATGTCGGTATTTTAATCCTAATTACTCTTTTCTTTAGCCTTGTATATGTAAAGTGGAGAAAAGGGAGACTAGATCAATGGATCAAACTAGGTCAAACCCTCTTCTATATTACATTCGGGGCACAAACTGAGCTTGAATACTACCTTAAAAGGAGAGTCAAACTACAAGGGTTCTACCATTTTGTTGTATAGAGAAGTAGTTAACCTAATTTAACCAATTAGGCTAGGATTAAGACAAGTAACCCTAGTTAATTAAGATTGGAACAAAATAGATTGTCTATACCTGAATCCCAGCAGCCAAAGGAACAACAGAGGATAACAAACAACTCGCAAACATTTCCCAATGGTTAGAAAGCCTAGGACAAGGGTGATCAGGCACCCTGGACCCGAATCAGGGTTTTTAGAAACTATAAACTTTTTCAAGCTTGTACTAGTAAATTAATCCTTCTTCCCTACTGACACCTCTCGAAACCTATTTGTCTTTCCTACACACACAAAAGGAGGGAAAAGGTTGGGGGCTATTTAGGAGCTTGCCTCGGTCAAGCCCCATGAATGGTGTTTCCACCTCCACAATAGCCAAGATGATTGATGAAGAGTGTCTTCTCTAGGAGAACAGGGGTAAATCTAAAGTAGAGTATAATACTAAAGCAAAACACAAAGGAATGAAGTCACCATGTGCATGGAATTCCTTGTATGCTTGTAGATGGCATCACAACTTGACTCAAGAAGTTGATGTTGGCTCTAAATATCTTCACAAGACTTGCAATATGTTAGTGTTGTAACAATAATTCACAAGAGAAAGCTTTCATAGATAACATAAGAATATTCCAAGAGGTTAGCAAGAGCATAGTTGTTATACAAATGAATGATTTAACTTACTTTTATATGCATTCCCACCAAATTTTGGAGAATTAATGTTAGAAATGAAGGTGCAAACCACACAACAAAAATCTGATTCAAAGCTTATTAATGTCCTCTAAATAATATAGAATCAATGGAGATTACAACAGAAATAAAACCCACTACACAAAAATAACATGCATTAAGAACTGAACACATAACATAGTATGTAGCGTGGAGAAAACCATTTCAAGTAAAAAACACCAAGAAAAGAGGCTCCAAGTTGTATTATCTTCAAATATGAGATTACAATACATGCACTTCCTCTCCTTCTTCAGTCTTCAATCTAGCAGCACCTGTTACTCTCAACTCTGCTAAAAACATAATACAAATATCCTTATAAAATGGGGTTGCCTTCTAGGGCATGAAAACTAACATAATATCGACCGTCATATTTGTGACCTAATGATGAACGGTCTAGATTTACAATGATAAAATTTAGCTCCGCAGGTGTAGCACCCAAGCCCCCACTGGGGCACGTAGTCCCCAGACCCCCCGCAACCCCCCATCATAGAGAAATTACCGTCGTGGACTAGATATAAACATGCGGCTGAAACAAGATCACTGCTAGTGAAACCTTTTGAATCCCTTATGGGTGATTTATAAATAATAATAGGAATAATAAATTACATAGGATTTACAAGGTTGATGGCACCTTAATCCTAGAATTCCCCCAATTGACATCATACATTGTAAATACCCATAGCAAAACCATAAAATAATCAAACACTAGAAGAAACTCCCATGCCTCTCTACACCAAACAAAGTCATCTATGCTCACAGGCTTGGTCAAAGCATCTACAACATTCTCCTGAGTGTCTACCTTCTTCAACTCAATCTATCCATCTGCAACCATTTCTCGAACAAAGTGATACTATAAATCAACATGCTTAGTCTGAGCATGATACATAGGATTATTGACCAAACAAATAGCACTCTGGCTATCACAACCAATTTGAATGATCCTGCAATCAAAGCCAATACATGTACAAAGTCTTCTCAACCAAACTGCCTCCTTAGAGACATGGGTAGCAGCCATATACTCTGCTTTGGTGGTGGACAAAGAAACCATGGGCTGCCTTTTGCTCATCCAACTCACTACTCTACCAAACAAAGTAAACACATAGCCACTAGTGGACCTTCGACTATCCAAGTCACCTGCCCAATCTGCATCAACAAATTCTTGTATGTCCAAAGTTTTGTCAGCACTATCAGTACCAGAATAGACCAAACAGTAATCAAGAGTTCCTACTAGATATCCAAACACCCTCTTTGCATAATTCCAATATTGTCTACTAGGGTTAGACATAAATCTACCCAAAACTCCCATTGCTTGGGCAATATCTGGTCTAGTGCAAACCATTGCATACATCAAACTCCCTATAGCACTAGCATATGGCACATTAGATATATCCTCTAAATCATCCTCATTCTTTGGACGCATATCTAATGAAAGCTTAGTACCAATGGGAAAAGGAACTCTAACTGGGTTACAGTCTTGCATACTAAATCTCTACAAAATGGTATTCACATACTTACTTTGTGATAACCAAAGTTTTATGTTACCTCTATCTCTTTTGATCTCCATCCCTAAAATATACCTGGCAGCTCCAAGATCCTTCATTTCGAATGCACCTCAAAATTAGGCTTTCAACTCACTGATCATACCCTTAGTATTGTTGAAAAATAACATTTCATCAACATACAATGCAATGATCAGAATAGAATCATCAATACAATGAATGTAAACACAGTGGTCCTTCTCACTTCTAACAAAACCCAATTTCAACACAAATGAATCAAATTTCTAGTACCACATTCTGGGGGACTATTTCAGACCATAAAGAGACCTCTTCAATCTACAAATCTAATGTTATTTCCCTTTTACCTCAAAACATGTAGTTTGTTGCATGTAAATCTCTTTCTCAAGTTCTCCATGCAAGAATGTAGTCTTAACATCCATTTGCTCTATTTCTCAATAAACAGCTATAGAAATGTATAAGAGAAATCTAATAGAATTTAATTAGCAATAGGAGACAAAATTTTACTGAAATCAACTCCCTCTCTCTGGGAGTAGCCCTTGGCTACTAATCTAGCCTTGTACTTCTCTAATGAGCCATCTGCTCCAAAGTTCTTCTTCAAGACCCACTTGCAACCTATGGCCTTTCTTCCTTTAGGAAAATGAACAAGATCCTAGGTGTTGCAAGAGTCTAAAGACATCATCTCCTCCTGCATGGCTAGCTGCCAAGACTTGCTATCATCTATATGAATAGCTTCTCCGTAGGATCTAGGCTCATCATTAGTACTTAATAAAGCAAATACACAATGGAAATTTGGTGGGCTATACTTGTCAATTGTGTTATATTGTCTTGTGGATCTTCTTAGAGGTGGATTAATAGACTCTTCAAGTTCTTCTACATGCTCATCTATACCAACTTCTTTTGTTATAATAGATTCTTCCTCATCAGAACTTTCACTCAAGTCTTCTTCTACTTCTTCATCCCCCAATCCATCATTATGTTCTTCCTAAGCTGTAGCTTCATGCTCTAATTCAAAATGCACTCTCTTCACATTTTCTTCTTTTTCCTTTGGTTGTTTAGGTTTTGAAATAACACTAAGTTCCCTGAAAATAACATCTCTAGAATAGATAATATTTCGGGTTAGTGGATTTCAAAGCTTATAACCTTTTACATTATCACCATATCCAATGAAAGTGCACTTTTCATCTTCTGGATCTAACTTAGTTCATTTTTATTCAGGCACATGAACATAATTACCTCACAGCCAAATACCCTTAAATGTGAAACATAAGGTTTCTTACCTATCCACATTTCATAAGGAGATGAAACAAGAGCCTTACATGGAGATCTATTAACCAAGTAGTTTGTAGTACACACAACTTCTTCCCAAAATCATTTGTTCAACTGTGATTCACTTAACATACTTCTAGCTCTTTCCATTATTGTTTGATTTATTCTTTCTACCACTCCATTCTGTTGTGGTGTATATGGAGTTGTTTTTTATCTAACAATACCTACATGCTTATAGAATTCATCAAATTCCTTAGAACAATATTCCCCTCCATTGTCAGATCTCAAAACCTTTAACTTATAATCTGATTGCTTTTTAACTAAAACTTTAAATTCCTTAAACTTAGTGAAAACTTCAGATTTGTGATGCATAAAATAAATCTAGGTAAACCTTGAAACATCATCAATGAAGGAAGAAAAATATCTAGATTTTCCAATTGATTCAATATCCATTGGACCAAAAATATCTAAATAAATAAGTTCCAATTTATCATTAGATTTATTACTGTCTGAAGGAAATGGAGATCTATTATATTTTCCAAACACAATGTTCACAAAATTTGAAACTCTCATCATAATAGGATAAATCATCTAATATTTTGTTATTTAAGACAGTCTTCAAACTAGACTTACTTATGTGGCCCATTCTATGGTGCCACAACATACATGTATTTTTAGTATTAGCCTCATATGCATAAGAGGCATTACAAACAGTAGTGGCTTCTAGTTTGAATAGAGTTCCCAATATTTTCCCCTTCACTACCACCAAGTTTCCTCTCACCAATCTATAGTTGTTGAGAATTAAGGTGTCTCACCCTTTGCAAGTTCCTAATGTTGTATTTATTTATTCAGCACTATGTTGTAGGATCCCATAGTTGGCACCTTATAAATTTTGGTGACTTTGTCAACCACGGTTTCCCCCAAAGTAATTAACAGGGGAGTCTAGGGTGGGCAGAGTGTTGGTAGCTATTTTGTTATTGGCCGACATGGATAAACCGACATTAGATAATCAATGAAGAGGCTTGATAAATAAGTAGCTAGAGAATGTGAAAGGTCACATGATGCGAATGAGAATCGATGTACTATACTCCTGAAAGAACTTGCATTGCAATTGTGTTGTAATCATCTTTTGATTTCATAATAAAATGTGGAGGTTTCGGAGTGTGGGGTTTTTTACCTAAAAGGGTTTTCCCCACTTATATCTTGTGTTGTGAGTTTTGTATTTGCATTTGGATTTTGTTATTACCTTTCTGTTAATGTGCATCTAATAACCTTTAACTAAAAAAGTTAAAATTTGCATAAATATTTCCTCAATAGATTAGTGTAGGAAGTGTTTCCACATACCTCGCTTCCTTTCAGTTGGTATTAGATCATGATCACCTTTGGTTCTAGTTGTTTGGTAGAGGTTTTTTGAGCTGATCTTCATTTGAGTGGGACCTTGTGCAGAGGATTTTGAAATCTTTGTTGCAAGAAAGAGATGGCGAGTACATTTGGGAGCTTTGAGATAAAGAAGTTTAATGGAGGTGACTTTGAGTTGTGAAACTCAAGATGGAGGACTTATTGGTGGATAGAGATCTATGGATCGTAGTATCTAGAACCATGCCATCAGGTATGAACCAACAAGATTGGGATCTCATGGATTGGAAGGCTAAGGGTTTGATAAGACTCTATTTGGTTGATTCAGTACTCTTGAATATCCATGAAGAGAAGACTGCAAAAGATCTTTGGAAGAAACTTGGAGATGTTTATTAGGCTAAATCCCTGGTGAATAAGTTATTCCTATAAAATAAATTGTATTCTATGAGGATGGAAGATGGAGGATCTATCACTAATCACCTGAATACATTCAATATGCTTGTTGCCCAATTGACCTCTGTTGGTGTGAAGATGGAGGAGGAAGATCGATGTATGACATTACTATGTTCCTTACCAGATTCATGGGACCACCTTGTTATGGCCATTGGGAGTACCACTACCACCTTCAATATGGATGAAGTGGTTTCTTCGTTGTTGTCTAAAGAGATGTGAACAAAATCTTTTGATTCAACTAAGGAGGCTCTTGCAGTTCATGGTAGATCTAAAGAGAAAGGGAAGAAAAAGGATAAGAAGAAAGAGGAGGATCCAAATCCATTGGGAGATTCAAGTCTCCTAGAAAGTCTAAGGCTCTATGTTGGAACTATGGTTGTGAGGCTGATTATTTTTCCTTCCTTATTTTGATCATTTTGCATTTCAGTTGATGACAGTATCAAACTTTTAGAGACTATGGTTTCATTATGCAGATTTGATTATATCTCTTAATTTTGATATGACATTGATTAGACATATGGTGGTTTGATTTGATCATATTTTGATGCTATGTTGAGACTAGACATGCGAGATATATTAGATGATGTTTTGTGATGTGACTTCTAGTTCTTTATGTGATGATGAATATGTGACATTAGATAGAAAAATGTAGTTTAATCTGGAATTATGTTATAGATGATTATTGTTGTATTCAATGGCATGAATTTAATTCCAGTTGCTTCGGCTATGATTATTCATGATATGATTGACACTTGATCGAGATGTGCAGGAATTACATTCCCAGGCCACAGGAAACTGCAGGTAGAATTCACACATATGTTATTACCTATGAAACCAATCCATTCCCAAGAGGGATGAGGATCACGTTGGAATTGAGTGTTGATTTAAGTGCTTGTTTATTTTTATCATTTTGGCCTAGTACCCCTTTGTTTAATTTAATTATATCATGTGTTGTATAATTTTTATTGACTTATACCACTTGGTATTGTTTTTATTTTTGAGGCCATTTAAAGTGGATTTATGACTCCCTAGGTGAACCTTAGTGTCCCAAAATTTACCCTTGGTGGTTACCTATGGGTCTAGGGTCAATTTTGACTAACTAAACCTTGGGATAACTCAATTTTGGTCACTCTAAACTGAGGTTTAGTCAAAGTGACGAATTTTGAAATAGATAAGGGTGGGAGATGAGTCATGCTTTGGGAAAGACTCATCTCCCTTCCCAAAGTTTGGGAATCCCTTCCCTAGGAAGACTTGGGAGGTCTCCAAGACTCCCAAGTGTGTGGGATCTTCCTCCAAGACTCTCACACACTTGTGAAAGCATCTTGGAGGGAGATGGCTCTCTTAGAGAATAAGAGGATGCCATATGGCCTCCCTTATCCTCATGGAGGCTTGTAGGGGAACGCCACCTCACCACTTGTTCTCTCACACATGTGTGAGAGCACAAGTGGATAAGGTGAGGATTGAGATGGAATTAGAGGGTGACAATTGTCACCCTCACACTTCCTCTCCCTTGCAAGTGGCATAGGAGGAGGAAGGAGAAGGTGACAAGTGTCACCTTCTCATTCTTCAAGGACAAATTTGAAGGCCTATATTACCTCCTCTTGTTGAGGAGTGTGGGGTTCTGGTATTTTGGATATTTCTTTCTATTTGAGCAATTTTTGGGGAAAATAGAGAGATTTTTGGAGATTGAAAGGTTTGGAGAAGCTTAGAGCTCATCACCAAACGTGCTTCCATTATAGGTCTTTTGAAGGTAAGCTTCATAACTATGTTCTTACCCTTGCATATTTTATATTGATGTGTTTGTAGATTTGTTGTTTGTTGTTTCATTTTTGTGTGGGATAGGAGTTTGGTGAGAGCACCTCCATTTGGAGGTAAGGCTCAACTTGTTTTAGGGTAGGGGAAAGTGAACCTCCTTGAGGTCACCCCCATATTTTGTGCTATTTATGGCCTTGAGGACTTTTTACTTGGTGTTGAGATTGCTTGGATGGCAATAGTGCCATGGAAGTTTATTTTGAGATATTTGAAGACTTGTGGTTTTGGAGGTTTTGGCTTGAGGCCATGAGACTTGGTATTTTGGTATTTTTGGTGTAGCCTTTGAGTAGAGGGGTCCATTCCCTACCCTCATCAAACTCATTCTCATGAGTTGTGTTATGTGTTTATCCTTGGGATTAATTTTTGTGTTGTTGTTGCTTTGATGCTTGTTGTGGTGTGTTGCAACCATGTGAATCCCTACCTCCCTAGCTCGGGGGTGACCCACTTGCGGGTCTACAGTAGGAGGAGGGCATTTTGAAGTGGCTGGGTTTTCTCCTTTTTGTTGTGTTTTATTTGCATGTGCTTATTGAAGAAATGGAGCTTTGGAGAAGTCCATTTTTGTGTTGCTTTGGTCATATGTTGTTGGTTGTTTGAGCCATGGCCTTTGTGGCCCTATTGTATTTTTTGTCAAGTTATTCTACCCATGGTGTTGGCTGTAATAAGTGTTTGCAATGTAAACATTCCTTATGTTTTTAATTAAAAAAGCTGTTTATTCTCTATGTTGTGGAGTTGGTGTGTTTTGAGAAATACATGTGAATTTATATATATTTGATGTCCTTGTTCTTTTCAAGAAAGAAAATACACATCTGTTGTGGAATAAATTTCATTGCATACAAAAGAAAGAAAGAGAAATTTTAAATTAGTTTTCTATTTTGTTGCATTGGAAGTTTCATATTATTAGTTACTGTTATGAAAAATGGGTTGTTAGAAATTTAAATGAAATTGTAATTTTCTACCTTATGGGTTGCATCAAAAAAAAATATAATAATATTTTTGTATATTTGAATTGTTCAAAAAAAATACTACTAAGCTATCCCCTTATGATACAGAAATGAAAATTTAGTATTATGTGATTAATCAAAATTAGAGTTATGAGAAAGTTAGTCTAATGTGTATATATATAATTATACATATATATATATATATATGGGAGTATACATATACACTCTATTTTTTTTAAATCTAGCTTGTTCTTTCCATTTCATTAATTATTGTGTATATATAGAAATTATAGGAAAACACAGAGGTTTTATTTTTGTTGTATATATTATAATATATATATATATATAAATAAGTGCATATACATATATATATATACAATAATAGAAAATATACATATACTGTGATGCTAGAATTGACTGTATATATAAATCAGTGTATATATATATACACACACACACATATATATGTATGTATATACATATTTATATATATATTTAACAGTCAATATACATTTAATATGCAACAAACAAAATATAGAATAATATATAGAGAAACAGGCTGTGGCAGACTATATTTTCTATAGAAAGTGTTTAAATCAAAAATTATTTAGAGTAAGGAGGCGCTGTGGTGGGCGTTGGTGCCCACCACAGTCCCACCACCGTCATTGTTGCCAGTAAGAGTGTGGGGAGGGGGTTTCGACCCCCTCCCCACCGTTATCATTTAAAACTATCACTGCCCAACACTCCAGACTAACGTCGTTAACCCCCACATAGCAGTCTCCCCTCTGCGCTCTCTCCACTCCATGGCCGCCATAAACCCTACGACCATTCCTTCCCCTTATGCAAGCAGCGAACATCTCTGGCAGCGGTGGCTACAATAGTTCCTCCTCTGACCCTGCATACTGTCAGTCAATATACATTTTTATCTTTCATTGATACAGTTCCAAAATAAAAATATACACTTATGTATATATATTACATATATATGCATAATGTGTAGATATTAAATATAAAAAAAAAGTTTAAACAAATGTAACCCTATGTATTTTTTTACCCGAAGCATGCTTCTAGTTTCATCTATATGGCAGCCATGAAAGAGCCAATCTTCCAACCTACAAGTAAAACTAGAAGAGAAAAGAAAACAAGCATTGAGAGAACAAAGTAAATGTGAGAGAGGCAACAAAGGAATTAGGGTTTCCTTAAGGAAACTATAAAATAACATTAGGAATTCAAAAAGAAAATATTAGAATATTGTTAGGGTTGTGAGAGTTGTGAGGAAATTAGTTTTCTTTTTAAATTGGTTAATCTCTTATTTTCATTCCATTTGCACAGGAAACAAGGATTCCCTCCAATATGGAATTTTCCTTCCCCTTGAATTCCTTTTTACTTTTGTGAATTTCTTTAGTGTTATTTTATTTTATTTTGAAGTTTTAATATATATTTGTTTTATAATTTTATTTGAGGTGGGATTTCCATCCCTTCTTGTTGTTTTAATTAAAGGGTTAAATGGTCTTAGATGGGACGTCTTTTATTTGACTTTTATTTTAATCAGTCAAATTATTATTTTACGGAAAGAGTAATTTTAATCTTTCCCTTCTCTATTAATTCAAGTTAGTTAATAAATATAATGCCGAAATTATATTTATTAATGGACTCAATTTTAGAATTTATTTTGGTGCAATTTAGTTATTTTTTTTATTTATTTTGAATTCGAGTTTTAATATTTTATTGCAAGTCAAGTTTTTTTGGACTTGGTGAAGTATTTGAATTTGAATTTTTCCTTATTTAATTACTATTTTTAAATTTTGCTTAATTCCTTAATGGATTTGTATTTTAAAATTTTTAATGTGACTATTAAAAACGCGTTATGCTATTGAATTTTTCCTAGATTTCTAGGGTTTTATTTTTACTATATTTTAATTAACTTTTATTTTACCATTCTAGTTTTTCATGCGTCCATCATGCCATTATTTCTTAATCATTATTTTGATTTCATTTTTTGTTCTAAGTAAGGGTTTGGTTTCAGATCTGGCGTAATCCCCTTCTCACATAGGAAACTTAGGGTTAGGGTTAAATTGTTCTAACCCTAAAAGAGACACCCTTTGTGTCGCATACCCCTAGACGGCTATCATCATGCAAGGGACTGTGTAGGACAATGCACGTTCCTGAATTATGTTAACATTATTTATGCCTTATGCGTATTGCCATCGAGCACGCAAACGTGTGCGAGGGGGTTCCTAGGGATAGGTAGAAATATTTTTTGTATTTCATGTCATGACCACATGACAAATGTGGACATGACATGTGTGTTGTGTGTCGTGACCACATGGGAAATGTGGGCATGACAATGGCAAACCTGGTCACTTCCACAAGGAGTGCAAGGAGGAGAAGAATAAAAATAAGAACTATGATTCAGATTCTAACAAGTCCTCTCAAGATGAAGGAGAAGTGTTTATCTCTGCCTTGGCAACACACACATTTGAAGATGTGTGCCTTATTGACTCTGGTGCATCTTTTCACATGACCTCTCATTGGGGTTGGTTTATAAAGAATATGATGGTGGGAAGGTGTACTTGGGTGATGACTTTCACCTCAAGATTATTGGTCATGGAAGAGTCTTGATTCAATTCCTTGATTAACGAGTGAAGGGGATCAATGGTGTTCTACATATCCCTGGTTTGGCATGGAACCAATTATCTGTAAGTAAATTGAATGATGTGGGTATGTAGGTTGTTTTCTCGAATGGATGATGCAAGATGACTAGAGGATCTATGGTTCTAGCTAAGGATGTTTGGATTGGCACTCTGTTTCATCTTGATGCATGCATGGTATAGTGTAATAGTGCCTCTATTTCAAAGAAGAGAACTTTAGAGTCTTCATCCTCACCATTGGAACCAACAGCGAAGAGGATTGTTGCATCTACTTCTGATGGTCATGCTTTCTAGGTACCTAAGGGTGCTCATTCTATAGAGATGAAACTTCCAGCTAAGAAGATAATGTTAATGCACCAAAGGCTTGGTCACATTGGTGAAAAGGGTTTTAGGACCCTGAAAAATAAAATCCTCATTAAGGGTATGAATGATTGTAATCTTGAGTTTGATTTTTACGAACATTGCATCTATGGTAAACAAAACCATGTTCAATTTTATTTTAGTTCTCATAAACCTTCTGAGGTGTTGGACTTGATTCATTATGATGTGTTTGGTCTAGTTAATATTCCTTCAATTTCAAAATCTATTTATTTTGTTTCATTTATTGATGATTACAATAGAAGGACATGGGTGTATTTCCTTAAAATAAAATGTGAAGTCTTTAGTAGATTCAAAAAGTTCAAAGCTCTTGTAGAGAATTAGAAGGATAGAAAGATTACGTGTTTGAGGACTGATAATGGTGGTTGGTATTGTTTAGCAGATTTTAACATTTTTTGTAAAAAACATGGGATTGAGAGGCACAAGACAACTCCGTATACCCCTCAGCAGAATGGAGTTGCAGAGAGGATGAACAGAATGTTCATGGAGAGGACAAGGAGTATGCTAAGTAGAGCTGGCCTTGAACAAAAGTTCTAGGCTAAAGTTGTTTCTACCACTTATTACCTAGTTAATAGGTCTCCTACATCAACACTTGTCGATAAGACACTTATGGAGGTGTGGTTTGGTAAAAAGCCTTCATTAAGACACATTTGAGTATTTGGTTGTGAGGCATATGCACATGTACCTAAGGTGAAAAGGTCTAATTTGGAGAAAAAAGATGTGAAGTGTATCTTCATCAGTTATGGCATCAGTGTGAAAGGGTAAAAGTTTAGGATCCAATGGCTGAGAGAGTTCTGTATAGTAGAAGTGTGATCTTTAGAGAGCTCAATCCTTCTATTATCCTACAGCCAAAGAAACAAGAAGAGAAAGAGGATGTGGTTCAGCTTCCTTCCACCTCTAAGAAAGTTGAACCGAAGACATCTGTTGGACCTAATGATGAGGAGAACTCTAGTAGGTCTAAAAGTTCAGAAGAAGATGAAGAGCCTCAACCTCAATCTTTGAGGAGATACATATGGATAAGGCATCAACTTGATAGGTTTGGTTATTCATTGCATGATTCCAATTGTATTTTTTATTTCTAACATTGATGAGCTTAGAACTATAAGCGAGGCTATGGGTATGAGTGATGCAGATTCTTGGAAAGAGGCCATGGAAGAAGAGATGGCTTCCTTTGAGAAAAACAATACTTGGGATATAGTGCCCTTGCTTGATGGACATAAACCTATTGGATGCAAATGGGTGTTCAAGAAGAAATTTGGTTTAGATGGTAATCTTGAGAAGTATAAGGAAATGTTGGTCATGAAGGGTTATTCCTAGGTTGAGGGAATAGATTATGGTGAGATTTTCTCTCCCATTACAAAGATGACATCTATCATATTCTTGTTATCACTTGTTGTAGCATTTGATTTAGAAGTTGAACAGATAGATGTGAAAACAAATTTCCTTCATGGTGACTTGGAGGAAGAAATTTATACGTCATAGCCAGAGCACTACATGGTAAAAGGTAAAGAAAATTTGGTTTACAAGTTGAAAAATTCTATGTATGGTTTGAAGCAATCTCTTAGGATGTGGTACCAGAAATTTGATGCCTTTGTGTTGAGTTTGGGATTTTTGAGATTGAAATTAGATCATTATGTTTATTATAAAATAGATAATGATCACAATGTCATTATTGCATTATATGTCGATGATATGTTATTCATTGGGAATAGTAAAAGTTTGATTTCTGATTTGAAGTCTCAGTTGTCAGCATAGTTTGAGATGAAAGATCTAGGGGCAGCCAGGTACATTCTGGGAATGGAAATCAAAAGAGACGGAGCTAACAGAAAACTTTGGTTAGGCCATAGTAAGTATGTGAACACCATGTTGAAGAGATTTAGCATGGCAGACCATTGACTATTCCTGTTATGATGGGGATAAAGTTATATGTTACAAATTTTCCAAAGTTTCCTTTAGAGATGGAGGATTTGAAAAGAGTTCCTTATGCTAGTGCAATTGGCATCTTGAGGTATGCTATGGTTTGTACAAGACCAGACATTGCCCAAGCAGTGGGAGTCCTTAGTTGATTTATGGCTAATCTTGGATAGGTACATTGGGATGCAGTGAAGAGAGTGTTAAGATATGTGTGGGGTAGTTTTGAGTATTCCTTATGTTATCATGGTTATCCTACAGGACCTCGGCATTCACTTTGTATTCAAGGATTTGTGGATTTAGATTGGGTAGGTGACATTCATAGCAGGAGATCCACTAGTGCTTATTTGTTCACTATGTTCGGTGGTTCTATTAGATGGATGAGTAAGCGACAACCTATGGTCACTTTCTCCACTACTGAAGATGAGTACATGGAAGCAACTCATGCTTGTAAAGAAGCCATTTGGCTTAAGGTATTGTGTTCTAATGTTGGCTTTGATGTAGGGAAGATTACCATTTGTAGTGATAGTCAAAGTGTTATATGTTTGGCGAAGAATACTACTTTCCATGCAAGGACTAAGCATATTGATGTCCAGTACCATTTTGTTCACGACATGGTAGAGATGGGAAGGTGAATTTGGAGAAAATTGACACTTTGGCGGATGTTGCAGATTCCTTGATAAAACTTGTGAGCATGGAGAAGTTTAGATTTATTCAGAGTCTATGGGCCTCTCATCCCCTAGCAGTTAAATCCTATCATTCTATTTTCTCTTGAAAGGTGTTTGATAAGTGGGAGAATGTTGGGAATTAAGATGTCTCAACCTTTGCAAGTTCTTAATGTTGTATTTATTTATTCAGCACAATTTCGTAGGATCCCATAGTCAGAACCTTGTAAATTTTGGTGACTTTGTTAGTCGCAGTTTCCCCCCAAAGTAATTAACTAGGGAGTGTAGGGGGAAGAGCATTGACAATTATTTTGTTATTGGCTGACATGGATAAACTGACATTAGATAACTGACAAAGAGGCTTGATAAATAAGTGGCTAGAGAATGTGAAAGGTTATGGGATGTGAATGAGAATTGACAGGGTCACTACAACAAAACAAGCAATTAGTGCCTAAAATAGCACCAAAATTTAGTGTATTTGAGTTCGTGAATTGGACACTTCTCTCAGTGCAGAACTTGGTGCCAAACTACATGTTCTCTTCAGCATCATTTTTTGCACCAGATTTAACATTGGATTTTGCACTGGAAAAGTAGTGCAAGCAATAGCACCTCCTTTAGCACCTAGAATAGCATCGAGAAGCATGACCAATTTAATGTTAGAAATAGTGCTTAAATTAGTGCCCAATTTGGCTTCTAGTTTTGCTTCCATGTCTACTCCCATTTTTGCTTCTAGTTTTGCTCCTAATTGTGCTTCCTATTTTGCTTCTGGTATGGCATCAAAAATAACTTATTTTTTGGCTTCCTAATTGACACCAAGTTTTGCTTCCATTATGATGTCCTTTGTTGCTTCCAGTTTTGATTCCATTATGACATCCTTTGTTGCTTCTAGTTTGGCTTCCGATTTTGCTTCTAGTTTTGCTTCTTGTGTTGCTTCTAGGTTTGCTTCTAGTTTTGCTTCCAGGTTTGCTTCCGGTTTTGCTTCCAATTTTTCTTCCATTTTTGCTTCTAGTTTTGCTTCAATTTGGTAGATTATTTGGTAATTTGGTAGTATATTTAGTCACATGACCATTGGTAGTATATTTAGTCAACAATTTGGTAGTATATTTAGTAATTTGCTAGTATATTTAGTCATCAATTTGGTAGTACGTATATTTAGTCATTGTAATCATTTAGTCATTGATTGTTGTAACTGGTCATTTATTTAGTCATGATAGTCATTTTTATTTACTAGTTTCCATTAATTGGTAATAAATTTAGTTATGATATGAATAATTTATTAAATACCATAAATTTTATAATGCAGAAAAAACATATTATTAAATTTGAATTAAAACATAAAAGAAAATAAATTTGGAAAGCTATATATTTTATGATGCTGCCAAGAAAAGATTGATAATTTTGAGCCAGCACTTTCTATTTGAGAATTGGCCAATAAGAAAATGAAACAAGACAAAGCAAAGTGGCAATACATATTTTTTGTATTGGAACAATGCAGGAAAAGAACTACAAATAATAAAAAAGTAGCACAAGGCTGCCATAACTAGAAAAAACTAGTTTAGCTCTGTCATGTACAGCAAACTACAAGGACTAGCTGAAGAAAAAACCAATTCAGCAGCCACATTAGATACAATAGCAAAACAATGGAAAGGCAGGTCAGACCGATGAAGCCCTTCACATCTTTTGACACTTAGAAAAGAGATGTTGCCACTAAGCATTCTATGAGACATCATTTCTTTTGGCATTCTGTTAACCAGTTCAAGTGCTTTGACTACAACCTTGGTGCATTCCATATTCTCCTTCACACAAGCCATTGAGGTGTTACCTATGTATTCAAACAACCCTAAACCACTATGAACAATATCTGAATAACAACCTGAGAATGCTACTTAGAAGCCCCTATAGCAGTGACCCTATAGCAACAAGAAAACACACCATTCCCTGTAACCTTCCATAACATGGTCCCAGACAGCTGAAGCAAAAGCGACACTTGAAATAGTGAAATCTAGCTAGTCAACAACATGTTGAAGATGACAACATGGAAATGTTTTTGGTTTTGTACAATTGCAGTAAAATATGAATTTATTTAAAACAATGTTTTCATGATATTTTCTTCATTACCTCAAGAAATCGTAAAATAGATCATTACACAAAATCTCTACCCTTAGAATCAATCTCTTCCCTTTCTCACATGGCAATACCGTACTTGCCCATTCAGACTATTAAATTTTAGAAAACAAGCTAAAGAGCAGACATTCAAATGACCTCCTGCATAGATAGGATCTGAAGTTCACTACTGTCTTATTGTAGCCAAAGGTGCAACACGTACACGACATAGAAAAACATATAGAAGAAGCTTATGATGCAAAAGCTACTGTTCTAGTATCAACAAAATTCACCATTTGTTATCCTGATTGTGGTGTTTGTAATGTTGCAAGGTGCATTTTCCTATTTTCATCAGAAGGTTTTGCTCCAATCCAAAGTTCCATTGCACAATGCATCATTAGTAGTAGCTCAAGGAATTTTTAACATCTTTTTCAATTTCACCACAAGTTTCCAATCATCATTGGACAAATCATCCGAAAAAAATAAGAAGAATATTCCATTTTAGACATTAAAAAGTTGTTTTATCAACCAAAAATGAAAAGCACAAATGTTCAATTAGTATAAAATGCATAATAGTAAATACACTATAAAATTACATAATGTGGATATCAAATAGCCTTACCCTGTAGTTTTCTTTCAATATATCTAGGGATCTTCTAGTGAGGTGACTCATAAATTCATCCTCCATTTCAAAATGCCTACCAAACATTTTTTGTGCTTCATCAACGTTGCTCCCAACAATCTGTAAAGTTCATATGATAATTCATTAACAAAAACATTTCAAAAAATAGCATCCAAAATCATATAAAACTATTAACAACAAAGATAGCTTCTCAAAATACCTTCATGGCCACTTTTTCACCCTTCTTAGCTATTTCAACAACTTTATGATTGATCTCAATTGAGGCTATTTTGCCAATATCTATGAAATATTTTGTGGGAACACATAATGGTGTGCCAATCTGTAGATGTAATTACCACATATGGCTTTATACAAACCAAAAATGATACAACAATCTTTTACATGCATAAGTCATAACATCGAAAAGACTAGGTTTAGATACTGACCCTTGTAATGCCTTCAAGAATATCAACACCAACAATTATAGGATCCCTCTTGTTAAAATCACAATTTGGCAAAATGCTCAGTACACAGGGGCAAAATAGCATCTTCTGCAGCCTCCTTTTTCCTTTCTTCCTTAAGATTGTCCATATATGCTTTAAACTGGTCAAACAAATGATAAATAATGTCCACTGCAAATATCTTGACACCAACTTCATCTGCAAGCTCCCAAGCTTCAAGAGTAATTTTGACATCAAATGCCAAAATTATAGCATACTCTTTCTTCTTTTTCTCGAGCATTACACTCGCACACATGACATCTTTTTTATGCACAAGCCCAATACCAATTGCACTAACTAGGATGCTCACAGCTGGGGTCTTCAAGAACTCAAGTAAAGCCTCCAAAGATCCAAGAGTTGAAGCTTGAACATAAACTCCTTCCCCACGCTTGTCAATCCAATACATTACATTATTGATATCTTGCATTACTTCTTCCTTAATATCCTCTAAATCATCATCGGTTCCAACAACATATAACTGAGTTCCTGCTATGGCATGATCAAGACCCTGAAATCAAGAAATTGTAGCTAAATTTCATTGTCCACGTATATTTAATAAATTTATGCTCATATACATAAAATTATTAGCCTAAAATTTGATACCTGAGTGGTTATCTTGATTCCCTATGCAACCTTCAACTCTTTATGATGTTGATAAGATCCTTGAAACCAAAAAACATCTTAAGTTATGGAATATATTATATTATTTCAACAATATGATCAATGTGACATGGTTTGAGTAATCTAAATTTGAGGTGTAGATTATTGTATTCTAGCATAGTAGATCACAAATACCACCCATTCTCCTTTACTATAAAAGAGCATTTCAATTTTTTTAACACCACATATACTCCATTAAATAATATGACACCATAAGGCTTCTAAGAATACATACCACTATGTAGGTTACCACAATGGACCACTCGTAAGGAACATTTTAAATCAGGATCAAAGTCACCTGGATCTTGAAACCAAAAGGCAATCCCTTGGCTTTTACACCATATATATCAATTTTATCCACCCTTTGTCCTGATGTTTCAAAAGGTAACTCCTAGTGCCTGTAATTTCTCATACTATCTGACCATTCAACATTTACAAACTATTTTCTATTTTGAACAATTTCTATATCCAAGGTTGACTTGTTGATGCTATAGTATGGTAAGCTTTTACTAGAGTTCCAGCACAAGTTTTGGGATATAACATTTATTATTTGTTAAGTTACCTAATTGGCAGAAAAATTGGGCATTTCCAGGTACTATTTGTCCCAGAATCAGATTCAGAATTGAATTGCCTATGGAATTGGGCATGGTAGGGATTTTTTGGGCCTAAAATAGTGTGGAATCATTGAGTTACGAACCCCGGTGACTCTAGGACAAACGTGGCATTCTGAAGAAGTTTCTATGATGATTCTAGAGGTAGGTAATGTTTTCAATGCACTTTTTTTTAAAATTACATATACGAACAAGCTACAACATGCTAGAATTAAAAGATTGATTCACCATCATGATAAAGAAAGGTAATTTGCAATAAAAAAAATATAATGCAAATATATATATATCAAGTTATAAGATATCAAAATTGTCTAAGAGTATATATATAAATATAATAAAAAATGTCATTTCCAACTTTTTCAAATACACCATGAAAATTAAGATCCCTAAACAACACATTCAAAATACTGCATAAAGCAATGGGCCAAGATGTCTAACAACTAGTATATGATAAACATCAACTATGCCTTTTTTTGCAAATATTTTAGTGGCCACCATGTGAAGGTTCCTTCTTTCTCTTTCAGACGGATAGCTCCATCTATTTTGTCATCATAAGTAAGGGGTACATTACTTGTGACCTTTAAAATATTTACATTTGCATCTGATGTTCCTTCCAAGTTGACTCCATGTACAATAGATAGTGAGTGAATCCGCCTAATGCCCACAACAACACCATCAAACAGATCCAACACCCTAACTTTATCTCCTTCTTGGAGTTTATCAATACATTTCTGTAAAAACAAAAAAATACACATTATATTGAAATACATAATAATTATTACATAGGTAAGGATTACCCTTATTTACATAATAAAACAACCATTACTTATATTGGAACAAAATTATAAAACCCTAAAATTTTGTTAATTCCTGCCATTATTCCAAATAAACTATTCTAATGTCTCACCTGTTAGGACCTCTCAAAAATTTTGCATATTTCCATCCTACTTGATCTTTTCACTTGTATATGACCATTTCTTAATAGACTTTCATGCCAAAATTTTATGCCATTTATTTCCCAAGGTCACATAACATGGTCATTTTGAGGAGTATACAGTTATTCTTAATCATTTCTATGTTTTTGAAGTTTACCGCAATCTCGCAGGTCATCGTCATTGTCTTGGCAGAAATGCAGGAACTAGAGAAACAAGAATCATTTATACCGCACTCTCGCTGGAAACATACAAGTTGTTCACGGCATGGCGGTAGGAAGGGCTCGGTCAACCATGTATATTGCGGTCCCTCAGAGGTCTCACCACTTGGTTGTGGCTTGGCGATAAGGAAGAGAGTTCAATATAAACTGATTCCATGGTCCCGTATTGGTCCGACAAGTTGTTCACGGCATGGCGGTAGTAAGTCTCCAAGTTTCCAAGCTCCCACGATGGCTTTCAAAGAATGTTTGCAGCAAGGCGGTAAGCAATAAAAGTTGGCAACATAATCACCCCGCAGTAATGAGAACATGCACTTGCGAGTTGACGGTAATGGAAGAAAATAAAATAAAGGGGGCTATAAGCCCTATGATCCCACTTTGTTTGACCATAAGGGCTAAGGGTTGAGGGTTGGCGATAATCAAGAAAAGTAAACAAAAGGCATTGAGACTTATTGCCATCCCATGAATGGTTTAAACAAGCTCCATGATAATGCAGTAATGATAATAAATGAGTAAACATACTCAGTGCAGGTGTGCAATTACCGAGAAATTTGAAAGATCTTGTCATTTCATCTAATCGTTGGAAAAAATTTGATTAAGGGCTTATATTTGAAATGAATTGAATGCTGAGATTTTATAATCTCATGGCACGAACCAAAAATAATGGTGGAATGATGAACATTCTAGCTCGATAAAATCTAGAAATCTCTCAGCATTTTCTCATCTCAGAGATTGCAAATTGGCTTGGAGAAGGTGCCCAGTTCAGTCTGTTCTTAGCAAGCTTTGAATTGTTCAAGTAAGTCGATCTCTACATTCTCTACAAGAAAGTTTGAACAATCTTTGCTTTGTTTCAATTCTCCGTGCATTTTCTTGAATTGTGAAACCCTAGTTTGTATAATGGCACCCAAGAAGTCTAAATCCACAAGTAAGACCAGTAAGCCTGATCCTGCCCCTAAGAAAACATCACTACAACAATCTTTGCTAGATGTTTTACCCAATTCAATTAACAAAGGTCAAAAGAAAGTATTTAGGGATGTTGTTGAGGGTTGTAGGGATGCCATAATTCCCATTTCTAGCTGGAAACTATTTTGGTACTTCTATCAGAAGAAGGATGGTCAAGGACCGGTGGGTAATCCATGAAAGTCAGATTTGGCCAAGCTAATTGTTTCAAATGTATTTGTGGATGTGGAATTGATTCATACTCTGGCACTGCACTATCACCTGGCTACTAAAATAGTAAGGTTGCCAAATGGATCTTCTCTGTTGAGAATTGACAGAAATGCTATAATTGACTATTTTATGTTGAACAAACAAGCTCTCACCGAAATTGACCTACAAAAGATTGAACAAGAATACAAAAGTTTGAGAAGAACACTCAGAAGTGATGATCTGCCAATATTTATGAGAAGAGGTGCAAACAACATGATAATTGATATTCTTTCCAATGCAGTTGAACCATTCCCTATGGAAGATTTTGTAGTCTATTTCAAATGGACCTATTATGCATTGTGCCAAGTACTGGGAATTGATGTTGATCAGAGGATACCAATTAATTTGATGATGATGGATATGAAGATACAAAATTCAAAGGTGAACATTGAGTATGATTTTTCCTCATATCTTGAAAAGAAAATACATGATGGATTCATCAGTGTGAAGGAAGATAAGAAACCCATGAACTTCAAGTTTTATTCTTTGGTTTGCAAACTGATCCTATCTCAAAATAGGAGTAAATGGTCAAGTAAAATGGAGATCATCATGATTGATAGGACAAGGCAAAGAATGCCTACTCAATGTTGGTGTTACATGTGGAATTCTCATTCCCAGACTGGTAACTATACTGTATTTCATAATGAATTTTCTGTGAAAATAATGAATTCTTTTGGTAATTGGGCCCCCAGATTGTCACCAGAAATTAGGGTAATTCTCATACCTCTTTCACATAAACCAAAGCAAGGTCATACTTTCAATTATGCTGATTGGTTCTTCCTATCAGAGCACACAATAATCAGGGTATATGATTGCCTCCAACCACCTCACAAATTGCCAAAGTTTATTTTTGAAAGAATTGCATTCTTGGAATTCATGTGGCAAATGATGTGGAGGGAAAAGGAAGTGATGAAAAAATAGAAGAAAGGTACCTTTTACCTGATACCACTGTCTTTGGAGATTGGTCAATTGGTTAGGACACTCTTGAGGAGTTGCATACCTATTTGAAGGCCAAGTACTCTTTGGAATCTAGTGTTGAAAGAGTTTGTGACCCTGAAGGTCATATGAACTTTGTGAGACAAGTGAACTTGACTAAGATGGGCATCTCCCATCAAATGCTTTATGTTGAGGATGTGATAAGGAACCTAGTTACTTTTGATGAAGTGTATGACAGGAAGAGGAAATGGGAGATCCTCAAGAAAATTAAAAATGACAAAAAGGAAAAGAATCAAATTTTTGAAGGATTTCTTGCTGAAGAGAAAGATCCTCTAAAGAGGATTAATACAATGATTAAAATTTTTGAAAGTACTTATGCTAAATCTAAAGTACAGCCTACCAAGGCTACCAAACTTCCAGTGAAGAGGTCTGCAAGAATTAAGATGCATGAGTGTGCCCCTGATGTCATGTCAATTCAAGATCCACATATCCCTAAATTGCCACCACATAAAAGGTAGAGAACTAAAGGCATGTCTCCTCTGGTCCCATATGAGATGTCTGAGGGTGTGGGGGATACTAATGAAGTTGCAAATATTTTGACATAATTGCATGATGGAGAGGAAGTTGATCAACCATTGGTTGGTCAAGAAACTAATGCACACAAGCCTGAGGCTAGGATGGAAGAACAAGCCCAAATTAAGCCAAAGCTGCAGGAAGATGAAAGGGTGGTGGCATCATTTAGATTTATTCAAGCTGATGATTTCATCAAGAGTCTAGAGTTTCAAGATTTCTGGTTAAAAATGAAGATGAAGGAATTTGATGAAAAGGCAGAATTCAATAAGATGAGTGTTGATGAATCTCAATATGATCAAATAACCACCTAACCATTCCAAGAACTAAAAGTTGATGAAATCAATGTGACTCCTGAGGAAGAAAGACAAATGGTCTTGAAGAGTAACATGTTGATCATCCCAGGTCTTTAATTGAAAAAGGTATTCTTGCTTCACCAAGTTATGACTCAAGATGACCCTAATCTTGTGTCTAAATTTGATTATGAGCATGGAATCAGTGGATACGATTTCAACCCAAAGACAGAGACTCTTGCCATATGGACAAAACAGAAGAACACTAGTAAACCAAGGTTGCTAGATGTTGTTCAGGAAATGAGGGGGTCTGTTGTGGTGAAAACCTTTCAAGATACTTCAGTAACTGAGGCATCTACTCTTACAGTCCATTCTGCCATGTTCAACAATGCAGTTGTAAAAAAGTTGGAAAAAAAATTACAGGATTATGAGAAAACATAACAAGACATGAATGATGAAGTGAATAGGTTGTTCATTGAAAATATGTAATTGAAAAAGCAACTGCAAGATGTGGGTTCTTCTCAGAGTCTGGAAATAGTTCCATATCAAACTTCTGTGCCACCAACAACTGGTGATGTCACAGTGACAATCCAAGAGTTTAATGCTTTGAGAACAAAATTTGAAAAATAAGTTGAGGACCTCAAGAAGCAAAATGAGGAAACAAAAAATGAGGCAAGGATCAAGGTCCTTGAAGTCTTTGAGAAAATTCTGGAATATAGGATAAAGTTGGTTGTGGATAAACTTGGGGATGTGCATGATTGCTACTCCATGTTATCTCAGGCCATTAAACAATTGCAAGCAAACATTTATGTTTTAGAGCCATTATACCAGAAATGGCAGCCTTCCTTGCACAATTTAGTCATGCTTTGCAGGATACTTCAAAGAAATCCTAATGCTCCTATTGAATTGAAGCCTATAGAGCAGATGGTGAATATGATCATTAAAGAGCATCAATATGCCAGTAGTGAAGACAAAAGGATGTAGGCCAGACTTGAATCTTTTTCTACTTTTAAACCATTAATTTATCCCCTCTATTCTGATAGAGGAAAACAAACTAGTTAAAGGCCTTGATACTTGGAAGGCAGAATTCAAAACAATAGTGTCTGTGGTTATGGAATTCTTGAAAAAGGAGCAGGATATAGATACTTTGAGCTTTAACATGATTTTGGATAGGGTCATAGCCCTAAGTACAGGATATGGAAAATTTGTAATTGATCTTAAAGCTATGTTGGATAAAAGATGGAAGGACCATTAGACCAACCTAATTTGAATTCAAGAATTCAAATGGCCCAGTGACCTTACATTTGATAAGTGGGAGTAGACATACTTGAAAGATTGATGTGTAGCTATAGGTTCAGGAGCAGAAGGAGCAACGAGTAGTTTTGCTGGCATCAACATGAAGAACAAGGACAAAACTTTGACACTTTTTTGCAATAATAGACAGGGGCATAGCACACTTAATAGATACTATAACATGGAGATGAGTACCTTGACAAGCCTAAGGTCACGGGTGCTCTATGATGATTAACATATTCAGATCTTGATTAACTTTCTTATGCCTTTAATTTCTCCTTATTAAACATGTTTAGTTACAAGAGGATGTGATTTATGAACCGCTGTGTTGGTTCAGGCCAGAAGCTTATTACTTCCCATGTTTATAAGGGAAACCAAGGCCTAGACAATCATCATCTTTTAGCAAGACAATTTATATATTCCAATATTATCTATCCAATCATATTTCAGATTCAAGACATTACACTTCTATGATAATTTAATAGTATAATGGGCAAGGATGGTTAAATTTGTGGATATGTATGGTGTTCTAATTTTTTGTTAATATTCAAGTTCATAAGTTGTTTGATTGTCTCCGTATTGGCTATTTCCAGTTATTCAAATCAATAGATTTATCAAGGCACATTCGTTGTCATTGTGTAGATGCTTTTAATTGGTTTCTATTAGAAGTTGATGTAATTCCCTTTAAGTAACTTACATTTATTGGTCTCTCTCTAGAGTTAAATCCTTTAAAGTAAATGGTGCAGGAGCACCTACCTGACAGCTGGCCTTCATGAGGCAGTTAGTTGTTTTAGGTCTTGTTTATGTTTCCAAGAAGGTCTGGTAAGACCAAATGCATGTAATAAGGTCATGCTGATCATGATAAGATCATGCTGACCAGGCTTTGCTATTTTTAGTTAGTTTGTTAGGACAGTTGTCATGATGTATGTTCGGTTGGATCTCCCAGCCGCTTGGAGAGATTTCCCAGCCGCTTGGAGTCGGGTCAGTAGTACTCGAAGGCAAATCTATTTAAGCATGAGGATCGGTTGACTGTAGATCATCGATCAGGCTTTATTGAGAGAGAGAGCGACTGAATATTGTAATAGCATCTTTTGAAATCGAATCAGAGATCCTGTTGTTTTCGTTTTCTGTCTGATCTCCTTTGTGTAATTGATTTGCTGGTTTTGGTGGTTTTCATGGATTCACTGATCCATTCCACCGGTTGATTTGTCTAATCGGTGGAATGGTTATGTACAGTAGGGTAGGTGTTAGTTTGATTGTTCGCATGCAGGTGTGCAAGATCGCGGCTGAAAGGTGTTGAAGACCCTAGCATGGGCATGTGCTAGGTCGAGCTGATAAAGTGTGGTAGATCACCCTGGAAGTGGATCGAGTCATCCCAGGAGGTTCGGCGGATCAGAACAGCGAAAATCCACTAAGGCTGAAAGTTTGTCAAAACCGCATCATCAGGATATTTCTGCGTATATCCTGCAGTCGCTTCGAGCAACATCATCCGAGAAAGAGGAGATCGGCATGATGCGGTTAGTTGCATGAAGTGCAAGTGCGTCGGGGTGATCATCATCAGGAGTTGCCGGAGAGGAGTGCATCGGCATAAGGTAGAAGATCGGGTCATGAAACTGTTGAAGTTTGCATGTTGCAAGTGCATCAGGATGTTTTAAGTTGGATATATACTCAGCGTATATATCACCGTCAGGATCATCTCTCGGGAGTGCCCATCATCCACGTATCGCTAGCAGATGCGGGAGTGAAAGTTCATTTTTTTGACTAAGTGTTGAAGAGGTCATCAGGATATTGGGAGACGTCATCGTCATCAGGATATGATGTCATCGTCATCAGGATATTGAGATATCCCCCTATGCAAGTTTATCCTGCTGTCGTTAAGTGCTTAGGTATCGGCGAAAGTCCGCGGCAGAAAGTTGTGTTAACATCATCGGGAGGTTTCGAGAGAACCGGATAAATCATATCATGATGCTGTTGCTTGTATCGTCGGCTATCGGGGTATCGAAGGGAAGGTGCTGAAGGTGATCATCATTAGGATCTTTGGAGCAACTGGATATTGGATATCCTGCTGACGAAGGGGGTGTTGCATATCATGATGATGCCGATGGAGCTTGGCGCCCGATGAACAGTGCAACAGGAGGATGTTTGCGCTAGTTGAATATCATGATGATGATGATAGGCGGAAAACGGAGGAAGTGAACAGTAGTCGGCAGGAGGATAATTGTGCTCGTCCGAAATATGATGATGATGATGATGATGGGCTGCAGACATCCATGCTGTATTGTAAGGTTATAGTGTGGATGCCTCTGCATCATAGTGGTATCAGAGCTCAGCAAAACATCTGGGCTGTTGTGTGTTGATTCTGTCACCGAAAGGGCAGAGGTAGAGTTGATTGTGTGTTGTGTGTTGAGTGAGAGGTTGACAAAATGCCTCCAAAAGGTAGTGGTACTGCAAGGGAATTGCAGGAAATGAAGGAGAAACATGCTAGAGAGATGAGGAAGATGAAGGAGCTTGCTGAAGCACTTCAAGCCAGGCTTACAGCCCTGGAAAAGAACAAAAAGAGGGAAGTGGCAGACAGTGAGTCTGAAGAAGATGAAGATACTGTTGAAGAGTATGAAGAGGTAGCTGAAGATCTGGATGCTGAAGACCAGAGATTGGCAAAACTGTTAAAGGCAGTGCAGAGTGATAAACCTAAGGTAAAGGTTGATATTTCCAAATATACTGGAAGCTTGAATGAAGATGAGTTGTTAGATTGGATTGCTGCACTTGATAATCACTTTGAATGTGAAGATGTTGCTGAGGATCAGAAGGTAAAGATTGCAAAGACCAAGTTAGGAGGTCATGCTTTGGTATGGTGGGATTATGTACAATCTGAGAGAAGGAAACAAGGAAAGTCAAAGATCACTTCATGGGATAAGATGGTAGCAAGGATAAAAGGGAAATTCTTGCCAAGGGATTATGAAATCCAGATGTTTAAGAAGTTGCAATTTTTAAAGCAGAAGGAAAGGGATGTGAAGACATATACTGAGGAGTTTTATAAGTTGAGTATGAGATCTGGTCATCATGAGAATGAGGTAGAAAAGGTGGCTAGGTACTTGGCTGGTTTGAGATTTAACATACAGGATGAGTTAGTTTTAGCTAACCCTAAGAATGTGGAGGATTGTTACCAAATGGCAATCAGGATTGAAGAAAAGATGCATAGAGGACATGATAAGTCCATGAGAGGAAGAGGAAACAATAGGGGAAGAGGAGCAGCCCCTACACAAAAGCAAACCAATGAGGGTCAAGAAGACACTGGTAAAGGACAGGGACAGTCGGATTTCAGGGGTGGATGGAAAGGTAATAAAGGAAGATTTGGAGGTGGTAGAGGTTCTACTACATTTTCAGGAAAATGTTACACCTGTGGAGAGTTTGGTCATCCGTCCTTCAAATGTCCAGAAAACAAAGGTTCATCATCCAGAAATGATAGAACTAGTGACAAGAGAGTACAACTTGTACAGGAAGAGACAGTAGAGCAAAGTGCACAGAGTTCAAACACTTATCACAAGGATAAGGAGCCTGATAATTATGCATACCCAGAGAGTGGAGAGTCTCTGCTGATGATAAGAACAGCAACTACCATGAAGGTACATGACAAAGAATCCCCACAAAGAAGAGCTCTTTTCAAGACCATCTGCAAGAGCAAAGGTAAAAAATGTAAGGTTGTCATTGATACTGGTTCAACAGACAACATGGTATCTCAGGAAATGGTGGATAAACTAAATTTGGAAAGGATTCCACATCCACACCCTTACAAGGCATCTTGGGTGAGTGATAGTCAATCACTTTTTGTCTCTGAACAGGCATATGTGGATTTTCAGATTGGAGCCTATCATGATAGAATTTTGTGTGATATTTTGCCTATGGAATGTTGTCACCTACTGTTGGGTAGACCATGGCAATTTGACAGAAGGGTACTATATGATGGGTATTCTAATACCTATACCATCAAGAAAGATGGGAAGACTATGAAGTTGATGCCATTGCAGGCAGATGCTGCAGCACAAGGGGCAGCCAAAATCATTTTAATGGGAAAGAAGGAGTATGTGCAGATGCCTATAGGAGCAGGCATAAAGGCAGTTGAAGACACTGCAGGGACAGGAGTTGTTCAGGACAACAGATTGAAGAAAGTCTTAGTTTTGACTGACAGAGGTCAGCAGCAGGTGCAGAAATAGGTTTACAAACAGCAATCAGTTGAGAGGAATGACAAGGATGTTGTCATAGTTGGGACTATTGCTTGTCCTATAACGATTGAAAGGAAGATAGGATTGAACATTTCAGAAGTTCAAGAGGCAGTTCAGACCGAGGTTCTGGTCAGACAACCTGGCAAACACAGGGTATGTGAGAGAAAGGCCTACATCAACAGGCATGAGGATTTACTTGCCCGAAAGCAAGTTACAGTTCAGATGACTTGGAGCAGCCAAGAGACAGCAGAGGACAAAGCTGGAACAGATCAGCATATTGCTAAAGCAAAGTGTAAAGGTGGAGGACTTCCACATACTAAACTCATGGGACATGAGTTCTTTTCTGTTGGGGAGTATGGTGCAGGAGCACCTACCTGACAGCTGGCCTTCATGAGGCAGTTAGTTGTTTTAGGTCTTGTTTATGTTTCCAAGAAGGTCTGGTAAGACCAAATGCATGTAATAAGGTCATGCTGATCATGATAAGATCATGCTGACCAGGCTTTGCTATTTTTAGTTAGTTTGTTAGGACAGTTGTCATGATGTATGTTCGGTTGGATCTCCCAGCCACTTGGAGAGATTTCCCAGCCGCTTGGAGTCGGGTCAGTAGTACTCGAAGGCAAATCTATTTAAGCATGAGGATCGGTTGACTGTAGATCATCGATCAAGCTTTATTGAGAGAGAGAGCAACTGAATATTGTAATAGCATCTTTTGAAATCGAATCAGAGATCCTGTTGTTTTCGTTTTCTGTCTGATCTCCTTTGTGTAATTGATTTGCTGGTTTTCATGGATTCACTGATCCATTCCACCGGTTGATTTGTCTAATCGGTGGAATGGTTATGTACAGTAGGGTAGGTGTTAGTTTGATTGTTCGCATGCAGGTGTGCAGGATCGCGGCTGAAAGGTGTTGAAGACCCTAGCATGGGCATGTGCTAGGTCGAGCTGATAAAGTGTGGTAGATCACCCTGGAAGTGGATCGAGTCATCCCAGGAGGTTTGGCGGATCAGAACAGCGAAAATCCACTAAGGCTGAAAGTTTGTCAAAACCACATCATCAGGATATTTCTGCGTATATCCTGCAGTCGCTTCGAGCAACATCATCCGAGAAAGAGGAGATCGGCATGATGCGGTTAGTTGCATGAAGTGCAAGTGCGTTGGGGTGATCATCATCAGGAGTTGCCGGAGAGGAGTGCATCGGCATAAGGTAGAAGATCGGGTCATGAAACTGTTGAAGTTTGCATGTTGCAAGTGCATCAGGATGTTTTAAGTCGGATATATACTCAGCGTATATATCACCGTCAGGATCATCTCTCGGGAGTGCCCATCATCCGCGTATCGCTAGCAGATGCGGGAGTGAAAGTTCATTTTTTTGACTAAGTGTTGAAGAGGTCATCAGGATATTGGGAGACGTCATCGTCATCAGGATATGACGTCATCGTCATCAGGATATTGAGATATCCCCCTATGCAAGTTTATCCTGCTGTCGTTAAGTGCTTAGGTATCGGCGAAAGTTCGCGGCAGAAAGTTGTGTTAACATCATCAGGAGGTTTCGAGAGAACCGGATAAATCATATCATGATGCTGTTGCTTGTATCGTCGGCTATCGGGGTATCGAAGGGAAGGTGCTGAAGGTGATCATCATCAGGATCTTTGGAGCAACCGGATATTGGATATCCTGCTGACGAAGGGGGTGTTGCATATCATGATGATGCCGATGGAGCTTGGCGCCCGATGAACAATGCAACAGGAGGATGTTTGCACTAGTTGAATATCATGATGATGATGATAGGCGAAAAACGGAGGAAGTGAACAGTAGTCGGCAGGAGGATAATTGTGCTCGTTCGAAATATGATGATGATGATGATGGGCTGCAGACATCCATGCTGTATTGTAAGGTTATAGTGTGGATGCCTCTGCATCAGTAAATCATACTGGTGGGTTTTCCTTCAAATAGAATTAAAACAACTTACTTGAATAGTACTTACTTGCATATGTGTGTTAAAACAACAATGACTACCATGAAAGACAAAAATAATAAATAGCACTCACGTCAATTCCAGCACCAGTACTACTACTCTAAATATCATGCAGATTCTCGTCAAGACATTCAACATAATCACTATCATCATTGTCCTCAAGTTGTGTAGCTTTGTAGAGAGCTCTATTGACAGGGCCTTTTTCTTTTCATTTTGCTTTCATATAATTTCTCTTCATGCAGTTTAATCATCATGCAAAAATTAATATAAGTTAAGTAAAGAATGCAAAAACTATAATTTTTTGTTCAAAATAACATTTTTATTCCACTCTTAAATGACTAAGTCAAGGTATGTTGTGAGATTCTTCCTTTATTGTAAGCAATAGATTCCAGTTTATAGGAGGATTCTTATAGTCATGAGCATAAGATTTTCAACAAGAAGGGACGGTCCCAGTCCTTCATATGATAAGGAAGACAGTAAAAGTTGTAAGATGGCAGTCCATATCTCTATCTTAGGATAGTCCATAGCATGGAAGGTATAGAAGAAGATAAAGAGATGCAACAACTAGTAGGGTTTCACCAAACAAAGAGAAGAGATAAAGGCACTGTAAAAACCATTAGACAGTGACCAAGAACCCTTGGAATGATAGCAACAAAGTAGATATATATAAAAGTTTGGTCACGTGACTAAAAGTTTTAGTCACTTGGTCATTTATTTGCCATATTTCTACTAGTGTCCATACAAATTAATAACATCATTATACTTATTAAATCTCCATCAAAATAAAATCTACAACAATATCCAGTATATATAAAATAACAAGATAATTATTATAACATGATCATCATCTATAATTAAAACAATTGAGTCAAATATCTATAATTTAATTGAATTTGACAACATCCATCCTGAGCAGTAAATTAAAATCATCATACGTAATAAATATGGACATCCAAAAATCATCGACCACTTTCAATATATATAAATTAACAAGTCAACATTGATAAGATCATCATCATATATAACTAAAACAAGTGAAATTCAAATATGCCAGTAGATCAATAACATGTCAAAACGATACATGTCCAACAATCGACATAAGTCAAAATGATACATGTACAAATGATATAAGTAGAAATGATAAATTATGTAACTCAAAATGATACAAGTCAAGATGATACATGTCCAAATGATATAAGTCTAAATGATACATGTCAAAATTATACAACTTAATAATATGATACTACAGACCATGAAAATGATACATATGATAGTAACCATGAAAAGAGGCATCATAACGATATATCAGCAACGATCCATGATGCAGTCTATATGATCATGAATGCCACTGGATACGACTAGCAACTGCCTCATCATCATCATCATTGGCCTCGGTGTCTTCTACATCTATGTCATCATCATCCTCTGTCATGTGATCTATACTAGAACCAACATATTCTGGATTTGTATCATGAGGATCATCTTGATCTTCTAGAAGCCTCGTGTTCTGCAAAAAAAACTTTATTTCATGCAATAATTTATTTTTCTATTATATATCTAATATTACAACATATGAAACAAAACCATAATCATATTACATCATATCAAAGTGTACATACCATAATAAAATTTCAAAAAAGTTACACCTAATATGTCATTCCAATGATGTAAAACATGCAACAATTCTAATAAACGTTAGTAAAGATTATAAAAAATTTGTTATACAATTTAACTATCAACTGTAAATTCTATTACATAACCTTAAGTGTCAACCCTCTACATTTTGTGCTATATATGATTATGTTTGCCTTGAAGATCCTTTGAGAGTTAACTGGTCTATATATCTTCTTCTCCTATATCTTAAATGAGGAACATATTGAACATGATGATAGAGTCCATCCTAACTCTAACTCAAATACAAATGAACCCTCTATTCTACTGACTGCTCCTTCTATGTGGATCCCACACCTCACCAAGCATCTAGTAGCTATTGAGCTAGGTGGATGAAATAGATCACACTCCCCTATCAACATTCTCAGATGAGGAAAGAGTCAAAGATCATCCATCAAGTAGGCCTCTGAAGTTGGAGCATATCTTAGGTGCCAAGGAACTCAAAAAGACAAGGGATAATGCCCCCTTTCTATATTTAGTCCATTGGAATGGTTTACCAAATGAGGATGCCACTTGGGGGTTAGAGAATGACATGATCAAGCATGAATCTACTATTGTAGCACTATCCTCAATAGGACTTGAGTCTATTTTACCTAGGGAGTATGGTGCAGGGCACCTGGGTCTTAATGTAAAAATTGCAGAGTGTTAGTATTTTGGTGTGGTGAAGTCATTTTGTTTGTAATAAGATCTTTAAGACCATGTTTTATGTCTTGGTGTGTCAGTTGGGTCATTTTGGAGTCAATTTCGTGAAATTTGTAAAAGTTGCAAAAAGTTGTCAAAGCAACTTTTGCATTTTTGGGAAAGTTGAACGGTTAGGCTTTAGTTTTTGGTGGGAAAATGATTGGTTATGCTTGGGAATGTTTTAAAAGCACTTGTGTATGTTGGAACAAGAGTTAGAAGTTGTAAAAATTTGAATTTTGAATAACAAGGTGCCACGTTTCTGCGTTTTGGAAGACTAATTAGCTACTAAATTGTATTGTAAGGCTCTGTACGGCATGGAAGTAGTCAAACATCAATTGGAATTAATGGTGCCTTGAATCCCTTTTATTTGCAATTGATTTCGTTAAGTTTGAAGCGAGTTAGGGCAGATTTACTGAAAGTGATTTGAAACCCTTACAAGGGTGTGCTTTAATTGAAAATAATGCATTTCTTTCCATTTCATCAGTGAAAAGGCCTCCAACTTGGTGGAATGGATGTAGGTAGCATGTATTTCATGTTTACAATGTTGTAGGAGCAGGGGATGGTGTTATGTGCAAATTTGGTGATGTTGTAGTCCATTTAAGTTTTTAACCTCATGTATTTGGCATAGAAGTGCATAGGAGTTAGGGTTTGAAGTAGAACTCTTAAAAAGTGGTTGGAATTGCTTGGAATGGTGTTCATAGATGTCATAAGACATGTCTGAGCCACTGGCATGAAGTTTGGAAATTGGGGGGTTGAAGACCTTGTGGTGACCTAGTTGAACAAGCCTAACTAGACCTTTTGTCAAATGGGACAGTCAATTTTAGAGCCTTGTGTTACAAAACAACCATACCTAAGTTTTGGATATGTTTAAGAACTCCCAAAAGGGTACTCAAAATAGTTTTTAGATTGTGGGTTTGAGGTCTTCTCTACAAGTTATGTTAGAAAAAGCCAATTTGCTATCCTAATTGGCCTAGAGTCAATTTGGCAAGAGAACAATTGAAGTTTGCTAGCCCTAAGTTATTGTGCATTCCTAACACTTATTGTTTATCATCCTCATTCCATTGAGAGTACTCCTAGTGTTGATTTATCTGTTGAAGCATAAATGACCCATTAGGGGTTGAAACCTAGTTTGCATCCACTAAAGGTTATGAGCAATAAAACACCAAATCTTGTTGTGAGATGTTGAAATCTTGAAACCATCCCTGCTCTGCATCACAAGGAAGCACTCCTTGAGATACCATGTTTGAGAGAAAATAAGATAAATCAAATCAACATGGGACTAAGTTACTCAAATGATACAACTCATAACTTAAATTAGGACACTTAAGAGATATTAAAAGACCATGGTCATTAATTAAAAGATGCGATGAAAATAAGGCATGAATGTCACCCACTTCCCTTTAAGGCAAACAATATTTTTTTCCTCAACATGAAATAATGGGACAATTGAGTGGCATCTAGGGCCAACAGAAAAGCACTTTAGAACTCATCCTATGCATCAATAAACAACTCAACACAAGAAATGCAAATTGACATATTAACACAACAATATCCAACTAAGTTATTGAAAGTCAACTATTGATACCTCGTTCTCCATCCAGATTACAAAATTGGTCCACTTTTTTCTTTAGAACATTTCCTTTTCAAATTGCGTTGAATGTTGGCCATATTTCTCCTCCTATCAAAACATGGCACATGGACTAGTTAAGCTAATTAATATGCAATCATTTACTTTTTCCTAAGAAATAAAAAAAATATCATTTAACATATTAAATATACTTACAAATGTACAGATCAAGGCCCATAAACATTTCTGGCCATTTTGATACATGGCACGAAATTTGTCAATCCTAGCCTTGGAGGCCTTGTCCTCAAACATATACTAATTCAATTTAACTATGCACAAATAAAATTTAAAAATTATTTAATAAATTTGATATAATCTTATGAGAAAATTCAAATACCTGCGTACTCTCCTCACCAGACTTCCTCCGTGCATCAGACTTCTCATATGCTTTTACAAGCTCTTTCCATACTTTCACACTTACATCAATTGGGCTTTTTTTTAGCCTTAGCTCGGGAGGGAATTTTTTTTTCTTCTTTGTTTGGTTGCACTGAAATCTCTTGCAGTTTTGAGACATTCATAGCTTTATCTTCTTTACAGACCAACCTATGCCAAATTCAGTCTCCATGTCATGGATAACTACTTTTTGCGGGTGCATGGGTATCTTTGAGAATGGCAAATTTAGATGGTCTTTGAACTGTTGAAGGCATGATTCCTTCAACTTAATCACAAATGTTTTTCCAGCATCTGTCATCCGGACTTCCCCTGAAACCACATTGTATTCTATCTTGGTATCGTAGCTACCAATGCAAGATGCAAAACATGGCATGGTGGAAGAAGTCTATGTCCCAGGAGTGACTGGGACATTGGAAGTATCTACTCCCTATTCCACATTCTTAGAGTTTATTGTTATTGATTTCCTCCTCGATCTTTTGCTTGATCTAGGACTAGTTGGGAAATCAATTGATTCCCTTTGACATGGTTGATTTGGTTGCAATGTTTTAGGGGCTTTACTAGATCATTTTTCTATGTGCATCTAGAAAGCATTGTCAAGTCCACACCATCCAATTTGTTCACTGCCTCTACCCCCAATATGGAAGCCAATGCCTCTTTATCTTTGTCAATCTCATGTCCCTATATATATATATATATATATATAATATATTTCTTCTTTTAAATTTAGAAATAAAAAACTAAAAACTGCCGATGATGGCATGGTTCGGTGGTTAAGTTGCTCAGGATGTAGTGGCGGCCACCAGAGTTCAAACCCCTGCTGGGCCAACGAGCTCGCAAGGCTTTACGCCTTCACTGGGCTAATGAGCTCGCGGGTTTGAAGTGTTCTTTCTAGGGGATGAGGTCCCCCAGTTGTGGCCTCACCGGTTCATTGCTCCGGGCAAAAGCATTCGCGTGGAGCCAGAGGGCGTGTCGTACCAGCGTCGCCGGTCACGTTAAAAAGTTTACCAGGCGCATTTAAAAAAAAAAAAAAAAAAAAAACTAAAAACTAAAAATCAAAGAAACAATGGAAACATTTACAAATCTATAAATTGACAATGAATTACATCATTGTGGCTAGAGTCTGCTTCCTTTGCTCCCTTCCCTCTATTGCTTGACATTTTGAGGTGACCTAGGGCAAATTATTTTCATCCAATTTGTGGAGGCAAATGAAGTACACACTGCTAGGTATGAAAGTTTTCGTCTAGTTTGTGGTATGAAAGTTTTGTTTTGTGGTATGAAAGCAAGCCACCAATCAAAGATATTAAAAGAAATGGGTAATTTAAAAGAAACGGGTGATTAATGAGCAAGCTTTACCTTGAATGACTCTCTTTCTGGATTTAAATGTCTATGAGATATCTCTTGAGAGTTCAAACCCTATGATGGAATGAATAATGCAAAAATAAGACCACCAAATAACCCAAATCAACCGAGGCTTGGCCATTATCTACTAGGTGGCATCCATTTTGTACAAATCTATTAGTAAAAATTCTATCTAAATATCTTTATATGGATTCAAATTGAACCAAAAGGCAAAACATACCTGGTTTTCACATTTAAAGTGAAATCAGGGGTTTGATTTCTATCCATCTATCCTCTACTCTGTATCTCACAAAAAATTAAACTGGGCAACCAAACACTGTAAACACCATCTATCCTATGCTCTACATCTGGCAACAAAATAAAACTGAGCAACCAAATAATGCAAACACACAAGAAAAATGAAAACTAAAAGATCAACAATAAGACCAACCTAACAAACAACTAAAATAGAAAATGAGAGTGACCTATGGCAAATTATTTTCGTCAAGTTTGTGGTATGAAATTTTTGTTTTGTGTTTTTTTTGTTGTGTGGTATGTTTTAATGTGGGTGAGAATTTTTAATTTTTTGTTTTTGATTCATTAGTCGGTGCTATAGTCATAGTTAACGCCGAATTTAGTGCCAACTTTCAGCACTAAATGTAATCTCTTTGGGGCACCAAAGGTGGCGTAAAGTGCACCTAATTTAGCACCTAGTTGTGCCAAACCAAAATGTTCCTGATGCAAACATTTGGAATTGAGGTAAATGTTTAAATAGTAAGGGTTTTATAACATTGGAATCTAGTGTGACAACAACATACCACCAACTAGATTGGAAAAAAATGGATACATCCTAGAAACTTTACATAATAAAAACATAATTTGATGGACGCATCTATTGTTGGTTGAGTTGGGGATTGAATACAAGAAAATTCATTCATGTAAAAATGATTGCATTTTATACAGAGATGAATATCAAAACAAGGTAGAATTCCATGTATGCAAAGAGAAGAGATATCATACAGATGTACAAGGTCCTACAGTTCCAAAGAGGGTTTTATGTCACATGTCAATTATACCTAGACTTCAACAAATGTTTCGTTGCAAGTCACTTGCACAATTGATGGACTGGAAAGCAAAGAATAGGAGTAAATATGGATTCATATGAATTCTGGCTGACTCCAAAGCAATGAAACACAGAGGAAAAATGGCCAAGAAAATTCAAAGATGAACCCCGTAGTATCAGGTTTGGTCTTGCAATTGGAGTGTGCCCATTCTCTTTCTTGAGCTCAAATTATAGTGTTTGGCTGGTTGGATTGATAGTATACAATATTCCCCCATGGATGAGTGTTAGAAAGGAGCACCTTATGCTAACTCTCATTGTTCTAGGAAAACATCAATTAAAAAACATGGATGTTTATCTTGTGCCTTTTATTGATAAGATGCAACTGCTATGGAAAGGCCTAAGAATGTATGACATATCACGTCCTCCATCAAATAGGTCCTTCATGTTGTATGGTGTGCTATGTTGGACTATTCATGATTTCCCAGGACTTGGTGTTTGTTCTGGTAAGATAAAATATTTGCGTATTTACACTCATAATTTATTTTCATCCCAACTTTCATACTTAGTTTTATACTATTTTTTTGATGTTATTAACATTACTTATTGAATTGCAAAGCTTCAAACAAAGGGGATATTTGCATGTCCAAGATGTGCAGAACAATTTCAAGGGTGGTATTCTAAAGATCTACATAAATTTATTTATGCAAACAACATGGTTTTTCTACCACTAGATCATAAGTTTAGAAATCACTTGAAGAATCAATTTGATGGAAAAGTTGAAAATAGAGGCCCTCCCATGATTATGGGTCCAGGTGATTGGATTAAAAAGTATGAAGATGCTAAATTGAAAGGTTGGGAGGATTTTTTTGATCAGGGTGATTCAATTGAAGAACCAGAACAAGTTGTAGTTAATATGCCAGAAGGAATGAAAAGAAAATCCATATTTTATGAGCTCCCTTACTGGAAGGATCTATTAATATCTCACCTATTAGATCCTATGCACATCTTCAAAAATGTCCCAGATTCTATATTTTGACATATATCAGACAAAGAGAAGGACACCTTGTCTTCGAGGAGAGATATTGCTCTTTTGCGTCCCAAAATTGATAGAAAACATTTGTGGCCAAATAGGGAAAATGAAACATATGTAGAAGCTCCATGGATTTTGAAAAAAAAAAGAGCTAGACCAACTAAAAAATTTCATCCATTCAATAAGGACACCTACTGGCTATGGGTCATCATTGGCTAAAGCTTTTACAGTTGATGGACATATCACAAGATTTAGAACACATGATTTTCATAATTTTATGAAGGTATTATATATCATCATTTAACATTTACTGGTAACATTGATTAAGTAACAAATATATTTTGATATTTTGTTGTGTGAGAAAAAAATACTAATGCCCCTTTCATAAATGTGTTTGATAGCATATCATGCCATTGGAAATTAGGGGGATTCCTATCTTACAATTGACTTAAGGAATGCCATAAGTCGATTGTCAACATTTACAAGGTATGTGGTTATATGAAATGTTCATGTGTGAGAGACATAGAGATATTATATTGCATTTTAATTTTTGACTAAAGGTTCATTCTAATTTACTATTCTTATATTAGGTGGGTGACCTCCAAGGAGATCCACGAATGTGAAGTGCCAAAATGGAAGAAGGAAATTGCAGAAATTGTATGTGTATTTGAGAAGGGGTTCCCTACAAGTTTCATGGACCTACAAGTCCATTTACTTATACACCTAGTCAATGACATTGAATTGGCGGGTGTCATATCAATGAGGTGGATGTTTTTCTTTAAGAGGTATATGAAAACTCTAAAAAGATATATCCGACAAAAGGCACATCCAGAGGGTTGCATGGCTAAAGGGTATGTATTGAATGAAGCTCTTTTCTTCCTGTGTGAATTCCATGGTAAGGATTTTGAAGATGGGCCACGCTTCTGGGATGAAGAACGAGCATCAGACATTATTGATGGAGAAAAAGCACAATCTAATGGTGTCCAAGTAGAAATTAGTAAGTAAATTCATGATCAGTGTGGTTGTTTTTCTTGCAATCATTAATTTACTCTGTAATTTATTTGTCAAAATAATAGCATGACATTTGGAGTTTGAAATAAATATGTTGACATGTAATAGGTGTAGATGAAAGTGCTATACTTGACAAGTTCATTCTATACCACATGGACTTTATGAACAAATGGATTGATCTGTATGATAAAAAGAGAGAAGAAGTGTTAGAAGCAAGGAGACAGTTTAAGAGATCGAACCCAAGGAATACTCCACTTCCCACTGATCTGCTTGGGAAATGGGGCAAAGATTGCACACTAGAATGGGTTACTAAACAAATTCAAAATCAAATAGAAGATGCAGGTATAGATTCAAAGATAATAGAAGATGAAATCAACATGTCTAGAGGATGTGAAAGAAAGGTACAGTTAGAATTTTACAAAATGTTGTTTCCTTACAATTTTGATACTATTAACTATTTTAATATTCATCATTATATTTGTTTTCACTAAAATAAATGGTCTTTCACAGGCGAGGAAATATCTAGCAATGTGGGCATATGGTTGACATTATCATGTAGAAAGTGTAGATGTAAAGAGACAATCCTTCGATTGTGGCATCATGGTTGACTTCAAGCAATCTAGTCGATCAAGCTCAAAAGATAAGAATATAATTGAAGGGAATCTACAATATGTTGGGAAAATACAAGAAATTATTGAGTTGGATTACCGCTCTTTTAAATGTTGTATTTTTAAGTGTAGATGGTATGAAGCATTTGAGAGGACACGAAGACATGATACCCATAGTGGATTGTTTTCTATAGATTCCTCATGGTTCCTACTGGAGGATAAGGAGCCTTATGTTCTACCAATTCATTGTGAGAAGGTCTTTCTTTAACTCAAAAAAGAAGCAGTAGTGATCATTAATCTATTAATTCATAGTTTATTGCGAATATATACATGTGTTTTTTAATCAATAAAAATTTTATAACATACATCTAATATATGTATGTCGTTCATGTGTTGGTATTTTTCTATGAAGATATTTTAGACCCGAAATGGATATTTGTCATACATTATGATCCAAGATTAAGGCATGTATTTGATGATGCATTAGTGGATACTGAGAAAAACAATGATGGCCAACAAAATGAGAGAGAGGTATTAGATAACATATAAGAAATTGACATCCATGATTATGTTGAAGATGGTTATGTTCAGGTACAAGAAGACAACAATCCAAAGTTAGATGATGTTATGGAAGACAACAATATGGATGGTATAGAAAATGATGATCCAAATACATTTGGTAACAATATAGATGGCCTACAGTCAAATTTCAATGATGATGAAGATGATGCAGGTCAAGATGAGGATGATAATATTAAATACTTGAAAGAACATATGAACATTGACAATGATACACTAGATGACATTCTAGCAGACAATAATGTTGATGACCAAGACTTTTAAATTTTTAGAATTATTTGCAATCCATGTTTAAAAAAGGAAGATTCTTATGGCTTAAACTTTGAAATGCTTCAATAATATTGTTTGTGTCAATACAAATTACCTATTGCAATGTCATTAATTGTTCAATCTTTGGTATGAATTGTTGGCAAAAAAATTAGGATTACTTGGATGCTTCTTCCATTCATTTTATATCAACATATGTTCATGAAGACACAAAAGTTAATAAAATATTAATGCACGTAACTCAAAATTATTTAAATAAGCAACTTTGTTAACTTTATTATTTTTAAATGGTTTCCATTTTTATGTTGAACATAATTTTGAACATGTACCTAAAAACATCCATAGTAAATGCTTTACTATATCAGCATATTCATTCACATAAGCACAGTATTGAGGCTCAACAACTGAAATCCATTCAAATATAAGAAAAAATAAATATGGAAAACATAAGAAAAATACAGAATGATAACATAGTCATGGAGAAACTCTGATAATAAAATGTTCTATTTCATTCATAAGCTCAAAAGTTACACTAGCAGAGTTTTGGTACACCCTTCCACTCATACCTTTATTATTTTTTATCAAAGTTTATATAGAGATTACATAATATCAACCATAATACCTAATCCATTAACCATTAAACTACCTAACCCCTAAGCCCCAAATCCCTTACCTTTTGACCCTTAATCCTTTAAACCCTAACCCCTAATCCCTTAACCCTTAATCCCTATTAAATTAGAACAATTAGACACTAAATTAGGTGCTAAAGTAGGCTCTAAAGTAGGCACTAAATCAAGCGTTAAATTAGGTGCAAATTTAGGTGCTAATCTGGGCGCTAATTTTGCACCTACTTATTTTGATCAGCGCAAAAAATGCCAAAAATAGTGCCATCCCAATAAATAGTGCCAACTTTTTCAAAAATTTGGAGAAAAATACATTAAAATAGTGGGTGGAAGCAAAAAACAGAGAAAAAAGGGAGCTAATCATAGGGATTTGTTGTAGTGTGTGTACTCCTGAAAGAACTTACATTGCAAGTGTGTTGTAATCATCTTTTGATTTCATAATAAACTGTGTCAGTTTTGGAGAGTGGGGTTTTTTACCTGAAAGGGTTTTCCCCACGTATATCTTGTGTTGTGATTTTTGTATTTGCATTTGGATGTTGTTATTACCTTTCTATTAATGTGCATATAATAACCTATAACTGAAAAAGTTAAAATTTGCATAAATCTTTCCTCAATAGATCAATGTAGGAAGTGTTTCTGCATACCTTGCTTCCTTTCAGTAGCCATGCTTATAAAATGTCACATGCATTCCCAAATCATTCAACTTTGAAATGGAAATCAAATTTCTAGCCAATCCAGGAACATGCAAAATGCCAAGGAGGGTTTTAATTCTCCCATCACTGAAACACAACATTACCTTCCCTCGTCCAACAATAGGATATGTAGAGTTGTCCCCGAGGTACACATTTCCTCCATCATACTCTTCATATGTGGAAAACCATTCTTTATGTAGGGTAATGTGGTATGAGCATCCAATGATCATGAGAAACAACATTACATGTAGAAAGTAAAACCTCATCACCTACATTCGAAGACTTGTCAGTAGCAGAATCCCATTGTTTCTTCAGGTTTCTACATTCCTTTTTCACATGTCTTCTCTTTCCGTAGTTCCAACACTTAACTTTTTTCTTCTTTCCAAGAGTCTTAGAATGACCCTTAGACTTGTCTTTAGACCTCTTCTAATCTCCTTTTGGTCCTCTTTCCATAGACCTTTCTCTTGATACTAAGAGCATCCCCTGAACTATCTAAATTTTTCTTCCTCAATTCCTATGACAGTAGAACTGAAACAAGAGAATCCAACTTCGGATCCATGAAGTTACCATTTATAGACAAAATAAAATTCTCCCATGACTCAGGTAAAGAATAGAGAAGCAATATACATTTATCTTCCTCACTCACCCAACATCTACAAATGCTAGTTGACTCAATAACAAATTAAACGAATTCAAATTCTCTACAACTGATTCACCCTCTTTCATTTTCATGGAAAATAACTGACACTTTAAATAAAGCTTATTTACCATACTCTTGGCTTGTTAGATCTCACCCAGATGCTTCCACAAGTTATGTGTGGACTTCTCACTTGCAACATTCAATAGAACAAAATCTACAAGACACAACTAGATTGTACCTCATGCCTTTTTATCTAATCTTTCTCATTCATCTATAGCAATATCATTAGTTTTCTTCTCCTTAGTTACAACCAACCACTGGTTTCTTTCCTCTAAACTTTTCAATGTCCAAACAAGAGGTAGAAGCAACAGTGGATGAAATCATGATAAATACACAAGATCTGCAAACAAACAACAATGAAATCTCCCACTACAGCTAAAATACCTTCACACTACCACCCAAGAATCAAAACTAGCTATGCCCTAATACCAAACATTAGAAATGAAGGTGAAAACCACACAATAGAAATTTGATTCAAACCTTATTAATGTCCTCTAAATAATGTAGAATCAATGGAGATTGCAATAGAAATAAAACCCACTACACAAAAATAACATGCATTAAGAACTGAACACATAACACAGTATGTAACATGAAGAAAACCCTTTTGGGTAAAAACCTCCACCAAGAAAAGAGGCTCCAAGTTTTATTATCTTCAAATATGAGATTACAATACATGCACTTCCTCTCCTTCAGTCTTCAATCCAACGGTGCCTATTACTCTCAACTCTACTAAAAAAGTATTACAAATATCCTTATAAAAGGGGGTTGCCTTCTAGGGTAAGAAAACTAACATAATATCGATTGTCAGATCTCTGACCTAATGATGAATGGTCTAGATTTAAAATGATAAAATTTGGCTCTGGGGGTGTTGCCCCTGAGCCCCTGCCAAGGCGCATGGCCCCCAAACCACCCTACGACCTGGATATAAACATGCGGCTAAAACAAGATCACTACTGATGAAACCTTTTGAATCCCTTATGGGTGATTTACAAACAATAATAGGAATAATAAATTACATAGGATTTACAAAGTTGATGGCACCTTAATCCTGATAATTAAACCACATAAGGCTGACATTAGGAAAATCCTAAAGGGCCTAAGTTGACAAGGCACAAATTTTGAGGGATAAAGGGGGGCCCAGGGAACTTGGGCACACTAGTCCTTTAGCTAGAAACCTCCCAAAAAAAGGCACTTAGAGCATGCTTAGTCCTACCTTTTTTTTTCAAATTTCATGCATTGGAATCAAGTACTACATGCTTAATGCTTAAAAAGGTATTAAAATAGGTCCTAATAAACAAGGGAAAACATTTGAGACATATCTAGGATCTAAATAAGGTGTAAATAGTGTACACATTTTACGATGTTACATTTAGCCCCCACTTTGGTGTGGGTACAAACTTATGTTCAAACTCATACTAAAGGGATGGAGAAGACACGATTCAAACAGAATATAGAGATCACATAATGGAAATAAAATTGAAGGTGGCCAAGCCCCCAAGTTTAGGATTCTAGGAGTCCGTGATGATTGGCATAGACATAAGAAATGTAACATGAAACAATCACACACAAGAAACATTAGGAAGATATGAGATATACACGAGGCATACATGAAGCATAATCAAGGCATAAACCTAAGAAGTTGCAATGCATACACAAAATACACAAAGTATATATAGAGTATACACATAGAAGATATAGAGTATACATGGAAGACACATGGAATACACACATAAGAATATGAAAATGTAATGTGAAAGATCTCAAGTTAGCATGACAAAGGAGACCTCGATCTAAGTGATATCTCAATAACCATACATCATTCCTCAAGATGTAATAAAGAATAATGATAAGGGGTTAGATAGAAATAAGAAGAAGCAAGAGAAGTGTAGACACATCAAACACATGATTCATCTCAAAACGAAAATGTTTTCACTCAAGGGAATACACCAAGCTACCTCTCACAAGATGAATTACACAAAACCTTGTAGAGTAAGAAGGCAAAGTGACCTTACTACCAAGCTCAAGTTGGTGGCACAACCCTTCTCCCAAACATACAAGGAGCCTCAACTCAAGAGAACAAGATGACTCAAGATCTTGCTTCCAAGTTTCCATCTAGGAGAATAAGATACACTCAAGATCTTGTTTCCAAAGTTTTCATAATCCTTTCCAAGAGAGAGTAGATTTAGTAACCAAGGTGATCGACAAGTGTTTAGATAAAATGAAGAGAGTGAGATTCATAGCATGATACATGCCTCCACCTTAAAGTGATTGCTAACTCTTTTCAGGGAGCAATTATCTTTAAGGTAGAGTGAAAAATAAAAGTAAGACCAACATGAGAGCTTTCTAAAAACACATGCCCCAAATGAGATGTGTTTACAAAAGCTACATCACAAGGGGTTGACCCCAAGAAGTGAAAACCAAGGTGATGCTTATAGGCATGATATATGATGGCTTGTGTAGTCATTGTATGATGTTGGGAATTTCTACGAGGTGCCACAAGGTGCTCTAGGGATTACATGAAGCATCGTGAGAAGTGCTAGAGACAAACCTTGTTTGAAGTTCTTTAATTTTGTTGCTCAAGAACCGACATTCATTAGTGGAATGGTCAGGTGTGCGATGATATGCACAATATTGATTCAGATTACTATCTTTATGAATTTTTTTGTGTTTAAGAGGAGGAAGAGTGATTAATCAACCTTTTAGTAGACTTGGCAACATACACTCTTGTTGAGATAACATATAAGATATAGGGGGAGTCAGAATCAATCCTTTTTTATTATACTTAATAGTAGGCTTAACTGGAGTAGGCAGTCTTTGTATTTCTTCAGATAGAGGAAGATGTTTAAGCATAATAGGCAATAAATCTTTTTCTTCTTTTCCTTGAGGACATGGTGGAGAGAATGTAGGAGAAGGCTAGAAACCCAACCCAAATTTAGACAAGTGTAGTGTCATCTCCATAGGTACCTTAATTGCTTGTTCTTCAGGTCCTAACCAATTTCCTTTATATCTAATTTTTTCAAGAATCCTAAACCCATGCCCATAATGCTTCGCTAAGACTAAAGGATAAAGGGTGGTCATAAGGCTAGATCTATTTTTAGAAGTGTGATTATCTTTAATTCTATCATGGTGGGGTGGGTCATACTTTGTTTCAATCATCCTACAAGGGTTGAAATTGAAAGAGACCACTTCATTATCATGACATGTAGTGTAATTAGATGATTCATTGGGATGAGATGATACTTTATCACAAGAGACAGCCATTCTTATAGGAGAAGGTAGGTGAGATCGTGGTGAAGGAATAGTGTTTACCTTTGAGGTCTTAGGGTGTGAGGGTGGGATTGTATACCCACCTGAAAAGGAGGGTGTAAAATCTAGCAAACCCTAATCATCATCAAAAACACATTCGAAGGACCACCACTATCTTGACTAGAACTATTGTTAGCTACAGAGGGTAGTGTTGAAGAAGGGATTAAACTACGCAAGGGAGTTTGATGTCTCACTTCTATTTTCAAGCAAATATCCAAAGTTGTGTCAGCTTTAACTATATGTACCTTATTTTGAAAAATGAACTTTATTGAACGATCAAGGGTAGACAAAACTACCCCCATGGCATGAATCCACAGTCTACCAAGGAGAAGATTGTATGAAAGAGTGTTTGGCATGACATAGATAAGGGTAGGCAACATCATGGGTCCAGCCTTACGGGGTAAGGTAATAGTACCCAATGATTGCCTATCGACATTATCAAATCCATGAAGTGTCATTTTGTCTTGTTGGATTGAAGATTTGTCAATGTTAATTTTATACAGCAAATCTATTCCACAAACATTAAGATCATATCAATCATCAATCATAGTTCACCTTATCCTCTTTTTTATTGAAGAACACATATATCATAAGAGGCTCATTTTGCTGTTGAATCTCTATGGGAGTTAGCTCATGCTATTGAAATAATATATCAGATGTTGTTGCATGCATACAACTAAACAGAGATGCTATATCATTCGGCTGAACAATGAGTGGAACAATCACCTTTTGTAAAGCTTATTGGAGCATTTCATGGTATGCAGGTGATGTTTGTATTAATTCCCATAGAGAGATCTTGGCCAGAGTAGTGCGAAACTACTCGACAAGATCATATTATTTACCAATAGTCAAAGGATGGTGAGGTGCTTGAGGTAGGATAGGTTGGGAAGGTGGAAGAGAGACCGGCACCTGCAGTGTTTGTTTACTTTGCTTGTTATTATGGGTGTTATATGTGTGAGCAATCACATTGTGGTGGGATTGATACAACACACCTTGAACTATGATCATCAGTTTGAAGTGAGTATTTGTATTGGGTTCCTCATGCACAATAATTTTAGGAACATTAGTACACTTATGTACTATACCCTTAGTGGGTGAAATAAGTCTATTAATTATGATTGAAATGATATTGTTTTTATTTTGATGAATCTCAACATCCATCCCCAAGGGATATAAAATGAGAGACCTCTCTTTATCCACTAATGCTTAATCTCTTAAAGGGAGAGAATTGGAATGAAGGGAGAGTAAAGTGTTTCTAAGATTTTTGTTGATGACTATATCTTTGGTAGCATCCAAGGGCTTTGAATATACAACCAAAGGAGACATACCAAGGGTCTTCATGTCCTTCATGATATCCACAGTATTTGAACATTCAATCAAAGGAGGAAGATCAAAGGTCTTCACATCCTTAGTGATGTCCAATGTACTTGAATATTCAAGAAAAGGTGGAAGATCCTTAGGATGAGCCATAGGAACTTCATGTATTATAGTAGAAATAGAAGTAGGAGAAGAACTAACACTATCATCTTTCTCATGACTATTCATGGAGATGAATTTAGTTAGGTCTTCTAAAATTGAAGGGTACTCACCCATAAGGGTTAGAAATCTATTAAAATCATATATGCACCCAAGGAATTCATATAGAGAACCGTTAAAGACATCGATATAAAATACATAGGGATGCATATTAATGAATTTGAAAAAGTGCTCAAGATCTTTGATAGATGCATGAAAAGATACTAAAGAGTAATAACATGAAGATGACATAGTGAGATGTGATATAATGCAACAATTAATGATAATACTTTTCTTTAATGAATGCAAGACTAGCTAGGGTTTTACCACCAAACCCTAGATCGTAAATGCTTACTTCTAGACCAAAATGTTTCGATGCAAGTCTTATTTTTTAATTGAAATGAAATTTATGATATGATATAGAAATGCAAGATCACATTTGAAATGTTAATAATCAGTAGCAAAATCTGAAACAAGATTTTAACTACAAACCCTAATTTTTGAACTAGACTAGGTTTTCAAAAATGCAAGCTTTTTCACCAAAACCCTAGCAAATGAGAGCTTAAAATGCAAGGTGTAATAACATGAAATGATTAACCACTGTAATGTGACTCAGATCTGATGCTAAAATCAGAGATTAAAACTTTTCAATGATGATTTACAAGATATGCAACAAAACAGTGCACAAATATGCCTTTTTTGAAGCCTAAATGCTTGATTTTTCCACTTTTTTCAATGCAAATATGCAAGATAAGTTTTACAATAGCAAGGATGATAAGGTAAAAAAAACTTAAAACCCTTTAATAAATCCAATAATGCAACAAGATCTGTAACAACAAGCCAATCTACAAACCCTATGTTGAAGATTAGCTAGTTTTTTCAAAAATGCAAGGATTTTTCAAAACCCTAATAATGAAATGATGTGAAATTAAGCTATATAACTATGCAAAATGATGGAAGAATGGAATATAATTTGATCTAGGGCATAAAATAGCTCAGATCTAATGCAAGAAGGATGTCAAAGTGTAAGAAACAACAGGTTCGCCAAAATGGAAACTGGAGAAAAGGGGAACTAGCTCAATGGATCAAACTAGGTCAAACCCTCTTCTATATTACATTCAAGGCACAAACTAAGCTTGACTACTACCTTGAAAGGAGAGCCAAATTACAGGGGCTTTTCCCTTTTGTTGTATAGAGAAGTAGTTAACTAAATTCAACTAATTAGGCTAGGATTAAGACACGTAACCCTAGTTAATTAAGATTGGAACAAAACAGACTGTCTGTACCTAAAACCTAGCAGCCAAAGGAAAAACAAAAGATAATGAACAAATTGGAAACATTTCCCAGAGATCATAAATCCCAGGACAAGGTCTCTCAAGCACCCTAGACCCGAATCAAGGTTTTCAGAAACTATAAACTTTGTCAGGCATGTACTAGTAAATTATTCCTTGTTCCCAACTAACACCTCTCGAAACTTGTTCGTCTATCCTAAACACATAAAAGGAGGGAAAAGGTTGGGGGCTATTTAGGAGCTTGCCTTAGTCAAGCCCCGTGAATGGTGTTTCCACCTCGACAATAGCCAAGATGATTGATGAAGAGTGTCTACTCTAGGAGAACATGGGTAAATCTAAACTAGAGTAGAATACTAAAGTGAAACACAAAGGAATGAAGTCACCATTTGCATGGAATCCCTTGTATGTTTTTAGATGGCATCACAACTTGATTCAAGAAGTTGATGTTGCCTCTAAAGATCATCACAAGACCTGCAATATGTTAGTTCCACAGAAATAATTCACAAGAGAGAGAGATTGCATAGAGAACATAAGAATATTCCAAGAGGTTAGCAAGAGTGTAGGTGTTATACAAATGAATGATTTAACTTACTTTTATATGCATTCCTACCAAATTCTAGAGAATTAAACCACATAAGGCCAACATTAGGAATGTCCTAAAGGGCCTAAGCTGACAAGACACAAATTTTAGGGAGGGCTAAAGGGGGGCCTAGGGCACTTGGGCACCCTAGTCCTTTAGCTAGGCACCTCCCAAAAAAGGGCACTTGGAGCATGCTTAGTCGTACCTTATTGCTCTTTTCTAGATTTCATGCATCGGGATCAAGTATTACATGCTTAATGCTTAAAAAGGTATTAAAATAGGTCTTAATAAATAAGGGAAAATGTTTAAGACCCATCTAGGAGCTAAACAAGGTGTAAAATAGCAATGTACACATTTTACGACATTACAATATAAAAGTAAATGATTTACCTCATTTTAAAACTAGATGACAAGATTGATTTTGAATGTGGAAAATCTCTCTATTGCTATATTCTCTCTATGCTATTATGTTATTGCAGGTTTTTGTTCAAGTGGAGTTCTACTTTACTCTTGGAGAGATTTGTATGAAGGCTAGGAGATGAGATATTGAGTCTATCTTATTGGATCCTAGGTCGAAGCACTATGTATGATTGGGAAAATGGTTGGAACCACCAACTTGAGTTTAGCTTGAGTACCCACCAAGAGTATGGTTGCATTGTCTTCTTATTCTACAAACCTTCCATGAATATTCATCCTTGAGGTGAAGCTGTAAACTTCCTTGGATGAGACATTGTTTACTATTTTCTTGAGTCATATAGGATTAGGGTTTGTGATTATTTGATTAGATATTGTATGTTACTGCTCACACTTAGGATTTTTTAGTACACATAATGTATATGGATTTAATCTTGGCTATTCATGATCTAGGAATACCAAAATGGGGTCTTGACTGAGGCAAGATCCTATATAGCCACAAACATCTTCCTCTTCTTTCTTGTGTGCAAAGTAGATGAACAAGTTTCAAGAGATACTAGTCTAAGAGACGAAAGATATTACAAGTGCAGACCCAACAAAAGTGAGTTTCTATCAACCCTAAAAGAGGTCTAGGGCACCCAAATTCCATGGTCCTATGCATTTTGGTCACCAAATCTAGGTTCTAAATTTTCTTTACCTCTATTGTTCAATTAGTTTCTCAAATCTCACTTCTAACAGTGTTCTATAGCTTAATCTTTCTCAACTAGGGTTTGATCTTGTGCCCTAGCTAGATTGGTTGAATTTGGTCCAACACTCATCTATACAACAAAGAGACAAAATCCTTGTATTTTGGATCTCCCTCAAGGTTAGAATCCAAACTTGGTTTGTGTCTCAATGTTTGTAGAAAAGGCTTTTGACCTAGTTTAACTCCGAAGGCTAGATCACTCTTTTCTACAGAACATTTTGGTGAACCTGACTCTTCTTACACTCTTGCATTCTTCTTCATTTCTGAAAAAAGATTGTTTTTTTCTATAGATCTGATTTAAATTAGGTTCATTCATCATTTCTATGATTGCATATAGTACATTTTGCATTAAATTTATCATTAGGGTTATAAAATCCTTGCATTTCATAAAAACCTGGCTAGTCTTAAGGCTAGGGTTTAAAGATTAGTATGGTGTTTCAGATCTTTTTAGTATTATTAGGTTGATTAAAAGTGAATTCATTTTTTGTACCTAATCATACTTTACCTTTAGCACATGCTTTGTATATTTTACATTTGAAAATTGGAAAAATAAGCATGTGTTTTTTATAGAAAATAGCCTATGTTTTTTATATTGTTTATGCTTCATGAAAATAGATCATTGTAATACAATTTAGATTTCTGATCTGATATTTATATCTGATTAAAACTAAGTTTTATATTCATTCTTTAATCATATATCTTTCTTTCATTAATATATATTGATTAGGGTTACCTAAAATTTCATTTTATCGTAATTCTAGCTTGAAAATTGATAAATTTTGGGTATGTTTTAGTTATTTATTGGAAATAATAGTTAAAGAATTATTTTTCATATCTTAATACATTTCATATTGTACATAAATATACTTCACTTCATTCCTTGTTCTTTACTTTATTACTATAAAGTTAGGAAAAGTAGGGAATGCAACTATGTCAAATTATTTTATTCAAGATTTTAATGCATTTGATGAGCCATTTGGTAGTGATGATTTTGATATGTTAGATGAAGCCTTGGATGAATTCATCTTGATGGAATCATCTTCTAAGACTCCTAAAACATCTCTATTTCAAATAATCGTCAATACAATTTATGTTTCTGGTTCTCCAAAAGAACCTGAGAAACCCAAAATTGTAGTGCATCTTCAAAATGATGATTCTCAATCATCTATCACAATAGGAGGTTATCTAAAAATACCTAGACCTCCTAGTTATATATTTACTTATGCAAAACAAATCACTAGAAATAGTCCTTTCAATCAAAATGTGTTGCAGCAACCCATTCACTATGAAGTTGCTCATGCATACAACACTAGAAAAAATAAACAAAAGAAACAAATACAATTTATTCCTACTTCTCTTCCACCTTCAAAACTTATTCTTCCTCAAGCACCTCATCTTCCTACTCATAATGGTAAATATTATGATCTTGTTGAGTGTTATATAGTAAAAGGAGAGATGCAAGCAAGCATGTAAGTACACTAGATCAAACCCTCCTTTCAATACAACATTCAAGGACAAACTTGAGCTAAGTCACTACAAGATGGAAGAGGACTTAGATACTGATTTTGTGCTCTTGTTTGTCAAGGAAAGATGAGATTTCAACCAATCCTTTTATAAAACCCTAGGTTAAGTATGAGTAAAATCCTAGTTATGAGATAATCATCTTATAAAAGACAAACAATAATGGAAAGCCAAGATCTAAAGTATCAAGATGATCAATGAGATGTCGTAACATGTTCCACAAAAGTTGAAACATCAGAAAACTTTGGGGCTAGCGCTCAAGTCTAGAAAGTCCTAATCTCTGAAAGCTCAAAACTAGAAAAATATCATAAATGATACTCTAATATTGAATCTAATGTATGTTTTAGTTGTTGGACACTAAGGCTAGTGCCCAAGTCTACTACAGATGAATTTCCAAACTCTATTTTCAGATCTTGAATCGTTATCCCTTGAACAACCTCACTATACCTTCACTTCTACAATTCCTACAACTATATCCTACACACAATAAGAAAAGGGGTTTGGGGTTGTGGTGTTTAAGGATTTGCCTCAATCGAATCCTAGGTTAGCATCCAAGCTTTCCCAACACCGTTGTTAGAGAGAGAGTGTGTCCTTATAGGATAGAGGCTAAAGACAATCCAAATGATGATGAAATGATTCAAACACAATGATAATGTCACCTCAAAGGTGAAGTCCTTAGGAGGATGAAGATTCTTCAACTCATAAGGATGTTGATGATGATTCTAAATCTATAACAAACACAATACTAACACAAATATGCAATAATAACATAATGAATTCCTTGAAAGCTCCTTTGCTCAATATCATAACCTTGCTATCATCAATTTGTAAGAAAATGAATTCAAACACTTGTTTATATATGCTATCCTATTAAACTTTTGTAAATTAATTGAAAGAGCTGACAAGGAAGGACCGATTTAAAAGTCCTATGCCAACATACATTTAATTTTACCCGGACCAATGAGGATGGACTTGGTTGTGGAGGCCCAAGTCGCAAGGTGCCTTTTTGTTTAGGACCTAAGGATTAAATGGGCCCGTAGTTCCCATTTGACATGGGTTTCAAGGGATTTCACATCGGGATGAATAATTTTTCTTGTAGAGTGTAAGCACAGGGACCTAGGAGCTAAACTAGGAGGTAAAAAGGCATGTGTCTACTTTTTACTCCATAACATTTAGCCCACACTTTAATGTGTGTGCAATCTTATGATTTAGCACATGCATTAAAGTATGGTCAAAGCATATCAAAACACATCAAACACTATAATGAAGACACATCCTAAGTTTGAAGGACTATTTCTAGCCCCCAGACTTAGGCAAACATAAGAAAACACTCAACAATCACATAAGACATAGTGGATTCAGTAAAGAAGCATGCAATACACGGAAAAGATAGTGAAAGCATGAAATATGTACAGAAGACATAAGTACAGTCACTCAATACACAAAGAAGACATGCTTAAGCAATTACATATATATAATGCTAATTAAAGTAAATAAACCATGCAAAAACACACAAAACACATACAACATGGGGGGCTCATCACTACACATCTTTAGACCATGCCACAAACATTCAATACATGCAACAAAGACACATAAAACACACAGAAGACACATGGAATACATGAGCACCGCATAGTATGTTTTTGACACACTATATGTCTCATACATGACAAACACGTGTGATAGGAAGGAGCTCATTGCTGCACTCCACTATCTAAAACATGCCAAACACACCTAACGGTTGAGCTAGACTACCACAACGACCAAAGGCACGCTTAAGGGTGAATGAATCAAGATCCAACCCCACCTCATGATGAGGACTTTGTTTAAAAGGATGTTTTAGTGCATGCATGAGCAGTCATGTTTCAAGCAAATAAATATGCAGGCACCTTCCCAAAAAATCAGAAAAAAAAAATTCTAAGTCTTTGGGCCTCTTCAGTATGTTTCAATATCAGCATCATATTTCTTGAGGAGGGGGTCATCATATTTCAAACATCAGCATGATCTTTCTTGTGGGGGGTCATATTTCATATATGACCTGATCTTTTGCCTGGGGGGTGATATTCTAAATATCAGTCATCTTATGAATATCACCCCGATGTTAAGTCAATGTTTCAGCCTGACCTGATATTCCGAAGGCGGGGGTCATCATGTTTCCAGATATCTGCCTGATATTTTCTGGGGGGTCATCATATTTCTGGCAAGGGGTGATATTTCGAATATCAGGTGATCTTAGTTAAGATCACCCCCACACTATTTTATCACCCCGATGTTGCGGACCTCAATTTTATGTGGGGGGTGATATTTCAAATATCAATTATATTCAACGACCACCCTGATTTTATAGCAATGCTACAGTCCATCCCGATATTCTTGCAGGGGGTGATATTTCAAATATCAGGTGATCTTACGAATATCACCCTTGCTGTTGAATATCACTTTGCACCAATGTGATGGTGACGTCATCAAAGTCCGAGGGGGTCATATTTTCAACATCAATCATCTTGTGAAGATCCCCTGATATTGCAATATGACGATGACATCATCTAGATACGAAGAAGTGTATGGTACGAGCATGATGAGGAGGATCTTCCCCGATGTATCAAGTTGCACAGGTGAATATCAGTGTGATATTTTGAACATCAGGATGATACTTTCCTGCGGGGAGATATTTCGCATCAGGATGATGCGAAATATCAGGTGATGTTTTTTATCGGGTGATGTGGTCATCAGGGTGATGTGAAATATCGGGGTGATATTTCACATTAGGATATCATGCAAGAGGATGATGATGAAGTCTAAGCTGGCATCATCAAGAGCAAAATCACCGACATCATACATGCTCACGGCCTAGCTTATAAAGTGTTGAGGAGGTCGCTGTAGGGTGAATATGGGATAATTAGTTCCCAAATGATTTGAAATATCAGGGTCATATTTCTTGGCGGGAAAACTTCAAAGGCACACTGTATACTACTTTCCCAAGGCCACGGGTTGGTACGCCATTAATGACAGATGTTACAGGGTATGGGTGATGGCATGGATGGATCAACCACCCGATTTATGATGTGAATCTCCAAGCGGTGGCACAGGGCTCGAGATCAACCACTCCCTATCTCCTCCTCTACCTGCTACATTCAATGATTTGGGTGCCATTTCTCATGTGCAATGTATCTAGCAAATTTTGAATTGCCATGTGATTAATGCTGAGCACCTTCCTTGCTGTATATAGCAGGTTGTGTTGCTCATTTGTAAGGTTGTTGAAAACTAGACAAACTTCTGGTGTTGTGATACAATACAACCTCATTGGGGGCCCTGTTCTAGATGTCTTGTGAGTTTATGAGTCTCATGTTGTATGTTTCATGCATAAATTCACTGGTTTCAGGCTGTTTTATATGAGAAATGCTATGTTGCATGTGTTTAATCATTTGTCTCCAAGCTGTGAGCATGCTTTCTTTTGAATCAAGATAGCTAAGGGTTGTTAAGATTTAGGAATATAGTTTTGTTCTGTATTGAATGTTTAATCTCCTACCTTTGTTCAAGGAACAAATTAAATGTTTCAGGTTAATCATTGAGAAAGTATGTTGCAGCAAGGATACCATTAAGTATGAATGACTAAGCACCTAGTTTTTGGGAGGAATCTGTAAGGTAGGTACTAATCAAACCCCCTTGAAATCTAGTCATTGGTATGTGTTTATGCTAACCATTCACATGTGTATGTCTACTGACTCTGAGCCCTGGATAGGCACCAGTCTAGTCTTGTATTGAGGTTACACCCCAGGTCCTAGTTTTGTATCCAAATATCAAAATCACACTCTAAACTTCAAAACCAAACCATTAGGACATTAGAAGTAGTTTAGGACCAAAATCCTCTGTCTCACAACTGAACATAGGCCCAGAGCTAGCCCCTTTGTACTTATTTCACAGTTTTGGTCTACAAAAAGGAGGATTTATCTACTTTGTGTCAACATCCCCCCAGTTCACAAGCACATCTTATGGATTTTGAATAGGGAATACCCCCCTTGGTTCTATAGAGCCTAAAGAAGAAGAGGAGATATCTATAGATTCTATCTCCTATACTGTTGGCTGCTGGCCCAGAAATCCTGTTGATCATTGATGGCTACCTTGTAGGGATAACTGGGAATAAGCATCCAGTCGGATTGAGAACTAACAGATTTGGCAACTCAGCTGGGGAATATATTGCAAGAACCCTGATTCAAAAGAACATTCCTAATTGTAGGTGGTGACTCTGAACAATCTCCCAACCGGTAAAGTAAAAAATTTGTATGCAAGGGAGAAGATCCCTGCGCAATCCTTTGTTTGAAGAGTTACCCAGTAAAATATGTATAGGAGAAAAGGGGTTGTTCAAGCCAGTCAAGAAGGCTCTCCCAGCCTTAGAAGAAATGATAATATTGAAGATAATCCCAGATCCTCAAAGCAGCAAGCACCTTATTTTTCAAATACAGAGGCTGAGATTCAAGATATGTATGAAAGACAACAAGGTGGTAGTCAGAGAATGAGGTCAGAAGTGTTTCAGGAATGCCCTTTCTTAGATCCTAGCGACAAATTTGAAGAGGTTGAATCTCCAAGGGATGATGATGATGACCAGAATGGAATGAAACCATCCTCTTCTATGCCAAGAGATGAAGAATTAGTCGAGGAGATTAAAAACCTGAGGGCTAAATTTGAGTATTTGCAGGCAGTAAAGATTAGAGATGATATGAGACAAAAGGTGCAAGCTCTGAGAACCACTCAACAAGATGCAATCCCCACCCTTAACAATGCAAATATTTTGAGAAACCAACACAGAGATGAAGCCCATCATTAGAAAAATGATCAAAGATAGAATATAAACAATGTTAGGGTACCAATGAACAATGTGAGAAATCTAGATGTTAATAGGAATGTCAATATTAACTAGTTTGGTAGACAACCCATGTAGTTGGACAGATTCAGACAGTTAGTTTTTTATGGTATTCCTGGTTACCCTAATCCCATTGATAAACATGTGAGCTCATAGGTGCCAAAATTTTTAGGAAATAATGTTGTATCAGGTGAAGACCACTTGAAGGCTTTTCAAAATGTCATGGACAACTTTGAGGTTGAGCATGAAGATGTTTTCATGAAGTTGTTTATGCAGTCCTTGATTGATGAAGCTAGAGAATCGTATAAAGGTCTACCTGACCGGAGTATCTCATCATGGGATGATTTCAAAAGGATGTTTAAGGAGCAATATGGTGACAAAACTAACCCAATCTTTTTTATAAATGAGTTCACCAGTATTACTAAGGGGTCAAATGAGCAGGTTGCAGATTTTAATGCTAGATTCAATAGAGTGTTGAACAAACTACCACATCACATGAGACCTAATGAACCTATGTGCATTGTGCTGTACATAAATTCTTTTGATGCCAAAACAACATATGGGTTAAGAGATAAGGGTCCTGCTACTCTCAGGGATGCTTTCAGAATTGCAACAAATATTGAGAATAATAGGAAAGCATCAGGCAAGTCAAACATAAGAGATGATGTAAAGATCTTGCAAAATCCAAATAAGCCTCAAAATACTCAAGGTAATGTATCTGCCCCTGAAGACAAAATAGATAAATTGAAAAATGTTGTTAAGGACCTAAGTTACAGACTTGCTAGAAATGAAAAAGGGATAGGTCCTGACAGGTAGGTTTACCAAAGATAGGAAAAGAGACCATCACTACATGATATGCCATATAACACTAATTGGCATAATGGTAAACCCATGTTTCCACATAACAACACAAATCAAAGGGCTCAAAATGTTAAGGAAACTCCTGATCCTTTGTAGAAGGCTGTTAATATTATTGATGATACTCCATGGTGCATAATATGTCAAATGCCTCACTCACAATCACAATGTATGATTGCTCAATCTCTATATGATAATGTTATTGCCTGTGATGAGTGCAATAAGCCGCATTATATGCAGGATGATAATGTTAATATGTTGTCTACAAATAGTGAGTATTCCTCTTATGATGCTAATGAAAGCACAAGCCATGTAACTTAGGTCTGCCAGCAGGTCTCAAGTGATGAGGAAGATGAAGATAACTATGCATATGCTCAGGACTCACACATTTTTTTAAATAACCTGAGGAGACCTTCTGATGAAGAGATTAGAGACCTCACAGCTACAGCAATAGCTCAAGTCAGGAGCAATTATAACCTTAGAGGTAAGGCTCAGGTTGGTAATCCACATCAACCAGAAGATACTTTTGTGAATCAGCCAGTGCATAATCATAAAGGGACTGAACTGCCTAAGACAAAATGGAACAACAATAAGAAAAACTTTAAGCAAAAGGCATGTCATGATTTTCAAAGACCAGAAGATGAAGTTCCCCATGTTGAGGATCAAAACAGGAATTCTCAAGCCATGGATGATAGTCAGAAGAATATCAAAGCCAAGGTTGGATCAGTACAAGATAGAAGTAAAACCGTGGCTCAAGCTACAATTGTTATACAAAATTATGCTCCCTTTGATATAACTCAAGTCCTCTCCCAGGTAAAGATCTTTGTTCCATTGATGGAACTGATGAAGGTTGAAGAAATCAGAAATAAGGCGGTGTCCTTAATTTCAAGAGTACCTTGTCAGGCTAAGAAAAATATTGAGGCTCAGGATAAGAAACAAGCCTTGTATAATGAAGAAGATGATGTTCTTGAGGTGTATTTGGGGGTGACCATGACAAAATGCCCTTCACAGGTTGAACCATTTTATGTCTCCCTTGTTATCAATGGAAAAGTGATTAAGAATTGTATGCTTGATTCAGGAGCATCAACAAATATCATGCCTTTGGCTATCATGCAACAAGCTGGATTAAAAATAGACAAGGCATGTGGGAAGTGCTATGCCATGGATGCTAGAGAAGTACCAGTTATTGGAATCATGAAGGATGTAGATTTCAGGTTAGTAGCATATCCAGAAAAAACATATAGAATGAACATAACAGTGGTTGATATAAAGCCACAATATGGTATGTTGTTGCCAAGAAGATGGGCAGCATTGATTGGTGGAAGTATGCAACTAGATCTATCATATACCATGATCCCAATGAATGGCAAAGATGTCAAATTGGTCAGAGAAGAGAGATCATTAGAAACCGTTGAGGATCAAGATTCAAAAGTTCATGTATGTTTCGTGGATACTGACTGTGAAAATTTCAGAGTTGTCTCAGATGATCAAAAGGGTAAAGGGGGAGACACTTACACTCAAGACCAACAAGGTCTGTGGACCATGTATTTTGATGGAGCTTGTGCAAAAGAAGGCTCTGGTGTTGGAGTTATGTTCTTATCTCCAGCTGGTAAGCTTCTAAAGTTCTCTTTCTTGCTGAAGTTTGCTTGTACAAATAATATTGCAGAATATGAGGCTCTGCTGTTAGGATTGAATATGGCTCTAAAGCATGGAATTAAAATGATAAGAGTGTTTAGAGATTCAGAGCTAATTGTTTCCCAGGTTAGAGATAAGTATGCTTCAAAAAATAAAAAGTTAAAACAATATAAGCATGTTGTTTGGGATACAATTGAATTATTTGATGCATTTTCAATAAACTGGATAGAAAGGTCAAAAAATGTCATGGCAGATTTTCTACCTAATGTGGCCATTAGGCCAGATGATATAACTCTGTCTGATGTTACAAATGTTGAGGTTAAACTTAGACCTACAATACCGGATAATGTATGCAGTTGGTAAGTATTTGATGATGATAAGGACTTATTGAGGTTCCTACACTGCATAGATGAATATGAGAACCAAGAAATTGATTTTCAGAATTTTGTAGAGGTTTCAGATGGAAAAGAAACTTTAATGGGGAAGGAGGTAATTCAACTCAAGACAAATAAGATCCCCAGAGGGTTAGTTTCTCTAGAAAGAGCATTTGACAATAGGGACCAATTTATTACAAAGACATCTCCTACAAACAAGGATGATTTGGAGGAGATAAACTTGGGGATATCTCATGCCCCCAAAAAGGTATATATTGGTGGAAGTATGCAACTAGATCTGTCATATGCCATGATCCCAATGAATGGGAAAGATGTCAAATTGGTCAGAGAAGAGAGATCATTAGAAACCGTTGAGGATCAAGATTCAGAAGATCATGTATGTTTCGTGGATACTGACTGTGAAAATTTTAGAGTTGTCTCAGATGATCAAAAGGGTAAAGGGGGAGACACTTACACTCAAGACCAACAGGGTCTGTGGACCATGTATTTTGATGGAGCTTGTGCAAAAGAAGGCTCTAGTGCTAGAGTTATGTTCTTGTCTCCAGCTGGTAAGCTTCTAAAGTTCTCTTTCTTGCTGAAGTTTGCTTGTACAAATAATATTGCAGAATATGAGGCTCTGCTGTTAGGATTGAATATGGCTCTAAAGCATGGAATTAAAATGATAAGAGTGTTTGGAGATTCAGAGCTAATTGTTTCCCAGGTTAGAGATAAGTATGCTTCAAAAAATAAAAAGTTAAAACAATATAAGCATGTTGTGTGGGATACAATTGAATTATTTGATGCATTTTCAATAAACTGGATAGAAAGGTCAAAAAATGTCATGGCAGATTTTCTACCTAATGTGGCCATTAGGCCAGATGATATAACTCTGTCTGATGTTACAAATGTTGAGGTTAAACTTAGACCTACAGTACCGGATAATGTATGCAGTTGGTAAGTATTTGATGATGATAAGGACTTATTGAGGTTCCTACACTACATAGATGAATATGAGAACCAAGAAATTGATTTTCAAAATTTTGTAGATGTTGTAGATGGAAAAGAAACTTTAATGGGGAAGGAGGTAATTCAACTCAAGACAAATAAGATCCCCAGAGGGTTAGTTTCTCTAGAAAGAGCATTTGACAATAGGGACCAATTTATTACAAAGACATCTCCTACAAACAAGGATGATTTGGAGGAGATAAAATTGGGGATATCTCATGCCCCCAAAAAGGTATATATTGGCAAATAGCTCAAACCACACATTAGGAACATGCTGATTGTATTGTTGAAGAAGTATAAGCATGTCTTTGCCTGGTTATATGAGGACCTAAAGGCTTATAGAGAAGACCTATTCCAGCATGAGATCCCATTGAAGCCTGGAGCTAAGCCATTTAGGCAAAAGCAAAGACCTATTAATCCTACCTTAGCTCCAAAAATGCAGGAAGAACTCAAGAAGCTTAGGGAGGCTGGAATAATTGTGCCTATCAGACATTCAACCTGGGTGTCTAATCTTGTCCCAGTTAGAAAAAAGAATGGTGATTTAAGACTTTGTGTTGACTTTAGAAATCTGAATGTATCTTCCTTGAAGGATAATTATCCACTGCCCAACATGGAGACTATGCTACAAAAGGTTACTGGTTGTGAACTTCTATCCATGATGGATGGATTTTCAGGGTACAATCAGGTGAAGGTCAAAGAATCCAAACAATTCAAGACTGCCTTCACTACTCCATGGGGAACCTATGTGTATGTAAGAATGCCATTTGGACTAACAAATTTAGGTACCACATTTCAGAGAGCTATGGATGTTGCTTTTGTAGGATTGATGGATTCAATTCTGGTTGTATATCATGATGATCTAACTGCCTATTCAAAAAAGGAGGAGCAACATTGCATGCACTTGGAACAAATTTTTGTTAGAGCACTGGAGGTATGGCATTTCACTTAACCCAAAGAAGTGTGCTTTTGGGGTAGTGGAAGGAAAGCTCTTGGGGCACATTGTTTCCAAAAGTGGAGTTAGGGTAGATCTTGAAAGAGTTGCTGCAATTGACAGGATTCAAGTTCCCAAAACGGTGAAGGGCATTCAATCTTTCTTTGGACAAATCAACTTTGTTAGAAGATTTATCCCCAACTTTGCAGAAATCACAAAGGATATTTCTAAGATGCTAAAGAAAGGTGTAACTATCAATTGGGAAAGTGAAGCAATTAAATCATTTAAGAGCATCAAAAAAGCAATAAAGATGGCTCCTGTGCTAAAATCTTCTAATTTTTTCAAGCCATTTCAATTATTTTCATTTGCTTCTTTCCATATTGTTGCTGCATGTTTACTATAGAAGAATGAGGATGGTTTTGAGTAGCCTATTGCTTTCTTCAGTATGTCATTGCAGGCTACTGAATTAAAGTATGATATCATGGAAAAGAAGGCATATGCATTGGTTAGAGCAGTCAAAAGTTTTAGGCCGTATCTGGTAGGATCCTAGATAGTTGCATATGTGCCCCATGCAGTAGTCAAGGATATTTTTACTCTGTAGGAGGTAACAGGAAGAAGATGCAGGTGGATAAACAAGTTACAAGAATTCAACATAGAGATACAGATCACAAAATTGGTAAGGGGACAGGGGTTAGCTAAGATGATGGCACAGTCAAATTTAGAAGCATGCCAAGTCAATGTAGTCCATAATGAAATTGTTAATATGTCAGAATCTGAGTGGTATAAGGATATTGTATAATATTTGTAGAATTTGAATTGTCCTTCCCATTTCAGTGATAGTCAGAAAAGGACCTTGAAGCTACATGCAATTAGGTACATCATTGTTCAAGGAGAGTTGTATTAGAAGAATCCTGATGGTGTACTACTTAGGTGTGTGGATGAAAATGAGGCTAGGAATGTTTTAAATGACATGCATAAAGGAGTGTGTGGTGGACACTATACTACCCAGACAACAGCCCATAAGATTCTTAGAGCAGGCTATTGGTGGCCAACTCTTTTCTCAGATGCACAAAAGTTGGTGAGGAGATGTGATCCTTGCCAAAGGTTCTCAGGAAAGTTAAAGTATGAAGGTGCATTATCCCTTAGAACTGTAACTATGTAGGCTCCATTTCAATAGTGGGGAATTGATTTTATAGGGGAGATCTCAGAAAAATCAAGTGGACATAGTTGGATTTTGGTTGCTATTGACTATTTCACCAAATGGATTGAATCCATTCCAACTAAGAAAGCTACAAGTAGGGTGGTGATGGATTTTATTCTAGAAAACATTATTATCAAGTTTGGAGTACAATTCAAAGTGGTCTTAGATAATGCCATGTGCTTCAGATTTGGTGAATTTGTTGATTTTTGCAACAAATATGGAATTAATTTGTCATATGCATCACCATATCATCCATAGGGAAATGGTCAGGCAGAGTCAAGTAACAAAAGCCTCATGAAAATCATCAAGAGGATGGTGGACAAAAAAAAAGAGCATGGGATTCAAAGCTGAAAATGGCATTATGGGCTAACAGAGTGACTGTAAAGAAAGCAATTAGGAAGTCATCCTTTGAGCTAGTATATGGTACAACAGCTAGGTTGCCTGTGAACAATCTTTTGCCAGTCTATAGATTCATACAAGAAAGTGATGAGGAGATTGAAGACCCAATGACTGAAAGGATAAATCAGCTGGTTGCATTAGATGAAGTCAGAAGAGAGGCACACAGAACAAACGTCAAGCAACAACAAGGTGTTAAATATCTATTTGACAGAAGGACTACAGATAGAAATTTTTAGGTAGGTGATCTAGTCCTTATTTGGAATGCAAAAGGTCAGGATAAGGGTAAGCATGGTAAGTTTGAGCCCTTATGGATGGGCCCTTATCAGATTAGCAATACTCATGGAGAGGACTCCTACTTTCTCCAGGCCCTAGATGGTGAAGTACTGGAATTGCCTGTGCACGGTCAATTCCTTAAGCTTTATTTCTCATAAGTGAGCTTCTTTTGTGCACATTTGTAAATTATTAGTAAATTGCTCTGTATAGTCGGTGTTTTGCCCTTTTTGTGTTTTGTCTGGTCTGCCCGGAGGTGATCTGGTTCTTGCTGCAGCCTAATGCCTGCACGTCCCCAATCAGAGGCACTGTTAGTGCCTGCATGAACAGTCAGGTTTCAAGCAAATAAATATGTAGGCACCTTCCCAAAAAATCCAAAAAAAAAATTCCAAGTCTTTGGGCCTCTTTAGTATGTTTCAGTATCAGCATCATATTTCTTGAGGAGGGGGTCATCATATTTCAAACATCAGCATGATCTTTCTTGTGGGGGGTCATATTTCATATATGACCTAATCTTTTGCCCGGGGGGTGATATTCCAAATATCAGTCATCTTATAAATATCACCCTGATGTTAAGTCAATGTTTTAGCCTGGCCTGATATTCCAAAGGCGGGGGTCATCATGCTCCTAGATATCTGCCTGATATTTTCTGGGGGTCATCATATTTCTGGCGGGGGGTGATATTTCGAATATCGGGTGATCTTAGTTAAGATCACCCCCGCGCTGTTTTATCACCCCGATGTTGCAGACGTCAATTTTATGTGGGGGGTGATATTTCAAATATCAGTTATATTCAACGACCACCCTAATTTTACAGCAATGATACAGTCCATCCCAATATTCTTGCAAGGGGTGATAATTCAAATATCAGGTGATCTTACGAATATCACCCTTGCCGCCGAATATCACTTTGCGCCAATGTGATGGTGACGTCATCAAGGTCCGAGGGGGTCATATTTTCAACATCAGTCATCTTGTGAAGATCCCCTAATATTGCAATATGACGATGACGTCATCTAGATACGAAGAAGTGTATGGTATGAGCATGATGAGGAGGATCTTCTCCTGATGCATCAGGTTGCATGGGTGAATATCAAGGTGATATTTTGAACATCAGGATGATACTTTCCGGAGGGGTGATATTTTGCATCAAGATGATGCAAAATATCAGGTGATGTTTTTTATCAGGTGATATGGTCATCAGGGTGATGTGAAATATCGGGGTGATATTTCACTTTAGGATATCATGTAGGAGGATGATGATGAGGTCTAAGCTGGCATCATCAGGAGCAAAATCACCGACATCATATATGCTCACGGCCTAGCTTATAAAGTGTTAAGGAGGTCGTTGCAGGGTGATAATTAGTTCCCACATGATTTGAAATATCAGGGTCATATTTCTTGGCGGGAAAACTTCAAAGGCGCACTGTATACTGCTTTCCCAAGGCTGCGGGTTGGTACACCATTAATGGTCGATGTTACAGGGTATGGGCGATGGCATGGACGGATCAACCACTTGATTTATGATGTGAACCTCCAGGCGGTGGTGCAGGGCTCAAGATCAACCACTCCCTGTCTCCTCCTCTACCTGCTGCATTCAATGATTTGGGCACCATTTCTCATGTGCAATGTATCTAGCAAATTTTGAATTGCCATGTGATTAATGTTGAGCACCTTCCTTGTTGTATATAGTAGGTTGTGTTGCTCATTTGTAAGGTTGTTGAAAACTGGACAAACTTCTAGTGCTGTGATACAATACAACCTCGTTGGGGGCCCTATTTTGGATGTCTTATGAGTTTATGAGTCTCATGTTGTATGTTTCATGCATAAATTCACTGGTTTCAGGATGTTTTATATGAGAAATGCTATGTTGCATGTGTTTAATCATTTGTCTCCAAGCTATGAGCATGCTTTCTTTTGAATCAAGATAGCTAAGGGTTGTTAAGATTCAAGAATATAGTTTTTGTTCTATATTGAATGTTTAATGTCCTACCTTTGTTCAAGGAACAAATTAAATGTTTCAGGTTAATCATTGAGAAAGTATGTTGCAGCAGGGATACCATTAAGTATGAATGACTAAGCACCTAGTTTTTGGGAGGTATCTGTAAGGCAGGTACTAAGCAAACCCCCTTGAAATCTAGGCATTAGTATGTGTTTATGCTGACCATTCACATGTGTATGTCTACTGACTCTGAGCTTCAAGCCCTGGATAGGCACTAGTCTAGTCTTGTATTGAGGTTACACCCTAGGTCCTTGTTTTGCATCCAAATATCAAAATCACACTCTAAACTTCAAAACCAAACCATTAGGACATTAGAAGTAGTTTAGGACCAAAATCCTCTGTCTCACAACTGAACATAGGCCCAGAGCTAGCCCCTTTGCACTTATTTCATAGTTTTGGTCTACAAAAAGGAGGATTTATCTGCTTTGTGTCAACATCCCCCCAGTTCACAAGCACATCTTATGGATGTTGAATAGGGAATACCCCCCTTGGTTTTGCAGAGCCTAAAGAAGAAGAGGAGATATCTATAGAGTCTATCTCCTGTACTGTTGGCCGTTGGCCCAGAAATCCTGTTGATCATTGATGGCTACCTTGTAGGGATAACTGGGAATAAGCATCTAGTCGGATTGAAAACTAACAAGATGTACACTAGCTCAAGAGATACACCATCCCACCTTCCGCAGAAGGGCTTTATTTTAAAAGGATGCACACTAACTCAAGAGATATGCCATCCCACCTCATGATGATGGATTTTTCTTAAAAGGATGTGCACTAGCTCAAGAGATACACCATCCCGCCTCGCGATGAAGGATTTGTTTTAAACGGATGCACACTAGCTCAAGAGATATGCCATCCCACCTCATGATGAGGGCTTTATTTTAAAATGATGCACACTAGCTCAAGAGATACACCATCCCGCCTTGTCATGAGGGATTTCAAATATGCTTTGTTAGTGTAAAAGTAATCAAATAGTTACCATTATATATGCCCCCACCTTAAAGTGGTTGGTCCTACTTGTTGGTATCAAGCACATTAATGTAGAGTGAAAACATGCAAGGGAATAAGAGATTTCACAAAGCCCATACCCAAAAGTGACATGTGCCATGATCACTAAATGTTCTAACAAACACATCGATATCATTTGCTAAGATAATCAACATGATATAAGCTTTGGTTAGAAAATCTTACTCTAAGATAACAACCAAATCAATTCATGAAAGCTATGTAGAAATTGCATCACATGAGAGACCAAGGCTACATTTGCAGGTTTAGTACCAAGTATATCTGTTAAGTTATATTGCAAGTATCTCAAAACCGAGTGTAGCAACAAGGTGAGATACAAAACAATCCAAAGTGCACAAAAGTATATTTAGAGTATTGCAAAGGTTTGTTACAACAAATTTCTCAATATGAATCACCACACGGAGTAATTCTACTAGTCAAGTGTTGGATATATATATCAGCCCCATCTTCATATATGGACTAGGTCCATTTTTTCTTTCTTGATGAATGGACACACAATCCAAATCAATATTTCTTTATTTTCGTCATCCATCGACTAGTAGAGCCACTAAATAATTGAAACACTAAAATAAGAGAAGAGACAAGAGTGACTTGGGTTTACAGCATGGAAAGATGCCCCCAATACATCATCCACAATGTTATGGTCCCAAGGCACAATGCACAATAGTCAAAGAGAAGAGATGAAAGTAGAAGAATAGAGAAACAAATAGAAGAATAGTCATAACAGAGGTAGTCTCCTTGTCTCCTTGACCTGACAAGAGTATCAAGGGTCATCCAAAGAGACCTAAACAACATATAACATGACATGGGGGAACACAACACAAAGCTAACAACATATATATCTAGGAGGCCACCCTTGAGAGCAACTAGAATAGGTGCTACATTGAGTGTAGTTAAATGAGGAAGAAATACTTACCTGTTTCAATAGGATATTTCCTAGTGGACAATCCATGTCTATCATCTTAGGATATATCCTATTTAATCTTGAACTTATTGATATTGAATTAACATTAAGAGTAGGATGATGGTAGGCTTTGGTGGGCTTCAAAGAATGGTATCCAATACTGGTCGTGTAGTTAATTCTAGCAACTTGTAAAGGTAATTTGATTCTTTGTTGATTTACACCACAACCATTACCTTCATAGTCACAAATGTTTGTAGAGGATTTGAAATTCATGACCATAAAGAGAGTCCGTCTATTTAGAAGATGGTGGAGCCTCATAGGTGTCAGATTCGATAGTATAGGTAAGAGTGTTGACTTTATTATTGAATAAAGAAACTTTAGGTTCTTTAGGTGTTTACATAGATTGTTTAGAGGATATCAATGTAACTTTTGATGGTTTGGTGTTATTGAGTTTATATTCCCCTATGAAGGTAGGAGTAAAATCTAATGAACCCCAATTGTCACCAAAAAGTGCATTCGATGTTGAATATTGCACAACATTATCTGCGGCAACAGGTATAGATAAATCAACTTTTAAATTATTTAGAATCTTATGATTGACAAGTTGTTTTTGTGTTTCAATGTGTAAACAACTTTCTGGCTCGATGGTGTGAAGTTTATTTTCATAAATAAACTTTAATGATCAATGAAGGGAAGATGGAACTTCCCCCATAGTGTGAATCCACAGTCTTCCAAGAATCATATTATATGAAAAAGCACCAGGCGTGACATGAAAAAGAGTAGACAATGTCATGGGTCTAGCCTTTACAAGTAAGGTTATAGTACCTAGGGATGGTCTACCAACATTATCAAAGACACGAATGTTAATCTTATCTGGTTTAATTAATTTTGTATCACTATTGATTTTGTGTAACAAATCAACACCGCAAACATTAAGATCTGATCCATTATCAACCATAACTCGCTTTATCAACTTTTTGTTTAATATGACAAAGATTATAAGAGGATCATACTATTTCTAAACTTCCAGAGAGGGTAACTCATGTTGTTGAAACAAAATATCCATTTTTGTCTCATGCATACAATCTAACAGAGTTGCTACATCATTAGGCTTAATAGCAGGTAGTACAATCACCTTTTGTAAAGCTTCCTGGAGCATTCTATGGTATGTAGGTGATGTTTGTATGAGTTCCCAAAGAGAGATCTTAGTGGGAGTAGCATGAAGTTGCTCAACAAGATCATAATCTTGACCACCTTTATGAGTAAGATGGTGTGGTTGAGGAAGCACAGGTTGATAAGTTGGTAAAGTGATAAGAATGTTTGACTGTTGTTTACTTTATTTATTATTTCATGTATTGTATGTGTGAGCACCCACATTGTGATAGGGTTGTTGTGACACATTTTGATATGCTTGATTTCCTTGAGTAATTTGTTTTGCAAAATTAAGAATGTAACCCAAGGGTCTAGATGGTGTTGGAGCACCTTGAACTGTAGTCACCGGTTTGAAGCAAGGAGGCACATTAGGTGCCCCATGTGTAATGAGTTTAGGAACATTAATACACTTATCCACTATCCCCTTAGTAGGTAGGATGAGTCTATTAGTAATGATTTAGTTGACCTTGTTTGTATATTGATTAAGCTCAACATCCATCCATAAAGGATTTAATGTGAGAGACCTTTCTTCATCCACCAATGCTTCATCTTTTGAAAGGAGAGCATTGGAATGAAGGGAAGGTAAAATGTTGTTAGAAGAATCACTGATGATTGTATCTTTAGTGATGTCCAAGGGGTTTGAAAATGCAACCAAAGGAGAACTATTCATGGTTTTCACATCCTTAGTGATGTCCAAAGTACTTGAACATTCAACCAAATGAGGAAGGTTGAGGGTCTTTACTTCCTTAGTGATATCCAAGTTTCTTGAACATTCAACTAAAGGAGGAATAGGATAGCTCATAGAATCATCATCATCTTCATATACTTTAGATATTAGATCCAATGCATTATCATGATTTATAGAATTTTCACAATCATCTTTCTCATGAGTGTTCATGGATATGAATTTGGTTAAATCTTTTAGTACCAAAGGATATGCATCCATGAGTATTGTGAAACTATCAAAATCATATATGTAACAAAGTAATTTGATTTCATATGTAGAACATTTAGAAACATCAATATCATTTGTGGATGCTATGTGTTTGAAAACATGAGGGTGCACATTAGTGAATTTAGAGAAAATTTCAAAATCTAGGATATACTCATGAAAATATTTCCAAGAGGAATAACATGAAGATTCCATCATGAAATTTATTGGAACAACAATGTACAATAAGATTTATTTATTTATCAAACACAACCAATATGAGAGACTTTTGTACACCAAAACACTAGTTGAGGAAATCGGGTTTTTGAAGCTTTATGCAAGGGACAAAAACACACTAGTGTCACTACAAATGGAGTGATGAAGATGTTAAAAGTGATACACAAAATTTAATATGAATGATTAAAATTTTTCTCAAATAGTTGTGAAGAAAGTGTGTAAAACCCTTAATATTGAAATACAAAATGTGTAAATGCAAATTTTGAAATTGTAATGCAAGAACACACAATGGAGAAATACTACAACCCAAAATTAGATTTGAATGAGTTTTTTAAAAGAGAAGCAAAATCTGAAATAAGATATAGACTACCAACCCTGGATTTTGCAAAAAACTAGGTTATATGAAGAAAATGCAAGTTTTCAACCAGAACCCTAGCAAATGATATATGCAAATGCAAGGTGTGATATCATGAAATGATTAATTGTTGTAATTTGTTTTAGGTCTAATGTATAAATCATAAAATTAAATGTATTCAATGATATTCAATGAAATAATGTAAAACTATACCTTTATGCAACCCTAGAATGCTTATTTTTTCTAATTTTTTCAAATTTATGCAAGATTTTCCAATGTAGGATGATAGATACATGATATGAATTAATGCAAGGACTGATTTCAACACTCAACAAGATGCAAATTTTCACTTCTATGGGTTCACCAAATGTTATATAGTAAAAGGAGAGATGCATGCAAGCATGTAAGTACACTAGATCAAACCCTCCTTTCATTACAACATTCAAGGACAAAATTGACTTAAGTCACTACAAGATGAAAGAGGAATTAGCTATTGATTTTGTGCTCTTGTTTTTCAAGGAAAGATGAGATTTCAACCAAGCCTTTTATCAAACCCTAGGTAAAGTATGAGTAAAGGCCTAGTTATGAGATAATCAACTTATAACAAACAAACAACAATGGAAAGCCAAGATTTGAAAGTACTAAGATGATCAGTGAGATGTCGTAACCTATTCCACAGAAGCTAAAATGTTGGAAGACTTCAAGGCTAGTGCCTGAGTCTAGAAAGTCTTGATCTCTGAAAGATTAAAATTGGAAAAATGTCATAAATGATGCTCTGATGTTGAATCTAGTGTTTGTTTTAGTCGTTGGACACTAGGGCTAGCACCTAAGTTTGCTACAGATGAATTTCTAAACTCTATTTTTGAATCTTGAATCTTTATCCCTTGAACAACCTCCTTTTACCTTCACTTTTGCAATTCCCACACCTATAACCTACACACAAGAAGAAAAGGGGTTTTGGGGTTGTGGTGTTTAGGGATTTGCCTCAGTCAAATCCCAGGTTAGCATTCAGGCTTTCCCAACATTGTTGTTAGAGAGAGAGTGTATCCTTGCAAGATAGAGGCTAAAGATAATCCAAATGATGATGAAATGATTCAAACATAATGATAATGTCACCTCGGAGGTGAAGTCCTTAGGAGGATGAAGATTCTTCAACTCATAAGAATGTTGATGATGATTCCAAATCTGCAACAAACACAATACTAACACAAACTATAATAATAACACAATGAATACCTTGAATGCTCCTTTGCTCAATATCATAACCTTGCTATCATCAACTTGTAAGAAAATGAATTCAAACACTTGTTTATATATTCTATCATGTTAAACTTTCACAAATTAATTAAAAGAGCTGACAAGGAAGAACCCATTTAAAAGTCCTATGCCAACATACATTTGATTTTAACCCAACCAATCAGAGTGGACTTGGGCGTGGGTGCCCAAGTCCCAAGGTTCCTTTTTGGTTGGGACCTAAGCATTAAATGGGCCCCTAGTTCCCATTTGACTAGGTTTTGGGGGACTTCTCATTGAGATGAATAATTTTGCGTGTAGAGTGTAAACACGAGGACCTAGGAGCTAAACTAGAAAGTAAAAAGGCATGTGTCCATTTTTTACTCCATAACATTGAGAAGCTCCGAGCTACTCCAGAAAAGATCTCTCTATGGGAGTTGATACAATCATCACCTTCATACCACAAAATGCTCCAAGAATATTTACAAAAGGTGATTGTCCCACCTGTTGTTTAGTTGAATGATGTAGCAACTCTATTAGATTGTATGCATATGACTAAATTAGATATTGTATTTCAATGACATGAATTACCTCCCATAGAAGTTCAAAACCAAAATGAGCCTCTTATGAGATTCTTCTTCATTCATAATATGATAGTTAGATGTACCATGATTGATGGTGGATCATGTCTTAATGTCTATCACATAGACTTGTTACATTAAATCAATGTTGATACCTATCTCATTAAACCAAATAAACTCAACATTTGTGTCTTTGATAATGTTGGTAGCCAATCATTGGGTACTATCACCTTACCTCTAAGGGTTGGTCCCATGGCATTGCCTACCCTTATCCATGCCATGCCTAATTCTCTTTCATATAATATTCTTTTTGGTAAACCTTGGATTCATGCCATAGGGGTAGTTCTGTCTACCCTTCATCGATCAATAAAGTTTGTTCACAATAATTAGCTCCATACAATTGAAGTTGATCTAACTCTAGAAAATTGTTTACAAATTGAGGCTAAAAACAATCAATATTTGAAGCCCTTTTCTCTCACTTATCCTCTTTCTAAAATCAATTCTTCTCCCTCTCCTAAGGAGGTTATTATAGAAGAATTTGGTTCACCTTCGATTACACTCCTTGGTTATGATTGGGGTTCATTATACTTTACACCTACCTTTGTAGGGAGTATAAAGTCTCACTATCAAAGACTAAACATTCTAAGGTGGCATCAATTTCTACTCCTGCATCACCTAAAATATCTTTAAAAAATAATTATGACAACACTTATTCTTATAATATTTAATATGAGACCTATGGTTTGCCTCCTTCCTCTATAGAAATGTCATCTATTTATGGTTGAGGTTTTCAAATTCTCTCTCAATATGGATACAACGACAATGGTTCTGGTATAAAGGATCAAGGTATTAAAGTCTCTTTAGAGGTTAATGCACATTACTCTTCGTTTGGACTTGGATATCGTCCTTTAGAACCCACCAAAGTTGCTTATTGTCCTAATCTAAATGTAAACACAATTTCATCATCTACACTTAAATGGGTATATCCAGAATTGATTGATACAGATTCTGATTCTCAAGATATTCCTCTGGATACTTTTCAATAGATGAGGCTTTGGCTGAATTCTTAGGAGCTTATGGCCACTTGCCTTGTTATCATCATGATTGTGGACTTCCTTATTGTTTGAATGTGAAAGCATACTTTGGGAAGGATGCTTGTTTATCTGATGATACCTTAGTACATCATGAGTCACCTATAGAATCCCTTCATCCTCCTGACATTCAAGACCACAATACTCTCATTAATGGGAAAACTCTCAATGTTTTGATAGATAAGGATGACCCTAAAAAATTCATCCCTATTGGAAATTATCTAGATACAAAAGAAAACCCTGATCTCTTTTCTTGGACATATTCTGATATGCCTGACATCAATCCTTAGGTAATAACACATAATATTGTCATTCATCCTGATGCTAAACATGTTAAACAAAAGACACACAAGATGAATCCTAAAGTTACATTGTTGGTCAAAGTTGAGATAGAGAAGCTAATTTTACAAGCAAACTTTATCCGCCCTATTGAATACTCACCTTGGATCTCAAATATTGTGGTTGTCACTAAATCCGACAATTGTATTTGAATGTGTAATGATTTTCAAGATTTGAATAAAGCATCTTTGAATGATGACTTTCCTCTTCCTAATATTGATATGATTGTTGATTCTACTGCTAGCCATGCATTACTCTCCTTCATGGATGGTTTCTCTGGTTATAATCAAATATTCATCAATCTCATGATTAATATAAAACAAATTTTATAACTCCTTGGGGAACATTTTGTTGGGTTGTCCTGTTGTTTGGATTAAAGAATGCTGGTGTGAATTATCAATGGGCTATGAAACTTATATTTCATGACTTCATGCATAACATCTTAGAGGATTATGTTGATGATATTCTAGCCAAATTTGTTTTGTGCCAGGATCACATCAAAATTCTCTATCAAATATTTGAATGTATACATAAATAAAACATGTGCTTGAATCCCTGTAAATGTGTCTTTGGCATTAATAGTGGTAAGCTATTAGGATCCATTGTTTCACATCGTGGTATTGAAGTAGACATGAAAAATATTGACACCATTGTTAACATGCCATCTTATGAGGTATAAACAACCTCATTTTTATAACAAGCCATATAACCCTTTTTGTCCTGACCAATCACCTTAGCCATGCCAATTTGTTTATTTTTAGAAACAATATTTATCTATTTTTGATAAAATGATGTATAAATATTTATTTTCAAATTGATTGAAATTAGCCACTAATGTTGACTTAATTGTTGTAGAGCTTGTGTGATTATGTAGGGTTCCATGTATTTCCTAACAGAAGGAGTAGACTTCAAAGCGGCTCGAGTCAAAGCGTAAGAATTTTAGGGCGCTAGAAATTTAGGCATACATCGTAGAATTTGTTAAGCAATTCTATTATTTTCTGTTGGGCATACTTAAGACTTTATGGCTCCACTCAGAGCCTTTAATGTGTTTTATTTCAAAGACATCCAGTTAGTTTGTAATTTTGTTTTTCTTTAAAAGACTTAGTCAATGGCATTTACCCGCCATCTGAAATTTAGGATTTTTGTAGTAGTGCAGTATATATATGTAGTTTCTCAAAACAAGGATTATGTTGTTATAATACTATTAGCTATGTTGGATGTTTTGTGATACTTATATAATATGAATGAATATCATCAGTCTTATCATGAGTAATCTTTTCAGAGTAATAGAAGTAATATGAATGGGATTTACTTTGGAGCTGTTGAAGTACTAAATGCGATTTGAATCGATAGTAGGATCTCCCAAGAGCTGGCCACTCAAGGGATTATAGAATAGATAAGTATCTTTATTGTTGGTGTTGTCATTTCTATTTTGTCCATGTTCTATTTAGATCAATGTCACTTTGTGCTTACCTCTGTTATGTTTTACTGTAGGTTGTGGTTTTAAATTAATGATCTTTGAATTCTGTTTACTTGAAATTTTCAGAGCATCCACTCCGTTCATAAAACTGTTGTTAGCTATTGATTAAAGGATGTTAAATGTACTTTTAGTTAGTAGTTAGTTGTCTTTGTTTTGAATTCATAGTTAAACTACAAGTGTTGATTCTTAGATAGTTTATGTGCTTTCTAGATTAGGAATTTAAATGCTTTACATGCTTTCTAGATTAGGAATTTTAATGCTTTCTAGCTTAAAGATTTCATACTTTCTAGTCTAGATTCTATTTCAAGCTTTTTAAAAATTTAAAAAATCTGTTACTAAGTGAGATGTCCAAAAATATCCCCTATTGCATATAGCCTTGGACACTACCCAATTGACATAATTGACATATTTTTAACTAAAGTGTTAGGACCTTACGACAGCCTATCACTTTTTGGTGCCACTGTCGGGGAGGATTCTTTTCTAGCGTTAATAGGAGACTACTTGGATACCTATTTTAGAAAAAAAAAAAAGTTGTCAGACTTCTTTTTCTGCATGGTTAGGAAATGAAGTTTGCACGGAAGATTCATACCAAGAACCACCCCAATAGTAGTTCCAACCATAAGCAGGGAGGTAGAAGTCTCAGTTGAAGAACTTAGTTATGAATTGATCGATTAGGATCAACCTGAGACCTCCCAAAATACCCTAGAAGTTCAGCCATCAAACCAGACCTTTGAAGAGGAGATCATTCAGCCAACAAACCCAATCTTTGAGGAGGAGAACATTCCTTTTAACATCACGGCTAACAATCACAATGATAACCCTTTCAATAGACAGAGACCAAACCAAGGAGATAGTGATAACCCAAGAAGAGAAGCAAGGACATTTACCTATCTTATTTCTCTCAATGAAGATGACGATGCACCCATGAAAAACATTTCACCATCCATTTTACCGACTTTCAGGGGATTATCTTCTAAAGACCTTGACCAGTTCCTCTTCAAGTTCAAAGTCCTCTATCAAAAACATGACTACAAAAATGATAACCAGAAACTTAAACTCTTTCCCTCTGCTCTAAGAGACATTGCAATGCGTTGGTTCATGGGATTAGTTTCTGGGTTGATAACTACGTGGGACAAAATGGAAACTATCTTTTTAGACAAATATCAAAGTTAATGTAGAGTCAGTGATAGGAAAGAGGAATTGTTCAAACTAAGAAGATGAGATCCTAGAAGATTACCTTGATAGGTTCATCTTTTTAACCAAATGATGTGGCGAAGAAGCCATAAGCCCAGAAATTCTGAAGACCATATTGCTCAAAGGACTTGATGAGGATGCTAGGAGAAGTCTAGATTTAATGGGAAAAGGAGATGTATCCCAACTTGAACTCAGTGATATCACTGAATTATGCTGGAATTTCTCTTGTACTCGAGGAGGTATCTGTAAATCTAGTCTTTTGAGAGGCTCAAATGAAATAGGTAAGCTGCGAGAGGAAATAGCAAATTTGAAAATTGACATTCTTGTGTAGCTAAACACCACTCTAGATGGAATATAGGCCAAAACACATAATCCTAAAACCTTATCCATCTATTGCGATAGGTGTCAAAATAAGCATCTATTAAGAGAGTGTCCTTTGGACAAATCTAGCAATTGCCAAATTTGTGAAAAGAGACATGCCACTAAGCAATGTGAGATCATGAATGTAATCAAAAATTCCAAGGAAAGTTCATCTCACACTAAGGAGGAGATCAGTTTTGTGAGTCAAAGACTTGGAGGGAATTTCTCCTATGGCCATAATTCAAATCCCTCCTAGCAACCTCCAAATAATTGGAATAATAGTCAATGGGTGGCACCTTGGCCTCATGCACCACCTAATTGGGGACCTTACCCTTGGGGACCACCTAAATGGGAAAATCAGTCCTGGAGAAACCTACAATGGCTAAATTAGACTCAACAACAATGGTATCCTCAAAATCTTGCCCCTCAATGGAATCTAACTCAAAATCAATTCTACCATGAACCAAAGAGGATACCCAATCCACAACAAAACCTTTTTCTAGCTCCCCAAAACCCTCAACAAAATGAGCACGTCAACCAACCACAACTCCCAGCACAACCTATCCCTAATCCAAAGAATAATCATCAAACCACACCAGTGTATTCCACAGAGTAAGAAAACATGGTTGGAGTTAATGCTATCTATTGTGGAAACTTGCAGTTGAGGTCAGAAAAAACACTCTAGCAACCTACCATAGTTGAGATCCTTGACAAACCAAATGCAAAATATGCTGAAGGAATAGAGACACCTTCCATACCTTAAAATAAGAACCTAGCAAGTAACCAAGAAAAGCTTCTTCAACAATCCTCACCTAAAACTTCTAAGTTACCTTAGGAAGAAGTTGGCCAATGTTCAACAGATCTTTCAAAGGACTCCACCTTGAAAAAGAGACCTCAAGCACCTTTTCTCGAGCGCCTCAAGGAAACTCCTTTGAACGACCCTCCAAAAATGACCTTACCTATTGAAACTGCGTTAATACAAGAAATTAAATGACTCCATATCAAGATTCCCTTATTACAAGTGATTAAAGAAATTCTTGAACTAAACCAACTAGTTAAATAGCTGTGCATAAAAACACCAATAAGGAAACTGAAACAGATCAATACTGTCCATATCGATGGATACCTAGCTAACCTTTTGGCTGGAAAACCCTCAACCCCAAAATATGGTGACCCAGGTAGTCCACTCATAACAGTGACAATAAATGAGGTCGCAATACCTAATGCACTCGTGGACTTGGGAGCAACCATTAACGTCATGACAGTGGATGTTATGGAAAATTTGGGACTCACTTATCTGCGTCCCACAACTACCATACTGCAAATGGCAAATCAATCCATAGCTATTCCCAAGGGTGTCCTAGAAAATTTTCCTATCAAGGTTGACGATTAGGAATACCCAATGGATTTCCAAATAATCCAATCCCTCACACCTAAGGATAGTTACCTGATAATATTGGGCAGACCTTGGTTAGCTATAGTTGCGGCTAAGATTGGCTACAGAGCAGGATGAATGACCATTTCAAATGGTCCCAATAGAAAATACTTATTCTTGTATCCCCCTACTCAACCTGCTGAGCATAACCAAATTTGGATTGATGAACCAAATTGTTCTGACAAACAAGAGAATCTAGCCTCACTTGCTATGGTAGTCATTAAACAATAGAGTGAAGAATTGGAAGATGAATTGGAAAATAATATGCAAGATCTTTCCGTAGACTCAAGTGATGAAGAAATTTTAGAAGTAGAAGAGATTTTTGGACACCTGATCCACACTGATGATATCGAACATGATTATACCAACTTCACAGTGTTACCTTGTCCTCTAGCTAATGTCATTCTGAAAACAAATCACTTCTTTGAAGATATTACCAGATTCCACAAAACTATACTGCATAGTTGTCCTCTCAACACCTTAACAAGAGAAGTTCATACTGTCACCTCCAACTACCCTAGAACTAAAACTATCATGTTACTATTAGACTTGCTCATTAACCACAGCAAAGACTCAACCCTACTCTCAAAGATATTGTGAAAATAGAGATTGAGAAACTCCTACAAGTAGGATTCATCTATCCCATCTCTGACAGCAAATGGGTTTCACCTCTGGTAGTAATCCCAAAGAAAAATGGGAAGTGGAGTGCGTTGATTATAGAGAGCTCAACAAAGCCACCTATAGAGATTACTTTCCTTTACCTTTCATAGACCAGGTCTTGGATAATTTATCTGGAAGGAAGTATTTCTCATTCATGGACAGATTCAGTGGATATAACCAAATACAAGTAGTAGTAGAAGACCAGGACAAAATAACTTTTACCTATCCCTAGGGAACATTCACATATCGAGTTCTTCCCTTTGAGCTATGCAACGCTCTTGCAACATTTCAGAGAGTTGTTCTAGCCATATTTGTTGAGCTAGTAAATGATTGTGTGGAAGTCTATATGGATGACTTCACAATGTATGGTTTCACTTTTGTTGAAGCTCTTAAAAATTTGGACAAGGTGTTGCAGCGATGTGAGGACCATCAATTATCCCTGAGTCACGAAAAATGTCTAATAATGGTAGAACAAGGGATAGTGTTGGGACACCACATCTCAGTTGAAGGGATAAAAGTGGATCCTAAGAAAATTGAAGTGATACAACTTGAGACTCCAAAGAACCAAACTGATGTCAGAAGTTTCTTATGACATGCTGGATACTATCGAAGATTCATAGAAAACTTTAGCAAGATTGCATCCCCCATGTTCTCCCTTCTCCAAAAGCATATAGATTTTGTTTGGACAGTAGAATGTCAAACATGACTTGAGATCATTAAGGAGAAACTCATTTCTGCTCCTATCCCACATGGACCTAACTAGAACCTTCCTTTCCATTTTTACACAATTGCTATTGGAGCAGTTTTAGGTCCGAAAGATGAGAATGGAGGAAAATATGCCATCTATTTCATCAATAAGAATTTGACTCCCACCGAATGGAACTATACCACTATGGAGAAAGAATTCTTAGTTGTGGTTCATGCAATCAATAAATTTTGACATTACATCACAGGGTACAAAGTAACTGTGTTCACAGACCATTCAACTATCAAATACCTAATGAACAAACCTGCAGTAAATGGAAGAATAATCAGATGGTTATTGCTTCTTCAAGAATTCAACGTGACCATCATCGATAAACCTCGGAAGTTCAACATAGTCTCAAATTTCTTATCCTAAATCAAACAAGACAATGGAGATTGTGCCCTTGTACAAGATGAATTCCCAGATGAAAATTTATTTACCATATCCATTAAAACCCCCTGGTTTGCAAACATCACCAACTATCTTGCTACTTATAAGTTGCCACCAAACTTTATGTCAAAACAAAAGAAACACCTCATTTGAGAAAGTGCTCAGTTCAAATGGATTAATGGGATCTTATTTTGATGTGGCCCTGATCTAGTTTTATGACATTGTGTCAAATCAAATGAAACATACAGCATCCTCAGAGCTTGTCATCCCTCTAGAGGTCATTACTCTACCAAGAGGACATCCCATAAAATCTTAGGTGCAGGATATTATTGGCCCTGCATGCATAAAGACATAAAAAACTATGTTCGCCACTGTGATGAATGCCAACAAGTAGGAAGACCTGCGGCATCTAATGAGATGCCTCTGCAGGTAGTTTTTGAACCATTTGAAAAGTGGGGATTGAATTTCATCAGTCCCATAGATCCTCCTTCATAGGGTAAAGAATACATTTTGGTCTATATTGACTATCTGATTAAGTGGGCGGAAGTCCAAGCCCTAAGAGTTGCTAGGGAAGAACAAGTTGCCAACTTCTTGTATAACATGATTTTTCTCAAATTTCGAGCCCTTAGATCAATTGTCACAAATCAAGGACCCTAGTTTATGTCCAAAGTCTTGCTAGCCTTTACTGATCATTTCCATGTAAGCCATAAAAAGTCATCACCTTATCACCCACAAGCAAATGGTCAAGTAGAAGTCACTAATAGAGAGCTTGAAAACATTTTGAGAAAAATAGTTTCATCAGGAAGAAGGGACAGGGCCAAAAATTTACCTAAAGCCATTTGGGCCTATAATACAACCTAGAAATCAACTACCAGTCTTACTCCTTATGAGTGAGTCTTTGGAAAAAACCTCTCTTACCCATTGAATTTGAACTTCAAATGCTTAAAACAACAATGGAGGTAGGCCTCAACCTTGATCGAGCCCAAGTTGAAAGAGTCCCGCGGCTTAGTGAATTACATGAACTCCGAATGGAAGCTATTCACTAGACTGAGTTAGTTCAATAGCAATGAAAGGCATGGCATGATAAACATATAAAAGAAAGAGAGTTCCATAAGGGGGATTGGGCACTACTATTTGATTCTAGATAAAAAGATCAAAAAGGTAAACTATGAACTCATTGGCTAGGTCCATATGAGATTTCTGAAGTATTTCCAAATGGAACAATGCAGCTTAAACCCATAGACGGTGACACTCGAACTCTCTTAGTCAACGGTCATTGATTACGAATCTACCACAAACCTGTTATCAAAGAAGAATTTATGTGAATGGTAGAAATGCAAGGAGAAACCCAATGTATTGACTCTGCTACGGTAGAGGCAGTATAATATTCAGCTAAATGAGTATTAAAAATAATAATAATAAAATATATAATTTTAATAAATATGGGATGTATGTATTCATGATTATTTTGAAGCATTCTTATTGTGTCTTCATCTTTGTACTTGTCTAAAGTTCATTATTGTTTTGCAAGACTTCATCTTTGTCCAAGAACCACATTTCGGCATATCTTTCAGTGATGCTCCAGAACTTTGTTCTTTCATTCCAACTGCATCTTTCAGTGATGCTCTAGAACTTGTTGATTCATGTTGTTCCTGCATTCCAACGCATCTTTCAGCAATGCTTTGGAACTTGTTCCTTCATATTGTTCCTACATTTCGGCGCATCTTTCAGCGATGCTCTAGAACTTGTTCCTGCATTCTAGCGCATCTTTTAGCGATGCTCCAAAATTTTGTTCCTATACTCTGGCTGCATCTTTTAGTGATGCTCTAGAACTTCGTTCCTCACTCCAGCTGCATCTTTTAGCGATGCTTTAGAATTTTGTTCCTGTACTCCGGCTACATCTTTTAGCGATGCTCCAAAACTTTGTTCCTCACTCCGGCTACATCTTTCAATGATGCTTCTAGAATTTTGTTCTTTCATTCTGGCTACGCCTTTTAGCAATGCTCCAAAACTTTGTTCTTTCATTTCAGCTGCATCTTTCAGCGTTGCTCTAGAACATTGTTCTTTCATTCCAGCTGCATCTTTCAACGATGCTCCAGAATTTTGTTCTTACACTCTGGCTACATCTTTTGGCGATGCTCCAAAATTTTGTTCCTTATACTCATTCCATGAGCATCTTTTCCCTATGTTCTAGATTCATGATTTTCCCTTCTTTGCAAATGCTCTGACATCCTCAACAACATACCCATTGTCATCATTAAATTTTTCCATACTTCCGCCACCTCAGAAATTCATGCCCTATATTGCCATCTCTTGCCATAATAAATAATATTATTGTGACAATCTATCGTCATAATAAATAATATTATTGTGACAAACACTTTTTATCCACCCCATATTCATTAATAATAAATCCATTACCATCCTTTACCATCCCATCCAAATCTAATAACACCATCATCTATGATGCCATTACGTTAGTATACATGAGGTGACTTTCAAATCAATGACAGAATGTAAGGTACATACATCTTTTGTCTTAAGTAGGTAGATGAATGTAAGGTACATACATCTATGATGCTATTTTCTTTTGCTTGTACCTTCACTAGAAGAGGTGGTGGCTCACTCATTACATTCCATGTAAGGTAATAATTAGCAACAGAGAAGCTAAATGTCATGAATTAATATGTGTCCTATTAGCATTCTCAGACTACAAGTGGCCATAAAGATTGAGTTTTGTTCAATCTACATATCAGTTTGTCTGTGTTTAGGGGAAAATAGGATTTGTTAATCTTTTAGTATTTAGATGTTTAAATCTGCCTCTCCACTAAACATTGAAGGATCTAGGGTTGAGTGGTGAGCACTATCATACCCTAGGTCACTTACAAATGTAGGGAAACTTGGATTAGGGAATTTAATTATTAATTTTCCTTCTCTTATGCTCAATTGACCATTAAAACCCTAATTATGTAAATATGACAACAATTTGACGAATGACAGAAAAAGCTCTTGCAGACAGGAGTAAAATACCAAATTACAAAATACCTATTTTTGGGGTTCTGAAGTGGAATAGTCGGGGATACTGGAGCAGGCACCCAAGTCCAAGGTGCCAGTTTCTTCACGCAATTTGGACCTCCTTTCGACACTGATCAGAGTGCCCAAGTCCTGGAAGTGCTCATGTGTCCTGCTTTTCTTCAGATCCTAAATCCTTGATGCCTACCAATCCTTTTTACAACTCCACTTTTCCCCAATGTGACACTTGTAACCTAGAATCACAAGACTTGGTTTGGGGGTTGTGGTGTTTAGAGGCTTGCCTAGTCAAGCCCCAGAGGACACTTAAGTCTCTGAACACCATTTTCAGATAAAGAGTGTGTGCCCTTGTGAGGCAGAGGCAAAAACTAAAGGAATCAATGATGAAAACACAATATTATGTCACCTTGTAGTGAAGCTCTCATGGGAGGAAGATGTTATTCACTCCATGAGGAAATTGATACTCAAATCTACAAATATCAACACACAAACACACAAGTTTGCTCTTGCAACACAATGAAAGCCTTGAATCACCTTGAGAACACAATAGCTTGCTAGTAATCATCTTGTTTATAAATGAATGCCTAAGCATGCTTATATATGCAACTACAAGCACTCCTACCAAGATTTTCAAAATTCAAACTTACTGTGTTGGCAAAGGGACCTAATAACGGTCACAAACCAACACCTAAAAATTGGGGCTGCCCCAAAATAGGGCAGGACTAGGGTGCGAGCGCCCAAGTCCTCCCCCCTTATTTTGGGCAGGGTATAGCTCAAGGGATCCCCCTAGGTCCCATTTGCCATGAAACCTAGGTCTCATTCCATCGGTATGCCAAAATATGAACTAAGATGTCCTAAATGCATGCAAAAGACCCGGGAGCTAAACCTTATGAGGGAAAAGCCCCCAAGGGGACATTTTTTGACCTTACATTCAGTCCCCACTTTAATGTATGTATAAACACGAGGCCAATACATGCATTAAAGTAAGGTCACAAACACAACAAACATGCCAAGCATGGAGAAGACACACCAATCACATAGAAGATAGTAACAGGCACGCAAAACATGGAGAAGACAGTTACAGTCATGCAGAACACAGAGAAGATAGTCAATGCATAGAAGACACATTAATGCATGGAAGATAGAAATGATATCTTTTCTTTTCTTTTTCTTATATACATGAAATGCAAATGCAAGTACTGGAAAGTAAACAAACCTCCCATAATACATGATGCACTCATCGCGTAGGTCTTTGTATATATGGGGCAACACACACACAAGACACGCAAAACCTCCCAAAATGCAAACTACATATGGGGCAATAGACACACCAAACAAAGAAATCACGCCAAACACACACACTTGAAGACATGGAGTAAACATGGCAGACAAGCGATGGAGTGTACCTATTTCTAGGTCCAACACCATCTCAGGCACACACCGACGATTGGGCTTCACCACAATAATCGCTAAAAACATGCTTAAGGGTTGAGTTAGTCACAGAACTGCTCCTCACCTCTGCAGAGGACTTTTAAAAATGCAACCCCACCCACATCATGGAGACACCTTACAATGAAAAGGAAGCATGTCATACCACCCCACTCGCATCACAAAGATGCCTTACAGTGAAAAGGAGGTATACGCACTAGATAGATTGATTGATTGCAAACAAACTCAGGATGCAAGAAGTACTCATCATACTAGCCTACACCTAAGGACAAGCACATTGCTAACATCTACAACAGACAGCTTACCTTATATGCCCCCACCTTAAGGTGGTTGATATCATGCATTAATATCAAGCACGTTAAGATAGGAATAAAACACACAAGGGAAGACAGACTTTCGCAAAGCCCATGCCCCCCGGAGGTGACATGTACTTTACAATTGCCAAATGTTCCCCCAAACATATCCTTGTAGGAAACATGTTAGTGTCTACAAAATCATGATATCAAACAACATCAATGCATATGATTATCCACACAAAGAGCCAAGGTTATACAATGAATCTGGAGTTTGAGGATAACCGTAGGGTTGTATCACGAAGCTCTCTGAATAGAGTACCACCAAGGCTAGATTCAAAGACAACCAAAGGTGCATAGAGTAGCAGTATTGTTAAGGTTTGTAAATACAATAGAAACATCATAAAATTCACTATGCAGAAAGCACGAGTGCTTCCACTAGCCAAGCATGGATAAGATATACAACCCCATCATCATATTAGGAACTAAGTCCACTTTTTTATTTCTCTCGAAAGGGACACTAGGTCCACATCAGTATAAATGGTTGTCATCATCCACCTGCTAGATGGAAACACTAGAGGAAGGGAAATAATCAATAAGAGAGGAGAAACAAGTATCTTAGGGATAGTCACATAGGATGGTGCCCCCAAGTCACCAACCGCAATGCTATGTCCGTAAGACACAACACACAACAATGAATTTAGAGGGAGAGACAATACAGAAGAATGATGATAAAAATAGAAGGTCACAACCGAGGTAGTCTCCTAGTATCGTGGACCTTATGGGAGAATCTGAGGTCATCCCAGGAGGCCTAAACAACACATAACACATCACAGGGGAAGCACATCACGAGAGAGATAAAGGGTTAGAGATACTTACCTGTAGGACCATCATTAAGAACTTAGACACTTAGGATATCTCTCGTGTTGTTTTAATATCGTATTAACATTAAGTTTAGGATGACAAGAGGCTTTGGTGGGTTTCAAAGAGTGGTATCCTATACCGGTTGTGTAGTTAATTCTAGCAAGTTGTAAAGGTACTCTAATTCCTTGTTGATTTACACCGCAACCATTGCCTACATAGTCATTATTTTTGTACAAGATTTGAAATCCATGACCATATAGAGAGTCCATTTCTTTAGAAGAAGGCAAAACCTCATAGGTATCATAATTTGTAGTATAGGTAAGGGTATTGTCTTTATTTTCAACCAAGGAAACTTTGTTTTTCTGAGATGTTTCAAAAGATTGTTTAGATGAGATCGATGTGACTTTTGACATGTGAGGTTTATTAAATTTATATTCCCCTGTACTGCAAGGGTTAAAATCTAATGAACCCCAATCATCACCAATAAGTGCATTCGATGGTTGGGAGTCTTGCACAACATTAGTCATTGATGGATCACCTTGCCAATTGTTTAAGATCATATGATTGTAAACTAGTTTTTGCATTTTGATGTGTAAACAGTTACCTAGTTCAAGATTGGCATGAATAGTATGAAGTTTACCTTTGAATATAAATTTGATTGAACAATGTAGAGTGGAAGGGACTGCCCCCAATGCATGAATCCAAGGTCTACCAAGAATCATGTTGTAAGGTAAAGAACAAGGCATGACATGAATCAGGGTAGGCACAAGCACAGGTCCTACTTGTATAGGTAGAGTTATAGTGCCCACGAATTGCCGTCCAACATTATCAAAGCCACTAATGCTAATGGCATTTGGTGTGATTTGTGATGTGTCAACCTTGATTTTGTGTAGTAGGTCAATGCTACAAACATTAAGAGCTCATCCATTGTCAATAATAACTCATTTTACTAACGTTTTATTTATTGTGACAAAGATTACAAGAGGATCATATTGGTTTTGAACTTCAATTGATGGTAATTCATGTGGTTGAAAGAGTATATCCGTTTTTGTCCCATGCATACTATCCAATACGGTTGCTACATCATAAGGCTTAGCAGTAGGTGGGACAATCACCTATAAAGCTTCTTGGAGCATTCCATGGTATGTAGGTGATGTTTTTATTAAATCCCAAAGAGAGATCTTAGCCAGAGTAGCGCGAAGCTATTTGACAAGAGCATACTCTTGACCACTTTTATGGGTAAGGTGAGGCATTGGAGGGAGCATAGGTTGAGAACATGGAAGAGAGATAGGCACATATGGTGTTTGCTTACTTTTCTTGTTATTACGGGTGTTATATGTGTGAGAAATCACATTGTGGTGTGGTTTTTGTAACATATTTTGAACACCTTGACTTGGTTGAGAAATTTGTTGTGCACATTTATAAATGTAATACAGGGGTCAACCTTAAACAGTAATTACCAGCTTTGAACAAGAGGGTGCACTAGGTACCCCTTGGACAATCATCTTAGGAATATTTCTACAAGGTCTATTAATGACAATCGAATTAACATTGTTTTCCTCTTGATTGTACCCAACATCCATCCCTAAAGGATTTAATGTGAGAGACCTTTTTTCATCCGCTAATGCTACATCTTGGCCAAGAAGAGCAATGGGATGAGAGGAAGGTACAATATTGATAGGAAGATAAGGTGTTACATCATTGATTTGGCTATCCATGGTCTTCTCATCTAATTTTATTAGTCTTTCAACTATGGAATCATCATCATCGTTATCACCATATGTTTTAGCTATTAAATCCAAAGCATTAAGAGGACTTTCACTCTCATCATTCTCAATGTGTTTTGTCAAATCTCCTATGACCCAAGGGTATGTATTCATGAGAGAATTGAAGTTGTCAAAATCAGATACATAGTCAAGGATTTCAAATGAGGAGCACTTAAATATATCCTTTTGATACATAACTTGTAAATAAGTGAGCACATGAGGATTCATATTAAGAAATTTGTAGAAACTCTCGAAGTTTTTGATATATGCATGTAAAGATACCAAAGAGCAATGAGATGAAGATGCCATAAAGAAATATCTTGTAACATCAATGCAAAATCATATTTTAAGAGCTTTTCAAAAGTATGCAAGAGACAAGTGCAAAACTATATGCAAAAATGACCTAAAATGCTCAATTTTTTGTATTTTTTCAATGCAAATGATTGAAACAAAGGGTGTTGTAAGGATTTCAGTCAAGGACACAAAGTTATGTGTCTAATATCAGTCCAAAACAGCAAAATTATCCTTCTCAACACACTCTTGATGTGATTTCAAGTTAATGCCAAGTCAAAATATAGTGAAAATATATCAAAATAGGCACTTTTTCCACCAAAGTTCAATGCAAAAGGGCATAACAAAGGGTTTTGTGAGGAAAATGATGATGGAAATTAAATAATATAAGTAATAAAATCAACTTAGTGCCAAAATATCCAACACAACATGCTTTTAGTGCTACTTAAGGTAAAACCCTAGTGAAAATATAGCAAAAATAGGCTATTTTTCATGGTTTTTCAACTCCAAGACCTAGAAAAAGGAGTGTTGTAATGAATTTAAGAAGGTAAAGAAAATAATATCAATAATATTAGTCACCACAATCCATAAAATTTATCACAACACGCTTGAAGTGCAAACTGGGTCAAACCCTAGGGCAAAAATAGTCAAAATTTGTAGTTTTTCATCAAATTTTCACTACAAGAGCCCGTTAAAAGGGTATTGTGAAGGTTTTTATGAGGGGAATCAAATGATTACCCTGATAAAAAAAAATAATCCTAAAATATATTTCACAACACACCTATGGTGCAAGTTTATAAAGTTGATAAGGCCAAATTTAGTGAAAATCGTTGTTTTCGAAGCCCTAGGTTTGAGGTCTTGGGACAAAATGCTATGTGAATGTTTTGAAGTATAATTTTTTATGGAAATTAATTATTCTCAGATATAAAAATTATTTTCAAGCTTGAACATGCAAAATGTCCATGCAAATTTAATGAAAATGCATCAAAATTGCTAGTTTTTGTTGAAATTTTCTATGCAAAATTGCAAATATTTTAAATCTAAATGCAAATTTACACTAAAATGCAAGAATATAGCCAAATAAAAATTTGAATGACCCTCTAAAATCAGTATAAAAATCTAAGAAAAGATTTTGCCTACTAACCCTAGATTTTGGAATTACTAGGTTATATAAAATTGTCAAAATTTCCACAAAAACCTAGCAAATTAATGATGAAAATGCCAAGCAAAAATTTGATTTTTTGTATTTTTCTGTAGTTTATATCAGATCTAATGCAAAAAATATTTAATTAGGAAAATTTAGAAAGAATTGATGCAATTTAGTAAGCCCAACAATGCAATTTTTTTGAATTTTCCAAATTTTTCAATTTTTTTTTAATTTTTTGCAATGCAATAAAATGAATGACTATATGAATGAATGAAATCAATCCAAATATGAAGACACACACTTAGAAAGTTGTAATTTAAATCCAAAAACATGGGTTCACCAAAATGTTTAGGAGAAAATTGGATTTGTTAATCTTTTAGTATTTAGATGTTTAAATCTGCCTCTCCACTAAACATTGAAGGATCTAGGGTCGAGTGGCGAGCACTATCATACCCTAGGTCACTTACAAATGTAGGGAAACTTGGATTAGGGAATTTAATTATTAATTTTCCTTCTCTTATGCTCAATTGACCATTAAAACCCTAATTATGCAAATACGACAATAAATTGATGAATGATAGAAAAAGCTCTTACAGACAAGAGTAAAATACCAAATTATAGAATACCTATTTTTAGGGTTCTGAAGTGGAATAGTCGAGGACACTGGAGCAGGCACCCAAGTCCAAGGTGCTAGTTTCTTCATGGAATCTGGACCTCCTTCTGACACTAATCAGCCCTGTAACTTTTGTTTCCCAAAACTCAAATGTAGAGGACACTAGAGCGAGCGCCCAAGTCCTAGAAGTACTCCTGTGTCCCACTTTTCTTCAGATCCTGAATCCTTGATGCCTACCAATCCTTCCTGCAACTCCACTTTTCCCCAATGTGACACCTGTAACTTGTAATCACAAGGCTTGGTTTGGGGGTTGTGGTGTTTAGAGGCTTGCCTCAGTCAAGCCCCGAAGGACACTTAAGTCTCTGAACACCGTTGTCAGATAAAGAGTGCGTGCCATTGTGAGGTAGAGGCAAAAACCAAGGGAATCAATGATGAAAACACAATATTATGTCACCTTTTAGTGAAGCTCTCATGGGATGAAGATACTCTTCACTCCATGAGGAAATTGATGCTCAATTATGCAAATATCAACATACAAACACATAAGTCTACTCTTGCAACATAATTAAAGCCTTGAATCACCTTGAGAACACAATAGCTTGCTAGTAATCATCTAGTTTACAAATGAATGCCTAAGTATGCTTATATATGCAACTACAAGCACTCCTGCCAAGATTTTCAAAATTCAAACTTACCATGTCGACAAAAGGACCTAATAACAGTCACAAACTGACACCCAGAAATTAAGGCTACCCCAAAATAGGGCAAGACTAGGATGCGGGCGCCCAAGTCCTCCCCCCTTATTTTGGGTAGGGAACAGCTCAAGGGGTCCTCCTAGGTCCCATTTGCCATGAAACCTAGGTCTCATTCCATCGGGATGCCAAAATATGAACTAAGATGTCCTAAATGGATGCAAAAGACCTGGGAGCTAAACCTTATGAGGGAAAAGCCCCCAAGGGGACATTTTTTCGACGTTATAGTCTGAAATAGTTTTCACCTTGGTATGCCATAGAATTTAGTAGGCACTTAGCAAAGTTTCCAACAAAGGATAGAATGGGAGGAGCAAAGAGCAAAACAAAGCCAACTTCCACAGATAAGTTATTAACACTTAATAATATTTCACAACTATTTCAGAGGGTGAGATGGCTAGAATTTATGAAAAAGTTTGAGGGGCATAATTCATAGCTAGTTCAAGAGTTCGTCGAGAACTTCTCAGATGGAAAAATGATTGTACATGGAAAGAAATTTAAGGTGATTCCCTGAACTATTTCTAGCTTATCTTGTATTAAAATGAGGGGTTAAATCTATCAGAAACTACAAACATTTGATAGAACTTTTCATAAGGGAAGGGGAACCTCAACCATTACTAGTTGTGAATACCCAAGGACAAAATAAGGGATTTCAAAGAATGTCTATTGCAGAGCTTTGGAGAATGGAGGTAGCCTAGATAATCAAGTATTTTACATGTAAAGGACAATGTGCTACCGTAGTTGGTCCTCCCTTCCGTCTACTCATTCACCTATGCCATGGCACTGAAATCCCTAAATTGAGGGTTAACCTTCATGCTTCCCTTAGTGATTCCCTTGTCCATATGATAGAGAGGTTTAAAATTGGGTCAGGGCCATTGAAACACCATGGCCTTATTTCTTTGATTTGCAAACACTAGATCCTTATGAAGAAAAAAATAGATGAGAAATGGCAAAAATTTCTTAAGAAATTTGAAAACCATGCACCCTTTGGACATTTTGAGGAAGGTGATTCATTCGGGTTGGTAGCCCAAAACCTAAGAGAACCTTCCCCTGTGCCTCGAACTGCCACAGAAGCTCCTGACGGTGAAGTGTTAGAAAATCTGTCAAATCCTCTAGACCCTAAAGAATGATCCAAGCCATATAGTTTGCCAAAAACCCTTAAAAAGCAAGAAAATGTGGATCTAGTGGACTCTGAAGATGAAAATAGTTGGCCCAATAAAAAGGAAAATAGGCCTAAAATAAAATTGCAGAGACCTCCCCCTTTAAGAAGAACTAAAACATTGGCTTCTGATTTCAGTTGTGCTGCTGCTTGTGACCAACCATATCTACCTAAGAAGAAAAGATAGAATAGGAATCCAAGTGAGAACCCAGTCAAGTCAAGTGAATGTCAAACCTTGGGAAGTAATGATGTGCCTGCTTCTGAGAGAGAGATTGATCCACCTAAGAAGGATCAAGAAGGAATGAGAGAACAAGTGCCAAATTATGTATTTGTTGAAGAGGAAGAGGCTCAAGAGGATAAGCCTGTGGAAACATTTTCTCCCACTCAGCAACCATCAGAAGAACACAGAATTGACATAGTTCCCCCTCTTGTTAATGATTTAGAAAATGAAAAATGTGATCCCTTAAAAGTAGAATTAGAAGAATTAAGGGAAGAAATAGCACAATTGAAAAATAAACTCCAACAAAATGAGCAACAGATAGCCAAACAATAGCAGGAAATAGACATACAGACAAAATTTTTATAGCAGAAAGATCAGGAAATCAAATCCCTAGGAACTCAATTGGAACAGAAGGATAAAGTCATTGAGGAATTGTAGTCATAAATGAAACATATTGAGGAAAAAGATAAGGAACATTTGGTTAGTTTATCAAAAAAAGGATGAACATATTAAAAATTTGATTGTCAATCTAGAGTAATTCCTTAAATCATTTGTAGAGGAACAAGAGAAACAAAAAGTAGAACTTAATTTAGCTCTTAGTAAAACTGTAGAGCTAGAATAGGAATTGCAAGAAGTCAGTATTAAGCTAACTATGGAATCAAAAGAGATACAAACTGAACCTACCAAAATGGAGTGGCTTCAAGTTCACATTCCTCCCATGTTGGCCAAATGGATGGAAAGGTGATATTTCCTAAGACAAGAAGGGGTAGAAAATGCCAGACTTAAGAAGGAAATGGTATTATTGAAAGAATCCTATGATAGACTCTACCAGGCTAAAACTAATGCATGCAAGATTGGAGAGTTGTTATTAGCCTATAGAAAGCCATCCATATTATATTCTATGTTCCTCAATGAACATTTATTGAGATGGAAACTTTTGAGAATTTCCTACAACCTACCCCATGATCCAGATGATAAACAATTCCTAGAAGCATTCAAAGAGGCACCACCTGTTCAACAAAATTTATTGTGTGAATTTTTCATACATAATCTGTTTTTGGAAAAATACAGTGATTTCTTCATTAACCTTTTTGTGGGAGAGGTACAACTCAAAGCCTTCATGTCTAACATGTAAAATAAACTCCATTTGTAGGATAAGACTAGAGAATATAAGCAGGTAGATAGAATTGTAGGGCTCCAAATGAGATACCCTAACCGTAAGCCCTTTGCCTTCAAATCTCAATTTCAAAGGATTAAAAGTTATGAAGCTATGAAGGACGAGTATAATGAAAGTATCAAGATTTGTTTTGAAGATTTCAAAGTTAATGGGCCACAATTAATAGACAAGGCATGGAGTGCCTGTGAGGAGTGGTATACTCCCCTACCTATGTATCTCAAATGAAGGGAGATGATTTCTCCAACCAATCTCAGATGGTTGTATAAAAAATAGAATCTTTGACAAAAATATTACAGCAGCTCAAGACCAAGTGGATAGGGATGCGATATAGACCTCCTTTACTCCAACCACCCCCTGTAGTTTTGGTCACTACAAAGTAGGATCCTAGGGACTTATTTGCATGACAGATGAGGATTAGATTGAACAAAGGTTTTCTTAAGTACCCTAATCATTTGGACGAAGAGGCAGAAGACATGTATGATCTTAGCTCCAAATATGATGAACTGAATAGAAAGAGGGATGCAGAGAGGTAGAGGGCTCATTAGAGAGTAGGAGGACCTGCTCAGGCTTAGGAAGGAGAGGGTGATGAGGTATAAACAACCTCATTTTTATAACAATCTATATAACCCTTTTTGTCCTGAACAATCACCTTAGCCATGCCAATTTGTTTATTTTTAGAAACAATATTTATCTATTTTTGATAAAATGATGTATAAATCTTTAGTTTCAAATTGATTGAAATTAGCCACTAATGTTGACTTAATTGTTGTAGAGCTTGTGTAATTATGTAGGGTTCCATTTATTGCCTAATGGAAGGAGTGGACTTCAAAGCAATACATCGTAGACTTTGTTAAGCAATTCTATTATTTTCTATTGGGCATACTTAAGACTTTACGGCTCCACTCAAAGCCTTTAATGTGTTTTATTTCAAAGACATCCAGTTAGTTTGTAATTATTTTTTCTTTAAAAGACTTCTTCAATGGCATTTACCTGCCATCTAAAATTTAGGATTTTTGTAGTAGTGAAATATATATATGTAGTTGCTCAAAACAAGGATTATGTTGTTATAATATGTTCTAATACTATTCAGCTCTGTTGGGTGTTCTGTGATACTTATATAATATGAATGAATATCGCTAGTCTTAGCCTGAGTAATTTGTTTTGAGTAATGGAAGTAATATGAATGGGATTTACTTTGGAGCTATTGAAGTACTGAATGTGATTTGAATCAATAGTAGGATCTCCCAAGAGTTGGCCACTCGAGGGATTATAGAATATATAAATATTTTTATTGTTGGTTGTCATTTCTATTTTGTGCATGTTCTATTCAGATCAATGTCACTTTGTGCTTAGCTATGTTATGTGTTACTGCAGGTTATGGTTTTAAGTTAATGATCTTTGAATTCTGTTTACTTGAAATTTTCAGAGCATCCACTATGTTTATAAAACTATTGTTAGCTATTGATTAAAGGATGTTAAATGTACTTTCAGTTAGTAGTTAGTTGTCTTTGTTTTGAATTCATAGTTAAACTACAAGTATTGATTCTTAGATAGTTTACGTGCTTTCTAGATTAGGAATTTAAATACTTTACATGCTTTCTAGATTAGGAATTTTAATGCTTTCTAGCTTAAAGATTTCATGCTTTCTAGTTTAGATTCTAGGTATGTGCAGGATCATCGCGGGCCAAACAGTGGCAATGGAAAAAAATTGCGTCTTTACTTAGACAAATTCGTGAATTGCCCAACTTTGACTTTCATAGGTATGTTAAAAATATCCGTTTTGGCTTGGATACCAAACCAAAACAGATATCCATTTGGAATGGATATCTATTTTGTGGGTCCCAAAATGGATATCCGTTTTGGTTTTCTAGAAATGGATATTCGTTTCTTGGAACTATAAAAATGGTTTTTTTAATTCTTTAAATTGTGCATAGATAAACATGAAACTATAAAAAAGGTCACATAGATAAACATGTGCATGTTGTGTAGGCTTAAGAAGCAAGATCATTGAGTGCTAGAGTAGAAGGTGCAAACCTAGAGGCTAGGGAGAACTTGATGATGAACATTGTTTTGTTGAAACTTGCATGAAAGGATGATGAACCATGGTTTAGAAAGAGTCTCTTTTGACTAAGTGCAAGTTTAGAGGAAAGTGTTACAATCTAATCTTTAATGGATGCACCACAAACACATTAGTATCAATAAAGGTTATGCATAAGTTAGGGATGAAGATAGTCATGCAAATCACACAATACAATCTCATGGATACAAAAGGGATAGTAACTTAGATGACATAGTAACATTAAGTTACATTCTACCTTGAAGGATATGCAAATAAGGTATGGTGTGATGTGATTTTGATGTATTCCTACTATGTTTTACTAGGAAATCCTTGGTAGTATGATCGATGCATTGTGCATAGGGGCACAAGAACACCTTCACCATCAAGAAGGATGGGAAAATTTTGAGTTACTTCCCATGAAGGATGAAGAAGAGTTCATGTAGAAGGCCAAGTTGTTGCTATTATCAAAAAGAAAATTTCTCAAGGAGATAGAAGACTTGAAATACTACTATGCACAAGTAGTCAATCCCACATAGAAGGAGTAGATTGAGACACAACTTAGAGGAGACAAGTTGTGATCCTATATGAGGAGTTCATAGATGTGATTTGTGAAGGAATTGTAGATGGATTTCCACCAATATGTAGCATCTCATACTTCATGGATATGCCTTAAAAAGGAGGTAGGAATTATTGTATGTGTGAGGGTAAAATGTCGAATCAATCAAATGAATTAAATAAGACCCAAACATCAACAGAATAGAGAAACAAAGAAGATTCAAATGAACAAAGCAATGAACAAACACAGCAAACCTCTTCCGTTTTGAAACTTCTGTTGTTCGCCTATCACGAATCATCCTTTCGCAGATGAGATGAGCCCTCAGAGAGTGCAATCTTTTAAAGTTGTTTGAGGAAGTCGATGGTGAATGGCTATAGTGTGATATGCAATGAAGGTGAGCTCCAATGCAACAATGGTGATCTCAAGCTTGTAGATGACAAGTGGGTGCCAAAGGCGCGCTGGTGATATTTCTGCAGAGTAACGATGTCAAAAGCCTGGATGATTAGAATGAAGGGATGAAGCTTCATTTATAGACTTGGAGAAATAGGAATCAACGGTTGAGAGGAGACATGAAGATCGACGGCTGAGGATGGTTGAGGAATGTGCAACCAGTAGAAATGTGACAAGTGTCCCAGCTCCATCATGAAAGGTGGGATGTGACAAAACTGATTGGAGAGTTAACTCCATTGACTGGTCTGTTAACAGAATTGACTGATCAGTTAGAAGAGTGGATTGTGGAACTGACTGGATTGATTGAGGATTTGACTCAACTGACAGGTTAGTTAACAGATTTGATTGATTGGTTAACTGACCTCTGATTGGAGAAGAAATAGGCCATGTGGGTGAGGGAAAATAAGGCAATTAAATATTAAATATATTTAATTACATGTGCAACCTGATGAGGTGGACAAGGTGAGGTGGAAAAGGTGATGTGGATTTTTGAATTTAGAACTTTAGGATAGAGGAATTAGGCTTAATTAAATAATTTATGATTATTTAATTGTGAAGGACAAATAGAAGAATTTTAATTAAATAAATGGAATTTATTTAATTATGGAACAGTGAATCGATTAAATAAATTTAGAATATTTATTTAATTAATAGAAGAATGGAATAAATATTTAGAATATTTATTCAGGATGATTTGTGTCATTTTTAGGCGTATACATTTTGCCCCTCTTTGATGCAATGCAGTTTACAGCATTGCTTCAAAGAAGTTGATAGTCTGAATGATGATACATGCCCCAGTTTGCCCCTGGTACAGGTTTAATGATGATAGGATGCCCCCTCGAGAGATTGGACGGGGAAAAACGGTGAAAGTTTTGGAGACGGACGATCTCACGACGAAGAAGGGGTGAGGATAGGTTGGAGGAAAAGGGACGTGGTCGGGGATGCGGGAAGAAAACGGGAGGAAAAACAGACACGGGAAGTAGTCACAGTCATCACCTAGCCAGAATTAGGGTTTGGAGGCTATAAATAGGAGCTGGGTCCACAAGAATAGTCATTTGCACACTTGGTTGATCTGGATTGGAGAAAGAGAGCTCAGAGCAAACTTGGAGCAGCATGGCAGCCAGAGCAGCAGATATACCACGCGAGGAGCACCGATTCGAGCGAGTCCGACGATTCGAGCGGCCAGCAGAGGCAGGACCCCCGGTATGTGCTTCGAAAAATTTCTCCTAGGGTCGAGTTTAGGCGTCATAAATGCATGTAGAAAATAGGTGAAATAGATGCGCCGAAACGCAGAACGGCGCATATGCCTCGCGAAGCTGCGCTTTTGTATTTTCGCGGTGCATATGTCGGTTTCGGCGGCACATGCGTTAAAGCTGCGCTTTTGTGCATTCTAGCTGCGCATGCATAATTTGGCGGCGCTTTTGTATTTTCGCCGCGCCTACATGAAATATAGCAGCGCATTTGACAAAGCTGCGCATATGTCAATTCTTACGGTGCATCTGTAATTTCGCGGCGCATATGCAGAGTTCTGCGGCGCATTTGTTAGAGCAGCGCATACGTACACTGTAGCGGCGCATACGCATTTTTGCGGTGCATATGTTGATTGTTGCAGCGCATATACCAGAAACGGCGCTTTTACCACCTGTAGTGGCGCATTTGCTTGGGATGGCAAATTACTTAGCCAAATTGATTCGATTAGCATCCTGTTTGACGCAGGAATCGATGAGCTATCTCTGAGATCGCAGGAATCTAGTCAAGAGATGTAGTGTGCTGTTTTGATCAATTTGAAATGCTAAGTTTAGTTGATATAGTTCAGTAGATATGTTGAGTATGGTATATGCAGCTTGAGACTGACGCCTGGCTTTGCGTGCTTGCAGGAGGAGATACGAGAGACTCTACAGTCGAGGGAGATGTTCCCTATGCCGTTATTGCAGAGATACATGCTGACGGAGGCTGACAGAGTGGCGCTTGGTGCCATGGGTTTAGATTACGTTTGCTTTATGCCCGAGGTGCGGGCGAACCGAGGACTACTGACAGCTGCTGTGGAGAGATTCCATAGCAAGGACGGGACCTTCCACTTTCCTACTGGAGAGATGACCGTGACGCTGGAGGATGTCTACAGGATACTGCACTTGCCCGTAGTAGGAGAGTTAGTGGAGTACGATGCACAGCGGGACGCGGGACTCGCCGAGTGTCAGCGAGTATTTGATGATCCCGAGCTGGTGGGACAGGTCATCCCGTGGCAGGATATCTATGACTGTTACGACTACTTCCCTGGGATAGTTGCTGGACTGATTGGGGGCGTTGTATGCCTGGACAGGAGATCGCACGGGTTCCCCATTGGATGGGGCAGGATCATGGAGCAGATGCTGACCGAGGGCACCCAATATGCGTGGGGACCCTGCGTGCTAGCCCACCTATATCACGACATGCATTAGGTGGTGTACCACTGCAGCACAAGTCTATCGGCTGGGGTGTTGCTATTACAGTTTTGGCTGTGGGAGCACATAGCGGTGACCAGGCCGATGTGCGTCTTTGCTAGGCAGTGAGGAGAGCCATACAGCTATGGCTATGTAGGAGTGATTTCCCAGCACAGGCTGGGGAAGCTAGAGTACTGGTGGCATACTTTGGATGGGGTAGATGTGGTCGTCTGGCAGCCATATCTGGATTGCGAGCCCTGGGATGACGAGGGAGATGAGCTACCCTACTGCTTCCAGACCAGGTGGTTGATAGGCCGGACACGGCACATACTGGAGAGGCAGATGGTGGGCCGTGTGCTGAGACAGTTCGGCAGGAGATAGGGCATGCCACAGGGACAGGCCATGTTTGCACGGACACATGCAGAGAGGGTCAAATGGGGGCCGATGGCTTCTTACGAGGAGGCCCTGGCAGAGTTCCAGCAGTTGCCGTATGTGGCATGGGACATGCGGCGAGAGATAGCAGATGCGGGGGTCACACAGGAGTACGAGGACTGGATCACAGCACATCCTTTCCCGAGATATTCAGGACCCGGTATGCTGGTGCCTCGTATTGATGAGGCGGACTCAGAGGATGAGGAGGGAGAGGTTGGCCTAGGGTGGAGGGGCGCTAGAGGAGGACGAGGACGATGGGGTGGCCGAGCTGTAGAGAGGCCGAGGCAGCGGAGGAGGATAGATCGGGCTGGGCAGGCAGTGCCAGGACAAGGAGAGGCACAACAGCAGGTGCCGCAGCAGGCACAGATGCCACCACCCCAGCAGGTACCACAGCAGCAGGTGCCGCAGCAGCAGGGGCCACAGCAGCAGGTGCCCCAGCAGCAGGGGCTAGGACAGGCAGAGGCAGCACAGGGGCCAATGCAGGGTGAGGCCCATGAGAGGACCATAGCCAGCCTGAGGGGACAGGTGCGAGAGCTGCAGGCACAACTGAGGAGAGTGGAGAGGAGGTGAGACACAGACGCAGCGGTGATCGCTGGTTTGACTCATGAGCGAGACATGGCGGATGCACGGGTATGTCTTATCCGTGTAGAGCGGGATACTGCAGTGGCTGCTATGGGGACAGATGCAGCGAGCTCATTTCTGGTTGGTCAGGTGCAGCAAGCACAGGCACAGGTAGGCCAGTTGCAGACGCAATTGGCACAGGCGCAGACAGACCTAGCCAGAGCGTAGTCACAGGCACAGTACTACCGAGGCTTGTATCATGGTGCCGTGGCATCGAGCCAGAGGGCAGGGAGCTTCCGGAGTCAGTCCAGGGTGGCTCACAGAGAGGGTCCATCCCAGTCAGGGGCATCCGTGATGGGACCTCAGCAGTCAGGAGCTGGCAGTGGTGGCCCACAGCAGCAGGGGTAGACACAGACCAGACTTTGGGCATTTTTGGGATATGTATCATCGTCTATTTAGACGTATATTGTATATGACACTTTGATTTTGAGAGAGATGGTTATATTTGTACATTTGGACCTCTTTTTATATGATAGTATGGATGATGATGCAGCTTTGTGTATCTATTTGCATGCGTTATGAGATGATGATTTTACTTCTATTGTATGATGTGATTCTATTGCATAGTTAGATGGTCTATCTGATGCTATATGAGATACATTTTGATATGCTGCTATATGATTTCTATATGATCTAATGTGACAAATGAATGCAAAATGTGAGATGATGTCTATGTGATGATGCAAATGTATGTATATGAAACATGATTTCTATGTTATGATGTAACTGCATATGTGATGTCTATATGATCTAATGCAAATGTATACATATGTGATATGGTTTCTATGTTATGATGCAACTATATATGTGATGTCTAAATGATCTAATGCAAATGTGTATGTATGGAACATGATTTCTATGTGATGATGCTGCATAGATATATGAGATGCTACTGGATGTTTATATGATGTAATGCTTTGAATGTATGCAGTTGTAACATGAGTACTATGTGGTGATGTAGTATAGATATATGAGATGCTACTGGATGTTTATATGATGTAATGCTTTGAATGTATGCAGTTGTAACATGAGTACTATGTGGTGATGTAGTATAGATATATGAGATGCTACTGGATGTTTATATGATGTAATGCTTTGAATGTATGCAGTTGTAACATGAGTACTATGTGGTGATGTAGGATAGATATATGATGCACGTGGATATGTTTTTTTTTTTTTGATTTTCTGTGCTTTTAAGATTAAGATGTGATGCAAATGTATTGGTGACCTAATGCATTGGATGGTGCATTCTACTAACCTAATCATGTGCATGACTAGTTTCTACGAATGATATGATATGCTCCTATATGCTTTGCTTTTGTGAAGTCCAAATGTACTCTATCGACACAAGAATGACATGATGGATAGAAGAATGGTTGCGAAAGAATGACTTAGGAACTTTTCTTGATATCGTTACTCTGCATAGTTGGGATAATGAGGGTTGTATGGGATACGGATGCATGGATGTGTATATGGATATAGGACGGATGCTTTGCTTTTAGATTGCTTTATTTCATCATTGGGCATTTTGTTTTTGGTACTTTTTTGAAATGTTGTAAGTGAATACAAGCATCAGGGTATAATTGAACTGAGATGACCTGAGTATCACTTACATGGATTTTGATTTAGCAAGTTAATACAAGCATCTAGTAAAAATTGAATCTAGATGACCTGAGTACTTCTTGCGCTTCAACAAGCAAGGATTGCCCCCGTTCCTGTAAGACCTTTGATGTCCTCGATGATCTTTTGCCGATCATGTCCTTAGACAAGGCTTCACATTACTAAAGTTTAATCCACAAACAACAAACAAAGAAAGTAAACATGCCCCCATCATAGCATCTCTAGCTTTTGGCATCCTTGAGTAGCATAGGAAGGTATGATAGCAAAAATCAAGACTCTGTAACTTAACCCTAGGTTCCAATCTACAAAGCATATTTGCGTTGATATGTGTTTATTTCTTGCCTTAATTTGCATAAAATCATTTAGAAGACCTTGGGTATTTGCTTTGCATTGGATAGGTTAAGATGCTCATAGTCAAGATTTCTGCTTGAAGCGCGGGTGTTTGCTTGCATTTGCTTACTTGATGAGAAGGTTGCACAATCCTTATTGAGAAGACTGACCCTAAGGGACTGACCTAGTGCCTCGGGGGCTCATTGCTAAATGGCCTTGCCTACGTGACGACGCAGAGGCAACGTAGTTCGGGGTAAACCCTAATGGACCATGGATGGACTAGAAGAAAGACGAAAAGAATGAAGACAAGAAAGGAGACGAATGGGACCTTGGGAGAGATGGAAGCCTCGGGGGCGCATTAGAATAATGGCCTTGCCTACGTGACGGCGCAGAGGCAACGTAGTTCACAGACTTGGACCACAGACACTGACGAGAGACACTACACTAGGCTTACATTGAGGAGACGGTATAGGACAAAACCTTGGTTGACAAGGCCACAAGGTGAGTATCAAGCCATGATAGGTAACTGTCAAGCGTTTATTTGTGGGATGGATATGGGTCGAATAAGGAAAATAGAGGGAGAATGGGCTCAAGGTGATTGGATTCCCAAAGATGGAGAATGCGGTTTGTCACAAGTAACGCCTGTTTACCAGGTTTTCATCACTTGCTTTTATTTGCACGAGAAGCCAGAAAGTAACATGACGCCTGATTGCCAGGTTTTCCTCATGATACCTATCCAAGGCGCCTGTTTGCCAGGTTTTCACCAAAGGACGATTTTTTTTGTATGCTTTCTATTTTTTTTCAATTTTTTGCATTTTCTCTTTGTAACTTTTTTTTGATTTTTTTGATTTTATTGTGCCCCCTTGCACTGGGGTTCTCTTAGGTATAGAACCGGCGAAGGTGCATGCTGTTGATTGGATCATCAAACAACTCACCTTCTGATGTGGCCAACTGATATGCCCCTGATCCGTAAGCCGCTACAATTACATAGGGTCCAAGCCAGTTAGGCTCGAACTTACCTTTCTTTTCTCTGTCCTGCTGATTGCGAGGGTTCTCTTTTAGGACGAGGTCCCCAACCTTGAAGCATCTTGGTCTAACCTTGTGGTTGTAGCTTCTTGACATCATCTGTTGATAGGCTTTGAGATGGTCAAAAGCTTTTTGGCACCTTTCCTCTAGCAGTTCTAGCTCTTGTAGTCTGGAGACTCTGTACTCTTCGTCTGAGATGAGACCTTTTAACGACACCCGAAGGGATGGGAGTTCGACCTCAATGGGAAGGATGGCTTCAGAACCATAGACGAGGGCATAGGGCGTAGCACCTGTGGGAGTGCGTATGCTGGTTCTATAGGCCCACAGAGTGGGATTGAGTTGGATGTGCCAATCGCGACCAGCGTCATTGACAGTCTTCTTTAGGATTTTTAGAATGGTTTTGTTCGATGCCTCAGCTTGGCCGTTACCTTGGGGATAGTATGGAGTGGAGAAACGATGTTGGATTTTAAAACGCTCACAAAGTTCCTGGACATCCTAATTTTTGAAGGGTCTCCTGTTATCTGTTATGATGGATGAAGGGATGCCATATCGGTAGATAATGTAATTCAGAATGAAAGAGGAAATTTGCTTTCCTGTGACGGTTGATAAGGGAACGGCTTCAATCCACTTTGTAAAGTACTCAGTGGCGGTTATGATGAATTTATGGCCGTTGGAAGAAGGCGGATGAATCTTTCCCACGAGGTCAAGTCCCCACTGGCAAAAGGGCCAGGGTGTCGTTAGAGATCTCAACTCCTGAGCAGGTGCATGAATCAGGTTCCCATGTATCTGGCACTGTTTGCACTTTTTGACGAACTGATATGAATCCATTTCCATATTGGGCCAGTAATAACCCAAATGCATGAGTTTCTTAGCTAAGGAAGGACCGCTGGAGTGTGTTCCGCAGATCCCTTCGTGCACGTCTCGCAAGGCAGTTACAGATTCTTCTTGTTCTAGACAATGGAATAAAGTACCATCCAGACCACGTCGGTAAAGGGTATTGGCAATAATGGTGTAACGGGAGGCTTGTCGGATGAAAGTTCGTTTTTGGTTGGAAGAGAGGTCCAAAGGAAGGATATTGTCCTTGAGGTAAGTGTAGGTCTTACCGTACCAAGGTGAATCAGATCCTACTAGGTGGCAAATGGAATGGGTTTCGAGGAGATCATAAGCCGGTTGTCGAATTGTTTCTACTAAGAACTCATACCGTGACTCATGTTCAGGTATCTCAAGAAGAGAGGCTATGGTCGCCATTGCATCGGCTGCTTTGTTCTCTATCCTGGGTATTTGCTCAAACGAGATGGTCCCAAAATGTGCTTTGAGGTCGTCAACCATCCGTTTGTATGGGATGAGCTTCTCATCTTTGGTCTGATACTCGTCGTTGACTTGGTTTATGACAAGCTAAGAATCACCGTAGACACATAGTGCTTGGATTTTCCACTCAGTGGCCATCTTGAGACCAATTACCAAAGCCTCATACTCCGCTATATTGTTAGTGCATGGAAATAACAACCTGTAGGACTTTGGAATTGTGTCGCCTTGGGCAGTGATAAACAAGATACCTGCCCCCGATCCATGGTTGGTGTAAGACCCGTCGAAGTAGAGTTTCCAAGGAGATGTTGACAGAGTGAATAAAGACTCATCGAGGAACTCAAAATGCATTGGTGAAGTGTCCTGTACCGGTGCCTCAGCTAGTTGGTCAGCGATGATTTGCCCCTTGATGGCTTTTCTGTCCACATACTCTATATCATATTCGCTAAGAAGCATAACCCATTTGGCTAGTCGACCTGTGAGAGCTGCTTTGCTGAGAAGATATTTTAGTGGGTCGATCTTGGCAATGAGTTTGACCGGATGTGCCAACATGTAGTGTCGGAGTTTTTGTGAGACGAAAACCACCGCAAGGCATGAACGTTCCACCTGTGAGTACTGCAACTCGTTGCCCACTAAAGTTTGACTGATGTAGTACACAGCTCTTTCCTTGTTCTCATAGTCTTGCTGCGCTAGGAGAGCCCCAAGAGCAGTAGGTGTAGCCGATATGTAGAGAATCAAAGGTTTTCCTTGGATCGGAGGCATGAGTATAGGAGGATTCATGATGTACTCCTTGAGCTTGTTGAATGCCTCTTCGCACTGCTCATCCCATTTAAATGGAACGTTCTTATGTAGGAGATGGCTGAAAGGATGGCACTTGTCTGCCAGCTGTGAGATGAACCTGCGGATGGCCTGGAGCTTGCCCTGTAAGGATCTCAACTGTGTTAGAGTTTTGGGTGGAGGCATATCCATGATTGCTTTAACCTTGGCCGGGTCTACCTCTATGCCGTTTGCTGACACGATGAAGCCTAGCAGCTTGCCTGATGTGACCCCAAACACACATTTCTTCGGGTTCAGTTTTACTTGGAATTGATCCAACCGTTGGAAGACTTTTTCTAATGTGTCCAGGTGTGAGTCCCTGGTGAGTGATTTTGCCAAGATATCGTCAACATAATCTTCCATGGTCACATGCTTCATGTCGTGAAATATGGTTGTCATGGCCCGCTGATATGTAGCACCTGCATTTTTCAACCCAAATGGCATGACATTCTAGCAAAAGGTACCCCATGGACAAGTGAAAGCGGTTTTGTGCTGATCCTCTGGTGCTATTTTGATCTGGTTGTACCCTGAGAATCCATCCATGAGTGACAGCATTGTATGTCCTGCCGTGAGGTCGACTATGATATCGATGTTAGGCAAGGGAAAGTCATCCTTGCGGCATGCTTTGTTTAAGTCTCTAAAATCATTCCATAGTCAAACCCTGCCATCTGGTTTAGACACTAGCACGATGTTTGATATCCATTCGGGGTAATCTATGGCCCTGATGAACCCCACGTCTAGCAATTTCTTGAGTTCTTCCTTGACCAGAAGGGCTATATGGGGATGCATCTTTCTCAGTTTTTGCTTTACGGGCTTCACCCCTAGATCCAATGGCAAGTGATGTAGGATCAGGTTTGGGTCTAAACCTGGCATGTCGGCATATGACCAAGCAAAGCTGCCTCTCTTCTTTTTAAAGAATGGTACAAACCTGGTTTTCTCAGGCGGCATGAGAGATTTTGCAAAGTGGATAATCTGAGGCTGCTCTTCGGTTCCAATGTTCACTGGCTCTGTTGGCTCTACCACGATCTGTGACCTTTCTTGATACATATCACTTGGGAGGGTGTCAAGCAATCCATCGTCAGGTGCCACAGTTGGGTTTTCACCTTCAGATACGTCCTTTCTTTTTACTGTTTTATGATCTGACACTGCCGCATGGCAGTTTTCGCCGTCAGATCCCTTTTTGATCTTTACATTTTTGCGACTAGAAGGCTTGGCACCCTCCCCAAAGTAAGCTACAGTATTGAGTTCGATAGCGAAACCGGCTTTATGATCTCCTTTTGGTAAGTGATCTCGAAGTCCCATATAGTCAATGTAGGCATCATCATTCTGGAACATATCTAATTGGGGGGTTCCTTGCAGATCCCAGTCAATAAGCTCAGGATGCAAGAGGGGAATGGAGTCGGATGAAAGACCTGATTCGTTGATAGTGTGGATGGAAATACTAGGAGCACAGGTGGGGGTAGTGTTCTGGGTGGTACTTTCCTCCAAGTTGTTTATCGCAATGGAATCGAAACTTTCCTCGAAAGCCATACTCTCAGGGAGGGGCAAATCAGACTCCAGTGGTCTGTCCCGTTGCGTTTGTCTCTCATGGTAAGGGCTAAGAGTTTGGATGGTGTCAACCTCTTTGTCATCGTAGGAGTGCTCCGTTAGCTTGTCCCACTCATACTCATTGGAATCATCCAAATTTGTGTCACTGTCCACTTGGAGTGTTTGGATTGTCTCCACAAGACAGGCATTTTCTTTGGCTTTACCCTTGCCTTTGTATCCCAAGCCAGTGGTGTTTCTAGCCGAAGAGGAGGAAGAAGGTTGTATAGGTTCAATGATCCCTTCTTTTCTGAGGCTGATAGGCCCCTGTCCTTCATATCCCATCCTATGCAAGATGGTCTCACCTCGCCCATAGAGCTCTGTAGGAAGTCTGGGTGTATCTTGGGGTGTGTTTTCTTCTTCGGCATAAAGCCATTGCAAGAGATCTCGCTCCTTTGATTCATCGGATAGGGTCCCCCATTTTACAAAGGGATTTGCGGGAGTTATAGGAGGAGCAGAGGGCTTTGGAAAATGCCTAGGTGGATGCTTGGGCTGGCCAAAGGAGCGAGGAGACAAGGGCATTTTTGCAAGGTTGAGGCTGTGCTCAATCTGGTATTCCCCCACGCCATTTTCTTTTATGGTGATTTTCATTGGTTTAGGCCGTGAGGAGGAAGCTTCAGCGGAATGGTCCTGTAGTGGGGTAGGGGAAATGTGGGCTTGATTGGTGGGTATGACACATTCAGGTTTTGCTTGGAAAGAATTGCAGTGTTGGTAGGGATCAGGGTTGCCTTGAATGGTAACCTGCTTGTCGTTGTGCAGGAATTTAATGCACTGATGGTAGGTTGAGGGGACAGCCTTCATGGCATGGATCCATGGTCTCCCTAGTAAGATATTATAAGCAAGCTCTCAATCGAGGACTTGGCACACCACATCTTTGATTACTGGTCCAACTTGAATAGGTAGGACAACCGTGCCTTTTGTGGTTCTCTCTTCCTCGTCATAGGCCTTTATGGTAATCTTCCTCTGTGGATCAACTGCCTGTTCGGAGAACCCCAATGCAAGGACTAGCTTCAAAGTGCAAATATTCAAACCGGCACCCCCATCAATGAGAACCCTCTTGATGCGGTGCTTGTGTACGAATGCGACAATGTGTAGGGGAGTGTTGTGGGGTTGAGATACGGAAAGGTCATCTTGCTCAGTAAATGATATGGAAGGGGAGGAGGTCAGATTGCCAACCATGGTTTGAAACTTCTCTTGGGCCAGGTTAGTGGGGACAGTAGTTTCCACTAAGGCTTTCTCGAGAATCTCCTTATGAGAAGGAGATAGACGCAAGAGCTCCAATATAGAAATGTGAGCCGGCATTTTTTGCAATTGGTCGATGACATTATATGGGCGGGAGTTGGACGGAGAAGGTGACGAACTTGGAGGAGTGGTGTTGATCGTGACTCTACCACTGCGGGTAATTATACTACAACCAGTTCTGTTAGGTCCTGGTTGTTGGTTGGGGGATATGACGTTGACTTGCGGAACATGCTCAGAAATGCAGTTAATGGTGTACTCAAAGGGAACGCTTGCATAGTTAGCATTACTCGACCCACTGTTCTGGTTTGACTTGTTGCGATTGTTGTCGTTATTGGGATTGCCATTGGAGTTATTACCGTTGTGACCATTGTTGTGGTTGTGACCATTGTTGTTGTTGTGACCGCTGTTGTGATTGTGGTTATACAGCCGGTTGTGATTTAGAAGAGGATCCCGGTAGGCCACATGAGATTCATTGGAGGTATGCTGTTGTGTTCCTCCCTGATTTTGATCCAGTCTATCGTGTATGACGTTCTTAAGACGGATGCAATTATTGGTTGTGTGCCCCCTTCCTCGATGATACTTGCAATAGTATGTATCTTTCCAATAGGGAGGTTTGACTATAGGCTCATAGTCACTTGTTGGCAGTAGAGAAATTTCATTGTTAGCCAACAACTTTCTGAGGGCCAATTCTTGAGATTCTCCTAACGGTGTGAATTTCCTCCTTGGATTTGAATTGAACCAAGGTCTAGGTTCCCGAGGGGGTGGCTTGTTGAGTGCACCGTTATTTGCTTCTTCCTTAAGAGTGAATATGGGTTGTTGTTTAGGGGCTGCCGCCTTGGCATCCACTACTCCATCGTTGACCACATTCTTGTTCTTGGTCCAAAACTTTGACTTGTCAGTTGTGTAATTGGAAGGAGGTGTGTCCTTGTAGAGCTTGAGAGTTCCTTTAGCGATCATAGCTTTCTCAATGAATAGCCCCATTTCAATGACTTTGGTGAATGAGGTAGGGCATTGTATCTGAATCTGATAGCTAAGATCGGGATTCAAATTGTGGACAAGCATCTCCAATAGTTGTTTCTCAGGCATGTCATAAGAACACTTACTAGCTAGCTGTCTCCATCGTTGTAAGAAGGTGGTGAATGACTCACCACTCTTTTGTTTGGTGTTGCATAGGTCTAGCATAGATACTTCGTGTTCTATGTTGTAAGAGAAGTGCATTATGAATTTATTGACAAGTTCATCAAAAGTTTTGATTCCTGGTGGGAGACGTGAGAACCACTCCATAGCTTGACCTCCTAAAGATCTCGGGAACAGTCTCATTAAGTAGGTCTCGTTGTGAGCTACTTCTAAACATGCTGCAGTGAATTCCCTGATATGATCTCTAGGGTCCCCCTTCCCTTTGTATTTGTCAAATTTCAGGATTCCGAACTGAAAGGGGAATGGTTTCATGACCAAACTTCTGTCAAAGGGGTATGGTGCTATATCTTCCAAGGAGTAGTTCTTGGAACTTGTGCCGATCTTAAGGTTGGAGATTTCTAGCTTTAGACTCTCAATTTGTTGTCTCACATCCGCCATAGGAGGATTTTGATCTATGGGTTGTTTTCCTCTCTCATTGGCATGGGGGACCGTGTCATTTGTGCCTCTCTCATGTGCATGTGGGCCTGTGTCATTTGTGTCCCTCTCACGTTCATTGTCTACATTTTCCATGATGGAGCTAATGTCAAAGTCTGCGGGGAGTTTGATTCCGAGGCTAGCAAGATGATGGAAATATTTGGTGGGGTCCTCAAGGAGCACTTTCTCCACTAGGCGTTGGAATTTGCTATCTTGCATGTGTGCCACTAATTCTTCACGAGAAATTTCTTCATCATCATCGCGTGGTGGGGCGATGTGATCGGATGAGTCGGCCATTTCAATTAGCTTGTTGTACTGGGATCGAGTAAGAACCATGCAAGGTGGGGTGGGATGAAGCGAACTAGGATTAGAAATTTTGGCAAGGTGCCGACTAAGACTGTAATGAATGGGATATCTAGGACAAGACTTGGACAAAGGGTTCTCTCGCTCAATGACTTCAGGTAAGACGGTTGACACAAGACTCTAGCCACTAGCAAGGGTAGTCGATACCTGTCTCACTGTGTAGGGCTTAGTCGTTCAACAAGACTACTAGCAAAAGGTACTGTGACCTACTAGGCTTACGTGAATTCACGAATGAAGCGAAGAAGGACCTATGTCGAATCGGTATGGGACAGAATGACGTTGGGGCAAGAGTGACTAGGACAGAAGGTGACTGGGACGACCGACGAAAGAGAGAGAATTGGGTGAAATGGATGAAAATTGACTGCAAGGTTGATTCTGACCTCGGAAAATGAAACTAGGCTGAAATGGGTACTCTGAACAGCTGACAAAAATTTCTCAAAAATAGGGTAGATGTTCACTATCACACATGCGTAGAAACAGATGCGCAGCAAGAATGGGTAAATGCGCCGCAAGTCGCTGTAAAAGCGCAGCTCTGGTGAAGCACGTATGTGCAGTAACAGTGTGTAAATGCGCAGCAGAAAAGTAAATGCGCAGCAAGTCGGTGTATATGCGCAGCAAGTCGCTGTAAAAGCGCAGCCAAAAAGTGTATATGCGCAGCAGAAAGGTATGTATGCGCAACCAGTCGGTGCAAAAGCGCAGCAAGTCGCTGTGTATGCGCAGCAGAAAAGGGTACATGCGCAGTTCTGGTATTTTTTGCAAAAAAATTTTTTTTTTTGGATTTTTCTCTGTTTTTGGTATTCTTTGGCTGGAAAAAGGTCTTCTTGATCTGATATTATGAATTAATTTAGCAAGAAAACATAGCAAGCACAAAGAGTATTTTGTAGTTTTCGATTGTTTTTGTAGTTTTTTGACTCTATTTTGGACAAAAGTAAGCACAAAATCCTAGGCGAGAAATGGATTATAAGGGATTTGGGCCACTAAAACAAGAGGTATTTAATTCGGGCAACCGTTCAAGTGGTTACACGTGCGGCGGCGCTACTCTCCGTTATGGAGTCTCCCAGCCTCAAAGGGTTACGCCTGAGAGGGTTTTGGGGGAGGTTGGCCGTTGGTGTAACATAACAGCACTCGTTGCAGGAGGTTTTCACCTCAAGCACAATTTATTTTAAGTGGCTCGGTAGGGCTTGGCGTTAGCCTGTTACCACTCAGGGTCGTTCCCGCTTGGACAAGCGTGCATCCAAGGGTAGGCCCCTCCTAAAGGTTAAACAAATAGAATGACAAGTCTGGCACTCTGATCACCCAGAAGAGGGGAGAGCATAAGCCTATTGTCATTCGCAAGCACAGAATACACTGATTAATCCACCCTAGTTAAAAGATAAAAACTAAATGGGCTAGTCTACTCAAACAGAACTTTGAAGTGATTTCAGCAATATTGCAGTGGTTCAGTTTTAAATCCCAGAAAGCAGTAGTGAGTTCAATTTTAAATCCACGTTGCCTGAGATTGTTAACTTTGAAATTCAGGTCTCCCGATATAGCAATGGTTCATTTTAACTTCAGAAAGCAGTTGTGAGTTCAATTTTAAATCCACGTTGCACGAGATTGTTAACTTTGAAATTCAGGTCTCACGATATAGCAATGGTTCATTTTAACTGCAAGATCAATGATGAGTTCAATTTTAAATCTTAGATAGCAATAACTTGGAAGTTGTTTGCAATGCAAGCATGAAATAAACCGGTTACTTCCTCCCTAATTAAGACTAGATGAAGATTTGTAATGAACAACCATTTTACTCTTTCCCCAGAAAATGAAATGTGAGCTAGTTAGATGCAACTACATGTAACTAAACCTGAGCCTATCCTGCAAAACCGCTCCAGCAAACACCTGCAAAAGGGTTAGCGTTAGCAAAATCCTCTATAAGAGTACTAAAACCTGAGCCAGTTACAAATGCGCAGCTTCAGTGATCAGATGCGCAGAAGTGATCAACAGAAGCGCAGCATTAACGAATGCGCCGTAGTTTTGAACGTATGCGCCGTTAAAATGAATAAATGCGCAGTTTTAATGTATGCACAGCAACAATCTTCAGAAGCATCATAACAGTCAACAGATGCGCAGTTATAACAGAAGCGCCGTAACAGTCTGTAAAAGCGCAGTAAGAATACACAGATGCGTAGGATTTTTAGAAGCGTCGTAACAGTCTTCAAAAGCACTGTAAAAATGAACAGATGCACCGAACCAATCTGTACGTGACTCTGTGGGACCTGTACGGAACCTGCCTTCAAAAAAAGCTCAAAAATGGTGAAATAAAGGGGCAACGGCCCCACGGTGGGCGCCAAAAATGTGAGGGTAAAATGTTGAATCAATCAAATGAATTAAATAAGACCCAAACATCAACAGAATAGAGAAACAAAGAAGATTCAAATGAACAAAGCAATGAACAAACACAGCAAACCTCTTCCGTTTCGAAACTTCTGTTGTTCGCCTATCACGAATCGTCCTTTCGCAGATGAGATGAGCCCTCAGAGAGTGCAATCTTTTAAAGCTGTTTGAGGAAGTCGATGGTGAATGGCTATAGTGTGATATGCAATGAAGGTGAGCTCCAATGCAACAATGGTGATCTCAAGCTTGTAGATGACAAGTGGGTGCCAAAGGCGCGCTGGTGATATTTCTGCAGAGTAACGATGTCAAAAGCCTGGACGATTAGAATGAAGGGATGAAGCTTCATTTATAGACTTGGAGAAATAGGAATCAATGGTTGAGAGGAGACATGAAGATCGACGGCTAAGGATGGTTGAGGAATGTGCAACCAGTAGAAATGTGACAAGTGTCCCAGCTCCATCATGAAAGGTGGGATGTGACAAAACTGATTGGAGAGTTAACTCCATTGACTGGTCTGTTAACAGAATTGACTGATCAGTTAGAAGAGTGGATTGTGGAACTGACTGGATTGATTGAGGATTTGACTCAACTGACAGGTTAGTTAACAGATTTGATTGATTGGTTAACTGACCTCTGATTGGAGAAGAAATAGGCCATGTGGGTGAGGGAAAATAAGGCAATTAAATATTAAATATATTTAATTACATGTGCAACCTGATGAGGTGGACAAGGTGAGGTGGAAAAGGTGATGTGGATTTTTGAATTTAGAACTTTAGGATAGAGGAATTAGGCTTAATTAAATAATTTATGATTATTTAATTGTGAAGGACAAATAGAAGAATTTTAATTAAATAAATGGAATTTATTTAATTATGGAACAGTGAATCGATTAAATAAATTTAGAATATTTATTTAATTAATAGAAGAATGGAATAAATATTTAGAATATTTATTCAGGATGATTTGTGTCATTTTTAGGCGTATACAGTATGTAATGATGGTTAAACTAGTGGGCATGGAGATGATGAAGGATATCTACACCAAAAATCTATATTTTATAGATACATGGAATGCATTAGTAGAACCCTAGATGGGAGATATAGTCTTATATGAGGAATAATTTGCATGAGGGATACCTATTCAAGAGTTAATAACTATCCATATTGTAGAGTTCTAGGAGGGAGAATATCATTAGAGAGTTACATTAAGGTGGACTTGGAGGCTATTTTCATGTCTAGAAAAGGCATGATCCATGTGGGAGTAGAGGTATCACTAGCTAATTTTAAAAAAAGATGTACATATATTCATTGAAAGAGGTACCATCTACCAAAAACAAACATTATTACATAAAACATTGGATTTTATAAGCCATTGTGCATGCCAAATAGATTGTGGGAGGAACTATCTATATTTTGTCCTTAGATCTATGCACATAGAGGGGCAATGATTTTATCTTCATAGTGGTATTTTTTCCTAAATGTAACACTTCATTCCTTGTGTCTAGTTGAATGAGACATTCTAGATAGTAGATTTATTCTTCAAGGAGATGTTTTGGTTGCATGGGTTGCTATGGAGCATAACATCTGATCATGACATGAAGTTCCATAGCTAGTTTTAGCACAACCTATGGAATAAATTAGGTACAAATCTCAATTATATCTCTATGTATCATTTGCAAATGGATAGATAGACATAGGTTGTTAATCAAAGTCTTGGAAATATACTTAGATGTGTGGTAGGGGAAATTATTAGGTTGCGGAACTGTATGTTGGTTCAAGTAGAGTTTGTGTAGAACAACTTGGTGAATTTATCATCAATGAAGGTTCTGTTCCAAGTGGTGAATGGGACATTCACACAAGGTGTCATAAATTTGTTGGGAGTAAAAAAAAAGGCAAGTGCAAAAGTGTAGAAGTTGAGGAATTTATTCAACATATTATTAGGGTTAGCTGGTAGAAGATATTAATTAAATGCAAATAAAGATTAAATAGTGGAATGAAAAATACACAAAAATAATAACAACGAGAGACAAGTTTTAATGTGGCTCACCCAAAGTCGGGCTACATCCACCAATAGAGAGTCCAATATTATTATCTAGTAAATCAAGCCGATTACAACTAGCAATCCCTGTAACTCAATACCGTTGCAAATGCTACAATACAATATATCAACCAAAACCCTAACCCTTAGCTGCTTTTATCAAGCCTTATGTCGGTTACAAAGTGATAAAGCGATACCTCAACTGTATGTGTTTGGTCTTTGAATGCAAGGTAGAATTCTTTGCAAGATGTATGGCACTCTGACTGTCTGTATACAAAGAACTGTTAACCTATTATTTGCCCACTTCTTCTATGAAAGATTGCAGCCATATCATCTCCTTGCTTGCCTCTATTGCAGCCACATACTCTACCTCCACGGTGGATAAAGCAACCACCTTTTACAACCTGAAAATCCAACTCATCGTTGTTTCACCTACAGTAAAGACAAAACCTGTAGTACTTCACCTGGTATCAATATCACCTACCAAATCTGAGTCTACATAACCTGCTAAATCAGTATTAGAGCCCCCAAAACATAAGTGTTTATTGGATGTACCTCTCAAATGTCTGAGAATCCATTTTACCGCATTCTAATGCTCCAATCCGGGATGACTCATATACCTACTAACAACTCCTACAGCATGTGCAATATTCGGTCTCATGCATACCATGGCATACATTAAACTTCCTATAGCTAAAGCATATTGTACCTTCGACACTTTTTCTTCCTCCTCTAGTGTCTTAGGACACATCTCCTTAGTCAATTTCAAATGACTAGGCAAAGGTGTACTGACAGCTTTTGCATTCTCCATATGGAATCTCTGCAACACCTTTTCAACATAATTAGCTTGAGATAGAGTCAATTTTCTGTGCTGCCTATCTCTACAAATTTTCATACCAAGGATTTGTTTTGCTGCCCCCAAATCCTTCATAGCAAATGACTGTGCTAACTGCTGTTTTAACTCTATAATGTGATCCATGTTAGACCCAGCTACCAGCATGTCATCAACATATAAACATAAAATAATGTAGCTGTCATTATCCAACCTCTTAAAATAAACACAATGGTCAGAATTACACCGACTGTAGCCTTGCTCAGCCATAAAACTATCAAATTTTAGATACCATTGCTGAGGTGCTTGTTTCAGGCCATACAAACTCTTCTTCAATATGCACACCAGTTTCTCCTTACCTTTGACCTCAAATCCTTGTGGTTGTTCCATATATATCTCCTCCTCCAAATCACCATGGAGAAAGGTGGTTTTTACATCCAGCTGTTCCAAATGCAAATCTTTAGCAGCCACAATACTTAAAATAGTATGAATAGAAGTCATCTTGACAACCGGAGAAAATATCTCATCAAAATCAATGCCTTTTTTTGTGCAAATCCTTTTACAACTAACCTAGATTTAAATCTTTTCTTACCTCCATCTTCCTCTTTCAGCCGATAAACCCATTTGTTTGGTAAAGCCTTTTTACTTGTAGGCAATTTACATAATTCCCAATTCTAATTTTTCAACAAGGAGTCCATTTCTTCTTTCATTGCAAGCTCCCACTGAACCTATGTATCCACCTGCATAGCTTCATCATAACCCTTCTGGTTCACCAGTATCTGTTAACAAAATAGAATACAAAGAGGGAGAGAACCTTTCAGGAGGTCTAATTAGCCTTGTTGATCGTCTAACATTCATTGGAGTTTGTGGTATTTCTGGTTGCTATTGTGGAGCATGAGGAACCACTCGAACATCACTATTTGGAGTATCATCCAACACCACATAATCTTTTTCTTTCTTCTCATGCTGCTACAACTAATCTTTGTACAACACCTTCTCATTGAATATAACATCTCTGCTTCTCACAATTTTTTGATTTTCAAAATCCTAAATCCTATAACCAAATTCATCAATGCCATATCCAACGAAGGTACACTTTTTTGATTTTGCATCCAGCTTGGTTCTATTTTTAGAATCTACATGTGCAAATGCTTCACATCTGAAGGTTTTGAGAAAAGAATAACTCACCTTCTTACCTATCCATGCTTCCTCTGGAATATCACAGCCCAAAGGAACTAAAAGACCTCTATTAATTAAATATACATCAGTGTTGATAGCCTCTGCCCACATGTTTAAGGGTAGCCCAACATGCAATCTCATGGTCCTTGCATGCTCCATTATTGTCCTATTCATGCGTTTAGCCACTCCATTTTCTTGTGGAGTCCCTGGAACCATTTTCTGCCTATGAATTTTATTAAAGGAACAATAATCCTCAAATTCTTTGTTGCAATACTCACCACCATTATCAGATCTCAGACATTTTAATCTTTTACCCAACTCATTCTCAACCAAGCTTCTCTATTTCTTAAGTGTTTCAAATACATCAGATTTCTACCTAAGGAAATAAATCCATACCTTCCTAGTTGCATCATCTATGAATGTAACATAATATCGAGAGCCACCGAGAGAAGATACCTAACCTGGTCCCCATACATCTATATGCACAAGCTCCAACTTTTCATCTTTCTTTTGCTTCCCATCCTTGAGAAAACTAACTCTCTTTTGTTTTTCATACACACAACTTTCACAGAAATCTATATTAATACATTTCAAACTTAGTAAAACTTTCTTAGAATGAAGTAACTTCGTACCTTTTTAACTCATATGTCCAAGTCTGTTATGCCACAATGTTGTCTCAGAACCTGCAACAACTATTTCAGTCTCTTCCTACGAACCTGCAGCAACTGTTCTTGAACCTGTTTGTTTTTTCTCTGCAACAGCTAAAGTAGAAGGAATAGCATGACCTATACAAAGATATAAGTTGCCTACTTTCACACCTTTTGCTACTATTAAGGCACCTCTTGAAACCTTCCAATTTTTATCACTAAAAGTAACTATGCAACCTTCATCAACTAGCTGCCCTACTAAAATTAAATTCCTACTCAGCCTTGGGATGTGCCTTACCTCTTGTAGTAGCCAATGATTCCCATTCTGCAACTTAATCTTAATTCTTCCCTTTCCAACAATCTGACAGGGTTCATTATCTCCCAAATAAACCAACCCAAAATCCCCTTGGACATAATCAAGAAAATAACTTATATGGGGTGTAGCATGAAATGAGGCCCCTAAATCTAAAACCCATGAATCATCAACATTATCTAAGGAAAGAATCAAAGCATCATCTTCAAATTTATTACTTACCACATTTGCCTCCTTATTTCCTTCTTGTTTGTCTCTTTCTTTATTTTTCTGAGACCAGCAATCTTTCTTCAGATGACCTAGTTTCCCATAGTACCAACAATCCTTCTGTCCTCTGGATTAGGATCTCTTGTCCTTTGATTTTCCTCGTGACTTCCCATGACCTCCAGAACCTTTTCCTCTCTCCTTTGATCTGCCTCTGCTTTCTGCATTCAAAACACTACCTGATGTGGATCCACCCGAGCTTTTCCTATGAATTTCCTCACTCAGAATAACACCAACAACATCATCAAATTTCAAGGTATTTGAACCAAAAACAAAGTTACTAACTGCCATTACCAAACTATTCCATCTTTCAGGTAATGAACATAAGATCAAGAGAGCTCTAACTTCTTCATCAAATTTTACATTTACAGAAGTTAATTGACTGACAATCATAATAAATTCATTTAAATGATCTATCACAGATCCACCTTCAATCATTTTCAGATTAAACAAATGCTTCATGAGAAATACCTTATTTGAGGCTGAGGGTTTTTCATACAATTTAGCCAAAGCTTTCATCAAACCATCTGTTGTCCTCGCTTCCATTATATTGAATGCCATTGATGGTGCTAGGCACAACTGAATGGTTCATAGTGTCTTTCTGTCAAGAAGATTCCAAACCTCATCAGTCATTGTTGCCAGTTTCTTGGCTACTCCTTCCAACGACATCCATAAATCCTTTTGATAGAGATAATCCCCCATCTGCATCTTCCATAACTAATAGTTCTACCCACTGAATTTGTCTACCTTCAATTTACCCTCATCCGCCATTGCTCCCACTCAACCATGAGACTCCCACTCAGCCGTGAGACCTTCCTGCAGATGATAATCAAATGCAACCTAGTCTGATACCACTTGTTAGAGTTAGCTAGTAGAAGATATCAATTAAATGCAAATGAATATTAAATAGAGGAATGAAAAATATACAGAAATAATAACAGCGAGAGACAAGTTTTAACGTGGTTCACCCAAACTCGGGCTACAACCACCAACAGAGAGTCCAATATTATTATCTAGTAAATCAAGCTGATTACAACCAGCAATCCCTACAACTCAATACTATTGCAAATGCTACAATACAATATATCAACCAAAACCCTAACCCTTAGCTACTTTTATCAAGCCTTATGTAGGTTACAAAAATAGGGTACATGGCTAGTGTACAGTACTTTTCTGATTAGTTGCCACCTACCAACACATATGACAGAGATTCATGCACAAGTCAAGGAGTAGATGGAGGAGAGTAGCAAAACGTATATGTATTACACAGAGATGATCATTATAGAGATAATATTTACTCAAAGTGTGAGTTAGTCATGGAACATTTAAGAAAAATAGTTACCTAGAGGAACCTACAATAAATTAAATCTAAAGAAAGTTAGTCCATGCTACATTATATGTAGATTTTCTAAGAACACATGAGATATATTGGGACTAGGGATGATATTCACCTTGCAATCTATTGGTTAACAGATTTGTCCTTCGAAGATTGCTATGGAAAATGACTCAAAATACCCAGGAAGAAAGACAAACAGCACCAATAGTTGGAGAAGTTTCCATTGAATTGACAACTTTCCTCTAAATTTTAGAGGTACAGCTCCCTCTTATGATATGCAATGAGTATAAACACAAGGTATGCTTTTAACCGGAAAGCAGAAAAGGAAATGTTGACAACTGTGCATAACCATAACACAGATGCGATAGATTAATTTTAAATAGAGAGGATGCAGATTAAATGACACACAGTCCACATATCCCACAACCTTGAATGAGAACAAAGAAAGGACTGGGTAGCAAATCTTCACAATAGATAAATATATTTGAATTCAAAGATTCAAAATGAACATCCACACAATCTGATATAATAGAGATTACACCAAAAATGATTACAGAATCACACAGGACATTTGCAATCTAAAGAAAACATAAATAAATACACAGATTTATAAACATCCCCTTTATTTCTCAATGCAAAAGACTAAGTTCACAGACCCATCTCTCTATACAGCAAACTGCTTTGAGAAGAAAAACTTTACTTTCCCCTGCTTCCCCTGTTTTTGAAATAGATAGAAAGAGATTAAAAAAAGATCCCCCCAAATGGGCCTCCGATGAGTCTTTAAAAAACTCCTCTTCGTAACCACTTCTTGCAAGGTCAGTTACAACTGAATTCTCTTCTTTTTCATAATAATTTTCTTGAAAGTTTGTTACCAAGAAAAACTCCTTGCTTTTTGTAACAGCTACTTTAAAAGACTAGTCTTTCACATTTCCTTTTGAGAACACTTCGGTTTCCTTATAGTAACCTTCCCTCTTTTTGTGGCACTTGATTTCTTTATTTTATTCATTATATAATCTGTAAAGTGGTCCCCACCGCATATTCTTCATCAATTAACTCCATCTTGGAAATAATTCTATTATTCCCAACATGATTGCACAAATTCCTAACATGTTTTCCATTTAGTGGGCCTGTATGCATTATAATCCTTCTTTCCTTAATATGCTCCTTCATATCTCGTATGGCCAAGTCATCATTTTTGGCAATCAGTATTCCTTTTTATAATTGATTGCAAACACTTAAACATTCTTCCAAGATGCAACATAGCAGGATCAAGATTTTCTAGTTAGTTCATTACCAGAGTAACCTTCACATCGATTTGCGCATAGCTTTTAAGCTTCAAATATGAGTTGGAAACAGGCAGTTGTCTATACGCTATTCCAAAATTCCTATTTGGGCACCAGCTAGAGAAAACTGATGCAGATCGTGGAAATGGGCTTCACATTGCAAACTACATTTACTTGAGAGTTTATAAAGCCTTTCTTCAAAGAATCCATTTTATGTATGTCTTGCGGTCATTGGACTCCATGAGACCACATTTCTCTAAGGCATTATGTAAATAGTTTATGTGTCTTGTCTGTGCATTCCACAATTTGTGTACCAATATACCAAAGCATTTTAAAATATTGCATTGTTTTCAATAGACATTTGGTGAATATCCTACACTCATTTTGAGGCATCAAGCCCAAACTATTTAGGTGCCTATTCTATGCTTCAATATTCTATATAGATGTCTGTCGGAGCATTCAAGCCCATAATATTTGATAAAAATTGTCATGCCTACAACCTGCTTGAAAACTCTCAGCAATGGCTCGGAAGGTGCTGGCGGAGGAATTTGGTGAGGCATTTGCATTTGGAAGTTTCTAAAATCTTTTCAACAAAACCATTTCACACATATCCTTTCATTGCACGAGAGTTCCTAAAACCATTTCATTATATTTATCTTGCATATAGTCTGCTATCATGGTGTTCCTTCGAATATGATCAACATCAGTGAATATGCTCAGAGAGGAGGCTTTAATAATATTCAGAGATTGAAGGAGACTAGCAATCGCCACAACAATATGTCTGATTGAGAAGGCTTAGGGAAAAAGGTAGTTTATAAACTTTGTATCCATATGCTTCGCACATTCATTTTGTGAATATTCCACCAGTATTACAATCCATACATAATGAACTTTTGTACTTGAACCAAGAAAAGGTACAGAGGTTCAATTGGAAGGTTCAAAATTATGAATCATGTTGCATGAGAGACCAAAGGTGAGTGGCTTTTTCAAGAGCATAGAATAGTGAACTTTGAACCCATGAACCATTGAATTTTGGAAAAGGTTCAAGTTCAGAGGTTCAAGATTACAAATTCCTTCATACACCAAGACAACAGGTGAATGATCTTTAATAACAATGGGATGACTTGAGGAGTGAACATATTGACCAATAAAGGAAAATGGTACATTGATGCTTGCTTGAGGAAGGATTATGAAAAATTGAATAAGGGTAAATAGAAGGGTAACATTGGCTCTGACTGGGGATGAGGACCGCAACAGGATGAAGTAAGGAATCTAGAATCTCAAGCCAAGACCAGTGCCTTATCCATTGGGCCAATAGAGTCAAGGGGAAAAATAGGAGACTTAAGCAAGGCCAAAAATAGAACAAGACATTAAAAGGAAACAACTACACTACCAGCATACCAAAACTTCTGATATGTACATGGTCATGAAGACCCTACCTCCAAAGACTTCAAAGTCATCATGCAAATCCATTGACAGGCTGGGAGAAATAACAGCCTGTGCAGAATAATGATGGATGAATTAGAAGTACGTGCACCACCAATGACCAACTGGCGACCATCATGATGAGAATGACTTCACATAAAGGCCCTCCAGATGTGACTTGATACTCAAAAAGCCACTCTTCATCATATACTTCTACAATAAGATGACTCATGTCAGCATTGTCTAGTACATAACTACTAGCATCTGTCTGAACATTGGCCTCATGTATAATATCAAAATGCATCTGATTTTCCAAACATGTAGAAATCAGTCCCTAGGTTGGACAACCCACACAAACACCATAAGATATAGAACCTTCTCTGGCTACCCCAACACTTTCTTGTATATGATTACCTCTCTATACAATATGTAAATTAATAACCCAAGCCTGACAACAACCAATTGAACCACTGGAAGGACTATCATTAGCTGTATGTGTCTCATTAAAAACTATAAATGGATGAAGTTGAAAATCTGAATTAGCCTCTGGGCAGTTCACTATTGATTATGTTTTATGAATCTCATATTCTACAATCATGGGATCAAATCTAAAAACAACTTCTTCATTATTCGTACAAATAAAATCATCACTGAGAGCACAAATAGATCAAGAATGCAATTTGTCCATACTTCACCAGGCTTGATCATCACATTATCAAAATTTTCAGCCCCACTTTTACATGCATACATCCCATTTATTGAATCAGCATCATAGGTAATAGGAAATTGAAATGAGACCATATGAGCTTGTGCAATGTCCCCTACCTCTTCTTGTGACTTTCCATCTTCTTCATAAAGAAATTCAAATGCTGAGTATTCAGGAGAAGTGCAAAGATTTGATTGTTTCATCTCTTCCAATGTTAAATCAACATCGTCAAAAACAAAGACTTCCATGTTTGAATTTAAGAACTCTTTCTCAGCTCCATATGAAACACTTTCTATTATTTGGCCTTTTTCATCCATGTCAAAATTAAATATTTCTGATTCAAGAGAAAATATAGAATCATTCATACCTTCTTTCATATCGTTGGAGACATTTCTGGCTGCATCAATTTCAATTTCTGTAATGTGATCATCTCCATCCAAGATTCCACATTAGAATTCATCATTTAATTTCTCCAGACACCAGTTTGGAATAGGTTTATTTTTAATCTAGCTTAAAACTCTTTCTTGTTACTGATTGTGATTTCATGACAACAACAAATCTTTGGGTTCAACAAACACTTGTACAAAATCTTGATCATTAAAAATAGAGAAGTTATAAGAAACTTGATCTTCATGAATCTTTTGTTTAAAGTCTTTGAGAGAATAAAACGTGTCATGCAAACTTCTGAGCAGTGATGTAGATTTATAAACTTTGGATGGGTGCAACTTCCTCTTCTCTGCTTCCGAGATGCTAGCTTTGAGGTTATTCCATGATAAATGAAGTATTTCATCATTTTCAGATAGTATCTCTTCAATCGTTGGCATAGGTCTTCTCCTGGTTTTAGACTGATTTCTTTGGCTTGCCTGGCATTGAACCATTTTCTGAGATCTTCATATAAAACAGAGTTGCCAACCTCACTCATTTGATGAGGTATCTTCAATTTACTAGAGAATAAGGATGCAACACCAATCTTTTCTTCCCTAGTAGAGTTGCCAAAAATTTGTTGGTTAATAGATTTGTCCTTCGAAGATTGCTATGGAAAATGACTCAAAATACCCAAGGAGAAAGACAAATAGCACCAACAGTTGGAGAAGTTGCCATTGAATTGACAACTTTCCTCTAAATTTTAGAGGTACAGCTCCCTCTTATGATATGCAATGAATATAAACACAAGGTATGCTTTTAACTGGAAAGCAGAAAAGGAAATGTTGACAACTATGCATAACCATGACACAGATGCGATAGATTAATTTTAAATATAGAGGATGTAGATTAAATGACACACAGTCCACATATCCCACAACCTTGAATGAGAACAAAGAAAGGACTGGGTAGCAAATCTTCACAATAGATAAATATATTTGAATTCAAAGATTCAAAATAACATCCACACAATTTGATATAATAGAGATTGTACCAAAAATGATTACAGAATCACACAGGACATTTGCAATCTAAAGAAAACATAAATAAATACACGAATTTATAAACATCCCCTTTATTTCTCAATACAAAAGACTAAGTTCATAGACCCATCTATCTATACAACAAACTGCGTTGAGAAGAAAAACTTTACTTTCCCCTGCTTCCCCTGTTCCCGGAATAGCTAGAAAGAGATAAAAAAAGATCCCCCCAAATGGGCCTCCAATGAGTCTTTAAAAAACTCCTCTTCATAACCACTTCTTGGAAGGTCGGTTACAATTGAATTCTCTTCTTTTTCATAATAATTTTCTTGAAAGTTCATTACCAAGAAAAACTCCTTGCTTTTTGTAACAACTGCTTTCAAAGACTAGCCTTTCACATTTCCTTTTGAGAACACTTCAGTTTCCTTATAGTAACCTTCCCTCTTTTTGTGGCACTTGATTTCTTTATTTTATTCATTATATAATCTGTAAAGTGGTCCCCACCGCATAGTCTTCATCAATTAACTCCATCTTGGAAATAATTCTATTATTCCCAATATGATTGCGCAGATTCCTAACATGTTTTCGTTTTAGTGGGCCTGTATGCATTATAATCCATCTTTCCTTAATATGCTCCTTCACAGCTCATATGGCCAAGTCATCATTTTTGGCAGTTAGTATTCCTTTTATAATTGATTGCAAACACTTAAACATTCTTCCAGGATGCAACATAGTAGGATCAAGATTTTCTAGTTGGTTCGTTACCAGAGTAACCTTCACATTGATTCCCACAAAGCTTTCAAGCTTCAAATATTAGTTGGAAACAAGTAGCTATCTATACATTGTTCCAAAATTCCCATTTGGGCGCTGGCTAGAGAAAACTAATGTAGATCATGGAAATGGGCTTCACATTGCAAACTACATTTACTTGGGAGTTTATAAGCCTTTCTTCAAAGAATCTATTTTATGTGTGTCTTGCGGTCATTGGACTCCATGAGATCGCATTTCTCTAAGGCATTATGTAAATAGTCTACATGTCTTGTCTATGCATTCCACAATTTGTGTACCAATATACCAAAGCATTTAAAAAGATTGCATTGTTTTCAACAAACATTTGGTGAATATCCTACATTCATTTTGAGGCATCAAGCCCAAACTATTTAGGTACCTATTTTGTGCTTCAACATTCTGCATATATGTCTGCCAGAGCATTCAAACCCATAATATTTGATAAAAATTGTCATGCCCACAACCTGCTTGAAAACTCTCAACAATGGCTCGGAAGGTGCTGGTGGAGGAATTTGGTGAGGCATTTGCATTTGGAAGTTTCTAAAATCTTTTCAACAGAACCATTTCACACATATCCTTTCATTGCACGAGAGTTTCTAAAACTATTTCATTATATTTATCTTGCATATAGTCTACAACCATGGCATTCCTTCTAATATCATCAGCATCAGTGAATATGCTCAGAGAGGAAGCTTTAATAATATTCAGAGATTGAAGGAGACTAGCAATCGCCATAGCAGTATGTCTGACTGAGAAGGCTTGGGGAAAAAGGTAGCTTATAAACTTTGTCTCCATATGCTCCACACATTCATTTTGTGAATATTTTGCCAGTATTACAATCCATACATAATGAAGTTTTGTACTTAAACTAAGAAAAGGTATAGAGGTTCAATTGGAAGGTTCAAAATTACAAATCATGTTGCATGAGAGACCAAAGGTGAGTGGCTTTTTCAAGAGCATAGAACAGTGAACTTTGAACCCACAAACCATTGAATTTTGGAAAAGGTTCAAGTTCAGAGGTTCAAGATTACAAATTCCTTCATACACCAAGACAACAGGTGAATGATCTTTAATAACAATGGGATGACTTGAGGAGTGAACATATTGACTAATAAAGGAAAATGGTACATCGATGCTTGCTCGAGGAAGGATTATGAAAAATCAAATAAGGGTAAATAGAAGGGTAACACAATCGAATTAGACTATTGCAATTTATTTAATAGTCAATTAATTATGTGTACAACTCCAAGGATCATGAAAAGGGGAAAATTGGACTTAAACATGAGTCCATACCTTCTCTAGGTGACTTATAATATGTTTGTAAGGGGTATAATGTGGAGGGAAGCATTGTAAGGCATGATTGGAAACTTAGCACAAAGTGGAGGCTAATCTATGAAAATTTATGACATTGTAAGATGTGTAAGAAACATATATGATATTGTAAGAGGTGTAAGAAACAATATATGATGACATGTTAGAAGTTGGTTGTCATTTTTGGACTTGGGGAGTTGTTATTTTTTCCTTTAGTGAGTTATTTTTGTCCTCTAGTGAAGCTACATAAACAAGTTCATGAGAAAGGTCTTAAAGCTTCTATAAAGATACTTGTAACTCCCACACACATGTCATGAGGTATCTTTTGCATGTTGACTACTTGGCTTATGGTTTGAGTCCATTGTATTGGAAACCACAAATTGGATTACATTTACCTATATATTGGAGGCATGGGATAGTAGTTTGTATGGTATTATAGGTTATGTTGCTATGCTACCATAATTTTGTTGGACTAAAGGTGAAGTTGTGTTAATGTACTCTATATTTGAGATTAATACAAGATTGTAATCTCTTTGGAGGTGGGGTTTTATACACATTGTATCTCCCTATTGGTTCTCTATCTCTCTTTCTAAACCCTAAACAATAAACCTCTAAACCTTAACCCCTAACCCAAAACCATAAACCATAAACCATAAATTATGCCTCTAAACCCAAGCAACCCTAAACCTCTATCTCCCTCTCTCCCTCTCTCTCTATCTCTATCATCCCTCTACCTCTCAATCTCTCTCTATGTCTATGGACATGTCTCTCACTCTCTATCTCCCTATCTCTCCCCTTTGTCTCCTCTATCTCTCCCAATCTCTATTAGTCTCCTCTCTCTATCCCTAAACCCTAAACCCTAAACATGAGCAACCCTAAACTTGAGCAATGCTAAACTCATTAACCGTAAACAATGCCCCTAAACCCTAACCCCAAGCATCTCTCTCTCTCTCTCTCTCTCTCTCTCTCTCTCTCTCTCTCTCTCTCTCTCTCTCTCTCTCTCTCTCTCTCTCTCTCTCTCTCTCTCTCTGTTTATATGGTTCAACTATTGAACAATGATAAAATGTAATGTGATAAGATGTGGTGAGTTATAGATGTTGTGATATAGCATGGAGATATGTCTACATGTGGTGATGCTATGGAAATTTAACCATGAGTCATTTGAAGAAGTACTCACAACTACATATTTAATTTTGCTAATAGAAGCATAAATAATAATACATGTGGAACAATCTAGAGGCTTGGTTATGTTAAGAGAATGTTCTACAATACTACAAGTTGAAAGAATTGGTTAGATGGTTGTATGTGTTACCACAAGCTTATGGTTGGTAGTGGGGGTTATACAAGAAGACATGAATACATTGACTATAGTTAGTAATTTAAACTATTGATATTTAATGTGTAATGTAACATATAGTCATCTATAATGGTTATCCACATGGACCTGCATCATGTTTGGTGATATATGTGATATATTGATTTTATGATATGGTCAACATATAGCTTTGTGACTCTTAGTATTCCATTGGTTTGTTGGATAGTTAGATAATTGGTATTATGTGATGATGCATATACCTATCTACTCATGTGAATGGAGACTGGTTGGATTGTGATTAGTTAAGTGTTGGATGTGAGAAATTTAGAAGAAAAGTATGCTATAAGCATGTAGATATCAACTCTATCAAAAGAATTCTTCTATTAAATCAATAGATTCTAAATAATTTAATGGTTTAACTATCTTTTACTACTATGTTTTCTTGCATAAGGGTTTCTAACATAAAATATAGTGTCACATATTGTTTCTTTTGGTTTTATATACTATCACATGAGCTTTCTTAAATGTTACTAGATAGATAATACATTTGTATCATTATCTTTGATCATATTATTTAAGTTCCTCCTCTATCATAATATAATGAAAAGATTAATGAAAAGACGACAAACTAAAAAATAATATAGTATATTTAAGTTACTCCTCTATGATATTAGTTAATCTAAGACAACAAACTAAAAAAAAATGAAAAGAATTGGGTAAAGAAAAACGGATATCTGTTTTGGGCAACCTAAAATAGATATCCATTTTGCAAAATAGATATCCATTTATCAAAACATAAAAAAGGGAAAAAGAGGTTGCATTTTGCAAACCCGCAGCTTGCAAAACATAGACCTCTCACAAAACTGATATTAGAGCTCAAGAATGGATATCCGATCCAAAGAGGTTAGTAAATTTGTATTTTTTTGTTTGTTTTGTATATTCAAGAAAGTTGTTTTGATTTTTTATGCTAAATAGGGGTGTTTTATATTTTAAATAGGTAAAATGGATGAACAAAATGAAAACCCAAAGCCCCCACCACCAAACCCTCCCCCTCCATCAATCGAAGAGAAAATTCAAAGAAACATTGATCAAATAAGTAGGATTGTAGAAATGTATCGCCGCCACCCTTGATTGTCTATAATGACATCAAATTTAGATGGAATTATTAGTCATGTTCAAACACTATCAAGCCAACATGAATCATTTAGGCAATGGTGAGAAACCAAGAAGGTAGAATATGTTGACGGTTTATCATATGATCAAGTGAAAGGGTTAGACATTACGAAAGCTATGTTAGCCCAACATTTTGTAAATTCTAAAACTGGCTTGCATGTTGATGTTCGTAAGCCCAAGTATTCAATCAAATGTTGTACACATGAGGGCATTAGTAAGAATTTTTGGGATCATTGGTGGATGGTTTTTGATAAACCATCCAACAACAATTTAGATGTACCTTTGTATTTCCTTCGTAAACTCTATGCAAAGTTCGTCATGGGCCACCATGTTAATTATTTTGATTTTAGATATTTTCAGGGAGTAGGTAAGTGAATGCCTCAAGATAGACTTGGGGAAATGAGACAAGTACAAGGTCCCTATATTCCCCCTCTTGCTATGCCTTCTCCACCCCCAATTCAGCACCCAGACGTTGTTGCAAATGCAACACAACAGGGCCTTAGTGCAATACACTCTTTGATTGAGCACTTGATTATACAGACTTCTCAATTTGCACAACCACATGATGTTGGTGATGATATTGGATCACCTAATTTTACTAGACCCTCCTCCTCCACACATGTTTGTGTGCCCCATCATTGCATTTTTTGCAATCAGTTGTGCTTAGGTCCTATTTTGGAGAGTAGTGAGCCACCTTTGAACACCTTAAAGTACGATGTCCATTCACGAGATGAGGCAGTGGGCTCCAAAACTCAAGCTGAGGGGTCGGGGACAAGAGCAGAAGCAAAAGCATCAGTGGACCATAGAGAAGGAGAAGACCATGGCCAATCTTTTATGCAGGTAAAATTTAAAGTTAAATTTCATGGTGTATTCCATATGAATAATATAAATAAATTTATTAGTATTAATGTATCTAAGGGGGATAACAGCTGATGACAAAGGAGAATTTGATAGAAGTTCATCATGGAACTTTGTTTACCATCCAATTTGGCTTTGAATTACCGGTATAATTTGTTCTACACATCAATTTTTTTTTTGTATGCATTTATTTCTTTGTGAGTAATTATATATTAATTTATATCATAATGTTAATTTAATTTTATAATCAATCCAGAATGTGAATGATGTGGCATCTTTGCCAATGGTCTTCACTCAAACTCTTGGTTGATTGAAGGGACTATCATTCGTGGAACGGCTTTTTGAACGCCAACAAAGGGTGGGAGTAATTCGATTGAATTGTACTTTAATTGATAATTTACAAAACTTAAATATTTGATTATAGTCATTTAGATAAATAATAATTTAAAAATTATTATCATAATTTGTATACATAGAGTCTTACATTCTTGTCATTTTTCATACAGGAGATATTAGTTGGTTCATCCGTGATGAGTCCTTCTCAATCGATGTAGGAGGCCTTGATCGTGGTATGTGCTTGTTTTCTAGTAGATAATTTTTTGTGTAGTGTGTGCTCTAGATTGTTTGTGTAACACATCTAACCTTTTTTAATGTATACATTTCCTTTTTGTTTAATAATTATATATTAATTTATTTCATTGTTACTTTACTTTTATAGTCTCTTGAGAATATCAATGATGTGCCACCTTTGCTATCACGCTTCAGTAGGACACCTGATCATCTTAAGAGAAAATCATTTGCAGAATGATTGTCTGAACAACAAGAAAGAGTTGAGGTAATTGAAATAATTTTTTTTAAATAATTGATAGTTTATAGCAGTCTTATAGTTGATAAGATTCTATTTACTAACTCTAACTTATTTTTATTTACCATTGAAGAGATTGATCAAATTTGTGGTTTGACTTGTTAATGCAGTCAACTTTGCCTCCATCAACTACTAGACATTATGGTATGAAGAGGACATTTTTTGAGCATCCATCACAAATTGAGGATTCACCAAAGACATAGGGTCAAGTGGACCTTAAGTATTTTATGTAGCTATTCAGCATGTAGATTGTATATAGATTTTGAGACATGGCATATGCCACATTTTGTAAAAAATGTTTTGAGTTGGGATATTTGCCAAATTTTTGTATATGTCTACCATTATGGACTAGATTTTAATATGTATACACCTTGATATACAATATAATTTAAATTCCATATGTGCATGTATTCCTACTTTGAAACTTAAAAGTTTGATGAATAATTAGTTTACAATGGTTGAGTTATGATCAATAACATGTTATAGATTGATTTCTTGTTATATATGATTATTTTTCTTGGTAGAAAGATGATGTATGTTGTTTCATACCTCAAGACATAACTTGATCTTAGTTTCCACGTGATTGTAGTTTTAGTTGCACCATCAAAACTTCATTTCTAGCCTCCTTTCTTCACGTTTCTCTATTTTCAGTCTTAGTTAGGACACCGACAATCTAGAACAACAATTTGTACCTCATGGAAGGCTCAACAATCATATTTAAGGTTGTAATTCTCATACATGATTATAAAGTTCATTTTCATTCAACTCCAAGACCTCGATTCCTTCATCTTTGACCATTTCTAGATATGATTATGTAGGTACAATAGTGATATATAGGTCTGAAAATCAATTTGTTTCATGGTTGGTATAGCAAATTAGGATAAAACTCTTTATGACTGTCCTATAAGTACACTTGGTTGACTTTGGAGAATATTCTAGAGATTTCCATAATTCAAGATTTGTTGCGAAGTCTCTAGTTTCTAGGGATGTGATCTGCCCTTTGCAAGAAAATAATAGTCAAAACTCGGGCTTCTAGATGTTAGTTAAGAACACAATACAAATTTTAAACAACATAGTAAAAAGAAAGAAGGATTAGATTAAATAAAGAGCCAAAAACTTATTGTATTGAAGAACTTTCATATTTTACTCTTTATATATTTATCTCTTTCTATTCCCTTCTTCTTGCCTCCAAATTCTATGATATATTATATGTTAGAATATTTTTTGTGTCATTGACCCATGTGTATTTTAAATTTTTAGCCATCCCAAGAGGGCCTCCATGAGTAGTGTTACACTAACAACAAATTTCTTCATGCTTTTGTAATAGTTTGACATATTTTGATGATTTTTGGATATTGGTTGCTTAGCATGGTCTTAGATGCATTTGGATACTCCTAGAGCTCCTAGTTGACTTGTATGCTTTGGATGCACTTGTTTGTTGCCACATATCTCATTTGAGTCAATTTGATGGTTTGCTTGTGTGTCCATTGGTTAAGGTTTGACATGCTTTTGATTGTGGAGTCTTGATTGGTTCATAATGCATTTGGTTTTTTATGAGGCTCTTGGTTACATGGGTATGATGGGCTTAAGTTATTATTGCTTTAGGAGGTCTTGGTTGAGTATGGTTTGTATTCCCATAGTTATGTCTTGAGATTTTGGACTTATGAGTTTGCATGTTATTATTGTGAGATATGCATGTGTGGTTATTACATGATGAGGTATTTTTTGTGATATTATCCATATACATTTTTCTAATCTTATGACAAAATTTTGAGGGTGAATTTGGTTTAATTTGTGATGCCATTGTGTGGATTTTGTAGTCATTAAGTTGTTTCAAGGTAATTTTTTGCCAAGCATGGATAAATGAACTATATCAAGTAAATTAAGTTAAAATCATGAAGATCACAACACCATACAATCCTCAATTTGTTAGGAGATGAAAGACTAGAGTGGCCTCATGCTCAAACCTTCATTGGGATGTTAAAATGTACAAAACAATCATACAAGACAGTCATGAAGATATCATCATGAGCACGGGGATTATATCAAAGTGACATGTATAATAGAGATATCAAGGTCATGAAATAATAATAAAGTGAAAATATCATCTAGAAGTGAATAGAACAATCCATGCAACTATGAAAAGAACACATTTCATACAAGGGTTCCAACATTGCCTACTAATGTCACAATCAAACAACAATGTTATGAGGTCTTTCATTCATGAAATTACTATGCAAAGATGGTTTATAAGTTTCATTAGGGTTTGTATAAATGATCTAATGGATTTATAAGGTTGTCAAACACCAAAATGGATGATTTATATGAGTTTTGGGATTGTCACAGTCCATGTACAACTTGTTGTCCTCATTGATTGTTATTAGAGTTTTCAATGTTTTTACTTAATAAATCCATGATCCTTTGTCATGGAACATCAAGAGGATGAATATAGACACACTTCTGACAAGTGGATTTCATGAAATTCATAAGGGGCTACCAAACCAATTCTAGGATTGTTCTAATAAAACAAGAGAGGACTACCAAATACACAGTGGTTGTCCCAACACTTATATGACTATCATAACAGTCCATAAACACCACTTGTCCTCATGATCAATCAAAGATACCATTAATAACATGAAGATAATCTATATTATAGGTTCCAAACAAGAAAGAGGAGGTTGTATAAAGGTCCAAATGCAAAGGAATGATTGTTTGTTAAAAAGATACACATGGCTGTCCAAAACTGCCCTTTATGACTGTCCTAAAACAACATCGTGTATATGGTCATAAAAGCCATCAAACTTTGAGAATAAACTTGTCATTGGATAAGGAGTTGAAGGATAAAGTTTCTAAGTATCCTATATGAAAAATCCAATCATTGTTTCACCTAAAACAATCAAAAATCAATCTCAAACTGCTCATGAACAGTCATGTACAATTGGGACAACCATGGCCATATTTTGAGTTCCAACTTTATGCTTATGAAAACTTGATGAAGATGAAGAATGGGGTCAAAAGGGAAGATGGAATGCTGGAGGTAAATTATATAAACCAGATAAGTGACACAAACTTGTGAAGTTACGACATTGCAACAAATTTGACAAGAGACAATAATTATAGCAGTATGCTACCTTAAAATCTAGTCAAGAAAATTTTTGTTTTTGATGCCATTCCCAAAAAAAATCTACAAACATTCCCAAAAACCTCTTAAAATCACATGTCTCCCCTTATGAAAACTAGGGTCTTTCCCGGTACATTGTTCCCTAAGAGTAAAGTCACTTAAGATCCTAAGAGAAAAAACCTTGCCAGGTGCCATATTTTTTGTTCTACTTGTTGTGGGGTCAAACAGACTGTGCCAACATGTCGGGGTGGGAAGGTAAATGTCAGGGGAGGTCTCATTTCATGCACCAAGCATCCCAATTATTCTGAGCAACAGACTACCGACAAAGTCCCTTAAGATCCGTAAGACCAAAAAATTGCCAAACTTTGACGGAGTAGTTATCAAAATTCAAGGCAGCTGGGAATGTTTTGTTTGGACCTATAGGTGCATGTGGGGTCCTTCCACAATAACCTCTCTTAGTTTTGGTCAACTCCAGTCTGTTTGACCATGCCGAAATCAAATGCATTCTTGCAAAATGCTTTAGTTTGATGCAGTGGAAAGGTGCTAGGAGTGACATTTTGCATTCCATAGCTCGTGGGCCGAATGGACTATGCCAACATGTTGGGGTGGGCGGGTAAACATTAGGGGAGGTCTCATTTCATGCGCCAAGCATACCAGTCATTCTGAGCAACCGGCTACTAGCAAAGTCCCTTAAGATCCCTAAGACCAAAAAACTACCAAACTTTGACAGAGCAGTTCTTGGAATTCATGATAGTTGGGAACATTCTATTTGCACCTACAGGTGCACATGGGGTTCGTCCACATTAAACTCTCTCAATTTTGGTCAACTCCAGTCTATTTGACCGTACCGAAATCAAACACATTCTTGCAAAATGCTTCAGTTTGATACAGTGGAAAGGTGCTAGGAGTGACATTTTGCATTCCATAGCTTGTGGGGCTGAACAGACTACACTAACACATCGGGTGGGTGGGTAAATTCCAAGGGAGGTCTCATTTCATGCACCAAATATCCTAGTCATTCTAAGCAATGGGCTACCGGCAAAGTCCCTTAAGATCCCTAAGACCAAAAACTGCCAAACTTTGATGGAGCAGTTCTCAAAATTTGTGACAGCTAGGAATGTTTCATTTACACCTATAGGTGCACGTGGGGTTCATCCATAATAACCGCTCTCAGTTTTGGTCAACTCCAATTTGTTTGACCGTGTTAAAATCAAACGCATTCTTGCAAAATGCTTCAGTTTCATGTAGCACAACCTTGTCAGGTGCAATATTTTTTGTTCTACTCATTGTGGGGTTGAATAGACTATTCCAATGCATCGGGGTGGGTAGGTAAATTCTAGGGGAGGTCTTGTTTTGTGTGCCAAGTGTCCCAGTCATTCCGAGCAACAGGCTACCGGCAAAGTCCCTTAAGATCCCTAAGACTAAAAAACTATCAAACTTTGATGAAGTAGTCCTCAGAATTCATGATAGTTGAGAACATTTTATTTACACCTATAGGTGCATGTTGGGTCCATTCACAATAACCTCTCTAAATTTTGCTCAACTCTAGTCTGTTTGACCGTGCTGAAATCAAACACATTCTTGCAAAATGCTTCAGTTTCACGTAGCACAACCTTGCCAGGAGCCATATTTTTTATTCTAATCGTTGTGGGGTTGAACGGACTATGCCAATGTGTCAGGTTGGATAGGTAAATGCCAGGGGAGTTCTCTTTTCATGCTCCAAGCATCCCAGTCATTCCGGGCAACAGGCTATCGGCAAAGTCCCTTAAGATCCCTAAGACCAAAAAATTGTCAAACTTTGATGGAGTAGTTCTCAGAATTTGTGACAGCTGGGAACATTCTGTTTACACCTATAGGTGCATGTGGGGTTTGTCCACAATAACCTCTCTTGGTTTGGTCAACTCCAGTCTATTTGACCATGTCAAAATCAAACGCATTCTTGTAAAATGATTTAGTTTCATGTAGCACAACCTTGCCAGGTGCCATATTTTTTGTTCTACTCATCGTGGGGTTGAACAAACTATGCCAACATGTCAGGGTGGGTGGCTAAATGCCAAGGGAGGTCTCATTTCATGTGCCAAGTATCCTTGTCATTCCAAGCAACAGGCTACTGGCAAAGCCCCTTAAGATCCCTAAGACCAAAAAACTGCCAAACTTTGACGGAGCATTTCTTGGAATTTGTGATAGCTGGGAATGTTTTGTTTGCACCTACAAGTGCACGTGGGGTCTATCCACAATAACCTCTCTCAATTTTGGTCAACTCTAGTTTGTTTGACTGTGCTAAAATCAAACACATGCTTGCAAAATGCTTCAGTTTCATGTAGCACAACCTTGCTAGGTGCCATAGTTTTTGTTCTACTCATCGTGGGGTTGAAGTGACTATGCCAATGCATTGGGGTGGGTAGGTAAATTCCAGGGGAGGTCTTGTTTCATGAACCAAGCATCCCAGCCATTCTGGGCAACAAGCTATCGACAAAGTCCCTTAAGATTTCTAAGACCAAAAAACTACCAAACTTTGACAGGGTAGTTCTTAGAATTTATGATAGTTGGGAATGTTCTATTTGCACCTACAGGTGCATGTGGGGTCTATCTACAATAACCTCTCTTAGTTTTGGTCAACTCTAGTTTGTTTGACCATGTTGAAATCAAACGCATTCTGGCAAAATGCTTCAGTTTCATGTAGCACAACCTTGCCAGGTGCCATATTTTTTGTTCTACTCATCATGGGGTTGAAAAAACTATGCCAATACATTGAGGTGGGTGGGTAAATGCTAGGGGAGGTCTCATTTCATTTGCCAAGCATCCCTATCATTTCGGGCAACAGGCTACCGGCAAAGTCCCTTAAGATCCCTAAGATCAAAAAATTGCCAAACTTTAAGGAAGCAATTCTCAGAATTTGTGATAGATGAGAATATTTTGTTTGTACCTACAAGTGCACATGGGGTCCATCCACAATAACCTATCTTGGTTTTGATCAACTCCAGTATGTTTGACCGTGCCAAAATCAAACACATTCTTGCAAAATGCTTTAGTTTCATGTAGCACAACCTTGCCAGGTGCCATATTTTTTGTTCTACTCATTGTGGGGTTGAACAGACTATGCCAATGCATTAGGGTGGGTGGGTAAATGCCAAGGGAGGTCTCGTTTCATGTGCCAAGCGTCCCAATCATTCTGGGCAACATGCTACCGGCAAAGTCCCTTAAGATCCCTAAGACCAAAAAACTACCAAACTTTGACGGAGCAATTCTCAGAATTCGTAATAGCTAGAAATGTTTTGTTTGCACCTACAAGTGCATGTGGGGTTCGTCCACAATAACTTATCTCAGTTTTGGTCAACTCCATGTTGTTTGACCATGCTGAAATCAAACGCATTCTTGCAAAATGCTTCAGTTTAATGCAGTGGAAAGGTGCTAGGAGTGACATTTTGCATTCCATAGCTCATGGGGCTAAACGGACTGCACCAAAACATTAGAGTGGGCGGGTAAATGCTAGGGGAGGTCTTATTTCATGTCCCAAGAGTCCTAGTCGTTCTGTGTTGTAAGCTACTGACAAAGTCAAAAGTTGCTAGGACTGAAATTTTGCATTGCACAGGTTGTCGGGCCAAATTGATTGCGCTAACACGTCGGGGTGGATGGGTAAATGCTAGGGGAGGTCTCATTTTGTGTACAAAGCATCCCAATCATTTCAAGCTATAAGCTACCGGCAAAGTGACTTTACCGGTAGCTTACAACTTGGAAGGACTGGGAGCCTTTGCACACAAAATGAGACCTCCCCTGGTATTTACCTGCCCACCCCAACGCGTTGGTGTAGTCCGTTCGGCCCCATGATGAGCAGAACAAAAAGGATGGCACCTAGCAAAGACCCTTGTTTTCATAGGGGGAGATATGTGATTTTAAGAGGTTTTGGGACCATTTTTAAGAGGTTTTGGGACTGTTCTAAAGAGGTTTTTAGGGCTATTTTTAAGAGTTTTTTAGGACTATTTTGAAGAGATATACTAGTTTATTGTTAAAATATTCATGACATCAAATCACTACACATATAACCATCAAATTTAGCATTAAACATGATGAAAAAATACACCTTTAAGAGTGTACTACTAAAATCACATGAAATGGTTATCAGTTATTAGCACCAGATGTGAAGATGTAAAAATTATTATACTATGGTCATAGTCTCCTCATAGGATATACAAAATATACAAATATAAAATATAAAAAATGTCTCCATGATGGAAGCTAAATGCTTTAACCACTTATCTCAATCCCTTGGATACAATAGCTTTATAGTCGAAAACACCTGTATTTATAAGTTAAAAATTTGTTAAGAAAAGTACACACCATCAAGTACAACTTAATTTTTTTATAACAAGTTTGATGAAAGATGTCTTATATGTCACCTTAGGAATTATATCGAATGTTTCCAAAATGAAAGATAAATTCTCAGTCCCTTGAATGTACAATTGTTGTATTCTCCAAAACACCTGCATTTGTATATTAAAATCTATCAAGCCAAAAAAAACTTAAAACACCTCATGTGATGTAGAGGAAGGAATCAACTTGATTCAACTTGACACATTCTCAATCATTGGCCCAATGCAATTGATGCAAACATGCGATTTGTTCATCCTAGACAACTAGGTCCTAAACCCTAATGGCGTTCACATGAAGGCAACCAACATGGGGCATGATAACATTCATTTATGTATTCCTCCTGCATTAAAATTGATGACTCTGAATCATTCATGTAACAAATCCTTGCTGTCACAATCTCTCTCACACATGAAATGTGGTCTCATGGAAAGCCATGATTGTAGAATATGCACAAAATGTATTTTGCAAGTATGCTCTCAAAATATTTGAATTAATCAGTACTTTGGAACATATCCTAACATTGTAATCTTTTCTTGTGTTCTATTTGCATGTAGCCATGCAAGTTTAGTGGATGAGGGTTGTATGTACTTCAATCAGTTATACGACTATTATAGGACTCTTGTTGTAAATTAATGATCAGTTATAGGACTATTATAGGAGTTTTTTAGGAATGTTCTAGGATTGTTATACTAGGACTATTATACTAGTCCATAAAGCAAGATTTTGTTAGACTATGTATTTCAAACTATCCTAGTAGACATGTATGCAAAGTGTGGAATTGATGTAGTGTAGGGGCAGATCCTAACACAACTTGACTATTTCAACACACTTCTTACAAGGGTTCATTGAAAGGCATACATAAGACATATTTGTACACCTTGTCACCATTGGCAACATAGTCATATGGTATCCAAGGAAAGGTAACCACCATAGGATAGGAAAGCAAAGGCTTGTGTAGGCCTGCCTCAATACCCTTTGAAGGGTTCCAAATGCTTCTTAGTCCAACAATTGATCAACACAAAGAATCCTGCAACATTGTCTTGTTATCTCTTCAAGCATCCTAGTCCTCAACATGAACTATTGAAAGAACAACTTCTCAACTGGAACCTTGGACTCATTTAGACTTCTGACAACATGGTATAACACTTACCAAACCAAACTTTAAGAGGCAATGCATGGATTTGATCAAGAAACCATCATGTAGGGTTTTAGGACTGTCCCAATGAGGCTGTGAGGCATACTGCCAAACATATCTTTACACATGTGTAAATAATGGACTTTAATCTTGCAGAGATGTAGATGATGTCAAGACAAAGCATTCCACAAGTCTTCATCGTTTTATTATGGTGAAATCTTTGTCTTCATCATTTCACACCTGGAAGTTAGAAAATTCTTGGTAAAGCTATCATACATTAGTCCTTATGGGCTCTAATATTTTGTATCCTCCTCTTATGTCTAGCCTAGGGTTATTTGAATAATGGAAGAAGGAAAATGGATAAGAAACTAAGCTTAGGGAATGAGTGATAGAAGACTGTGATAGTGGAAATAGAAGCTTAGAAAGCTTCAAGAAGAATGACCTATTTGAGGCTTGTTGGGACTGTGTGACAACATAAGAATTATAAATTGGTTTATGACACCCAATAATCAAATCCTACTCAAGAAACTATGGTCAAAGGGAAATGGGATTAGACTCACATAGTAGGCAAGAATCAACAACCAAAGAACCTTTGGAAATGGGATTGAAGATTCTTAAATAGGTTGAGAAATCCTAATCATAGTCATAATTGATAGAGCTATCTAGTAATCAAAAACATGATTAGTGGGAGAACTCAAGATAAACAAGAGGTAGGTATAATTTGGACTCAATTGGACTCCTAATCATAGGCCAAATTTGAAGAGAAATGACCCTATATCTTAACCTAGGTCATCTAGGAAACCTTAGGATCTCTCTAGTGCTCCTACAACTTTGGGAACAAATTTATACCTATCCCAACTCTAAATTTGTTCCTAAATACCATTATTCACCATCAAGTTATCCTACCTTATAGGACTATTTTAGGACTTTTATAGGACTATTCTAGGACTGTTTTAGGACTGTTATAGGACTATTGTAGTTCAAACTATCCTAGTAGACATGTATGTAAAGTGTGGAATGATAGACAAGGCACGTGAATTGTTTGATATAACAACTCAGATAGATGTCATCTCATGGAATGCATGTTTTAGGACTATTATAGGATTGTTATTAGAGTTTTATGACTGTTATAGGACTGTTGTAGTTCAAACTATCCTAGTAGACATGTATGCAAAGTGTGGAATGATAGACAAGGCACGTGAACTATTTGATAGAACAACGCAGATAGATGTCATCTCATGAAATGCATGTTTTAGGACTGTTATTAGAGTTTTATGACTATTCTAGGACTATTTTAGGACTGTTGTAGTTTAAACTATCCTAGTAGACATGTATGCAAATTGTGGAATGATAGACAAGGCACGTGAACTGTTTGATAGAACAATTCAGATAGATGACATCTCATGGAATGCATGTTTTAGGATTGTTATTAGAGTTTTATGACTATTTTAGGACTATTATAGGACTGTTGTAGTTCAAACTATCCTAGTAGACACATATGCAAAGTGTGGAATGATAGACAAGGCACGTGAACTGTTTGATAGAACAACTCAGATAGATGTCATCTCATGGAATGCATGTTTTAGGACTGTTATTAGAGTTTATGACTGTTCTAGGATTGTTTTAGGACTATTATAGGACTATTGTAGTTCAAACTATCCTAGTAGACATGTATGCAAAGTGTGGAATGATAGACAAGGCATGTGAACTATTTGATAAAACAACTCAGATAGATGTCATCTCATGGAATGCAATGATTACAAGATTAGTATCAAGATTATAGGACTATTATAGGACTTTTATACGACTATTATAGGTTGGACAAGTGATGAGAAAAACCACAATTGGTTTTGGTAAAGGAGGACATGTTGGGGTGGGTCTAAGCCTACAATAATGCAAAGTAAAGAAGCATTGGCAAGGCACATGAATTGTTTGGTGGAATACCTCAAAGAAATGAGAATTTTGTTAGATGTTCTAGTTGCAATTACCATGTGACACATGTAAGTAATATGTGAAAGCATAGACAAGGCACATGAATTATTCAGTAGAAGACATCAAATACATGTCATCTCATGGAATGCCTTGATAGTAGGATATGCACAAAATGAATTTAGAAATTAACATATGTAGAAAAAGGTAGAAAGCAAAATATTAAGAAATACAAATGGGAACTAAAAAGCATACCTCGAGTATAGTCAAAATAACCTACGATGCCATACAAAATAATTTATGATGCCATGCAAAATAATCTACAATGCCATGTAAAATAACCTTATTCATAGTCATGTATAGTCAAAAGCATGTATTATAGTTAAAGAAACAAGATTTTTAATAAAACAATTCTAAAAAATAAAAAAAAATAAGAACAAGATAAAAAAATGTCATACCTGTCCATTTGGAAGTTTAAATGTTAGTCAAGTGTACCTGAGGGGTCATCTCTTACCTTCAAAGTATCCAATATTGCTTCATGATCAACATTACTAATTGTCCATAGTTGTTTTGATTTTGGTTTTCCATGATGCTTTAGTAACTTGACATTTGTTGCTACAACTAGGTGCGAATACATCAATATGGTTTTATGCTTCTCAAAGTCTTCAAAGGCAGGGATGCCATTCTTTCTAATCATATATGTTCATAACCAAGTCCCAACAATAACAATTGATCCTATAGGATATGTGAACCCATCATCATCTGTCATAGGTTGTGTTAGATTTTATTTTCCTTGTACACATTGTGCCAACCAATAGTCTAACCTCTCTTCATTTCCATGCGGTGCAACAACTACATAAACATGACCTAGTACAAGGTCTCAAGAATGTTCATAGTCAAATGAGCTCTCCATGTCATTGACAAAAGATGATTGACCTTGAGATAAAGGGGTTAAATATCATGGAATCCATGCATCTACCCACTCACTTGACTCACAATTATCCCAATCACATTTAATACAACTCTGACAAAAACAAGCTAATTCTTGTGTCCAAATAATCCATGGACTTGCATTTGATCTTCAAAATGAATGTATCTTTGACGATTCACTAATTCTCTGACATTCCCATTTCTCTCTTGCTATCCTATCATCAACCAACCAAAAGAACATGTGCACTTTTGAATCAAGAGTCACTCCTTGTGACAATGCATAGTTACACCACTTAACAATAGAATCTGCATCACTAAATGTAGCACCACCTCTAATCTTTAGTTGTTCTTTAAAAAGAGCTCTCTTCATGCATGCACCCGCTCCATCATGTTCACCTTTTTTGTGCCCAGCTTCAAAAGAATTCCAAATATGAGGTATACCCATCTCTCATGCTTTCTGCTCAACCAATAGAATATAAAAGCGTTCTTGAATTGACCGGTGCAATTATCTGACCAAATGAGATGTTGATCCATTCTAATATCTTTTTCTTGCAAGAATCCATAAAATTGTTCAAAACAATATTGCACATACTCTGATGAATGAGTTCGATCATCACTCATGTAGAAATGGTATTCTCTGACAATCTTCTTGTTCTCTTCTGTACTCTCAGGGGCATGTTTGTATGTGATGTGAACAAAAATAGCAATCTGAATAGAATTGTAGTTTTGGGATTGAACTTCATTTTGGGGTTGTAATGTGTAGTTTTCTGCAAAATTAACAATAGAGACAATAGTTCCAATCAGAAAAAAGTCTTTACACATCCTAAATTGCTGATCTAACCATCGAGACTTGTGGTTGTGTCTGACATACTTGTAGAAAAGATTTTTCTTAAAATCACCAATACCTCTCTTACAATCAACTCACAACTAGAACCTTCACCTCCACTTTTCAAATTGTATTTCACTATCTCATATCTCTTTTTCTCAACCATTCTCTTTCCAAAATCATGCTCGCTGCCCTCATGAAAACATGATACAAACTTTGATAACCCACCACATTGTAAACACTTTTCATTTAAAAAATCATTCTTATAGAAAATGCAACCATCGTCTCTAATACATAGAAATAAAACAAATAAGTCCCTAGATGACTTTGGTAGTTGAATTGCACCACACTCCTGTAACATTTCGTTAGTATGCAAAGTAGAATGAATATTGCATAATAATTCATGGTACATAGAAAACTCTACATGGTATTTGCAACATGTATTACAAACTTTACGAGGAACACAATAAAATGGCCTAAGAGATTCAAATACTCTTTGTGAGATTGTCATACCTAGGTGTGTTTCACAATATTGTTTGTACAATATTGTTTGGCTACATTCCAAGTAATGTTTAGGATGTGGTGTGCAGTCTTTATCACCAATTCTTAACTTTAAAGCATCTTTTGCATTCGGTGATACCCTAGAGTTAGTGTGCCAAAATCATTCAATTTCTTTCTTTGTGCTATTGATTAGCTTCTTGTCAACTCGTGGAAGCCTACCACTAAAAGCCCAAGTATCATTTCCAAGAGGGCTATCTAGCCTTGATCTTAATGCTAGTGCCTTTGACAATGTTTTATGATTCAATCTTAAGTCAACACAAGTATGCCTCATTAATTGAGCCTTTCTTAATTGTTTGCTTACTATTGAGGTTGTTATTACTCTACGAGTAGCTCTTTTATCTTTCTCCTTGCTAGTCTTTCCAATAGAATTGAGTGCATTGAAAAGGCTTCTAACAATGATTTTATTCCGATCGGACACTTTGTTTAACCGAATCTTTAATTTCTTTAGTAAAGGTCTCATTTTGTACATCTTTAGTAATTGCACAAAAAGTTGGCATTGTTCGGTTAATGTTTTATTCTCAAAGTGTTCATTGAAGAGTTTTGAAGCCCACAACCAAACAGTTTGTGACGACCTCTTGCCTTCATGTTTTTCCATTAAGTTCTCATCAATTTCAAGTAACCATTTTGGGGTTCTTGGGTGTTTTCCGATTTCATCATGCTTATTCTCTTCTTGACAAATGTCCTTTCTTCTTATGAAATTTGGACATACATTGATTTTCATTGTTTCATCCATGTTATCAACCTCATCAATTTTATCAACAAATGGATTATGGAATGCAAATTCAACATCATGAGGTTCTCAAGGTTCATATCCACTTTGTTCAAGTGCATGTCTTTGTTTTTCTTCTTCTTCTTTGTCCATGGTATTGCTCGTATCAATAGGTGTTTCATAACATTTTACAAAATTTTCATTTACAATATCATGGTGAATTTCATTCTTATCTAACATTTCATTATAATCAAAATGAACATCTTCAATTTCCATGTCATTGGATGGTAAATAAGAAGCTTCATCTTGATGAGCATTTGCCAAACCTACTCTTCCAATCCTCTTCCTTGCCCTATCCTTTTCCCTAATTGCTTCAATTTCCTCTAATGTAACTTTCCTCCTCCTTTTTGCTTTATGACGATTGTTGCTCCCCATTAGGGGAACAAAAATATCACCCTTATGATATCCACTGTCACACATAGAAATCATGAGTTTTTTTACAACAGAGGGTCACGGTCACCCAACAATGTCTATATCACTTCTACAAAATGGATATCCATTTCCAAAACATCCAAAATGGATATCCATTTTGTTTTCCTCAAAAGCATGAAACAATATATACATAATCTATGAAGTATACAACTATATACATAAATGAGAATAGGAGATGCATAAGAACACATAAGAAGGTAAAATTAAATGTTAAAATACATATATAAATAAGTAAAGAATAATAATGCTAAATGTGTAAGAACCATACGTATGTTTAAGTATTAGAAACATCATGATAAGCATGGAATATGCATACATAAGAGATAGAGATCACAAGCATAGATCATAGGAACATAGGGACATCATGGATATTTAACATAGGGATATATAAGTAAACAAGGAACATGGAAAAATATAGATTCTAAACATAGAACATAGAGATGTTTAGGAACCAAACAAGGCATAGAGGAAAGCATGGGAGGTAAGGATTGAATATATGAAAGAATAGGAGCTAAATAAGTAACATAGGATAGAATAAATGATAATCATGGAAGATAGGAACAACAAGTCATATAGGAAGAGACATGGAAAGAATTGAAAGGAAAAATGTCCCCACATGGGTCCAAACAAAGATCAACTTTAGAGAGATAACCATAAAAGAGGTCATCCCCATTCCAACAAGTAATATCAAGTTCTTTATCCTCAAGTAAACTATTGAATTTATTATCCTCAAGTAAACTATTTATGTATTTTTTTATAAGAAGTGGTTCTCTTAGTGAAAAAAATAGCAACATGTGCAACTATTCAATTATTTTTCTATATCCATTGTGCTTTCTTCTTTTGAGGTGGCTCCATAGAGATATTTTGCATTTGCTTTGCCACACTTCACTATTAAGTATCTAGGAAGAAGTAGTTCCTTTGGAATGAAATGTGGGTTTATCATACATAATGTCCTTGTTAATCTCTTGATTTCTTGGTATGCGAGGAATGTGTTCTTAATAAGATCATTGGAAGGCATGCATATATCATGACCTTAATGCTTAAACATTGTAGGATGTGCAACTTGAGTCTTAGGCATTTTTCATCATAAGTTCTAGAATGAGAAGGTGCATAAGTAGCTTATTGATTCTTGTTCATGTTTTTATTATACTATTCTTCAATAACTATCAACTTTAACAACAACAACATGTCTTCATCAACAACTATTTGACTTTGTTAATGACTACTCAACTTCCTCAACAGGGGAAACTTTGGTAATAAAGAGCCACTTCTAGAGAAACTGTCAACTTCTACAGTAACGAAATAATTAGGACATGGCCCCGATCGTCTAATTATTTCAAATAGATCCAAATTAACTGCTTAATTTTAGATCAATATGAGTTTGACATCTATTATCACCTTGTCCACATGATCCATGCATGTACATTTGTATAAAAGTATAGACAAGGAAGAATAAGCTAAACATTGCACACTTGTACACGCCTTCTCCAATTCAATAAAGTAATTTGTTCAAAGTCTTTAATTCCTTTGAATATGCATTTGGATTCTAAACTAGGGATTCATTATATTATTCTATAGACTTGTAAATTACCATCTAATTTGAATGTTTACACACTAATCCACCTAGGTATCAACTTAATAAAGCTCCATTTAAGCCATTATTTGATTTTAGTAATTTTACTTTGGACACATTTGTGAAGACTCCTAAAGAGCCTCCATATAATTGTAAAGATGATATAGCCTCTGTTGGATCTAGGGCACACAACTGAGAGGGGGGGTGAATCAGTTGTGCAAAAACTTGCTTCTACTTCAAACACTTGATTCTTCTTTGTTAGTTAACAGCATATAAATTAACCATTCATGAAAGCAGAAAGCATAAACACCGGAGCAGATTAACATCAACACATTAGACACCAAGATTTTTGACGTGGAAAACCCGGTTAAGGGAAAAACCATGGGGTGATTAACCCAAGGATTATTCTCTGTTAGAAGAATAAGAAAAACAAATGGCACATGCCAGTCAGGGCTCACTGCCCGAGCACACTGCTCACAAAGAGGCACATTGCCTACAAAAGAGACACACTGTCTACAAGATCATAAGTATCACAACCTTGAACTGGAGAATGACATCTTCACCATGTCTGGATCAGTTCCATTTAAGCTCGAAACACACCTACTCTGCCCTTTTGCTCTTTCGCCATATCACACTCATCCGCTTCAACACACCTCAAATGGATTCACAAACCTTCATTTATACAAGACATCAACTTAGGAATAAGCATCTAAGTTGGTACTTAACCATAAGGACATTTGCAAGATGAGTAACACATCCGGTTGGCCGTCACAAGAACATTTGTAAGATGAACAACTCATCTGGTCAGCTAGTCTGAACAAGAACTTCATCCGGAAGAATATCTTCAATTCCAGGCTCTACCACCAATGCGGATCAACAACACAACCTCAACACGATCCAAGAACCTTCACAAGCTTGCCTGAATGACTAGGAACATCCGCACTTCCTCTGCTCACCGAAATCTCTTCTCTTCCTCATCTGGAACTTCAAGAACACAGTCTACCGCCACTGTCATACTAAAACATGTGCTTCCGGACCTCCAAATCATGAACAAATTGAGATGACACATCACAAGGACATCCCAAATACTCCATCCAATCTGCAAGATAGGATAATGCACTTCCAGATCTCACCGGACCTCTTTGTAGCACTCTGTCACTCCGGAGCACTTCCCGAAACTGGTTCTACTTGATCAATCACAACTTCTTCAAATCTGCATGCGGACCTCTGAAAACTTAACTAGATCATCTCAAGACTCATATCTACAAACCCTTTAATCCGCATCCTTTGGTCATCAACTTATTGAGTACTTTTGCCTTCTTCTCATCACTGTTCTTCACTGTTCCTGTTTTAGACTAATTTTCTCAATATCCTCAGCTCACAGTTCATCCAATTCTTCTTGTCAATGCAATATGAGTATGTTGACATCAATAACAACACTGATTAACCTCATACTTGCAACAGCCTCCATATAAGCATAAAGATGATATATAATTTTAGTTTGTTGAAGGCCATGTTTCACTCATTGATGAGGACTCTACTACACCTAAAGTTGAGTCCTTTGTTTGAATCTTTGAAGCATTCAAAGAGGCAAGTGAATTGTAATGCTTAAGTAAATAGGAATCTCAACATGATGTAGTTCAACTTGATGGCATATCTAAATGTGACACATTTTAGTTTGTGTTGCATGAGGACTTCCTTATTCATGCATATCAAATTTCTAATTAGGCTTTCAATTTTTGTATTGACTCACTTGAAGATGCTAGTAGCCATGTGAACTTGATTAATATGGGATGCAAGAGTTGTCCTTTTCCTATGCATTTGGAGTGGATTGTTGGCCCTTATGATTGTTTACATCATGTTGGCCTAGCATTTGAATAGTTGCTTCATGACATGGATGGGAATAGATCATGCTCCTACTACCTATGGCTAAATTATATTGATGACTCTAATGAGTTTGACTATTATCTTTAAGAAGTAGTGTCATGGTCATGTTTGGATGTGCAAGATACTTCATGTTGTAGTTAAAAGGTGGATATATAATCAAGTCAAGATTGGGAATCTCATTCATGAAGGTTATTTTTTACAAAGGAGATGTACTTTAGTTTATCTATTGTAGCATGCAAGCGAATCTCCCCACAAGTCTTGATTTGCAACATGTTCTTGATCTTATTTGCATGACATGCTTAATTTGTCCTCTCATATGCCTTTAGGTCAATTAGCTGCAAGTTTTCATTTTTATGCTTTGTCCTAAGGGTTCTAAGTTGTGTTCCCTTTATCCTCGTCTATAAATATTGGTGTGTGTTTGTGTATCACCGGTATGTTTTTGGACTTCCCCTTTTCCATTTTGGTCTACACCCTAGAACTTTTTTGGATTTTCATAGTGTCAACATGTGATACTCATCCTCAACCAAAGCTTATGTTGGCACTATTTTTTGTCTAACCTTCTGATATGCATATGTGCTCTTCTAACTTGTATGAGCCTTGGTGTATATGTTTGTATGCTTCAATTCTCAATTTAGATGTTCATTGTTATTATCCATCATTAAGGTTTCATTTTGAGCATAAACCTCTTATGGTTAGGGTTTAACTTGTACATTTTCCCATTGCATGCACACCCTTATTCTAAGTGTTCCTTGATGTTTATATATCTCTTTGCATGGCTCTATGTAATATACTTGGACCATTTGTATCATGACACATGTTATCCTAGTGATGCCAACATTGGTGGGCCTTGATGTTTATTTTTCATGGGTGTATGGTCTCTCATGTGGCTTATGTGGATTCATTATTGACTCTTTGCTTTCCATGTATTTCCTTTGATGGTGATGGGCCCAAGCATTTATTATGTTGGCTTTACAATATGAGGTGTCATTCCAACTTGGTGGTGACTATTCTTCTACAAGATAGTCAGGTATACTTCATGGTAGAGCCTTCATCTCATAAGAACACATAAAACCAAAACCTTTGAACACTTGGTTTTGGGCAGCCCCAAAATGGATATCCGTTTCGGATATCCATTTTTAGCTGCCAAAACGAATATCCATTTTGCATTTACCGAAGCAAAATAGATATCCGTTTTGGTTGTTGACTTTTCATGGATTCTAATGTGTTTTCATGTTTCAGTCTCTTCTTCGAACTTCACCCTTCGTGTTGATGACTTTTTTTTAATGCAAAATTGATAAAATGAAAAGGGTCTATTGAAGAAATTGTCAGCTTTCTAAAAATATAAGATTTGTTTGGTTATCATTTTATTAAATAATTATTAATAATTTTCTATTTTAGTGTGTGTCTGAAATCCTGATGGATACACTGATTGAAAAATATCCATAACATTCAAACCGTTACACCTTTTTTGAGATCCGAAAGCTGCGTCACACTCTATGCTTTTCTAGCTATAGGTTAAATTTGTTTTTTTGAATTCCAATTTTTTTATCGAGTTAGGATGGCTGGAAAATTACTTTTTAGTTTTTAAAAAAAGTCATAGTAAAAAAATCATAACTAATTATTTTATTGGAAAAAAATTCAAACAAATATGTGTCACATCCGAGCATGAGTCCTATACTTATTTTGAAAGATTCAAAAAAAAAAATTGCTCATAGTTAGGTTGGCTGGAATGACACCCACTTTTTATTTTTTTCTGAAAAATTTAATAGATGTTCATTGAAATATTCATTTTTCACTAAGTAAATTTAGTTAAAAAAAATAGTAGCCCATAAACTAGATTCAATTCTCTACAAATTTCGTTCTTACATCTTTTTCAAATTGTGTAGATAATCCATTCAAATTTTCACATGAACTTGATTAAGTCTGTTTTTTGTATTTTCATTGCCACTTAGAGGTATAGTTTGGCCCATCATGATCCTACACATACCCTTCTATTTCAATCTTTTTAAAAATTCAAAAAATCTGTTACTAAGTGAGATGTCCAAAAATATCCCCTATTGCATACAACCTTGGACACTACCCGGTCGACATAATTGACATATTTTTAACTAAAGTGTTATGACCTTATGACAACCTGTCACCATCTCCTAAAAATATTTCACAACTCCATAGTTTGCAAGGGAAAATTTAGGCTATTTTTTTATTTGTTTTACAACTCATGGATCAGACTCTTCCTTCACACAACTACTCAAGAAAGAATCTAATTTTAAATGGGATAGTGATTTTTAGAAATCTTTTGATGATCTCAAAAGATATCTTGCCAATCTGCCTATATTACAACTGAACATCTCTGGGCAACTGTTCATTCTTTACACATCAGTATCCTTTATTGCTCTAGCAGCTTTGTTAGTAGAACATGATGATGATGGCAAAGAATGTGTTATGTATTACATCAGCCAAACTTTGCTCGATTATGAAATGTGATACACTATGATAGAAAGGCAACACCTAGCTCTCATTTTTGCAACACAAAAACTGAGACATTATCTCCTAAATGCTAAAATTAATTTAATTGTAAAATTTGATCCTTTAAAGCATCTATTTGCTAAAATAGATCTTTCAGGACACTCAGCAAAGTGGGTTATGTTGTTAACAAAATTTGACCTTAAATTTGTCTCTCAAAAGGCGATTAAAGGGCAAGTGTTGACCAACCACTTAGCTAAAGCTCCTTCACCATTTACTATTGTAAATCAAGAATCTTTCCCTGATGATCAAATCCTTTCTTTGGATGATAAAGATAAGTGGAAATTATTCTTCAATGGTTCTAGATGTCAAACTGGCTTTGATGCTGGTGTTATACTAGTACCTCCTTCAGGTAAGCCAATTCCTCTATCTTACCGTCTCAATTTTCTATGTACCAACAACATTACAGAGTATGAATCCCTTATTGCAGGCTTGCATGCCACTGTCTCTTAAAATTAAACATATCTCAGTATTTGGTGATTCTCAATTGATCATAAGACAGGTCACTAGATCTTATCAAGCAAAGCAAGATAAGTTATCTCAGTATTGAGACTTGGCCTTATCTTTGTTGAAGAATTTCTCATATTTTACAATTCACACAATTCCACAAAAAGACAATCATCATGTGAATGCAATGGCAAGCATTGCTTCCCTTATGTCCCTTGAAGATTCTGCAAGGAACTATCAACTTATCATCTATAATCTCAAAGAACCTTCTATATTTTAAATCCCCAATGTTGCCTTTTGTGATAATATAGATTCAAGAGAATGGTACTCCCATATATTTCAATATTTGCATGATGGTACCTTTCCTTATCCAACATCCAAAAGCACTCGGGTTCGTGTACGAAAACTTGTGGTGTGCTACATAATCTAAGATCAAATATTCTATATTGATGAAGCTACGAAGGTCTTCTCCTTTGTTGCCTTAATAGCTCTGAGATCTTGAATGCCCTAGAGGGGGCACATTTAGCTGCCTGCACATGACATTTGGATGGAAGATCCCTTGTTCAAAAATTGCTTCGTACGGGTTACTATTGGCAAGACATGGAATGAGATTCATTTTCCTTCATCAAAAAGTGTCTACAATGTCAACAACATAACAATCTCATTTGAGCTCCTTCCTAAGAACTTCGTGCTTAGGTTTCACCATGGCTATTTTCCATGTGGGGCTTGGATCTTATTAGAAAAATTTCTCCTCCTTCTCAAGGGCATACTTGAACCTCATCACAGCTACCAATTACTTTACGAAGACTTAGTTCAAAGCAGTTCCTCTCCGATCCACGACTACTAAAGTAATCTTTCATTTCATTCAAGATAACATAATCTCTTGATTTGACATTCCTTCCACTTTGGATTCTAACAATGGTGTTTCATTTAAGAACAAAGATGTGAAGAAATTCCTTGAAATATATCATATTCAATAGTGCTTCTCTAAGTCATATTATCCTCAATCAAATGGACAAGCAAAAGCTTCTAACAAGATAATTGGATAGATTCTTTGAAAAATGTTAACAAACATAAAAAAGATTGGCATACTCAATTATCATATGCATTATGGGCTTATCAAACAAGTGTTCATATGGCTACAAGTACTACCCCGTACAACCTTGTATATGGCGCTGATGCGATCATGCCTTTGGAGTTAGAAATTCCTTCATTGTGAATTTATCTGAAGGGTATCCTTGATGAAAATACTCAAAGGGAATTATGGTATCAAAAACTTGAAATTCTCAATGAACAATGTATAAATGCTCTGGAACATTTTCAAGCTCATCAAAAGTTTGTGCAACACTTGTACAATGGCCATTTTATTCATCATTCATTCGAGGTTAGAGATCTAGTACTCTATGAAAATCAATGCAATGTCAATGCACCTCCTAACGAAAAAGGGAAGTTTAGCCCAAATTGGTTAGGACCTTACATCATCATTGAATCTTTCAGATCGGGTGCATATAAACTAGCTAATGTGCATTGTACACATTTTAAAGAACCTATCAATGCAAATCACTTGTGTATATATTATGCTTAAATTTAGTTGTTTACTTGTATGTTATCACTTTCTTTATAAAGAAAATGTTTGGTAGATAGTAAATGTAAATTTTCTATTTCATTATTTGCTTTAGTCTTGACAAAATAAGTAGTTTGTCTTGATTCTTTAAAGTAGTTTTCTTAGTTTAGAGAATTACTTAGTTGCTAGCATACAAATTGGTAGATCTGCATCATGGTCAATAATCATTGTCGAATCTAATCTAACAATATTATAATATTGTTTCATGAGATCACAACTGAATTATTTCATCATGTATGTACATCCTATTTAAAACCTAATTAAGCATACATATGTGTGTTTTATTAGAACATGTATCATTTAAATCATTGTTGCATTTGTTAAGCAATTACACATAGTTGTTTACAAAAATCACTTTTAGCATTTAATTTGACATACATGTATAAAACAAATCTAGATCTTTGTCGTATTTACTTCACAAGTAGATCACAAAGGACGTCTAGAATAAACACACTAAGTCATGAATCAAAACTATATGTACATAAATCATAAAGAGTTTAAGTACATAAGTTCACCACTACATCAAAATGTGGTGAATCCCAACATAATACAATAAAATATCATTAATGTGTTGGACTGTGATACCCAGATCCCTCAGGACCTGGTGGTGAATGAGTAACAGGTGGCAGCCTATTTGAAGCTACTGATCGTGAGTGACTCCCAAAGGCACTCTATGACCATAAGCTCCTAAGCTTGCCTCTAATCTCCCCAACCTCCTAACGAGACTCTATGTGTAGATGTTCGAAGTGATCTCTCTTAACTCTCATTCAGTCCACCTCAGCCTATATATAGCTTAGTAGACCATGCTCATTACCTGATGTCGCCACAACTCTATGTTGATCTAGTTGTGTTTAGAAAGCATCTTGTGCCTCCTTGACACTTGTTACCCTCTAAACCACCCAGTCTCGCTTGACTACTAGTTGATCATGCTTCACCTATCCCTCCTCAAATGCTGCTCTAAGCCGCATTATGGGATCAAATATCTCTACGTGCTGACCTGCCTCATGTGGTGGCGTATAGCAAGCCTGCATTGGTTATTGTGTCGACTCAGTAGATATCATCGCTTCTATGATCTAAGTCACACAATCATGCCATGCACTAGAACCAACTGTAGAGTGTAAAACAATCATGTCAATATATTAATAAAATCAACATCATACATTAAAAACCACTACAAGAATAATAGCAAAAATATAGTCATCACCTAGATCACCCTCCTGCCATGATGGATCATGTGGAATGGTGACTACGCTGGTATCTGCAGTCATCCCAGATGTTGGGGGCATCGTAGTGGCACCACCACTTGCCTCTCCATGCTCGAAGTGACATTGTACTCCTCTGGTTGTGCAACATGGCCATAGGATATGAGCTTAGACCTCAAGTCCCTCATCTCTTACTCCTACACCCTCTGCTAGCTGGCATTGTCTACCTCTCATCATCAGCACTGGTGGATCCTCCTCCTCCTCCTCCTCATCATATCTCACGTCGTCTATGCCACTGTCTCTCTCTCCTCCCTCTGACTCATCTCCTCATTTGACATAGGATTTGGGATCGCCAGCAAGATGATCATCAGGGAAGATAGGGGCAGGGCATGCTGTCTCCCACCATGTTGTATATGATGGGGTCACACTTTGTCAGCATCAGAGACAAGATCATCATCCTTTGTATCATCATCAAGGTCACTCGACACCACGTCTGTGATGGTGAGTTGTGCCCTATCATGAGGCTGTACCCCACAATGTGATGACCTTGTGTAGAATGACGATGTGGTGGGAACCCCGTGCACTCATTTGAACTACCTCATCACTTTATCATAGTAGAAGGCAACTACGATGTGATCTTGGCGACTGGTCAAAAATTGATCTCTTTGCATCCTTGCTAGCTTCCTCCTTTGTCCCATCCATAGTCTACATCCCCTGTATGGTCTCCACGCAATGGTTTCATAGGCATGTGCTCATGGGTTGGTCCCAATAATCCATATCAGATAACCACAGGCCTCATGCATGTAATGTGCTTGAATGCCCACACTTGTAGGAGCATGCATATCCACCAAGCTATGTTCCTCATGGTGTATAGAGTGACCCAAATCATAATATAAGTGAGCAAGCATACTCCATCCCCAAGAGTATATTATCCTTTTCTCCTCCATCACTCTAATGGTATGGACTAGGCCCCCATGAAGTTGTGTGCCTCGGCCATCCAATGTAACAACTAGTATGGTGGTAGTGATCATGATGTGACATACGATTAGTATAACAACCACACCCTGCTCTAAGAACTTGATGCCGATGTGTCACTTAATGGTACTATGTGTCCAAGGTAGTATAATTGGCTTGCTCGAGTCTAGTCCTCAAACCTCTACTCTACGACCCTGACTGTCTCTCCATACATAGGCAATCATAGTATTATGTACAAAAGGTCACGATCATCTCTCCTATTGAAAGATGAAAAGTGGATGTATCTGTGTTCCACCGCTCCATGAGTGCCATCAACATAGAACAATGTTATATCATCATGGGCATAGTATACACCCACCATAATCCAACATCTCTCAGATGTCCCATCTCTGCGTTAGTAAGTGTGCCTGATGGACCACGTAAAAATGTGAATAGGCAATTGTTGGCATGCTCTTGCATCCCTGCGAGATCCTGAAAAATGAAAAACAAAGTATATATCAGACTTCATTCTTAATAACTTCATCAACAATCAGAAAAATCATTCGTAGCCTTGATCCTGGACTAGGGCACCCAGATAGGTCTGGGGTGCTCAGGGAGGACCTAGGTGCTCAGAAAGGTCTAGGGCGCCCCAAGAGGACAATGACGCCCTAGGTGGATATTGAAAAGTATCCCTTGGGCCCATTTTGGCTTGAAATTTAAAAAAACTAATTAAAATAATCACATAAATGAATTTGCAAGTTAGATAGACACCTACCTCATGCTCATCAAGTCCTTGCACTACTCAGCTCTGTAGTGCTTCCAACCTCGGTGGTCGATATGGCCTTCATCTCGACATGATGGTTCTCCTCCTTGCTCTATCTCCTCAAAGATTGAAAATGACAATAGAACGGTAAAATGTGAACTACTTTTACTATTTATAGTAGAAAGCTAGAACTCCTGATTACTATCTAAAGTCGAAGACCATCTTGACATCTCTTCATCTAAACATCAATAACTTAGGCTAGTGAACTCAAATTTGAGCATCATTCATTACGTTTGAATCCTAGTTCCACCGTCTTCACAACCATATGTTTTGTGTCTTGGTGTTATTCATTAGATGGACCCTTCCAAAGCATATTCATCAAGCTTCTCTCTAGAAAGTCAAAGTGGAAAGGTCACCACCCTATTTCTACATCTTGAAGTAGCAAGCAGAAATAGGGGGATATATATACCCGCAAATTTCACTCTCATCACCTTTCCCCTTTAGAATTTTTGGAACTAACACATACATCTATTGGTTTTAGGTTTATCTTGTCCCACTAATGCTATGGTTTGTAGGATCATAGGTTGGGGGCTTCACCCTCTTGCGCGATGACAATCTACATCCTTTACAATATCCTTTTTGATATCCTTTTTATAATATGTTTTTACTTTCCTATCCTTTAGCTTGCATATGCATGTAGTGTCATATGACCGCTAAAGTGGGGGCTAAATGATATGTCGTAAATTGCGTAAACTTGTGTGTAGACACAATTTCATTATGTTTAGCTCCTCCCTTTAGTGATCCCAATCCTAGTCCATTTTAAGGTCCACCTTAAAACCCTTTTTTGGCCCTGTTTATAGAGAATGTCATGATTTTGGTTTCAGTTTTGTCATGACCCCAAGAAATGAATTGAGATTTGGAGTTAGCCCCCATTAAGAATGAACGTAGGCCTTAAATTGCCCTTGGGCCTAGGGCACCCAAGCACCCTAGTCCCTCCCATGTTTCGGGATGCAATTTAAAGTTACAAGTTGGCTTTGATGTTGTTTAGGCTGACCCTAAATTCAAATTTATTTTTTGGCACATTATGTCAATATTTTAATCCTAATTACTCTTTTCTATAGCCTTTTATAAAAGTAAGTGACTTACCTCATTTTAAAACTAGATGACAAGATTGATTGTGAATGTGGAAAAGCTCTCTATTTTTATTTGCTCTCTATGTTATTGTGTTATTGCAGGTTTTTGTTCAAGTGGAGTTCTACTTTGCTCTTGGAGAGATTTGTATGAAGGCTAGGAGATGAGATCTTGAGTCTATCGCATTGGCTCCTAGGTTGAAGCACTTTATATGATTGGGAGAAGGGTTGGAACCACCAACTTGAGTTTGGCTTGAGTACCTGCCAATGGTATGGTTGCATTACCTTCTTATTCTGCAAACCTTCTATGAATCTTCATCCTTGAGGTGAAGTTGTAAACTTCCTTGGATGAGACATCCTTTCCCATTTGCTTGAGTCATATAGGATTAGGGTTTGTGATTATTTGATTAGATCTTGCATGTTACTGTTTTCACTTAGGATTTCTGAGCACACACGACATCTAGATTTAATCTTGGCTATCCATGAGGGAGGAATACCAAAACGAGGTCTTGACTAAGGCAAGATCCTACAAAGCCACAAACATTTTCCTCTTCTTTCTTATGTGCAAAGCAGATGAACAAGTTTTGAGAGATACTAATCTGAGAGACAGAAGATATTACAGGGGCAGACCCAACAAAAGTGACAATTTTTGTAAACCCTAAAAGAGGTCTAGGGCAACCAAGCACCATGGTCCTGCACATTTTGGTTACCGGATCTAGGTTCTGAACTGTGTCTTTAGTACCTTTGTTGTTCAATTAGTTTCTCAGATCTCGCTTTTGATAGTCATCTGTAGCTTAATCTTTCTCAACTAGGGTTTGATCTTGTGCCCTAGCTAGATTGGTTGAATTTGATCTAACACTCATCTATATAACAAAGAGATAGACCCCATTTAGTTTGGCTCTCCCTCAAGGGTAGAAGCCAAGCTCGATTTGTGTCCCAATGTTTGTAGAAGAGGGGTTTGACCTAGTTTAACTCTAAGGTTAGATCATGCTTTTCTACACAATAGATATGCCCTAGGATCATGAATGATAAATGATAGATTGATATTCACCTTTGAATTATAATTTTCTATTCCCTTTGTGCAGGGATGAGTCTAGGGATTGGGGACAAGTCCATGATCATAGATCTAGCCTGGACTTGTAAACTTGTACTATAAAATCTCTAGACTTCTTTTCTTCACTCCACCTAACATGTTTCTATATCTTCTATTTCTTTTGAATATCTAAGGGCTTGTAGTATTTTAGAGTACCTTGGTAGTGATGCTTCTATGTCACTAAGGGACATGTTCTCTTAGGTCAACCTATAGAAATATGTATAGAAGATTGAAAAAAAAACACTTTAGACATGCATATGCCCCTAAGAATATAGATCTATATTCTTTTTAGGGCTCCAATTGAAGTGTGTAATGCAAATAATTCCCTTCATTCTCTCATGTGTAAAAACAAATAAATTGATGTCTTGATATACAAGGACATAGCAACACCTTATGGGAATTTGTGTTTGGTTAGCCCTAGGAGGGAAGGGTATAGGCAAGATTCAACCAAATTTGAATTTGAGAAGGACGAGTTTGCAATCATGAACTTGTCCTAGAACATGAAAGGGACCAAATTAAAGTAACGTGTGTATGGAAATATGTCTGTGCATATGTGTGATTATTAAGCAAATAGGGAAAATGTATAGAGATATGCAAACATATGGATGGGGGTAAGGGATAAGTGTATAGGAGTGTGTAATGACTAGGTACATGGCATAGGGCAAGGGGCACAACTTTGCACAAAATTATGTGATTTTTTAATATGTCAATGTATCAAGACACTCTCCTCAAAACATACACAAAACAAAATGGGAATGACATGGGTATACAAATTTCACCAATGCAAGGGAGTTACCTAAAATATGTTAGTGAGTGTTATTGAGAAAATTTAGGAGCTTTCTATAATTAAGTGATCCCATGAATTTTATAAGAATAACTAATGGTAAAAAAATTAGTGAGCTAGTGGCCCCACGATTTATTTAAAAACTACACCCCAACATCATAAAATATAAAAAGGGGAAATTTAATCTTCAAAAAATCAGCTAAAATCCAATGGGCACATTCTAATGATGTCACATGGATTAAAAAACCCCAATCTAGTGGAGCCTACCCCATAAACACCCTTGAAGATCTGGGAACTAAAAAGTAGGGGCTCCTGTTTTTAAGAATAAAATTCCAATTTATTTTGTAACATTTTTTTCCCTAATATCACGGAACTTGTTGCTTTATAATTATAAATTTTGTAGTTCCTACATGAAACTGCTTTCTAAAGCTATGGTCCCATGGAGACGGGTTACTATAATTTCTTAGAATGTGTTGCTCAAATTTTTAAGAACTTTTTGACAATCAAGTGATTTCTTTCAATAGGTAATGCTGAAAATTTTAATTTTAATTTTAGTTTTATTAAAAATTTTAACAGCAACTAATGTTTAAAAACATGCCTTCCAATAACATCAATCGTAAGGAGTGAGTCAGCGGGCCAGGTGTGGTATCGAGGCCCCTCATCGCTAGGTAATCGATCGACCGAATGTGACAAAAAGAAAAAGCAAAAAAAAAACAAAAACCACAAAAGGGAAATTTCAGACCTTACATCAAAATCATCTCCTTCAAATCTCAAAATTAAAAAATAAATACTCCAATTTTCTTAAGAAAAATTATAATTTCTGTAACAATTTTCCCTAATCTCACAAAACCCTCCCGCTCCCCAAAAAAATGGACCCAAAAACCCTACTGCACGAAACCGATTATTTATACAACTCTTCCAAAAAGAGACAGTAAAAACTGCTCCAAGAGGTTGGAAACAGCCATACAAAATTGCAAGCTCAACTTCGAAGCGCATTTTAATAACAATAACAAAACAGCCGCGATGAACATAGCTCCAGGAGGTTTTTAGCTGTCATTCTTGAACAATTGGAATAGGACATTGAGATCCATTCACAGTTAAGAAATATAATTGTAAATAGGGGTATAAATCTTGAAAACAGCACAGACCGTCAATCCGTTCACTTATTATTTTTGTCAAGCTTCTCCTTTCAAGATGAATCACAGAGATTCAGATATAAATGTTCCTTTATATCCAAGCCGGGGTTTATTCACTGTAGAATCCATGAATGGTGTTACTACTATCAACTTACACCATTATCCCATATTATCATCTACCATGGAAGCTGGCGGTATTGAAAGTCCGGGCATGAATTCCAATTGTGTTTCGGCTGTTCCTGCTCCCAATCTTTTTCCCATTTCACGGCAGCGAGAACCGAGCAGTGATAGCAAAGGATGTTGTTCTTTTTGTCACCGGAACCAGCTGAATTTGGAGGAGCTATTAAACTTTGAAAGAGAGCTTATCAGAAGGGGTCTTCATCTCACTCAACAATATCCCCAACACATTTCGCAGCAGGGTGTAGCCTTCACAGAAACACAGAATCAGGTTTTTCACAATTCCCTTCTTAATGCCCTGGGGTATGAACTTGTTTATTAGATTTTTCATGGTAGGGGTTAATGACAAAAATGTGGTTTCATTTTCTTGTTAAATCTTGTGCGAGATTATGGTCAGATTGAATGCACTCGAGGGTAGCTTAAACCACAATCGGTTGAGGTGAATCCTCTTGCCTTGTATGGATAGGTGAGAGAGACCATTGCACTTTTACCCTTTGTGGTGCTGGGGTAATTCCTTACATGGTTTAGTTTAACCCTAGTTTGTGGGGGTTGGAGCAAAGACATGCATACTTTTGGAGATTGTTCGGGAAAGTGGAAATGCAGTGTCTGGTCTAAACCAGAGAGGTTGGATTGCATCATGTTCTTAAGATTTGTAAGCATAGGTCACACCTGGGAGACCATATTATTAAGGCTTTGGAACATAGCTTTGTCACGGATGTCAAAAGTGCTAGTCTGCCTTGTTGCTATGACGGGTTTTTAAACTTGGGTCACACTTCGTGTCCACCATCACCATTATATCTCACCTCCTTGGACTTTTCTAAGCTATCCTACAAGTCTGTATTAATCATGGACTCACCTTAGATTATTGTGAGGGCAGATACTATAAAGCTGTGATGATTGATGTTATGGTGTTAGGTTTTAAGTGTGGGGTAGATTAAGCTTTTTAGGTTGCGCCTCATTTTGCTAAACATTTTTTAAATTCTGGTTTTTGCAAGAGCACACTACGCATTTGCAATAACAGCTTAATTCTGAGCTTATCTTGCAAGTAGTTTTTACTTATTTTTTGTGAAAACGAATTCATTTTTCTGGTCTTGGAATTTTTTCTAAATACTTTAGCACTAAATCTAAGCATGCTTTGCTGTATATATAATTCAGCTATGTAGTCTTTTTCACTTAGATTTGCTTCTTTTTCAGCTGTGCACTCTAATTGAATCCAATTTGCCATTATCAGACATTTATGGACATTAATGTTGTGGTCGTATAGGCTATCTTCATTACTGTTAGATCCTTTTCTCTGCAAAGGAAATCACCAGTGTATGTTATTCTGTCATTTGCAATGCAACTTTTGAGCTCTTGCTTATTATCCCAACTTCCAGCAGCCACTGAAAGCATTAAAGAAAAAAGAAACAAATATAATGTCTTCAATGCACAATAAATATTAGTCCCAATTCCTCTCATTTATACATGAATGATTTGATAACAATTTCTTCTTTTGGATCAAGCAACAGTTCTGTTTTCTGTTTACTTATTTCCATTTTCTTATTTGTTGGGATTCCAAGATTTGGAGAAGATATGGATCAGAGCTTTCCACTACCAAAAACTCTGACTTCTTCAACCTTTGACCTCCTCACTTTCATGTAGTAATGTTTGATACAGCCCCAAATTGGACAAGATCCATCGAGAAACAAGTGCATTCCATGTTCAACTCATATCGTGGGTGGTAGCTCCATTTCTCAAGAAAGACTCCCTCATTCATCAGTAGAAAATTATCCATTTGTATTTTTCTTAGGAGACCATGCATACCCTGAATATTCAGCCTCAACTGCCTTCTCATTTTTAGGTCTCAAGACTAAAATTTCAAAAAAATTCTAGCATTAATGCACCTATTGGCATGATTTGCAGAGACTTATGAAATTTTATCGTTGCCTTGACTTGCATTGAGTAAGAAATCTTTCCAATCTTTCCTCAGCCAGTACGTATATATGGCATATCTGTCCAGCAAGAAAACACTACTAAAAACCACTTCACATGCGTCTGATTGCAACACATTGCACTTTTTCATCAACAAACCAGGAGGAAATAGAAAATTAAAATTTTCGTTGTCAGTTGACATGAAACTCCAGATCCGAATGCAACCATTCCTATGAGAATGGATCTGGAAACTTATATTCTGCAATCCCAATGCTCACACCAATGCTTCTAGTTCTGAGGAAAATTCTTTTAGTTGCAAGGATCAAGCACCATCAGCATTTCTCTTTTGGTTTGAATATCAACATGGAACAATTTCTGTTACAACATTCAGCTTCATTTTCTTTTCTTGTGGTTGCAACCTCATAGGTGCGTTCAATGCCTCATCCACTACATTTGTTGATCAAGTCCTGAAGCAGCTCCAACCATTTCCTTCATTATGCTCTTTCTTATGGCAATGTTCATAATACATATTGTTTCTTGTGAGTAGTTTGCTCTTTCTTCTGCATTGTGGTACCAAATTTTTACCTTCTTCATTCTTGCTTTGCTCATTCATTGATCTTTTCGGTGGCTTGCTTTTCCTTTTGGCCTTAGCAACATACTTTAAACTTCAATGTTGAGAGATTTCCTGGAAGCCGCATCCATTGATTTCACTTCATTTAGTTTCAATTCTCTGCTTACAATTGTGACCACAATGGACTCCTGGGAATTATCTAGTAGGATATCTTTTTTTCAAAATTTTGCAGTATAATTGGATCTTTAGTACATCCTGCACTTATGTTGCTGGAAATCTTTCCAAGTGATGTTTTGTTCCCATACCCAATGGATTGCTGCTTCTACAAGTTCTTAAAATGCTCCCAATCTGTGATTGCTATTTTCTTTTGCTTTTGCAGATTTTGGTTATTGCTCTCAAACCAAACCAGTGAATGCACGGTCATCTTCAGTTTAGATAAATAGATCTTTGGTGTATCATTTGAGATCTTGGAATTGACATAAACATCCATTTGTCTTTAGTTTTAACCATTGTTTAACTTTAGCTTAAATTCAGCATTCATTTGAGCATCATAGGGCCAAACAATGAGTTTGCCTTCTATCTTATATGGGGTAAGGAACTGTTGGGTTCTTCAAATCTTGGAGGAACTTTGAGCTTTCCCTTTTTGGGGGGAATATTGAGGATTTTGGTCCTTACGTTTTCAAATAGCTTCGCTTTATCATGTGGCCCATATACTAGGCGGACATTTGTTGTAGGAATTCCATTCTTACAGGCTGGCAATCTTGGCTTCATTCTTGAAATGATCTGATCACCTTGGTTCCATTCTTGTGAATTTTATCGACTATGGTGGACTGGACTGAAATGGCTGTCCACAAGTTATATATTTACTCCTAATTTGCATCATACACTGATTTGCAACCAGTAATTAGGATACAAGAGGTGCTTAGATACAAACACTCAGCTCCCCTGTTTCAAGGAAAGTGTGCATGTTGCTTCAGCCACTTGTAATTAAAAAGAACAAAGAATGGATAGAAAAGGAAAAATAAAAAATACAAAGCATTACAAGAAAAATGTCTTTTCAGTGGGCTATCAATCTTAGACTCCATTCCTTTCATTCAAAACAACTAGAGGTACAAATTTTACACAGAAATGTAATATGAAATGTTTAGTACTGATTCTTCCTATCTAGAAGTTCTTATTTTCCTTTTTTCCATTTGACCATTTATTAGCATTGCCAAATCCAAATGAAAAACAGATCAATTAGCCCTCTCCATTTCCCTGAACACAAAACTTGCCACTTCCATATGAAGTAATCCGTAGTTAATTATTTTTGTATCTGTTACAGATATTGCAGCCCAAGTCTGGAAAGAGGTCAAGGCAGATATTGGAGCCTGAGTCTAGTAAGAAGTTGAAACAGGATAATTCAAAGTCTCCTGATTCACAATTGCCTGAAAGCTCAGGGTGGTGTTCTCTCTGTCAGATTGACTGCATAACAGAAGTAGTTCTCAAGGATCACATTTTGGGGAAGAAGCACAGGCAGATGTTAAAGTTGAAAGAGGGAGAAATAATTGGAAATCTTGAGAAAAATGAAAAGCAAGTGAAGGAAGGGGGTATACCTCAAAAGAAACGCAAAAGATCACCAAATACAAACCCACAAACAGTTGAATGCACCACATGTGATATGGTATTCAATACTCAGGGTTGTTTTGAACAACATGTTGCTGGGAAAAAACATGCAAAGCAGCTAAAAAAAATGGAAAATCTTAAAGCTTCTTTAGAAGTCAAAGATAGTAAGAAATGTGCAGTTGCTGATGGAAATAAATTGATAAGCACCGAGTCTGGATTACTGGCCAAGGATGATGTGGAGAAAAGAGCTAAATACGAAAATGTATGGAAGGCTAAAGATGACAGTAATTTGGGTGCTAGAAGTGACGAGTTTGATATGAAGGCAAATGCAGAGCTTAAAGATCAACAGCAGATGAAAGGAGCAGGCATGTCATCCAAGAAACATAAAATGTCAACAAATTTGAGCAACTTCGGTAAGAAAGAATGTAAGTTATGTGATGTATTGTTATACCGTCAAGCTGATTTTGAAAAACATGTTGCTGGGAGAAAACATGCTAAGATGCTGAAAATTTCGGAAATTTCTAAATCCTTTTTGGAGAGCAAAGGTGATAGTAAGGAATGTGCAAAGGCTGATGGCAAGGAATCGGGAAGTTCTGATTTTGGACCGCTGGTCAAGGATATTGTTGATAAAACAATTGAAGACAAAACTATTTTGGAGCTTAGAGATGATGGGGGATTGAGAACTAACAGTGACAAGGATGTTCAAAGAGAAAATGCAGAGATTGAGATTGATGGTGAGAACGTTGATGTACCTGATGGTAAGGATAACAAACTTGAAGCGGAAGTCACAAATGACAAGGAAAATGCAGAAACTGACCATTTTGATGGTAAAAAAGATAACAAAATGGATATTAAGGAATTCACAGTCACTGATCTCAAAGAATCAGAAGCTTCTGATTATGGAACATTGGTCAAGGAGATTAAGGAGATTGATGGTGAGAACATTGATGTACCTGATGATAAGGATAACAAACTTGAAGCAGAAGTTGCAAATGACAAGGAAAATGCAGAAACTGATCATTTTGATGGTAAAAAAGACAACAAAATGGATATTAAGGAATTTGCAGTTACTGATCTCAAAGAACCAGAAGCTTCTGATTATGGACCATTGGTCAAGGATGATGTGGATAAAACAACTGAAGACACAACTATTTTGGAGTTCAAAGATAATGGAGGCTCAGGAGCGAACAGTGAGAAGGATGATCTTAAGGAAAGTGCAGAACTTAAGATGGTTGATGGTGAGAATATTGCAAAACCTGAAGGAAAAGATGACAAACATAAAGAAGAAGAGGAATTGATGTTTTATGCTACAAGCACATAGCGACTCTATGGAGCACATTATAGATGTTAGTGTTGAAGTTGGTAAAATAAAATAGGACTTGGCAGATACGTTTGCATCTTTGAAGACTGGATGATGCAAATATTGGGTCACGTATTCATTTTTGAAGACCAATGTAGAATTTAAGGCCAATATTTTTCAGGAGTGTTGAGAATTTTTATTTCATAACTTTGGCGACTTTTGTATTTCACCAAATTGTATTTACCATTTTGAGGATTATTTTTCTAGCAGAATGTTTGTTTGGAGAGGGCCTGCCTATTGATCATTTTTCCGCGTAATAATTGATGAATGAATTATCCCTATTTTTGTTTATGAGAAGTGTAGGTGAGAATCATGGTTTTGCTATGAGTATTGCACAAACATGTTCATTTTTCAGTTCTCTAGATAGGAAGCTTTTTTAAAAGATTATAAATGATTGGGGAAAAACAGGTGCGTGCAATAAGACTTTAGTTCTGATGTTTTATGTCATAGAATCTATGATCAGCTTGCCTTTTGATGTTTTAGGTTTTGTTTTTGTTGAAGAGCCGAAGCACATTTCTCCTGCAAATCTGACACTATGTGAAGTAGCAATCAACAATTACCATTTTTTGATTCTCTTTCTTTTATAATAAAATTCCGTTGTAGTTCTTTATCTATATTGCTAGTTGTCCAACACAAGAAAAGATCAGATGTTCATAAAAAGCAAATTGTGTATTAATGTTCAGATTGTTTTTTAACAATAAAGTGTGATCTGTATTTTTTGGCTGGAAATTTGGACGGTACATGTTTTCAATAGTTTTGTACAAGTTCCTTGGAAAATTATCTGAGAGTCCGTAGCCATTATTGTGTGTGCAAATGAGATTCAAGATTGGGTAGGATAGGAAATAAATAGAGTTGGTATCCTTGTTCTCTCTATGGGAAGTACTTTATGAATTGCAGGTTGAGGTACATATTATATTTGTCAAGATTGTGTTTAGGCTAGGAAACAAATAGAGTTGGTATTTTTGTTCTCTCCACGGGAATTACTTTATCAATTCATTGCAGGTTGAGGTGCAGATTATATATACTAGCAATTGCCCGCAAATGTACAAATGGCATGCCAATACGCTTAGAAAGAGTGGCCCCACCATTGAAACATTCGAACGGAAAGGCAAACAGCATTAATTTAGAGAATGTAGAGAACACTATATGTATCAACAACACAATATATGCACATGGACGGAAGAGTTTCTACGTAATTATAGTTGGAATTATGAAGCAAACAAAAAAGGTGGAAGTTAAGAAGCTCCAAAGATAAACGAGAAGTAGACAACAATAGGAACAACTATAATGCAATTGAATGTTTGCCCGTGTTGTTCAGGCTAACGACACAAATGTATAATCAAAGAGAGCCGTAGAAGGAATGATGCAACGTTACATGAACTAGAAAGTGAACCGAGACCAAATGGGCAGATACAAAAGACAATTACAAAGGATAGTATGAGTGTTATTCAATTGTCTTGATCAAAACCTTTCTTCCTCCTGTCCCTTGAAAAATATACATACATTGTCTTGCATTCTCGCGAACCTTTGACACGAGAACAGAAGAAGAGAGGTACAAATTCCATTGAGTGGCTTGACCCTTGAAACTATTTAGCACCACTAAATTCAGTAGTTGCCCTCGACAAAATTAGCCCTTGGGGTTTGTCAATGAATTTGTTAAGGCCTATGCCATCTTAGGGGAATTTGCTTGTTACTTCCATGTGAAATGGGCAGAATTAGCATGTGATGTAGATATTTAGCATCTCATGTCGGCCCAATGTAGCTGCTGAAGTTGACAACCACAAACATTGGTAAGTTTGGTGGCCAAGAGTTGTGTCTATAACCAACAATTCAACTTGTCTAACAATGCCATTAACCATACTACTAGTGAACCACGTGAGCATAACTTGTTGCCCTTTATAGAAAAGGACTTTGGCATTTGATTGATTTGTCATCAAGTTTTGTTGACGTTGGCCACCTTGTTTTCTCTATAGTGCTCTATGCCATTACTATGCCTAACAACTTCAATGTATTCTTACCATGCAAAATGACCAAACTATTTGATGTGTACAAATGTATGGTGAAAAATGTAGTTTGCAATAGATAAGGAGGCATCAAGTTGAGATGTGAGAAGTCTCCAATCTTCTACTCTTGCATCTACATTCTAGATAAGTGACATATCATGGTTCCCATGCATTGCTAACAAAAAATCATGTCCAATATGACAATTGCGTTAAAGTTGTGCTAAAGCATGGTTCCACATGAATTTCCTTAACTAGAGGCAACTAGCCTAGGTCATCGACAAGAATGATGGTCAGACCACCAGATGAAGGATTCTTTTGACAAAAGAATCCTTCTTGGTAGTGATCACCAATTCCAATAAATAGTTTGGGGCCCTTATCTCGTTGGTGAGAATGTAGCAACATGATTTAAGTTTTCCCCAAAAGTTACAAGAGCTTGTGCTTCAAGAGGTTTTGTATCCTTTATAAGTATGTGTAGGACAACATGAATAATAAAAGCTATAACTTTATCAAGAGTGAGCAAAATCAAAGGAGAGTGGTTGAGCCATGCACCTGTAGAGAGTGCAAGCTTGATGATGATCATGAATGATTTTCTAGTGCTAGTAGTTCCTAAGATGATCAATTACAATAGCAACAATTGTAATGAAATTACTCTACCACAAGGGCACAATGACTAATAAATTGTAGATCCATAGGATAGCAAGAGCGTAATAATAGAATGAATGTGTAAGATCATAATAGAGTTGATCCACATAATATAAGAAAAATGAAAGTAGCGTATATTAGACTTTGCCATTTCAGTGGGGCAACCTTCAAAAGTTGATAAAAAAGAACAAAACTTGCAATATAATACCCAACATCTAACCACTACCTTCTATACATAACATAATTAGGCCGTGGTGATCCCAAAATCCCAATTAGGCTAACTACCAATATAATAATGTGGAAGGATGCTCTTTTGGATCACTTGACTATCAGTGCATCCCAGGAGGATGGTTCATCTCACGGGGATGATTCCTCTTAGGAGGATGAGCTCCCTCTTGAGACTGTGCCTTGGCGGGGGGGGGGGGGTGGCGGTTGTAGCGAACCCCATGACTTCGTTGGATTCTTCTGATAATCTTTCGGTTCCCATGTCAGCTCCTTCTACTTCAGGCCGGATCACTATTGCATCAACTACTGTTCTTTCTTCGGACTTGGCAACTTTGTGCATAGGGGCTACGACATCTGCTGTAGCTCACCGTGTGGCTTCTGTTGCGACTCACCATGAGGCTTCTTCGGTTGCTGCTTTGGGGGAGGATCCCCTCTCTCCTTGTTTTGTAGATTTTGACGGTGGTTCAATGAAAGGAGGTCTTCCCAGCTCGGTGGCTGCTTTACACCCCAGAGTCAAGGGAGTTAGGTTTGTTAGGTTGGGATCTGGTGTTGTGTAGATCCTTTGTTTTAGATGTTGATTCTCTGTCGTTTGTGTTCTATGTTTGTGATGTCTCTGGCTCGTTTAAGGCCTTGTTTTGCCCTGAGGGTTGCTTTGTAAAGGGTTCTGGACCCTCTGTTCTAGCTATTCTAATTGGGCTGTTGGTTTCTTGTAGCTTGTCTGCTGTTGTGTTGTTTTGTCCATCCTATTTTTTTGCCCTTGGGGCCTTGTTTGTAAAGGGTTTAGCCCCTTGTAAGGTGCTTACCATAATCAAAAACAAATGATGAAGTCAAATGTTGTGTGCCATAAATCAACAGTTACTTCAAAACTTACTTAGAAGAGCTTATGGAGAAAACAATGTGTGTTAATTTTTGCATAAACATTTAGGATCATACTCCATGATTAATCATCAAGATTATAAAAAATAACGAAAAGAAGTGTCGTCCTCAACACTAGCTACATGTATTTCTAGATAAATCCTTTGTCTTCCCAAGTAGTGTGTTCTTTAGCAAGACTTCTAATTCCATTGAATCATGAGGTATTATGTGGTAGTCCTAGTTTGTAGTCCCCTTCTAGTTGTCTAAATGAGTACTTTTGGTTCTAAGATGATCCTTCTGAATTGACCTTTGATTAATAACTATCAAATTGAAATTGTGTTGAAGCAAATACATTCTTTTAAACAAGGTACATTGGAGAATGGATTTATGCATGTAATCTGAAGCAACTCGAGCTTGTATGTTATACTTCCAATCTTCTACAACACCTTGTAGGGACCATGGTAATTTTATTCTCCTCTTTGTGTTGCTTCAAAGATATTTGCTTGTACGATCATAATCTAAAAAATACCTAATTGCCCACTTTGAAATGTCATTCACTTATATTTGATCGACATGTTTTATGTAAGAAAAAATACCCAATATACACCTCTAGTAGCGTAAGATTTTCTAAATAAAATGCTTGAACAAGTGCACACAACTATGCCCATAGAACAGAATAGAACCCACTTTTTACACATCATCAAAGATGCTTTTTTACCTCTTACAATATCATAGATGCTTCTTACATATCATAATGATGGTCAAGAATCTTGGTCCACTTTGTAACTCCCTATAATCATGCTCTTACATGTGTCATAGAATCTGTCATAAGTAACTCCCACATCTTACAATGTCATGATGACACTAGATGCTCTTACAACTTCTACACACTTCACAAGTTGTCAACATGTGAAAGGAGTGCCACCTCAAATTGGGACACCCCACTTCCCATGTGAGGATAAATAAGAAATAAATACAAAACAAATAATAAATGTGAACATTAGGAATGCAAGGTTGAGACATTTTCCCACTTGTTGAACACCTTGCAAGAGCAAAAGGGAAATTCCAACAAATCTATAAATCCCCAGGGTTACCACCATGTTGTCTCACGAGCTTCATAGAAGCATCTACAACATTTTCCAAGTGACCACCATTTCGACAACAATTGTCTCATCCTCCATAATGCCCAAGCACAAAAGATAAGAACCCAAAGAAAATATGGCACACTAAATATCACATAGACACCAATGTATCAAGCCTCAACTCGTTACTAGAACACAAACCTAGAAGTCCAATCTCCTCCAAAACAAGATCAAGTATGCACACATACTCTTGTCTAGCTAGAACAATAATCAAAACCAATCACTCACATACAAATAATCCCAACCATTGATATACCTCACGTTCATGACATATCCAATGAACACTCCAAATCTCGTCCATGTATAATCCATTGTTCTTCTCAAGGTTACCATATCCCATGCTAACAAACACACCAAAATGTGAAAAAAACTTGAAAACCCTCAATACTGCAAACCAATGAAAATAGTCCACCAAGGACACATATACCTCCTAGGACTCCCATTGCACGGACAATGTCTGGTCTAGTGTTGACCAAAGCAACATAAAGTCTACCAATCAACACTCACACAAAGGGTGTGGCTCATGTCATCAAACCTATATCAAAGAACACACAATGATCTACAAACTCCAACCAATCTATTGCAAAATAGAATCTACTTTCTCAAATAGTTTTCTACTCACCCTTGAAATCCACATCTCTCCCAAGTTCTTGACATCACAAAAGACAAAGATTAAAGAGCACACATACTATTGCTAAAAAACAATGAAGTACAATAATAGTAAATGATGACAAACATAGTGATCACACTAGCTCCATGCAAACCTCAACTCCAATGTCATGAAAATGAACCTCCATGAAGAAACATAGGACCATAGAGAGAAATTGCAAACCATATAACATACCATGTTCTTTGACCAACACCACCAAGTTATAAAGTTGTGACAAGTAAGATCTTCACTTCCAAAAGCCCCAAAACAGAAAAGCCTTACCAACATCCAACAGTTCAACTCCAAGGTAAAATATAGCATCACTAAATCAATAAACTTATAAAGATGTAAGCTTCTCAAATGAAGGAAGATCAAACCAAAAATCATTCTCGTCACCAAGGAATATGCCCAAAACCATCACCTTCTTAAAAATATCCTTGTGAACAAACTTATGCATATGAGAAGTCAAAAGGAAAATACACCATGCCATGTACTCATCAAATAAATCATTCAGAACTAGCATCCGTAGCTCAAGACTCATTCCATAAAAAAAACAAAGCACAAAAAATAGAATACATCTGAGTATTAGGTGGGCAATACCTCTCAAATACTTCTTTCCCTACTGGATTGAGAGGGGAATGAGATTGCACCTCTTTAGATACACCAAGCCACAGACTCTCTCCATGAACAATATTCTCATTGGTCTATGCTAAACTCACTTTTAGCTCTAGGTGAAGGCTCCTTGGTCTTTATGTTGAAACCTCATCAAAGAGTCACCATTCCAACACATGATCCCCATGAACAAGAGATGTCCAACCTCACCTAGTATCCATGAGTAGCCAACATACCATCTCATGCAACTAAACTCTAACTGCATCACTACACTCTCTAGAATCTCCCAAGGCAAAATGATCATTGTACTCAATACCAAATAGATACCTCAAATCATTGTCAAAGTTCCAACTATAGAAATAGGAACTCTGCATTACAACATGATTTACATCTTCCTCGTAGAAGATCATTTTCCACCAAAAGAAAAATTTCCTCTCAAGAGCACCCATATCATGCGAAGAATGCAAAAAAGGAAAGATCTAGAGTCTTCCATGGCACAATATCACATCATTGCCTAAGCTCCTACTACAAATGATCCAAAGCTACCTATGGCATTGTGATGAACATCTAGATCTTGCATTCAAAAACACCCCCACAGGATTCATAGTCTAAAAAATAGTCTCTTTGCAAAAACCATAGATTTTGGTTAAACATACAAAACTTACAAAACCATCCATCTTAGGGACATGCATTCAAATTTGAATCCACTTATCATATGGAAGACTCGCAAGTCTAAAAACATCAAATAGTTAAACTAGAACAATGGATTATCATATATAAGCATAACCATAGATTTTGAACAAAAAATCTACAAAACCCACAAATCTAGTCACATGAATATGTAACATGTGAGTACTACCATCCAATAGGAAGAAGAGGTTGTCCAGGAACTCTAGGCCACCAAACAAGCCAACTTCACAACCACCACCATATACATGTGTATATAGGAACTAGGTTGTTCCAAAAGCTTCCAGGTCATCCAATGACCAACTCCATAACCTACATGCATTTGGGGCTAGTAAATTAGTGCTCTCCAATGCTAGGGGTTAAAACCAAGAACCGAACATAAGCACTCCAAACTGTAGTCTAGACAACCTATGCTCTCCCATGTGTCTAGAGAACCAGAACTAGGGACCCAACATGAGCACTTTGTTGCACATAAACATAGGATGCAAACACTTAGCCACCATGCAAGAGGGTTGTTCCATACTGTCAAATAGGAGCTTCAAATCAATACCATGCTACATGAAACCACATGACCAACTCCATAATGCTCCACCTTCTCCATCCTTCAAGTGCCTACAATATTGTACCTTGTAAAACAAGATCAATTGCAAATATTCCACTCATTCAAGGATTCATAATCAACCAATTCCTTCCTACAAATTCCCTCAAGCTTGCCAGGTTGAGAAATTAAAATGAACACCTAGAACCAAATCACCATGGATCCATCACATGCAAACCATGGAACCACCGTAGCTCTAATACCAAATGTAAGGGGAAAATACTCAGTATACACCTCTAGTACCCTAAGATTTTCTAAATAAAATGCTTGATGCAAGTGCACACAACTATGCCCATAAAGTAGAATCATGACACATTTATTTCCCACATTAACCCTTAGAGGAAACCAATATAGATTTTAGATCTAAGAAAATTTTGGTAGCATAACGACATGTAAATTAACAATTCTAAGAACAAGAATGAAGAAGAATAGAAGAAGCATAGATAAAAGAGAAAGAAAACTGATATATGTGGGGAAAACCCTTTTGGGTAAAAAACCCCACCCTCCAAAGCATCAAACCAATGTATTATTCTGCAGCAATAAACATGTTACAATACACTTGTAGGCGCAAAGCCTTAACATGGAGATCTACATCTTTCTCCTCTAGAGGAAATTTGACAACATAATACTACAACAAAAATTTCCTCACCTCTCCTCTCCTCTAGCTCCAATATATAAGCAAAGGAATCCAAGAAAACCCTAAATGGTTTCCCAAATCTATTAGCTAAAACTATGAGCTAAGTAGTCAACAAGGAAAGAGACCTCATAACATGTGTCAAGAGTTACAAACATCTTTCCAGAAGCTTCAAGACCTTTTTCATGAACTTGGGCGTCCAACTTCACTAGAGGACAAAAACAACCCACTAGAGGATGAAATAACAACTCCCCAATTCCAAAATGGCAACCCACTTCATACACATCATCAAAGATATTTTTTTACATCTCTTAAAATGTCATAGATGCTTCTAACACATCATAATGAAGGTCAAGATTCTTGATCTACTTTGTAACTCCCTATAATCATGCTCCTATTTACATCATATAATCTATCTTAAGTAGCTCCCACATCTTACAATGTCATAATGACATTAGATGCTCTTACAACTTCTACACATTTCACAAGATGCTGACACATGGCAAGGAGTGCCACCTTAAAGTGGAACACCCCACTTCCCATGTGACAAATAATAAATGTGAACATTAGGGATGCAAGGTTGAGACCCCTTTTCCTAACATTTTATTTCATTATATGCCATGGCAATGGCTAAGTTCTCTTTGAGATTCAGGAAAACTTCTTGTTTTTGATTAAGAGGTAAAACAAGTTTCGAAAGGACGTTAAACCCTTTTACAAGAAACAAAATGCTAGCTAAATATAAGCTAACCTACAACAAAACAATAGTCTATCTATGACAAGGGCTAACATAACAAAACAAAGACCTTAAACAAAGAAAGAATAATCATAAAATTAAATACTATCCAGAGTCTTTGTAGCCTCAAGTTCTTTGTATAAACTTTCATGTAGTCCATGAAATCTTGCAACTCCTCGATTTGACTCTTCTTCTTGAAGCTTCTCATCCTTGAACTAAGGCCTAGCTATAGTCCCTTTTTCTTCCACTTGAGATTTACCAAGGTCCTCAACAACATTCTCCAGTTTATCACTAAAGATTTTGATGCCTATAGCATTATTTTTATTGTATATATACTGACCTCAATAAATTTATTGAGGTTGTCTTTGATAATGTGTATCATTTTGCAAGGCAACAATTCTGTTAGCCTAATTGTCCTTAACCATTTGAAGCTCTTTCTCAAGACCTACAATTTTCTCCTCCTATTTAGCACATTCAATAAGCAGTTTGTTAACCTTTGACAGTGTTTACCATATTTGAAAACAAATCCTCCTCTATTGGAGGCACCTGTGTTTCCCCTTTAAGCCTCTTATCTAGAATAGAGATCTTAGTATTCAACCTATTAATCTCAATAAAAAACCATTTTGTAAGATTATGTTGTGCATTAGCTACCTCATGAAGGGTAGCCAACTTTTGAATAATGTGGTTAACCACCTGAGTCACATCCTCCAAGGATTCAAGGCTATTAATAGGCAAAATAGGATCCCTGGGGGGAGTAGGGAAGGGATCCTAGATGCAATAGAAAGTGCCACCAACCATAGGTTCAAGGAAGACTTTCTCCTTCTCTTTCCCTTCAACATCCATCCTATGGTCCCCGACCTTCCTTCCCAGCTCCTTAGCATTACCATAACCATGTTTCATATCCCTTCTTCATAGAGGTTGCATTAGCAACATGGACCTCTTGAGATGATGTAGGAGCATCCCTGGTTCAAGAGCAATCTTGCATCAACCAAAAAAAACATTTGCATTTCAGTTTTTTTGCATTTTAGTTTGTTTCCTTTCATTTTCCAATTCAGTTCAGATAGTTCAGTCAATAGCAGTTTCTGTATTTTGGTCCGCATTCTACCACAATATCATTTCAGACCTTGCGGAGCTAGACTTAGCATCTAGAGTCATTCATCTACATCATATCTAGAATTTTGAGCATTTGGATCAGTTATCAGAAAGTTATCGCTATCAAAAGATCGATTGTTTTCTCATAACAGAGCATCTTGACAGTCTCAGACAATCAGCTAAAGGAGAAGACTTGCAGAGTATTCCTCGACTTGTGGAGCTTAATGACGCATTATTCAATGATCTTTGGTTCATAGCCAACCTTCCCCGAGATCTGTACATCATTCCATTCATTTGTAGAGGTGTTCTATGCATTTAGGTTTGATCTATCCGTGTACACACATTACAACTCTTCATTGGAGTTTGTGATCTTTCTTGGCCAACGCGGAGGAATCTTTTGTACTGGAGATGATATATAAGGATGTAATAGATCCCTAGGAAAGTAGATTAGAATAGTTAGAAATAGATTCATAAGTTCATAGTTTGGATTTGTGCGAAGGGACTTCAAAGCTATATCTTGTGTATATTTTGTAACCAGGCTTGTGAGCCCTAATTGTAATCCTGCATGTTGCTGGCTGATCTGTATTTGAATCCTATGATATATTGAATGATTGAATATGCATTTGTTCCATATCTTTAAGTTGTTTCCATTGTGTTTACTCTTACTACACGGTCTAGATAGTTCATTCTGTGAACCCTCCTACCGTGACCGCACCAAGTGGTATCAGAGCGAAAATTCAAATCTTTGGGAGCGAATTAAGCGAAGTTGGTGAAGGAATTCTGTAAGATCCTGTTGTGGATAGATCGCTGAATTAAGGCAGGTTACTTGTGTCGCAACCAATCGCCTATTGTGAGGCAGTTGTCACCCTGTAGCCCGATCACCAAACTTGAGGTAGTTTGCACTTGATCCTAGGAAGAATGCTGCTGAGGAGAGTTGCTGTTGTTGGAACAATGGCTGGTAGAATGGATGAGATGATGGAAATGATGAAAACGATGCGAATTCGATTGGATGCTGTTGAAGAAGATAGGCAAAGAGGATTGACACCGAGACCTAATGCTGAAAGTGATGATGAAGAAGAATTTCAATATGTTGAACAAATTGGTGAAACCCTAGGAGGTGATGAAGAAGAAGAATCAGATCAAGTCAAGATGTTGTGAGCTATTTCAAAGATTGGAAAGAGACCTAGAGTTGATGTATCAAATTACACTGGCAATTTGAATCCTAAAGAATTGATTGACTGGATAAATGACATGGAAGAATACTTTGAGTATGAAGAAGTTGAAGATCCAGAGAAGGTGGAATTTGCAAAGACAAAGTTAAAAGGACATGCTGCTATATGGTGGAAAGAAGTTCATTTGGATAGAAATAGAAGAGGAAAAGAAAATATTACAAAGTGGGATAGAATGGTGACAAAATTGAAGAATCAGTTTATACCTGCTGACTATAAGTTGGAGTTGTTGAAAAGATTGCAGAACTTGAGGTAAAAGGAGAAATTTATGAAGGAGTATACTGAATAATTTCATAAGATGATTATAAGGATAGGACATAGTGAAGCAAGCAAGGAGAAAGTGGCTAGATACATCAATAGATTGAAATTGAACATTCAAGAAGAACTAAGTTTGGTGAGGATGACGTCTTTGGAGGAAGCATATCAGTTTGCCTTGTGAGTTGAAGAGAAATTGAACAAGAGGCATGATCAGAGATAGAGAGGCAGAGGAGGTAAATTTTAGAGAGGTAGAATATTTTACAGAGGTAAGAGGTCATTGGCGGAGTAGAACAGACAGGAAAACACATTCAAGAGGAAGAACAGAGATAATGATGCATACCAGAGCAATGACAAACATTTTCATCATCGAGGAATTATAATTCATATGGAGTGAAGGATACAGAAGAGAAGGAAGAGGAACTAATAGGAGAACATTCAGAGGCACTTGTTTCAAGTGTGGAGGTCAAGGACATAGAGCATTTGAATGTAATCAAGGGAGTACAAGCAAGAGAATAGAGAGCAGTGGAAGAGCAGCTTATGTTGAAGAAGAACCTGTTGGATCACCTAGTTTAGTTGGTAAACTAGAGAAAGGAGGATCACTGGTGATGAGGAGAGCACTATTTCAAGCAGAGACAAATGAGGAACCACCGCAGAGGAAAAGTTTGTTCAGAACTAGATGCAAATCAGGAGGTAAATGTTGTAAAGTTGTAATTGATAGTGGTAGTTCTGATAACTTAGTTTCAGAGAAGATGGTGACTAAGCTGAAGTTAGAAAGATTGAAACACCCTAAGCCCTATCATATAGCATGGATTCAAGATGATCATAAGGTACTGGCGAGTGAACAATGTTTGGTGAAATTTCATATTGGATCTTATCATGATGAAGTCTTGTGTGATATTATGCCTATGGATGTATGTCATATCTTGTTGGGTAGACCTTGGCAGTATGATAGAAAAGCTATACATGATGGGAGAAAGAATACATATACTATAACATCAAATGGGAAGAGAATTACTTGATTCCTTTGGAGGACGATCCTAAAAGTGAAGTATGTGGGAATGCTAGAATCTGTTTGGTAGATGGAAGAAAATTTATGGATGGTTTGAGACATGAGAATATGTGTTATGCTTTGATTCCTAAGAAGCCTGAAACCTTGAAGAAGGAGACTAAAGAATCACAACTAGAGGAGATAAGAGAGTTGCTGACAAAGTATGAAGACATCATAGCAGATAACGTACCTAAAGGATTGCCACCTATAAGGAGTATTAGTCATCACATGGATCTTATATCGGGAGCTAGTTTGCCTAATAAAGCAGCACATAGAATGACACCGACAGAGAATGAAGAATTGAATAGATAGATACAAGAATTTTTGAGAAAAGGTTTGATCAGAGACAGTTTGAGTCCTTGTGCAATACCTACAGTGTTAGCACCTAAGAAAGATGGAGAATGGAGAATGTGTACTGACTCTAGAGAAATAAACAAGATCACAGTTAAGTATAGATTTCCTTTACCTAGAATGGATGATATCATGGATTGTTTGAGTGGAGCAAGACATTTCACAAAGATAGACTTGAAGAGTGGATACCATCAGATCAGAATTAGAGAAGGAGATGAATGGAAGAGTACTTTTAAGACAAACAAATGATTATATGAGTGGTTAGTGATGCCTTTTGGATTGACAAATTCACCGAGTACTTTCATGAGATTGATGAATGAAGTCTTGAAGAAATTCTTGGGTAAGTTTGTTATTGTGTATTTGGATGACATTCTGATTTTCAGTAAGACAAAAGAAGAACATTTGTAACACCTTAGACAAGTATTATAGAGGTTGAGAGAGGAGAAATTGCTGATAAACATCAAGAAGTGTAGTTTCATGAAAGAAGATCTAGTGTACTTGGGATTTGTGATTTTTGTAGAGGGATTGAAGATGGACCCTAAGAAAGTAAGAGCAATTGTTGAATGGCCTACACCAGAGAACATTGAAGAGGTTAGATCATTTCATGGATTGGCTAGTTTCAACCGAAAGTTCATTAGAAATTTCAATTCAGTTTGTAACCCTATGACAGAGACAATGAGAGGTGATAGAAAAGACTTTAAGTGGACATCAGGAGTAGATAAAAGTTTTGAGCTGTTGAAGCAAAAGGTGACAAAGCAACCTATCTTAGCATTACTAGATTTCAATAAGGTATTTCAAGTTGATTGCGATGCAAGTGGGAGTGCAATTGGAGCAGTGTTAAGTCAAGAAGGTAGACCTATAGCATATTTCAGTGAGAAGTTGAATGATGCAAGGAGAAGATATTCAATCTATGATCAAGAGTTCTATGCTATAATTCAAGCCTTGAAGAAGTGGAGACATTATTTGTTTCCTAAAGAATTTGTGTTGTATACAGATCATCAAGTTTTGCAATCCTAGAACAATCAAGGTAAGTTGAATCAGAGACATATGAGATGGGTAGAGTTCATGCAGAGTTATACATTTGTATTGAAGTATAGGAGTGGAAAATCAAACAAAGTTGATGCATTGAGTAGGAGAAGAAAATTGTTGATAGAGATGAGAGTTGAAATGTTGGGATTTGATAAATTGAAGCATATGTATGAGGGAGACACTAATTTTGCAGAACCTTGGAAAGCATGTAAGAAACTTGTTATGATAGATAGGAGTAAGTGGTTGGATTATTTCATTCAAGAAGATATGTTGTTAAGAGGAAATCAATTGTGCATACCTAGAAGTTCAATGAGAGATAATTTGATCAAGGAGAAACATAGTGGTGGATTGGCAGGATATTTTGGCATTGATAAGACAGTGGCTTTGGTGAGTGAAAACTACTTTTGGCCTCAAATACATACAGATGTCAGGAAACTTGTGCAGAGTTGTAGAGTTTGTCAAGTTGTAAAAGGGAGTAGTTAGAATACTGGATTGTATAAACCTTTGACAGTACTAGAGAGACCTTGGGAAGACATAAGCATGGATTTTGTGATGGTATTGCCTAAGACACAAAGAGGACATGATTCTATATTTGTAGTGGTAGACAGATTTTCAAGGATGGCACATTTCATACCTTGTAAGAAGACAACTGATGCAGTGCACGTAGCAGACCTATTTTTCAAGGAGATTGTGAGATTGCATGGATTACCTAAGAGTATAATTTTAGATAGAGATGGTAGATTCCTTGGATATTTTTGGAAGACACTTTGGAAGAAGATGAAGATAGATTTGAAGTTTAGTTCAACATTTCATCCACAGACTGATGGACAGACAGAGGTAGTAAATAGGAGTTTGGGAAACTTGTTGAGATGTTTGGTTGGAGAAAAGGTAGGAAGTTGGGGCTTGATTTTTTCACAAGCAGAGTTTGCATACAATAATTTAGTAAATAGGAGTACCAGAAGAACACCTTTTGAGATTGTTACCGGAGTGAATCCTAGAGGAGTGACAAAACTGAGAGACATGGGTACAAAAGAAAAGAGAAGTGCAAAAGCAGAAGAATTTGTAGATCACATGAAGATAGTGCATAATCAGGTGAAGAAGCATTTGGAGGATATGAACAGCAAATATAAGGAGCAAGCAGATGAGAAGAGAAGACATAAGGAATTTGCAGTGGGAGATGAAGTGATGGTATACTTGAGAAAAGAAAGATTTCCAGTTGGGACATATAACAAGTTGAAGATGAAGAAGTTTGGACCTTGTAGGATACTCAGAAAATTTGATTTAGGAAATGCATATGAAGTGGAATTACTGGAGACATTGGGCATATCACCTATTTTCAACATTGTAGACCTATATTAGTATCATGAAGCAAAGTTCAGTGACAACATGGCAGAGGACTTGAAGAAGCAGTTACCACAAGCACCAGAGCAAATTGAAGACATTTTGGATAGCAGAGTTGGACGCAACACTAGAGGAAGACAATACAAAGAATACCTTATGAAGTGGAAAGGCATACCAGAAGAAGATTCATCATGGGTTTCTCAGGCTGAGGTGGACCGTCTTGGTTCTCCCCTAGCCCCAGTAAAGTGAGGGACTCACTTTTTCAATAACCCCAGATGTCTGATGTAGGAGCATTCCTAGTTCAAGAGCAATCTTGCATCAACCAAAAAAAACATTTGCATTTTAGTTTGTTTGTAGTTCAATTTGTTTCCTTTCATTTTCCAGTTCAGTCAATAGCAATTTTTGTATTTTGGTCCGCATTCTGCCGCAGTATCATTTCAGACCTTGTGAAGCTGAACTTAGCATCTAGAGTCATTCATCTACATCATATCCATAATTCAAAGCATTTGGATCATTTACCGAAAAGATATCTCTATCAGAAGATCAACTGTTTTCTCATAACAAAGCATCTTGACAGTCTCATACAATCAGCTAAAGGAGAAGACTTGCAGAGCATTCCTCAACTTGTGGAGCTTAATGACACATCATTCAATGATCTTTGGTTCGTGGCCAACCTTCCCCAAGATATGCACATCATTCCATTCATTTACGAAGGTGTTCTATGCATTTAGGTCCGATCTATCTATGTATACACGTTATAGCTCTTCATTGGAGTTTGTGATCTTTCTTGGCCAACGCGGAGGAATCTTTTGTATTAGAGATGATATATAAGGATGTAATATATCCCTAGAAAAGTATATTAGAATAGTTAGAAATAGATTCATAATTTCATAGTTTGGATTTGCGTGAAGGGACTTTAAAGCTATATCTTGTGTATATTCTGTAATCAGGCTTGTGAGCCCTAATTGTAAGCCCGCATGTTGCCAGCCGATCTGTATTTGAATCATATGATATATTGAATGACTGAATCTGCATTTGTTCCATATCTTTGAGTTGTTTCCGTTGTGTTTACTCTTGTTACACGGTCTGGATAGTTCATTCTATGAACCCTCCTACCGTGACTACACCATGAGGGTCTTGTCCTACGGATTCATCCATCCATTTGTGTTTCTTGTCCCTCATAGACCTAATCCCTTACTATAACATACAATACCCCTCTTCTCCTAGATCACATTTGTCTTTTCCTCAGAAGGTGAAACTTTAGTTTCTAAATTAGACTCACCCTCTTCATCACTATCCTCCCAAGCTTGGTCTTCCAAAGCAACACAGTTGTCACTAGAGGGTCCAGTGCTTGAGTTTGTGGAAGATTCCACCAGCCTTATCCCTTTCTTATATCTTGTTGATTCTGAATATAATCTTCCATTGCATGAACCCTAGGCTTTAAGTGACAAAAGGTGAAGGGTAACCATAACGTACCTTGAATGGTGACATCTTGGTAGAAGTATGAAGGGAAGTGTTATACCATAATTTTGTTAGTTTTAACCAATTAATTCAATGTGCTTACTTTTCAAATGAAAAACAACAAAAAAAATCATTTCAGATATTTGTTAACCAACTTTATTTGTCCTTAAAATTGAGGGTGGTAGGAGGAGCTATGAGCTAGTTGATTACCCAAATAAGAGAACAAATTAGTCTATAAATGACTAGTGAATATAACATCATGGTCTCCTAGTATAATTTTTGGAATATCATGCATCTTCTAAGCACTTTAAAGCATTTCAAAATCATCTAGAAAGAAATCTAAAAAGCACAAAGAGCATTGAAATCATTATTTTAATGCATGACACTTCAAAGCATCTTCATCCTTGGGCATTGCAGTTTTTCTTGGCATGTCTATGGGTTTTGTACAATGACTTAAGGGGTTTGACTACTAGAGAGGACGTCCTATGTCTTCTCTCTATCTTACAAAAAATCCCACAATGCTTGTCAACAAAACATTTTTCCCAATGACAAGTATGGAAAGAATGAACACTTCACAAAATGTTGCATTGATAGTAGACAAGGCCACAACATTAGAGCCAAATTGTGCAATGAGATTCAACCCTAGACTAGTTTATGTTCCACAACCATCTCCACATTAGAATAATATGACAAAGATTTGTCATAGGCTCCAAATTTCATATCTATTAGTAGGTTCTAGATTCTAAATGTAGATTGTAGCATATTAGTGAATCAACATCAAAAGAGCAATGTCAACACATCATTTTGAAAGAGCTAATCATTCTCATCCTTTCTTAGTTTTATTAAACTCAACTCTTTATGATTTAAGGTGGTTTATACATATTGATTGATTATTATATTAGATCTAAGTCATAGTGTAGGAAATTAAAAAAGAATTTATTTCCCTACATTTTGATGAATCTTGACTCTTATACCTAGCCTAGGCTATGTACCCTACGTATCCTTCATCACTTTTTCATAAATTCAAACATATTTTTCATTGCTCAGTTATTGTTATTTTCAAACTATGCTTGCATTGTATTGCTCCCAGCCCTAGTGAAACCCTAGGTTAAAATATCCCATCTATCATGCCCACATTTGCATGTGGACATGAACACCCAAACCAACAATTTTTTTTTTTGAAATCATCATTAAATGTATACTATTATCGTGCATCACACGATCACCTAACATGCACACTTGTCCATGTCATGCAACATTGAGACAAGCACGCCACACAAAGCAGGGAAAGGGATTCAACAAGCGGGTGTAATGAAACTCCTCTCATACACCATACATAGATGAAGGTAGCCTAATTGGATTCAACATCATCCAACATGACATCACAAGGGATTACTCCAAAAGATAATCCCTCCTAGGTTGTCTATATGAATATGGAAATGACCCCGCCTTAAGAGCACGAGGCCTAATTAACTAAAATTAACTAAATTCCTAGCATGCTAATCTTTAACTAACACTAGACCCATTAAATAATTTCGACTAGAAAAGCAACATATAAATTTAAACTAGTACAATAAAATTTAAATCTCAATGTTACAACTTTACAAGAAATAATTTTGAAGATACACAAATTTAATAAATTCTATAGCTATTTGGTCTCCAAGAAAGACTTTTTTTTTAAATACTCAAAATGAGGACAACATTTTATAAATTCAAATGCAATAATTCCATTCCAATCAAAGCCATATTAAATTTTTGCACTAACCTCATATTTATTAATTTAGATAGAAATGACCAAACATCCCATTTTGACAATGAAACTAATATTAAATCCTCAATTAATTAATTATAATAACCAAAGAACACAACAATATTCAATTCACTAAGTTCCCCTAAAAACAAATTCATTAAATTTATTCCACAACCCCCTATAACTATACACCTATGAGGCGGTTAGCTAGACATGATTAGTTAACACTAAGTATCATTTGTTTATACTAATTCTAAGGCAACACTACTAATCCCAACCTCATCTTATAAATGGAAGCCCTCCCTTTTCTATTTTTACACTCAAATTTCCGGTTTGAGGAGAGGGAAGGAGGGGAAGAGGCTCAAGTTAAGAGGTGAAGAAAAGATTTTACTAATTTCCTTGTTTTCATTTAAATGATTTGTTTTTTTCTACTTGTTTATTTTCCCACTAACCATCCTATTTTGTTGTAATAATTACTAATTCCCTCTTATTGTTTAAAATTTTTATTTGTCTACATGTTCAACATATTCATCTTCAACAAGATCTATCCACCTAAAGTTAGTAATGTCCATATTTGGTTTTGGAATGTATGTACATTACAAACATATGAGAATATATAGAATAAATAGAATATATTTCATATATATACATTTTAGAATCATATATAGATCACAAATCACATAAATGCATATATATCCTAAATCTATACATTTCATAATATAGTATATATATCAAAACACACAGAATATATTTCAGAATAAAATATATATGTATTCTAAACACACAATATATTTTAAAATATTTAGAATATAATATATATATATATATAATATATACACATATATATGTCATATATATAGACATACCGAAAATAATTGAAAGTAATTAAACAAATTGTAAAAATTTCATTACAGGCCAAATGTTTAAATTTACTTTGGCACAAAGAACAACGAACAATGGTAGGGCCATGACAAGATGACGGCGCCCTGTGTGCCATGGCCCCCAAAGGGGGTTCACAGCACCCAGGGTGTCACCATTGGGGACGTTGTGGGAGGGCTCCCCTTTCCCCTTCGCTGCTTATGTAGCGAGCGGGGAGGGCAAACCCTAGCCCACCCTAAGCATCTTTTTTTAACTTTTATTTTATATAATACATAGTATACTGACACACACACACACACACACACACACACATAATACATACACACACATATATATACATATTCCCTAGCATGTATATATATATATATATATATATATATATATATATATATATATATCATTTTAATAATGTATTTTTTTAATACACTATGATAGAGAAAGATGTATATTTTAACATAAACAATCAATACTTTATTTCTCCAAAACATAAGAAAACAAGAATGCATTTTTTTTCATCAAAACATAAGTTAATTTTTAGAATGTTTTAAGAATAATTTTCTATATTTTTCTCCTAGATCCATATTTTCATAAGTGTAATAAGGAAAGAAAGAAAATAAATAAGGGTTTTCATTTGTATTTATAAGACAAAGTACATCTAAAATTTTCTATGATAGAAATCCTACATTAAGTGCAATTTTCTTATTTTTCTTTCATCTATTTTACACACTTAAATGTAAAGGAACATTTATATAACCATTTTGGAACTTAAACAAGGGAATAGAACAACTCGCAAAGACAAATATTTATTTTTTATCCTCCATAACTCTACACAATAGCAAGGTACTAAAGTAGGGATTAAATCTTTGTCCTCCCTCAAGGGAAATTCCCTAAAGCACAACAATATGTTTTAAAAACTTAAGGAGATACAAGCAATCCCTTTTGTCAACAACACAAATTTAATTATAGGTTCATAACAACCCATATACCACATTTTTACAACTTGCAAGGCTTTCTTACAACCTTTAACAAGGTTTAGCCCAAGGTTCTCATATACAAACTAGACTATTTTACAAAAATGATTTCTTCTTGACAAGGTTCCAAACTCCACAATAGGAGGCTTTTCTCCTTTCTTCACTACTTGTCAAAACCTGCAAAAACAAGAACTCCATCCAAAGACCAATAGAGATGCTCACCTCCCAACTGTTGGCTTGCTCAAAAGCATCCCCGAGCTAGGAGGCCAACTATGAAACCCAAGGAGCACACCACAACTAGTTTAACAACCATTGCTCTTTAAAACAACACGTAATCCCAGCCAAGGCTTACACAATGCTAAGGATACCGAAAAGGAATCCAACATAGGGGAGTAGAGTAGAAAACTCTACCTTGGGGAACAATGAAAACTAATATGCCAAATATCACATATACACATAGTCATACTCCTTCAAATCTCCCAAAATCTTCCATAACCATCTCACCACCAAGACCACAACTCCAAAACTCCAAATGGCACTCATGCCACACAAAGACAATATGGTACTCATGCCAAATCTCTCTCTCAATAGAGTGAATTTTTCCCCAAGGAGGATTCTTACCTCCCTCAACCCTCACATGGGTTTCTCTCAACCAATTGGGGAGCCAACCCAAACAACACAACTAACAAACCATCAACAACAATGGAGAGACAAAATAAAAGAACACAACCACACATTCACTTATTTTTCATTTTCCATCTACATTCAAGAACACAAATTAATCTACAAAGAAAGAAGCCTACCTCACAAAAGATTTTCCCAAAAGTTGGTGAAGAACCATTTTGGTGAAGTCCCTCCATGAGCTACACTAGATTTCTTCTCCAATCTCGTAATCTCTCACTCTCAACTCTCAACTCAACAAGTCAAAATGAAATGCCAAAAAGTGCTTCTCAAGTTGCAAGGAGGGTATAAGTAATAGATGACAAGTCATACCTCCTCTCCCAATGATAATGTGCCACATGAAATCCACCTCATCCCTCTCAACCAATCATGAAACCCCAAGGAGTGATTTGACTCCTCATGGCTCTCACACATGTGTGAGGCCTAGGGGAGAGGAGTGTACTTGTACACTCTTCTCCAAATATCTTCCTAGGTTGGCTCCCACATGTGTGGAGCCTTGGGATGAGGTGGTACTTGTTCAATCCCTCATCCCCAAACCTAGGAGAATGGAAGGAGATGGTGACAAGTCTACCATCTCTCTTCCCAAAACTTACCCACGCCACTTTTTTCCCAAGGAACTTGGGAGTGGTCTAAATCACTCAAATTTCAAAAATTCAAAGCCCAAAAGACCCCCAACCCCAAGGTATATGACCTAGGGACTTAAAATCAAAAAATACTCACGAAAAGAGCTCTCAAACACCCTCAAAAGTGACCTCAAATTTTAAATTCAAAATAAGACACATATGCCAACAACTCATCACCCATGCCAACTCACATTTACACACAATTTTAAAAACCAAATTAATCATAGTAAATAAATCACATTACACATTATACATTAACAAAAGACTTTAGTCCCCATATAGACTAAGGTCAGGCATCATAGGAAATTCACATGGGTTTCTAGTTGACCTCCAAATTTCCATTGGTCATGGAAGGTACTTGCACATCTCAAATGCACATGTCAATTTGTCCAACAAGCATATATATAGCCAAAGCAACTTATATTAAATTCCAGTTATACTCATATTCAATGCAAACATCTTTACTCTAATAATAATCAAAATCCATATGAATGCCAATTACATATCAATACAATTTCAATCATCATTCCATAATCTCTCCTAATGTCATCACATATGTACCTGTTGGCGTTTCAATTCACACTTCTGAAACATGAGTTGGAAATGGACAACTATGCACAGATAAACTGCTCTCCTATTAGAAGGGGGAGTTCCCTTTTTTGCTGATGTTCACTGAAAAGATAATCAAAACCAAAATTTGCCTATCTTCTTTTTGATTCTCAGCTGCAAGCACAAGGTTATAAAACTCTAAATGCTGCAGAAGAGGTCTTTTCCTTTTTTAAAACTTCTACAACTAGGCATAAACTAATGACGCTTTTAATCTCCTAAGTAAATTCAGAGTGAAGGGGATTAAAAGTGGACAAGAAATGATTGTTTTAACATAAAAACTTAAGCAATTTTCTCCTAGATTCACATCACAAGACTTATAGTACTTTAATGATGAAAGCTGAAATAAAAGTTACACAAGACACACATCTGACGATGAAACTTGATGATTCGAGATAGAATATCAGAGAAAAATAGGCATGAGACTTCTATTCAATATCACAAAGTTGATACAACTCCAGGACAACAATATTGTAACAAAAGGCAGGCATATAGCAAGCAATCAAACATCGGAGAACAAATTACACAAAGTGAACAAACACTTGAAATAACAAAATCTGCAGGCTAGAATAGGCACAACAAATTTGTTATCACAAAAGTCGATCCTTTACAATGGGCAAGGATGCCCTTATTTATACTAAAATCAAAGGAGTAGGGAACTCTAAAATCTCCTTGATTAACCCTAACTTGCCAACTAGCAAACTTTATTACTATTCTAAGACAAAGATACAATAAACAAACGCTTTAAAGCGATTTTCTTTAAAGCAAAGAAAATTCCAACTAACACAAAGTGATTTCTTTCTAAAAATAGAATGGATGAGCTTAAGATGAAAGAAAATGCTTTAAAACAAAAATCATCTAATTTAAAGTTGCTTTCTTTTGAAATGCATCCTTATCAACATTCTTGCTTTTTGGTGATGTCATCCATTGATATTCTGGGAAACAATATCTTCTAAAAAGCAAGTGACTGCATCTTTTCCAGGAACACTAATACTCTCTAGAATGATATTTTGATTCTCTAACATTTCTTCACTGTTTGCAACCATCTGAAGAAATTCATGAACTTCACCCACAACCTTGTCAAACTTCACTGTCATTGCGGCAAAATGACCCATCTTTCCGGCAATGATATCATCATTAAAATGCTACGAACGAGAGTCTGGAACTCTTCTTGCACTTCCCTGAGATCATACAGGGTACCATCTTCTTTTTCATACGAACATGGGATCTGAGAAACAAAAGATCTGACGAACTTGAGGACATTGACTACCTTTTCTTTCCATTTCGTCAACTCTGAAATTATGCTGTCATAAGTTTTTACTGTGAAAAGATATTGCGCTTTCTAAGTAGAAACTGTCTTCTTATCATCAGCTGAATCAATAGAATCAAGTGCAATCTTCAATTTAGAGATAATGATCTCAAACACTGGTCTATTTTCTACCATGGTCTGCTGCAATCCCTGGATGCCTTGGCGTAAATCATGAACGTTGTACTTTAATTGATAAAACTCTGAAAGTACAACTCTCCCTTTAGTCACAAATTCTTCCACCCAATTATTCATGTGCCTCCCATAGAGGACCAACTAACTGAACTGCCGTTGATGAACTGGTGATTCAAGATTTGGTGGAAGTAATAAATCAGCCTACAATGTGCCATGGAAAAGGTTGGAAATGTACTGCCGTACCTGCCTAACTTCAGCTTTGAGAGCTGTTTTGTCTTCTCCGTCTTTCAACATCCTTTCCTTCAAACTATCCACTGCAACCTCGAAAAGATTTACATCTGTATGCCAGGTACTCCTACTAAGGTTAGCTTTGACAACCTTGAAGTCATCAACCTCAATATCATCAGCACTTCTATCTTCTGGTGGTGTTGCAGTTTCAAGGATTATTTCTCCATCTGCATTCTTTTCAATGCGAACTTGCTTCTTTAGCTTCTTGTTTGGTTTTGTCTTGGTAGATGCTTTTAAGCTTTGTTAAATCCAGTTGATATGAGGGCTTCCTTATCTTCCCAGAATGTTTTCAAGCCAAGATGAGCCACCCTCTCTTGGAAACTCGGTTCTAACCTCATCAGCTTCTGATGAACCAATGTGTGCATCAGAGTTACGAACTAACAAATCTAGCTCCAAATCTATGTGGTTAGGAGAAGTGCTCAGTGAAGAAGGAGGAGAGACATGATCTAAAGGTAATACTTCAACATACGATGTTGGTTCAACAGGAACTTCTGATTCAATTGCTAGTTGTCCCTGTTGGACATGAGCTAGAGACTCATCATTTTTTCTCTTTAACTTAGCCATTTTTGTTCCTTCTAGAAGAACACTCATAGCTTTAACCCTTCAGTTTGGTTTGGAAGTGGAAGGCTTTGATGGTTGTACAACTGGTGGCTCTGCTACAGAAATATCATCCTTTTGCTTATTCTTCAAGAATATCAAACTATTTTTAACAACTCGACTCGTTCTTTCTTCAATGGAAGTGTTCTCTTTTATTGACCAATTAACTGGTGGCAACAGTTGTTGCTCAACTTGGTCTCTGAAATGCGTGGGAAGTAGAACTTCACCACTTTCTATCAAACCCTCTACATCTTCCGATAGGATATCAAACATCTACTGAAGAGTAAACCTGCTGTAATTGGGTTCTCGCACTTCAAACTCATCAACACAATTAGCCCAAAAGTCTTCGACTGTATGTGTATGCACACAATTTTGACCAAGATGTGATGCAAAAACACCACGAGGATCATATGAAGACCTCCTATCAAAAAAATTAAGACCATACTTGGATGATTCATTACCAATTGCCTTGGCATCTGCTCTAGATCTGCATCTGTAAATACTCATCCCAAGTGGAAAATTGAAAAAATTGAAAGCTGCCTTGTATCTACTACGCAAAAATGTATGAACTTCATAGGCTTGCGTCAAAAATTCCATAAATGCTATTTCATCTGTAGGATATCTCGGCAACATGGCTGGCTCTCCTGAGAAGCTATATACTCCGATGTAGGAAAAAGTGGGAAATTGGATAAACCAATCAACCCATTCTGCCATTGCTATTCTAGCATCTGCTGAAAACCATATATGCAACTCATTATCCATATCTCACACTGCATGCATCAGGGATGCATCATTTACTCACCTGTAATGTCATTTAGCTTGAGAAATTTCTAACTGTAGGAAATGGTGATATACATGCTGAATACCTAGAGTTCTAACAACATTCAAACCTCTGAAGTGACCCTGAAAAGCCATCAAATACACAAGGTATGACATCATGTGGAATTCATGAGCCCTTTGAAAATCAAGTATTTGTTGGTGGAGACTATCACTGATGAGTGCCGACTAGTCATAGAATTCGATTCCATCAACATTCTGGGACATAATGTAAAACATCAAAGGCTGGAACTTGTTAGCATCTACTTGACGTGTGATTCAGCTTAGCAGAGTAATCATTATTGCATGTTCCTCCTTGAACTCTCCACGTCCAACATTTTTTGGCATGACATTCTGCTTCGCTTTTAACCACCTCTAACCAATCTTTTTCTGGTATTTTTCTTTATCATTGTTCCAAACCCTCTTGCATTCTTCAATTGAAACAGTTAAGTTTTCTCTCCAGACTGGTATTATAAAACATTTCTCAATGTCATTCAGCCTCAGGCTACATAGCACATGTCCATCTCTTGATTGGATTTCTCTTGTAACCGAATTGTAATGCGTCATGCAAGCAATTACAAATTTGATACTTTGCACTGTGATGGGAAAGGATGCTGCTGCAAGTAAACTGGAGTGTCCTAGATTCCTGATAGCATTATTTACTGCATCCTCCAAAGAATGTAAATTGATCATTGGAAGTACTTTATGAAAGTCTATTTCACAAGTTCTCAGGTAATCGTGAACCAACGCCATTTTGGGCCTGATTTGTGTTGGAGAGTACTGCGTATTGAAAGATTTGAAAATTGACTGTGAACACACCTATGTCAGAAAAATCTTGGACAAATGGCTAAAAGTTACTTGCTAATTTTTAGAAAAAAAGTAGATTCTGAGCAAAAAATGCTGGCACATGGGTTTTGTAGGCAATCCTGTTTTGAAGCAACCTAGATCATCGAATTTTGAAAAAGCGGAGACTTTCTTGAAAAAGCAGGAAAAAAATAGATTCCTAAAAAAAGAAAAACTCCCAATCTTCAAGAGGATGATATTCTGGATGGGATCCATCTCAATAAAAACTAAAAAAGCTTCGGTTCAATTTCTAAAAAATGATCCCCTAGAAAAATGGACCCTAAAAAAGTGTGCCTCCCTGCTTCCTCAACCTAAAACTATGAAGAATGCTGAAAAAGCACTTCGTTTGGGTCTTCAAATCTTCATTGAAAGAAAAATAAAAATCCTTCCTCTGGATGCAACCTACAAAAGATAATGAAATAAAGAAGCCAAATGCTTGTCTTTATAGATCTTTAGGGCAAAAACGCAGCTTTCTTTGTGAAAGAATAAAACTTGGATCTCATCCATGAAGAAAGTAACTTTTAAAGCACAAATCCAAGTGGATGTCTTCAAATAGGAAGAATCCTTATTTTGTAGTTGTCTATGGCTTCATGTGCAAGATGGCGAAAAATATCTTCTTTTGATGATGTCATCGAACACACGAGTTGACAGAAGTGTTAGCCATTTTTTCTTCGTTTTTGACACTTCTGCACTCGTTTTGACTTAAGTATGGCCCATCTTTGACTTCAACCAGATGGAAAAATGTCACCGTTGACTAAAAAAGTTGACTGATCCTGACACTTTGGAGACCTATCAACTGAGATTCCATCCCTAGCCTCCAACTGACGATTTGGCATCGTTTGACTACAAATCTGACCTCTTGAATCGGCCATCAGGCGAAGATCGAGAAATAGCTGTCAGAAAACACTGGTAGATTAGGAAATTTTCTAACACTGATGAACTTGGGCGCCCCAAGCCTCCTGGGGCGCCCGACTTCTCATGCCTTAGCCATTTTTTCAAATTTTGCAACTTCTTCAATTTTTCAATCTGTGTGCGCGTTCCGGTGACTGTGGACCCCTATTTGGCTATTGATTTCTATCTGCTAGGACAAAACTGAGTCTGATGATTTGGCAGATAGGCAGGCCTGATGAAAATTGAGTTGACTGTACCTCTGTCTACCTCGGGAAATGCGCCAAACTATCCTGCTTTGAACCAGACTGGGCTGACGGAGGGAGATTCATGTTTTTTGGAAAAAGCTTAGAAAATATTCTAAGTATGGTGAGTTTAGGCGCCCCAAGCCACCCGGGGCACCCAGTTTTTAATGCCTTAGAATTTTTTTTGAAATTTTCAAATTTTATACCATTTCTCGTTTTCTGTGCCAACAAGCTTTGTTTGATCTTTGTTTTCAGTTGTTTGGATGACTGCTGAGGTAGAATAGAGGGTGATTTGAGCAACCTGAACATATTTGTGATGAAATCCCAGCTTTGACTGATGTTTGACTAAGTTTGACCAAGTTTGACCAACTGGAAACGGGCTGACGGAAGCATTTTTGACATTTCTCGAAAAACATAAAAAAAACTAACACTGGAGAGGTTGGGTTCCCCTAGCCTCTTGGGTCACCTGAAATCCAATGCCTTAACCATTTTTCTGATGTTCAACTCTCTTTTGCAATTTGCTCCGTTTTGTGTGTTGACAGCTGCTTCCCGATGTCGATTTCGATGATTTCATCAGTCAACTACCATTGGATGATGAATGAACTGGATAGCTTGGGTACATCTGATGAGTTTTCTAGCTTTTCAAAGCCTGATGATCAAAATGACTGCTTTTGTGCCCATCGGAACAGATCGACAGACACATTTCTCACATTTTCTTGAAAAACGTGAAAAATTTCTAACACTAGTGAGACTAGGCACCCCAAGCCTCATGGGGCACCTAAAATCTTCATATTTAGCCAAATTTCTTGATTTGCAACTTTTCTCCTCACCTCGGTTCCATCCTGCTCCGTTTTGCGTGCTTCATCGAGTTGACGACTGTTTGTCGGTTCTACGTCATTGGAACAACGTTGAAAACTTGAAAATAAGCTTTGGCAAATGAACTTCCTCCATTAACAACTTCAGAACTGATGCTTCACCTTCTGAAAAATTAGAAATGACCCAGTAGAGAAAACTTGACCTTTTGCAGATTCTGTCTGGACCACACTGATCGTGAAGCAAAATCAACCAATGAGAATCAAGCGTGACACCTGAGTCAAAGATTCTATTTTTAGAAAGTTTTGCCAACATCTGTATCTCAAGAAACCCAGAAAACCTAATTTGACGTCTATTTTTAGAATCTTTCTAATAATAGAAATTTCTATTTTTAGAAATTTTGCTTTTTTGACTTTTTGATGAAAAATTTTCTAGACTTGCTCAAAATGCCTTAATGAAGCAAAATTTTTGATTGGGTACAACAATTGGCTCTATCTAGGGACCATGGCGGATAATTATGGCATAGGAGAACCGAGAACCTCTGGACTTTTAAGCTTGGACCAGTGCCTTATCAGTTGGGCAATAGAGTCAAGTCACTTTCCTAATCACCTAGAACAAGACTTCCTAAAATAACCTAAGAGTTGGAACTTTCCAGAACACAAAGAACACAACTGTCACATTACAGAAAGGGAAATACATTACAACATAATGATCACATTACAAAAAGGGGAAACACATCACGAGAACATAAAGTGTTCAGACACGCTCTTTTTCCTGAGCGAGGATGAGAAGAACAAGAATGTCACATAAAACCATCAATCAACTCAGGAAAGTAAGAACCATCTCTCCTTAGCTGTGAAGATTGTCTTGGTAGCACAAAACTTCTCTTTCTCTGCAACATCTCCTCAAAGAGCCACGATTCAGGAGGGTATTCATGTTCAAGCCACGAGAAGTTCATGAGGAACCAGTTGATACGCCAGAGATTAGGTGGAGCATCTTCCTCTAAATCAACCAACCTCTGCAACAAGTGAAGGTACAAAACCTCCTTCTGAAGATATGTAGGAAAGTCTTGTGGCCAAAGTATATCTATGGGAATGGTTATCACCACATATTGAATATGAGTTTCATTTATATCTTGTACACACGCAACTTTGAACTCAGTCAATGCATCATCTTCTGGTAAAGGTGTAAGTTGTTCATACACAACTCTCATTACTAATTCTTGTCTTATAGGATCCACAACTGTCGTTGCCCATTTTTCCAGTGCTTCAGGAGCTTCTTCTTCTTCATTGGTTGTGTTTTCATCCATCCAATCTTCAAAGTGATGAATCATCAAGATTTGAATGCTTAAACTCTTGATCATTATCGATAACATCTTCACCTGACAACTCACTTTCCCATTCATTATCTTGAATCTTGTCATCCTCTGTAGAGTAATCTTCTTCAATGCGGATATCCAACATCGTTTCATCTTCAGCATTAATGTATCTTTCTTCTTCTAGTAAGTAGGCAGAATCAAATACAGATTCATCTGAGCTATATGCTTCTTCTTCATCTTCTTGATGAAGATCACATACGACGTATCTCACAAAAAATTTCTCAAGAATTTCTAACTTTTCAATATCATCCTCTTTAGTGACCAAAACTGAATAGTCCATGAACTCTTGTTCTCCATCAGCCTCTTCACATGTTGCATTTCATACTAGTTGCATAGTATCAGTGAAGTCTTTTTCTTGTATAGGTTCATAGATGGATTCAACATCGTTCTCTTCACTAGTGTGTATGAAGGATTCCTGGGATACAGGTGAAGAGGGGCTATATTGTAAAGAAAAATCTGTAATATCTTCTGTTGAAGAATCACTTTCCCACTGATGTATAAAACAATTTAGATCTGATGATGAATCTTCCATATGATCTCTAGCTCTGAAAAATTCTTCCAGGAAGAAATCATCTTCAAAATGAAGAAGATCATGTTCTTTGTCCAATTGCAATGCTTCTTTGGTTTCTTCTTTGGATGTATCTGACACAGGTTGTTCAAACCAACCTTCAAAAGATGAGAAAAATAAATTTGATTCATCATTATTTTGCTCTTGAGAAGATTTTCGCACTTCTTCTTCCTCAAAGAAAGTTTGTAAGTTGTACATTTCTTTGGATTCTTCCTCTAATTCGTCAATTGTATAGATAACTTCCTAATTCTCTTCAGTTATTTCTGATAGTGTAACTATGTACTAAGACTTGTTTCTTGATATAGCACTTGTGCTTGAGGATCCTGAGTTTTCACCACCGTGAACCATGACTTGGTTTTTGGTTCTAATTTGAAACTGTCTTTCTTTAATGGAATGATTGCAGATGACCAATCCAATTGTATTTCTCCTCTAAGATCTTGGTAGAAGCTTCTACTTAGCAGCATCCCATAACTGGCTGGGATGTCGGCTACCAAGATAGTCATCATTATTGTCTTCTCTGGGCAAGCCGCCAACCGTACTTGAGTATCCTTTAATTGTCCAACCAACATCACTGACTTAGACTCAAGCGAATAACACTTTTCATGCATTTTGGTGCATGAGAGTCCTAATGCATTCATCACTTGCAAAGGCATGACGTTGTCTAAGGCTCCTGAATCAATGATACAATTGCTCAATTTATAGCCTCCTATATACAAAGAGATATAGAAAGGCTTGGGCTTCTCTCCTACTGGAATGGAAGATTCGAGCAATGTGGGTTGTATGACAGTCTCCTTCTTAACGTACTTAACAATTCTATCCAGCTGATCTGGATGATCCTGAAGATATTCCAACTGAGGAATCTACACCTTTGTCTTCATCATGGAATCCAGTATATCAAAATTCGCTGAAGACAAATCTTGAGCTGCCTTGACATTTTCATGTGGTGGCTTAGCATTGGAAGTGGAAGTCGCCTCCTTTCCCTTTTCTTTTGATCTTTGCTTATCCTCCTCTTCTTTTTGTGCTTTGAAATGCTGAGTACATGTAAACATAGGCATCGAAAGATTTTCATGATTCACTGCAAGAGAATATTGACGAAGATCCTCTTGTTCTTCCTTTATTATAACGGGTTCATTCTGGAAGTATCCCGTAGTAGAGTTGCCATCAAAGTTGTCCGTCTATGGTAAGACAACATTTGCACTTGGGGAAGGGACAATGCTTGAAATGGGTGCAACATCAGTATATCCCATGATTTGATTCATTCTTAAATTTTCAAGACATGTGGCTCCAATATGTCTAGCAGTCTCATGAAAGGAACAAAACACTGCATTTTGAGCAGCATCAACTACTTGTCTTGGTGGTGGTGTTGGCAACCTAGGCCTGTAATTATTGAAAGGCTGAAAATTATTCCTCTTAGGATGATATGGTTGCTGTGGTTGGTATTGTTGTTGTGGTGACTGATATGGCTATTGTGCAGGTTGCCCCTAAGTAGGAAATTGTCTCTTCATGATAGTCACTTAATTTTCTACCTTATGTAGTAGTGGATCCGCATAACTTTGTACAAGAGGCCTGATTGAATCCATCTTCATCTTGCCAGAGGTAATCATGTCATCCTCTAACTTGATGGCATTTTCCTGTGCATTGGATAATTCTGTTTCATTAGCCGATCTCAAAAAGAAGGCTATCTCAGAAGGAAGAGCATTAATGAAACTGCTCAACAAATTTGTGGAGATGGATTAAGTGTATGAGAAAGGCATGTAACCAGGTGATTAAACCTTGCCACAAACTCCCTCATTGGTTCATTGTTTTCTATCTTTGAATTTGAGAGTTGGGCGAACAATCTGTGACTGTCTTTGGCAGGCTTGAACCTTGCCAAGAATTTCTCGCTCATAGTTGCCCAACTTGTAATGATGCTTAGTTCTAGATGATTGAACCAGTCGGCAGCATTTCCCATGAGAGTCTCAACGAAGAGATGCATGACAACATCTTCATGTGATACATGCAAAATGGCGCAAGCTATTGTGAATGCAGAGATGTGTTCATCAGGATGTTGAGTTCCATCACCGTGGAACTGGGGAAAGTGCTTCCTTGACCCCTTTGGTAACTCTTGATGTGCTCGTAGGGCCAAAGGTCCAATGTTATTATCCCAAGGCAATGGGGGTGGTTGCCTCTGATTTGCATCATTATGATTGTTATTATTTGCATCACCCATTGCTCTAGGCTGGATTACTGGTTCTTCTTGTGGTTCTTCCTTCTTGACTTCAAGAACTGTCTGGACTTCAGGAACTATGTTGGATGCTTCTCCAACTTCTGTAGGATCAAGATCTTGGAAGAAAGGATCTGTAGCACCACCTTTTCCCCTTCTTGAATAAACCCTATGAGCCAGGATTATCTATTGTCAAGTGGGAGGTGGTAATACTGGTCTTCCTGCCACAAGATCCACCTTGTGTTCTTCATCAAGAATAGCAACTGCATTTCTCCACTGATTAGGACTTTCCTTTTGTGCAAATATGAAACTCCTCAGGCTGCTAAAGATGTCTGTTTGCTCTCCTTCCACTCGTACAAGATTTGGTTGAATAGCAGGTAGTGTAAGATTTGGTTGTTGAACTAGAGCAGAAGGATGCCAGAGAGTCATTCCCATGACATAAGCCTAAGCTTGCTTGAAGTTTTATGCCTCGTGCCCCATGGTGGGTGCCAAAAAACTGTTGGCATTTCAATTCGCACCTCTGGAACACGAGTTGGAAACGGATAGTTATGCACAGATAAACTGCTCTCCTATTGGAAGGGGGAGTTCCCTTTTTTGCTGATGTTCGCTAAAAAGATAATCAAAACCAAAATTTTCCCATCTTTTTGATTCTCAACTATGAGCACAAGGTTATAAAACTCTAAACACTACAGAAGAGGTTTTTTCCTTTTTTAAAACTTCTACTACAACTAGGCATAAACTAATGACCCTTTAATCTCTTAAGTAAATTCAGAGTGAAGGGGAGTAAAAGTGGACAAGAAATGATTGTTTTAACACAAAAACTTAAGCAATTTTCTCCAAGATTTACATCATAAGTCTTATAGTACTTTAATGATGAAAGTTGAAATAAAAGTTACAAAAGCCACACATCTGATGACGAAACTTGATGATTCGAGATACAATATCAGAGCAAAATAGGCATGAGACTTCTATTTAATATCACAAAGTTAATACAACTCCAGGATAGCAATACTGTAGCGAAATGCAGGCATACAACAAGTGATCAAACACCGGAGAACAGATTACATAGAGTGAACAAACACTTGAAATAACAAAATCTGTAGGCTAGAATAGGCACAACAAATTTGTTATCACAAAAGTCGATCCTTTACAATGGGCAAGGATGCCCTTATTTATACTAAAATTAGAGTAGGGAACCCTAAAATCTCCTTGATTAACCCTAACTTGCCAACTTGCAAGCTTTATTACTATTCTAAGACAAAGATACAATAAACAAATGCTTTAAAGCGATTTTCTTTAAAGCAAAGAAAATTCCAACTAACACAAATTGATTTCTTTCTAAAAATAGAATGGATGAGCTTAGGATGAAAGCAAATGCTTTAAAACAAAAAGCATCTAATTTAAAGCTGCTTTCTTTTGAAATGCATCCTCATCAACATTCTTGCTTTTTGGTGATGTCATCCATTGATATTCTGGGAAACAATATCTTCTAAAAAGCAAGTGACTGCATCTTTGCGAGGAACACTAATACTCTCTAGAATGATATTCTGATTCTCTAACATTTCTTCACCATTTGCAACCATCTGAAGAAATTCATGAACTTCACCCACAGCCTTGTCAAACTTCACTATCATTGTGGCAAAATAACCCATCTTGCCGGCACTTATATCATCATTAAAATTGCTATGGACGAGAGTCTGGAACTCTGCTTGCACTTCCTTGAGATCATACAAGTTACCATCTTCTTTTTCATATGAACACGAGATCTGAGAAACAAAAGATCTGACGAACTTGAGGACATTGACTACCTTTTCTTTCCATTCTGTCAAATCTGAAATTATACTATCATAAGTTTTTACTGTGAAAAGATATTGCACTTTCCAAGTAGAAACTGTCTTCTTATCATCAACTGAACCAATAGAATCAAGTGCAATATTCAAGTCAGAGATAATGATCTCAAACACCGATCTATTTTCTGCCATGGTCTGCTACAACCCTTGGATGCCTTGGTATAAATCATGAGCATTGTACTTTAATTGATAAAACTTTGAAAGTACAACTCTCCCTTTAGTCACAAATTCTTCCACCCAATTATTCATGTGCCTCCTATAGAGGACCAATTGACTGAATTGCCACTGATCAGCTGGTGATTCAAGATTCGGTGGAAGTAATAAATTAGCCTGTGATGTGCCATGGAAAAGGTTGGAAATGTACTGCTGCAGCTGCCTAACTTCAGCTTTGAGAGCTTCTTTGTCTTCTCCATATTTCAACACCCTTTCCTTCAAACTATCCACTGTAACCTCGAAGAGATTTACATCTGTATGTCAAGTACTCCTACCAAGGTTAGCTTTGACAACCTTGAAGTTATCAACCTCAATACCATCAACACTTCTATCTTCTGGTGGTGTTGCAGTTTCAAGGATTATTTCTCCATCCACATTCTTTTCAATGCAAACCTGCTTCTTTAGCTTCTTGTCTGGTGTGTCTTAGTAGATGCTTTTAAGCTCTGTTAAATCCAGCTAATATGAGGGCTCTCTCCTCTTCCTTCCTAGAATGTTTTCAAGCCAGGATGAGCCATCCTCTCTTGGAAACTCGGTTCTAACCTCATCAGCTCTTGATGAACCAATGTGTGCATCAGAGTTATGAACCGGTGAATCTGGCTCCGAATCTATGTGGATAGGAGAAGTGCTCGGTGAAGGAGGAGAGACATGATCTAAAGGTAATACTTCAACATGCGGTGTTGGTTTAATAGGAACTTCTGATTCAACTGCTGGTTATTCCTGCTGGACATGAGCTGGAGACTCATCCTTTTTCCTCTTTAACTTAGCCATTTTTGTTCCTTCTAGAAAAACACTCATAGCTTTAACCCTTCATTTTGGTTTAGAAGTGGAAGGCTCTGATGGTTGTACAATTGGCGGCTTTGCTACTAGAATATCATCCTTCTGCTTATTCTTCAAGAATATCAAACTATTTTTAACAACTTGACTTGTTCTTTCTTCTATGGAAGTGTTCTCTTTTATTGACAAATTAACTGGTGGCAACAGTTGTTGCTCAACTTGGTCTCTGAAATATGTGAGAAGTAGAACTTCACCACTTTCTATCAAACCCTCTACATCTTCCGACAGGATATCAGAAATCTGCTGAAGAGTAAACTGGGTTCTCACACTTTAAACTCATCAGCACAATTAGCCCAGAAGTTTTTGACTACATGTGTATGCACACAATTTTGACCAAGATGCAATGCAAAAACACCATGAGGATCATATGAAGACCTCTTGTTGAAAAACTTGAGACCATACTTGGATGATTCATTACTAATTACCTTGGCATCTGCTCCAGATCTGCATCTGTAAATACTCATCCCAAGTGGAAAATTGAAAGCTACCTTGTGTCTGCTACACAAAAATGTATGAACTTCATAGGCTTGCGTAAAAAATTCCATAAATGCTATTTCATCTATAGGATATCTTGGCTGACTGACTCTCCTGAGAAGCCATATACTCTGATGTAGGAAAAGTAGAAAATTGGATAAACCAATCAGCCCATTCTACCATTGCTATTCTAGCATCTGCTGAAAACCATATATGCAACTCATTATCCATATCTCACACTGCATGCATCAGGAATGCATCATTTACCTGCCTGTAATGTCGTCTAGGTTGAGAAATTTCTAACTGCGGGAAATGGTGATATACATGCTGAATACCCAGAGTTCCAACATTCAAACCTCTGAATTAACCCTGAAAAGCTATCAAATACACAAGGTATGACATCATGTGGAATTCATGAGCCCTTTGAAAATCAAGTATTTGTTGGTGGAGACTATCACTGATGAGTGCCGACCAGTCATAGAATTCGGTTCCATCAACAATCTGGGACATAATGTAAAACATCAAAGGCTAGAACTTGTTAGCATCTGCTTGACCCGTGATTTAGCTTAGCAGAGTAATCATTATTGCATGTTCCTCCTTGAGCTCTCCACGTCAAACATTCTTTGGCATGACATTCTGCTTCTCTTTTAACCACCTCTGACCAATCTTTTTCAGGTATTTTTCTTTATCATTGTTCCAAACCCTCTTGCATTTTTTAATTGAAACAGTTAAGTTTTCTCTCTAGACTGGTATTGTAAAACATTTCTCAGTGTTGTTCGGCCTCAGGATACATAGCACACGTCCATCTCTTGATTGGATTTCTCTTGTGACTGAATTGTAATGCGTCATGCAAGCAATTACAAATTCGATACTTTGCACTGTGATGGGAAAGGATGTTGTTGCAAGTAAATCAGAGTGTCCTAGATTCCTAATAACATTATTTCCTGCATCCTCCAAAGAATGTAAATTGATCATTGGAAGTACTTTATGCAAGTCTATTTCACAAGTTCTCAGGTAATCATGAACCAACGCCGTTTTGGGCCTGATTTGTGTTAGAGAGTACTGCATATTGAAAGATTTGAAAATTGACTGTGAACACGCCTATGTCTTAAAAATCTTGGACAAATGGTTGAAAGTTACTTGCTGATTTTTAGAAAAAAAGTAGATTTCGAGCAAAAAATGCTGGCACATGGGTTTTGTAGGCAATTCTGTTTTGAAGCAACCCAGATCATCAGATTTTGAAAAAGCAGAGGCTTTCCCAAAAAAGCAGCAAAAAGTTAGATTCCCGAAAAAAGCAAAACTCCCAATCTTCAAGAGGATGATATTCTGGATGGACCCATCTTGATAAAAATTGAAAAACTTCGGTCCGATTTATGAAAAATGATCGCCTAGAAAAAGGGACCCTGAAAAAGCGTGCCTCCCTGCTTCCTCAACCCGAAACTATGAAGAACGCTGAAAAAGCACTTCATTTGAGTATTCGAATCTCTGTTGAAAGAAAAATAAAAATCCTTCCTCTGGACGCAACCTGCAAAAGATAATGAAATAAAGAAGCCAAATGCTTGTCTTTATAGATCTTTAGGGCAAAAAAGTAGCTTTCTTTGTGAAAGAATAAAACTTGGATCTCATCCATGAAGAAAGCAACTTTTAAAGCACAAATCCAAGTGGATGTCTTTGAATAGGAAGAATCCCTATTTTGTAGCTGCCTATGGCTTCATGTGCAAGATGACGAAAAATATTTTCTTTTGATGATGTCATCAAACACGCGAGTTGATAGAAGTGTTAGCCAAATTTTCTTCGTTTTCAACACTTCTGCACTCGTTTTGACTCAAGTATGGCTTGTCTCTGACTTCAACAAGATGGAAATATATCACCGTTGACTAAAAAAGCTGACTGCTCATGACACTGGAGACCTATGAACTAAGATTCCATCCCTAGCCTCCAACTGATGATTTGACATTGTTTGATTGCAAATCTGACCTCTTGAATCGGCCACCGAGCAAAGATCGAGAAATAGCTGTCGAAAAGCACTAGTAAATTAGGAAATTTCTAACACTAATGAACTTGGGTGCCCCAAGCCTCCTGGGGCACTTGACTTCTCATGCCTTAGCCATTTTTTTGAATTTTGTAGCTTCTTCAATTTTTTGATCTACGTGCGTGTTCCGGTGACTGTGGACCCCTATTTGGCTGTCAATTTCTATCTGCTGGGACAAAGCTGAGTCTGATTATCTGGCAGATAGGTAGGCCTGATGAAAATTGAGTTGATTGTACTCTCTATCTACCTCAGGAAACATGCCTAATTGTCCTTCTCTGAATTGGACTGGGCTGACAGAGGGAGATTCACGTTTTCTTGAAAAAACTTAGAAAATATTCTAAGTATGGTGAGTTTGGGTGCCCCAAGCCACCTGGGGTGCCTGGCTTTCAATGCCTTAGAAAATTTTCTAAAATTTTCAAATTTTATAGCATTTCTCGTTTTCTGTGCCAACAACCTCTGTTTGATCTTCATTTTTAGTTATCTGGATGATTATCGAGGTAGAACAGAGGGTGGTCTGAGCAAATTGAACATATCTGTGATGAAATCTTAGCTTTAACTAATGTTTGATTGAGTTTGACCACGTTTGACCAACTGGAAGCGGCTTGACGGAAGCATTTTTCATGTTTCTCAAAAAATGTGAAAAAAAATCTAACACTGGAGAGGTTGAGCACCCCTAGTCTCCTGGGGTGCCTGAAATCCAATGCCTTAACCATTTTTCTAATGTTCAACTCTCGTTTGCAATTCGCTCCGTTTTGCATGCTGATAGCTGCTTCCTGACGTCAATTTCGATGATTTCATTAGTTAACTACCACTAGATGATGAATGAAATGGATAGCTTGGATACATTTGATGAGTTTTCTAGCTTTTCAGAGCTTGATGATCAAAATGACTACTTTTACGCCCACCGGAACGGATCGACAGACACATTTCTTGCATTTTCTTGAAAAACACAAAAAATTTCTAACACTGTGAGACTGGGCATCCCAAGCCTCCCGGGGCACCTAAAATCTTCAAATTTAGCCAAATTTCTTGATTTACAACTTTTCTTCTCACCTCAGTTTCATCTTGCTTCATTTTGCATGCTTCATCGAGTCGACGACTGTTCGTCGGTTCTGCGTCATTGGAACAACGTTGAAAACTTGAAAATAAGCTTTTGCAAATGAACTTCCTCCATTGATGACTTCAGAGCTCATGCTTCACCTTCCGAAAAGGTAGAAATGACCCAGTAGAGAAAACTTGACCTTTTGTAGATTCCGTCTGGACCACGCTGATCGTGAAGCAAAATCGACCAATGAGAATCAAGCATGACACCTGAGTCAGAGATTTTATTTTTAGAAACTTTCTATTTTTAGAAAGTTTTGCTAGCATCCATATCTCAAGAAACCCAGAAAACCTAATTTGACGTCTATTTTTAGAAACTTTCTAAAACTAGAAATTTCTATTTTTAGAAATTTTACTTTTTTAACTTTTTGACGAAAAATTTTCTAGACTTACTCAAAATGCCTTAATGAAGCAAAAATTTTGATTGGGTACAACAGTACCATAATGATCTATCCACACATATATCCAATTTCAATTCACCTCAACTTATTTAATAGCATAACCCATAACACATAATTAGACAACATATATGCTCAATAAAAACATACCTCCATCACATGACATCAAACTATGATATAGCTATCTCATAATTAGGTCACCTTCACCAAATGTAAGTAAATAACTAATCTAATCAAGTGAACAATGTCTACTATAGTCTATCCAAATATCACCATCCAAAAATCCATAGTCTAGTAAATAGGTATCCCAATAATAATAAGTCCAATGTCCAAACATAGCAACCATAACATGTATGTTAGAGAAACTAAGTATTCCCTAAATGAATGGGCCTCACACCATCCCAATGGCTTTTTTTTATGCTTCCATTTATTATGGTCATTTGGATTTCATTAGACATTAAAGGAAGAGTGATATGCTTGCAAAATTACAAATTATAAGCAAGGATATTACAATCTTACATCATGATCTACAGTCTTACTTCATCTATGATAATCTTTAACTACTACTTATGACAAAATTATATGGCTTAGATTTGCTTAGATGCTTTAATCAAATTGTTGATGATAGTCTCCAAGAGCCTCAACCTAGATTCTATCATGCTCATCAATCTTGTGAGTTGTTTAATATAGCTTCCACTAAGTCTTAAAGGAAAATAATTTTTGCTCAATTACATGATCCCCTTGATAGCATATTGCAAAAGATAGGGGGTGATCTCATTTCTTTGCAACCCATTAAACCATTAGATACCTCTTTTACTTTACCCCCACATTTTGATGCCAGATCATATTGCAACTATCATAGGGTAGTTGGTCATTCTACTCAAACATGCTTAAATATTAAAGAAAAAGATCAAAGACTTGATTTTTTATGACAAGATCCATATCAAAGGACCCACTTAAGGGGCAACAAATATATTGTTCCCCCAACTAAACATTCACCAACATATACACATCATATAATCCATGTAGATAACATTATTAAGGATGAAGAGAAAAATAATGAATCAATAACATATTAGACTCAATGGAGAGTGATCAATCTCATACACAATTGTCTTTAACATTTACATTTTCTCATGATGAAATCCCACATAATGGTTATCATGGGCTCCTACACATAAAATGAATCATGAAATGTAAGTCTATTGATGGACTAATGATTGTGTTATGTCAGAAATTATCCTCTTGTATGGAATGGTATAATTTCCCATGATTTAGCTCCTCTCCTTTGGTGACCTTTCAAACAAGTTTATTTCAAGCCTTCCTAAACCCTAAGTGACCTATGTCTGACTGGAAGAATGTCGTATGTTGAAATAACTAAAGATTGAAGGTGAAAAGAAACTTGCATTTATGATCCCAGTCCTAAGTGGGAAATCAGGGCTTGGACTTGGGCGCTCGCGCCCTTGTCCTGCCCTATTTCCTAGGGTCCTAAAATTTGGAGGGATTTTAGCTCCTGCTATGCATTCTGAGATTCTATTTTTAAATTTTCATTTTCACACGATGTCGACATCTTATTTCAAAATTTGAAATTCCTAAGGTTAGTTATTTAAAGACATTTGAAAATCATTTTGTGACACACAATCTTTATGCAAGCTTTATGCCAAAACTCTGCCAAAATTACCATTGAAGATCAGTGATTGTTGAAGCTCTTGAAAGTTATTTGAATTTGCTATCATGGAGATAATGGATGGAGATTAGGAATTAAGATCTTGAGACTATCTTGCTCTTCTTCGGGTTTGTACACCTTTTGCATGATCGGGAGAAGGGTTGAAGCCTCCAACGTCGAGCTTGGAGATCCTTCGTGGACATTGCTGATTTGCCTTCTTGTTCATGCAAGTCTTTATTGTTTTTATCTCCTTGAGGTGAAGTTGTGTTTGTTCATTGAATGGAACAAATTGTTAATCTTTCCTTGATGCTTGAATCATCGAGGGTTTTGTATTTTCTGCATACACATTTGTTAGATGAGCACACACATCTACATATCTTTATCTTTGGCTATTGTTGAGGTAGGAATACTAAAAACAGGGCTTGAATGAGGCAAGCTCCTATATAGCCACAACCATCTTTCTCCTCCTTGTGCATGTGCAGGTTGCATTTTTCAATATCTAACGAAAAGGAGCGACAAGAAGATGGATATCGCAGACACAGTCTTCACAGAATTTGGATTTTAGGATTCTGAGACTTTCGGGACATTGCCTTGAGTGCCCTAGTCCAACCTGGTGATTTCTTTTGGATCTGGGAGCCTCTAAAGATTGCAAGACATCTGGTATAGGAGATTTTGACAGTCAGGAATTTTTAGGACATTGCCCTAGGTGCCCTAGTCCATCATCTGCACTTTTTCTAAGTACACTTTCTCAACACTGTCCTCTTTGTGTTTCTGTAATTAGTTTATCAGTATCTTTGTCAAAAATTCTGTTATTAAAGTCTAATTAGTGAATTAGGGTTTCATGCTTGTTGAATGAAGCCAACTTGCAAAAATCTAATCTAAAATAGTTACACAGTCGTAATTAATAGGAAAAGGGAACATAGGACATCAGTAGTTTATCCCTAAACTCATCCCATGCTTCCCTAATGTTTTAGTGCATGTGAAAGTGTGGAACTTGAAGTCTCCTATCTTGCTTCCACATTTTTCACACTAAAATATTTTGGTGAACACGTGCTCTAAAAAATTAGCATCCTTTAAACATCATATCTGAGTTAGTTTGTTGTCCTAAAACATATTTAGATTTCAAACCCTCTTTTATGAAAGTGCATGCATTGAAACTTAAGTGATTTCTCTTATCCTTTCATTAAAAGAGTTTTGAAATTACAACTTTGTGTTTTACATAGTGTTATTCTATTTCATTTTCACAAAGTTCATGTTATAGCATTTTACATTTAAGTCTTGGGTTAATTTGAGCATGTTATAATGTTAGATTACTTTTTACAAGACTTTCATGTGTATGATGAGCTGTTTAGTTGTGATGACTTCAATAGGTTAGATGAAGCCCTTGAGGACTTTATCTCGATTGAACATTCCACTACAACTCCTAAACCATTGTTATTTCAAAGATTAGTAAATGCAATTTATGTTTCTAAACATTAAGAAGAATCTGTGAAACCAAAAAAAGTGGTCACTTTGTGTTCAGATGCAATTCAACCTCCTTCTAAATCGGTGCTCACTGTTAGAGGTCCTTCACCTTCTTCCCATCCTCTTGATTACATTTATAAGTATACTAAATAGATAATACATTGAAATCAATGCGTGTAGATATCTCTTTGTTTCTCCTTTTTGAACTAAACAAGAAGAAACAAGGGGGGGCATATATCTCCCTCGATTTCCTCCCTCATCATGTCTCATCACTCAACCCCCTTAGTGTTTATGGACTGATTTATTGGTGGTCGTTGTAGGTTGATTTGATTTTGGATTTTTTGACAAGTGTTCCTTTGCAAGTTGTGGTTCCTAACTTTGTGGTCTTGTAGGATTATAGACTTGGGGGCTTCTTCCTCTCTTGCAACAACACTTCGACATCCTCTACAGTATCCTTTTGGGTATCATTTTCATGATTGATGTATTTTCTTTCATTTAGTTGCATATGCATGTAGTTTCATATGGCCACTAAAGTGGGGGCTAAATGTTATGTCAAAAATTGTCCTCCTATATGGAATGGTACAATTTTCCATGATTTAGCTCCTCTCCTTTGGTGACCTTTCAACCTAGTTTATTTCAGGCCTTCCTAATTCCTGATTGACCTATGTTTGACTAGAAGAATGTCGTATTTTGAAATAACTGAAGACAGAAGGTGAAAAGAAAACTTGGATTTGGGATCCCCTAACCTCCTTGAGGTAGTCCTGAGTGGGAAATCAAGGCTTGGACTTGGGCACTCACGCCCTTGTCCTATCCTATTTCCTGGGGTCCTAAATTTTGGAGGGATGTCAGCTCTCGCCATGCATTCTGAAATTTCATTTTCAAATTTTCATTTTCACACGATGTCGACATCTTATTTCAAAATTTGAAATTCCTAAGGTTAGATATTTAAAGACATTTGAAAATCATTTTGTGACACACAATATTTATGCTAAAACTTTGCCAAAATTTCCATTGAAGATTAGTGATTTGTTGAAGCTCTTAAAAGTTATTTGAATTTTCTATCATGGAGACAATGGGTGGAGATTAGGATTCAAGATCTTGAGACTATCTTTCTCTTCCTAGGGTTTGTACACCTTTTGCATGATTGGGATAAGGGTTGAAGCCTCCAACATCAAGATTGGAGATCATTCGTGGACATTGCTAATTCACCTTCTTGTTCATGCAAGTCTTCATTATTTTCATCTCCCTTAGGTGAAGTTGTGTTTGTTCATTGAGTGGAACAAATTGTTGATCTTTCCTTGATGCTTGAGTCATCTAGGGTTTTGTATTTTCTTCATACACATTTGTTAGATGAGCACACACATCTGTAGATCTTTATCTTTAGCTATTGTTGAGGTAGGAATACTGAAAATGGGGCTTGAATGAGGCAAGTTTTTATATAGCCACAACCATCTTTGTCCTCCTTGTGCATGTGCAGGCTACATTTGTCAAGATCTGATGAAAAGGAGCAACAAGAAGATGAATATCGTAGAGACAGACATCACAAAATTTAGAATTTAGGATTCTAAGACTTTCAGAACATTGCCCCGGGCACCCTAGTCTAACTTGGCAATTTCTTTTGGATCTAGGAGCCTCTAAAGATTGCAAGACATATGGTATAAGAGATTTTGATAGTCAAGAATTTCTGGGACATTGCCCTAGGTGCCCTAGTCCATCAGCTACCTTGTTTCTGGGTACACTTTCTCACTACTGTCCTCTCTGTGTTTCTGTAATTAGTTTATCAGTATCTTTGCTAGAAATTCTATTATTAAAGTTTGATTAGTGAATTAGAGTTTCATGCTTCTTGAATGAATCTAGCTTGCAAAAACTTGATCTAAAACAATTACAAAATCATAATTATTAGGAAAAGGGAACATAGGACATTAGTAGTTTATCCCTAAACTCATCCTGTGCTTCCCTAATGTTTTAGTGCATGTGAAAGTGTGGAACTTGAACTCTCCTATCTTGCTTCCACATTTTTCACACTAAAACATATTGATCTTGGTTACCAATTCAATGTGCATATTGAAAAGTTTAATAATCATTTACACAATAAACATATGATCATTAAAGAGTTACCCTAAAATTATCCACATCTTGACTTGCAAATAGATCAAGGGGAATAAAATACTTTATTTCACATTATTCCCAATTTGGATAGGTTTATCATGATCCAAGTGTTTAACCTTGGATCAAACAAGATCGTCATTCCCTTGATCCTTCATCAATGTGTAAAAAGGAAAATTCAAATGTATGGTTCCAAGAGACCATTATCAACCACTTCCAAAAAATGTAAATTTTACTATAGATACATTATTTCAAAATTTGAAAGAGGCACCACAAGAACATACATCTTTTCTAGCATAAATAAAGTGTTCAAGGAACAAGTTCAATAATGAAAATTAATGTTTTACAAATGAATATGGGAAGAGTAGAACCAAACTAGAAAATTCCTAAATTTCTTAACCCACTTGAGATGAAAAAAACTCAAGGACATATTCTTAAACATGAAAAAAATGTGTCAATTAAAAAAGGTACCTATTCAACAAGTGCCCACAACTTTAACAAAAAGTAAAGTCAATAATGTAACAAAAAGGAACAAAAGAAAAATTAATATGGGTTCCAAAGCCCAAATTAAATTCTATAACGTTAGAAAATGTCCCTTTGGGGGCTTTTCCCTCTTTAGGTTTAGCTCTCGGGTCTTTTGTGTGCATTTAGGACATCTTACGTCATAATTTGGCATCCCGATGGAATGAACCCTAGGTATCATGACAAATGGGGCCTAAGGGGACCCCTTGAACTTAACCCTGCCCAAAATAGGGGGGGAGGACTTGCGCGCCCGCATCCTAATCCTACCCTATTTTAGGTCAGGCCCAAATTTTAAGTGCCAGTTTATGACCATTATTTGGTCCCTAGGCCGACATGGTAAGTTTGAATTTACAAAATCTTGGCGAGAGTGCTTGTAGTTGCATATAAAAACATGTTTAGGCATTCATTTGTAAACTATATGATCATTGTGAACTTTATGCATCCTCAAGGTGATTCAAGCCTTTCATTGTGTTGCAAGAGTCGATTTGTGTTGTCTATGTGTTTGTGTTTGCAGATTTGATTATCCATTTCCTCATGGAATGAAGAGCATCTTTCTCTCATGAGATCTTCACTACAAGGTGACATTTATTGTGTTTTCAATCATTATTTCAATTAGATTTTGCCTCTGCCTCACAAGGGCATGCACTCTCTATCTGACAAAGGTGTTTGGAAGACTTAAGTGTCCTTCTGGGGCTTGACTGAGGCAAGCTCCTAAACACCACAACCCCCTACCAAAGTTTTCATGGTTGCAGGCTACAGGTTGATGATGCAGACAAAGTGAAGTTGTAGGAGGGCATCTTGGAGTGTTGGAATTGTAGATCAGAGAAGAAATGAGCACCCTAGACTAGGGCACCCACTCATTAGTCCTCAAAGTTCTGCACTAGGAAAATCTCTGGTACATCAGATACAGGTTGCATACCTTGTTTCCAGATCTCGACAAAAAATAGGGCTTTTGACTTGGGCGCCTGCTCTTTAGTCCCCGATTTTTTTGCCTCGGAACCCTAAAAATAGGTGCAGTGTGATTTGTCATTTTACATCTTTCTGCAAAATCATTTTTCGTTATTCATCTATTTACTGTCGTATTTGCATAATTAGGGTTTGGATGTGCAATTGGGTATAAAAGAAGGAAAATTGGTAATCAAACACCCTAATCCAAGCTTCCCTACATTTTTAAGTGACCAAGGACCTGATAATGCTCTGCCACATGATCCTAAGGTCCTTGAATGTAATGGGTGAAAGGAGGATTTAAACACTAAACTAAACAATCCAAATTTTACCCTAAACAAAGGCAATTCCACTTGAATACATTTGTCAGAGGATCAACTTTAAATTAAGATTATTGGCCTTTCTGAGAACACACACATGCAAATCTTGAGATATTTTCACCTTGGGATTGGATTAAAGATGACCTATTGGGAGATGATGACTTTACTCACTTTCTAGATTAATCTTCTATAGTTAATGTTGCTTATCAAGTGATATAAATTATTATACATAATTTTCTACTTATTTCCTTTTAATTTTGACTTCTTCATATGTTTATTGGAACTATGTGGATGATGCAAAGCCACCTTTGATGGTACATGTTGACAAGAGCAACAATTCCTTTTTTGCTTCATCCACCTCTTTTTCTCCTTTTCACACCTTTTCTTTGTTAATTAAAGTATTTACCTTATGGCATAGTTTTTTGTAATGAACAAGTGTCTATATTACCATTAAAAGAAAATATTACCACATATATTCACAAAAAAGGGATGTGGAAGAAATCACGCTCCAAAGTCCAAATGGGTTCAAGATTGGAGCAAAAAATAAAGACAAAGTTGGTAAGTGATGAGACCTATACCACTAGGGAGAGGAGGGGGTCCTTATTGTAGACACCTAAAAATGTCTTGATCCCGTTAACCATTTTCCTGCATCCTTGCATTACCAACTTAACCCTTTCACCAATTAATTAAATAAAAATCATAATTATTTAATTAATTAACCCTAAGCCATCCCTAACCATCTACCCTTAAAATATTCCTTAGTAATGAATTAATTTAATTAATTCATCACTAGACCTTACAACTTCATCCACAAATTAATTAAATAAATATTTCTAATATTTATTTAGTTAATTTCTCCACCTTCCTAGTCTTGATTAATTAAATAAATCATGCTTATTTAATTAATTTTAATCCTTGATTATCCCACTCACTAATTTTCTACAACCACATTAATTAAGTTAATCACTTAATTAACTTAGTCAAATCATGCTTAACACCTTCTTCCACACCCCTCAAATAAAAAATTGTCTTTTATTGAAAAGAGTCACATGACCCTTCCACCTCACATTTACTCTTTCATGTTAGAGCTATTTTTATGCAAAGAGCTCACACATGTGTTTTCCAAATGTACACATGTCATCACATGTCATCACTCCTACAAATAAATCCTAATTTTTAATTCCAACACCTCCCAAGGAAATTAACTTTTAATTTACTCATGTGTCTTAATCCTAATTAATGCCAAGCCTTCCCAAGGTGAATTTAAAATTCAATTTTAATCTCAACCCTCCAATATTGTTGATGAAATCTAAGCCCTCCATCTCATCCTCTCGTCTCCACCATTGATCTTGAACTTTCAATCCTAGCCCTTGATCCCATTTCCCCTCCAATTTGCCTATGAATACAAGCCATTTTCACATCCAAGTGAAGTAATCTTATTAGGTCAAAATATCTCCTCATCTCATATCCTCTTAGATAGATTATGCCAAAATTTTGTCAAATTTGAGAGCATTCCACATTCAATCACTTTGTTTGGGTAAAGCTAGGAGAGCTCAGGTGCACTTCTCCTCAACCTTATCAAGGAGTGAAAGAGATTTCAAGGGCTTGCAAAGGTATAATGCTTTGTATTTAGTTTCCTTTTCATGTTTTTGTTCCTTCCAAATCTTTTTCATCTTCATTTGGCATGCCCAGTGGAACCCCTAGTCTTGAAACTAATCATTTTTGTGAGTTTTTGCAAATACTTTTGATGTGTTAGTCAAATTTAATGTAGTTTTCTCTCATAGTCGCGTTGTTCAATAACGGTTTAGTACCACTATTTTAGCACTATTTTTTCATGTCTTAGCACCATCAGTGTCTGTCCTAGAACCACTAGAGTCTATCTTAGCACCATCTGTGACTATCGTAGCGTTATTTCACGCAACAGTTTTAAAAGTCTTTGTTTCAAAAATGCTTTTATCTTTGATTTTCTTTGTTGATCACCATGTGCAGGTTCTGGCCTTATGATTTCATATGGTTTTTGAGTCTTAGGTGGCTGAAATATTATTTTCTTTAACACATTTTCAAAGAAAAACCTAGGCTTAGTTTTTGTCTTACATATCTTACATCATTTGCTCAATGTTGGGTTGAAATCTGTTGTCTAACCCCTTGGACTAACTTTGTAGGTCCTCTGCAAAGGAATCTCTATTTTTGTGTAGGTCACCCTCAACACCATCAATTTTTTTGTGACAGAGCCTGTAGGTATACATTTTCTATTTATCAGTAATTTAGCGCAATCTGTTACTATTTCAGCACTATCAATCAGTCTGTTAGCACTTGTAGTCACTATCTTAGCACCTTTTGTTTCTGTATTAGCACTTTTCATCTCTATTTTAGCACATATAGCATCTGTTTTAGTGTAGATAGTGTCTATTTAGCCCAATCTGTCTGTCTGTCAGCGCTTTCTATCTCTGTATTAGCGTCATTTTTCTGACAGAATTTGCAGGTTTGTGCAGAGGTCTAACTTGTTTGTGCAGGTGCTAAGAATGTTTGTCCAAGACTGATTTCTCAAACCACTAAATCATCTAGTGTAGATTCACTTGTCCAAGTTTGTTTTTTTATCACTAGATCTTAGTAGCACTAAAGTTAGAGTAGAAAGAAATTAATCATGTTTTTCATGTCTTGTTTTCTTATAGACATATGCTCTCCCCTCGCACCTTAGGTTGATCTTGGTGATCAAAAGTCTACTTGCAAACTTTTCTTCCTTTTAAGTGTATCATGAAGGGGTTAACTTTATTGTGTATGCTCTCCCCTTGCACATAGTGCGATCTTGGGTGATCAAAAGCAAGGGGTAATTTCTTCTTAGGAGGTCTACTTGGGGATCTCATCACCCCAAGGCATGACCTCAACCACGTGTAACAACATGGTATATCAAAGGGGGGAGAAGAAAACTTGTACCCCAATCTAGTTGCATTGTCGTTGGGACATCCTTGGGGCCCTAGGTGATTCTAGACACAAGGTGAAGTGGTGCTTGCTTAATCGCTTGCTACCACATCCCTTCAATGGACTAGTGTTCATAGTTTGGGACTCATGTACCTTATGTATATAGAGGACTCCCTATAAGCTTGTACTATTCTAGCTTAAGACCCTTCGACTATCATATCTTGTGGTGCACTGCTACAACAGGAGGGGAAGATGCTCACCGTACTACTGTACTTGAGATAGGGTCTACTTTGGGCAAGATGAAAGTCTCCAAGGTAAGGAGGGTAAGGTAGTCCACGACCTTATTTTCCCTATATATCCAAGCTATAGCATTATGGTATTAATGGGCATAGGAATCTTAGTTCTATTTTGAGTTAAGATTGACCCACTACCATTTTGTGAGATCTACAAGATATGACACTCCCACTTGACTAATTTCTAGGATGTTCATGTGAATGATGTGTCTTCTTTGTCGAAATGCATACAAGCCAACTATCCAAGTCCACCCTTTGGAGTCAAGCCATTGTGTTTTCTTGCTTGATTTAATGCTTGCCAAGAATCTTTGAATCCAAAAGATCCAAAAATTTTCACCAAAATCAATCCAATCCAACCTTTGAATAGACAAATAATGCCTTCAATCCTTTGTTTGGCACCATTGGAATCCTTGACAGCACCTTTTTCTAGACTGTTAGCACCATAATACCTTCTGTCAGCGCCTTTAGCTTACCCTTTAGCGCATATAGTTACTCTGTTAGTGTCTTTGGCTATCTTTTAATGCTATTTATCTCTATGTTCAAAAATTAGTGACCTTTAATTGATCTTCCTAGTAGATATTTTATCATCCTTGTGACGTGGAAACATTCCAAAAATCATCCCAAAATCATCCACCTAAGTCCATCCTTTGTCAAATTTTCATTATCCCATTTAACCTTAGAGAAAATCACTTTGATTTTCACTCTGGACCTTTGACCTTAGTCCATCAATTCCAATTCCAAATCAACCATTATCCTAACCTTTCATCTCAATCCCATCCAAACCCAAAAAAAATTTCACCTCATCTAAACCCTAGTCCAAGTCTATTATCCCACATCCATCCCTTTGATGTAAAGGAAAATTTTTATTTATTTTGGACCTTCATCCCCATTTCATCCATTCTAATTTCAATTAATCATTACCCAAACCTTTCATCAGCATTCCCCCAAATCAAATCCTAAATATCCTTCAAATCATAACCTTAGTCCAACCTTGATCCTAATCATCCCAACCTTAGTCCAATCATCCAAGTCTTATCTAAACCAAGTCAACATCATCAACCAACCTTATCCAATTCAAATCAATATCCAAAATCATCCCTCAAGTTGAAAATTTGTGCAAACCTAAGTCTAGATCTCATCCCTTATACTCTAATTATAAAAAGATTAAGCATTTGTCTACCTTAAGTTATTTTATAAATTAACCTTATCAATCTTAGGATAAAATTGGATTATGAGCCTAGACTAATCCTAAGTGAATTCTAAGGTTCCCATTTTTCTTGGAGGTCTTGTCTACCCCAAGTAAAATAATCCCCATTCCATTTTTCTTAAGTGTCTTAGTCTACCTTAAGTAAAGAGAGGAATATCCTTGAAATCCATAAGATCTATATTTATTTGTTAGCCCTCTTTTGGTTTGGTTATCCTTACTAAACATCATCTAAACTTACCCAAAGTATCCCTTACATCACTCATCCTAAATCATTATCCAAATTATCCAAAATCATCATCCAAAGTATCCAAAGTATCCTTGATCATTTATCATCCAAATTTATCCCAAATATCCCTTAATCATCCATCCCAAAACCATCTTCAAAAGTATCCAAATTATTCAACCCTTTAATCATCCATCTAAAAAACATCAAACCATCTATTTAGGGTAAATGCAAGAAGTTGTGTCCACTTAAGGTGGAAGTTTCAGAGTTAGAAAAAAATCCGAAATCGGGTTAACCAAAACGGGATCCCGCTTTTTATAAAACGGGATCCCGTTTTGCTTCGGAATCCCGAGCCAAAAGCGGGATCCCGTTTTCAAGAAACGGGATCCCGTTTTGAGTTTCATAAAAGGTTAATATTTTAACCTTTATAAAACGGGATCCCGTTTTATAAAGGTTAAAATATTAACCTTTTATGAAATGGGATCCCGTTTTAAAACGGGATCCCGTTATTTAAAATTTGAATTTTAAGCTCGGGTTTTGCTTTGTAACCCGGTTCGGGAAATGCTTTGGGGACCCGAACCTGACCTCTGGACCAGGTTTGACCTGCAACTTGAAGGTCTTGTCAATGTCACAACAAAATAGTGACTTTGGGCATATATCTGAAGGTCTATTTTGCAGAATATTTTGACGAAATTAAAACCCATTATAGATGAGACAGTGTAGATTCTAAATATGTAATTTTTTTTACAATTGGATTATTTTTTCTATTTTTTAATCAATTTCTGATGAAATAGGTCCATAAACTTGAATTATTAGGGTTTTTTAGTATTTTAATAACTTTTTATTAACATATTTTTTTGTAAAAAAAATTGTAGGAAAACGTACTTTAGACAATTCTTTTCAATTTAAAAAAAAAAAATTTAAAAAAATGTTAAGTTTAGGTCATCTTATGCGTGACGTACATGATGATTTTTTAAAAGACCAAAAATGGCCAATAAAAAATTAATGAAAAAAAATATATTCAATAAAAAATTACAAAAAAATATGGAAAACGTGCTTCAGTGAGTTACAAATCTTTTCCCAAAAGGATTTTTAAAAATATGATTATTTAGGTCAAAATATGGATGACGTACACGTACATGGTATAGTAAAAAAAAAATGACTTTTAAACAGTGGTTTTTAGAAACACCTATTCAAAATCACTTTCTATCATCTGGGTATTGAAAAAAATTACATATTTGGAAACTAGATTCTGAGTACTACATTTCATATTTAGTGACTTTTTCCAAGATTCCACCGTTAAGTGCTTCAAATTTTTAGGTCAAATGTGACAAATTCTGAAAATCAGGGAAAACACTTCCACTTTTTGGCCAATAAGTGGACACAACTTCTTGCACACACCCTTTATTCACCCATCTTTGGTCCAAAACCTTTTGAAATAAATCCCTAAGGTCATAACCTTCATCACCAAATCAAACCAATCCATACATTTTCATTGCATGCCACAAAAAAGGTATCAAGATAGGAAGAACAAGGAAATGGACTTAAATAGGCCACGGGGAACGGTCCCTACCAATCAAAACAATGTCCCAATAGTCCAACAACAAATATTTTTTGACAACAATGTTATCATAAATCCATGGGGAACCCAACAAATACAACCACCATCAAACACCAACAATGCCATTGAAGACGTGATAGATTTTATGCAAGATGCTGATTCCATGGATTTATTAGACCACATCCTAAAGTCGGACCCTAATAAATACCTTGAATTATTGATCCAAAATGGTGCTAAGGTACCTTCCACATCACAACCATCTTCCTCAAACAATGTCCCTAATACATCTCAACCTTTGTCATCTAACAACACAACATCAACAACATCAATCTCCACCTCTATATCAACATCAACTATAACTACATCTACCCCTCAAATCACCCTTATTATACCTAACAATACCACATACACCAACAATTCCACAAGCATACCACAATTTGATGCCAACTCCATAGCCTTCATGACACAAATTTTCTCCCAACCACCTTATAATACGTCCAACATCCCTAACAATAATCCATGAAACAACCCTTCACAAACATCCAACTTCACATACACACAACCCCCCCATTTCACAACCACCTAGTACATCATCTTCTGTACAAAACACCATCCAAACATCCCAACAAAATTAAAATCAACAACAACAAATTCCACCACATATCCTACAACAACTTATAGCCTATCAACAACATCAATAAAATCAAACCCCAACCCAACGACAAATCCCCAACTTTGTCCAACATTTAATTCGACAACAACATAACATAACACAACCACCACCTACCCAAGATTTATCAAACATTGTCCAAACATTAATCCAAAATGTGTAGGACACACAACATGGGCATAAGAGAAAACAATATTCATTCGAAGACATTTTCCCAATACCCATTTGATCGCACCATCCCCATGCCTCCTTTCCCTAAGAATTTCAAAACACCCAAATTTGACAAATACAAAGGGAAAGGGGACCCTGGGGAACACCTTAGGAAATTCTACATATCTTGCATATAAGTCTCTTATGATGACACATATCTTATGAGACTTTTCCCCCTAACCTTAGGAGGCCAAGCCACCGAATGGTTTGCCCACCTTTCCCCTGGTATTAAAACATTTCACAAACTTGCAAAAAAGTTTGTCAACCACTTCTCTTATAACTTTGAACACAAAGTGTCCATGACAGACCTTTGCAACACCAAACAATGAAATGCAGAATCCTTCTCTGCCTTCTTGTAACAATGGAGAAGCTTAGCAAGTAAGCTCCTGTGGCCCATCCTCAAAAAATAATTGGTCACTATATTTGTGACCAACCTTAACCAAGAGATGGGATTCCACCTACAAATCCACTACACATCCACCTTTGAAGAGGTCATTGATAAGGGAACCACATTTGAAAGAGCTCTCATAGCCAAGGGAGCTATCAAAATTTACCGTGAAAATGACAACAAAAACACCAACAACAAAGTTAATAGAAATAACAACAACAAAAACAACACAAACATGAACAACAACAACAACAATAACAACAACACCTATGAGAAAGCTAGCTTTTGGGGAAAGAACAAAAACACCCTTAACGGCAATGTCATCGATGTTAAGAATGTTTGAAATGTACAAAAACCCACATCATCCAACCCATCAACAAGCAATAATAACGTTAGCATTTCAAAAGGATCACCAAGATAGTCTAACACACCAAAATGAAGATTTACACATTTGGGTGAGCCCATTGAGAACATCTTGAGAAACCTTTTGAGCGCTAACCTCATCCATTTACCTACCATTAGACCCTATGACAACAACCAATTTAATCCTTCTTGGTTTAATGAGAAAACATATTGTGAATACCATCGCATCAAGGGACACAAAACATCTGATTGCATGAGGTTAAAGAATTGCATTCAATACCTCGTCGATCGTGGCAATATCACCATTGATAAACCACCCACACAATCACGTAATGAAATTCTAGGAGCATACAAGGATATATTTCTTGATCATAAAAAAGGTAAAGACTCTTCATCTAATAAAGCATATAATGTCATTCCTCCTCCATCTTCTTTTGACTCTGTTCTAGGTCACATAGAAGAATCTTCCAACCGCATAGCTACCATCACCATTAGAGCTAAAACACATAATTGCACCATCACTACCCATCATAGCCACATATCAATTAGAGGATCCCCAACAATCGATAATCAACCTTCCACCATCCACACCCACAAACAAGTACAACCTTCTCGACCACCTTGGGAAGACTCCTGCACAAATCTCTATCCTAGAATTACTTCGAACATCCCCTCTCGACAAGGAAGTCCTTGACAAAGCCTTGATGGAGACTTGCATCCCTATCGACTTGAATGTTAATCAATTCCAAACCATGGTGGGACACATCTCATCACCACATCATCTCACCTTTTCCAAACAAGACCTTCCTGCAACAAGCACATCTCATAATGAAGCTCTCCACATCGAAGTACATATCGACAAACATACCATTAAAAGAGTCTTAATAGATTGTGGTTATGGCCTAAACCTTTGCACTCTTAAATTAATAAAACAATTGGGATATTCTGATGTGGTTGTAGACTCAAGCAAGATCATTACTATCAAGGGATATGATGACACTGCACGCCTATCCAAAGGAACCATCAAGATTCCTATCCAAGTTGGACAAAAAAATTGGAGACCAAATACCAAGTGCTTGATCTTGATCTCCCTTACAATGTCCTCCTCGGCCACCCATGGATGCATGCCATGAAAGCTGTCCCATCTACATTCCATCAATGTCTTAAGTTCCCATTCAATGGCATGGAGGTTACCATCTATGCCAATCTACTTCCTTTTCAATACTACACATTCTTGGAAGGACATGATAAAACCTTATGTCCCTACAATAACACCATCAAACCATCCACTTCCCAACCAAAACCATCCACCAATTACATAAACTCCTCCAACATTTCATCCATCTCATCACCATCACCCATTCCCAAGATCAAGATTAATGCAAGTGATATAGGGTGTGGAGATTATGACCTACATGACACCTTTTGTGTAGGGCAGCTTCCACCATCCCCCAAGAAATTTGGTGCACCTAAATGAATCCCCACTGTGATCATCAGATGTAAACCATCTCTGATCTTTGAGAGAAAACACTTGATGGAATAATATGTCCTTGAAGGCATGTCATCATGGCTATACAAAGATGAAGATGCAGAACCAACAACTCCTATCCTACCTGTTGAAAAATATGGCAAGGGTTTAGAAATTATCAAACACATGGGCTATAAAGGACAAGGCAACATGGGCCTTCATGAGCAAGAGATCATTGAACACATCCAAGAAACAAAGAATCCCCATCATCAAGGTTTGTGTATGGAAAAAAAGAGCCTACCCCCAAAGACATTGAATATATCTTAAGTGAGGTTGCCAAGCCTTTCCTGCAATGAACCACACTAATAAAGAGGATTATCAAGACTCTTTCACCAATTTTGCTAAATTATTTGAATCCTCCATCTATACCATTTTCATCCTATCAACCACACCATCATCATCTAACAACCTTCAACTTGTCTATCTCCAAATCATTTATTGGGACCAACAAGGACCTCTGGTCCTCGATGTTTCACAAAATGATGAAGCAATAGCTGAACTAATGGGGGTTAGAGACCACTTACCCCTTGGAGATCATAAAGCTAGCTACATCATGGAACTAAACACATTCACATACTTCAGGGAGACATCCATATCTCTCAATCACAAAAATATAAAAACAAAAAAGACATCCCCAAGTGAAAACCACACAGTGGCACTTTCGAATGAAGAAAAAATCAAAATAAAAGACATATCTCCTAGTGAAAACCTCCCTGAGGCACTAGGAGATGAGAGAATGGATATCCTCAAGGTCCCTAAGCTATATCAAGAGTGGTCACCAATCCTTGTAGAGGAATCACAAAAAATGAACCTTGGCACCAAGGAGTCACCAAAGATTACCTTTCAGGCCACTTCCCTTACATCAACAAAACAAGAGGCCTTCCTGGCGTTCTTCAAATAAAGAAGTCACAACTTTGCATGGACCTATGCTGATATAACTAAGGAAAATGAATCCACAAGTGGCACTCCTTGTCAAATTAGAACTCAAGAAGCTCCTAGATGTGGGATTCATCCGTCTTATTGACTATCCTATGTGGGTGTCAAACATTGTGCCCGTAGCAAAAGTCATTGTGGGCATCCGCATGTGCATGGACTTCAGGGACCTCAACAAAGCATGCCCTAAGGATGACTTCCCTCTACCAAACATTGACAACATAGTCTATCTAATAGCTAGGCACGAAATGCTATCACTAATGGACAAATTTTTTGGTTATAACCAAATCAGGATCGTCAAAGAAGACCAACACAAGATGGCTTTCAAATGTCCATGGGGAACGTACTACTGGGTTGTTATGCCCTTTGGCCTCAAGAACGCAAGAGCTACCTATCAAAGAGCTATGACCATGATACTCCATGACCTCTTCCATAGCATCATGGAAGATTATGTTGATGACCTGTTAGGAAAATCCAAAACAAGGGATGAACATTTGCAAGTGCTAGCTAATATATTTGATAGGCTAGAACAATAAAAAAGTGTGGCTCAATCCTAATAAATGTGTCTTCAAAGTCACCTTGGGAAAGCTCCTAGGCTACTTTATATCAAGATGAGGCATAGAAGTGGACCCCGCAAAGATAAAAGCAATAGTTAAAATGCCTCCACCTAAGAATCTCAAGAAGCTGTGTAGCCTTCAGGGAAAGCTTCAATCAATAAGATGATTCATAGCCCAACTAGCCGACAAGTGCCAACCATTTCAACATCTTCATAAAAATGTAGCATTCATATAGGATGAAAGTTGTCAAAAGGCCTTCTAATTGTTGAAAGAATATCTCACTATGCCTCCAGTCCTCATTCAACCAAAGCAAGGACAACCCCTACTACTCTATATCTTGACAACAAAAACAATAATAGGGGCTTTGTTAGTACAACACAATGATCAAGGGAAATAGAGAGCTATTTATTACATCATTCATACCTTAGTGGAGTATGAGCTCAACTACACCCCTATTGAATGAGCATGCCTTGCAGTTATCTTCACATCTTAGAAACTAAGACACTACATGCTCAATCATAAGATGAAGCTCATAGTGAAAATTGATCCACTAAAGTACTTGTCCCGCACAACTCTTACAGAATGAATGGCTAAGTGGGTGATGATCTTAAGTGAGTTTGATATAGAGTATACAAAAAGGAAGGCCATTAAAAGACAAGTCATTGCAGACCAACTAGCTAATGCACCAATCCCTATAGAGTGTCCACTTCTTTCAGAATTTATGGATGAGTTAATTCTTACAGTGGAACCTACAATAGAGTGGAAAATGTGTTTTGATAGATCCTACACACATCGAGGCTTGGGGGCAAGGATCTTATTCATGACCCCTCAAGGAGATTGTACACCAAAATCCTACAAAATAACATTTCCATGCACCAACAATGTGGTAGAGTATGGGGCTCTTATCACAGGACTCTAAATGGCCATCCAATGGAAAATTGAGAGGCTAATGGTCTACAGTGATTCCCAACTAGTCATCAAATAGTCAATAATGAATATGAAACTAAAGCTAATAAGCTCCTATCATATAAGTGAATGGTAGATGACTTCAAAGAGTATTTACATGAAATCCACTTTGAGTAGGTCTTGAGGTTAAACAACAAAGTAGCAAATGCAATGGCTACCATAGGATATTTGGTTGACATGCATAAGAATAGCCATAAATGTGAATTCCTTATTGAAGAGCTACAAGTGCTAGCTTATGATGTGCCACAATCTGAATTCATGTGTGACATTGTTGGTCTCCTCTCCCCATGGTATCAAGATATTTACAAATATCTCCATGACAACATCATCCCACCTAACTTATCATCCAACCAATGTTGATAATTCATTCGCCAAACCTCTTGTTTCACCCTCATCGGCGACACATTATATCAAAAGAGTCTTGATGGTACCCTTCTAAGGTGTCTCAATTCTCAAGAAGCTAAAATAACCTTACAAGAGGTACATGAAGGTATCCATGGGGCACACTCTAGTTGAACTACCCTTGCAAAGAAGATTCTTAGAACAAGGTATTACTGTCTGACCATGGAGAATGACACCAACTAGTTTGTAAAGAAATACCTTCCTTGTCAGCAACATGGAGATCTCATCCATTCTTCATCACAAGAATTGCAACCCATCATGACTCCATGGCCCTTTTCACAATGGGGGCTCAACCTCATTGGAAAAATCCACCTTCCATCATCTAATGGACACAAGTTCATTATCACAGCTACCGAATACTTCACTAAGTGGGTAGAAGCCACTTACACCACCGGTATCCAAATCACCAAATTTATCCTCCATTACATCATATGTCATTATGAAATCCCCCTCGCCATCATAACTGACAATGGGAAACCATTTAAAAATCAAGAAGTATGTACCATTTGTTAGAAATTTCATAGCCAATATCATTTCTCCACTCCATATTACCCCCAAGGTAATGGTCAAGTTGAGGCTTAGAATAAAACTATCATCCAAATTCTAAAGAAGACGATAAATGGAGCTAGACATGACTAGCACCTACAGCTTAGCCCCACTATTTGGGCCTGCCACACCAACATCCATGCCCCATAGGAGCCACACCATACTCCTTGGTATTCGATTCCGAAGCTATCCTTCCCATCGAGGTCGAGCTCCCCTCTCTTAAAATCTCACTGTAGAATATCATTGATGAGGAGGAGTATTAGGTTGCACACCTAAACGAGCTAGAACCCCTAGATGAGAAACACCTCAATGCTCTTAATCACCTATAGGCCTACTAGAATTGCCTCCACAAAATCTATAACAAGAAGGTCAAGACCCGCTGATTTGAGATAGGTGATCTAGTCCTCATGGAAAATTAGAGAAATTTACAAGAGCACCATAAGAAAGTCAAGTTTGAACCTAATTGGTTGGGACCCTATGTCATAATAGTTCACTACGGATCAAGAGCCTATCAACTTGCAACACCTAAGGGGAAGCGTCTGGATGAGCCAATGAACATCATGCACCTGAAGAAATTCTACGCTTGACCCCATTAGGATATCCCAAGTCAAAAAATACAAAAAAATAAAAAAATTAAAAATCCAAAAAAATTAAAAAATAAAAAAAATAAAAAAATCAAGAAAAACTGAGTGCAATAAAGCCATCCAATGGTGAAAATCACTTCAGTTACGCCTTGGCTAAATTACCATGGTGAGAACCTATGTCAGGTGCCATGTGTAGTGGCTAGTTCTACCATCTAATAAGTCATCGCCTTCACAAATAACTCCAACACTTCCATCCCATGGATTGGAATTATAAACATTCATCATCCCACCCTTCATCACCCTCCCAAGGTAGATCCCTGATTAAGTGGATCCTTGTATGCCCTCGTACAACAGAAAAACAAAAAAATCCAAAAACATCACAAAATCACCAAAATCAAAAAAAATTAGGAAAACTAGAAAATCCAAAAAAAATCAAAATATCCACAAAAACCCAAAAACATTAGAAAATACAAAAATCCTAAAAACGTTGATTCAAAAATCATTCCATCCTACATCAACATTCCATCCTACATCCAACCCATCTTGAACCATTCCACATCATCATCACAAATTAGAACTACATATCATCACCACCCGCATCTTAATGTGCCTTGATCCCGTGGATACAGGATATGTAGGCAGTATGGAAAATGAAGTATCCAGTATGTAGGTACACAAAATACACCCATCCAACCCGCTTGGATGGTCCCTATTCCCTAAGCTTACACTTGATCCAAATGCAATACACTCGCTAAGCATACTATCAAAATCATCATCACTTCACACAAAAATCATCAATCACCAAAACAACTTCAATCACAACATATGGCATATATCTTCTTGCCCATCTTTCAACTCTTATCTTTATCATCCAATCAATCCTTGCATTAATGGATATATCATTCCTATAATAGACAGATCTAATCAAATCCACACTTATCTTGGCAAGAGATGCAATGGTTGTTTGTTTGTTCAATTGGTCTTTGTGATTATTGATTTTTATCTTTTGTCTCATTCCAAGGATCATTTCAAAACTACCTTTATCTCACTATATCATGGTATGTGGAAAAATACCTAGAACAAGGCATGGTCATTGCTTTTGTATGTTGTACTTGTGGGTTGGTCTCATTACTCCAAGTTTAGTATCATATCTTGTGAAATGTAGGGTCAGTTCTAGCATATTGATTTCCTTTGCATCTAAGGTTCATCATACCTTTTGTTTACTAAAGACTTATGCTATGAGTCCCCTTCCCTCGTCTAGACAAGATTGTACTATCTTGGGCATGCATGGTATCATCCTATTGTTTGCAGGTCTAGTCCATGCAAAGGATGGATATACATCATCACCTTGGTCCTTCATACCTTGGTGAAAATATCCTCTTTGATATAATAAATCTGTGTTTTCTCTCAAAATATCAACACAATTCTCACCCCAACCCATCATCCTTAATCTACCCTCATCCCCCATCCACCAAAACATGTGATTATCATCAACATCATCTCACCTTGGCTTAGCATTAATAAAGGAAAAAGACCCAACCCATCCCCCATCCTAACAAATTCCTCCCAAATCCTAACCATCATATCTTATCAAAGCCTAACCATCCTATCCTACCAAATCCTAACCAACCCTATGCCATCCCATAACCAATCCTATCCACTTTCACCCAACCCAAAAATGTCTCTCTAACAATATGGCTTAAGTGACCTAAGATACACCATCCCCAATATATCCCAACCCCCTCCTAACCATCCACTAACCTAAGATCCAACCCTCCCCCATCTCCCCACCATGGCTCTAAGAATCACATGTATCATGACCAAAATCTTCCATCCTACATACACATCATCATCCTTAGAACATAAACCACATCGTAATCATTACATTAATCATTATCCATCTAATCACTTTTCATTTCACTAATCCATTGCATAATATATGTTTATTAATCTAAGCATATATTTCCATTTGTATCCATCCATAATATATGTTTAAGCATATATCCATTTACCATAATCATCCATAAAACATCACATTAATGCATAATCCACATCATAGTCCACATAATTCACATCATAAACAATAAATCCATAAAACATCCATATACATACATCATCATGTATCCATAATAAAACATAAATAAACCATTACGCCTACCAAATCAAATCATCATAGCATCCATAAGTACATCCATATACATCCATCAAATGCATCCATAAAACATCATAATCATAAAAACATCCATAATGCATGATCATAACCATAACATCACATCCATATCATAACATCACATAAACATCATCATAATCATAATACATCCATATAATTGCCACCAAAAAACCCATCTCGCATATATATCAAAATCTAGTACATAATGGTCATGATACAAAATATGCTCATAGGGCCAAAATACATATCAAAATCCCAAAGGCATATACAATATAACTACATAGAGCTCCCCTAATGAGGAGTGGGAGAACTGGGAGGGGACCTTTTTGGAGTTGTAGAACCTATAGGTCATGGAGGAGGTGACCCCATAAGTGGCTTCTGCTGAGGTACATGTTGTTGTGGCAATGGCTACTAGACTGATCTCTGAAATTGCCCCAACCTGTGAGATACTGAAGAACCTGACCGGCTCCACTGGCTATAGCTAGGAACCCTCGACCCCTCAGGCACAACTGTTTGATAGGCTCCATGGTAGTACTCAGTACAGGATCTCGCATCTTCTAGCTCTCTCTACACTTGGGCTAGCTCCCTCTGCACTACAATGTAGTCATACCACATATGCACCATGTTGGTCCCAACAATCACCCCCTGCATCTAGGTAACCTGTTGCTACTGGTAGGTAACCTGTGCCTCAACTCTCTGTAATCTGATCTCTGCACCCTACCTTTGCACTCTCTCAAAATCTCACTCTCTGGTAACTTGTGCAATCTGAGCCTACAAATGCCTCTATATCTACCTAATCTATGCCTGTAATATTTGAACCTATTGTCCTCCATCACCATCCCCACCAACCTCTCCATCCAGCAGACCCTGTAGCCTCTGCACCTCCATGCAAGTATTATCTTTCTCCACATGTACTGTATCTAGCTCCTACTACTACTAATGGACCTGGTCCTCCAGGCTCGCCACTCAAGCCCACATTGTGTCCATATCCTCCTCATCTCCCCTCCTTTGCTGCACTCTACATCGACTAGATGTGGAAGGATCAAGAGTTGTATCAAAAGGCCCTGCACCTAATGAACCCCCCACTGTTGCGTTTGTCAAAACCTGAATGCCTCTATCCCTCCCATCTCTCCCATCTCCCCATCATCTCCTCCATCCCTCCCGTCATATACTCCATCTCTCCTATCATCTCCTCCATTTACCCCATCATTTCCTCCATCTCTCCTCTCTCCATCCCCTCCACCTCCTCCTCTACCTCCTCTACTATGATCTCCTCCTCCTCATTTGGCACACCTGGCTTCCCATCCATAATTATCAAATACACATGTATCTCCTATGCCCACTACTCATCATAAGTCAGGGTAGTCCCTGCATCTACCTCCATACTCCCACAATCCCACATCATTGGTTGTAATGCTGCTAAATCTAGAAGTGCTAGTTGTGGATCCATCTCAAGAGGCCATAATGGCTGATCCACCTGCACCCATGTAAAAATAGCAGTGATCTACAAAAGGTCCCATTGATCCCAAACTACCATAGCACATGAGAAAGAATGTAGTGATCAATGATGTTCTTGGACCTCCTTATGAGGTACCAACACTATAGAGTGTATGGCATGTGGGTGTCATCATCAATCCATACCCCACAACCTATATATAGCCACCACACCACTGTCGTCGCCTCATCTAGCTATCACCTCTAGTACCTCATCCCCCCCAGTTGCCAATGCTAGAGAGTACTCCTATACACCATCACCCATGGCTCAAACTACAACTTGAAATGAGGACATATGGGTCTTGTGACATATATGTGCTCCCACACCCATACATGAATTAATGTCACCCCATAACCAAGGCTCTCTCCATCCCTATATACCACCAGGCACATCTGATGGTATAACTGGGCCAGTAGACATGGCCCCCATGCATATACAATCTCCTATGTCACCATCTGCTCGATCACCTCTCCCCAACCAATCAGAAACCCCCACAAACACTGATCTGGCATCAAGATCCCCCTGATCATCCCACAAGATATAACACATAATGGCTCACACCTCTCAAATGAGTGGGAGCATACCGCATCTCTTGTTGATCCTGGGTATACATCGGCTGCCCTGGAGCAAAAGCCCAATCTAGTTTTTCTACTCTAGGTGCAATGTCATAGACCACCCACTCACCCACTATAGGGATCTTGAGGATCCTCTAGACGTCCTCCAGGTGATCATCATCTCACCCATTAGTAGTAGGAAAATGCATGTCTCGCTCTGCCATCTCTCCACTAGAGTTGTCATCATAGCTCTATGAGCCCTCAACTAGGGTATATCTGATACATAACATAGTCCAAGCCCATGTGCAAGCGAAGCTGCTTCACTGGTGTAAGCCTATCTCTCAACACCACAACTGATGGAACCCATAGCTCTTACAACTGAATCTCAATCCGCTCAACCTACATTCAAAAAATCACCCAAGTCAATCCTTTCTTCCAAACAATGCCTAGATGCTAAAACCATTATCTAATGGCGCTAAACCAAACATAGGCACTAATCCCTATGCCAAAGGTGCTATCCTAGCCAATGATGCTAATCCACTCACTAATAGCAAGAATCCACCGGATTGCGCTATTCTGTAGCCCTATGGTGCTAACTTGCATGATAGCGCTAAAACCCTAACTAAAGGCACTAATCTACCTTAAAACCTAAAAATTAGTGCTAAACCAGCTAATATCACTAATTTGTCTACCTTATGCACTAATCCACCTAATTGCGCTAAAGCTAGGATTTGGTGCTAAACTGGTGAACCCACTAATACTCTCAATGCTAAACCACCTAATAGTGCTAATCCACTAATAGATGGTGCTAAAATACCTCTTTGCCCCCGACCTCCTAGCGCTAAACTACCTAATGGCACTAAAGCACCAAACTATGGCACTACAAGGCTGCATGATAGGGGTAAAACCCTAACCTATGCTTTTTTAACCCTAAACCTAACCTGAATCCCAAAAATCACAAAGTGAGGTTAGATGACATACCTGTGGTCCTGCCTCATCCATCCATCGATATTCCTGTACTCACTTAGATTGGTGCTTGTGTCATGGAAAGCTAGGTTGTGCCATCGCTATCACTCTTCTCTCAAGGTCTCTCTAATCCAACCAGTTAAGATATGCAAATGTGGCATATTGGGCCCACTTTCACCTATCTATAGGTACCATTTATTCTCCTCAAGCCACAAATCTTAGTTGTTTTCCTTTGTTTCTTCTTCTATCAACCCCATTTTCCATCTTGAATCCCTTTTTACCAATGTTCCCTCCTTTTTGAGAGTTACCTAAAAAATTAATTTTTTCACCCAACCTCTCGAGGGGCATCCCTCATCAATTTCCACTTCTTCCCTCAACTGGGGCAAAATTCTTTGACCTGACGCCATTTCCCTACTTAGTCATGAAGCCATGTCAAAGAGGGGCAAAATGTAGACACCTAAAAAATTCTTGACCCCATTAACCATTTTCCTGCATCCTTGCATTACCAACTTAACCCCTTCACCAATTAATTAAATAAAAATCATAATTATTTAATTAATTAACCCTAAACCATCCCTAACTATCTACCCTTAAATTATTCCTTAGTAATGAATTAATTTAATTAATTCATCACTAGACCTTACAACTTCATCCACAATTAATTAAATAAATATTTCTAATATTTATTTAGTTAATTTCTCCACCTTCCTAATCCTGATTAATTAAATAAATCATGCTTATTTAATAAATCTACCCTATCATATAGCCTAAACCTAGTCTAATTGAAAAAACACTAATTATTTAATTAGCTACCCTAGCCTACATGACCCCTAGACCTAAATTAATTAAATAAATCATTATTTAATTAATTTTAATCCTTGATTAGCCCACTCACTAATTTTCTACAGCCACATTAATTAATTTAATCACTTAATTAACTTGGCCAAATCATGCTTAACACCTTCTTCCACACCCCTCAAATAAAAAATATATTTTATTCAAAAGAGTCACATGACCCTTCCAACTTAGCATTCCTCTTTCATGTTAGAGCTCTTTTTTATGCAAAGAGCTCACACATGTGTTTGCCAAATGTACACATGTGATCACATGTCATCTCTCCTACCAGTAAATCCTAATTTTTAATTCCAACACCTCTCAAGGAAATTAATTTTTAGTTTCTTCAAGTGTCTTAATCCTAATTAATGCTAAGCCTTCCCAAGATGAATTTAAAATTCACTTTTAATCTCAACCCTCCAATATTGTTGATGAAATATAAACCCTCTATCTCATCCTCTCATCTCCACCATTGATCTTGAACTTTCAATCCTAGCCCTTGATCCCATTTCCCCTCCAATTTGCCTATAAATACAAACCTCCACAAGTCATTTTCACATCTAAGTTTGAAGTAATCTTATTGTGCCAAAATAGCTCCTCATCTCATATCCTCTTAGCTAGAATATGCCAAAATTGTGTCCAATTTGAGAGCATTCCACATTCAAACACTTTGTTTGGGTAAAGCTAGGATAGCTTGGGTGCACTTCTCCTCAACTGTTTCAAGGAGTGAAGGAGATTTCAAGGGCTTGTAAAGGTATAATGCTTTGTATTTAGTTTCCTTTTCATGTTTTTGTTCCTTTCAAATCTTTTTCATCTTCACTTATCATCTATTTTCCCCATACATTAGTAGGGTTTGACTCATATAGGAGAGGCTCCCAACTAAAAATCACACCCTCTTCTTTGTCTTATTCTTGTGGTTGAGCATCACAAGTAGGTGAAATAACTAGAGCAAGTTGAGGAAACTTGCCAAAATTTGGCCATCCAACAAACCCATAGTCATGGGCCTAGGGAGAGGTAGAAGGACAAGAGAGCTAAGACTACCTACAAATAAAGTTATCCATGGTTCTTTTTGTAGGGGGTTGAGAAGCATGTGAGTGAGCATCCTATTCTCCATGAGTAATCTAGTTGCATCCATGATGGGGAGATTTACCCTTGGTAGGGGAAGGAGTTGGTGGAACCTTGGAAACCATCTAACATGCATTACCCCAATGATCAAGAAGCACCTATATATATATACTACTTCAAGTGAAACTTTATTATCTTGCACCTAAATCTGCATAAGCAAATTAGAATAAATCATAGACTTAGTATAAAGCAAGAAATATATATCTGAACTAGAAAAATAGTAGAATTCCTATCCTTCCAAATGATAAAAATAATTTCCACCCTAAAAGCATGCCAAATTTGGGTAAAATTGGCTAGGATTATGGGATAATATCCCAAAAGGACCATATACTATGAGAAAGGTTTAGGCCTAAAAGGCTTGAAAAATCATGAATCTAATTCCAAGTAATCCGAGTTCTGAGAAAAAACCAAAAAATATGCTTAAGAGACTCCCATTGACCAAAAAATGGGCAACATGGATCCCTAACACCTAAATGAGACAATTTGGCACCAATAGGGAGACCTTGATAGAGAATGCACTAGGAAAAATGGGCTAGCTTTAGCTCAAGAATAACTAACCAAATAGTTTAGAGTCTACATTACTAATAGCTTAGAGAAGATTGAATAAGATATCCCTAATTCAATTTGGGGACCATGTGAAGGTGAGGACAAAGCTAGGAATAACCTTTTTGAGGACTATAAGAGTGAAATGGTGTAGTAGGATACCATTTCCTATCTTTCCACCAAGTCTTAAAGCTTCTAACCCTAATCTTACACTAAGTCAATTGTTGTTTGGTAAGTTATAAAATCTTAATTAGACAACCTATGTTTGGATTTAGTCTTTGGCTAAGAGAAACTTCTTGGTCACATTAGAATAGAGATTTGGAAGGGTTTTGATTCCCTTCTTAAAAAATCACGTAAGGAGTCTTAGCAAGAGGGTGATCTAGGAAAGAAACTGTATACGTCTAAAAATGACACAAATCATCCTAAATAAACATTCTAGATATTTATTCCATTCTTCTATCAATTAAATAAATATTCCCAATTTATTTAATCAATTCACTGTTCCATAATTAAATAAATTTAATTTATTTAATTAAAATTCTTCTAAATGTCCTACACAATTAAATAATCATAAACTATTTAGTTAATCCAAATTCCTCTATCCTAAGTTCTAAATTCAAAAATCCACCTCACCTTTACACCTCACCTTTTCCACCTCACCTTGTCCACCTCATCAGGTTGCACATGTAATTAAATATATTTAATATTTAATTACCTATTTTTCTCTCACCCACATGGCCTATTTCTTCTCAAATCAGAGGTTAGTTAACTAATCAATCAAAAGTGTTAACTAACCTGTCAATTGAGTTAATCCCTCAATCAATTCAGTCAGTTCCATAATCCACCGTTGATCTTCATATCCCCTCTCAACCGTTGATTCCCATTCTTCCAAGTCTATAAATGAAGCTTCATCCCTCCATTCTAATCATCCAAGCTATCTATATTGTTACTCTGCAGAAATATCACCGGCGCGCCTTTGGCACCCTCTTACCATTCACAAGCTTGAGATCACATACTTGCTTTGAAGCTCATCTTCATTGCATATCACAACAGCCATTCACCATCGACTTCCTACAAACAGCTAAAAGAGTGCACTCTCTGAGGGCTTACTTACCAGCAAAAAGGATGATTTGTGATAGGCGAACAACAGAAGTTTCGAAACGGGAAAGGTTTGCATTGTATTGTCCATTGCTTCGTTTTATTGAGTCTTTCTTGTTTTCACTATTCTGTTGATGTTTGGGTCTTATAATATTCATTTGATTGATCTACGTTTTACTCTTACATTTTTGGCGCCCACCGTGGGGCCCTTGCCCCTTTATCTCATCAAAATCTGAGCTTTTTTGAAGACAGGTTCCGTACAGGTCACGCAGAATCACGCATAGACTACTTCAGCGCATTTAAACATTTCTACGGTGCATATACTGACTGTTACGGTGCTTCTGTCATTTCTGCGCATCTGTGCTTTTTAGCGGTGCTTTTGCGCACTGTTACGGCGCATTCATAGTTGCTGCACTTCTGTGTGTTCTTACTACGCTTTTGCTCACTGTTACGGCATTTCTATTTTATCACGCATCTGTTCATTTGTGTTGCGCTTTTAAACACTGTTATGGCGCATTCATTAATACTGCGCATTTATTCTTTTTAACGGCGCATATGTTTAAAGTTACGGCGCATTCACAATTGCTGCGCTTCTGTTGATTACTTCTGCGCATCTAATCACTGAAGCTACGCTTCTGTAATAGACTGAAGTTTTAGTACTTTTCTAGGAGAATTTGCTAACGCTAACCTTTTCGCAGGTGTTTGCTGGAGCTGTTTTGCAGGATAGGTTCGGGTTTAGTTCCATGTAGTTGCATCTAAATAGTTCACATTGCATTTTCTAAGGGATAGTAAAATTGATGTTCATTCAAATCCTCATCTAGCCCTAATTAGGGAGAAAGTAACTAGATTATTTCTTGCTTGCATTTTAACACCTTCCAAGTTATTGCTATCTAAGATTAAAACTGAACTCACCATTGATCTTGAGGTTAAAATGAACCATTGCTATATCATGAGACCAAAACTTCAAAGTTAACTATCTCGTGCTACGCGGTTTAAAACTGAACTCACCATTGATCTTGAGGTTAAAATGAACCATTGCTATATCGTGAGACCAAAACTTCAAAGTTAACTATCTCGTGCTACGTGGATTTAAAACTGAACTCACCATTGCTTTCTGGGATTAAAACTCAACCACTGCTGTCTTGCTAAAATCACTTCAAAGTTCTGTGCTTGAGTAGATTAGCCCATTTAGTTTTTCACTTTTAACTAGGTTGGATTAATCAGTGTATTCTGTGCTTGGCGAATGACAATAGGTTTATGCTCTCCCCTCTTCTGGGTGATCAGAGTGCCAGACTTGTCATTCTATTTGTTTAACCTTTAGGAGGGGCCTGCCCTTGGATGCACGCCTGTCCAAGTGGGAACGACCCTGAGTGGTAACAGGCTAACGCTAAGCCCTACCAAGCCACTTAAAATAAATCAAATGGGAACGACCTTGAGTGGTAATAGGCTAACGCCAAGCCCTACCAAGCCACTTAAAATAAATTGTGCTTGAGGTGAAAACTTCCTGCAACAAGTGCTGTTATGTTACACTGACGGCCAACCTCCCCCAAAACCATCTCAGGCGCAACCCTTTGAGGCTGGGAGACTCCATAACAGAGAGTAGTGCCGCCACACGTGTAACCACTTGAACGGTTGCCCGAATTAAATACCTCTTGTTCTAGTGGCCCAAATCCCTTATAATCCATTTCTCACCTAGGATTTTTGTGCTTGCTTTTTTAGTCCAAAATAGAGTCGAAAAAACTACAAAAACAATGAAAAACTATAAAATATTCTCTGTGCTTGCTGTGTTTTCTTGCTGTTAATTCATACTATCAGATCAGGAAGACCTTTTCTAGCCAAAAAATACCAAAAAAAGGAGAAAAATCCAAAAATTTTGCCAAAAAATCAGAGTTGCGCATATACTCCTTTCTACCGCACATTTGTAGCGACTTGCTGCGCTTTTGTAACGACTTGTTGCGCATATACCCACTGTTACTGCGCATATATGCACTGTTGCTACGCATATATATTTCACCAGAGCTACGCATATACTGTGACTTACAGCGCATTTGTTCATTCCTGCTGTGCATTTGTTTCGGCGCATACACAACAGTGAGCACTTGCCCTATTTTTGAGAAGATATTTTCACCTGATCAGAGCACCCATTTCAGCCTAGTTTCACTTTTCAAGATCAGATCCAACCTTGCAGTCAGTCTTCATCCGTTTCACCCAAGCCTCTCTCTTTCGTCGTTTATCCCATTCACTTTCTATCCAAATCCCTCTTGTCCCAAAGTCAGTCTATCCCATACCGGTTTGACATAGGTCCTTCTCCATTTCATTAGTGAATTCACGTAAGCCTAGTAGGTCACAGTACCTTTGCTAGTAGTCTTGTTGAACGACTGAGCCCTACACAGTAAGACTGGTATCGACTACCCTTGCTAGTGGCTAGCGTCTTGTGTCAACCGTCTTACTTGAAGTCATTGAGCGAGAAAATCCTCTGTCCAAGTCTTATCCTAGATATCCCATTCATAACAGTCTCAGTCGGCACCTTGCCAGAATTTCTAGTCCTCGTCCCCTCCATCCCGCGTCACCTTGCATGGTTCTTACTTGATCACAGTACAACAAGCAAATAGAAATGGCTGACTCATCCAATCACCTTCTCCCACCACGTGATGGTGAAGAAGAGATTTCTCATGAAGAATTAGTGGCGCACATGCAAGATAGAAAATTCCAACGCCTCGTAGAGAAGATGCTCCTTGAAGACCCCCATAAATACTTCCATCATCTTGCTAGTCTCAGAATCAAACTCCCCGCAGACTTTGACATAAGCTCCATCATGGAAAATGTAGACAATGATCATGAGAGGAGGTGTGATGATCATGAGAGGGGCACGAATGACACAGTCCCACATGCACATGAGAGGGGCACAAATGACACGGTTCCCCATGCAAATGATAGAGGAAAACAACCCATAGATCAAAATGCTCCTATGGAGGACGTGGGACAACAAATCGAAAGTCTAAAGCTAGAAATATCCAACCTTAAGACTGGTACAAGTTCCAAGAACTACTCTTTGGAAGATATAGCACCGTACCCCTTTGACAAAAATTTGGTCATGAAACCATTCCCCTTTCAGTTTGGAGTTCCGAAATTTGACAAATATAAAGGGAAAGGGGACCCTAGAGATCATATTAGGGAATTCACCGCAGCATGTTTAGAAGTAGCTCACAACAAGACCTACTTGATGAGACTATTCCCACGATCTTTAGGTGGTCAAGCTATGGAGTGGCTCTCGCGTCTCCCACCAAGAATCAAAACTTTTGATGAACTTGTCAATAAATTTATAACGCACTTCTCTTACAACATAGAACACAAGGTATCTATGCTAGATCTATGCAACACCAAACAAAAGAGTGGTGAGTCATTTGCCACCTTCTTACAACGATGGAGACAGCTAGCTAGTAAGTGTTCTTACGATATGCCTGAGAAGCAGCTATTGGAAATGTTTGTCCACAACCTAAACACTGATCTTAGCTATCAGATTCAGATACAATGCCCTACATCATTCTCCAAAGTCATTGAAATGGGCCTATTCATTGAAAAAGCTATGATCACTAAAGGAACTCTCAAGCTCTACAAGGACACACCTCCTTCCAATTACACAACAGATAAATCAAAGTTTTGGACCAAGAACAAGAATGTGGTCAACGATGGAGTAGTGGATGCCAAGGTAGCAGCCCCTAAACAACAACCCATATTCACTCTTAAGGGCGAAACAAACAATGGTGCACTCAACAAACCAACCTCTCAGGAACCTAGACCTTGGTTCAATTCAAATCTAAGGAGAAAATTCACACCGTTGGGTGAGTCCCAAGAGTCAGCCCTAAGGAAGTTGTTGGCTAACAACGAAATTTCTCTACCGCCAACAAGTGATTACGAGCCTATAGTCAAACCTCCCTACTGGAAGGACACAGATTATTGTGAATATCATTGAGGAAGGGGGCACACAACTAAAAATTGCATCCGCCTCAAGAATGTCATACAGGATATACTGGATCAGAATTAGGGAGGGACACAACCGCATACCTCCAATGAATCTCATGTGGCCTACCGGGATCCACTTCTGAATCACAACAGGCCATATAACAACAATCACAATAACGGCCACAACAGCAACAACGGCCACAACGGCAACAACTACAATGGCAATACCAATAACGACCACAATCACAACCGGCCAAATCAGAACAACGGGACAAGTAATGCTAACTATGCAAGCATTCCATTTGAGTACACCATAAACTACATTTCTGAGCATATTCCGCAAGTCAATGTCATCTCCCCCAACCAACAACCAGGACCTAACAGAACTGGTTGTAGTATAATTACCCACAGTGGTAAAGTCACGATCAATACTGCCCCTCCAAGGTCGTCACAATCTCCGTCCAACTCCCATCAGTACAATGTCATCAACCAGTTACAGAAAACTCTGGCTCACATTTCTATATTGGAGCTATTGCGTCTATCTCCTTCTCATAAGGAGATTCTTGAGAAAGCCTTAGTGGAAACCACTGTCCCCACTAACCTGGCCCAAGAGAAGTTTCAGACCATGGTAGGCAATTTGACATCCTCCACTTTCATATCATTTACTGAACAAGATGACCTTTCGGTATCTCAACCCCACAACACCCCCCTACACATTGTCGCATTCATACACAAGCACCGCATCAAGAGGGTTCTCATTGATGGGGGTGCCGGTTTAAATATTTGCACATTGAAGCTGGTCCTTGCACTGGGGTTCTCCGAATAGGCAGTTGATCCAAGGAGGAAAATTACCATCAAAGCCTATGACGAGGAAGAAAGAACCACAAAGGGAACGGTTGTCCTACCCATTCAAGTGGGACCGGTAATCAAAGATGTGGTGTGCCAAGTCCTTGACCGAGAGCTTGCTTATAATATCCTACTAGGGAGACTGTGGATCCACACCATGAAGGCTGTCCCCTCAACCTATCATCAATGCATTAAGTTCCCACACAATGGCAAGCAGGTCACCATTCAAGGCGACCCCGACCCCTACCAACACTGCAATTCTTTCCGTGCAAAACCCGAATGTGTCATACCCAACAATAGAGCCTACATTTCCCCTACCCCGCAATAGGACCATACCATTGAAGCTTCCTTTTCAAGACCCAAACTACTGAAAATTACCATAAAAGAAAGTGGCATGGGGGAATACTCCATTGAGCACAGGCTCAACCTTGCCAAAATGCCTTTGTCTCCTCACTCTTTTGGCTAACCCAAGCATCCACCCATACATTTTCCAAATCCATCTACTCCGCCTATACCTCCCGCAAATCCCTTTGTAAAATGGGGGACATTATCTGATGAAACAGAGGAGCGAGATCTCCTGCAATGGCTTTATGCTAAAGAAGAAAACACACCCCAAGAGCCACCTAGACTCCCTACAGAACTCTATGGGCGGGGTGAGACTATCTTGCACAGGATGGGGTACAAAGGACAAGGTCCCATAGGCCTCAGAAAAGAAGGAATCATTGAACCTATACAACTATCTTCATCCTCTTCGGCTAGAAACACAAGTGGCCTAGGATACAAAGGCAAGAGTAAAGCCAAGGAAAATGCTTGCCTTGTGGAAACAATCCAAACACTCCAAGTGGACAGCGACACAGATTCAGAGGATACAAATGAGTATGAGTGGGACGAGCTAACAGAGCACTCCTACAACGACAAAGAGGTTGACACCATCCAAACTCTTAGCCCCTACCATGAGGGACAAATGCAACAGGACAAACCACTGGAGTCTGATTTGCCAATCCCTGAGATTATGGCTTTCGAGGAAAGTTTAAATTCTATTGCAATAAACAACTTGGAGGAAAGTACCACCCAAAACACTACCCCCGCCAATGCTCCTAACATTTCCATTCACACCATCAATGAATCAGGTCTATCATCCGACTCCCTTCCCCTCTTGCACCCTGAACTTATTGACTAGGATCTGCAAGGAGCTCCCCAACTAGATATGTTCCAAAACGACGATGCTTACATCGATCATATGGAACTTAGGGACCACTTACCCAAGGGAGATCATAAGGCTAGTTTTGCTATTGAACTGAATACTGTAGCTTACTTCAGGGAGGGTGCCAAGCCTTCCAATTGCAAAAATATCAAGATCAAAAATGGATCTAATAGTGAAAATAGCCTTGCGGTAGTGTCAGATCATAAAACAGTAAAAAGAAAGGACGCATCTGAAGGTGAAAACCCAACTGTGGCACCTAATGATGGAATGCTTGACACTCTCCCTAGTGATATGTATCAGGAAAGGTCATAGATTGTTGTGGAACCAATAGAGCCCGTGAATATTGGAATAGAAGAGCAGCCTAAGATTATCCACTTTGCCAAATCTCTCACACCGCCAGAGAAAACCAGGTTTGTACCATTCTTTAAGAAGAAGAGAAGTAGCTTTGCTTGGTCGTATGCAGACATGCCAAGTCTAGACCCAAACTTGATTCTACATCACCTGCCATTGGACCCAGGAGTGAAACCAGTAAAGCAGAAGCTGAGAAAGATGCATGCTCACATAGCCCTTTTAGTCAAAGAAGAACTCAAGAAATTGCTAGATGTGGGGTTCATTAGAGCCATAGACTACCCAGAGTGGATATCTAATATTGTGCCAGTGTCTAAACCAGATGGCCGAGTTTGACTATGCAATGATTTTTGAGACTTAAACAAAGCATGCCGCAAGGATGACTTTCCATTGCCAAACATCGATATCATAGTCGACCTCACGGCAGGGCATACAATGCTGTCACTCATGGATGGGTTCTCAGGGTATAATCAAATCAAAATAGCACCAGAGGATCAACACAAAACAGCTTTTACTTGCCCATGGGGTACCTTTTGCTGGAATGTCATGCCTTTTGGGCTGAAAAAAGCCGGTGCTACATATCAGCGGGCCATGACAACTATATTCCATGACATGATGCATGTAACTATGGAGGACTATGTTGATGATATCTTAGCAAAATCTATCACAAGGGACTCACACTTGGATGTCCTAGAAAAAGTCTTTCAGAGATTAGACCAATTCCACGTCAAACTAAACCCAAAGAAATGTGTGTTTGGAGTAACTTCAAGCAAGCTGCTAGGCTTCATCGTGTCAGCAAACAGAATAGAGGTAGACCTAGCTAAGGTCAAAGCTATAATGGACATGCCACCACCCAAGACTCTAACTCAGTTGAGATCCTTACAGGGCAAGCTACAGGCCATCCGCAAATTCATATCACAGCTGGCAGACAAGTACCAACCTTTCAGCCATCTCCTGCATAAGAACATTCCATTTAGGTGGGATGAAAGGTGTGAAGAAGCATTCTACAAGCTAAAGGAGTACCTTATGAACCCATCCATTCTCATGCCTCCAATCCAAGGCAAGCCGCTAATTCTCTACATATCGGCTACAACTACTGCTCTTGGAGCTCTTCTAGCACAGCAAGACTACGAAAACAAGGAAAGAGTTGTATACTACATCAGTCGAACCTTAGTGAGCTATGAGTTGCAATACTCACAAGTAGAAAGATCATGTCTCGCGGTAGTTTTTTCTTCACAAAAAATCCGGCATTACATGCTTGCACACCCAGTTAAGCTCATTGCAAAAATAGACCCATTGAAGTATCTTCTCAGCAAAGCTGCTCTCACAGGTCGCCTGGCAAAGTGGGTAATGCTTCTCAGTGAGTATGACATCGAATATGTGGACAGAAAAGCCATCAAGGGACAAATCATAGCTGACCAACTAGCCGATGCACCGTTACAAGACAACAAGCCCATGCAGTTTGAATTTCCCGATGAGTCCTTATTCACTATATCAACATCTTCTTGGAAACTCTACTTCGACGGGTCTTACACAAACCATGGATCAGGGGTAGGCATCCTGTTTATAACTCCCCAAGGCGACACAATTCCAAAGTCTTACCATTTTTTATTTCCATGTACCAATAACATAGCGGAGTATGAAGCCTTGGTGATTGGTCTTAAGATGGCAACTGAGTGGAAAATTCAAGAACTACAGGTCTATGGTGATTCTCAGCTTATCATCAATCAAGTCAACGATGAGTATCAAACCAAAGACGAAAAGCTCATCCCCTACAAAAGAATGGTCGATGACTTCAAAGAACACTTTGGGACCATTTCCTTCGAGCAAATACCCAGGATCGAGAACAAAGCAGCAGATGCAATGGCTACCATAGCCTCTCTTCTAGAAATACCTGAACATGAGTCACGATATGAGTTCCTAGTGGAAACTATATGGCAACCAGCTTATGATCTCCTTGAGACCCACTCCATATGCCTTCTAGTTGGATCTGATTCACCTTGGTACAGTAAGACTTACACTTACCTCAAGGACAACATTCTCCCACCTGACCTCTCTTCCAACCAAAAGCGAACTTTCATACGACAAACCTCTCATTACACCATCATAGCTGATACCCTTTACCGACGTAGCCTGGATGGTACTTTACTCCGTTGTTTAGAACAAGAAGAATCCATAACTGCCTTGCGAGACGTACACGAAGGGATCTGCGAAACACACTCCAGCGGTCCTTCCTTAGCCAAGAAACTCATGCATTTGGGTTATTACTGGCCAAACATGGAAATGGATTCATATCAGTTCGTCAAAAAGTACAAACAGTGCCAAATACACAGGAACTTGATCCATGCACCTACTCAAGAATTGAGACCTTTAACGACACCTTGGCCCTTTTGCCAGTGGGGACTTGACCTCATGGGAAAGATTCATCCACCCTCTTCCAACGGCCACAAATTCATCATAACTGCCACTGAGTATTTCACAAAGTGGATTGAGGCCATTCCCCTAACCACCATCACAGGAAAGCAAATTTCCTCTTTCATTCTGAATTACATTATCTGCAGATATGGTATTCCTTCATCTATTATCACGGATAACGGAAGACCATTCAAAAATCAGGATGTCCAAGAGCTCTGTGAGTGTTTCAAAATCCAACATCGTTTCTCCACTCCATACTACCCCCAAGGTAATGGCCAAGCTAAGGCATCGAATAAAACCATTCTGAAAATCCTAAAGAAGACTGTCAACGATGTTGGCCGTGATTGGCATGTCCAACTCAATCCCGCTCTGTGGGCCTACAGAACCAGTATACGCACTCCCACAGGTGCTACACCCTACGCCCTTGTCTATGGTTCAGAAGCCATCCTCCCCATTGAGGTCGAACTACCTTCCCTCAGGGTGTCATTGAAAGGTCTCATATCAGATGAAGAATACAAAGTCTCCAGGTTACAAGAACTAGAACTGCTAGAAGAAAGGTGCCAGAAAGCCTTTGATCATCTCAAAGCATATCAACAGATGATGTCAAGAAGCTATAACCACAAGGTTCGCCTGAGATGCTTTAAGGTTGGGGACCTCATCCTCAGAGAAAACCCTCGCAATCAACAAGACAGAGAAAAGAAAGGTAAGTTCAAACCTAACTGGCTTGGGCCCTATGTGATTGTAGCTACCTATGGATCGGGGGCATATTAGTTGGCCACATCAGAGGGTGAGCTGTTTGATGATCCAATCAATAGCATGCACCTTCGCCGGTTCTATACCTAGGAGAACCCCAATGCAAGGAGGCACAATAAAATCAAAAAATCAAAAAAGAGAAAATACAAAAAAAAAAAAATCAGAAAAAAATAGAAAGCATACAAAAAAAATCATCCTTTGGTGAAAACCTAGCAAACAGGCACCTTGGATAGGTATCATGATGAAAACCTGGCAAACAGGCGTCATGTTACTTTCTAGCTTCCCGTGCAAATAAAAGCAAGTGATGAAAACCTGGTAAATAGGCATTACTTGTGATAAACCGCCTTCTCCATCTTTGAGAATCCAATCTCCCTGAGTCCATTCTTCCTTCGCTCATTTCCCATTTGATCCGTATCTGTCCCACAATAAACACTTGACAGTTACCTATCATGGCTTGATCCTCTCCTTGTGGCCTTGTCAACCAAGGTTTTGTCCCATACCGTCTCCTCAATGCAAGCCTAGCATAGTGTCTCTTGTCGGTGTCCATAGTCCAAGTCCGTGAACTACATTGCCTCTGCACCATCACATAGGCAAGGCCATTATTCTAATGCGCCCCCGAGGCTTCCTTTTCTCCCATTCATCCCCTTTCTTGTCTTCATTCTTGTCGTCTTTCTTCTAGTCCATCCATGGTCTATTAGGGTTTACCCCGAACTACGTTGCCTCTACGTCGTCACGTAGGCAAGGCCATTTAGCAATGAGCCCCCAAGGCACTAGGTCAGTCCCTTAGGGTCCGTCTCCCCAATAAGGATTGTGCAATCTTCTCACCAAACAAGCAAATGCAAAAAAAACCCGTGCTTCAAGCAGAAATCTTAACTGTGAGCATCTTAACCTATCTAAAGCAAAGCAAATACCCAAGGTCTTCTAACTGATTCTATCTACATTATGGCAACAAAAACACATCTAAATGCAAGACTGTTTTGTGGATCGGAACCAGGGTTAAGTTACAGAGTCTTGATTTTTGTTATCATGTCTTTCTATGCTACTCAAGGATGCCAAAAGCTAGAGACGCTATGATGGGGGCATGATTACTTTATTTATTTGTTGTTTGTGGATTAAACTTTAGTAATGTGAAGCTTTGTCTAAAGACATGATCGGCAAAAGATCATCGAGGACATCAAAGGTATAACATGAACGGGGACAAATCCTTGTTTGTTGAAATGCAAGAAGTACTCAGGTCATCTAGATTCAATTTTGACTAGATGCTTGTATTAACTTGCAAAATCAAAATCCATGTAAGCGGTACTCAGGTCATCTCGGTTCAATTATACCTAGATGCTTGTATTCACTTACAACATTTCAGAAAATGTACCAAAAACAAAATGCCCAATGATAAAATAAAGCACTCTAAAAGCAACACATCCATCCTATATCCATATACACATCCATGCATCCATATCCCATACAATCCTCATTACCCAAACTATGCAGAGTAACAATATCAAATGAAGTTTCTAAGTCGTTCTATCGCAACCATTCTTCTATCTATCATGTCATTCTTGTGTCGATAGAGTACATTTGGACATCACAAAAACAAAGCATACAGAAGCATATCATATCATATGTAGGGCTAGTCATGAACATGATTAAGTCAGTGGAATACATCACCCAATGCATTAGGTCATCAATACATCAGCATCACATCACATCTTAACAACACAGAAAATCAAAAACATAGCTACGTGCATCATATACTATACTGCATCATCACATAGACATCATATTACATTTTCATTCATTTGAAACATTCGATCATATAACCATCCCATAGCATCGCATACAAAGCTGCATCATCACATAGACATCATATTACATAGACATACATTCTAAGCATTAAATCATATAGACATCATATAGCATCATATCAAAAAAAAGGGCATCTCATATAGAACTCATGTAGCCCATCTAAGTCTACACATGCATCACATCATAAAATAGAAGTAAATCATCATCTCATAACATATGCAATAGATACAAAGTTACATCATCGTATATACTGTCATAAAAGAGGTCCAAATGTACAATATCACCATCTCTCTCTGAATCAAAGTGTCATATACAATGAACATCCAACTGGATGGTAATACATGTCCCAAAATGTACAAAATCTGGTCTGAGTCTATCCCTGCTATTGTGGGCCACCACTGCCAGCTCCTGACTGCTGGGGACCCATCATGGACGCCCCTGACTGTGATGGACCTGCTCTATGAGTCACCCCAGACTGACTCCTGAAGCTCCCCGCCCTCTGGCTCGATGCCACGGCACCATGGTATAAACCTCGGTAGTACTGAGCCTGTGATTGTGCTCTGGCAAGCTCTGTCTGTACCTATGCCAACTACGTCTGCAACTGACCTACCTGTGCCTGTGCCTGCTGCACCTGCCCAACCAAAAAAGAGCTCGCTGCATTTGTCCCCATGGCGGCCACAGCGGTGTCCCGCTCTACATGGATAATATGTACCTGTGCATCTGCCATATCTCTCTCACGAGTCAACCCAGTGATCACTGCTGCATCCGTATCTCGCCTCCTCTCGACCCTCCTCAGCTATGCCTGCAGCTCTCGCACCTGTCCCCTCAAGCTGGCTATAGTCCTCTCGTGTACATCTCCCTGTACTGGCCCCCTGTGCTACCTCTACCTGTCCTGGCCCCTATGGCTAGGGCACCTACTGTTGTGGTACCTGCTGGGGTGGCGGCATCTGCGCCTGCTGAGGTATCTGCTGCTGTGCCTCTACCTGTCCTGGCACTGCTTGCTCAGCCTGAACTATCCTCCTCCGCTGTCTCGGCCTCTCTCCAGCTCTACCACCCCGTCCTCCTCGTCCTGCTCTCACTCCCCTCCGACCTGGGCCAGCCTCTCCCTCCTCCTCTGAGTCTGCCTCATCAATACGAGGCACCAGCATGCCAGGTCCTGAATATCTCAGGAACGGATGTGCAATCATCCAATCCTCATACTCCTGTGTCACCCCTGCATCTGCTATCTCTCTCCTCATGTCCCATGCCACATAAGGCGTCTACCGGAACTCTGCCAGGGCCTCCTCATACGAAGCCACCGGCCCCCATCGAACCCTCTCTACGTGTGTCTGTGCGAACAATGCCTATCCCTGTGGCATACCCTGTCTCCTCCCAAACTGTCTCAGCACCTTGCCCACCATCTGTCTCTCTAGGATATGTCGTATCTGACCTATCAGCCACCTGGTCTGAAAGCAGTACGGCAGTTCATCTCCCTCGTCATCCCAGGGCTCGCAATTCAGATATGGTCGCCAGACGAGCACATCTACTCCATCCAAGGTGTGCCTCCAATACTCTAACTTCCCCAGCCTATGCTGGGAAATCACTCCTACATAGCCATAACTGTATGGCTCGCCTCGCTGCCTCGCGAAGACACATATCGGCCTAGTCACCGCTATGTGCTCCCACAGCCAAAACTGTAGCAATAATACCCTAGCTAATAGACTCGTGCTACGGTGGTACACCACCTGGTGCATGTCATGGTACAAATGGGCTAGTACGCAGACTCCCCATGCATATCGGGTGCCCTCAGTCAGCATCCGCTCCATGATTCTGCCCCATCCAATGGGGAACCCATGCAATCTCCTATCGGGGCATACAACGCCCCCGATCAATCCAACCACAATCCCTGGGAAGTAGTCATAACAATCGTGTATATCGTGCCACGGGATGACCTGTCCAACCAGCTCGGGATCATCAAACACTCGCCTGCACTCGGCAAGTCCCACATCCCGCTGTACGTCGTACTCCACTAACTCACCCACCACAGGTAAGTGCAGTATTCGGTAGACATCTTCTAGTGTCACAGTCATCTCTCCAGTAGGAAAGTGGAAGGTCCCATCCTCACTGTGGAATCTCTCCACAGCAGCTGTCAGCAATCCCCGATTCGCCCGCACCTTGGGCATGAAGCAAACATAATCTAAACCCATGGCACCAAGCGCCACTCTGTCCATCTCTGTCAACATGTACCTCTGCAATAGGGGCATGGGAAACGTCTCCCTCAACTGCAATGTGTCTCGAATGTCCTCCTGCAAGCAAGCAAGGCAACGCGTCAGTCTCAAATGGCATGTACCATACTCAACATACCTACTGAACTATATCAACTAAACTTAGCATTTCAAATTGATCAATACAGCACACAACATCTCTTGACTAGATTCCTGCAATCTCAGAGATAGCTCATCGATTTGCGCATCAAACAGGACGCTAATCGAATCAATTTGGCTAAGTAATTTGCTATCCAAAGCAAATGTGCCACTACAGGTGGTCAAAGCACCATTTCTTTACAAAAGCGCCGCTACATTCGGCATATGTGCCGCTAAATGCAGATGCACAGCTACAATGTACATATGCGCAGATTCAACACATGCGCCGGAACATTCGGCATATGTGCCGCAATATCATGGAAGCGCCACTACATTCGACATATGCGCAGCTTTTACGTATGCGCCGCTACATTCCACATATGCGCTGCCTAAATACACATGTGCAACCTAACTACAGAAGCGCGGCTACAATGCACATATGCACTGTTTTCATGCATGCGCCACCAAAATTGGCATATGCGCCGCTAAATGGCAAAAGCGCCGCTTCGCGTAGCATATGCGCCATTCTGCATTTCGGTGCATATGTTTGACCTATTTTCTACATGCATTTATGACACCCTAAGTCGACCCTAGGAGAAATTTTTCGAAGCACATAGCGGGGGTCCTGCCTCTGCTAGCCACCTGAATCGACAGACTCGCTCGAATCGATGCTCCTCATGTGGAATGTCTGTTGCTCTGGCTGCCATGCTGCTGCAAGTTTGCTCTAAGCTCTCTCTCTCCAATCTAGATCAAACAAGTGTACAAATGACTATTCTTGTGGACCCAGCTCCTATTTATAGCCTCCAAACCCTAATTCTGGCTAGGTGATGACTGTGACTACTTCCCGCGCTTGTTTTTTCTCCAATTTTCTTCCTGTTTCCCTGAACTGCATCCCTTTTCCTCCAACCTATCCTAACCCCTTCGTCTTCGTGAGATTGTCCGTCTCTGATTCTTTCACCTTTTTCCCATCCAATCTCCCGAGGGGGCATCCTATCGTCATTAAACTTGTACCAGGGGCAAACTGGGGCATGTATTACTAGCAGACTATCGACTTCTTTGAAGCAATGCTGTAAACTACATTGCATCAAAGAGGGGCAAAATGTATACGTCTAAAAATGACACAAATCATCCTAAATAAACATTCTAAATATTTATTCCATTCTTCTATCAATTAAATAAATATTCCTAATTTATTTAATCGATTCACTGTTCCATAATTAAATAAATTCAATTTATTTAATTAAAATTCTTCTAAATGTCCTACACAATTAAATAATCATAAACTATTTAATTAATCCAAATTCCTCTATCCTAAGTTCTAAATTCAAAAATCCACCTCACCTTTACACCTCACCTTTTCCACCTCACCTTGTCCACCTCATCAGGTTGCACATGTAATTAAATATATTTAATATTTAATTACCTATTTTTCTCTCACCCACATGGCCTATTTCTTCTCAAATCAGAGGTTAGTTAACTAATCAATCAAAAGTGTTAACTAACCTGTCAATTGAGTTAATCCCTCAATCAATTCAGTCAGTTCCATAATCCACTCTTCTAACTGATCAATCAAGTCTGTTAACTGTTCAGTCAATGGAGTTAACTCTCCAATCAATTTTGTCACATCCCCCCTTTCATGATGGAGCTGGGACACTTGTCACATTTCTACTGGTTGCACATTCCTCAACCATCCTCAGCCGTTGATCTTCATATCCCCTCTCAACCGTTGATTCCCATTCTTCCAAGTCTATAAATGAAGCTTCATCCCTCCATTCTAATCATCCAAGCTATCTATATTGTTACTCTGCAGAAATATCACCAGCGCGCCTTTGGCACCCTCTTACCATTCACAAGCTTGAGATCATATACTTTCTTTGAAGCTCATCTTCATTGCATATCACAACAGCCATTCACCATCGACTTCCTACAAACAGCTAAAAGAGTTTACTCTCTGAGGGCTTACTTACTAGCAAAAAGGATGATTTGTGATAGGCGAACAACAAAAGTTTCGAAACGGGAAAGGTTTGCACTGTATTGTCCATTGCTTCGTTTTATTGAGTCTTTCTTGTTTTCACTATTCTGTTGATGTTTGGGTCTTATATTATTCATTTGATTGATCTACGTTTTACCCTTACAGAAACAACTAGAGACCACTAGATAGACTACTAGTTAATAGATAGACCTTTGTAAAAGTCACTTCCATCACATATTGATTCACAAGATTTCCATATGCTCTTAGCCACAAAAGTGACTTAAATCTAGATAGGATCCTTCATAATAAGAAGAGTATGGAAACCAATTCCCTTTAAGGCTTGTCTCCTATAAGGGACATCAAAAGAAATTCAATGACAAAGAAAAATATTCCAAGCCTCATCACCTTCAAGGGATCTAATAATCCATTTGGACCACTAGGATAAGCCTTGATGTTGAGTAGAAATCAACCTCAACCCTCTAGAATCATGTGGGTGGCAAAAATACTCCTAGACCACATGATAGAAACCTCTATTATTATCAGAAGAAGACTGGAGGAATTCCTTAAGAAGATTTTGAAAATTTAAGTAGGAGGCCTTAGAAGCAACCCAATAGGAAGAATAATAAATATGTGCGGCAATAAATATTTTAGAACACACCTAAAATTTCCCTACCAAGGGGAGAGGTTTAGTGACCCAGTAGGCTAATTTTAGACATATCTACCTACCATAAAGAGGATGAGGAAGCTTGGAAGGAAAATAGAATGATCATAAATCTAAACATTTCCTCATATGATCAAATCAATCTCCAAGCATAAGAATCATGCCAAACATGCCTAGCAAAGAAGGATTGCCTATAGCATTGAGTTTTTTGCCATTGAATACTTGAACTAGACGCTTTGCAAAAAATATCCAAACATTGCAAGGCTTGATTGTTATTGTTTTATTCCTCTAAAAGTGTAATAAAAGAGTCATCTACAAAGTGCCCATTCGCTAACTTAAGTGTGGAATTAGGAAAAGAGGTGTCTTTAACTAAATACTAGGAAACAACATCAGTTAGAAGTTGTCCAAAGCCTTCAATAACAAGCACATAGAGGACAAGAACTAGAGGACAACCTTGTAAAATTGACTGAAAGAGCCCAAAATAACTAGATTGATGGTTGTTAATGATGAGGCAAATAGAGGAATCAACAAAGAGCATTTTGAGTGAGCACACAAATTGAGGGCCAAAGCCTAAGGATTAAAGCATAACAAGGATGAATGGCTACTCAATATAGTCATAAGATATTAAAAAAATAATCTTAATGAAGATATCCTATTGGTGTGATAACCAAACATATTCAATCCCTTCCAATATGTCAATAATATGATCAAGGCTATACTTGGATTTTATAAAACCAATCTATTCAAGATGTGTGAGTTTGGGAGAGAATGTAGTGCCCCTCCATTCTCACCATGGATGTGCAAGTAATTTGGCTTTGGAACTTGGAGGTGAAGGTAAATCAATCAGGATATTTGAAGGCATGTGCTAATGATGTTGAGCAATTGATGTTGTACATTATGAAATTATGGACTATGGAGCTCTGATTTGATTATGAGAACTAACCCTTGCGTGATGTGATTGTTATGTGATTATCTTGTGATCGATCTTATCCTAATTGCTATGTAGCTAATTGTTATATGAGTTGATTTGATTACTAGGTGTTGATTCTTACATATGTGTTTGGATGAATAGGACAATGTCGCATCATTCACTTGTGAGTACCCTACGACGCTGTGATTCCCTTTCATCGTGTGCATGTTATATATATGCTCAACCGTTTGGTGTGCTACAGGTTGCAGGTACTAGGCATCGACTCCACCTAAATTGTCAGGTCTAAGCATGCCTTAAGACCCAATGGATTTTTGATTGGAGATGACACTTTATCCCCTACCCTAGTCATAATCCTTGAGGGGATGAGTACCTAGTCTGGTACCTTGTCAGTGTTGTCAGTTGGCAGTCGGTGTTGCTTGAGGTTCTGTTTCGACCTTAGTGAGTGGATAGATGTTTATGTTGGCATGTGATTTAATTTAAATTATTTCAAACAAATTCTTTGGTCATTTTATGCATTAAAAACAATTGTTAGAAGGTATACCTTGTTAAATAAATCATAGTTAGTGGGTAATAAAATATTAAATTAATAATAATAATAATAATTGTTGGAATTAGTCCGGACAACTGAGAGGGGGGGTTGAATTAGTTGTCCTAGAAATTGTTCTTTTTGTTCTTTTAAATTTCTTTATCAACTTTCAATTAGATTAGTGCTGTAAACATTAAAGCATGAATTAACAACACATGAGCAGAAGCAAATTGAACACACATAACACGAGAATTTTTATGTGGAAACCCAGTTAAGGGAAAACCACGATGGGATTAACCCACAAGATTTGTACCCTGTTAAAAGTACTTGAAAGAAATGAAAAGGCACTTGCCTTAGGGCTCACTACCTAGATCTCACTGCTCAAGGAGGCTCACTACCTACAAGAATTTATGTTTAATATAGGAAGAATGAACTGTGAAATAGCATCTTCTTTATGCCTAGTTCAGTTCCTTTGAAAGCTCACAAAACTTCTACTCTACTCCAAACACTTCTTCACAATCTTTTCATACCTTATTGCTCTTGTTCCTCTACTCCTCCTCTTCTCTACTCTGCCTCTGTACCTTTCTTAGGATTTTATCATTTTCGCTCAAGGACAACTTTCCACAATTCATTCACAAGTATTTATACGCTTCATCAACCTTGGAATGAACATCAAGGTCAGCACTATAACCATGTGAATCACTATGATGTTGACCAAACATAATTAAGACTTGAATCTTCTTCCAAAAACATGCCACGCTCCAAAGAATTGCTCGTAGATCATCTGCAACACGCTTGGAACATCTGGTCAGCCAAGACTAGGAAGAACAGTAATACCAAGAAGAAAATCTTCACCAACAAGCTCAAACTTCAATGCGGACCTCCAACAAAGTAGTCACATGATCTAGAGACCTCCACAAGTACATTTAATTTAACAAAAATATCTACACTCCTCTAAATCATTAGAATCACTTGCATCTTCATCTGGAACCTCAAGAACACTGTCTGCCATGACTGTTACACTAGAAAGATTTCTTGCGGACCTCCAAACCACGAACCACTTGAGTTGATGATACACACTATCTTCCCAAACAAGCCTCTAGATTTGCAAATCATAATATTTCAATGCGGAGCAATCTAGACCAATTTACTATCACTCAGTCTCTTCTTAACAATTGCCAAAACCTGGTTCTACTCAGATGGCTATAGCTTCTTCAAATCTTCATATGAACTTCTCAAATCTTAAGTGGAGCTACTTCAGATAATCCTCTACACAACCATATGGTCTGCATACATTTATCTTCATTAATTTTTTCAATATCCTCAACATTCCAGTCTTCTAAACAGGAAACAAAATGGAATACAGTTGACACCAATGGCAACAAGGATATGTTGACATCAATGACAACACCGATTAGACACATATTTACAGCAATCTCCCCCTTTGTCATTGATGGAAACATATGATGTGAAAAATGGATTTGACTATCAAGACAAGAACTTCTCCCCCTTTTCCTTTGTCATTTATGTAACTACTTTCTTCATTGCCCTCCCTTTCATCAACTACTAGTTTTTCACATGACTTCTTTCCCCCTTTGACATCAATGGCAAAGGGCACATATTTGTAATCTTTTCTCCCCCTGTTTGTTTTAGACTGATCTCTAGAATTTGCATACTAACTACTCCTCCTGAGTAGTATCTCCTTAACACCAATCTAGATCACAAGATATGACTATGAATTCCACTGGACTAATGCACCCTAGTGCATCTTAGTTCTGAGAAGGAGGGGTAATAACCCCTAACTTCTCTCTGAGATACTCAAAAGTATCCTTATGCAGAGGCTTGGTGAATATATCCACAATCTGATCCTTTGAAGAAATGAACTCCATTTTGACTTCATTCTCACTTACTTTTTCTCTCAAGAAATGAAACTTGATGGATATGTGTTTTGTCTTTGAATGCAACACTAGATTCTTGGAGATGTTTATTGCACTTGAATTATCACAAAAGATTGTAACAGGCTCCTAAAATACCACTCTAATATCCTTCAACAATTGTTTCATCCACAAAACTTGAGTGTAATTACTCGTTGTTGCTATGTACTCTACCTTTGCAGTAGACAGAGATATTGCCTCTTGCATTTTGCTCAACCAAGAAACCAATCTTCTTCCCAAGAAGAATGCACCACCACTAGTACTTTTCATGTTATCCACATCTCCTTCCCAATCAACATCAGTATATGCATGAAGAGTGAAGTCATTGTCCTTTGGATACCACAAGCCATAGTCAAGTGTCCCTTTAAGATATCTAAAAATTCTCTTAACTACTACTACATGGGATTCTCTAGGATCAGCTTGAAATATAGCAACAAGTCCAACTGCATTCATGATATCAGGTCTGGTCTGAGTCAGATAGAGCAATCCCCCAATCATTGATCTATACCTTTTCTGATCTACCTTAGGTGAATTATAATCTTTACTCAACTTGCATCTGGTTACCATAGGAGTACTTACTGATTTTGAGTCCTCCATTCCAAACTTTTTCAACAATTCTCTCACATATTTAGACTGAGATATGAAGATACCTTTATCTAACTAAGTGATTTACAGACCTAACAAGAAATTCATCTCACCAAACATGGACATTTCAAATTCACTTTGCATCTAATCAACAAATTTCTTACACATGATTCCATTTCCACAAAAAAATGATATCATCAACAAATACCTCAATAATTAATATATGCTCATGATCAATCTTGAAATAAAGATTACTATCGGCAGTGCCTTTGCTAAATCCTATCTTTAGTAGATGCTTGTCCAATCTTGCATACCAAGCTCTTGGGGCTTGTTTAAGTCCATACAAAGCTTTTCTCAATCTGCAAACCATATATTCTTGATTAGACAACTGGAATCCTTCTGGTTGCTCAATGTAGACTTCTTCTTCTAGATCTCCATTCAGGAATGTTGACTTGACATCCATCTTGTCTACCTTGAAATCTTTGAAAGTAGAAAATGCAAGAAATAATATGATTACTTCTATTGTTGCTACTGGAGCAAAAGTTTCTTCAAAATCAATTCCTTCCACTTGAGAATATCCTTTGCATACCAACCTTGCTTTGTTTCTTACAACTTCACCATCTTCATTTAGTTTATTCTGGAAGACCCATTTAGTTTCAATCATATTTTTGTCCTCTGGTCTATAAACAAGATCCCAAGTGTGGTTTTTTTCAATTTGCATTAATTCTTCTTCCATTGCTTTTATCCAATTTTCATCATTGCGGGCTTCACTTACTAATTTTGGTTCAATCTTTGAATCAAACAAATCTCTTCTTGATCTTTAAAAATTCTTCTCCTAGTTTGAACACCTTTATTTCTATCTCTTATGATTTGATCTTCAGGATGATTCATTCTTACATACCTGGGAGTTTTGGGATTTGCTTGAACTTCTATTTCTTGAACTTGTTCCTCAACTCCTGCATTATCCTCTTGAGTCACTAAATTTTCTGAATCAATTTGGATCTAAGTCTGGGTTTGAACTTTCCTTCCTTGACTTTGACTTTCATCTTGATCATCTGATTCATATTGGCAAGACTTGGAATGTCCTTTGCTTTCATCAACTCTGACATTTGCGCTTTCAACAATCTTTTTCAATCTCTTGTTAAAGCACTGGTATGCCTTGCTTTGAGTAGAGTAACCCAAAAATATCCCTTCATCACTTCTTGCTTCAAACTTGCTTAGATCCTCATCTCTTTTGATATAGCACTTACTACCAAAAAATCTGAAATACTTCACAGTAGGAGGATGACCAAACATTAGTTCATAAGGGGTCTTACCAGAATTGGCTTTGATCTATACCTAGTTGAGAGTGTAGACAACAGTACTCATAGCTTCTCTCCAATAGACTTGTGGAACATTTACTTCCATCATCATGGTCCTGGCAACTTCTTGAATGGTCTGGTTCTTTCTTTCCACAACTTGATTCTGCTGAGGAGTCTTAGGAGTAGATAACTGTCTGTTTATTCCTTACTTTTCACAGAATGTATCAAACTCACCAAAGGTAAACTCTCCACCTCTGTCAGATCTCAGACACTTTATCTTCACACCAATCTCACTCTCCACCATGACCTTGAATACTTTGAATTTTTCAAGAGCTTCTAATTTTTCTTTCAAGAAGGTTACCCACATCATCCAGGAGTAATCATCAATCAACAACATAAAATATGTCTCCTTGCACACTCCTAATTCTAGCATGACCACAAAGATCGGTATGCACGAGTTCCAGTACTCCACTTGAAAAATTTTCTTTACTCTTGAATGAAATTCTATTCTGTTTACCCAATTGACATTCTCTACACATGTTATCAGGTTTCATAAGTTTTGGAAGATCTCTCACAGCCTGAGTAGAACTTATCTTGACAATGTTATTAAAATTCATGACACATTCTTCTTGTCCATAACCAACTCTGATCAATTTAAGAAATCAGGCAACTCTTACCAAAGCTACTTAAATGAAAGATGTTACCTCTAGTCTGAGTACTAGATGCAATTTAAGTTCCAGAGCTTTCCAAGATTTTGCATTTTCCATCCTTGAATTTGAGGTCATAACTCTTGTCAACCAACTGTCCAACACTGAGAAGATTATGCTTCAGTCCTTCCACATAGAGAACATCATTAGTGTTACTCTTACCATCAAAAGAGATGGATCATCTGCCATGGATTCTATCAGCTGAGTTGTCTCCAAATTTCACAATTCCACCTTTGTATTTTTCAAAGCTTACAAACTTACTTTTATCACCAGTCATATGATGAGAGAATCCACTATCAATCGCTCATTCATCCTTTTCAACAACTTGAGTAGCCAAGGCACTTTCCACATTTGCACAACTAGTAGATTCAGTAGACACCAGATCTTCTTATTTGATAGCAATGAACACCGAATCACCTTCAGTGGGACCTCTATGATCAGATTCATCATCTGTGACTCCTTCTTCAGATTCTTGGACATAGTAACATTTATTTTGACCTTTATATCTGTTAGGGTTTGGCTTTGAAATTTTCTCCAGACATCTTGAGGCAAAATGACCAATCTTATTACAAGCAAAACATTTGAATGACAACTTTTCTTCATACTTACTAGATCCTCTTAGAATTCTTTTGGCAATAAGAGCTTCAAGTTTTGTGGACTCAATTTCATCATCTTCAAGATCCTTCCTTGCCTTAGCAAATCTTTTTGATCTTCCTGAAGAGCTTTCACCCAGATCATATCTTTGTTTTCCATATACACTGGCCTTGAATGTAGATTCAGACTTAGGAAGAGAATCACCAAACTCACTCATTTCAAATGCTGATAGCTTACCAACTAACTAATCCCTTGTAACAGTTGTCACTGTCCGAATCTCTTCAATGGCAGTGGCTTTATGCGTGTATGTTGTAGGTAAGGATCTGATCACTTTGGCAACAATCTCTGATTCTTCCAATACTCCACCAGCATTTCTAATACCGGTCACAAGTTCATTCACTTTCTACATGTAGGAAGTAATGTTTTCATCTTCACTCATTACTAACCTTTCATATTTACCCTTCAGACTCTATAGCTTGGCACATTTGACATATTTGTCACCTTCATGCAGATTTTCCAACTTTTTCCAGATTTCATGGGTAATTTTCAAATCCAGGACATTTGCCAATTTTGTATCAGTCAGGGCACTCAATAATGCTTCTTTAGCTCAAATATCGCATTCAGCTTCCCTGAGTTCATCTAGAGTTGTAGGGCCATTCTTCGGAATCTTATACTCATTCTTAGTTATCAACCAAAAGGCATCACCCATACATTCTAAATGACATTGCATGCATACCTTCTAGAGGGAGTAATTTTTTCCATCAAATCTCAGACTTTCCTTCTTGTAAGTCGACATCTTGGATCTCCTCAAGAGGTTAAGCTTCTTTTAGAGGAACTGGCTCTCATACCAATTGTTGGAATTAGTCTGAACAACTAAGAGGGGGGGTGAATCAATTGTCCTAGAAATTAATCTTTTTCTTCTTTTAAACTTCTTTATCAACTTTCAATTAGATTAGTGATGTAAACATTAAAGCATGAATTAACAACACATAAGCAGAAGCAAATTGAACCTACATAACACCAAAATTTTTACGTGGAAACCCAGTTAAGGGAAAACCATGGTGGGGGTTAACTCACAAGATTTGTACCCTGTTAAAAGTACTTGAAAGAAATGAAAAGGTACTTGCCTTAGGGCTCACTGCCCAGAGCTCACTGCTCAAGGAGGCTCACTACTCAAGGAGGCTTACTGCCTATAGAAGGCTCATTGCCTACAAGAATTTATGTTTAATACAGAAAGAATGAACTGCAAAATAACATCTTCTTTATGCTTGGTTCAGTTCCTTTGACAGCTCACAAAACTCTTGCTCTGCCCCAAACACTTCTTCACAATCTTTTCATACCTCACTGCTCTTGTTCCTTTGCTCCTCCTCTTCTCTTCTCTGCCTCTGTACCTTTCTTAGGATTTTATGATTTTCACTCAAGGACAACTTTCCACAATTCATTCACAAGTATTTATACGCTTCATCAACCTTGGAATGAACATCAAGGTTAGCACTATAACCATGAGAATCACTATGCTATTGGCCAAACATAATTAAGACTTGAATCTTCTTCCAACAACACACCACGCTCCAAAGAATTTCTCTTAGATCATTTGCAATACACTTGGAACATCTGGTTGGCCAAGACTAGAAAGAATAGTAATACCAAGAAGAAAATCTTAACCAAGAAGCTCAAACTTCAATGCAGACCTCCACAAGCACATTTAATTCTACAAAAACATCTGTACTCCTCCAAATCACCAGAATCACTTGCATCTTCATCTAGAACCTCAAGAACACTGTCTACCATGACTGTTACACTAGAAAGATTGCTTGTGGACCTCCAAACCACGAACCATTTGAGTTGATGATACACACTGTCTTCCCAAACAAGCCTCTAGACCCACAGATCATAATATTTTAGTGCAGAGCAATCCAGACCAATTTACTGTCACTCTGTCTCTTCTAAACAACTGCCAAAACTCGGTTCTACTTAGATGGCTATATCTTCTTCAAATCTTCATGCGGACCTCTTAAATCTTAAGTGGAGCTACTTCAAACAATCCTCTACACAACCATATGGTCTTCATAGATTTATCTTCATTAATTTTCTCAATATCCTCAACATTCCAGTCTTCTAAACAGGTAACAAAATGGAATACAGTTGACACCAATGGCAACAAGGATATGTTGACATCAATGACAACACTGATTAGACACATATTTGCAACAATAATAATAATTATAATTATAATGTTAATAATATTATGTTATGTGTCTCGTATAAATAATGGTAAGTGAATCACTATTTATTAAATTCAAATTAAATAATTGGTAACTATAGACTTAATAAAATATAATAATAGAGTAATTAGTTGGGTTAGTTGGTTTTCCTGTACCTTTCACTCCAGAAGCACATTTTTAAAAGGGGGGGAAAATAAAAGGGCTGCGGGGGAACCAGATTTTTGGGAGGTGTATTGTTTTGAAGTGCAGTGACCAAGATTGGTTTAAACCTTGTATGTAAAACAATTCCTTTCATATGCATTCACTTATCTCATAAATTTATAATGCTTCGCTCAAAAATTCTTTAAAGATTCAATAAACTGAATATATTTTCTGGAATGTTTGCATTATTCACATTAGAACTGGTGTTGTGAATTTAGTTTTACCCCTACCAATTTCATGGTTGTAAAGTTCTTTCAACAAATCCACACTTACAATCTTGTAATCATGGTTTTCCATGAGATTACATCTCTTTTTAAGGCATTTAGTCAAACTGTCCACACGCCTTGTCTATGCATACAAAATTTTCATACATATTTACTAAAGGGTTTTTCAACTATAATGTTTGAAAATTTCCCTTCCATTATGCATTTGATGGATGTCCATAACCGTTCCAAAGCTTCTACCTTGGCGTTGGCAAAGGGTGAGAAGTTGGTTTTATACCTGAGTGTTGCATTTGTTTAATACTTTTAGCCTTCTTCAATGAATCCAATTTTGTGCATACACATTAGGGTTTGCTGGTTTCTTATTTTTGCATTATAGTTATTAAATTAATAAATAGGATTCATTTATTCATTTCCACATAATAGTTGTTAAATCAATTTTAGGGTTTTACCTTTAATATTTCATGCATACGAGATATCATAGGATTTCTACAACAATTAATAATATATATATATATAGTTGTTAGTTATAAGAAGGTTGTGAAATATTCAAATGTACACATTATATAAATAAATGTTTATATTTATTTAGTTATCTAAATGTCATATTAGGATTGGCCGTGAAGTGTGGCAATCCTATTATCCAAAGTGTGGAGTAAATAATTGTTTGAATTAATATAAGTAAGTTCACGAGTTGTGATAGTTGTTTTTGCTTGTCCATTTAACTTCTATAATTTACTTAATAAAATAAGTAGTCATTTGAAGTAATTAACTATTTTCTAAGGGAAATTGATACTTATATTTTTTTAAATTAATACATTAGTCAAATTAGAATTGACTTGCAATTTTATTTTAGATTACTCTTTGTGCAAATTTTAAAATTGGGAGGAGGGTGGAAATATTACATTCAAGTGAATTTATTTAACCTTGGGATTAATTTATTTCTCTCAAATTAGTTTTTATGTAATTAGAAATATTATATTTAGGTGAATTTATTTAACCTTGGGATTAATTTATCTCTCTCTCAAATTAGTTTTTATGTAAGTAGAAATATTACATTTAAGTGAATTTATTTAACCTATATTAGGCTTTATGTAATTAGAAATATTATATTTAATTGAATTTATTTAACTTTGGGATTAATTTATTTTTCTCTCAAATTAGGTTTTATGTAATTAACTTACTGGAGTACTTTAGTTAAGATTAATTCTAATTTTAGGAAATTAAATTTGGAAGTTTAAACCTTGGACTTATGCTAGAGAGATTATGTGTGAGTTGAAGTTTACTATGGACATATGACTAGGATTTTTTTTTTTAAATGTGCTTGGTAAACTTTTTAACGTGACCGGTGAGGCCACAAGACGGGGGACCTCATCCCCTAGTAAGAACATTTCAAATCCGCAAGATCATTGGCCCAGTGAAGGCATAAAGCTTGCAAGCTCGTTGGCCCAGCGGGGGTTTGAACTCTGGTGGCCACCACTACAACCGAGCGACTTAACCACCGAACCACACCCTTATCAGCACATATGACTAGGATTTTGATCAAACTAGACCATAGGAATAAATGTATGGTGAAGTTATAATTGTAGATGATATATGATTTGGGACAACATATATGAGATTTGAATGTAATTTGAAATGAATTGTGGTGTTTAGGAAACTAAATCAAAAAAATTAAATCTCTAATAGTAAGTAGAGTTATAAGATAGATTAATTGTCTTATAGTAGAATCCACAAATTAGATGATAATTAACTTTATTTAATAATTTCTCGACTATAAGTGCGTAGTTTGAATTATAGAGAATTTTGGTTCGATTCACTACTTAAACCCATGATTAAATACATTATGTTGGAGATGAAGATTATGGTAAAAACCAAGAATAGGATTGTTCTTGTCACATTACGCCTTTAATGGTACTTTGTTATGTGTGTAAGGTCGTTACTTGAACATGGTTGGAACCATTACTAGATGAGTTAATTCCTTTCTCACTTTCATACATATGAAGACAATGAATGTAGGTTAGATTTTAACAATTGGTGTAGATCAATATTGGTTGACTTATGTGTTAAGATTAGTAAGTAATATGTCTTATGTGATTGACGTTATAACTCTCTATTAGAATGGTGAGAAAAATTTTATAATGGGAAATGGTATCCTTTTGATAAGATTTTGATGCAGGAGCATCCAGGGTGTAAGAGCAATCTTGCATCAACAAAAAAAAAATGTTGTTTCTTTTCAATAAGGGCTAAATTTGGCAGGGTTACTATTTTTAGTAAGTTCGCATTTGTGCATGATTGGATATAAAATCTTACACAGACCTCTAGAATGGTGAATTGAAGCTAATGGTGAAGAAATCACTTCAATATCATTTGTCATTTGTGAGATATTAAAATTTCAAATTCCAAAAATCCTATTGAAATATTCAAAGTCAAATTTGAGGCACTTAGAGGCTCCGGATGGGCCCACAATTTGGCAGGAAACCCAAGCAGTCTATTTCTTGGTACTACTTAAACACCATCGTCTTTTCAAGAGCTTTCCGAAAAGGTATTATAATTGAAAATCCAATGCTCGGATCGAAAGTTATGGCCCTGCAGAGTTGACCTATTTTTGGAGGGAGATGCAAATTTTGAAATTAAGCTAGTGGCTGCCAAAAAGGGCTATATATGACCATTTTTGGGAACCCTTGGAGTATTAGAGTTAAGTGGGTAGGTGTATAGTCAAGAAAAGGCAGGAAAATAGAAACCCTAGCTGATTTGGGGTTACAGAAGGCTGAAGATTCCAGAGTCTTGAGAGATGGAGCTGTAATGTGTTGCAGCCTATAGGGGATTCATCCTCTGATTGTATTTGAGCTTCTGTAATGTAATGTTTTTCCCATATTAATAAAATATCATTCTATTTTCTGTGTGCAATTTCTGTTATTGTGTGTTTTATGATTTACCCCCTTCATCAAATTTGTTGGAATAATAGTATGATAGTACCTATGACAATATGCTTGAATCTTGTGATAGACCATAGTATTGAATATGGTAAATGAGGATATCTCTTGATTATGTTATAGGAAATCTTGTGAGAATCTTTGTGTTAGTGACATGAGGTAATTAGACCTTAGTTGTCTATTTCCTTCTAACACAGAATGTAAGTATGAAATTGAATCTATGGTATGGGAAGATGTCTAAATTATGTGAATAGCATCTTGAAATAAAATTCTTTCAATTTAGATTGGACTATGAAAACAATTGTTGGATTCTTGACTTAGAAATTAGTATACACACTCCTACTTGTGAATGCTTAATTAATGCATCAATGGATATTGTATGGCTATGTTTGAAACTACTAGATTCTTCTTTGAATACTGAGTGTATTTTGTAATGCCGTATGTTGAATTAGAGATGGGTAATTGTTGAAAGTTGAACATCATCTATGTAAATATTATGTAAGGGAGATGTGTTTAGTATGTTGGTTTCCAGAGGCCTAGGAGGGAGTATATTGTATAAATGGTCCTTAGGATTGTTAACCTTGGAAGTGGTTTGGCTGTGTCGTTGGTCATGTGCATTGTGCGAACAATCCCTAGGATGTTGCCCTCCTATTTATGTATGGATTCATGAGATTGTGATAAGTGCGCAAGATGGTCAATGCCTTGCTCTATGTTATGTGTTTGTGATAAAAGGGCAAGAAGGTCGATGCCTTGCTCCATGTTATGTGATTATGATAAGTGGGAAAGATGGTCAATGTCTTGCTCTGTGTAGGGTTTACTAGTTGCAAGTAGGGGGAGTGGCTCTCAATGGGAGCCGGAACCCAAAGTGGTGTCTAGGACAACCCATTGAAGAGTTTCTTAATCCAGTGATAACCTTAATAATGAACTAAAGGGAAAAGGGTAGAATTTAGATTAATCTAGATAAAGTATGCCTCACTCATGGCTCAAGTGCTCGTTTAGGCTTGAGATGAGATGAGAAGGCCTGGAATGGCAAGACCAACTGCCTTGTCCTCATGAAAGGTATGTTGGTTCCACATGAGTTTGTATGGGGGCTGGGGGTCGAGAGAGGCTGCCAGGACAACCTAGGATAGGGGACGGGGCCTAGGAAGACCTACCAGGACAACCCATGACAAGCTATGTGATGACACTCCTCCCTATTGCAGTCTAGAACTCCCTAGTTGAATTTCCTCTTTATGTTTTGTGAGTGCCTCTTGAAGTGCAGTAAGTGTGTTCATTGTTGACAGTATGGTGATTGGTGTCATGTATAACCTTATTGCTCAAGCTAGTATGTTGTTCTCCTTACTGTTCTTTGTATGTGGGATCTTGTGTTATCTCCTAGCACGGGGGGTGGACCTCAGGGTTCCACATGGTCGGGAGGTTGGTGCATTTTCTCCATTGGGCATTCTTGCTTCATGATTGTGAGCATGCAGACTTTTCATTGTACTTTGGACTCTAGTTCCTGTTCCTATTTCACTAGTAGAAAAACATAAATAAATGACTAAAAAAACTACCAAAAATTGGTCATGTGATCAGTAGTTTGGTCACATGACCATTGGTAGTTTATTGCCGGTCATTTATCTTGCGACCAAATTTATGACTAAACAAATTTTAGTCATTAATTTAGTCATCAATTTGGTAGTTTATTTAGCCATCAATTTGGTAATTTAGTAGTATATTTGGTAATTTGGTAGTATATTTGGTCATTGATTGTTGTTAACTAGTATATTTGGTAATTTGGTAGTATATTTGGTCATTGATCAATAAATGATTAAAAATTGCAGTCACTGTCAGTTCATTTGCATCTTTATTTTGAAAAAACTTAATCCATCTTTATTTTAAAAAAACTTAATCCACACAATCAACTTTTTAATTGGAAACTTTATAATTATTTCAATTATAGTTTGATTAATATAACTTTTTATATTAAATTTTGATGAAACAGAAAGAACAATCCCCTTTACAACAAATCACTCACACCTCACAGTCACTCATAAAAATCCACAATACATGAAAACCTTAAAGGCATACTCTACCTAAACACAATATTTTGCAGCACAAAGACTTAATTTTATTGATTTTCAAAATAGAAATATAGTTTTGAGGGTGTTTCTACCACTTGAAGTTTTTCAAAACCTCGCCGATGCTGCCAATCATGAGGCAGATGATATGGTCAAAGAAACCCTTGCCTCTGCTGCTCAGCCTACTTTCCTCATCAAAAATTACACAATGACTTTTATGACAACATTTTCCACACTTGCTAGCCAAGTTTGTTTCTTTTTCTTGGGGGCTCAAGGGTATCCACACCCGTTTTCATCTGCCAAACCATATAATCACACATAGAAGAATTAAATATAGACATAGGATTCAAGTGGGTTCCTTGGGAGGACTCACCAGAGAAATAAGAAAGTGCATAAATTTTATCTATACATTTTCACCAATTAAGTGTTAATCTATTTCTTCTAAGACTTTTATGTATTTTAATTTCTTTTACCCCACATGCCCTATAAGGTATTTTACAAATACCCAATTTACAAATAAGTAAATCGTTATTATTATACACACAGGGCAACCAACAAATGAAACATGTAGATTAAAAGCTTCATGCATGCATTTTCAAATCCAGGGACATCACAAAAAGGACTGTCTTCCTTTCCACTACCCTATGCCCTGCAAGGTCCATTGAATGCTATTAGTTATTTTTGAGGCCTAGAACCAAAGAGTTATTTTTGAGGCCTAGAACCAAAGAGAAATGCATCTTTCCACTTTCACATACCTTTCAATGGTCTAATAGAAATAGGAAATAACAACATATCAAAACCATCCTTGTTCACAGTGTACCACTTCTCCATATAGATGAATAAAAACCAAAAGTTGTATCCATTTTTAGATAGAATCCAAATAGGAAATAAAAACTTATTGAAAGAAAAAGATGTGTCAAGTTTCAAATTGAATCCCAATCAGAACTGATTGGGTCTTGAACAAAATTCATTTGTAGAAGTTTGTTAGCTATTATCAATCAATCTTGAGGTCTCATGATGGAATATTGTGCAAGAACAAGATTTTCTATAAATGAACTATTTCAAATAATTTGGACTTATGACTAGACCAGATTTGAAAAATCTATATAAAATAAATTATAATTCTTAGACTTAGACAGTTGTTATAATCAAACTCTAAAGGAACAACCAATGGCAACCCACAACTAGCAATTGGAATGACCACAAGACTGTAGTAAAAAGGGAAGTGAAAAAAAAAATCTTAAACCCTATTCGGTGTTGGGTGGCATCGACCCACTAGTTGAGACGCCATCCCATGAGAGCAAGGGTCACTGGCGTTGTTCTTCCTGAAGCTACCATGCCAGGTCAACAAAATCCATAGATTAGAAGGAAACAAAAAAAAGACACACTTTACCCTTTTGAACCCAAAATCATCAGAAAAAAAAAGGTGCGGCATCACCTTGATACAATGGACAGCCTGGAGGTGATCACCCCATAGGTCTACTAAGTTCTTATGCTTAGTCAACAACCTCTACTAGGGCAGCTGGAGAAAGACCTGTGGCAGAGTAGAAAGAATAAAATTAGGGATAAGCCCAAGTCATATTACCGTGCATCCATTATTTTCTAAATTGAAAACATAATAATAATACCATCACCTATAAAGGGATAATGGCCATTATTGATGAGGAGGTCCCAGTTATAAAATATGGAAAACACCATGACTACCTCTGTCCAGAAAGAAACGTGTGGAATCCCAAATTTCTTGGCTATGATATCCAACCAAATGAAAAATGTGTCAGTGATGATGCAGGAGATTGGCGGGCCTTTTCGTTGCAGATCCTCCATTAATTCCTCTATGTGAGACTTCATCTCATTTAATAGAGATTCTGTGAACTCAATGTGATTCAAAGATCTGTCAAAGTCTACAAGCAATCCGTCAGACACGGGTGCCAAACGAATATGGAGACCCAAACTTTAGGCATTGTGGGCAAAAGGATCTTGTCCAATATAAGCATCCATGGGTGCACACCAGTCACAAGGACACACACCAAAGTCACAAGGATGCCTCGACATGGCGCAACAATGGCCTAGGCACAATGAAACAAAAGTTAACTAAAAAGACAATAGATGAGATAAAAAATAGAGAGAGAGAGCAGTGTGAGGACAACGCTCATCAGTCCTCATCCTCTTCCATGATGGGTGAAACTTGCTACAAAAAGCCCTTCTCAACCAGGTTCCCACCACCATAGAAATGTTGCTCTGCATAAGAAGGTAGGAATGAAAGAGGAATTAGGGCTAGATAATGTTATTTTTGGATAGTGAGAAGTTTGCCCTAATTAGGGCTAGGATTCTTTTCTACCCTCAAATTTCTCCTCATAGGGCCACGTCTAATCCTTTACCAGTTTTATTATCTTTTTCTTAGCCTTAAATTTATCTTAAACTCCCTTAGGTTCGTAATTGTGGTAGGGAGAAATTAATTGAAAGATTTGTCTTTTTTTTCACCACAACTTATGTTAAGCAGCGTCTAGTCAAACCCAAGGAATAGCGTATGTATAACATATGATTGATTGTAGTTTGTTCTTATTTATGTTGTAAAAAGAAATGCTGCGGGATATAAAAATCTCCCACTTTAATACAAGAGATATTATTAAATATATTATAATAATATATAATAGAAATATTATATTATATTATATTATTAAATAATATTATATTTATATTATAATATTATATAATATGAATATTATATTATACTATAATATAATATATTATAATATTATATTATATTATATTATAAATATTATATAATATATATTATATATATAATAATAATATCTATCCAGTTTGTCTAACCAATTATTTAGTTGTGTTTTTTACTCAATGACCAAATTAGTCATTTATTTAGTCATTTATAGATGTGTTGCAAAAATATTTGGTCACGTGACTAAAAGTTTTAGTCACCTGGTCATTTATTTGCCATATTTCTACTAGTGTTTGCAAGGACACTCCTATTATGTAATGTGTACCAGCTGAATATCAAATTGTATTTTGATGTAATCTCTCCCGTGTGCTGAGGAAAGCAATGTGGAAATTATTGTAATGATGTAATTATTGTAGATGAATTCATCTTGTAATGAGTACTGTAAAGAAATACATTAATTGTGTTGATAGCAAGAAGATGATCTTTAATGTTGGGTTGCAGTTGTCACATTTGGAAATGCTTGATATCAATTAATGTGATGTTCATGAAATATTCTAGTAACCTTGTTTGTGAGTAGCGCAATCAAGGAACCTTAGAGGACCTAGGATTAGTTCACCTGTTATGTTATGCATTTCATAGTTAGCAATGCATAAAAAAATGTTCTTTTAATTCGACCTAGTTAGTGTTGTCCTCTGGGGTTCCTTGGCAAGGCGTTACAGAGAAGATGGTGCAACTTTGGGGAGAATATGGTGTAAGTTTAGGGAAAAGCCTTTGTTAGCACTTTCCTTGGTTCTTCAAACCTTGAAACTGCCAACAAAGCCTTTGTTAGTGCTTTCCTTGGTTCTTCAAACCTTGAAACCTCTAACAAAGCCTTTGTTAGTGCTTTCCTTGGTTCTTCAAACCTTGAAACCTCTAACAAAGCCTTTGTTAACACTTTCAAAGTTCTCAAAACTCTTAAAACCCTGACAAGGTTTTCTCTAGTCCTTAAAGCCCTAATCCTAAGACAAGTAGATATCTTTATGAAGAAATAAGGCAAGTAGTTGACACTTTTCAAGGTTCTCAAAACTTCAAAGTCATCAATAAGGTTCAAAGCAATGATTTGTTGACACTTTTTAAGGTTCTTAAAACTTGTAAAACACTAAAAATATTTGAAGGCTTAATGAATAGGGAGAGTTTTGTTGGTTCTAGTAGACACCTAAAATCATTTCATCATCGTTTTAGTCATCATATAGACATCACTTGATCACTCTACTATAATTAATTGAATACATCCTATTTATTTGATTAATTATCCAATTTTCCTTCAATATTAATTAAATATTTTTTTATAATTTAATTATTAAATTCACTACCCTTCCACTATTCATCCAAGCATTAATTAAATAAATCTAGACCATTTATTTAATTAATCAATCCTTCATCTATAGTCCAACCTTAGGTAAATACATACAATTTTTTTTTTTTATCTAAGTTCTCCATACCCATACCAAAAATTAAATAAATTCTCATAGTTATTTAATTCCCTATTTTATCCACTTTTCATTAGTTTTTGAAATCAAATCATTAACCTTCCATAATCATTTGCACATTCTAAAACATGATTAATCAAGTTAAATCTTTCACAAGTTCCTAAAGTGTACTAATGGGTCAAAGGTATAGCCTTGATTTGTACATGCTTGGTACCTATGCATGGGCAAGAATTTGTACATCCATTCAAAAATTTGCTTTTTGGATCTCCACCATCCACTTTCTCCTAGAAGATCTTCCACCCTTGATATCCCTTGAATCTTGGAACCTTCTTTGGCCACCTCTCAAATAGTGACATTTGGAGGCTCCTCGTCAATCCAATCCTCTAAAAAATCCTCAACCATTGATCTTGCCAATCAATCCCATCCCTTCATACACCAATCCAAAAAATCTATAAATAACACCATCCACAAGCTATTTTTATGAACAAGTTGAATGTAATGTTATGGTGAGTTGAGCACTAACATATCTCCTCTCATCACAACCATCCTTGGACACAACCACCATAGCTTGGTGCAAGAAGTGAGCTTGTGAGTGAGAATTGTGTGTATGGTTTTCATCCATTATATGCTAGCTTTCTTAGGTCTTAAATTAATGCTATTTGTGTTTGTGAATTAAATAGAATATGTATATAGTAGTTTGTTTATGTAGATTCACTTACACTTGCACACATTTCAATCATGCTTGGTTAGCTTTTACTAATCTTTTTGTGAAGTTTTGTGTAGTTTCTCTATGTAAGTTATAGTTTGGCATGTGCAAATTTGGTTTTGGCATATTTGTCCTACTTCAATGCATGCATTTCTAGTCTGGTGTATATTATCCTTTTGTTGCTTAGCCTATCCTTCATGGCTTTTAACTTATCTTTGGCCTCTTTTGCAAATTTTTGGGACTAATCACCTTTTAGTTTTGTCAGGTTTTACACTATTATCAATCCTCATCCACCCTAACCCTTCATGTTGGTAGGATTAACAATCCTTTCTGTGATAATCGAACCGAGAAGAAGATATGGCAGGAGCGAGAATTTTGAATTAGAATGGTGGTAGGGTTGTAGATGGAGAGGGTAGTGATGGCGATAGTTTTGCTATTAGAGGGCTAGGTTTTGGAGATCAGTTAGAAGATGAGGGCCCAGATGATGGAAGAAACTCAACTACTTCTAGTGATGGGGCAGTTGTCATACAATTGATTGGAGTAGTTAAAACTCCTAACCCAGGGGGTACATCATCAAGGAATTACCCAAGGGTGATGACCTAGGAATATGCAAAGAGGGTTAGAAGGGAGAGGTCAGTCAACATGAGGCCCTCTTTTCTAAGAAAAATTAAAGGTGGACCTCATTTTTTGGTGCTAGCCTTAGAGGGAAATTCTCTTTACTTCTAATTCAGCTACATTCAAATCTTAGTTCAAGTGACTTTTCTATTACTTTGCCTGATTGCATTACTGAAAAAGGTGTATCTCTTATGGAGATGACTTTGGTGGGTAAGTTTTTAGGACCTAGACTGAATATTGGGTTGGTTAGATCTTGGCCTCATAATAAATGGAGACCTAAAGGGCATGTAGACATTGTAGCTTTTCCCAAAGGTTTTTCCTCCTTCACACTCTCATGTGAGGAAGGCCTCTGTAATGTCCTTTCAGTAGGGATGTGGTTGATTGGTAAATCTACTCTAGCTCTAAAAAATGGGAGCCTGGGTTTGATGCAACCAAGAGCTCCTTTAATATTGCACCAATTTTGGTTCGACTACCTAGATTACCTATGGAGTTCTAGGATGAAGAGGTCTTCAACAGAATAGCAAGTTCCTTCGATCAAATCCTAACCATTGATGTGATGACTACTTCTAGATGACGTTTGATCTTTGATAAATTTTGTGTTTATGTGGATTAGATGGCCAACCTACCCTCCTCAATAAAGTTTAAATCTAAGTATGGAGAGTGGAACCAATCAGTGGAATATGAATCTATTCCTTTTGCTTGCTTCCTCTGTAAAAAAGATGGTCACTAGGAAAAACAATGTCCCAACAACAAAACCCAAACCTATGATGAGGATAAAAAGAAAAAAAGACCAGATGAATCCATTAGTGGAAGATAAGCCTCTCAAAATTAATGGTGGGAAGGAGGGGGAGCTATCCCTAGATGGTGAGAAGTTTGAAGAACAAAATGAGAAGGGATCATTGGGGTTCAAGGTTACGGTAGAGGAGGTTACTTGTGAAGAAAGATCTTTATCCTCCATGTAGGGGGTTTATAGGATGCTTCCATCCCTAAGTTTGAGGAGAGTACTATTTGGGAGATCAAGGAGGGGAAAGTTTTGGAGATCCAAATAATGGAAGAGGGCTTAGAAGCCCCTAAAATCCATGGATACTGATGAAAAAGGTGCTTTGTCGACATCCCAAAACCCTATCCAAAAGTTGGAGATTTGGGGTATTAAGGAAGAGAAGGAGAACAAGAGCTTAGCATAAGATGGACCAGATGAGGAATAGTTCACAGTGGTGAAGGGGAAGAAAAAGAAAAAGTTTCAGACCTCCCCCAATACTAGCTAGGGAATGACCACAAGAAATTGGGTCAAAGCTGATTGCGGGTTAGAGTAGAAACCCCCATGAAGAATTTTAGCTAGTGAAGTCAGGGAGAGAGAATGTAGAAAGGATATAGCTGAGGATGTTCAAAAAACCCTCTTTAATTTGTGCTCAAAGAGCACCATCGTTAATAAATCATGAAGATTATGTCATGGAATATCAGGGTGCTAAATAATATCCATAAATAGGACCTCCTGTCTAGTCTAATCAGGGAACATAACCCAGATATAATGTTAATTCAAGAATCAAAGATGTAGATTGAAAAGTTGGATAAGATAAAAAATAGATTTTTTAAAGAATGTGGTTTTCATGGGATCAACTCGGAAGGAGCGTTGGGTGGGATTGCTACTTTTTGGAGCCCACGTATTGTTAAGGGGATAGCTCCTTTTGAAGATGCAAATCATTTTGTGACCCTATTCTCTCATACTAAGGATGATATGTCATGGATTATATCTAATGTTTATGCCACAATGTTAAAAGTACCAGGACAAAGCTATGGAACAAGCTCATTGAGTTTAAAAGGATCCATCCTAAGAGCAAATGGTTGGTAATGGGAGATTTTAATAACCCCCTCAAGGAGGATGAAAAAATGGGTGGATCCCAAATTCCTATGGATAGAAGAATGGATCTAATGGATTTTGTGACTGATCAGGCTCCTTTTGATTTAGACCTACATGGAGCCTCTTTTACCTAGTTTGGGATGAAATTCTCATATGGCCTCCTCTCCTATGTTCTTAGTGCTTGTTAATGGATCCCCTTCATGCTTCTTCAAATGTTCTAGAGGTATTAGACAAGGACATCCCATTTCTCCTTTTCTCTTTGTTATAATGGTGGAAGCTGATGAGGTATAAACAACCTCATTTTGTTTGATAAAACAAATAATCCTTTTTGCATTGCCCAACCACCCTAGCCATGCCAATTTGTTTGTTTTTAGAAGCAATATTTATCTATTTTTAATGAAATGTTGTACAAATCTTTATTTCCTAAATTGATTGAAATTAGCTATTAAATGTTGATATAATGGTATGTAGAGTTGATTAATTGTGCATGATTAATGCATGGCCTACAAGAGGAGTGGACTTCAAGCAACTGAGGTCAAGTGCACCAAAAGTTGAGGGCGCCAGAAATTTTAGGTGTGTATTGATTGGAGACTCTTTTAATTATGTTAACTTCTGTTGGTTATCTGAGACTTTATGGCTCCACTCAGAGCCTTTTATATGTTTTTATTCCATAAAGACATCAATAGTTGAAATTATGTTTTTCTATTATGAGACTTGTTCATTGGCATTTTACCGCCATCTGGAATATAGGATTTTGTAATAGTTCAGTTTTCGTTAGTTGCTCAAAACATGGATATATATATCATACTAGGGGAAGAATGAATATCAATCTCTTTTTGGTGAAAAATCGAGAGTTATGTTCTACAATATTTTCATGAATACAAATAGTGTTATTTTGAGTATTTCCTTTTGAGTTATGAAGATATGAATGGAGTTACTATGTTGCTGTGGAACCAATTGAATGTGTTTTGAGTTAAAAGACAAATTTCTCCCAAGAGCAGGCCACTCACGGGATTGTAGAGTAGATAAGTATTTTTGTTTTTGTGAATGTTCTATTTAGAGTAGTGTTATTTTATGTTTAGTTCCATTGTGTGTGCCTACATGTTGTGATATTTAAGATGTTAATTCTTGGAGATCTATTTGTTTAATATTTCCATAGCATCTGCTTTAGTTTCAAATTGTTGTTAACTATTAGTTGGAAGTTTGAATGTGTGTGTAGTTATAGGATTAGTCAATGTTTGAGTTCATAGTACAAATTACATGTATGAATTTCTAGTATAAAGTTTATATGTTTTCTTAGATTAAGAGTTCAAATGCTTTCTAGTTTGATATGTTGTTTAAGCCTTTTTAAAGATTCAGGAAAATGTTTCTAAATGAGATATCCAAACAATATTTCATATTACATACAGCCTTAGACACTACCTGGTCGATAAACTAATATTTTTGAGCTAAAGTGTTAGGACCTCATGACAACCTATCAGAGGCGTTGGGAAGCAACTTTCCTAAGGCTGTTACTGATGGTGTGCTAAAGGGGATCTGCCCCTCTTCTATTGGTTTGTCGTATTCTCATCAACAGTTTGTTGATGATACCATCATCATGGGAGAAGCTTTGGTCACTGAAGCTAGGAATGTTAAATCAGTCCTACAGAGATATGAATTGGCTTCTGGTAAAAAAAATTAGTCTCCCTAAAAGTACTATTTTCTTCATGAATACTCTTGTTCCTAGGAAACTTAAGATTGCTAAAATTTTCCAATGTAACATGGGAGTTTTCCCCTTGATTTATTTAGGCTCGCCTCTGTATGAGAACAAGATCCCTGAAGCCTTTTGGATGGCGATTCTAGAAAAATTCCAATCCAAACTTGTAGGGTGGAAAGGAGTTTTATTAAGTCAAGCTGGTAAGATCCAATTATTTAAAGCTACTCTCCAGAATATGCCTATTTATGCTATGAGATTATTCATAAAGCCAATGAAACATATGGAAAAACTTGAGCAGATCCAAAAAAAATCATGTGGGCTGGGTCTGAAGAAAGAAAGAGAATTGCCTTACTGGCCTAGGATCAAGTGTGTAGATATGAAAAATGGGTGGTTTGGGCATTAGAAAAATTAAGGAGTTCAACATGGCCTTATTGGTGAAAAATGCTTAGAGACTCATAAAGTAAAAAATGAATGGACTGCTATTATGAATAATAAATACTTGGTGGGATTTTGTAATTTTTGGGAATCATTTAATAGTAATGCTCTTTCTAAGGGATCTAGCATATGAAAGAATATGATTGACAACAGATTATCATTCAATAAGGCATCAAATGGAAAATTAGTGATGGGAAATCTATACATTTCTGGGATGATCTTTGGTATGGTAATTCTCCCTTAGATGATCAGGAATGGGCTCAATTGTTTCAAACTATTTGCACTAGTAGGTTTAGAATTTGGGTGGTGGATTATATTAAGAATGGGACCTAGAAAGACTTTGAGAATGTTGATATAAGGTCAAGGCTAACTTTTAGACTACTCTCTCTCATATTGTCATGCCCATAATTTAACACATGGACATGAAACACAACCAATAATTATTTTTCACAAAATGACATTATAGCATCACATAACTCACATATGAGAAAACATGTGGGTTGAACACATGCACCTAATGTCATTGTATGTGCAACATTTGTTTGGCATGCTACAGAAAGGTAGGGAAGTGTGATACACATGAACAGTAGTGTGAAACTCCTTTCACGCCCCTTAAAAAATGAAAGCAACATAGATAGGTTTAGGCTACACAATGTTTGTTTTCTTAAGTGGGGTCCCTACTATGAGGTGACATGACCCTAGAGTTTTTATATGATGAAACAAAGAATAGTCTACTTTAAAAAGTAGGACCAAAAACCCTAATAATAGATTAACTCTAATTTAAATAATTAAGGGTTTAATTAATCATAATGTGGAAATGTTAATATTTAAATTCAAACATCAATCACTAAAACATCATTTTCTACATTTAATTGAAGTGGAGAAATAATTATATCAAACAAGGGAAAATTGCCTAATTAATGTAGTAATTAAATAACATCTAAGAGTCATTCAAAACTTGACATTTAAATTTAATATGAAATAATAATTAACTAAGTGGTCTAAAGTCGTCATAAGGAAACATTTAAAACCAACATTTAAATCTAGGTTTCAATCTAAATAAAGACCCCTTCAAAGATCTCAGGTATAAAAACCTTAGGAAAAACGCTCTAAGGTCAAACAATTTATATCTAAGCCGAAATTAAATTCTGATCTATATAATAATAGGAATTAGTTAAAAATCCATAAGTGGGATTAATTTAGCTAAATGAGGTTTAAGACCCTAAGACATTAGGTCAACACTAGAAACCCTAATCTAAGTTTATAAAAGTGTACTCTAAGCCTAAAACATTTCATTATTGTTTGCATATTTGGAGTGGGGGAAAAGAAGAAATCTATTTCCCTTGGAAAGATAATTTCTTTACTAATCCTATTTATTTATTTTTTATCTATATTCTCTAATATTTATTTTGTTTCAAAAATTGCTCTTCTAAGTTTATTTTTGTGTTCTAATCTAAATAGTTTTCCTATTCTTCTTTTTAGAAAAGTTATATTCATATACATATATATATATATGAATATTATCATATACTAAAGTGATTATGAGATTATATATGTATAAATATAAATATATAAAATAATACCAAATAAACATATATATATCTGTGAAATATACACAACACTATGTATATACATAATACTATTTACTTTACTGTATATACATAGTGTTGTGTATATATGCAACACTGCATATACATATAAACTTATGTTTACCTAAGACACAGGTAGATTTTAAAATTCTCGAGGGTTTTTTTTGTGTTTTAAAGAAAAACTTAATAGAAACAATGAAGGTTGGTTGGGTATGCAGACCTGTGTAGTCCACAAGGCTCACCCTGCGACCTACATAGGCCACAGGCCTATGGGAAGGGGGGAGAAGAGCCCCCACCCCCACAGCTCCCGCAGGCACTGTGGCGTTGGGGTCTCCGACCCTTTTCATGCATGCATTTCCCATGTGGTCATGACACACAACACACGTGTCATGCCCACATTTACCATGTGGTCATGACACGAATTTTGAAAAAAAATTCTACCTATCCCTAGGAACCCCCTCACACGCGTCTGTGTGCTCGATGGTAATACGAGTAAGGCGTAACATGTCAACAATAATTCGGGGAGGTGTGTTATTCCACGCAATCCCCTACGTGATGGTAGCCATCTAGGGGGTATGCGACACGAAGTGTGTCACTTTTAGGGTTAGAATGATTTTAAATCCAAACCCTAAGTTTCCTAGATGTGAAGCTGATTTCGCTAGATTCAAAAACTAACCCTAACACAAGTCAAAATGATTAACAAATATGGCATGATGGACGCATGGTTAAAGTGGAATGGTGAAATAAAAGTAATTAAATATTGTAAAAATTAAAACTCTAGAAACCTGGGAAAAATTCGACAGCATAACGCATTTTCAATAATCGACTTAAATTTTTTAAAATAAAACTCCAATAAGAATTTGAACAAAATTTAAGAATAAAAATTTAAGCTTAAGAACAAATTTAAAACAATTTAAAATAACAAAATAAATATCCTGCCAAGGTCAACTAAATCGACCTTGCATAAAAAGATTAAAATTTCAAAATAAAACATTAAATAATTACACGAAGTCAAATTGGATTTCAAATTTGAGTCTGTTAATAAATATAATTTCAGCATTATATTTATTAACTAACTCAGAATAAAGAGGAGGAAAGAGATTAAAATACTCTTTCCCGTAAAATAATAGTAATATCTATAAATAGATAAAATATTAAAATCATGCTAGGGAAATATAAAATAATTACCTTGATTAAAATGAAATTTAAAAACATAGGGAATACTCTTCCCAATTTTAAAAAAATTAATCCCTCCCTTTTAAAATAGAATAACTCACAAGGCAATAAAATAAAAATGCAAATCCCCATTAAAATAAAAACAATTTTTAAATGAACACAAGAAATAAAAGAAAGGCAAGGCAAAAATAGAGGGTTTAAAATAAAGAAATAAAACAAATCTCTCACAAAATCCTCTCAATAAAAATATTGTTTTCTAAATTTGAGGAGCCCTAATATCTATTTTATTGTTTTCTCCATTTTGTTGCCCTAATTCCCTATCTCATTCTTTCCTTGTTACTTCTTTGTTTTGTTTTGTTTTGTTTTCTTCCTTGCCTTGTGCAGGTTAGGGTTTGAAATGTAAAGATGGAAGCCATGAATGGAGGCTACCTCTCACGGAGGTATACACAGTAGAGATATTGTTATGATTCTTTTTTTTTGGCAAAGTGATATATATATACATAAAAATACTGTATATGTTTAAGTTTGATCTGTATACTACAGGTTTTAAAGATCAAGGGGCCGACGACATCAAGGGAGAGGGGGAAGTGCTGATGTCGCCACCGCCACCGAGGAGGACTGTGGGGAAAGGATGTGGGGAGCCGAAGAGGGAGATGGGTGAAGGGGCCACGGAGTGGAGAGGTTGGGGAGCACGGAGTTGGGGTTCTGGGCGGAGTGTTGGGTAAGGGGAGGTGTGGGGAGGGGGTCGTGCCTCCCCCCACACCCGTGGGTGCGGGGGGAGGCATGGCCCCCTCCCCACACCAAGGACTACACTAAGGGCAGAGGGGCGGTGGCAGCTGGGCCGTCGTCCCCCTGCCTCCCCTCTATTTTTTTTTCTATATTTTATTTGCAATGCTTTAAACCCTGCAGAGCTTCCACAGTTCGCCAACATTTGATCTCTATTTTTTTGCAATATTTGAACTCTGGTCTAATATATATAAAATGTGTATTGGTCTTCATATATGTATATCTATCTATCTATCTATATATACACACAGATATATATACATACTATATTTTCATAATATCACAGTAAATATACTTTTTTTTATATTATATATATATGTATGTACGTATGTATGCTTATATATATATATAGATATAGATATATATGTATGTATATATATATATGTATATATATATATATAGCAAAAATGTAACACATGTATTTTCTTCTATTTTTATGTATTTACATAGTGATAAAGAAAAATAAAATGAACAGCAATAGATTTTTAAAAGAATAAAACAACCAAGTATATTTATATATTTATATATATATATACCCATATATATGTATAAATATATATATACCCATTGCATTTATTTTCCCAAAACATTGGTCTAACTAATAGATTACTAACTTTCTCATTTAACTCTTTTTTTTTTTTATGAATACTAATATTTCATTTCTGAATCATAAATAGATAAACTAGTATTAACTTTCTTTTTGAAACATAAAATAACAGAGATGTATTTTTTTTTTAATGAGCTTGTACGGTAAATATTACAACTTCCTCTAAATTTTCAATATCCTAAATGCCTGAATCATCAACTATTAACATAAAATTTCAAGCAACTAATAGAAAATAACTCTCAATGCAACCAAACAGAAAACTAATTTTAAGATTTCTCTTTCTTTATTTTTCATACACCTAGATTTATTTAACACACTCAAATATTTTGTTTTGTAAGGAAAAACATGACAGCAAATAAGATAATATCTCATGCAACTCTCAAACACACAAACTCCACAACTTAGAGAATGAACAGCATTTTAGATAAAACATAAAGAATGTGTTACATTGCAATTCTTAAAACAACCAACACCGAGGGTAAAATAAAATAACTTAACAATATTTACAAAAGGGCCACAAAGGCCATGGCTCAAACAACCAATAACAAAAGACCTAAACAACACAAGGATGGACTTCTCTAAAGCTCCATTCCTTCATTAAGAACCTGTAATTAAAACACAACAAGAAGGGAAAACTTAGCCACTTCGAAATGCCCTCCTCCCTACCGTAGAACCGCAAGTGGGTCACCCCCGCACTAGGAAGGTAGAGATTCACACAGATACAAACACACCACAACAAACATCAAGCAACAACAACACAAAAATGAACCCCAAGGATAAACACATAACACAACTCATGAAAATGAGTTTGATGGGGGTAGGGAATGGACCCCTCTACTTCAAAGGTCATGCCAAAATACCAAAATACCAAGTCTCATGGCCTCAAACCAAAACCTCCATATCCACAACTCTTCAAATATCTCAAAATAAACTTTCGTGGCACTCTTGCCATTCAAATAATCTCCACAACAAGTAAGAAGCCATCAAAGCAATAAATAATACAAATATGGGAGTGACCTCAAGGAGGTTCCTTTCCCCTACCCCATACAAGTTGAGCCTTACCTCCAAATGGTTGTGCTCTCACCAAACTCCCATCCCATATAAAAAAAAGAAACAACAAACAATAAAATCCACAACCACATTAACAATAAATAAGCAAGGGTAAAGAATAAGATATAGAGCTTACCTTCAAAAGCCCTAATAATGGAATCACATTTGGTGATGAGCTCCAAGCCTCTCCAAACCTTCCAATCCCCAAGAGTTTCTCTAACTTCCCCAAAAATTGCTCAAAATAGAAAGAAGCTCCAAAATGCAAGAACCCCACACTCCTCAACAAGAGGAGGTAATATAGGCCTTCTAAATTGGCCTTGAGGAATGAGAAGGTGACACTTGTCACCTTCTCCTTACTCCTCCTATGCCAGTTGCAAGGGAGAAGAAGTGTGAGGGTGACAAGTGTCATCCTCCAATTCCATCTTAATCCTCACCTTATCCACTTGTGCTCTCACACATGTGTGAGAGAACAAGTGGTGAGGTGGCATTTCCTTTCAAACCTCCATGAGGATTAGGGATGTCATATGGCACCCTCTTATTCTCTAAGAGAGCCATCTCCCTCCAAGATGCTCTCACACGTGTGTGAGAGTCTTGGAGGAAGATCCCACACACTTGGGAGTCTTGGAGACCTCCCAAGTCTTCCTAGGGAAGGGATTCCCAAACTTTGGGAAGGGAGATGAGTCTTTCCCAAAGCATGACTCATCTCCCACCCTTATCTAATTCAAATTTCGTCACTTTGACTAAACCTTAGTTTAAAGTGACCAAAAGTGAGTTAACCCAAGGTTTAGTTAGTCAAAATTGACACTAGACCCATGGGTAACCACCTAGGGTAAATTTTGAAACACTAAGTTTCACCTAGGGGGTCATAAATCCACTTTAAATGGCCTCAAAAATAAAACAATACCAAGTGGTATAGGTCAAATAAAAATTATACAACACATGATATAATAAATTAAACCAAAGGGTACTAGGCCAAAATGATAAAATTAAATAAGCACTTAAATCAACACTCAATTTCAAACGTGATCCTCATCCCTCTTAGGAATGGATCGATTTCATAGGGGATAACATATGTGTGAATTCTACCTCCAATTTCCCGTGGCCTAGGAATGTAATCCTGCACATCTCGATCAAGTGTCAATCATATCATGAATACTCATAGTCGAAGCAACTGGAATTAAATTCATGCCATTGAATACAACAATAATCATCTCTAACATAATTCCAAATTAAACTGCATTTTTCTATCACATGTCAAATAATCATCATCACATAAATAACTAGAAGTCACATCACAAAACATCATTTAATATATCTCATATGTCGGATCACAAAATAGCATCAAAATATGATCAAATCAAATCACCACATGTCTAATCAATGTCATATCAAAATTAGAAGATATAATAAAGTCTGCAAAATGAAACCATAGTCTCTATAAGTCTGATAATGCCATCAACTAAAATGCATAATGATCAAAATAACAAAGGAAAAATAATCAGCCTCACATCCTCCCCCCCTAAGACTAAACTTCCTCCTGGAAGTCATCAAAAAAGTGAGGATAGAGTGCCCTCAAACTAGCTGCATCCTCCCAAGTCCCTGTGACCTCATCATAATTATCCCACTAGACCCTAACCTGGTCCAGCTCTCGACCTCAAAGGCCCAACGTCTAACGAGCCAATATGCAAATTGGCTCCAAAGCCAATTTCCCATCCACCTCTACCTGTAGAGCACTCCAGTCTAGTATGTGAGATAAATCAGATATATATCACCTCAATACAGAAATATGAAAGACATTGTGGATATGTGACAGGCTAGGTGGCAACACTAGATGATAGGCAATAGGTCCTATCCACTCCAATATCTTAAAGGGTCCTACAAACTGTGGTGAGAGCTTAGAGCCCTTTCCATAATGGATTGGACTCTTGTGTGGCCGCACTCTAAGGAAAACCCTGTCACCCACTGAGAAGCTCTGATCAGTCCTCTTAGCATCGGCATACTTCTTCTGTCTATCCTGTGCCTCCTGAAGTCTCTGCCTAATCAATGTGACCTTATGCTCCATATCCTGAACTAACTCTGGACCAATGGCAACCCTATCATCTATCCGATCCCAAATCAATGGCGTCCTACATGGTCTACCGTATAAAGCCTAAAAAGGAGGCATACCCAACAAGCTGTGATGCCCATTATTGTAGGCAAACTCAACCAGATACAAATACTCCTCCAATTGAGACTGATGGTCCATAACATACATAAGCGGAGCTAAAGTTGATAAGCAGAGCTGAAGTTGAGTTGTGTGCCCAACACCTGTTGCAAGGCTCTCCAAAATGGTGAAGTGAATACAGAATCCCTGTCCAAAATGATGCAGCAAGGTACTCCATGTAATCTCACAATATTGTCTAAGAATACTCTCACCACTGCTGGAGCATTGTACGTCATGCGTACAGGTGAGAAATGCGCCACCTTGGTCAACTTGTCGACTGTCACCATGATGGCATCATGGCGACGCGAAGACATAGGAAGACCAAAAATAAAATCCATGGAAATGGTGTCCCATTTCCACTCAGGTATCTCATGTGGGTATAAAAGACCCACTAGATGCTGATGCTCAGCCTTGACCCTCTAGCACTCAAGGCATCGAGCAACAAACTCTACAATATCCCATCTCATACTTGCCCAATGGTACAACTGTCATAGGTCGGAATGCATCTTCTTCACCCCTAGATGTGCCACATATGGTGCTCTATGAACCTCTGATAACACTACAGTACGTAGGTCACCTGCACAGGGTACATAGATGTGCTGTCGATGATGAAGTAACCCATCTGCCTCAAGTGAATACCCTGCATACTTGCCCACAAGGGCCCTCTATGAACTGATCTCCTGCTACACCTCAAGAAACCACTCATCCTCTGGTAGATGCTGAATAATGTGTTCTCTCAAGTCCACACTCAGAGTCAAGGTCAAGAGCTCATGGTACCTCCAACTCAATGTGTCAGCAACCACGTTCTCTCTCCCTTTGATGTAGTGGACATCAAAGTCATACTCGTAAAGAAACTCCATCCAACACCGCTGACGGGCGTTCAAATTCGGCTGTGTAAAGATATACTGAAGATTGTGGTGATCTGAATGGATCTCAAAGCGATGACCCAATAAGAAATGTCTCCAACAAACTAGAGCATGAACCACTACCGCTAACTCTAAGTCATGCGTGGGGTAGTTCAGATCATGGGTCTTGAGCTTTCACGACTCATACGCGATCGCTCTACCAACCGGCATGGTGTAGGGGCACCTAGATACTTTAATTAATTTCATGTTCATTTTGATGTTTTGGTGTTGTATAAGGTCCAAGTGACCAATTGTAAGGCCTAGTGCCATGTGTGAGTCCGATTGGAATAAATCTAGGACAAGTCGTATTGTCTAGTAGTTGAAGAGCATACGCGTTGTAACTGAATGGGTTGACAGTTGCAGAATGGTTGGCATTCCCACCGATGCAAACTGTCACAAACAAAACATGTATAAATAGTTTAGCGAATAGGAAAGAAGTAGGGTAAGAGAGTAGTATAGTAATTGGGTGGTGATCCATGGTAGAACAATAGTAAGAAGATAGAAGAGTTGTTTCAATGTAGAAGTTCCCAAAAGTAAATAAAAGATCTTGTTTTTTTTTTGTATTCTTTCACTGTGTCACTATAGTTAGTTTCTATTTTGTCATTTGGATGGATTACTGAACCATTCCATCGACGAGATTTCTTTGAAATTGGTGGAATGGATCAGTCTGTACAGTTTGTGTTTTTCTTGTTTTTGTTTATGCTCTATATCAGGATCGAGCGTGGGATGTGCTAGTCGAGCCTAGCATCACCATGTGCCAGGTTTTGGAAGGAGGTAGTGTGACCACAAAGTTGCAGAGTCACATAGAAGTTTCATCAGTGAGACAAAGACATATCGGAGGAAATATTGTTTGTTAGGCCGATAAGAAGCATCTGGCTGAAAGCGCAAAGGTAGGAAGTCATCGGAGTATCGCCCTGAAGTTTGGAGATGTCAGCGATGGTAGATGTTACACCGAAGGTTGAGTTGGAATGTGTATCGGTATATCGGGAGGACAAACAAAGTGCTCACCGATGTTATAAGTCTTGCCGACGGCAATTGTATCAATGTATCGGAAGACAAGGTCAAATTTGAACTGATAGAGGAGAGTCACGCTGACAAGTTCAAAGGAGCCATCGACGTATCGGTGGGGAAGATTCTTAAGAGGTTGATGACAAACATCTTGCCAACAACAAAGGTGCATCGGTATATCAGTGTAGTGAATCTTGAAGCGGTTGATAGTCATTGTTTGGCCGACAAGTGAGGTTCAAAGGCAATAACCGAAGTTCAAAGGCCGATGAGTCAATGTCAGAAGGGACATCGTGGTGATCGGTACATCAGAGAGAAGTTTGGAATGAAGGCCGATAGAGTTCTTCTTTCTGAAAGGAAAGAAACATAAGTTTTCCATCAGAGAGAGTTGTGATGTTGGGATAACAACTTCAAAGATTGCCGATAGTAATTTTCTTGCCGATAGGTACAACCGGTTCCAAAGGTTCAAAGAGTTCGACGGTTCAAGGAAGTTCAATGGTTCACCCAGTTCAATAGTTCATAAGTCGATCTATTTTGTCATCTTCCATTGTGCACTCTGCATCATTTTTGGTATCAGAGCTTTAGGCGGTCTGTGTGGTGTTGTGTTTTGAACAAGTCTGTGTATGTCAGTAGACGAGAGTGAAGGAGAGGCTAGCAGTATGCCTCCAAAGGGGATGACAGCAGAAGTGCTTAAGAAGTTCCAAGAGATGGAAGAGATGATCAAGGTTGGAGTCAAGGAAACACTCTAGGCTGAGTTGAAGCCACTGAAGATAGGAAAGAAATCAGATGGTGAATCTGATGAAGAAAAAGAAGATGGGGAAGAGGAAACAACCCCAGAATGGGTAGATATATCTGGAGACCAGAAACAATTTCTGGAGGCCATAAGGACACTCGGTAAGGAGTCATCTGAATCAAAAATGGAGATTTTGATGTTCAGCAAAAAGATGGATGTAGAAGAAGTCATCGAATGGGTCGAGGCTTTGAATAATTACTTCAAGTACAAGGATGTACCGGAGAATAAAAGAGTCAAGTTTGCAAAGATGAAATAGAAAGGTGTTGCACTCACGTGGTGGAACTACACCCAGGGAGAAAGGGTGAAGAGTGGCAAGAGCATGATCTCATCCTGGAGTCAGATGGTAGAGAGGATCAAGGCTCAATTCCTACCAGCGGATTATGAAGTGCAAATATATAGGAAAATACATAATTTCAGACAAAAGGATATGGATGTATCCACCTATATAGAGGAATTTCACAAATTGTCTCTAAGGTGTGGACTTGCTGAAGATGAGAAAGGAAGAGTTGCTAGGTATATTAATGGCCTAAAGTATAGTATACAAGATGAGATTACCATCTTGACACTATAAACCATGGACAAATGTTTCCAAGAGGCACTAAGAGTAGAAGGGAAGCAGAAAAGAAAGGGAGAACAGCAAAACAGAGGCAGAAATAGCTTTGGTGGCAGAAATTAGTTCCAGAAGAATCAAGGGGAGTCCAGTTAGCAAGAACATAGTGGAGAATCTAGTTCCAGAGGGGGTTTCAGAGGAAGGAGACCCAATGGGAGAGGTAGATTTGGTGGACCAAGCAGAGGTCCTAATGTCTTCACAGGAAGATGTTATAATTGTAACCAAATTAGGCACATAGCAAGCAAGTGTCCGGAGAAAGCCTCAAGCTCTCATGGAGGAGAGAGAAGGAGCCAGCTAATTCAAGAAGAAGATTGTCAGAGTGTGACTTCACCTATGGGAAGTGCAGCTCTAGCACAAGATGGAGAGAATCTCATGATGAGAAGGACGATGTTGAAAGTGCCACAGAACAAGGAACCACCCCAGAGGAAGACACTATTCAGAACTCTATGTAAAGTTTCCAGCAAAAGGTGTAAGGTAATTGTTGATTCTGGCTTAACTAAAAATTTAGTTTCAGTAGAAATGGTAGAGAAATTGAATTTGAAAAGATTGCCACATGTTAGTCCATACAAAGTGTCCTGGCTGAACAAAGGGTAACAAGTCTTGGTTGATGAACAAGCTTGGGTAGATTTTCAGATAGGGGAATATAGGGACAAACTGTTGTGTGATACAATTCCCATGGATGCATGCCATTTACTATTAGGAAGACCTTGGCAATATGATGTACAAGCCCAGCATGATGGTAAATCCAATTCCTTTGTTATCACCAAGAATGGTAGACAGTATAAGATGGATCCTTTACTAGAAGAGGGTGTAGACAAGAATGTAGGATCAAGTGTCATGTTAGTGAGTGGGAAAGAGTTTCTCCATACTCTGAAAGAAGAGGGAACCCAGGGGTATGCTCTGATTTTGAAACCTAAAGACAATTCTGATTTGTCTAAGAACAACAAGGAAAAAGTTCCTAAGGAAGTGCAAGAATTGTTAGACAATTATAATAGTATCATGGTGGAGGATATGCCCAATACACTACCCCCTGTGAGAGACATAAGTCATTAGATTGACTTCATCCCAGGATCTACATTGCCAAATAAACCAGCTTATAAAATGACACCTAATTAGAATGAGGAAATTGCTAAACAAGTGCAAGAAATGTTGGATAAGGGTTTGGTGAGGAAAAGTCTTAGTCCATGTGTTGTACCCACAGTTTTAGCTCCCAAGAAGGATGGAAAATGGAGGTTATGTACTAATTTGAGAGCCATAAATAAGATCAACATCAGATATAGGTTTCCTATGCCCAGAATAGAGGACCTCATGGATTGTTTGGGTGGAGCTCGGTACTTTTCTAAAATTGATCTCAAAAGTGGATACCATCAGATCAGGATTAGACAAGGGGATGAATGGAAGACAGCCTTTAAGACTAATGAGGGTCTTTATCAGTGGGTAGTGATGCCATTTGGACTATCCAATGCTCCAAGCACTTTCATGCGTCTAATGAATGAGGTATTGAAAGATTTTATTGGCAAATTTGTTGTCTATCTTGGCGATATTCTGATTTTCAGCAGGACAAAGGAAGAGCATTTGCAGCATTTGGAATAGGTGTTGAAGAAGCTGCATGAGGAGAAACTGATGATCAATATGGAGAAGAGTGTCTTCATGAAGGAAGAACTCACATACCTTGGGTTTGTGATATCCCAAGGCAATTTGAAAATGGATCCAGAAAAGGTAGATGCTATTATGTCTTGGCCAGCACCTAAAACTGTAAGTGATGTAAGAAGTTTTCATGGGTTGGCAACTTTTTATAGGAAATTCATCAGAGGATTCAGTCATATTTATGCACCCATTCTGGATACCATAAAAGGAGGACAGAAATGTAAGTTTGTTTGGAATACAGAAGCAGATGAATCTTTTGAGATTCTTAAATAGAAAATAGCAGAGAAACCCATTTTGGTTTTGCCTAATTTTAACAAGTTGTTTATTGTGGAATGTGATGCCAGTAACCTTGCCATTGGTGCTGTCTTGAGTCAGGAAGGTAGACCTGTTGCTTTCTTTAGTGAAAAGCTAAATGATGCTAAAAGAAAGTATTCCACATATGATCTAGAATTGTATGTAATGGTTCAAGCATTGAAAAAATGGAGACATTACCTCTTGCCCAAGGAATTCATTGTTTATACTGACAACCATGCTTTGAGTTTTTTGAATTCGTAGGAGAAGCTAAATCATAGGCATATGAAGTGGGTTGAACAACTCTAGGCATATACTTTTTCCATCAAACATAAGAAGGGACAAGCCAACAAGGTGGCAGATGCTCTGAGCAAAAGAGTGTGCACTATATAGGAAATCCAGTTGCAAAGTGTGGGAGTGGATTCTCTCAAAAATATGTACCAGGATGATGAGGACTTTAAAGAGATATATGTAGTTTTTTCACAATTTTCAGATTCCTATCATTCTAATTTTTCTAAATTTTTTCTACAGTAGGGGTTATTGTTTAAAGGCAACTAGTCGTGTGTGCCTAGGTGTTCCATGAGGGAGAGCATCATAAAAGAGAAACATTGCGGTAGTCTTGGAGGTCATTTTGGACTGGACAAGACATTGGAGCAAGTGAGAAGGTTTTACTTCTGGCCTAAGATGCAAATAGATGTCAGAAAATTTGTAGACAATTGTCACATTTTCCAGAGAGCCAAAGGGACTTCATCCAATGTAGGTCTCTATCAACCACTTCCAATTCCTCAAAGGCCATGGGAGTGTGTAAGTATGGATTTTGTTTTGGGTCTTCCCCGGACTCAATGAGGTTTTGATAGTGTGTTTGTTGTAGTTGATAGATTCAGTAAAATGGCTCATTTTGTGCCATGCAAATGTACCAATGATGCTTCACACATTGCTGGTCTATTCTTTAAGGAGATTGTTTGAATTCATGGTTTGCTATTGAATATTGTCACTAACAGAGATCCCAAGTTTGTGGGACATTTTTGGCACACATTGTAGAAGAAATTGGGCACTCAACTATCTTTCACGTCAGCCTATCACCCTCAGACGGATGGACAAACTGAGGTGGTGAATAGATCATTGGGTAATCTTTTTAGGTGTTTGACTAAACAGCATGGAGAAGCATGGGATATGATCATCCCATAGGTAGAGTTTGCATATAATGATTCTGTTAATAGGAGCACAGGAAAGAGCCCTTTTAAAGTTGTATATGGGATTCATCCCAAGGGAATTTTGGAGTTGAGAGATCTCCAGAACATGGAGAAAAGGAGTGCACAAGGTGAAGATTTTATAGCTAGCATGAAGGATATCCATGATGCTATAAGGGAAACTATCCAGAAGAACACAGGGAAATACAAAGAGAGAGCTGATCAGAAGAAAAGGGATGTCCAATACAAAGTTGGGGATCTGGTAATGGCATATCTGAAGAAGGAAAGACTTCTGAAGGGGCAGCCCATGAAGCTTCTTATGAAGAAGATAGGTCCATGCAAGATTGTACAAAAATTTGGGCCTAATGCATACGAAATTGAACTTCCTCCAGGTTTAGCAATATCACCCATTTTCAATGTGTCTGAGCTGTTTCCATTCAGAGGAGACAATGTTCCTATTTCATATATGACAGAAGCAGGGGATGCAGAATGGATTTCTAATCTTCCACCGAGTCAGCTAGTACAGCTGGAATGTATTTTGGACACGAAGGTTCAGAAGAAGACTCGACATAAGATCTACAAGCAGTATCTGGTCAAATGGTGTGGTTTACCTAATGAGGATGCAACCTAGATGAGCGAGGAGGACATCATCAAACATGGGGTTTCCATTTCAAACCTTGTTCCTCAAGGGACTTGAGTTCTGTTAACCCCGGGAGTATGGTGCAGGGGCACCTAGATACTTTAATTAATTTCATGTTCATTTTGATTTTTTGTTGCATAAGGTCCAAGTGACCAATTGTAAGGCCTAGTGCCATGTGTGAGTCTGAATGGAATAAATCTAGGACAAGTCGTATTGTCTGGTAGTTGAAGAGCAAACACGTTGTAACCGAATGGGTTGACAGTTGCAGAACGATTGGCATTCCCACTGATGCAAATTGTCACGAACAGAACATGTATAAACAGTTCAGCAAACAGGAAAGAAGTAGGGTAAGAGAGTAGTATAGTAATTGGGTGGTGATCTGTGGTAGAACAACAGTAAGAAGATAGAAGAGTTGTTTCAGTGCAGAAGTTCCCAAAAGTAAATAAAAGATCCTATTTTGTTTTGTGTTCTTTCATTGTGTCACTGCAGTTAGTTTCTATTTTGTCATTCGGATGGATTACTGAACCATTCCACTGACGAGATTTCTTCGAAATCGGTGGAATGAATCAGTCTGTATAGTTTGTGTTTTTCTTGTTTTTGTTTATGCTCCATATCAGGATCGAGCGTGGGATGTGCTAGTCGAGCCTAGCATCACCATGTGCTAGGTTTTGGAAGGAGGTAATGTGACCACAAAGTTGCAAAGTCACATAGAAGTTTCATCGGTGGGACAGAGACATATCAAAGGAAATATTGTTTGCCATCTAGCCGAAAGCGCAAAGGTAGGAAGTAATTGGAGTATCAGCCTAAAGTTTGGAGAAGCCGCTGATGGTAGATGTTACACTGAAGGTTGAGTTGGAATGTGTATCAGTATATCAGGAGGATAAACAAAGTGCTCGTCGATGTTATAAGTCTTGCCGACGACAGTTGTATCAGCGTATTGGAAGACAAGGTCAAATTTGAATAGATAGAGGAGAGTCATGCCGACAAGTTCAAAGGAACCATCAGCGTATCAGTGGAGAAGATTCTTACGAGGCCGATGACAAATGTCTTGCCGATAAAAAAGGTGCATCGGTATATCAGTGTAGTGAATCCTGAAGCGGCCGATAGTCATTGTCTAGCCGACAAGTGAGGTTCAAAGGCAATAAGTGAAGTTCAAAGGCTGACGAGTCAAAGTCAAAAGGGACATCATGGTGATTGGTACATCAGAGTGAAGTTTGGAATGAAGGCCGATAGAGTTCTTCTTGTCAAAAGGCAAGAAACATAAGTTTTCTGTCGGAGAGAGTTGTGATGTCGGGATAACAACTTCAAAGATTGCCGATAGTAATTTCCTTGCCGATAGGTACAACCAGTTCCAAAGGTTCAAAGAGTTTGATGGTTCAACCAGTTCAATAGTTCATAAGTTGATCTATTTTGTCCACTTCCATTGTGCACTCTGCATCACTGCATAAGTACGGCTCCCAATCCCTCAAGTGATGCATCCATGCAAACCATAAAATCTATTGTACGATCAAGAACCGCTAAAATGGGAGCGCTGGTGAGATGCTCCTTGAGGACCCCGAAAGCCCTCTCACACTGCTCTGTCCATAGAAAAATCTTCCCTTTCCGCTGAAGGGAAGTGATGGGGTGTGCTATCCGAGAAAATCCCTCAACAAAGCGACGATAATAACCAGCTAACCCCATAAAACTCCTAACCTCTGTCACACTGGTGGGTGCTGACCAATCCCTGATAGCCCTGATCTTTGATGGATCTATAGAGATTCCATCGCCAGATAGGATATGCCCCAGATACTACACCTCTGTCCTAAAAAATGCACACTTCACCAAGTTCCCATAAAGATTATGCTCCCTCAAACACTGTAGAACCTGACGTAGGTGGTCCTCATGCTCCTCCTCGGTCCATGAATAGATCAAAATGTCATCAAGGAAAATAATCACGAACCGATCTAAGTAGGTATGGAACACCCCATTCATGAGACTCATGAACACTACAGGGGCGTTCGTCAAGTCAAAAGGGACCACAGTGAACTCATAGTGGCCATATCGAGTTCGGAAGGTGGTCTTATGGATGTCCGCCTTTGTGACACGTAACTGATGATAACTGGACCTTAGGTCAATCTTAGAGAACACCCTGGCTTCCTACATCTGATTGAAAAGATTGTCAATCCTGGTCAGAGGATAATGGTTCTTCACTGTCACCTTATTCAACTGCCTATAGTCCATGCACAATCGAAGAGACCCATCCTTCTTCTTCACGAAGATGACAGGAGCCCCCCAAGGTGAAATGCTCTGTCAAATGTGCCCCTTCTCGAGCAAGTCCTCAAGCTATAACTTGAGCTCTGTGAGCTCATGTGTGGTCATCCTATAGGGTACACGAGACACTAGCTCAGTACCTGACACTAAGTCAATGTGAAATTTTACCTCACGATGAGGTGGCATCCCCAGTAACTCTATTGGAAATACATCGGCAAACTCTCTAAGGATGGGATGATCATCCAAAGATGCCTCAGGCTCGTCATTTAATCTGTCACTCACTTTGATGGTGAACATCTGGTATCCCATCCGCATGCAGTGCTTAAGCTACTGAGCAGATATCATACACACTGTTGTAGGCTTCTGCATGCCCACTATCTCAATTGATGAACCGTGATCGTCTAAGCAGCTGATCACCTTTCGGCAATAATCTAGCTTGGCTTGATGAACCGCAAGCTAGTCCATACCCAACACCACATCGTAGGATCCTAATGTCATAATTCTAAGGTCACATACTGTGGCAAAGGGTCTCAAAGAAATCTCGCAGTCGTGGACTAAGGCATCTACTATCATCTTGGCCCCTGAGGCCAACTCAACTACCCACCTATCACCCTGCCTAGAGGCCACCAACCTGCAATGCTCCACTAATGATGGAGATATGAAAGAGTCAGTAGCACTAGAATCAAAGATAATAGAAATGCAGATACCCCCTATCATACCTGATGTCTCAATCACTGACACTTGAAAATCAGCCTGGCAGTTATCAACTGCTGCGAACATACGGTGGGACCTACCCACATCTCCAACAGTATGCTCAGATCCTCCTACACAAGGTTGTCCCCCTGTTGTAAAGCCCTATGGACACTCTCTGGCTAGGTGTCCTACTCCACCACAAACATAACATGGGCCCCTAGCTTGTACCTGTCCAGTTTGAGTCCTACTCGACTGCTATTGTCCTGACCTACTAGTGGACCCCTGTGAGCCCCTATATGACTGTTGCAACCTCGCGAGTCCCGCAGGTGGTCCCTGCTACCTCTGATCTCTACACGGACCCTGTTGCTGCCAACCTCTATTATGCCCCCCATGTGCCCTATGTTGTGTCCTAGATCTCTTCTACTGCTATGGCTGCTGCTATTATGGGGGCCTAAGAGGTAAGGGTACAGAACTAAATCCTCCCCTATGAGGTGGCTGTGATGGTCTGTGAAAACTCTACTGATGCTGCTGCTGCCCACGATCCTGAAAATGAGGGCATGAACTCTACCCTCATCCCTGTATCTCCTCAATGACATGCCTTCTTGGCAACATCACTCAAAGTCTGGGGGTCTGCCAAGCGAACAGACCTTGCTATGCTATGGTTCAGTCCTTTGATAAACTTATGAACCAGGAGTTTCTCGTCATGGAGATACTCCGCATATCAAGACAACTCAGTAAATCTACCTTCATACTATGCCACCGTAAGTCCCCTCTACTGAAGGTCATGAAAGTCATCTATGTGACGCTACCTGTAATGATCTGACAAGTATCGCTCATTAAAGTGCTCAATAAAGGTCTCCCATGTGAGTGTGTCTAATGATAGGTGATGCTTGTACTCCTCAGTGTGCCACAAGGTAGCTACTGTATCTCGCAATAGGTGTACTACCATACAAGCCTTCGTGTTGCCCTCATAAAAATGCAATGTGAAGCATCTATCTAAGCTGATGAGCCTGGCCTCTACCTCAGCTCCCTCTATGCTCCTAACGAAAGTAGGAGGGTTCAGCCTCAACAAATCCCTAATGGGATCTCCTATATCCCTATGCCCTCTGATAGGCTCATCTTTGTAATAGTCATAAGGTCTGTGAACAATATGCTCTACTCATATTACCTCATCACACCTAGCATGACGTGGAGGGCTCCTGCTACGGGCCCTGTTAGTCGATCCAACCTCCTCTGTCATCTCTGGCATCTCAACAAATGGCTCCACATGTGGTGCCCCTTGCGGCTCAATGTGGGGCTCCACAAGTGGCTCGACATGGGACTCTACTCATGGCTTCATGTGTGGATCCTCTCGCAAATCCTCGTGGGGCTCAACACATGGATCTACGCATGGCTTAGCTACGGCCAATGGAAGCCTATCTAAAACTGCCTGTAAAGCCTATAATATCTATAGCCCAATATTTAGTAGAGCTGGTGGCACCTATGGTGCCTATAGGACCAGTTGTACCTATCCCTCAGCTGAAGAGTCATTGTGCACCTTGAGGGGTGGAGTGTGGCGAGACTGCACTCGCCGAACTCGTTGGGGAGGCATCCTACAAAAATGAGGTAACCACAAATTAATCAAAGTTGCAAAAATAATAATGTGCCCTAAACAAACCCAGTGTTTAAACTTAAGCTCTGATACCAAATGTCATGCCCACATTTTCCATGCGGTCATGACACACAACACACATGTCATGCCCACATTTGACATGTGGTCATGACACGAATTTCAAAAAACTTTTCTACCTATCCCTAGGAACTCCCTCGCACGCGTCTGTGTGCTCGGTGGCAATACGCGTAAGGTGTAACATGTCAACAATAATTCAGGTAGGTGCGTTGTCCCACACAATCCCCTGCATGATGGTAGCCATCTAGGGGGTATGCGACACAAAGTGTGTTGCTTTTAGGGTTAGAATGATTTAAATCCGAACCCTAAGTTTCCTAGGTGTGAAGATGATTTCGCTAGATTCAAAAACTAACCCTAACACAGGTTAAAATGATTAAGAAATATGGCATGATGGACACATGGTTAAAGTGGAATGGTGAAATAAAAGTAATTAAATATTGTAAAAATTGAAACTCTAGAAACCTGGGAAAAATTCGACAGCATAACGCATTTTCAATAATCGACTTAAAAATTTTAAAATAAAACTCTAATAAGAATTTGAACAAAATTTAAGAATAAAAGTTTAAGCTTAAGAACAAATTTAAAACAATTTAAAATAACAAAATAAATATCCTGCCAAGGTCAACTAAATCGACCTTGCATAAAAAGAGTAAAATTTTGAAATAAAATATTAAAATAATTACACGAAGTCAAATTGGATTTCAAATTTGAGTCCGTTAATAAATATAATTTTAGCATTATATTTATTAACTAACTCGGAATAAAGAGGAGGAAAGAGATTAAAATACTTTTTCCTGTAAAATAATAGTAATATCGATAAACAGATAAAATATTAAAATCACGCTAGGGAAATATAAAATAATTACCTTAATTAAAATGAAATTTAAAAACAAAGGGAATACTCTTCCCAATTTAAACAAAATTAATCCCTCCCTTTCAAAATAAAATAACTCACAAGGCAATAAAATAAAAATGCAAATCCCCATTAAAATAAAAATAATTTTTAAATGAACACAAGAAATAAAAGAAAGGCAAGGCAAAAATAGGGGGTTTAAAATAGAGAAATAAAACAAATCCCTCACAAAATCCTCTCAATAAAAATATTGTTTTCTAAATTTGAGGAGCCCTAATATGTATTTTATTGTTTTCTCCATTTTGTTGCCCTAATTCCCTATCTCATTCTTTTCTTGTTACTTCTTTGTTTTGTTTTGTTTTCTTCCCTGCCTTGTGCAGGTTAGGGTTTGAAATGCAAAGATGGAAACCATAAATGGAGGCTACCTCTCACGAAGGTATACACAGCAGAGATATTGTTCTGATTCTTTTTTTTTTGGCAGAGTGATATATATATACATAAAAATGCTGTATATGTTTAAGTTTGATCTGCATACTGCAAGTTTTAAAGATCAAGGGGCCGACGACATCAAGGGAGAGGGGGAAGTGTTGATATCACTGCCGCCGCCACCGAGGAGGACTGTGGGGAAAGGATGCGGGGAGTCGAAGAGGGAGATGGGTGAAGGGGCTGCGGAGTGGAGAGGTTGGGGAGCGCGGAGTTGGGGTTCTGGGTAGAGTGTTGGGTAAGGGAAGGTGTGGGGAGGGGGTCGCGCCTCCCCCCACACCCGTGGGTGTGGAGGGAGGCATGACCCCCTCCCCACACCAAGGACTACACTAAGGGTAGAGGGGCGGCGGCGGTTGGGCCATCGTCCCCCTGCCTCCCCTCTATTTTTTGTTTTCTATATTTTATTTGCAATGCTTTAAACCTTGCAGAGCTTCCACAATCCACCAACATTTGATCTCTATTTTTTTTCCAATATTTAAACTCTAGTCTGATATATATAAAATGTGTATTGGTCTTCATATATATATATATATATATATATATATATATATATATATATATATATATATATATATATATATATATATATATATATATATATATATATATATATATATATATATATATATATATATATATATATATATATGTATATATATATATATACTATATTTTCATAATATCACAGTAAATATACTTTTTCTTTATGATTGTACATATATATATGTATGCGCTTATATATATATATACACAAGTGTATATACATATTATAATATATACAGCAAAAATGTAACATATGTATTTTCTTCTATTTTTCTATATTTACACAGTGATAAAGAAAAATAAAATAAACAGCAACAGATTTTTAAAAGAATAAAACAACCAAGTATATATATATATATATATATATATATATATCCATTGCATTTATTTTCCTAAAACATTGATCTAACTAATAGATTACTAACTTTCTCATTTAACTCTAATTTTTTTTTTTTTATGAATACTAATATTTCATTTCTGAATCATAAATAGATAACCTAGTATTAACTTTCTTTTTGAAACATAAAATAATAGAGATGTGTTTTTTTTTAATGAGCTTGTAAGGTAAATATTACAACTTCCTCTAAATTTTCAATATCCTCTATGCCTAAATCAACAACTATTAACATAAAATTTCAAGCAACTAACAGAAAATAACTCTTAATACAACCAAACAGAAAACTAATTTTAAGATTTCTCTTTCTTTATTTTGCATACACCTAGATTTATTTAACACACTCAAATATTTTGTTTTGTAAGGAAAAACATGACAGCAAATAAGATAATTTCTCATGCGACTCTCAAACATACAAACTCCACAACTTAGACAATGAACAACATTTTAGATAAAACATAAAGAATGTGTTACATTGCAATTCTTAAAATAGCCAACACCAAGGGTAAAATAACTTAACAATATTTACAAAAGGGCCACAAAGGCCATGGCTCAAACAACCAATAACAAAAGACCAAAGCAACACAAGGATGGACTTCTCCAAAGCTTCATTCCTTCATTAAGAACCTGCAATTAAAACACAATAAGAAGAGAAAACCCAGCCACTTCGAAATGCCCTCCTCCCTACCATAGACCCACAAGTGGGTCACCCCCGAGCTAGGGAGGTAGGGATTCACATGGATACAAACACACCACAACAAACATCAAGAAACAACAACACAAAAATGAACCCCAAGGATAAACACATAACACAGCTCATGAAAATGAGTTTGATGGCGGTAGGGAATGGATCCCTCTATTTCAAAGGCCACACCAAAATACCAAAATACTAAATCTCATGGCCTCAAGCCAAAACCTCCATATCCACAACTCCTCAAATATCCCAAAATAAACTTCTATGGCACTCTTGCCATTCAAATAATCTCCACAACAAATAAGAAGCCATCAAAGCCATAAATAACACAAATATGGGAGTAACCTCAAGGAGGTTCTTTTCCCCTACCCCATACAAGTTGAGCCTTACCTCCAAATGGAGGTGCTCTCACCAAACTCCCATCCCACATAAAAAAAGAAACAACAAACAATAAAATCCACAACCACATCAATAATAAAAAAGCAAGGTAAAGAATAAGATATAGAGATTACCTTCAAAAGCCCTAATAATGGAAGCACATTTGGTGATGAGCTCCAAGCCTCTCCAAACCTTCCAATCTCCAAGATTTCCTCTAACTTCCCCAAAACTTACTTAAAATAGAAAGAAACTCCAAAATGCAGGAACCCCACACTCCTCAACAAGAGGAGGTAATATAGGCCTTCTAAATTGGCCTTGAAGAATGAGAAGGTGACACTTGTTACCTTCTCCTTCCTTCTCCTATGCCACTTGCAAGGGAGAGGAAGTGTGAGGGTGACAAGTGTCATCCTCCAATTCCATCTCAATCCTCACCTTATCCACCTATCCCTAGGAACCCCCTTGCACGCGTTTGCGTGCTCGATGGCAATACGTGTAAGGCGTAACATGTCAACAATAATTCGGGGAGGTGTGTTGTCCCACGCAATCCCCTACATGATGGTAGCCATCTAGGGGGTATGCGACACGAAGTGTGTTACTTTTAGGGTTAGAATGATTTTAAATCCAAACCCTAAGTTTCCTAGGTGTGAAGATGATTTCGCTAGATTCGAAAACTAACCCTAACACAAGTCAAAATGATTAAGAAATATGGCATGATGGATGCATGGTTAAAGTGGAATGGTGAAATAAAAGTAATTAAATATTGTAAAAATTAAAACTCTAGAAACCTGGGAAAAATTTGACAGCATAACGCATTTTCAATAATCGACTTAAATTTTTTAAAATAAAACTCCAATAAGAATTTGAACAAAATTTAAGAATAAAAATTTAAGCTTAAGAACAAATTTAAAACAATTTAAAATAACAAAATAAATATCCTGCCAAGGTCAACAAAATCGACCTTGCATAAAAAGATTAAAATTTTAAAATAAAATATTAAAATAATTACACGAAGTCAAATTGGATTTCAAATTTGAGTCCGTTAATAAATATAATTTCAGCAGTATATTTATTAACTAACTCAGAATAAAGAGGAGGGAAGAGATTAACATACTCTTTCCCGTAAAATAATAGTAATATCGATAAATAGATAAAATATTAAAATCATGCTAGGGAAATACAAAATAATTACCTTGATTAAAATGAAATTTAAAAACAAAGGGAATATTCTTCCCAATTCAAAAAAAATTAATCCCTCCCTTTTAAAATAAAATAACTCACAAGGCAATAAAATAAAAATGCAAATCCCCATTAAAATAAAAACAATTTTTAAATGAACACAAGAAATAAAAGAAAGGCAAGGCAAAAATAGAGGGTTTAAAATAAAGAAATGAAACAAATCCCTCACAAAATCCTCTCAATAAAAATATTGTTTTCTAAATTTGAGGAGCCCTAATATGTATTTTATTGTTTTCTCCATTTTGTTGCCCTAATTCCCTATCTCATTCTTTCCTTGTTACTTCTTTGTTTTTTTTGTTTTCTTCCTTGCCTTGTGCAGGTTAGGGTTTGAAATGTAAAGATGGAAGCCATGAATGGAGGCTACCTCTCACGGAGGTATACACAGTAGAGATATTGTTATGATTCTTTTTTTTTGGCAGAGTGATATATATATACATAAAAATACTGTATATGTTTAAGTTTGATCTGTATACTATAGGTTTTAAAGATCAAGGGGCCGACGACATCAAGGGAGAGGGGGAAGTGCTGATATCACCACCACTGCCGAGGAGGACTGTGGGAAAAGGATGCGGGGAGCCGAAGAGGGAGATGGGTGAAGGGGCCACGGAGTGGAGAGGTTGGGGAGCACGGAGTTGGGGTTTTGGGTGGAGTGTTGGGTAAGGGGAGGTGTGGGGAGGGGGCCATGCCTCCCCCCACACCCGTGGGTGTGGGGGGAGGCATGGCCCCCTCCCCACACCAAGGACTACACTAAGGGCAGAGGGGCGGCGGCAGCTGGACCGTCGTCCCCCTGCCTCCCCTCTATTTTTTTTCTATATTTTATTTGCAATGCTTTAAACCCTGCAGAGCTTCCACAGTTCGCCAACATTTGATCTCTATTTTTTTTGCAATATTTGAACTCTGGTCTGATATATATAAAATGTGTATCGGTCTTCATATATGTATATATATACACACACAGATATATATACATAATGTATTTTCATAATATCACGGTAAATATACTTTTTTTTATGATTGTATATATATATATATACAAGTGTATATACATATTATAATATATACAACAAAAATGTAACACATGTATTTTCTTCTATTTTTCTGTATTTACACAGTGATAAAGAAAAATAAAATGAACAGCAATAGATTTTTAAAAGAATAAAACAACCAAGTATATTTATATATTTATATATATATATATATATACCCATATATATATGTATAAATATATATATACCCATTGCATTTATTTTCCCAAAATATTGGTCTAACTAATAGATTACTAACTTTCTCATTTAACTCTAATTTTTTTTTATGAATACTAATATTTCATTTCTGAATCATAAATAGATAAACTAGTATTAACTTTCTTTTTGAAACATAAAATAACAGAGATGTGATTTTTTTTTTTAATGAGCTTGTAAGGTAAATATTACAACTTCCTCTAAATTTTCAATATCCTATATGCCTAAATCAACAACTATTAACATAAAATTTCAAGCAACTAATAGAAAATAACTCTCAATGCAACCAAACAGAAAACTAATTTTAAGATTTCTCTTTCTTTATTTTGCATACACCTAGATTTATTTAACACACTCAAATATTTTGTTTTGTAAGGAAAAACATGACAGCAAATAAGATAACTTCTCATGCAACTCTCAAACACACAAACTCCACAACTTAGAGAATGAACAGCATTTTAGATAAAACATAAAGAATGTGTTACATTGCAATTCTTAAAACAACCAACACTGAGGGTAAAATAACTTAACAATATTTACAAAAGGCCACAAAGGCCATGGCTCAAACAACCAATAACAAAAGACCAAAGCAACACAAGGATGGACTTCTCCAAAGCTCCATTCCTTCATTAAGAACCTGCAATTAAAACACAACAAGAAGGGAAAACCTAGCCACTTCGAAATGCCCTCCTCCCTACCGTAGAACTGCAAGTGGGTCACCCCCGCGCTAGGAAGGTAGGGATTCACACAGATATAAACACACCACAACAAACATCAAGCAACAATAACACAAAAATGAACCCCAAGGATAAACACATAACACAACTCATGAAAATGAGTTTGATGGGGGTAGGGAATGGACCCCTCTACTTCAAAGGCCAAGCCAAAATAAAAAAATACTAAGTCTCATATATCCACAACTCCTCAAATATCCCAAAATAAACTTCCGTGGCACTCTTGCCATTCAAATAATCTCCACAACAAGTAAGAAGCCATCAAAGCCATAAATAATACAAATATGGGAGTGACCTCAAGGAGGTTCCTTTCCTCTACCCCATACAAGTTGAGCCTTACCTCCAAATGGATGTGCTCTCACCAAACTCCCATCCCACATAAAAAAAGAAATAATAAACAATAAAATCCACAACCACATCAATAATAAATAAGCAAGGGTAAAGAATAAGATATAGAGCTTACCTTCAAAAGCCCTAATAATGGAATCACGTTTGGTGATGAGCTCCAAGCCTCTCCAAACCTTCCAATCTCCAAGAGTTTCTCTAACTTCCCCAAAAATTGCTCAAAATAGAAAGAAGCTCCAAAATGTAAGAACCCCACTCCTCAACAAGAGGAGGTAATATAGGCCTTATAAATTGGCCTTGAGGAATGAGAAGGTGACACTTGTCACCTTCTCTTTCCTCCTCCTATGCCACTTGCAGGGGAGAGAAAGTGTGAGGGTGACAAGTGTCATCCTCCAATTCCATCTCAATCCTCACCTTATCCACTTGTGCTCTCACACGTGTGAGAGAACAAGTGGTGAGGTGGCATTTCCTTTCAAACCTCTATGGGGATAAGGGATGCCATATGGCATCCTCTTATTCTCTAAGAGAGCCATCTCCCTCCAAGATGGTGTGTGAGAGTCTTGGAGGAAGATCCCACACACTTGGAAGTCTTGGAGACCTCCCAAGTCTTCCTAGGGAAGGGATTCCCAAACTTTGGGAAGGGAGATGAGTCTTTCCCAAAGCATGACTCATCTCCCACCCTTATCTAATTCAAATTTCGTCACTTTGACTAAACCTTAGTTTAGAGTGACCAAAAGTGAGTTAACCCAAGGTTTAGTTAGTCAAAATTGACCCTAGACCCATGAGTAACCACCTAGGGTAAATTTTGGAACACTAAGTTTCACCTAGGGGGTCATAAATCCACTTTAAATGGCCTCAAAAATAAAACAATACCAAGTGGTATAGGTCAAATAAAAATTATACAACACACGATATAATAAATTAAACCAAGGGGTATTAGGCCAAAATGATAAAATTAAACAAACACTTAAATCAACACTCAATTTCGTGATCCTCATCCCTCTTGGGAATGGATCAGTTTCACAGAGGATAACATATGTGTGAATTCTACCTCTAATTTTCCATGGCCTGGGAATGTAATCCTGCACATCTCGATCAAGTGTCAATCATATCATGAATACTCATAGCCGAAGCAACTGGAATTAAATTCATGCCATTGAATACAACAATAATCATCTCTAACATAATTCCAAATTAAACTGCACTTTTCTATCACATGTCAAATAATCATCATCACATAAATAACTAGAAATCACATCACAAAACATCATCTAATATATCTCGTATGTTGGATCACAAAATAGCATCAAAATATGATCAAATCAAATCACCACATGTCTAATCAATGTCATATCAAAATTAGGGGATATAATCAAGTTTGCAAAATGAAACCATAGTCTCTAAAAGTCTGATAATGCCATCAACTGAAATGCATAATGATCAAAATAAGGAAGGAAAAATAATCAGCCTCACAACCCTTGACCCCCATAGGGCCTGTCATGGCAAGTTAGGGCTTCATCCCTTCTCGCCTGACACTCCCTTTTTTTAAAAATCTTTTTCTAATAAAACAATCTTTTTTTTATCTAGAAACTTAAATATATATTTTCGCTTATAAACAAATATAAAATTCTCTCTGTCTTTTAAAAGAATATTCAATCTATATACATCTCTCACAAACACATATGCACAAAAATTATATAAGGTAACATAATTTTTTGTTTTATAATTAAAACTAAAATTTCTATGATTCTAATATATATTTCAAAATTTCAAATGCATATATATGATTTACTTTTCTTTGAGAAAACAAAAAGGTTAAAGATTTGTTTCCAAAAAAATACTTAAATATAGTGCAAGTAATAAATATATATTTTTCTTTTCCTATAACTAACTTTATAACAAAAGGAAAGTATTTTTTTGTGTAAGAGTAGATACTTTTGATAACAAACTTACTTATCTATTTTCAAATGGCACAAATAAATACAAAGCAATATTTTCATTCACCAATGATTAAATTTCCTTCAAGATTCATAGCATTTCTTTTGAAAGTATAAAGGGAGAATAGAGTTAAGGAGATCTAATCAAACATTTCTTTACAAACTAATATACCATATAATCATTCAAAGCAAACTTATTTATTTCTTTCTTCCTTTCATAAATACAATAAGAATATTAGACCAACATTCTCAAAATGGTAGATACATTTCCCTTCCCTTTTACAAGAGCAAATATTAATCAAGGCTTTGCACATAGCCTTACAATAAGAGAACATTTCTCTTAGACAACACTAAAATAAACCAAGGAGACTCTTCTCCTCCATCCTCTTCAACTAGCCCAAATCCTACAAAAATCTATAATAATGCAACAAAGCCAATGGAGGTGCTTACCACCCAACAATAGGCTTGCTTACAAGCCTTCCTCAAGCTAGAAGGCCTACAAGTAACCCCAAATACACACATACATAAGGGAGACATCCAAACACACAAGAAAAAGAAGCACATTCCCAAACAATGAATTTTGTATCGGGCATTAAGGTCGACCTTTTGGTGCAACAACAACTATGTTTCCAACAAATCCATAAATAATGGATTTGAGACAAGTGGGAGAGAGTGGACTACTCTCCTCAAGGGGAAAGACATCAAATACAAACTTACTCATTTCTTTAATACTACTTTCTCATATCTCAACCATTTTCTCATCAATATCATCTCCTATTACAACTTTAACCATCTCCTTACTCCAATAATCACAAGGGGGGCATTCTTTTCTCTCATACATAACAACAATCTCAAATAAGGCCTCAAACCAAACAACTCCTCTCAAGGAGTGAGATTTCCCCAAGGAGGTTCTCACCTCTCTCTAAACCTCAAATACAAGGCAAGATCTTCCACACAAGTGGTGAGCATTTGCCTTAACAACCCATCCCAAAAAAATGGCACAACCAAATAAAAACATACAATACATGCATTACATAAGCAAATAAATAAACTACTAAAAGCTTGAAGACTCTTGAGAGCTTACTTCTCAAGCTCTCCAAGTATGAAGGAGTTGAAGATCTACTCAAGAGTTCTCCAACACTTCAAAAATCATCTCCAAAACTCAAGCTCTTCCCAAAATCCAAAAAGACAAAAAGCCCCTTTCTCCTCCCAAAGGGAGAGATAAATAGGGATGAAAACAAATTCCCTTAAATGGGGAGGTGACACTTGTCACCTTCCCATTCACTCTCACAAGCACTCTTTCCCACAAGTGCTCTCACACATGTGTGAGACCTTGAGGAAAGGGAAGTACTTGAACATTGTGTTCTCACACATGTGAGGCCTTTGGGATTCCTCCAAGTCCACTCAAAACCCCAAGGTAGTGGGATTGGGATGGAGACAAGTCTCCATTCCTCTTCCCAAAACCCTAGCTTGCCACTTTTCTTTTATGGCATTTTTGAGAGGTCATATCTTGCCCAAAGTCCAAGATTTGAGTCCCCAAAGGTATCTATTCCATAGTTACCTAACCTAGGGTCCCTAAACCCACACAAAAATCAATAAAAAGCTTTAAAGATAGTTTAAAATGCCCCAAAATCCCATGAACAAAAATAGACATAGAGATGACAACTAATCGTCCACCTTACTACTTGACAACCTTAGAAGACTCATAAATCAAATTGTACAAATAAAGTACATTACAACCATTCTAATTTCAATAAAAACCTTAATCCACCTTATGGATTAGGTCAACATTACTAGTTAAATACATGAGTTACTTAGTAGACCTCTGAATTTCCATTGGCTATGGAAATGCCTGCACACTTTGACACATACATTAATATGTCCAACATATATATAGCTGAAGTGACAAGAATTAAACACACATAGAGTCACTAAATAGTCAAGTGTTTCAAACACAATAGTCACTTTCAAATATCAATGCATAATATTATCTCAACCTTTTCACAATTCTTTTCCTAATCATCAAAATTAGGTGTTCTAATAACCATTACAACAATTCAATCCTACATAGAATATTATTATTTAATTACAAATAATTTCACAATAATCAAGAAGTATAATATTCGTTCATTAACATAATCAACCACATTACAAACTTATCCCTATGTTCATAGATATAATCCTTTCCAATTTACCTGAATCATTGAAATCCATTCGCATTTGTAATTGAAACAATCAAAGGCAAGTCAAATCATCATTCATATAAAATTGAGAATTGACATAATCACTTCTAACTAATCCATCATCATAGTCAAAAAACATATGATTTATCAAGTCAAGACATGTATCTCGCATACACAATTGAGTCATAACACAACTAAATCTTAATACAATCCCCATCCACATATGCAATTGGATCAACTATTTTAATTCAACCCTAATACCAATATAGTCTAAAGAATATGATCTTAAGTCCATATACCACATACCACTTCCAAGTGTATCAATCACAATTAGGTATAAAAGTGTGACTAACCTTGTCACACAAGGGTGGGCCTCACACATAGACACTTACCTCTCCTATCTAGAGAAGATGAATTGATATGGATCAAAACTACTCACGGTGTCTACTCTGTGGCTTCTAGGCTTGAAATGCATTTGTGTAATCAGGGATCTCCCTCTTTTTGGGTCAAGATTTGGAATCTGACATTAATCCCAAAGGTTAACATTTTCCTGTGGATTTTAGTACAAAATAAAGTTCTCACAATTGAGAATCTTTATAAACGTGGTTTTACCTTTCCCAATAGATGTGCTTTATGTGAATCTGATTCAAAGGGCTCTTTTCATCTTCTTGTGGAATGCAACTTCTCTAGATCTATTTGGGGTAAGATTTTAAATATTTGGAATCTTAATTGGATGTTTCCTAGTTCTTTTAAAGATTTGTTTGAGCAATGGATTTCCCCTACTCCAAACCCATCCCTTAAATTTCTGTGGACTCTCATGATTCCCCACATTGCTTGGGGCATTTGGAAAGAAAGAAACAATAGGATCTTTATAGAAAAAAATTGATAGAAACAGGAGTGGTTGGAAAGATTATTAGAGCTATCAAGGAAAATTTCTTACTTGGGATAGCAGAAAAAAAGTTGAAAGGCCCTAGAATTGCAGTTTTAGTGTATGATTTTGATGCAGTCAAGACTAGGGGTTTTATCAAACTACTGAGTCATGTAGCCAGTAACACACAACAAAAGCACAAATTCATTCACAAATCTGAAACTCTTTTATTAACTTCAAAATCATTACATTTACAAACTCATTGACCTTCAAAGCTTTAGCATTAAGCTTTATACAATAGTACTCAATCGATTATGTGCTTACACCAAATCACTCTCCAATAAACATAGAGATCACCCCCAATCTACTATTGCCTCACCTCTATTATGAGAGGAACAAACTACAACAATCACCATTACCAACAACCAACCTCCTTAATAAGATAGCAATCACCTTTTATTCTTCCTTAATGGATGTTAAACCGTTATGGAACTGAACAAATAGGTATCCAAATAACCACTTGATGTTTCAAATTTTCCAATGCATTAATGATGATACTTTTGATTATTATAATAAACACCTTTTGATAAAATCCTATATTCGTGAGTCTATAGAAAATTTATCTCTTCACAACCATCTATGTCTTCATTGATGTCCCAACGCACCATGTAGGAATGTTGTCAGCAAAAGTGAAACTTCACCAATATAAGATTTCACCAATACAAGCTTATCAGCAATTTATTTGTTTTTCAAACTAGGACATTTGCTGATACAATACTTCTAATCCATCAAGTTCCTTTATCGGTGATTTTTCAAGCTCGAGAACTTAGACATTCCATGATACACTTTTTCGGTAAAAATGATCCTTCGCGAACTTAAGTTGTGTTTACACACACTTTATCAGCAAATCTTCAACTCCATGAACCTTTGACTCGACCATCAATTGTTTTTATGAACTTTGAGTATTTTAACTTCAACTTTATCACTAATTGGCGAATTAAAGAAATGGCAAACTCCACCCCTTAAACCCTTTATTGGTGAAATGGCTTATCGATGAACCTAAGGGTTCATGTTGGTGGTTTTGCTGATGGCGTTTTCAAACTTCAAACTTTTTTGATAACAAAGAAAAAAATCTTGTAAATGTTCTTCAAAGGTTCAATCGACAATCCATACAATAAGTGAATTGCTAGCTCAGCGAATTGAACAATTCATGAACTAGTGAATTTTTTGACTTGTCATATCTTAGCCATTTTTCATCGAAAATTCCCCAAATTGGGATTGGGGATACCCAATTGACTCTTCTACATGATGATGCTCTTAACTTGGCCAAATAAATCTGAAATTGCCTCTTGAAGAAAAATAACAAACTAACACAAAAGAAAGACAAAGCACAACTAAAATTAAACTGGAACTAAAACTAAAAACCTGAAATATTTTTTGTTGATGTTGATTGCTTATGGACCTGGATACTCCAGACACATTAGGTAAGTGAAATTTTCCATGAGTTGGAAAACTCATGAACATTTGAAAGTGCTTGAAATGGTGATCCCATGCTTATTCTTTATCCAAACCTCCTCTTTATCTACTTGACCTCCCCTCTTCATCACTTGCCGAAATACTTCAACTCCACTTACATTTCCTGGGCTACACCTCTCATCAGAAAATTCCAAGTGTTCAAACTATGACTTGTGTTGTTTCCTCTCCAAACCACCACTTCCTTGTTCAATACTCACAATCTTCACACTGTTGGCTACGAATTTATGCTATTGTTGTACATTCCCAATACCACTCCCTTTATGTTCAATCATAGTCCCCTTCATGGGACCCTTCATTGAGTCACTCCTAATTGATCTCTCTTGTCACATGTAGTGTATGTTTGTTATAATTGCAACAAACTATCAAATTGCTCTCTTTCATATGCTATGTCTTCTCTTTGATCAAACTCAATACATACTTCTTCCCATCTTTCACAATGGTATACAAATTCCTTTTACCATCATAAATTGTTTCCCTATCAAACTACCAAGGTCTACCTAATAACACATGATAGACACTCATTGACATAACATCACACAAGACTTTGTCCTTATATGACCCAATCTAAAAACTAACCATGCATTGTTCCTTTACCACTAATTCATGCTCCTTTTACAACTAGATAACTTTATAAGGACTAGGATGTTTCCTCTTTTTCAAACCTAGCTTTTCTACCATTTCCTTTGAGACTAGGTTATTAGTAATACCACTATCTACAATTACTTTGCAACACTTACCTCGAGACTTACATACAATTCTGAAAAGACTTCTCTAAAATGCTCCATCCTTCTTCACTACTGGTGTTATCAACACTCTCTTGAACATTAAATACTCTCCTTGTTCAGTCTCTTCCACTTTTGGTGATGCCACACTCTCTTCGTCTTCTTGTACCATGTTATTTCTAGCCACACTTTTCTTATTATCCTCCTGATGTAGTTATGGACACTCATAAGCTCTATGTCCACTCTTATCACACTAAAAGCACTTTCCAAGGAACCCCTTGCTGCTGCTACCATGTCCTCCTATAGAGCATTCTCTTCGTCTGACCCCTTGACTTGATTCCTTATTCCATTTTGCATTTGTTTCTTCTTCCTAAACTTGTTTGCCTTTGCCACTAGTTCCTTGTCCTCTCCCAACTGATAATTTTCCTCTTCCTCTTACATTACTCTCTTGTCTTCTTTCTATCTTTTCTTCTTCTTTCAAAGCATATTGATATGCATCTTCTAGTATAGAAATATTCAGCATACTCATCTCATCTTGTATACTAAATCTCAACCCATTGATATATCTAGCTACTTTCTCTTTGTCCATTTGATGATGCCCAGATCTGATTACCATTTTATAAAACTCTTCAATATAGTCTTTTACACTCATATCCTTCTACTTCAAATTCTAAAGTTTTTTGAACATCTCCAACTCATAATCTCTAGGAATAAATTTAGATTTCAATCGAATAACTATCAGATTCCACCAAGTTATTCTCGTATCTCCATTAGCCACTCTTTCTTTTTGCAACTCCCTCCACCATAAGGCATCATGTCCCTTGAGTTTTGTTTGCACCAATCTCATCATATGAGGGTCATGAATGTTCTCATATTCAAAATATTCTTCTAACTCTCCTATCCAATCTATCAATTCTTCAGGATTCAATGTTTCAAAAAAATTAGAAATTTCTATTTTGTTACCTCCTCCAACTCTGACAAGTGCTCTCAAGAATCATTCTTCTCCAGCATCTACAGGCTGTTCATTTTCTCTTTCTTGTTCATCCTCTACAACTTCATCCTCATCATCAACATGATCTTCTACACAGTCTGGGTTTCTTCTCAATACAACAACTAGATTTCTCAACTCATTCCTCATTTCAACATGAATTTGTTCAAACATTTCCTCCATTCTAGGAACTCTTCTTCTTGGGGGCATCTTCTCAAAATACAACCTTTACTCACAATTCCAATGTCTCCCTTAGCCCTCTATAATTGTAGGACTCCTCTTAAAACCTGTAAATACCTTCTTGAGCCCTCTGAGACAATGCTTTAGATTTACCACAATGTATCTCCTCCCAGCAAGAAAGCCTTGCTCTGATACCAATTGTTGCAGTCAAGACTAGGGGGTTTTATCAAGCTACCCAGTCATGTAGCCAGTAACACACAACAGAAGAACAAATTCATTCACAAATATGAAACTCCTTTATTAATGTAATGTTAAAAATTGTCCTCCTGCATGGTATGGTACAATTTCCCTCAATTTAGCTCCTTGCTTTGGGTGACCTCTCAACCTTTTTCTTTTTGACCTTCCCAAAACCTTGATTAACTAGGTCTAGTTGCAAAATGTTCACTTTATGAGGTAACATTTTGATGGAACCCAAAAAGGGAGTTTGAATTACAGGTCCCTGGGACCCCCTAAAAATAGATCTGAGTGGAAAATGGGGGCTTGGACTTGTGCCCATGCCCTAGTCCTCCCTTATTTCCTAGGATTTTAAATTTTGGTGGGATGTCAGCTCCCACCGTATGCCTCGAGATTCCATTTTCAAATTCTTGGTTTTCGCTCGATATCGAGACTTTATTTTGAAATTTGAATTTCCCTAAATCTAGATATAAAAAGACATTTAAAAATCATTTTAACACACAATTCTTATGCAAACTTAATGCCAAAACTCTGCCAAAATTGCCATTGAAGATCAGTGACTTGTTGAAGCTTTCCAAAGTATTTTATATTTTCTATCATGGAGACAATGGATGGAGATTAGGAATCAAGATCTTGAGACTATTTTTCTCTTCCTAGGATTTGTACACCTTTTGTATGATCGAGAGAAGGGTTGAAGCCTCCAACATCGAGCTTGGATATCCTTTATGGACATTGCTGATTCGTCTTCTTGTTCATGCAAGTCTTCATTTGTTTTCATCTCCTTGAGGTGAAGCTCTATGTGTTTATTGATTCAAAGCAAGTTGTTGATCATCCCTTGATTGAGACATCTAGGGTTTGATATTTTTCCATACACATTGTTAGGTTTGCACACACTTCTGTAAATCTTTATCTCTGGCTATTGTTGAGGTAGAAATACCAAAGACGGGGCTTGACTGAGGCAAGCTCCTATATAGCCACAACATCTTTCTCCTTCTTTTGTAGGTGTAGATCATATTTTGTAGGTTTCAGCGGAAAGAAGCTACAGTAAGGAGGATATTGCGGGTACAGTCATCATGAACTTTTGAGTTTTTGGATTCCAACACTTGCAGGACTGAAGAGCGGGCACCCTAGTCCAATTGGGGGCAATTTCTAGGATCTGAAAGCCATTTGGGAGTGCCAGATAGCTTGTAAAGAAGATTTCCAATTTCAGGAACTTTCAAGACTAAGGAGTGGGCGCCCTAGTCTAGTCAGCCCTCAAAATCTAGGTGCACAGTCTCTAAAACTCTTTCTCTACATTTCTGTGATCAGTTTTGCCTATTTCATTATCAATTTCTGAATATCTTTTATTTAAGGCATAATTAGGGTTTTCTTGGTTTATGAGCAAAACACTTAACAAAACCTTAGTTAGGCTCTTGAAATCAAATACCATGAGCATAAGGGATAGACAAGCAACTCATAGATTGACCTCACACTCAATCCTTATCCTCCTAATGCTTAGTGGTGAAATAGTAGTACTTAACCTAGTTGAGACAAAAATACCAAATTTCCCTCTAAACATTTTGGTGAGCCCAAACTTTAAAAATTTTGCATCCTTTTACACTTCAAATCTAAAATAATTGGCTATCCTAGAGCATATTTAGATTGAAAAATCTCTTTGGTGAACTTGCATGCATTGAATTGTGAATCATATTCTTTATCTTTTCACTAAAAGAGTTGGAAAAATTGTTATCCATTGTTTTACATAGCATTTCATTTTCATAGGCCATCATTGTACATTTGAATCTTGGATTAAAAAGAGCATGTTAAAATGTTAGATTATTTTTTGAAAGATTTTCATGCTTATGATGAGTCGTTTAGTCATGATGACTTTGATATGTTAAATGAAGCCCTTGAGGACTTTATCTCAATTGAACATTCCACTATGACCTCAAAGCTGTCCTTATTTCAAAGATTTGTAAATGCAATTTATGTTCCTAAATCTAAAGAAGAGATTGAAAAACTAAAAATTGTGGTCACTTTATGTACAAATGTGGTGCAACCATCTTCTAAACGTGTGCTTATTGTTAAAATTTGTCCATCTTCTTCTCGACCTCCTGATCACATTTATGATTATGCTAAACAAATAGCACAACAAAACTTACAACAAACTAATCATAATGTGGTTGCTCATGCATACAACACTTGGAATAATAAACAAACCACACAACAATCAAGTATTCTGATTTCTTTACCAGCTTCTCAGTCTATGCTTCCTCAAGCACCTCGTTTAACATATAAAGGTGGTAAAAATTATGATCTTGTAGAGAAGCTTCATGCTACTCCTGCAAAAATATCTCTTTGGGAACTTATACAAACTTCACCTACTTACCATGGAATACTCCAAGAAGCTTTACAAAAGGTGATTGTTCCTCTTGTTGTTAAACCAAATGATGTTGCCACTCTATTACATTGTATGCACGCAACAAAAATAGATATTATGTTTCAACAACATGAATTGCCATCTCTCAAAGTTCAAAATCAGTATGATCCTTTGATTATTTTTATTACAATAAACAAGACATTGGTTAAGAGAGTTATGATCAATAATGGATCAGCCCTTAACATTTGTGGCATGGACTTATTACATAAGGTTAAGTTTGATACATCTTCAATTAAACCAAAATCATTAAGTATCCATGGTTTTGATAATGTTGGACGACAATCCATGGGCACTATAACTTTACCTATACAAGTTGGACCTCTGATGGTGCCTACCCTGATTCATGTCATGCCTTGCTCTCTATCTTATAACATGATTCTTGGTAGACCTTGGATACATGCATTAGGAGCAGTTCCTTCTACTCTACATTGTTCAATCAAGTTTATATTCAAAGATAAGTTACACACTATTCATGTTGATCCTGAACCTGATAATTGCTTGCAAATGGAAGTTCATAAGCATGTTGTTTGTACTAAGACTCTAAATAATCTAAAAAGGGATTGTCAACTCCTCTTTCTTCTGAAAATGTTATGCAGTGGTCTAAATAATCGAATGCATTTATTGGTGATGACTGGGGTTCATTAGATTTTACATCTTCCTCTACAGGAGAATACAAACCCAAAAACCTCATCCTCGAAACATCAAATATTGCATCAATCACATCGCACGCTTCAATTGATAAGCATAAAGCTTCTTTGGTAACAAATAAGGATAATACCCTTACACTACTGATTATGACACTTATGAAGCTCCACCTTCTTCTAAGGAAATGGTCTCTCTTTATGGTTGAGGATCCTGAATCCTTTATAAAGATTGTGATTATATGGGTAAAGGTTGTGGTATAAATCAATAAGGAATCAAAATCCCTATAGAATCAGCTTTACAACTTTGCTCCAGTGGTATTGGATACAATCCTTTCAAGGAATCCAAAGCATGTAAATGCCCTACTCTTAATGTGAATACAATGTCAACGCTTAGTTTGATATTTCTTGAGATTATAGACACTAATTGTCCTCCATGACCACTTTCATTGGATGTATTCTCAACAGATGAAGAAATAATAGAATTCTTGGGTGCTTATGACAATATTCCTCGTTATCATCATAAACAAGGCCTACCTTATTACTTAAACAACAACACATATTTTGGAAAAACTACTAGCACAATAAATGCTACTGTAAATCCCAATGGATAATTTGAAGAACAATTGCAATCATATAATCCATTAGACCATAGTACTCTCCTTAATGGAAAGACTGTTGATGTTGTTATGGATAAGGATAACACTGAAAAAGTTCTCCCTATTGGTGATTGTTTAAATGTGGAATAAAAAGAAGAGATGATTAAGTTATTGCATGAATTCTCAAAATTGTTTTCTTGGAGTTACTCTGACATGCCTGGTATTGATCCTCAGATTGTAATGCATAATATCGTGTTGAAACTAGATGTTAAGGCATTTAAACAGAAGATTCGTAAGATGAATCCTAAGATTGCATTGCTTGTTAAAACTAAGATAGAAAAAAATTTACAAGTTGGTTTCATCTGACCTATTGATTATTCACCTTGGATTTCAAATATTGTTGCCGTTGCCAAGCCTAATGATCACATAAGAATGTGCACAGATTTCTGAGATTTGAATTTAGAATCTCTAAAAGATGATTTTCCACTCCCTAATATTGATATGATTGTCGATTCCATAGTTGGACATGAATTTCTATCTTTCATGGATGGTTTTTCAAGACATAATCAAATTCTAATAAATCATCAAGACTAGTATAAAACAACTTTTATAACACCTTGGGGTACATTTTGTTAGGTAGTCATGCCGTTTGGACTTAAGAATGCAGGAGCTACTTATCAACGTGTAATGACTCTTGTATTTCATGATTATATGCACAATATTTTAGAAGATTATGTTGATGACATCTTAGTGAAGTCTATACATCATAAGGATCATGCTCCAAATCTTCGACAAATATTTGAACACATAAAGAAATACAATATACGATTGAATGCCCATAAGTGTGTTTTCGGTGTGGACAATGGAAAGCTACTAGGATTTATTGTCTCAAATTGTGGTATTGAAGTAGATACAAAAAAGATAGATGCAATTGTTAATATGAGAATACCTAAGAACATATCTCAACTTCATAGTTTACAGGGAAAGATATAGGCCATCCGCTGATTTGTTTCACAACTCGCGAATAGGACTCACCCCTTTACACAACTACTGAAGAAGGATTCTAAGTTTCAATGGAATTCTGAATGTCAAAAATATTTCAATGACTTAAAGGATTATCTAGCTAATCTGCCTATTTTACAACCTATTGTCTCTGATAAACCATTCCTGTTATACATCTCAGCATCTAACAACGCCCTAGCATCTTTGTTAGCACAACATAATGCTAAAGGCAAGGAATGTGTTGTCTTTTACATCAGTCAAACTTTTCTCGATTATGAGGTGTGGTACACTATTATAGAGAAACATTGTTTAGCTTTAGTGTTTGCAACTCAAAATCTTAGACATTACCTCTTAAATGCTGAAATACATGTGATGGTAAAATTTGACCCTCTGAAACATCTCTTCACAAAAATAGATTTATCAGGTTGTCTCGCTAAATGGGTTATGTTATTAATAGAATTCAATCTTAAGTTCATCTCCCAAAAAGTGATTAAAGTCAAGTGTTAGCTGATCAGTTAACTGAAGCTCCTTCACCCTTTTCCACACAATATCAGGATGCATTTCCTGATGACCAAATTTTAAAAATCTCTAAGGATGAAAAATAGGAATTCTACTTTGATGGATCAAAATGTCGAACTAGCTCTGGGGCTGGTGTTATATTGATACCCCCGTAGGTAAGCCAATTCCTCTATCGTACCTCTTAGACTTCTTATGCACAAACAATATAGCTGAATATGAAGCTCTTATTGTAGGACTTTGTGCCGCCTTAGCTCTTACTATCAAACACATCACAATATACGGTAATTCTCAGCTAATTGTCAAACAAATAACTGGATCATATCAAACTAAGCATGATAAGCTATCTCAGTACCGTGCGTTTGCATTATCTCTCTTAAAACAATTCACATCATATTCAATTAGCACTATTCCTAGGAAAGATAATCAACATGCAGATGCAATGCCAAGCACAGCTTCCCTTATATCCCCTGATGATTCTCCTGTGGAATTTACTTTCATTGTTCATAATCTTAAAACACTGACAATTAAATATCCTATAGTTGTGAATATAGAACTCTGTGGTAATACATACACTGATGAATGGCTCTCCTATATATTCAATTATTTACGTGATGGAACTATTCATAATTCAACATCTAAGAATGCCCAAATCCGTTTACGCAAACTAGCAACACGATACGTTATATTATCAAATGTATTATATCGTCAAAGTTACAATGGCATTTTACTCTAATGTTTAAGTAATTCAGAGATCCTAATAGCTTTAGAAGAAGCTCACTCTGGTGCCCATGGAGGGTATTTTGGAGGAAAGTCCTTAGTACAAAAATTGCTACGAATGGGCTACTATTGGCAGCATATGGAACAAGATTCCTTTGCTTACGTCAAGAGATGCCTACAATGCCAACAAAACAAACACCTAATCCATGCTCCCGCTCAAGAGATTCACACCCAGGTGTCACCATGGCCATTCTCTATTTGGGGCTTAGACCTAATTGGTAAAATTTCCCCACCCTCCTCTCAAGGGCATACATTTATCATTACTGCCACTGATTATTTTACAAAGTGGGTTGAAGTAGTCCCCTTGTGATCTACAACCGCCAATGTAATCTATCAATTTATACAAGATAACATTATTTCTTCATTTGGAATACCTTCCTCCCTTGTTTCGGATAATGGTACGTCATTTAAGAACAAGGATGTGAAAAATTTCCTTGAAAAATACCATATACAACATCACTTCTCTATGCCTTATTATCCTTAATCAAACGGCCAAGAAGAAGCTTCAAACAAAGTTTTTGGACAGATTTTATGGAAAACTATTAATAAACATCAAAAAGATTGGCATACTCAATTATCATACACATTTTGGGCTTATAGAACAAGCATTTGAATGCCTACTGGTAATACATCGTATAGTCTCATCTATGGCACAGACGCGATAATGCCCTTGGAGTTAGAAATTCCTTTCCTAAGAATTTCCCTAAGAGATATCATGGATGATGACATGGAACGTGAGAAAAGATTACAAGAACTTGAGATGCTTGATGAAAGATGAATTAACGCTCTTGAGCACCTCAAGGCTTATCAAAAAGGTGTACAACGATCCTATAATGCGCAAGTCATACAATGTTCATTCAACGTTGGGGATCTAGTTCTTTATGAAAATCAACACAATGTAAATGCACCACCTGGAGAAATAGGTAAGTTCAGCCCTAATTGGCTTGGACCATATATAATCATTGAAGCCTTTGGATCTAGAGCATATAAATTAGCTGATGAGCAAGGTACACCACTTAAAGAACCCATTAATGCAGTACACCTCAAAAGATTTTATGCTTAAAAAATCTAATGTTCCTAAGCCAATTTATTATATAGATTAGCTTCAATTTTTGACAAGATATTACTATTTTGTCTTAATTCATCTAGCATTACATCTTTGTTCAGTTGATCATTGTTGTATCCTGTTTACATATTCTTTTTTTAGATCACTTTGGTATTAACTGAATATAGCATTAAAATTTGGATTATGTGTAAAATGCTCATTCATTGTGCTTATTACTATATGTTCTTTTAAGAATTGTTAGTATACCACAATAGCATTAATTATAACATTTAAATATCATCACTAGTTGTATTTTTTTTACAAAAATCACATGTGATAGATCAACAACCATTACACATAGATGAAAAGAAATAAACATTATATATATATCCTCAGTTTTAAATATACAGTTGAGTCGACTATCCCTCAGGACAAAATGGGATGTCATAGTGCCTAAAATCTATACATCACATAGGTGAGACTCGATTGCTAGTACCCTCAGGGCTTCGTGGTGTGCGAGTGACAAAGACCTAACCATGTGTGGCTATGGATCGCAAATGACTCCTAGAGATGCTTCGCAATCGTAACCCCCTGATCTCACCTCTCATCTCTATCATCTGCTCATGTGTCTCCTGGTACATCCTCTAGTACTGGTCTCTCTTGGATTGAACCCTGTTTCTGTTAGCTCTCACCTGACGAATGTCATGCAGTAAGAACTCACTAACAGCTGGCTCTCCCTCTGATGTAGGCACTGCTACTGTCTGCTCTCATTGTACCCTAAGCTCAGCTTCGGCATGCTCAACTCTCTATCAAATCTTTTCTCTCTCTTGTGTAGACTACTCTAGCATAGCCTCTGTAGCAGTCCTGTACCATATGAAAGGCATAAATATCTCTGCATGTCGCCCAGCGGATGACTATGGTGAATAACTTGCCTGCACTCGCTGCTCTAAAACATCTGTAGGCACTATGTCTGCTATGACGCAACCCACAAAGTCTCACCAAGCGTCCATCCCAACTGCAAAATAGAGGATAAAATAAATATTAGAATCCCATATAAATATCACAAATAATAAACTATACAAAACATCAAAATAATAAATCAAAACTAACCTAGATCTCCATCTCACCAAGATGGATCTTGAATCATCGAAGGCGTGATGAGCTCTACAATCTAATTTGTAGCTGGGGGCACCAACCTATTACACTCCCCCCGCTCTCTCTAACTAGGTATCGCATCGCCTGCAGGTATAGGACCACAAGCCCTAGATCATGGTCTCGACTCGGTCTCCTCGTCAATTTATACCTCTTGTTGGCCCTATCGTGGTCTCGCTCTGAAGACATACTGCGGCAGGACCTCCTCTAACTCATCCTCATCATCCTCCATATCCTCATCGAGCTTGTAGTATCCTGCAAAATCACTCACATCGTCCTCTACCCCTATGTCACTAGTGTGACTGGCCCAAGGTCGAGCGTCACCTATAGGGTGACCGGGAGGAAAGATAGGAGCAGGTCGTGTTGTATGCCACTAGGTCTGATATGCTCAAGTACAATCGACATCATCTATGTCTGATACTGGCTCTACATCCTCAAGACTCTCATCATCACTAAGTGGTACATCTACTGCTATCAGTCGTCAGACAGTATTTGCCCTGACTGCGCTGTGTGCAGCACGTGCATAGCTTGGACGAACCATGGGAACATCCTGCATCTGTCTAAACTGCTATGCCACCCTATCAAAATAGAACCAAGCCACGACATGATCGAGGTGACTAGCCATCAGATGATCCCTCTGCATCCTTGCTAATTGCCTTTGCTGGCCAGGCCATCCGATGTAGCCACAATATGGTCTCCAGATGATGTCACTAGGCTGTAATTTGTCAAAAACAACTCTCCAGTATAGCAGATCCCCGTGCCTCCAGCACCTGACCAATGGATAGGCGTGAACACATGGATGGGTGAATGCTGCCTCTATAGGATAACCCACCGGTCGTGTGCCCCTGATGTGCTCAAATGCCCAGACCTGTAGTAATGTGCAGATCATCAAACTATGCATCTCATAGTGGACATATTGCCCCAAGTCATGGCAAAGGTGTGCAAGCATACTGTGCCCCCATGCATAGACTGTCTAATGCTCCTCCATCTCCCTAATGGTGTGAACGAGACCCCTATGTAGGTGAGTGCCTCGTCCATATGGCGCAATGGCTAATGTGACTATGATTATCATAATCCTCTGTAGTAAGGGAATGTCACCACATCCCTGCTCTAGAAGTCAGAGCTGAATGTGTCCTTTCTCTACCTGAGAAATAGTGTGACCCAATTAGTATAGCTGACTCTCACGGGTGTACCTCATTGAGCAATGTCCTACTATCCTCACTGTCTCTCCTCGGATGGGAAGTTGAAGGATCCTATACACATCCTCTAGTGTGATGGTCATCTCACCTGTAAGTAAGTGGAATGTGGATGTATCTACATCCCACCTCTCCATCAATGCCATCAGCATAACGTAGTGGAATCTGATTGTGGGCATATCAAACACCCACCATAGGCCCACCATCTACAGGTTCTCTCTCTGCAGTAGACAATGAACTGGCATGCTCTCGTAGAAGCACCATTAGGTGACCGCCTGTGTGCTCACTTAACTCAGGGACATCCTGTAGGTTGAAAAGCAAGAAAGAACATCAAAATCTCCTTAAAAATTGAAAGCAGTTATCAAAGATAGAAAAAGAGTTCCCGTGCCTCGGGCCCATGTCCTCTGTGGACCCAGGCACCCCAGGAAGACTAGGGTGCCCCAAAGGGACAATGGTGCCCCTGTGGGACTAGGGCACCCTAGAGAGACTCTGGTGCCCTAGGTGGACCCAGGTGCCCCTCTCAGGGACCCCTGTCCATTCCTCCCTCTCGGCAGAGTAAACGATAAAGTCAAAACAAAAGTAAACTGCAAGATGACAAAAGTGCAAGATTAGGACCCTACCTTGGCCTTGAAATGCCTCTCCACTACTCGGGCTCAAAGCATCTCCAGTCGTGGTGGCTGATACAGGCGTCGGCTCGACATGGTCATCCTCATATTCTCCTTCTCTCTCTCCTCTACCTTTTCTACAATAATGAGTAAGTGATAAGTGGCAACTCCCCTTTACATAAAGTAAATGAGTGAGAATTCCTATCCCTAACTAGGTGCAAGATTGATATCTTTTACTCTTGCGCCCTTATCTTGAGCTGTCGAACTCTGATTTTCATGCCATTTGTTGTGTTGTAATCTTGGTTCCACTCTTTTTCTTTTCCAATGTGTTGTGTTGGAGCGTTGTTTCTTCAAATGACCCTCATAAAACATTTCTCATCAAGTTTCCCTCGAAATCGATGCGCAGGGGTATCTCCTTGTTTCTACTTTTCAGACTAAGCAAGTAGAAACAAGGGGGGCATATATCCCCTTTGATTTCCTCCCTCATCATGTCTCATCATTCAACCCCCTTAGTGTTTTTGTACTGACTCATTGGTGGTGGTTGCAACTTGATTTGGTTTTGATTTTCTGACAAGTGTTCATTTGCAGGTTGCAGTTCTGAACTTTGTGGTCTTGGAGGATTACTGACTTGGGGACTCCTTATTTCTTGGCGACAATACTGCAGCTTCCTCTATAGTATCCTTTTGGGTATCCTTTTCATGATTGATGCATTTACTTTCCTTTAGTTGCATATGCACGTAGTGTCATATGTCCACTAAAGTGGGGGCTAAATGTAATGTCAGAAATTGTCCTCCTGCATGGTATGGTACAATTTCCCTTGGTTTAGCTCCTTACTTTGGGTGACCTCTCAACCTTTTTCTTTCTGACCATCCTAAAACCTTGATTGACTAGGTCTAGTTGCAAAATGTTCACTTTTTGAGGTAACCATTTGTTGGAACTCGAAAAGGGAGTTTGAATTACAGGTCCCTGGGACCCCCTAAAAGAAGATCTGAGTGGAAAATGGGGGCCTGGACTTGGGCACCCATGCCCTAGTCCTCCCCTGTTTCCCAAGATTTTGAATTTTAGCGGGATGTTAGCTCCCATCGTATGCCTCGGGATTTCATTTTCAAATTCTCAATTTTTGCATGATATCAAGATGTTATTTTGAAATTTGAATTTCCCTAAAGCTAGATATAAAAATACATTTGAAAATCATTTTAACACACAATTCTTATGCAAACTTGATGCCAAAATTGCCATTGAAGATCAGTGACTTGTTGAAGCTTTCCAAAGTATTTTATATTTTCTATCATGGAGACAATGGATGGAGATTAGGAATCAAGATCTTGAGACTATCTTTCTCTTCCTAGGGTTTGTACACCCTTTGTATAATTGGGAGAAGGGTTGAAGCCTCCAACATTGAGCTTGGAGATCCTCTGTGGACATTGCTGATTCACCTTCTTGTTCATGCAAGTCTTCATTTGTTTTCATCTCCTTGAGGTGAAGTTGTATGTGTTTATTGAATCAAAGCAAGTTGTTGATCTTCCCTTGATTGAGACATCTAGGGTTTGATATTTTTGCATACACATTGTTAGGTTTTCACACACTTCTGCAAATCGTTATCTCTAGCTATTGTTGAGGTAGAAATACCAAAGACAGGGCTTGACCGAGGCAAGCTCCTATATAGCTGCAACATCTTTCTCCTTCTTTTGTCGGTGCAGATCGTATTTTGTAAGTTCTGACAAAAAGAAGCTACAGTAAGGAGGATATTGCAGGTACAGTTGTCACGAACTTTTGAGTTTTCAGATTTTGACACTTGTGGGACTAAAGAGCGGGCACCCTAGTCCAACTGGGGGTAATTTCCAGGATCTGAAAGCCATTTGGGAGTGCCAGATAGCATGTGTAGAAGATTTCTAGTTTTGGGAACTTTCGAGACTAAAGAGGGGGCGCCCTAGTCCAGTCAGCCCTCAGAATCTGGGTGCACAGTCTTTAAAACTCTTTCTCTACATTTCTGTGATTAGTTTTGCCTGTTTCATTATCAAATTTTTAATCTCTTATTTAAGGCATAATTAGGGTTTTCTTGGTTTATGAGCAAAACACTTAACAAAACCTTAGTTAGGCTCTTGAAATCAGATACTGAGAGCATAAGGGATAGACAAGCAACTCATAGATTGACCTCACAGTCAATCCTTGTCCTCCCAATGCTTAGTGGTGAAATAGTAGTACTTAACCTAGTTGAGACTAAGCTACAATTTTCCCACTAAATAATTAACTTCAAAATCATTGTATTTACAAAATCATTGGCCTTCAAAGCTTAACCATTAAGATTTATACAACAATACTCAATCGATTATGTGCTTACAACACTAAATTGCTCTCCAACGAATACAGAGATCACCCCCAATCTACTATCACCTTGCCTATGTTTTGAGAGGAACAAACTACAACAATCACTGCCACCAACAACCAACCCCCTTAACAAAATGACAATTACCTTTTATTCTTCCTTCGTGGAAGTTAAACTATTATGGAGTCACTCAATTATGGAACTAAACAGATAGGTATCCAAATAACCACTTGACGTTTCAAATTTTCTAATGGATTAATGATGATTTTGTTTGACTCTTATAATAAACACATTTTGATAAAATCCTATATTCATGAGTCTATAGGCAATTTATCTCTTCACAACCATCTATGTCTTCCTTGGTGTCCTAACACACCACATAGGAATGTTGTCAACAAAAGTGAAACTTCACCAACACAAGATTTCACTGACACAAGCTTATCGACAATTTATTTGTTTTGTAAACTATGAAGTTTGTTGATACAATACTCCTAATCCATCAAGTTTCTTTATCAACAACTTTTCAAGTTTGGGAACTTAGACATCCCTTGATAAAAATGGCCCTTTGCGAACTTAAGTTGTGACGACACATGCCTTATCGATAAATCTTCAACCCTAGGAACCTTGGACTCAGCCATCAATTATTTTTATGAACTTTGAGTGTTTTAACTTCAACTTTATCGCTAATAAGTCAATTAAAGAATGGTGAACTCCATTCCTTAAAGCCTTTATCAGTGAAATGGCTTATCAATGAACCTAAGGGTTCGTGAAATGGTTGTTTTGCCAATGGAGTTTTCAAACTTCAAACATTTCTGATAACAAAGAAAACACTGTTCCAAATGCTCTTCAAAGGTTCAATCAACAATCCGTACAATTGGCAAACTGCTGGCTTGGTGAACCAAATAGTTCACAAACTAGAGAATTTTCTGACTTGTCATAACTTATCCTTTTTTCATCCAAATTTCCCCAAATTAGAACTGTGGATACCCAATTGGCTCTTCTACATGATGACACTCTTAACTTGGCCAAATAAATTTGAAATTTCCTCCTAAATCAAAAGACCAAACCAACACAAAATAAAGACAAAGCACAACTAAAACTAAAACTGGAAACCTAAAATATTTTTGGTTGATGCTAATTTCTTGTGAACCCGGATGCTCCTACATTAGATTTGCAAGTCATTAAGGAGTGTAACTTGTAGTATGACATAAATACTCCTTTCAAAAAGATGAAGTGTTATAGGGAAAATGTGGTTTGGAAACCTCCTCCACTTGGATGGGTTAAAATTAACTTTGATGGGGTGGCTAAGGGTAATCTAGGGCCGGCTAATAGTGGGGGAGTGCTAAAAGATGAAAAAGGTAGGTTTATTTCAATGATGGCACTCCCTTTGGGTATCTAGACTAACCACCATGTTGAAGTTGTGACGACCTATAATGGGATCAGAATGGCCTACTCCAAAAGTTTTTAAAAAGTTTGGATAGAGTGAGACTCCCTCAACATTATCCAATATCTTAAGAAAGAGCAAAGTCCTAGTTGGACTATTGACACTCTCATTAGGGACTCCCATAGTATGGTGGACACCTTTGATGACTTATATTTCTCTCACATTTACCATGAGGGCAATCACGTTGCTAACATATTTTCCAATGAGGGGGTTAAAATCAAATCATTAAAACAATGTGAAGAGTACTCCTCTATTCCCATTGAAGATTAAACCATTATTTCTCATGAATGCCATTAGAGATATGCATTATTTGGAGGTCAAGTTCATGGACCGATGATAGTCTCACATACTTTCTGGGTGATTCTAGCACTTTCCTTATTATCTCCATTCGTAGAGTTGAGTATAGTAACCAATGTTATTTTAAGTGTCTGAACTAGAGCACAGAGTATCAAATAATTGTGAAAAAGATGGGTGGTGATAGAAGTTGGATGGAGCCCTTACCCTGTGATGGGGTCTGCAGAAACACACGTTTTTGGAATATAGTGGAGGAAGGGGGATTAGTCCCCCATATGGATAAATTGCACGGTTATGATCTGACGGGCAAATGTTATATTTTTTAAGAGTTGGAAGAACTGCACTCTGCATGCCTATGGTTAGGAATTGGTTATTAATAAGGACATGATTTCTCATATTACATGCCTCTTTGCTAATGATAGAAAATTCTTTAAAGACTGGAGGGTGGGTGAGGAAGCAATTAAGCAATTCTTCAAAGGGAAGGAGATAAGCAAGCTGGTGAAGCTTGAGTCTAGAGTCTATGAACATAGCTCCATCTAACCTATCTAAGTGGAGGTGGTGGAAGTCATAATGAGGTACATTCTCCTTGAGGGAAGATTTACTGCTATTTACAGTTATCATTTCACCCTTTTAAATTACTTTCACCATAAAATGGTTGTTTCTTTTTCTTTTTATTTGTTGGCTTCCATGGACTATGCTATTAATGATAATAGAAAAACCCTAAGATATTGGTTATCCATGAAGGGATCATATTGTTAATCATGAAATATATAAAAGCCCAGGCCTCGACCTTAGACACGAAGGGTAAACTTCTGAGGAAGAAGAAGGGTAAACCAGTGGTAGTGGATTATTCTATTACCAGTGATACTGAAACTAATGGGGATGAAACTGATAAGGAGTGGGATGTTGAGGAGGATTCAAAGGCATATATGGAAGTATTTCCCACCCCTCTTTAGACCAAAAGGTTGGAGTGAACACCCTAAGAAACAAGATAAGGAAAAGTGTGAAGGAGACCCCTATAAAGAATCAAAATGGTAAGAGAAAGGCCTCCTAGTCTGAAGGATCTCATATAGGTGAGGAGATTGAGGGGAATAGGGAGGCTAAGATTGGATTGTAGGGTCAAAGTGCTAAGGATGTCACAGGAAGAAAGTGAAAAGCTAGAGTGCTGGTGTTGAAACTGGTTAGGGGAAGAATCTTAGAATAGATAAGGAGAAAAACAAGATGATCGGTCAGGTGGAAGAAGCTGAAGCTAGTAGCTCAGGTTCTTGGTGGTGGTATGGAAGACCCAAGAATTGGTATCCCCTTTCCCTTCATTCCTGATCCAATGCCTAATTTACCTCAAGGCTTTTCCTTTCTGGTGTCTAATATTGCAGCTAGTAGAGAAGAGTTGTCTGATGTCTTGGGTTTGGTTAGAGAGGCAGTCTCCAGTCAACACATGATGACTAAATGGTTTTAATTGAAAGTAATAGGTTGCATGTTAAATTGAGTGCAATGCAGGACATATTGGGTAGCAACAAGGAGGTCAGCAATAATCTAGACAAAGATATCTTTCAAGGATGGGAAGTAATCCAAAAGATGGACAAGATGGAAAAATATGTAAGTGATATCAAAAAGGTTTATGATATGAGGATTACAACTCTAGAGAAGGAATTACATGAAATTAACCAAGACTTGGAGAAAGTAGTCAATATCAACCAATGCACCATCCATAACAATGTGAAGGGCATTAGGATTCTGACTAAAAAGTTGAGGGATCTCTGCAAAAAATAGGTGATCACAGGGACTGCCATGCAAACTGAATGTGTTATTGAGGATTAGAACATTAAAGGAAAGGATAAATAGGTTAAGAATACTGATCAGGGAGCCCTAGTACTAGGACCCATGGTAGCAAGAAGAAGACATTCTAGGACAAGAAAAATGAACTTCTGGGTTTCATGAAGTTGCATAAAGAATTTTACAAACAAGAGTTGGAGGCATCAGATACTTTGAAGAAGATGGAATAGTTATTGTTTGTCCTATTCTTTTGTTATTTGTTGTCATTTTGTTTTTTGTTAGTTGTGTTTAGGCTACTGGTTGGTTGTGGTTTATCTATTGGCAACATTTTGTAATAGGTTTTTTGGTCCCTTCAAAACCTATTTTACCCTATAATAAAAAAATAAGCCTTTTTGCAAGTTTTCATCATGCTTTCCAACCTAATCACACTTCAATGTACCATGACTTGATTTCAACACATCGACAAAAATTCAACATGTCTTCTTATGGATTGGTGCATCTGTCCCTAACTATAAAATGTTAAATTTGAAATTTTTAGGACATCTAACTCTTTCTTTTCTAATTATTTTTTGTTTTATAAGGGTTATGCTATTGGATTTGTCACTCACTCTATGTTGTTTATGCAAGTTATCAATTTGTGTTGATTTTTCCTAACCCTAGGTCATTTTCTATGTAGGTTTCATGAATCAAAGTATTTATCCAAAATTGATGCATCTTTTCCTGAATCAACATCTATGTGGTATGTGTAGGTAAACTCTAATTTTCACATTTGAGTGCACTTATACCTATTTTAAGCATTTTTGTAATAAATCAACATTTCTATTTTTATTTCATTATTTTTATTTTTGGATTAAATCATCATTTTCTTGGGAGTTGTGCCTTTTGTGGGCTAACATAAACTTTCTATGCTGACTAACTCTCTCTTTTTGCAACCTCATATGATTGTCCAAGACACTTTCCAAACTACTAGCATGTTTCTTGTAGCTTCATTTGTCCAAGTCACCTTTCATTTTATCACTAAATTAGGAACATATGCACATGCCAATGGGAATGAACACTTGCTTGTTGTGTTTATGAGAATCTACTTGAGTGTATGTTCTCTCCTCACACCCTTGGGTGATCTTGGAGATCAAAAACTTAAGTTTGTTCTCTTTCACTTATTTGCAATCCCAAGGGCTTAACATGTGTATGCTCTCACCTCGCATCACAAGGTGATATTAGGGATCAAAAGCACTTAAGTTCATTTTCCTATAGTGGGCCTACCTAATAATTTCATCACCTTAGAGAAAACTTGAACCACATGTTTTAGTGAGGTATAAAAAGGGGGAGAATGAAAGATGTACCTTAAATAGAGTCCATCATCATGTCTAACTCAACTTTGTCACCCCTTTTTGTAAGGAGACAAGGTGAAGTGGAAAGTTACTTGTCCCATGACCACATGCTTGTAGATGGGACTTTTGTTCATATTTTTATCCTCTAGTACCTCTTGGTATATTGAGGACATCCCTTAAAATCTCATAAGGCCTAGTTAATACCATCAGTTGTATATGTATGTGGTGCATCAGCTAGCGGTTAGCATTGACAAGCTACTCACCCTGTGCCCTTAGAGTTGGGTTCATGTGCCATGTATACTCTCCCCTTATGCCTTAGAAAAATCTTGGGCGATAAAAATGGTCAATGCCTTATCATAGGCTTCACACACCAAGCATGTTAATAAGCCTATGCTATTCAAGTGGGTGTATATACATGTAGGCCCACCATTAATGCATTGTCTAACTTCACGACATGTTTTCATGTGAAAAACTTGTAATTGTATTAAAATACAAAACATCCAACAACCAAACATTTTTAAAATCTTTGAACGTCGAGTGAAAATCCAACATTGCAAACATCAAAATCCTTGTGCCAAAGGTTAAACATTTGAAATCCAAAGAATCCAAATCCAAAACACTTAAGATATTTCACATTCATCCTATCACTTTATCCATTTCCTAAGTCCAATAATCCTTCTAACATAAAAAAATTCATCTCAAAATCATCCAAGTCCTTCAAATAATCCACTTCTAAAACCAACACAAATCAACATCTACATCCCTTTTTTCAGCACCTTTGTCATAAATCACTGCATCCATTAATTTTTTAGTGTCTATATCCTACATTTCTAGTCTTTTCCCAATCTTATTTTGGTGCATACATTCACAAGCCATCACCATTGTCCTTCTTTAGCATATGTGTCTTATTTTTGGCATATCCATCCTATCACTCACCAAAACCAAAATCTGTCTTTATCCATCGAAATCAACCCTCAAAGCACATCACCACTATTGGTTTTGAACCTTGAATAGTGCTAAACATCCCATTACACCTCATCATCTCATTCATATAAATCTAATCATCCACATCATCAAATTTTCATCCAACATCATACATTTCAAATCCAACTAAAATAAAAGATCAAGACCTTAATCAATACATTATCCTTAATCCGAGAAACTTGCTTAGGAACAAGTAACCTATCCTAAGTATAGTTATTGGAACCAAATTAATTATTTGATTAATAACATTGCATATCTTAATTATAGGAATTAATTTTTCATCCAAATCCATAATCCCTTGCTTAAGAACTTTGTCTATCTCAAGCAGAGATTAAACCTTCATCCAATCCATAATTCAATCTAATTAATTATTTCTTGAGAACTTTGCCTATCTCAAGTATAGTAAATAATCCCTCCATAAATTAAATCAAATCAAATAGAAGGTCTTGACATTTGATCATCCCTCATCCAAATTAAGACTTTCAATCCTAGTCAACTACACCAAACCACATCAAACCATCCTAGCACCTAAATCAAGGTTAACCAAAATCAATCAATCCAAACTAATTCTAATTCAACCCAAATCTCACCAAATCAATAAATGCACCTCATCCTTCCAAAATTCCTCTAAATCTTCCATAAATCATCCCAAATAGAAATCCATAATAATCATTGTCATTTTATGCCCCCATAGCAGTATCTCAAGATCGTAAGAATATGGATTCATGAAGCAAGAATCCCTTTGGCTCAATATTTGGCCACAACTCACAAGTAGGTCCTTCCTCACCTAAAAATTATCTCGATAGTTCTAGAAAATCTGGAAATCTTTTAAACCAACCCAAATTTGGTGAACCATCACATTCCACTATCCAAAATCAATACTCATATCACTTCCTTGAATTTATAAATGATAAAAGACTCAACCAATTCATGGATCAACATAAGAATGATTTTCTTGAGAACCTCATTTATGTGGGGGCTAAAATCCCTCACCATTTCAAGATGGATAAAATCAAGAACCTCATTCATCACAACTCATGTCAACCCCTCATCTTCAACAACCCATGGGGATAACTTCTTAAATCATCCAATCAAGCTCACACCAACTATTACATAGACCAACAAATTAGAAGTAGCATACCTCCTCTTCCACCTCATCACAACTACTCTTTGTCATCCCATTACCATTAATAACATCATCAACATCAACCATCATCCCACTCTCCATGAGTCACCCTTCAATCAAGGATGTCCAACCAATACATGCCTATGATTTCCAACATGTATCCATCTTCATTTCAATCTCTTCTACCTCTATCAAATCCACAACAAATCACTCCTCTTCAATTCACACTACCACCATTCATCTCACATCAACCCACCTTAGAATATCAACCCACAACAAGCTATCCAACAACATCATACCCTAAACATCAAGCACATTACCAAACCAACCTAGCAACATACCAAACTCATCTCACATCATTTCATCTTCCAACCTCATATCAAGCCATGGTGCCACTACTCCATTCACATCAAATGGCACCTCAAAAATCCATTCCAACATTCAATCCCCTTCATCCCAACATCCCACAATCATCACCTCTCAAATCTATCAATTACATACCTCCTAACCCTCCTCGTGGTGCCCCCTTCGACCAAGAGTGCTAAAAGATGAAAAATACCCTCAAAGAATTACTAAGTGGGACACAACAACAATAGTATAAATTTGAAGACCTTTGTCCCTATACTTTTGACCATGTGTTCACAATCCTACCCTTTCCTCATCACTTCAAAATCCCAAAGTTTGACAAATACAAGGGAAATGGAAACCCTTGAGATCATGTAAAATAACTTTTCATTGCATGCCAAGAAGTCTCTTATAGATAGTACTAGCAAGAAATGGTGAGGGGGTACCGATCCAGAGATCTGGTCCTTAGTCAAGTCTTTGTAGTGAGATTATACCCTGGTCAAGTAACTAGAGATTGATAGAAAAATGTAAATAATTACAAAAATAGAGTATCACATATAGATCATAATAACAAGGCAACACAGAATTAGCCGGTATCGATAGATCTCCATATATATCAAAAGCAATCAAATGTATACATCAGATATCCATCCTCTGGTAGGTCTAAGTCTCTGCCTTACTAGCTACATACATGACTTCTATGTCATTCTTTACATTAGAACATATCTCATATCATACTCGTATTCTCCTATGCTATATCCTCATATCTTATATCTATATATACTATATCTATTACATATAGGGATGTGTCACTTGTCAGCTCCGACCTTCGCATAGTGTGTGCACCATCTTTCAATCGACTTTGCTTTATGCTCTGCACCCTACTAACATCACCCCCCTCAAAATTATGGCTTGTCCTCAAGACATGCCCTACTCCAATTGAAAGTATTTCTTGAGTCTAGCCCCATTAACATATCTAGCTGATAATTGACCCTCCATGTTCTTTAGTCTGACTGCTCCAGAATCTGCAATTGCTTCAATATAGAATGGTCCTAGCCACCTTGTCTTCAGTTTTCCTTGCTTCTTAAACTTGTTTTCATATAAGAGTACTAAGTCACCTTCCTTGAATGTCTTGTTTCTTAGATTTCTATCATGCCAGGCCTTTTGTCTTTTCCTTTCCAGGTTCATATTATATGTTGCCATCAATCTATCCTCATCCATTTTTTCTAGCTCCTCAATCCTTTGTGTGAGAGATTCTTCTTCATTCAACTTGAGGGTCCAGGCTGTGCAGAAGTTTGATAGTATGAAGTGTACTAGTATTGTAGCATCTATTCCATACACCAGTTCATAGGGAATGTACTTAGTGGTTCTTTTGTAAGTTGTTTTGTATGCCCAGAGTACTGCAAGTACTTTTAGATCCCAATCTGTCTTGTTACCATTGCACATCTTTGTTAATGCTACCTTAATGATCTTATTCAAATATTTATTTTCTCCATTTTCTTTTGGATGGTATGGTGAACTCTTGTTATGTGTTATCATGAAGTTATCCAATACTTCTAAAATCATCTTATTTACAAAATGTTTACCTTGATTATTGGTTATGCTCAATGGACAACCAAACCTAGTAATTATGTTCTCATATATGAATTTGGTGGTAGTTTTTGTTGTGCAGTCTTTGATTGGTTGTGATTCAACCCAGTTAGTCAAGTATTCCACTCTGGTAATGATGAATCTAGCTTTTGACTACTTTGTAGGTGGGTCTATGGATCTAATGAAGTCAATAGCCCATTTTTAAGAAGGTAATTGTGTTGGAACTAGTTTCAATAGAATCTCATCTCTTGTGGTAGGTCTCCCTGTTCTTTGAGATGTATCATAGTTCTTCACATATCTCTTTGTATCTTTGAAAAGTGTAGGCCACCATAATCTAGCTAGTTTGATTTTTCTTACTATCATGTGTCCGACATTATGTCCTCTGGCTATTCCTTCATGTGCTTCTCTTAGGATTTCTTCTCTTTCATGTTCATATACTAACCTTCTAATTATATCATCCTTCCTCTGACATGCAGTTCTCCTTCAATCAATGTATAAGGAAAAGACTTATGGACTAGATTTTTTCTTTCTTATGTTGACATCTTTGCTGGAGGTTCACTTGTAGCCAATAAGTATGCTATGGCTGCCAATTCCTCCAGTACCACATTTACTCTTAATAGATTTGTGCCATGTATCTCTTCTTCATGTATCTCCAAATCTTCCCTTGTCTCAATTCTGGACAAGTAATCTTGTCCCTGAGTGTGCTTTCCTAGTTTCACCATGATTGAGAATTGAAACTCTTGAAACAATAGTAACCATCGGCAAATTCTTCCTTGAATGATTGGTTTGTTGAGTAAATATTTCAATTGTTCATGATCAGTATAGAATACAAAAGGTGTTGACAAGAGGTAATGTTTGAATTTATGTAATGCATACACCATTGCTAGGGCTTCCATTTTAGTTTTTGTATAGTTTTTTTCTACTTTTGACAACTTCCTACTTGCAAATGCTATAGTATGATCCTTAGAACCTCTAGGATGAGTCAATACTACTCCAACCACAATTCTTGATGCATCAACATGAACATGGAATGTGTTGTCCCAGTCCAAAAATATGAGTATTGGTGCTTCTGTTATCCTCCATTTCAAAGTGTCAAATGCCTTTTAGTGTTGCTCATTCTAGGTAATACGTTTGCCCTATTTTTTCTTCAATAGTTCTTCTATAGGTGTTGAGATGGTTGCATAGCCCTTGATGAGCTTCCAGTGGTAACTGATCTACCCTAGGAATGTTTTGACATCAGATGTGGTTTTTGGTGGCGGCAAGTATTGAATAATGGCAACTTTTAGGGGATCCACCATCAAACCTTCTTTGTAATAGTATATGACCCAGTATTGTTCCAAATGGTACCACAAAAGTACATTTCTTCAAGTTCAGGAAAATTTGTAGGCTTTTACACTTATTCAACATCAACCTCAATGTATATGTGTGATCTTTTACCAGTCTAAATATAGTGCAATCATCCAAATAGACTTCTAGAAAATCATGTATAAACTCCTTGAATGCATTGACCATGATTTCACTAAATAATGCAGGTGCATTTTTCAATCCAAATAGCATAGCAATATACATGAAAGATCCTAGTTTAGATGCAAATGTTGTCTTAGGTTGATCCTCCTCTCTAATTTTTACCTGGTGGTATCCGAAGAATCCATTAGTGAAGGAGTAGATTTCCTTGTCCACAACTAACTCCAAGATTTCATCTGTGAATGGTGTAGGGAAAGGATCATGAATACAAGACTTATTCAATTCACTATAGTCTCCACAAATCCTGATTTCTCTTGTTTTATTATTCTAAACTACCATTGGACTGATCCACTCTGCTTCCTCCACTGGTTTTATGATCCTTGCTTCTAGCATCTTTTCAAGTTCTACTTTAACTTTTTTCTTCATGTTTGGATTCATCCTGTATGGCCTTTTCTTGATTTGTTTACAACCTTCTTTCAGTTGAGTTTTCATTGTTCCATCTTCCTCTTTGATTCTCTTCATCTCTATGAACTTTCTAGGAAACAATCATCATACTTAGACAAAATTTCTACTACTTGTGGCACTTCCTTCTCATCCCAATAGTCTCCTATTTTGGCTAGCTTAGGATCTCCTTCTTTGGCAATGTTTTCTTCCCTTCATTGGATGGGCTTGTTATAGTACTTTTCCTTGATAGCTTTTGATTCCACCAACTCTCTTTCACCTTGTTCTATCTTTATTTATGGTTCTTAATTTTCTTCATCTTCCTGTTGTGATGTTTTGTAGCATTTGTGTTTCTTTGGATATGATTCTTTATCCATCCATTCTATGATTTTCCATATGCCTTATGTTTTTGCTAGTAGTGATCTCTATTCTGGTTTGGCTTCTTCTTCTTCCACATCTTGTTGAAAGATGATCTCTCAGATTCTGATGAGTGTTGTGTGTATGTTCTTGTCTGGATCAGAGAATGAGAAAGTGTGAATGAAGTCCTTTTGTAGCTCTTCCTAATATATCTAGTTTCTTTCCTTTGTTCCTGATGTATAGACCATGTCTGTGCAATTGGTGATAGTGTCCAATAAAAGAAATAGATATATAGTACCTCATTATATTCATTTATTCTTCTCTATATCATTGTACACATGGACAAACGTTCCTGTGGTGAAATCTAACTTGAGTATTTGGGTATTATGTCATATTCTCCTTCCTTTGATTTAAATATCTTGTCTTGATGAATATTTTAAATGCTGGCCATCGGTTTATTGTGTCCTTGTGTGTGTTCCACTAGTTCATGGCATTGCATACCAATGTGTGTTGTGCAACTAATAATCTTATGTCTTCATTGAAAAACACTACCTCCATTTTTGCAAGATATGTATGTAGATTATGTACTCTTGAAAACCTAGGCAACTTGATATGTGAAATTCCTTTCAAAATGTGACTTACTTAGTGAGATCTTTGATCCATATCTTCCTTATCCACTGTAGATGCATCACATATGATTTTTGGTGAGTTTGGGTGAAGTGCAGAGGATTGTAGTGTCTTCTTCACTAGTTCTGATCATGAATATGTTCTAGTAACCAAGTATTTTTTGTGTTTTCAGTTTTGCTTCTTCTCTTAGCCAAGTTTATAGGGCATCATCACTATTTGTGCTATATTGATCATCCTCTATCTCCACTTCTCCCTCAGAATTAGGTTCATCTATTGTCTCCTCTGTATCCAACCTTGAGATTGTGTAGAGATTCTTTGCATCCTTATCATTGTCTTAAGTTTGATTGACTTCATCTATGTATGCTTCCTCCATTAATGACCCCAAAGGAATTTTGATAGTCTTGTTATCATTAGCAAATGACACCTCTTATTTTCGGAAGTCTATGATATCGTTTGCATCCACAAACCATCTCAACCCTAAAAGTGCATTGAAAGCTTCTCCTTGATCCTTCATGGCTACAACAATGAAGTCTAAGACTTGTTTAAACCACATTAAGTTAAATTCCACTTGATTCCATGTTCACATTGTCTGCATGTTAGATCCATCTGCCAAAATAATGTTGTAAGTTGTCTCTATCAGCTTAGGTCTTCCTAATTGCTCCCACAACTTCTTTGTGATCATGTTGACATCTACTCCTAGATCTATCATGACATTCCAAACCTTTCTGTGATTGATGTGAACATCCACCATAAGTGGTTTTGTCTTCCATTCTCTATATGTTCTTCCCATCCTCTGGAGTTGATTCTTTTGACCTTTCTCCTTATTCCAGTATTTAGAAAATTGCTTCAGTTTCTCAATAAGTCTGTGTTGTTGTGTCAGTTGGGCTAACTACTTGAGAGCTTCTACTTCTCCTTTGATGAAAAATGGCTTGTGTTGCTTCTCCTTATCTTGTTCCTTATTGTTTGTTTGGATTTCCTTCACAACTTCCTCATGCTATTTCCTAGAGGGAATAAATTCTTCTTCCTCCCCACTATCTTCCTCTTCTATCTCAATGACATAGTTCCTTCCGACAAGGATAACTTTAAGGAACCCCCCCTAAAAAAACCTATAAAATCTTGGTGAATCCTAGCCCGAGGCCAAAAAATGTTGGCGAATCTATGCCTATTTTTGAAAAAAAAAATCGTTGGCAAATTTTTTCAAATGTATCGACATTGGCTTTTTTTTCTGCCAAATTGTATATAGATTTGAAAAAAAAAATTAATTTCCTTGGTGAATTATAGTTGTATTCCAAAAAATAAAATAAATTAGGTGGTGAATTATATAGATATTCAAAAATGTAATAAATTATTTGGCGACTGTACTGGCAATTTTTATGAAAAATCATAATGTGGTTGGCAAAAATATCAAATGCCAAATTATAATGACTAATTTACTTGGCGAATTTGTAGTTTAAAAAATATTTACATTTAGATCGATGGATAGTCAGTATTAGAGATCAATGGCATCAATTCTATTATAGGTTGTAATTCTGACACACCCATCTTTCTCCATAAAGTCTCCAGAATAGAGACAAGTGTCAATGAAGGAACAATTCAGATTAACAAAAATTAATAGATAATAATTTAATAAAAGAAAATTCAAAAGGATACATAAGAAGAATATAGATTCATCCACCATAACACAAAGTTTATGACTTCAGAAATCAACTCCTCAAGCTTCCATTCATATATTGAAAATAACTAAAATATAGAGTAACACAAAATTGACCTATCAACAACACAGTTTGCCAAAAGATCTTAAATGCATGAACATGCTTAGTATATATAGCCTTGTCATGAAATAACTATCTTTGAAATAATAACAGCTTCTTGGGGACAACCAATTTAAAACATAAAATAATAGTAAGTCTTTTGCCACAAGAGTATCCAGAGCATGTTGAAAGAAATAACATAAAAATAAGAAATGCCATCACGTGGCAGCAATTTGGTCTTCGTCCCGAGTCGCTTCACTTTCCTTCTCATGTTCACTAGCAATAGTCAAGTCCACCTATGTTGATGCTCTTAGTTTCACCCTATAACTCATGTACCTAGTAATGATGGGATTTACAATCTTGACACTTGGTCTACAAGTAATGTTTGTCCAAAGTTTCCACTTATTTATCATTTTGTCTGCATCTATTAGTCTCTTATAGACATCATCAATTTCAAACCTGAAAGTTCTGAGATACATTGTTGTGTCCAAGCTTCCCTAGTGATTCACCATTAATTATGTTAGCATAAACAAGCTCTTCAATAAGCATCTTCTTAAAATTTTGCTTTACTTCCTTGACATCAAGCAAGTTCTCTCCACTTTCATCTGAAATCTCTACATCTAAGATGGTACAATTGTTTTTAAGATCAACCATATCAGTGTAACATTTAGTCAAAATTCTTCTTATTTCTCTGCTAAATCCCCTAGCATAGACCTCTTCCACTCTAGTGCATCTAGCCAAGACACAATCATTCTCATTTGGATCATTAAATTTTTTCTTAACTACAAGAATATTTGTATCAATTTCCATCATATCTTTTATCTCTGGAGACACCGTGAGCAGATTACTGTCTTCCCTCTTTACATTTTGTAACTCTGCAACTAACCCTTTCCTTTTATTAGAAATGAGGGTATATAGTTTCATGACCTCCTTGATGTACAACAAACCATCAACGGTGAGTTGCTCTACCCATTGCTCGGTGGCCTTACCTAGAGTTTGATATCTCATGATTTGTTACAACATGCTAGGATCCATTCCATTAACAAAAACACTCAGAGTTGCATCAAAGGATTGAGAAGTACTATTCAAAATAGATTGAATGAAAGATGTCAGAGAATTCACCTAGGCTTGTAACTTTGCATTCTCCTGTTGCTCAACTTTAACTCTCTTTGCTAGCATGCCTACAAAGAATTTTGCATGATATATATCACCTTACATGGTAGGAGGACCCATGTCAATCTTGGTCATATTGAAATCCACTTCTGTGACTTCATTTTCATTTTTATCCTCGATGGGGTCTACAATCTCCAAAATTCTATGCCCTGAGAAAGAATCTGTTACCATCCGAGACATCCTCTTAGCCTTCTTAGGCTTAGGTGTAGGATACAATAATTTAGGTATAGTGTCAACGTTTATGTCTATCGTTGGGGCATGTCTCATCTTTTTCTCAACAACTTTCTTTATCCAGGAAGGGGAAGACAAAATTGTACCAATCTCACTTGCACCCAAGACAACTATGTCTCGCTGATTAGGAGTATCTTGCACAAGAATTTTATTTAATACAGGGGAGGTTGGAATCTCAAACAAGGAACAAAAAGTACTATCATCAGTAATCTATTAAAAATTGGAAGAATCATTACCAGGTGAAGGAGACACGAGAGAAGTCATGTGATCTATCTACAATTGTTTTAAAGCATCCAACTTCTTCTTTACTTGTGGTTTCATGAATGCAGGTTGACCATCTTGTTCACATACACCTTTTAGTTTCCTATTATCTTCAAGCTGCTCTACATCCTTGCCATTACTAGATTGTGAACCAACTCTGTGATGAGTTGTCTCCACACTAGTTGAAGTTTTTTGAATTTTGGAGGCTTGGGAGGTTCTTTGCTCTCTTGTTCCATATTCTTTATGCATAGAAGAAGAACCAACGTGCTCTTGAAATCTCCCCTTAATCCACCTCTCAATCTTCTCCAAAAAAAGGATGATCGAACCATAATATTAGGATAATAGTTCTTTGCACATGTAACAACTAGGTCTAGACATGGCACAATAGGTGGGAAACCCCCAGCATGAGCTAACCCACTTGTTAGGATTTTCTCGGCTATAGGTGACTTGGGGTTTTGCTCTAATCGAGCCCAGAAATTCTTCAAATCCAAATCTATATGTCTTAGCTCGGTATCCTTCACCTTAGCTAAACCATTCTCAATAAAAAAAAGCTTCATCTTTACTTGTTTGAGAAACTAGTAAACAAAATCTTTTGTAATTGCTAAGGGTGCCAAATAAATCTCCAAAAGATTTGGGGTAAACAAACAGTCTGGACTCATGAAAAATAATCATTCTTCCCACCCAGTTGAATTAAAAAATTCAAATTTATCACTATAAGAAATGGGCAAGAAAAAGCACCAATTAGCTAACCTAGTTGCGAAAGCCCGTGTTCAACACCTGTAAAAGACGTCGTCCAGAGCTCCTCCAAAGTACACCAGTGAAAATGCAGAATAAGGTATCTGTGAGGGTTACAAATCTAATAAAATGTTTCCATAAATTGCATTAATTTTGGCAACATGTACTGATGTACAATTCATAAATGAGCTATGTAAATTCCTTCCAAAAAATGTGCAATTGTGCTTCTCATGACATTCCTTATTTATTATGAAAGGATAGATGTCACTTCCGCCACACATGCCAATAAATGGAAAATATTCTAATAGTTTTTTATCGTCAGATGACTGCAGATTGACGACATAAGTTCTATTTCGGGCCAAAGTACTGACACACCCAAAATTCTACATAAAGTCTCTGGAATAGAAACAAGTGGACTATGTTGTATTCCATGTGGCTCATCATGATTGCATCGTGATGTTTCATGTACATCACAAAATTAAGAGGTAGGCCCATCTTCATAGTTGACGGCTTGTGCTCTGCCACCACCTTGACTTTTAAACAATAATCAATATAAATATATTATAAATTTTATATATATCTCAACCATTGATTTAATAATATCTAACAATTCCTGGTTGATTCCAGAGGAATTTCTTGGCAATGTGTAGAGTTGGAGATCTACCTTCCAGAATTGAACTATAACTGTTCATCATTTGTTCATCAAACGGTGGAAAAATTTACAAGTGGAATAATTTGCTCTGATGGCCGATGTTTTGGTGGTCATATTAATCACCCAAGGTGATCAATGGATGCAAAATTCAAGCTTTATAAAGGGAGACAAGGTACATTTTGATGTGAGATGTCAAGTCCATACGAGTAAGATGACAAGTTCATAGGAGGATTTCTTGAATTGGATTCCCAAACGCTCTTAGAGCATGGTATGAAGTGACATTTTGGCATTTGGAGATTTATTTGTAGCGTTAGTAAGATAGATTGACTGGTAGGTAATGATTTTTTGAATTCCCAATTTCCCAGGCCCCAACAGTCATGGCTATAAAGGGATAGAGAAAGTTGCTTTCGATAATTAATTTCAACTTTTGGTTGTTCCTTGTTAGATAATTTTGGGAATTATTCAGTTCGAATGTAGTCTTTTTCAGTAGAGGAAAGGGTTAGAATGGTTATACAGTGTTGCAAGGTGTGGCCCTTGGTCTCCTTGTTCAGCGCTGCGCTGTGGTGGTTTGTGACAAGAGCTTAACCACCTCCCATGCTTGTTAAGTCAAGTGGTTGTATCGGGCATTAATAGGTCGATCTTTTAGTGAAACAGTAACTAACAATTGGTATCAGAGCCAAGTTCCTCTAAAAAGAGCTTAACCACTTGAGGAGATCCAAGATGTCGTCCTACAAGAAGGATAGTCTGAAGTTTGATGGAACTAACTTTTCTCTTTGGAAAGGTCGCATGAAATGTCACTTGCAGTGTATGGGAATGGTGTACTGGTCCATGGTTACAAAATAGTATGTACCTCCACAAGGTGGTCTGACAACCCTAAATGAAATTACAGATGCTGAAAACAATCTACGAACCAAAGAGGCTCTTCCAAGTGCATTATCTGACTCAGAGCTCTCAAATGTTATTGATCTACCAACTGCCTTTGAGATTTGGAATAAACTAGAACTTTTGCATGAAGGAGACCAGTATGTTAAATGTGCAAGGTTACAAAGTCTAAAAGGGAAATTTGAAAAACTGAAGATGAGAGATGATGAAAATATTACCTCTTTTATGCCAAGAGTGAATGAGCTAGTTTGTGGAATTAGAAATGTAGGTGGAACCCTGAGTGAAGAAGAGATCATTGGCAAAGTTCTTAGATCCCTTCCTGCTTCTTATAAAATCAAGGCTTTTGCAATCGAAGAATTCAGAGCTCACACAACAGTCACAAGAGATCAATTGGTTGGTAAGTTGGCTGCTTTTGAAATGGCCGAGTTTGGAGATGATCCTCCAAAGACTGAATCTGCATTCAAATCCAATGCCTCTGTAAAAGGAAAACAAAGGTTTGATCTGGGAAAAAACTTTTCAAGGAACCTATCATGGTATGAAAAAGAAAGAAAAGACTTGGAAGAAGAAGAAGCTGAAACTACTCATCTTGAAGCTCTTATTGCAAAAAGACTGCCAAGAGGATCCAATAAGTATGAAGGGAAATTACCTTTTAAGTGTTTTAACTACAATAAAATTGGTCATTTTGCCTCAAGATGTCCGAAAAGATTTTCAAGACCAAATCCTAACAGACCAAGGTTTCAAAAGAATTGTTACTATGTTCATGAAGAAGATGATAATGAAGGAGTAACAGATGATGAATTAGAGACAGGAAACAAATCCGGTAATGAATGGGTGTTTATTGCCATCAAAGAAGAGGAACCAATATCCTATGTATCTGTCAATCATAAAGTTGAAGAAAAAGCTCTGGCTGCCCAAGTTGAAGCAAAGGATGATTGGGTCATTGACAGTGGATGCTCTCACCATATGACAGGTGACAAGAATAAGTTCTTAAATTTGGAAAAGTATGAAGGAGGAATTGTAAAGTTTGGAGATAATTCTGCTGGCAGAATCAGAGGTAGAGGAACTATTTCTCTTGATGGAAAGAACAAAACCAGTAATGTACTTTATGTTGAAGGATTAAAGCACAATCTTCTCAGTGCTGGATAGTTGGTGGAAAAAGGCTATGATCTAAGATTCAGGAATAGAAAATGCAATATCTTTGAAAGTTTTGGAACAGAGATTGCATCCGGTACTCAAACTAAAGGTAATATCTTCCACTTGGTTGGTACTGGTAAAAGTTGCTTACTTGCTCAAATTGATCAGAGTTGGTTATGGCATAGGAGGATGTGTCATGTGAATTTTGATAATATCATCAAGATAAGCAATACTCAGGCTGTAAGAGATCTTCCAAAATTAGTGAAACCTACTAATAGCTTGTGCAAAGAATGTCAGTTGGGCAAACTGAGCAGAGTCACATTCAAAAGTAAGGAATTGTCTTCTACCAGACTATTGGACTTAGTTCATACTGATCTTTGTGGTCCGGCAAGAGTTAGGAGTGTCCAAGGTGATAGATACTTCATGGTGCTAATTGATGACTATTCCCGGATGATGTGGGTAACCTTTCTGAAAGAAAAATCAGAAGCACTTGAGAAATTCAAAATATTTAAGGCCATGGTGGAGAATGAAACCAGATTAAAATTGAAATGTCTGAGGTCTGATAGAGGTGGAGAATTCACATCCGGTGAGTTCTTAGACTTCTGTGAGAAACATGGAATAAAGAGACAGTTGTCTGCCCCTAGAACTCCACAGCATAATGGAGCAGTTGAGAGAAAGAACAGGACCATCCAGGAAGCATCCAGGACCATGATGATGGAAGCAAATGTTCCTCAGATCTATTGGAGAGAAGCTGTCAGCACTGCAATCTACACTCTCAATCGAGTTCAAATTAGAAACAATACCGGTAAGACTCCTTATGAACTTTGGTTTGGCATTACTCCCACTGTGAGATATTTCAGAGTTTTTGGTAGCAGATGTTACATTAAAAGGGATGAAGATCTAGGAAAGTTTGATGCTAGAAGTGATGAAGGAATATTCTTGGGTTACTCTACTCAAAGCAAAGCATACCGATGTTACAACAAGAGACTGAGAAAGATTGTAGAAAGTGTAAATGTGAAGGTTGATGAAGAAATTGAAAGACCCTCAAGAATTCATGAGTATGATGAAGATGATCAAAATGGTGTTCAGATTCAAAGTATCCAAGCCTCTTCTGAGAAACAAAGTCAAGTTGATCCGGTAAGTCAAGAAGAAGAGATAAGTCTCAATGAGACTGATCAAGAGTTAGAGGTGCAAGAAACTCCCAAAGTTCCAAGGTATGTAACTCTAAACCACTCTGAAGATCAGATCATAGGTGACAAAAGCAAAGGAGTGCAAACAAGGAGGAGAATTGCTCAAAATTCAAATGAGTATTGTCTAATTTCAAAGATTGAACCTAAGATAGTGAATGAAGCTTGCAATGATAAAAATTGGTCAAAAGCAATGGAGGAAGAACTAATGCAAATTGAGAAAAATCAAACTTGGGATCTTGTTCCCAGACCTAGAAACAAGAATGTGATTGGAACCAAATGGGTCTTCCAGAACAAACTGAATGAAGCTGGTGAAGTAATCAGAAATAAAGCTAGATTGGTCTGCAAGGGTTACTCTCAGATTGAAGGAGTTGATTTTGAAGAGACTTTTGCTCTGGTGGCAAGAATTGAAGCAGTCAGATTATTTCTTGCATTTGCTACCTTTAAGGATATCAAGGTGTATCAGATGGATGTCAAATCTGCCTTCCTAAATGGTAACTTGGAAGAAGAAGTGTACATTAAGCAATTGGATGGATTTCAATTGTCTGATCATGGTGACATGGTCTACAAATTGAAAAAGGCACTGTATGGACTGAAGCAAGCCCCAAGAGCCTGGTATGAAAGATTGGATAAGCATCTCTTAAAGATTGGTTTCAACAAAGATGTTGATTAGGCAGGAGATGTGGATGACTGGAAGAGTAACAGTTGGTATTAGAGCTGAGGTCACGGGTTCAAACCCCGCGCTTGTGCTGGGGGGGATTGTTGGAAGGTGTGGCCCTTGGTCTCCTTGTTCAGTGCTACGCTGCGGTGGCTTGTGACAAGGGCTTAATCACCTCCCGTGCTTGTTAAGTCAAGTGGTTGTATCGGGCATTAATAGGTCAATCTTTTGGTGCAATGACAACTAACACACAGTTGGTTTGTTATCCTTAGCTTGAAGGACCTAGTTCTTGTAAGATGAAAAAAATGAGTCATGGGAACTCCATGTATGACATGGGAGGAACTTGAAAGATAACAAACAACTACATGGGAAATAAAGAGGAAGGAGAATGATGCCATCTGGCATCAATCTTCTTTCAATGCAGCTGGAAAGTACCTTGGCTTTGCAAACAAATGTATCTGGCAGCATTATATGATAGATGGTCATGCATCTATCTAATGGGTTGTGGTTAGTGCTCTCCCGATTCACTGGTGCATCTTTCTGGAAGCCTAGTGATGGATTGTGGACAGTGGTCTCTCCCAATCTATTGGTTCATGTGTCTGGCAGCCAGCTTAGTATTATGCTTCTTCTGGCTTCCTTCCAGACAGTCTAGACTGCAAAAGGCTTCTTCTTTCACTGTGTTATATTTTCTTCTTAAGTTTGGATGAAAGCCCTAGCTTTGTTCCCAATTTCATTCACATATTACTCCCATTCTAGTGGCCATGGCTCAAGTGAATGTTTCTTCTTCATTGTGTTGTAAGGAAAATATGAGGGAAATAGACAATGTTCATTTCTCTATCAACTAGAAATATTTATCCAGCGAGGGGCTGAGGGCTTCTTCTTTCGCCATGTAACCTTTATTATAAAGGGATATCATCTTTGTGTTGTCATCTTTCTACAATAGTTGTTTAAGTTTTTTGACTTAATAAAATGAGAGATGATTGTAATTCTAATTTGTTAATTTCATTAATTACAAACATTGTTAATCTCTTTTCTGAATGATTCAAGGAATGATTTTGATTAAACTTATTTTTCACATATATTTTGAATTATAATACTTCTAGAATCAACCAATCAATCTAACCATAAAATAATAAAACTTAAAAGTTCCAAAATTATGTTATTATCTAAAAATAATAGATAATATAAGACAAAAGAATTAAAATGTTGTCAACAATTGTAATCTATATCGATAACCCATATTAATATATTATATTAAACAAAAGAGTTTCAGTTTACAATCTATAGAGGATTTTTTAGTATTTACATAGTCCTAATCCAAGCCCAAGGTGCCCTAACATGAACGTTGGATAAAGGCGTACACAGAAAAGGGAAAATTCAAAATATATTGCAAACCTAATAAAATGTTTCCATAATTGATCTACGTAAATTACGAAATTGCCTTCCAAAAAACATGCAATTTCACTTCTCACGACATTCCTTATTTATTACGAAAGGATAGATGTCACTTCCGCCACACATGTCAATGAGACATAAGTTCTATTTCAAGCCAAAGCACTGACACACCCAAATTTCTATAGTTGAGGGTTTGCGCTCTGCCGCCATGTTGACCTTTATACAATAATCAATATAAATATATTATATATTTTATATATATCTCAACCTTTGATCTATTAATATCTAATGGCTCCTAGTTGATTCTGGAGGATTTTGTTGGTAATGTGTACCATTGGAGATCTACCTTCAGGAATTCAACTACAACCATTCATCATTTGTTCAATGGTTCATCAAACAGTGGAACAATTTGCTCTATCATTAATTATAGTTGTACTATTGATTTGATTGAAAGCACTTAACCAGCTAGATTAGCCATACCAATTGAGTTCATTAATGGCAAGTGACATACCGCATAGATTAGCCAATGTGAATTTCTAGGATATGACAGAGTCAATTAAATGGAGTTGATTGTTATTTATTACCCATTTGTCACGACAGTACATGTCATGTATATATGATAGTGTTTATTGTTTCAACCTTATATTGCATTACTAATTTTCAGATAGTAGAAGAATCAATAAACTGTAAAAGTTCAAAGTAATGTCTTTCATTACAACAGTTGTGCGAAGACAGTAAGTTACCAAGTACTTATTTTTGTGAGCATTCATGATTTTGAATTTAACTATGTGATAGAGTTCTCAGTTCAAAGATGTAGAATAGTAATAAGCATGATGGAAAATTTTATTTGTGTGTGCCTATGAAGGATGTTATTGATTTGCATTTCTTAGAATGAAGAAATACAAGCATTCGTCAAGTGGAATAAATCGTGTCAAGAATCGACACTTTTAACATTTGCAAATGATACATTCTATTACAGGTGGTGGGTTCAATCTCCCACACATGCATGCATGTATGAGAAGCTAGAAATTTGAATTGATGCATGGGATTGGTATTGCAACTCAATTGTCAGTGATCTTGAGAAAATCAATTTAATTCTCCTTTACTAGCCTTATTGTTACCCATACCTAGTGCTTTCTTGTACATATAAAGCAAGGTTCTATACAAATCATTTACTGACATTGTGAATGGGGACATAATTGAATTTGTAATGGACCCATTACCTATTAATAGGATAATTATGGACTACAGTGAAATATTCATTAAGCATTGTTGAAAAGAGGAACCAAAAAGATTTTGGAGGATCAAAGCAAGGTTTCAAGGTCGAAGGATAGGAGTTTTGTTTGGAACTTTGAGGTTGGTTAGATGGTAAGCATGAGTTTTCCACAGTCCATGACAGTATTGCGTGAAGAGCTTCTAGATTCAACTGTTTGTGTTTTTTACATCTGTTAGATGTTGGTTAGATGTTCATGTACAATGTAATTCCCCAATCTTTATTGAAGGGTGATGTTAAATTTTAATAAAAAAGATAGAAGTAATTATGGTTTGAAATTGGCATGAGTTCAATGGCAAATTGCGATGTATACAGATCATAGATGGTTCAAATTTTCAATATTAAATAACATTCAACACATGGAAAAAAGAAATGAGTTTAATGGCAATGTCTAGCGATGTATAAAAAGGGCAAAGATAAATGGACATGTTATGTCAATTCAAATTTTTATGGTTTTCATGTTATCACGATTCACTTTACAAAATCCCCAAGTAAAAACAATGTGACTGGTGTTGTCTAAGCTATTTAGGGTTTATCCTTCTAATTGATCATTGACCTTTGTAGCCAGTTTCCCCAATTTAAGTTGTTCTTTTATCCCCTTGGTGGTTGTCAAGTTACTGGCCCCTTTGCTCTGAGTTACCGGCCTTGAGCTCCTTTATTTTATTATAACTATGATTTCGTCATGGGCATCGCAACCTCCATTTAAGCCTATATTTTTGAAGCTACAATGGTGCGCAAAGACACCACGTATTCCCTATGGATCCTTGTTTTTAATCACCCCAATCTATTTTAATATTATTTTGATATATTTTTAATATTTATTGGGGCCTCAAGTGTATCCCCTCCAAGCCTCTGACATGTGGCGGTTTCTATTGTCTTGTCGCAAGGATTTGCCTCATCACAACCAGGTTGTTTTAAGCTGAAAACTTAAAGTTGTGACAGTGCGATAAGGCGCCATGTTTATATATTATTATTGAATGCCAACAATTGAATAATTATTATATATTATAATATATTATATCAATATAATATAATATATAATAATAATAATAATAATTAATTATATTAATATTATATGATTAACATCATATATTATATTAGTATTAATACTAATACTAATACTAATACAATATATATTATTATTGCTAATACTAATACAATATTATATTAATATATCATGTTAATCATATTATATAATACAATATATAATATAATAATAGTTATATATTATTAATAATTATTATATAATTATTGAAGTAGCAATACTTTTATGAGGCATTAAATGGCTCTCCCACGAGAGCTTCTGGCAGGGTTGTCAAAAGCTCTCGCTGGAGAGCCATTTAATGCCTCAGAAAAGTATTTCATAGCCCACCAAATGCAATTGATGGCTTCACTAATATTTAATGTCTGGGAAAAGTATTGTTGTTTCAATAATTATATAATAATTATTAATAATATATAACTATTATTATATTATATATTGTATTATATAATATGATTAACATGATATATTAATATAATATTGTATTAGTATTAGTAGTAATAATATATATTGTACAACCCTACCAATGTGAGGAATAATGAATTATAATTATTAATGACAACATGAACCGAAGATTGATGCTACAAAAATCTAGACAATGAATAAATGCATCTTTCACCTGAGGCATGTGTTCATTAACGAACTTCCTTTAAATCTTGGAGGCCTCTACAAAACAACACTCGTCTGGCTTGCTCAAAATATAGGATGGAGACTCCCATAAGGCTCTGTTGCAATAAGCACTAGGTCACCTTTCTGGGTCTTATCACAAATTGCAGACTGATGATCATTTTTAAGCAGTAGAACAGGCTCTTCCTTGAGGCAATGAAGATGGTCCTAGGTAAAGAATTCTTGGTCTCAGAGGACAGATACAAGGTAAATACAGACATTTCCTCATACTTTCTGGATTCTTTGTTTGACCTGGGAGAGGCAAAGGTGGATGCATTGGTGATTCTACGGGAGGTATTCACTCCAGATATTCTTCTGGAGGACATAGATGTGGAATTTTTTACAGAATTGAGGGTCGGGATCCCATGGTTGAGAGACCTGGAGAAGCTGCAGGAGGAAGAGGAGGGTGTAGCTAGGCAACCATTCCTAATAAACATGAATGAGAAGCAACTAGGAAGGCATAGGCTTTGGGCGGCTTATGGGAGAGACTTTCTTCAGTGGGCAAATGGAATGGACAAAGAGGAGAATCTGGTATAGATTGATCACTTCCCAGCCACTGTAAGTGCGGGGAAATTCTACTGGCCGTAGGAGTGGTTAGGCTCTCGAGGTCGCTTTTTTATAATCACTGTGTTGGGGTGGTAGGGTGGCAAGTTTTGGAGCTGGTGCTATGTGTTTTTAGAGCTTGGGCTGGTAGATTAGAGGGTTAATTTTAGGAATTTTCTTGGCACTATATAGTGCTTTTGTTTTTTGGCACAATGAGTGCTCTTGTATTAATCTGCGAAGAGCCCTCTAGGCTCGAACCGAATGTAAATCTTTTTGTATTAATATAATTTTCCACACATGGTGTGGTTTAGTGATCAAAAATATGTTTCTATGCTATTATTATTATTATTTTTGGATGATTAATTACTTTCTACATTATTAATGATGTGTTTATTTTATTCTATTAGTTATTATTCAATTAACATATGAAGTTGTAGAATTGTGTTTCTATCATATTTTTGTTATTACTTTTGGATGATTAATTACTCCCTACATTGCTATTGATGTGTGTGCCTTATTTTGTTGACTATTGAATTTAATCTTCAAGGATAATATATTTTAATCTTGGTGTATTGATTCTTTTGTTTTCAACATTTGTTTTAGTTGTTGCTACCTCTTTTCTCTAGACAAGGTTATATTAAGCCATTTAACAAGGAACTAACCTTTAGAATCTATTATTATCATATATTTACTATATAATTATTATAATTATTATCATATATTACATTATTATCAGATAATAAAATAATATACGATAAAGCTAATAAGGTTTAGAAAAAGGTTTTAAATTTTAATCTAATAAGGTTTAGAATAAGTTATCCCTTCCGAGCCTCTCACACTTGGTGGTCTCTATTGTCTTGTCACAAGGATTTACCTCATCTCAACCTTGCTTTAAGCCAAAAACTTAAAGTTGTGATGATACGATAAGGCACCATGTGTGCCTTTTATCTTTGGCTATAGAATGAATTCCAATGTCCCGCCAGAGATACTTTCCTGACATGTGGCATTTTATCATAATTTCGTACATAAATAAAATATTAAATGTAACACTAATGAGAATTATAAAGTATAAACATAACCATAACCTTGATTAGATTAAAATTTAAAACCTTATTCTAAACCTAATTTAAGTGACTCTAAAAGTTCTAAGTTATTAGAAATAATTAAAACTACTAGTAAGATTCATCATGAGAGAAGTAATAATTTATAAATCCTTAATTGTATTATTCTCGAATTCTCAATCATCAGTTACAAAAAACACAAATGGAGATAACTTGACAATATGCTTCGATGCATAAATAATTTGCATTCTATCATTTAATTCAATTGGGGAGAATACATCATATAAAAGTACTCACACTGCACAGACCAAAATCACCTATAATTTATTGCTCCTAAACATAGACTAGACATAAAATTACAGATGGTGATTACATCGCATACTTCTACACCCAAACATTATATTCCTCCTTTGCTCGCCGGTTGTACTTCAAAATTTTATCAACTCTTTGCATATAAGTTGTGTACCTAGTATCTAACAATATTTTAGTTTCTTTTATGAAACTACTCAAGCCATATTCTAAATTTAGTAGCCTATCCATTTGAGCATTGTATTGCACATGATTAGTCTTGCTCCCAATGATGATTGATTTGATGGAGATAGGAACTATGCTACCAAATTGTGCTTTCCAATCTGACAGAGACTTTTCAGTGCCATTTTTAATACAAACTAGCGGCAGGGAATACTTTTCAAGAGACTTAAAGCTATGGAATACTTATCAACTCTTTGCATATAAGTTGTGTACCTGGTATCTAACAATATTTTAGTTTCTTTTATGAAACTACTCAAGCCATATTCTAAATTTAGTAGCCTATCCATTTGAGCATTGTATTGCACATGATCAGTCTTGCTCCCAATGATGATTGATTTGATGGAGATAGGAACTATGCTACCAAATTGTGCTTTCCAATCTGACAGAGACTTTTCAGTGCCATTTTTAGTACAAACTAGCGGCAGGGAATACTTTTCAAGAGACTTAAAGCTATGGAATACTTATCAACTCTTTGCATATAAGTTGTGTACCTGGGAATACTTTTCAAGGGAATATTTGTCCTTCAGCATTATATCAAGCTGCTCATGAAAAGAAGAAACTTCATTCAAAAGGCCTATGACTTCATGGGTGCTGATCACTTTATTTTGCACACCAAAACCTACATTGGCACTATTATAAATATGATTCATCACATGCACATGGGGAATCTAAGTACCTAGAATATCCCTTAAGGTTGACTCATTGATAGTGTGGCTTTCAATTTCCTTTTCCAAATTACTTAGACAAACCCATGCATCATCTAGTTTATTCAACACTTTACTCATCTGATGATCCAAGAAGTTTTTAATCAGAGCTACATGTTCACTTTTGTGCTATTTTTTGAGTTTGTCAATCAGATTGTTGCTCCTTCTCAAGCTCTCTTGTAATTCAATAACACCAATAGAATCTCCTTCATATCCTGATGAACTCTTTGGACTAGACACAGAAGGTGCTGATAAGACTTCAATTCTAGTGGAAGGAACAAGTGATTTGAGCTTATTTTACTCATGTAATAGCTTCACATAATCCTCCCTTTGTTTGTCTAGTTATGCTTGTAGCTTCTTTGTTGCAGCTTCACTGAATTTTGTTGTAGCTACCACCAACAATGCAACCTGAGAGGCAGTGGTGTCAGTTAATCTTCTCACAATTAACTAGCCTGTGAGCTCATTTATATCCCTTGCCACTTGTGGTTTATTATCACATAGAGCCATAGCCCAAATAGCCAAAGTCTCGTGATTGACATTAAAACCTACTCCAAACAATTTTTCGCTTGCTCATGTGTCAATTCTTCATTATCAAATTCATCTTGCCTTCTAATAGTATCCATAGCAATATTAGATGAGATATCCCATCCTAGCAAGAGCAGTAAACCAGTTTCCTTTACTAAACTTCTTCCATCCTTAGGGGTAATGCTACTAACATCCATGTCTACTTCCTCCAAAATGCTCTGAGCAATTGCCACCTTATCCTCATTTTTAGCTTTACCCTATTCCTCATTCAACTTCTTCAGGTACATCTCAGACTTCCTCTGCATAAGTAAAGCTTTGAATTCCTTTGATTTAATGAATTCATCATTAGATAGAAATTCCTTGCAACCCAATGCCTTAACATCTTTTACAGTTGCATTGCTTTCTTGCAGACTCAATAAAGTTCTTGACGGGGGAGGCATTGGCAAATGTATTTCATTCCTAAGAGGTGACCTTAACACATGTCGCATCTTATCAAAGTCAATTAGGTTTTCCTCAACCTCCTCTATCAAGGAGTTGTTAGGAACCCATGTTTAACCCTCCTCTTTACTTTGTTAGTATATTATATTTGGACACATATACTTTGTAAGTCATCCCGTGAGCATATTGTATTATCCCACATTCATGGGAAGTAATAGTTGTTTAGATTAGACTTAGTATATAAGTACGTGTTGAGACCAATGAAGGCATCCATGAATTTATTGTATTGAGCTTGCTTAAAGGAGGTTGCCCCCTTGAAGTGTCTTGTGATCAATAAATTCCTTCTGTGTTTTTGCTATTTATATATTTCTATTATTTTGTGCATTTTTCATTATATTGTTGCGGGAAGTTCCTCTCATCTGGTATCAGAGCACTTTCTTGGGCTCGCTGGGTGAAATTTCTGCCATTTTTTTCGCAATGGCCTCCAGACACTATGATTATTGTAGTAGTTCTTTCTTTTTCGCATCTATATTGTTCAATTCAATTACAGGTTCAGATCAGGGAATACCCCTATATGCTTAACTATGGGAAGTGCCTGGGCATATAGCCTTAAAACTCATTGTGAGGAGTACCACAGGAACCCTAAAGTAGCTGGCCCATTGAGAGGACCTACCAATAAAAAGGGCAACGACCCCTACCTGATTGACTAGTTCCTATCTATGAGGTAAACCAAGAGTTGTCGTTTGTGGTAAAGAGGTTATTAGTTTTACCTGAGTCATGGAGTGAGGGGTACTGCCCCAATACGCAAGACATTAGACAACATTGGTGGCTGAGTGACTCCCCTGAACCTTTAGGAAGCTGAACATACTTGGGGCCCATATCTATTGACAGCTGACAAATCATAGATTGAATCTGTCCAAAGCAGTTGGCAGATCGTTTCCAGAAAAAAATTATGTTTTTTTACCATATCTTCCTTGCTTTAGCTCCAATTCCTCTCAAAATTTACTGGAACCCCTGAAATTTCATTCTGCATATTTCCTTCCTTGAGGACCCTATCCCAAATTCCACATATCAAAGCTAGAAATCCCACATTTGTCTATTTTTAGGGTTTGCCATAACTTATTCGATTCTCACCCAATAGCCTTCAAATTTTTCCACAGTGTTCATTTCATATTTATGCTCCTTTGTCCCTCTTGGACAAATTTTCCCATTCTTTCACCCCAGTTTTGAAATCCCCATTTTCTTCTCCCCTTTCCCTCAGAAAGTGTCTAAAACCTAGTCAAATCCCAATTACCCATCAGAGTTTTTTCTAAATCCAAATTTTCCTTTACTAAAAAGTTTTCGTTTTTCTTTTTCTACCCATTCCCAAAAAAAAAATCTCCTGGCTATGGTTATCACTTGAACAGGAGCAAAAACATGGAGGATGAACTTGCAGCCCTCAAGACCAAACTCCAGGATCTTGATGAAAAATTTCTCGGCCTCAATCTTCAACATTTAGCCATGAATAATAGACGGCAACCAGAGTCTTCTGCAGACACTTGGTTTTCTTCTTCCAACAATTTTCGTGGGCCGAAGCTTGATTTTCCTCACTTCAATGGTGATGATCTGATTGGATGGATATATCGAGTAGAACGATATTTCAGTTTGTATAATACTTTTGTTGTCAACAAAGTCCCACTTGCATCCTTTCACTTGGAACATGAAGCCCTTCAATGGTTTCGTTGGTACATCAAGGCTCATGAGGAGCCAAAATGGACAGATTTTTGCAAACTCATTTTGCAACGATTTGGCCCTACTACTTTTGATGACTTCACTGGAGCACTCACTAAACTATGCCAAATAGGCACTGTGAGAGAATGTCAGACTGAATTTGAAAAACTGGCCAATCACACAAAGAGATTGTCTAATAAATTATTCAAGATTTGTTTTGTCAGTGGTTTGAAAGATGCAATTTGCTCTGAGGTTAAAATGTTCCGTCCCAGCACAATGATGGAAGCCCTAGGGTTGGCTAAGTTGGCAGAGGACAAGATCATAGCTCAATAATGATCCAAATCCAATTTTGTTCCATTCAGAAATACGGCTTCCCAAAGACCTCAAATAACACCAGCTCCTAGAACAACTCCTATCAAGTAGTTGACTGAAGCAGAGATGCGGGCACATAGAGAAAAAGGGCTTTGTTATAATTGTGATGAGAAATTCACTGGGGGACATAGATGTGTTGAGAAAAAGCTCTATCTCTTCGATGTAGATTCTCTGCCTGAAACTAAAGTTTATACAGATGCTCAAGATCAAGTGGATGATCAGGTTGACACTTAGCAACCGCTTGTTGACCTTGCTTCTCAGGAAGACCACCCAGAGATCTCCCTCCATGCTTTAGCAGGAGTCACCACCCCACAAACCATGTGGGTCAAGGGTTACTTCAAAAAGCTCCCTCTTACAATACTCATTGCTTTTGGTAGCACTCATAACTTCATTGACCCTCAGATCGCCAAACAGGCTAATTGTTTTGTCCATCCTTGCTCCAACTTTGAAGTCATGATTGACAATGGGGGCACATTACCTTGCAAAGGGAAGTGTTTCAATGTGTGTATCTCTATTGGAGATTATAATCTATGCTCTCACATGTTTGGCTTACCCTTAGGCGGATGTGATGTGGGTTTGGGCGCCCAATGGTTATGCACACTTGGACCCATCTTATGGGATTTTGCTGAACTTTAGATGCAGTTTTTAGACATTGGGCACAAACACACATTGAAGGGCTTACAACTAGGATCTCTTAGCATCATAATTTCACATTGCATGGAAAAGATTCTTAAGAAAAATTCACATGGTGTTATTGCTCAGCTCCATTCCATTCAGATGCAACCATCAATGGTCTCCACTACTCCTTCTGATCTACAATGAATTTTGGATAGGTATGCATGTGTCTTTGTTGAACCCATGGGCTTGCCACCTTCACGACCAGAGGACCACCATATTCAGCTCCTTCCTAGAAGCGGTCCTCCCAACATCCGGCCCTACCACTACCCATTTCACCAAAAGACAAAGATTGATATGCTCGTTCGAGACCTACTAAAGCAAGGTATCATTCGCCCTAGTACCAGTTCATTTTCTTCACCAGTTCTTCTTGTCCGTAAAAAAGATGGGTCCTGGCACCTTTGCATTGACTTCCAAGCACTTAATTACATCACAATCAAGGATAAGTTTCTGATTCCTATTGTTGATGAGCTTCATGGCACTCATTTTTCTCCAAGTTGGATCTTTGTTCTAGGTATCACCAAATTCAGGTTCATGAGGATGATATCCCTAAAACATCTTTCTGCACACATGATGGCCACTATGAGTTTTTGGTCATGCCCTTTGGCCTCACTAATGCTCCTTCAACACTCTAGGAATTGATGAATAAAATATTCCAGCCCTACCTGCGGAAATTCATTCTGGTCTTCTTCGATGATATCCTCATCTATAGTAAAACATGGGCTAAGCATCTCCAATATCTGGATCTCATACTACAACTTCTCTCTTATCATCATCTCTATGCACAATAGTCTAAATGTGTTTTTGTCTAGGAGGAAGTTGAGTATCTTGGGCATATTGTTTCAGCCCAAGGGGATCCAGTGGATCCTACAAAAATAGATGCCATGAAAATTGGCCGCATCCTCAGACACTCAAGAGCCTCCGTGGTTTTTTGGGGCTGACTGGCTACTATCGCAAGTTTGTCAAGGATTATGAGAAGATTGCAGCTCTATTAATAGCTATGTTAAAAAGGATTCTTTTATCTGGACACATGCTACTAAGTGTGCATTTGAAAACCTAAAACAAGCTATGTGTACTACACCTATTCTAGCTATGCCTGACTTTTCCAAGACCTTCACTATTGAGAGTGAGGCTTGTGGCAATGGACTTGGTGTTGTTCTCCTTCAATAATAACATCCCATTGCGTTCACTAGCATAGCCATTTCTGGCAAGAATTTAGTACTCTCTACATATGAGAAGGAAATGATGGCTATTTTGCATGTAGTACAGAAGTGGTGGCCATACCTACTAGGGAATCATTTTTGCATCAAGACTGATCACCAGAGTCTAAAATATTTCTTGGAACAACGGGTCTCCTCCCCAGCATAACAGAAATGGGTCAGCAAACTCATGGGTTATGACTATGAGATCACTTACAAGAAGGGTAAGGACAATATTGTGGCAGATGCTCTTTCTCGCACATTTGATGACCAAGCTTCCCTTTCAGCTATTTCTATGCCTGTTCCAAATTGGTTGGAATCTATCCAGCAGGGCTATGTCAATGCCTCTTCATTATCTCAAATCATTCAACAGTTGGCCACTAACCCTTCTGCTATACTGCATTACTCTTGGGATGGTACTTCTCTGTGATAGAAGGGTCATCTAGTGCTTCCCTAGAGCACAGATCTTTAGCAGGCTATCTTCTATGAACTCCATGCTTCTCCATCAATAGGGCACTTTGGGTTCCTCAAAACTTATGAGCGGGCATGATGTAACTTCTATTGGAAGGGAATGAAAAGGGAAATTCAATAGATGCTGGTTGAATGTGATACCTACCAACACAACAAGGGTGAAATAACACTCCTTGTTGGATTGATTGAACCCTTGTCCATCCCTACATGGATTTGGAGAGATATTTCTATGGATTTTATTGAGGGGCTCCCTAAATCTAGAGGAAAGACAGTGATCTTGGTTGTGGTTGATTGCCTCTCCAAATATAGTCATTTTTGTGCCCTTAGCCATCCCTATACATCCTCCTCAGTCGCACAAATTTTCATGGACCAGATCTTTTGTCTTCATGGCATCTCTTTTTCCATTGTCTTAGATCGTGATGCAACTTTCACCAGTCATTTTTGGACAGAACTATTTCAACACACTGGCACCAAACTAAAGATGAGTTCCAGGTATCACCCACAAACAAATGGTCAGACTGAAATTATCAACAAATGTTTGGAAACTTATCTTTGTTGCTTCACGTCAAAACAACAACATCAATGGGCAAAGTGGCTCCCTCTTGCTGAATGATGGTACAATACCTCCTGCCACACTACATCTAAAATGACTCCATATGAAGTAGTCTATGGTCAAGCACTACCAGTGCTCCTTCCATACACCCCTAGTAGTGCTCCAGTTCAAGCAGTCAACACAGTTCTCTGAACCTGGGATCTGATTCTTTGCATCTTGCAGGACAATCTTCACATGGCAAGAAATTGAATGAAACAACAAGTTGATCAACACCATTCTAAGCGTACTTTTCAAGTAGGTGATATGGTTTTTATTTGTCTACATCAATACAAGCAATCATCCCTAAAACTCAAAGGGTGTCATAAGCTAGGTCCAAAGTTCTATGGGCCATATAAGGTTCTTCAAAAGATTGGATCAGTTGCTTATAAATTGGAGCTTCCTCCTTCCCGCATTCATCCAGTATTTCATGTCTCTTGTCTAAAGAAAGTTCTTGGCACCAATGTCAGAGCACTTTGACTATATTACTAGAACTAGATAACGAAGGATCCATCATTTTGGAACCAAAGGCAATCCTCAACAAACGCACACATCAGCTTTGCTCCCGATCCATCACAGAGGTCTTAATTCAGTGGCACGGAATGCAACCAGAGGATGCTACATGGAAAACATTCCTTCAGATTCAACAACAATTTCCACATCTTAAGATTTGAAGACAAATCTTTTCTAAGAGGAAGGGGATGTTAGGAACCCGTGTTTAACCTGTTGGATCTAGGGCATACAACTGAGAGGGGGGGGGGTGAATCAGTTGTATAAAACTTCTTCTCATTCAAACACTTAACTCTCTGTTGTTAGTTAGCAGCATATCAAATAATCATCCATGGAAGCATAATACATAAACACAAGAGCAGATAAGCATCAACACATTGAACACCAAGATTTTGACGTGGAAAACCCGGTTAAGGGAAAAACCACGGGGTGATTAACCCAAGAATTATTCTCTGTTAGAAGAATAAAGAAAAATGAATGGCACATGCCAATAAGGGCTCACTGCCCGAGCACACTGCTCACAAAGAGGCCCACTGCCTACAAGGAGACACACTGTCTACAAAGTGATAAAAATCACAGTCTTGAACTGGAGAATGACATCTCTATCATGTCCAGATCAATTCCAATTAAGCCCAACAATCTCTGCTCTGCCTTTCGCACGTTTCTTCGCTATACCATACTCATCCTCACACCACACACTGAAATGAACTTACAAACTGTTATTTATACAAGACATCGACTCAGGAACAAACATCTAAGTCGGCAAACAACCATAGGAGTATCCGCAAGATGAATAACACATCCGGTCGGCCATCACAAGAACATTCGCAGGATGAACAACTCATCCGGTCGGCTACACAGAGCAAGAACTTCATCCGGAAGAATAACTTCAATTCCGGGCTCTACCATCAATGCGGACCAACAACACAACCTAAACATGATCCAAGAACCTTCACAAGCCTGTCTGAATGTCCGGATACATCCGCACTTCCTCTGCTTACTGGGATCTCTTGTCTTCCTCATCCGGAACTTCAAGAACACAGTCTGTCGCCACTGTCATAATGCAAGAGGTACTTCCGGACCTCCAAATCATACACAAATCAGGATGACATATCACTAGGACATCCCAAACACTCCTTCCAATCCGCAGATCAGGATAATACAATTCTGGACCTCACCAGACCTTTTTGTGATCCTCTATCACCTCTGGATACTTGCCGGACCCGGTTCTATACCGGTAGCCACAACTCCTTCAGATCTTCATGCGGACCTCTGAAATCTTAGCTGTAGCATCTCAAGACTCATATCTACTAACCCTTTAATCCGCATCCTCCGGTTCTCATCCTATACAGTACATTTACCTTCTTTTCATCACTGTTCTTCACTGTTCCTGACTGAGGCTAATTTTCTCAATATCCTCAGCACACAGCTCATCAAATCCTTCTTGTCAATGCAATATGAGTATGTTGACATCAATGACAACACTGGCTCACCTCATACTTGCAACAATCTCCCCCTTTGTCATTGATGGCAACATATGATGTGAAAAACCATTAAGACAAGAACTTCAACTTTTCATATGTCTTCTCTTCCTTTACTGCTCCCCCTTTGATCATCAACCACTTGTTTTTCACATGTCTTCTCTCCCCCTTTGACATCAATGGCAAAGGGCTCATACTTGCAATTCTCATGCATCAGAATCATACCAGCTGCTCCCCCTTAGTTGCAGCTCCCCATTAGTCCGGATCACAAGATATGACTGTGATAGCCACCGGACTGATGCACATCAGTGCATCTTAGTTCATCACCGGAGGGGCCATGACCCCTAACTTCTCCCGGAGATATTCAAAAGAGTCTTTGGGAAGAGGTTTTGTAAAGATATCTGCAATCTGATCCTTAGAGGGAACATACTCCAATCTGACTTCTTCCTTGTTTACTTGTTCTCTCAAAAAGTGAAATTTAATAGATATATGCTTAGTCTTAGAATGCAATACCGGATTCTTGGAGATATTAATTGCACTTGAATTATCACAGAAAATTGTGATAGGCTTCTCATATTCAACTTTGATATCTCTTAGCATCTGCTTCATCCATAAGATTTGAGTGCAACTACCTGCTGCTGCAATGTATTCTGCTTCAGTTGTAGACAAAGATATTGCATCTTGTTTCTTGCTTAGCCAAGAAACCAATCTCTTCCCCAAAAAGAATGCTCCACCACTAGTGCTCTTCCGGTCATCCACATCTCCTGCCCAATCTGCATCTGTGTAAGCATGAAGAGAGAAGTCCGGATCTCTAGGGTACCATAGACCATACTCAACTGTTCCTTTCAAGTATCTAAAAATTCTTTTGATTGCCATAACATGAGATTCTCTAGGATCAGCCTGGAATCTTGCCACAAGACCAACAGCCTGCATTATATCTGGACTAGTTTGAGTGAGATACAACAATCCACCAATCATTGATCTATACTTTGTCTGATCTGCTTTTGGAGAATCATCATCTTTGCTTAGCTTACATCCGGTTGCCATAGGAGTGTTCATAGGCTTTGAGTCTTCCATACCAAATTTCTTTAACAATTCTTTCACATATTTGGTCTGAGAAATGAAGATCCCTTCTTTTGTTTGAGTAATTTGCAGTCCCAAGAAGAAATTCATTTCACCAAGCATAGACATTTCAAACTCACTTTTCATCTGATTGGCAAAAGTTTTGCACATACTATCTCTTCCTCCAAAAATGATATCATCCACAAACACTTCAACAATCAGAATGTTTTCATGATCAATTTTGAAATATAAGTTACTATCAGCAGTACCTTTGTTGAATCCAATTTGCACAAGTTGCTTATCCAACCTTTCATACCATGCTCTTGGGGCTTGCTTTAATCCATACAAAGCTTTCTTCAACTTGTAGACCATATCATTATTATCAGACAATTGAAATCCATCCGGTTGTTCAATGTAGACTTCTTCTTCCAGATCACCATTTAGGAAGGCAGACTTGACATCCATCTGATATACCTTGAAGTCTTTGAAGGCAGCAAATGCAAGAAGTAATCTGACTACTTCAATTCTTGCCACCGGAGCAAAAGTCTCTTCAAAGTCAATTCCTTCTATTTGAGAGTAGCCTTTGCAGACCAATCTAGCTTTGTTTCTGATTACTTCACCGGCTTCATTTAGTTTGTTCCGGAAGACCCACTTGGTTCCAATTACATTCCTGTCTCTAGGTCTGGGAACAAGATCCCAAGTATGATTTTTCTCAATTTGCATCAATTCATCTTCCATTGCTTTGGTCCAGTTTTCATCATTGCAGGCTTCATCTATTGTTTTAGGTTCAATCTTTGAAATCAGACAACATTCATTCTGATTTTGAGCAATATTCCTTCTAGTTTGTACACCTTTGCTTCTATCACCTATGATCTGATCTTCAGAGTGATTCAGTCTTACATACCTTGGAATTTTGGGAGTATCCAGCACTGCTGTTTCTTGATCAGGCTCATTCAAACCTAACTCTTCTTCCTGATTTACCGGATCAGGCTGACTCTGTCTCACCGGAGAGGATTGAGGTCCTTGAATACTGTCTTGGTCATCTTCATCAAACTCATAAAATCTTGAAGGCTTCTCAATTCCTTCATCAACCTTTACATTGGTGCTTTCTATCATCTTCCTCAATCTCTTATTGTAACACCGGTATGCTTTGCTTTGAGTGGAGTAGCCCAAGAAAATTCCTTCATCACTTCTAGCATCAAACTTTCCTAGATCTTCATCTCTTTTAATATAACACTTGCTACCAAATACTCTGAAATATTTCACAGTAGGAGTGATGCCAAACCAGAGTTCATAGGGGGTCTTACCGGTGTTGTTTCTGATTTGAACTCGATTGAGAGTGTAGACTGCAGTGCTGATAGCTTCTTTCCAAAACATTTGAGGAACATTTGCTTCCAGCATCATTGTCCTAGCAGCTTCCTGGATGGTCCGGTTCTTTCTCTCAACTACTCCATTCTGCTGTGGAGTCTTAGGAGCAGACAACTGTCTCCTTATACCCTGTTTCTCACAAAAGTCAATGAACTCACCAGATGTAAATTCACCACCTCTATCAGACCTTAGACACTTTAGTTTCAATCCGGTTTGATTCTCCACCATAGCTTTGAAGATTTTGAACTTCTCAAAAGCTTCTGATTTTTCTTTTAGAAAGGTAACCCACATCATCCGGGAATGATCATCAATTAACAACATGAAATATCTATCACCCTGCAGACTCTTGATTCTTGTCGGACCACATAGATCAGTATGTACTAATTCCAACAATCCGGTAGAAGACTGATCTTTGCTTTTGAAAGAGACTCTGCTTTGTTTACCTAACTGACATTCTTTACACACACTATTTGTAGGTTTCATCAACTTTGGAAGATCTCTCACAGCCTGAGTATTGCTTATCTTGATGATGTTATCAAAATTTACATGACACATTCTTCTATGCCATAACCAACTCTGATCAATTTGAACGAACAAACAACTTTTATTTGAACCAACCAGATGAAAGATGTTACCTCTTGTCTGAGTACCGGATGCAATTTCAGTTCCGGAGCTTGTAAAGATTCTGCATTTTCCATTCTTGAACCGGAGATCATAGCCTTTGTCCACTAACTGACCAACACTGAGAAGATTGTGCTTCAATCCTTCAACATACAGTACATTTCCTGTTTTGCTCTTACCATCAAAGGAAATAGTTCCCCTACCTCTGATTCTGCCAGCAGAATTGTCACCAAACTTTACCATTCCTCCTTCATATCTTTCCAAGTCTAAGAACTTATTCTTGTCACCAGTCATATGGTGAGAACATCCACTGTCAATAACCCAATCATCCTTTTCTTCCACTTGAACAGCCAAGGCTTTTTCAACAACTTTGTGATTGACAGATTCAAAGAGCATGGAATCTTCTTCCTTAATGGCTATAAACACCCATTCATTTCCGGATTTGCTTCCTAGTTCTGATTCATCATCTGTTACTCCTTCATTGTCATCTTCTTCATGAACATAATAGCAATTCTTTTGAAACCTTTGTCTGTGAGTATTAGATCTTGCAGATCTCTCCGGACATCTTGAGGCAAAATGACCAATCTTATTGCAGTTGAAACACTTAAAGGGTAGTTTTCCTTCATACTTACCAGATCCTCTTGGTAGTCTTTTTGCAATGAGGGCTTCAAGTTGAGCTGTTTCTGCTTCTTCTTCTTCCATGTCTCTTCTTGCTTGATCATACCATGACATTTTCCTTGATGAGTTTTCACCCGGATCAAATCTCTGTTTGCCTTTCACATAGGCACTGGCTTTGAAAGCAGATTCAGTCTTGGGCGGATCATCTCCAAACTCGGTCATTTCAAATGCAGCTAGTTTGCCAGCCAGTTGTTCTCTTGTGACAGTTGTGTGGGCTCTAAATTCATCAATGGCAGCAACTTTGATTTTGTAGGCAGCAGGAAGGGATCTTAGGATTTTGCAGACAATCTCATTTTCATCTAAAGTTCCACCAGCATTTCTGATTCCACATACTAGCTCATTCACTCTTGGCATAAAGGTAGTGATGTTTTCATCATCTCTCATTTTCAATCTTTCAAATTTCCCTTTCAGACTTTGCAATCTTGCACTTTTGACAAACTCATCTCCTTCATACAGAAGTTCCAGTTTAGTTAGGATCTCATATGCAGTTGGTAGGTCAATGACATTCGAGAGATCTGAGTCATTCAATGCACTTAGAAGAGCTTCCTTGGTCCGCAGATTGTTTTCAGCTTCTGTGATTTCATTCAGAGTTGTCGGACCACCTTGTGGGGGTATATATGGTTTAGAAATCATAGCCAAGTATGCTTTTCCCATACATTCCAAATGACACTTCATGCGACCTTTCCAGAGAGTAAAGTTGGTTCCATCGAACTTCGGACTATCCTTCTTGTATGACGACATCCTAGGTCTCCTCAAGCGGTTAAGCTCCTATCAGAGGAACTTGGCTCTGATACCAATTGTTGGATCTAGGGCATACAACTGAGAGGGGGGGGGTGAATCAGTTGAATAAAACTTCTTCTCATTCAAACACTTAACTCTCTGTTGTTAGTTAGCAGCATATCAAATAATCATCCATGGAAGCATAATACATAAACACAAGAGCAGATAAGCATCAACACATTGAACACCAAGATTTTGACGTGGAAAACCCGGTTAAGGGAAAAACCACGGGGTGATTAACCCAAGAATTATTCTCTGTTAGAAGAATAAAGAAAAATGAATGGCACATGCCAATAAGGGCTCACTGCCCAAGCACACTGCTCACAAAGAGGCCCACTGCCTACAAGGAGACACATTGTCTACAAAGTGATAAAAATCACAGTCTTGAACTGGAGAATGACATCTCTATCATGTCCGGATCAGTTCCAATTAAGCCCAACAATCTCTGCTCTGCCTTTCGCACGTTTCTTCGCTATACCATACTCATCCTCACACCACACACTGAAATGAACTTACAAACCGTTATTTATACAAGACATCGACTCAGGAACAAACATCTAAGTCGGCAAACAACCATAGGAGTATCCGCAAGATGAATAACACATCCGGTCGGCCATCACAAAAACATTCGCAGGATGAACAACTCATCCGGTCGGCTACACAGAGCAAGAACTTCATCCGGAAGAATAACTTCAATTCCGGGCTCTACCATCAATGCGGACCAACAACACAACCTAAACATGATCCAAGAACCTTCACAAGCCTATCTGAATGTCCGGATACATCCGCACTTCCTCTGCTTACTGGGATCTCTTGTCTTCCTCATCCGGAACTTCAAGAACACAGTCTGTCGCCACTGTCATAATGCAAGAGGTACTTCCGGACCTCCAAATCATACACAAATCAGGATGACACATCACAAGGACATCCCAAACACTCCTTCCAATCTGCAGATCAGGATAATACAATTCCGGACCTCACCGGACCTTTTTGTGATCCTCTGTCACCTCCGGATACTTGCCGGACCCGGTTCTATACCGGCAGCCACAACTCCTTCAGATCTTCATGCGGACCTCTGAAATCTTAGCTGTAGCATCTCAAGACTCATATCTACTAACCCTTTAATCCGCATCCTCCGGTTCTCATCCTATACAGTACATTTACCTTCTTTTCATCACTGTTCTTCACTGTTCCTGACTGAGGCTAATTTTCTCAATATCCTCAGCACACAGCTCATCAAATCCTTCTTGTCAATGCAATATGAGTATGTTGACATCAATGACAACACTGGCTCACCTCATACTTGCAACATAACCCTCCTCTTTACTTAGTATATTACATTTGGATGCATATGCTTTGTAAGTCATCCCATGAGCATATTGTATTATCCCACATTCATGGGAAGTAATAGTTGTTTAGATTAGACTTAGTATATAAGTACGTGTTGTGACCAATGAAGGCATCCATGAATTTATTGTATTGAGCTATCTCAAAGGACGTTGCCCCCTCGAAGTGGCCTGCAATTAATAAATTCCTTTTGTGTTTCTGCTATTTATATATTTTTGTTATTTCATGCATTTTTCATTATATTGTTGCAGGAGATTCCTCTCATGAGTAATCAACTAAAGGTTGATTTTTGATAGTTGGTTTAGGGGGAGGAAGTGAACTCCATGCCTCTCCTACAACCTCCTCAACCATAGATTGAACAGGTTCTTCAATATTTTCCTTAGGTAGCTGCTGCTTCTTAGGGGACATTGGCTTCCTTTTGGCTACAAACTTGAGTTCCTCGACATGTTCCAGCATCACTTGCACCCTAAGAATAGGATCAGTAATTTCACTAAAGGCACCATTATATGTAGGGTTCTTCAACTTCCTTTTCCTTTCTCCAAAGAGAATGAGAGCCCAATTCTCTTTTCTCAATTTAATCTTTGCCTCTAAAACATAATTTCTAAGCAAATCCTCCTGCTCATTGAAACAATGTTGGAACCTTGATTTATGTTTCCCTCTCCTTACACTATCAATAAAGTGCTCAGGGTCATAATTCTTATGGTCTATTGTGGGTAGTATGTATTATTGCAATTTTGCCAAGCAGGCCTCCAAACCTTCTTTAACACTGATAAAGAAACCAGTGAAACTGATTGTTCAAGTAAAGAAAGTTCCCTTTTTACTATTTCTCAAGTGAAACTTATCAGATTCATTCAACTATCACATAATCTCCAAAAATGCAACCCTATTTGGCATATTCTTGGGCAATAAGTGGGGTCTGACATTTACCCCATAAACCCTAATTATAGTTACATTCATGTAAAGAACCAATCACCCCAATTGTGATCAATCCCACCATCTAGTTTTCTCTCCAAAGACCTTAGCAAGTCCATTATCTCCTTGGAGAGTCTAGGCATCTCATGTCCTAATAGTCCCAACACCCTTTGTGCAAAATGCTCCTCAAACACCAGTGAATTTGCATTGGCCTCAAATGAGTCGCATAACTGTACTCTGCCCTGAATTGGCATAGGCTCTTCATCCTTGGTCTGATGTTGGATTTGCAATTCACTTCCCCAGAATCTTCTCCCAATGCGACTGTGCAATAAAATATGGCATAACAAGGAATACCTAGAAAAGGTGGGGGCATTATCTCCTTGTTTGAATCCTACCAATTCCTTACGGATTTGTTCAACCAAATATGTAGTATAATCAAATCTTCTATACTGGTATTTATCTTGTATATCAACAATCATGCCCAATAAATGATTTGGTATCAGGGGATTATAATTGATCCCAAAAAATTGATAGAGGGCATACTAAGTCTTCATAAAGTAGTCTTCAAACATGTCAATGTTGAAAGGTTATGTTTCATGGTCAGATATTTTCAAATGCTTGCCCATTCTTCTTGGCCCATGAAGAGGTAACTTGTAGGTTCCGTAAACCTTTCTATTTCTGTTGTATTCCTTCTTTATCTCCTCAACAACAATTCTTTCATGGGCTAGGGGGTTTAGACCAAACACTTCAATTATCAATTCTCTGTTTAGATGGAAAAGTTGCTTACCCTCATAATTTGATAGCACCCGAGTGTTTGAATCATACCTCCAGCTAATTGCTCGAATGAGATCCACATTTACAAATACATTGTGGACAACTAATTTCCCTAAATCCAAATCCCAAATGTGTGAAATGGGTTTTCCAAGGAACGACAATTGTATCCAAACTGAAATAGCTCCCACCCTCCTATTGGTAGGATTACATCCTTAATGTAACTATGAAAATTATTAAACCTATTCATCAATTCCTCAGTACCCTGGGCATGTTTATATATTTTTAGAAGATCCTAGGAGTAGGCTTATAAGGTCTTGGGATAAATCCCTCTTCATTTTACCCCCATGGCTGGACTTCTAACTCATGATTACAGGAAAAAGGAGTAGGATAGGCTACAAGGAAAAAGGGGGGTGAGGGCTTGACAACTCTAACAACTTCGGAGGGGAGTCAATTTGGTTTTCCTCAATGTTCAAATTCAATTATGCAGGTCAAAGATATCCCTATTTATCAAGATTCAACATACCAATTTATGCAGTTACCCCCCACCCAAACTTTGAAGTCGCAATCACAAGCTACAGTGCTACTTAGTCAAAACTTGCTTCAACTCGCAGAAGTCTCCAGTCTTTAGTATGCTCAGAATTTCATTTGCAATGTGCATAATGGACTTCAAAATGGAGGATGAAATCCATTTATTTCCTATCGTCACCTCATTTATTTCTTAGTTAAACACAACATGCCGCGAAGTGCAAATGGTCACATCCTTTTAATATAAACCGTTCGATCAAGACCAGACCTTGATCTTTTCAATATCACATGTCAGCACCATATTGCAACCTTGAATGAAGGACAAACACTTTAAAGCTATGTGGTGCGCTGGACCATTATATCTTTATTATTTGAGCACCTTAAAACACCACTATTGATAGTATATATTATATAATAAATTATAATAATATATTTAATATAATTATATAATAATAATATATATAATTATATATCTAATAATTATCCAATATATCATTGCCAGTTGGATGGCTGTAGTTGAATTTTGGAATGAAATGTCTAGAGCCCTAGACTTGCAAACTCATACATTCAGAATCAATCTAGAGACGTCAGATTTACAAAGATCAATTGATGAATAATTATTATATATATATATATAATATAATATAGAATTCTAATTATTATATAATATATTATAATAATATATCTAACCTTAAACCTATATTATAGTATTTTATATAATATTAATTATAATTATTATATAATATATCTAACCTATATTATATCATCAAAGTGGGCCTGACTTCATATAAACAAAGGTTTAGACTTTAGCGCCATGTATCACCATTTGATGAATGTTTGTGCCAGCTAGACGACTGTAGTTGAATTTTAGAATGAAAGTCCAGAGCACTAGACTTGCGAACTCAAACTCTAGAATCAATCAAGAGCCATTAGATTTACAAAGATCAACGATTGAGATTATACAATAGTTTTCAATTCCACCGCTCAACATACGTGTTGTATAAGTATTAAATTATTAAGTCAGGCTACAGACTGCATGCCATCCTTAAATTTTGTTTGAAGTGGGAGTACTCAGTAGTGGTACAACTACAACTACAAACTTGTTATGAAAGTGAAGAATAGAATAGAATATAATAACTTTTAAAAAAATAAACTTCCTCGAGAATAAAATAAAATTTATAACTTTAATAAAAGAATGTAACATGTTTCACTTGCTTTACTTCATAGTTGGAACTTAGCATTTAGCAATTTTGATTCATATTATTTGGAAGCGAGAGGGTCAAGGACTTAAGGAGATTGCAGTGCACCAGAAATTTCAATATCGATTGTGTGATGCCACAAAGTCACTCAGTGCCAATCTTTGTATTCATCTTTTCCAAGTAAGTGAAATACAGAAATACTTCATTCCTATTACTATTCTCCTTGAAACTTTAGTTTTTTTCAATCTTGGGGACTTGGGTTTAGGGTTGAGTGTTTACAAGCATGTCTACTAGCACTACCAGACCAAAATTGGGAAAACCAAAGAAAGAGATAAAATAGACTACACCGGACTACTTGAAACCCCAGGTTTTATAGATGAATACCATGATATTTATGACCCTGTAATCTTTGGAAAGTTTACGTCAACACTTAGATTTTCATTGGAGAATAAGGTATGTCAAGCACAAACTAACCCAAAAATAACAATACCAAATAGCGGGTTGACTGTACCATGGGTGGTTGGATTGGGATGCCTGATGTTTCCTGAGGTTTTCCCTTGCCCTAAATTTATCATGGTCTATGCCTAGAATTATGATGAAAATAGAAAAGCAATAGTTATAAAAGATAACCAAGAAGTAATGCTTCCCATTAATGGACAATATTTTGGCAAATTGTTGGGTTCTAATGCTGAAGAATGCAGAAAAGTCCACATAAACCTAGAAAAACTTGCTAGTACTTATGAAGTAGTTAGTGAAAATGATAAAAAAAAAAATTATCAAATCTTTAACATTGGATGGTACCCTACTCAATTAGAATCATAAGCCTTTTTATAAAATTGATATTTTTAAACCATGGGTTTAGGATATTGTTTCCATGCTAGTGTTTTTCCTTGGATTGAATAATAATAGTCAAGTGGATGCAAGCCTCCTTGAAATGGTATACAATATCCATCAATGCAATCCACCTGCTAAATACAAATTTCTTGAGCACATTGCAAGATCCATGCAAGATCAGTTTTTAATGATTAAATGAAGTCAAAGTGAAGCTTCCACTCCCAATTCCAATAAAAAGACATTTAGGTTCACAACCTACTTGTGCTATTTTTTTCTAGTGCAATTTGTTGGGATGTTTTAGGACAACAAGCTTCAAATTCAGCATCAACAAGATAAAAATGGACTAGTGGATTGGACCCATAAGATAAAGATGTATCATACTCAAAAGAACTACAATCATTTTGTGGACTACTTTTTGGCTCCATTGTATTGATCCGTTACAAATACTCCAATGCCTAGATTGCCCAAGTCTTGTAGAAATTGCATTCAACCAGGAAAAGAAATACAATTGGCTAATCGGTACTTCATGGAGGAATATACTGTCGTAAGATTTTATGGATCAGGAGTAAAGCCCCACAAACTTCCAATACATGTGATAGAGAGGATTTTTGCATTGGAATACATACGATAGATGGAGAGTACAAATCAACTGTACTTTGTTAGTCAACAAAAGAAGAGCATATTTCCTTCCTTACCTTTTTCATGTGGAGGGTTCACATTCAAGAGAAAAGCATTCACTGTGGCACATGAAATTTTACAAATTTTTAAATTTGATGTTGACTCTTACTAGTAGTATGACCCATTTGATGTGATTAAAACAAAGCTTGTGGCCAATAAGAATGCTCCAAGTAGAATTCAACATAAAAGTAAATCCCTGCTAGAAATGTTGAGAAATAAGAATTCTTGGGATGAGGTCAAAAAAGTCATGGAAGAAACTATTGCTCAAAGAGGTGTTTCTTTTGAAATATTGTCATCAGAAATAATGGGATTGCATCCAATTCCACAAAAACAAAGAGATGCAGAGGTGGCATTAGTAAACAAGAGATACGACAATTTCTATAGAAAAGGTGCTAAAAAATCTAAGTTTACAAAAATTCCACAGACTCTAAAAGATGCTTGTACAAAGGAATAGTGGTCACACTCAAAAATTAGTGCCTTTTGGTCTATGAGGAAGGAACTCGGTGATCCAAAAGCTATTGTAGAATTTAAAGAAAACTCAGAAGATGAAGAGTTCAACAAATTGTGGGATATAGAGCATCCAATTGTTATTGAAGCAACTAATGTTGAAAGTGATGATGAGGATGAAGAGTAACCCACAGATCTTAGTGCCTATGCATTCATACCTCACATGAGTGAGACCACAAGAGAAACATATACTACAGGGGCATCAATAGTCTAAGAATTGGGTTATGAAGGTGGTGGTTTGGAGCCCACTAGACAAGGCATTTGGATGGTACCAGAGGTATACCCTAGAAAACCTAATGATCTTCGACTCAACATCAGAGGTGATGAACAAGCCAAAGGGCATACACATACAGATCAAGAGATTAGATTTATTCTAGCTTTAAATCCTCAAAGTGAGATCCAATCACTAACATTACCACAAGGTTTTTCTGATCTTCATGTTTCTCATTCTTTTCCTGTAGGAGATGGTGGACATTCTAGTGCTATTGGTGCAAATTTGGCGATGGTATAGGTAATAGTGGTATTAGTGTTCAACAAGAGCCACAACAACAAACACACAAGAGGCCAACAATAACATTAGATGATATTATAGACAAACTTAGAGAACAAGGCCTTGTGAAGACTAAGAAGCAAAAGATTATGATAGGTTTTGATTCCATATCCACATCAAAGCAATTATTTCCATAAGGTACCCCCCTCCTATCATTAGTGTGACTAGGACAGGAATGGCTAATCCTCAGACTCAATTAATTAGAGATGCTACCAACACTACAACTACTCCTTCCCCATTCAAAGTTATGTCAAGTGTCACAGGTTCTGATTACAAATTTGAGTTTGAAAAGAAAGCCAAAATATATAAAACACACAAGAATCAAGTGCTAGAGATAGAGACTACTACAACTTCAGATCTTGCAACAACCAGGGTATTGACTACATTTGACCCGAAAATTAAAAAAATGGATTACATGATTATTGTGTCCAAAGTTCAAAATAAACTAGAGGACCAGATACAATGCTCTGACTATGAGGTGAGCACCATCCAAGTGGATTTTTCTAGAATGAAAAATTCTGACAAAATTAATGTATCAAAAAGGAACAATGAAGTGGTGTACACATCATTGCTAAAGAAAGAGAAAGAGAGAGAGAAAAAAGGTATGGTTGTTTTTTAATTTCCGGGTAACCTTGTTGAATATATTGTTTAAAAATTAGAGTTATTATATAGACAGGTCACAGGTTCTAGTAATTGAGTTACAACAAAAGAAAAATATATTCAGTGATGTTAATTCTATTCAAATTGCTCATTTTCATTTGACTTTGTGATTTACATAACAAGTTGCAGACTCAAATAGAAAAGTTTTAGGAAGACATAGCAAATGAAAATGCCAAGAGGAAAGCAACAAAGAGCAAAACCAAAGAATTAGATAAAAGGATAGAAACTCTGACTCTACATCTACAAGTGAAGTGAATAAACAGATAGAGGTGGAAGTGAATAAACTGAAGAAAATGTTAAGTGAAAGTAAAAAAAATTATGATATTGAAAAAGCTAATTCAGAAAAATTAGAACAATCCTTGAATGAAGCTAATGAAAAATTGCAGGTAGGAGAAAAAGCAAGACATCTGTGGGAAGAAAATGTGGAGAAAGAGAAAAAACTCTAAAAATTTGTAGATAAAACTAAAGAATGCAGAAAAAGAAATAAAATCCTCCCAAAAGAAAGTATCTAAATTTTATAGAAACACAATGGCTTATATAAAACATAACATGTGGGAGAAAATTATGAAGAGGATTGATGATTTGTCTAAAATATTTGAATTCAATGATGATCTACTATTATGTAGTAATAGACTTAAACAATACATTGCTGAAAATGGATACATGGCAACTTCAAACCAGTCATATGCAAACACCATTTTGGAATCAATCTACAAAGCTAGTGGTGAAGAATTGAAATAGAAAGGAATTCAGAACCATATTGATGCCACAATAAAAGCCTCATCTATCATTAAGAAATGTGCAAAGCTAGCAAAAGCATAGGATCTTTTGGAACAAGCTGCAGTATTAACAAAGAGGAAGCAAATAAAGGAAGAATACTTTAGAAAGCTTGGTTTGTCAGTGGATTTTGACCCATCATGCCAATACATTGGAAAGTCTGCTTTTAAAAAGGTTGTGGAGGATAAAATGAAGTTGGATAAGGACTAATTTCCTCAAAATTTTGATGAGGAAAACGTTTTGGATTCTATCACACCACTGATAACCTTGAATGGAACTTTTAGTGAAACATTGAAGTTAAGTAAATATATGAATTATAAAATGATAACATACTTACAACTTGCTCACATTGGGTTAAGAAAAATTACACTTCCATCAAATGAAGAGTGGAGCACTCTATAAAAGCTGATAAAATGATTTAGTAATATGTGTTTCCAACAGAGCATTATGCAAAGTTGGTTTGAGCAAGTTATTGTACATTGTAAATGTAATACTTCAATGTATTCCTTCAGACCTTCATTTGAAAATCAATATAACACTAAAATCCATTTATGTGTTCATTGTTCAAATTATCTGTATTATTTAATTGTCTACTCCAGGAAAACTCTGGTTTCTACATACACGTATAAAATATGCTAATGTTGTATATTAATATGCTATTGTTGTTGATTATCATGCAATGTAATAAAGGAAAACAAATGAAACGCTACTATGGTTATAGAGAAGAAAAATTAATTTACATTTAGTTGAATGCTTGTGAAACTTATTAGTATCACACAATAATAATATAAAAATATTAATTTTTTATATCAAAAATGAAGAATGTACATCACTGATAGACAAATAAAATGTCATCAACAACATTTTGGAGTTTGGAACATGAAGTATAATATAAATACCTAGTAATTGCTAAATCCCTTGAAATTGCCAAATCATATTGTCATCTTGATTCTCCTCCCTCTGACCATGATATCCACTGTCATCCTGATCATGTTCTTAATTTTCTTCTATCTCCATATCTCCACTTAAGAGTGTCTCATCAACACCACTACCACTACATGTGTTTTTGGTATTCATTGTGTCACTGTCATGCATGCTATTATTGTTTGAAGTGTTGCACAACCCTCTTCTTTCACATAAGGACAACCAGATTGTGAGTGCCCTATCAAAAGGAAAACTATGGATATCATGTCTAGTTGTATACATTCTCAAGCAATTTTCCAAATTCTTTTCAAGTTTATTTCTTATCTTTGATTTCAAGAACCGCAATGCACTAAAAACTCTCTCATCCTCCATCGTCCCCAATATCATGTTTTGACATAAATCAACAAGTTTGAAAATTTTGATAATGCATCATGCAATATTGTGCTTTGACTTAAGGTTGCCCAAAGCTTTGTTATCGATCCCTCTTGGTAGGGACCTCCATGAGATCAAACTGCTCTATCATTGAAGTTACAAATCGGGGTGATTTCTCTCTAAGCTTAGTTTGATTTAAAATTCCTTCTATTTTTTGCCCATTGAATTCTATACTTCTGCAAAAATGATCTATTAAGGTATGTATCTTGTTGTGATAATCAATTGGCTCACTCTTGACCCAATATTGAGGATACACTATAGACATGGCTTCAAGTAGTTCATCACGACGGAATTGATCTCTAAGATCCGAGGAAAGAGATTTCATAATATTCTTTAAAGTAGTACTTACATAATTAACAATATTTTCAAAAGCTTCCCTTGAAATAGGTTCTCTAATAGTGTGACTGACCTTGTCAAAATAGTGCATTGGTATCTCAAATTCCTTTACAGAGACACATAACTCCCTGCTATCATTAAACCATAAAAACTTAGCAGGATTGTTTACATTTTTTATCAAGTTCCCACTACTAAATTTTGGACTTATGAGGACTTGTCTGATAGATATAGATTATCGAGGGTCAGGCATATCATTCGACATAGTTTAGTATATTCAGAAATATACATAGTTCTTTCTTGGGCTTTTTTCATAAACGCATTCATTTCCTCCAACATGGGAAGAATACCAGCTAAAACAAGGAGTGTCTCTATGTCACTTAACCTATGTAAGAGGCTAGCAACCCTGTCAACTATGAAGCGATGGTCATACATTACACCAACCAAGGATTGATATTTTGCTAAAATTCTTTTTGTTGGTTCTATTGCAAGTATGGGCCTAACTGGTGTTGTCATTGAGGTCAACATACTCCTGTTACATTAATGATAAGGTTGGATGAGTTGTGTGTTGAGGATATTGAGAAAATTAGTCTCAATCAGGAACAGTGAAGAACAGTAATGACATAAGGTAAAAGACAAAGATAGGATGAGGATCAGAGGATGCGGATTAAAGGGTTTGTAGATATGTGTCTTAAGATGTTGCAGTAGAGATTTCAGAGGTCTGCATGAAGATATGAAGAAGTTATGGCAGTTCAAGTGAAATCGGTTCCGGCAGATGTTCAATAATGACAGAGTGATACAGATAGGTCCGGTGAGATCCGGAAATGCATTCTCTGATTCTATAGATTTGAGGAAGCGTTGGGGAAGTCTGTGTGGTGTGTTAAGTAGATTGGTTCGTGGTCTGAAGGTCTACAAGTATCTATTCCTTTGTGACAGTAATGGCAGACTGTGTTCTTGAGGTTCCGAATGAAGGAGAGAAGGATTTCAATAAGTAGAGGAAGTGCAGATGTTCTTGGTGTTTTAGGAAAGTTTTTGGAAGTCCTTGGGTCATGCTTAGTTCATGTTTATGGTCTGCATTGGAATTGGGGTCCCAGAAATGAAGAATAACATCCGGATGATGGTGTTCTTTATGTGACTGGCTGACCGGATGAATTATACATCTTGCGGATGTTCTTGTGGATGTTTGCTGACTTAGATGTTTGTTCCTAAGTTGATGTCATATATAAATAAGGGATTGCGAAGTCATTTTAGTGTGGACTTGTGGAGATGAGTGAGTGGTAGTGAGGAGAAGAGCGAAAGGTAGAGCAGAAGGTTTGGGCTTAAATGGAACTGACTCAAGCATGGTGAAGATGCTATTTACCAGTTCAAGTATGTGATACCTATTCTTTTGTAGATAGTGTGTCTCTTGTAGGCAGTAAGCCTCTTGTGAGTAGTGTGCTTAGGCAGTGAGCCCTAATTGGCATGTGCCATTTTGTTCTTTCTATTCTTCTAACAGAGAATACTATCTTGGGTTAATCACCTCGTGGTTTTTCCCTTAACCAGGTTTTCCACGTCAAAAATCTTGGTGTTATATGTGTTAATGTGTATCTACTCTTAACTTGTTTCATTATGCTTTCATGATTGATTTACTATTATGTGTGGAGTTAAGTATTTGATTTAGAAGAAAGTTTTGGACAACTGATTCACCCCCCCTCTCAGTTGTCTACCCTAAATCTAACAATTGGTATCAGAGCTAAGCTCCTCTGAAAGGAGCTTAACCGCTTGAGGAGATCCAGGATGTCGTCCTACAAGAAGGATAGTCTGAAGTTTGATGGAACTAATTTTACTCTTTGGAAAGGTCGCATGAAATGTCACTTGCAGTGTATGGGATTTCCATATTGGGCCATGGTTACAAAAGCTTATGTACCTCCACAGGGTGGTCCAACAACCCTAAATGAAATCACAGATGCTGAAAACAATTTGCGGACCAAAGAGGCTCTTCTAAGCGCATTATCTGACTCAGAGCTCTCAAATGTTATTGATCTACCAACTGCCTTTGAGATTTGGAATAAACTGGAACTTTTGCATGAAGGAGACCAGTATGTTAAATGTGCAAGGTTACAGAGTCTAAAAGGGAAATTTGAAAAACTGAAGATGAGAGATGATGAAAATATTACCTCTTTTATGACAAGAGTGAATGAGCTAGTTTGTGGGATTAGAAATGCAGGTGGAACCCTAAGTGAAGATGAGATCATTGGCAAAGTTCTCAAATCCCTTCCTGCTTCTTATAAAATCAAGGCTTTTGCAATCGAAGAATTCAAAGCTCACACAACAATCACAAGAGATCAATTGGTTGGTAAGTTGGCTGCTTTTGAAATGGCTGAGTTTGGAGGTGATCCTCCAAAGACTGAATCTGCATTCAAAGCCAGTGCCTCTGTAAAAAGGAGACAAAGGTTTGATCCAGGAGAAAACTCTTCAAGGAACCTATCATGGTATGAAAAAGCAAGAAAAGTCTTGGAAGAAGAAGAAGCTGAAATTGCTCATCTTGAAGCTCTTATTGCAAAAAGACTACCAAGAGGATCTAGTAAGTATGAAGGGAAATTACCTTTTAGTGTTTTAACTGCAATAAAATTGGTCATTTTGCCTCAAGATGTCTGAAAAGATTTTCAAGACCAAATCCTAACAGACCAAGGTTTCAAAAGAATTGTTACTATATTCTTGAAGAAGATGATAATGAAGGAGTAACAGATGATGAATCAGAGACAAGAAACAAATCCGGTAATGAATGGGTGTTTATTGTTATCAAAGAAGAGGAACCAATATCCTCTGTATCTGTCAATCATAAAGTTGAAGAAAGAGCTCTGGCTGCCCAAGTTGAAGCAAAGGATGATTGGATCATTGACAGTGGATGCTCTCACCATATGACAGGTGACAAGAATAAGTTCTTAAATTTGGAAAAGTATGAAGGAGGAACTGTAAAATTTGGAGATAATTCTGCTGGTAGAATCAGAGGTAGAGGAACTATTTCTCTTGATGGAAAGAACAAAACTAGTAACGTATTGTATGTTGAAGGATTAAAGCACAATCTTCTCAGTGTTGGACAGCTAGTGGACAAAGGCTATGATCTCAGATTCAGGAATAGAAAATGCATGATCTTTGAAAGTTTCAGAACAGAGATTGCATCTGGTACTCAAACTAAAGGCAATATCTTCCACTTGGTTGGTACTGGTAAAAGTTGCTTATTTGCTCAAATTGATCAGAGTTGGTTATGGCATAGGAGGATGTGTCATGTGAATTTTGATAATATCATCAAGATAAGCAATACTCAGGCTGTAAGAGATCTTCCAAAATTAGTGAAACCTACTAATAGCTTGTACAAAGAATGTCAGTTGGGCAAACTAAGCAGAGTCACATTCAAAAGTAAGGAGTTGTCTTCTACCAGACTATTGGACTTAGTTCATACTGATCTTTTTGGTCCGGTAAGAGTTAGGATTATCTAAGGTGATAGATACTTCATGTTGCTAATTGATGACTATTCCTGGATGATGTGGGTAACCTTTCTAAAAGAAAAATCAGAAGCACTTGAGAAATTCAAAATATTCAAGGCCATGGTGGAGAATGAAACTGGATTAAAATTGAAATGTCTGAGGTCTGATAGAGGTGGGGAATTCACATCCGGTGAGTTCATAGACTTCTATGAGAAACATGGAATAAAGAGACAGTTGTCTGCCCCTAGAACTCCATAGCAGAATGGAGTAGTTGAGAGAAAGAACCGGACCATCCAGGAAGCATCCAGGACCATGATGATGGAAGCAAATGTTCCTCAGATCTATTGGAGAGAAGTTGTCAGCACTGCAGTTTACACTCTCAATCGAGTTCAAATTAGAAACAATACTTGTAAAACTCCTTATGAACTTTGGTTTGGCATTACTCCCACTATGAGATATTTCAGAGTTTTTGGTAGCAGATGTTACATTAAAAGGGATGAAGATCTAGGAAAGTTTGATGCTAGAAGTGATGAAGGAATATTCTTGGGTTACTCTACTCAAATCAAAGCATACCAGTATTACAACAAGAGACTAAGAAAGATTGTAGAAAGTGTAAATGTGAAGGTTGATGAAGAAATTGAAAGACCCTCAAGAATTCATGAGTATGATGAAGATGATCAGAATGGTGTTCAAATTCAAAGTATCCAAGCCTCTTCTGAGAAACAAAGTCAAGTTGATTCGGTAAGTCAGGAAGAAGAGATAAGTCTCAATGAGACTGATCTAGAGTTAGAGGTGCAAGAAACTCCCAAAGTTCCAAGGTATGTAACTCTAAACCACTCTGAAGATCAGATCATAGGTGACAAAAGTAAAGGAGTGCAAACAAGGAGGAGAACTGCTCAAAATTCAAATGAGTATTGTCTAATTTCAAAGATTGAACCTAAGACAGTGAATGAAGCTTGCAATGATGAAAATTGGTCAAAAGCAATGGAGGAAGAACTAATGCAAATTGAGAAAAATCACACTAGGGATCTTGTTCCCAAACCTAGAAACAAGAATGTGATTAGAACCAAATGGGTCTTCGGAACAAACTGAATGAAGCTGGTGAAGTAATCAAAAATAAAGCTAGATTAGTCTGCAAGTGTTACTCTCAGATTGAAGGAGTTGATTTTGAAGAGACTTTTGCTCTGGTGGCAAGAATTGAAGCAGTCAGATTATTTCTTGCATTTGCTACTTTAAGGATTTCAACGTGTATCAGATGGATGTCAAATCTGCCTTCCTAAATGGTAATTTGGAAGAAGTGTACATTGAGCAACTGGATGGATTTCAATTGTCTGATCATGGTGACATGGTCTGCAAATTGAGAAAGGCACTATATGGACTAAAGCAAGGCCCAAGAGCTTAGTATGAAGATTGGATAAGCATCTCTTGAAGATTGGCTTCAACGAAGGTACTGCTGACAGTAATTTGTATTTCAAAATTGATCATGACAATATCTTAATTGTTGAAGTATTTGTTGATGATATCATTTTTGGAGGAAGAGATAGTATGTGTAAAACCTTTGCAAGTCAAATGAAAAGTGAGTTTGAGATGTCCATGCTTGGAGAAATGAATTTCTTTTTGGGTCTACAAATTACTCAAACAAAGGAAGGAATCTTCATTTCTCAGTCAAAATATGTGAAAGAATTGTTGAGGAAATTTGGGATGGAAGACTCTAAGCTAATGAACACTCCAATGGTAACTGGATGCAAGTTAAGCAAAGATGATGACTCTCCCAAGGTTGATCAGACAAAATATAGGTCAATGATTGGAGGACTGTTGTATCTCACTCAAACTAGACCAGATATTATGTAGGCTATTGGTCTTGTTGCTAGATTCCAAGCTGATCCTAGAGAATCTCATGTTATGGCAATCAAGAGGATTTTTAGATATCTAAAGGGAATAGTTGAGTATGGGTTGTGGTATCCTAGAGATCATGATTTCTCTCTTCATGCATATACAGATGCTAATTGGGCAGGAGATGTGGATGACTGGAAGAGTACCAGTGGTGGAGCATTCTTTTTGGGGAAGAGATTGGTTTCTTGGTTAAGCAAGAAACAAGAAGCAATATCTCTGTCCACTGCAGAAGCAAAATATATTGCTGCAGCAAGTAGTTGTACTCAAGTTTTGTGGATGAAACAGATGTTAAGAGACATCAGAGTAGAGTATGAGGAGCCCATCACAATTTTCTGTGATAATTCAAGTGCAATAAACATATCCAAGAATCCGGTGTTGCATTCAAAGACTAAACATATATCCATCAAATTCCACTTTTTGAGAGAGCAAGTGAACAAGAATGAAGTCATATTGGAGTTTGTGCCTTCAAAGGATCAAATTGTAGACATCTTTACTAAACCTCTACCTAAGGACTCTTTTGAGTATCTCAGGGAGAAGTTAGGGGTTATTGCCCCTCCGGTGGTGAACTAAGATGCACTGATGTGCATCAGTCTGGTGGATATCACAGTCACATCTTGTGGTCCAGACTGATGATTGGGGGCTGCTACTCAGGGGGAGCAGCAGGCATGGTTCTGAAGTGGTGGAACTGCAAGTATGTGCCCTTTTCCATTGATGTCAAAGGGGGAGAGAAGACATGTGAAAAACAAGTGGTTGCTAATCAAAGGGGGAGTAGTAAAGGGAAGACATGTGAATGGTTATTGCTGATAGGGGGCGTTGTGACAGTAAGGTGATTTTCCTGTCTAGATGGTTAAAATAGTTTTTCACATCATATGTTGTCATCAAAGACAAAGGGGGAGATTGTTGCAAGTATAGGCCTAACTGGTGTTGTCATTGATGTCAACATACTCTTGTTACATTAATGATAAGGTTGGATGAGTTGTGTGTTGAGGATATTGAGAAAATTAGTCTCAATCAGGAACAGTGAAGAATAGTAATGACATAAGGTAAAAGACAAAGATAGGATGAGGATCAGAGGATGTGGATTAAAGGGTTTGTAGATATGTGTCTTAAGATGTTGTAGTAGAGATTTCAAAGGTCTGCATGAAGATATGAGGAAGTTATGGCAGTTCAAGTGAAACTAGTTCCAGCAGATGTTCAGTAATGACAAAGTGATACAGATAGGTCCGGTGAGATCTGGAAATGCATTCTCTGGTTCTGCGGATTTGAGGAAGCATTGGGGAAGTCTATGTGGTGTGTTAACTAGATTGGTTCGTGGTCTAAAGGTCCACAAATATCTATTCCTTTGTGACAGTAATGGCAGACTGTGTTCTTGAGGTTCCGGATGAAGGAGAGAAGGATTTCAGTAAGTAGAGGAAGTGCAGATGTTCTTGGTGTTTCAAGAAAGTTTGTGGAAGTCCTTGGGTCATGCTCAGTTCATGTTTATGGTCCACATTTGAATTGGGGTCCCATAAATAAAGAATAACTTCTAGATGATGGTGTTCTTTATGTGACTGGCTGACCAGATGAATTATACATCTTGTGGATGTTCTTGTGGATGTTTGTCGACTTAGATGTTTGTTTCTAAGTTGATGTCATATATAAATAAGGGATTGCAAAGTCATTTCAGTGTGGACTTGTGGAGATGAGTGAGTGGTAGCGAGGAGAAGAGCGAAAGGCAAAGCAGAAGGTTTGGGCTTAAATGGAACTAACTCAAGCATGGTGAAGATGCTATTTACTAGTTCAAGTATGTGATACTTATTCTTTTGTAGATAGTGTGTCTCTTGTAGGCAGTGAGCCTCTTGTGAGCAATGTGCTCAGGCAGTGAGCCCTAATTGGCATGTGTCATTTTGTTCTTTCTATTCTTCTAACAGAGAATATTATCTTGGGTTAATCACCCCATGGTTTTTCCCTTAACCAAGTTTTCCACATCAAAAATCTTGGTGTTATATGTGTTAATGTGTATCTACTCTTAACTTGTTTCATTATGCTTTCATGATTGATTTACTATTATGTGTGGAGTTAAGTATTTGATTTAGAAGAAAGTTTTGGACAACTGATTCACCCCCCCCTCTCAGTTGTCTACCCTAAATCTAACAGGTTCATGTAAGGAGACCCATCTGGTATCAACATCCTTAAGAAGTTTGTTTCCTGTAATTATTCCCTCAACAAAATGTTGAAATTCCAAAAATCATTTAGGACTTTGGCAGAAGTATGAGTAGAGCTCGTGGACTAGATCTTCAACATTTGATACTGCAGGAAACTTGCTCACCATTTTAAATGCTAAATTCATTCTATGGGCCATGCAGTGGATGCCAATCATGTATGGTGAAATAGAAGTTTGTAGCTTTACACATAGACCGTTCCTATGATCTTGCATTACTGAAGCTCCATCCGTCCCTGCACACACTGACTTTCTAGCAATTGTGCAGTCATCCATACCTCCAATTTCAATCAAAGATTTCTTAACTATGTCAAATAGATTTTGTGATGTTGCATTCTCATTCATTTTATAAATAGAGAATAGATGAGGTTGGTGGACATGATTTTCCACAGTATACACATGCATACATACCCAAAAAGTAGTATCTATTACTGTAACTTCATCTAGAGATAATGCAATAAAAGTTGACTCTTTTATTTTTTTCCTATAAATCATATTTTTCCACATCAGCAAGACAACTTGCCCATTCCCATCCACTATTTATTGACCAATGTGTGTTAGGAGAATTAGGAATGCCTATAAAAGATAAAAAAACTATTATATTCTAGGTAGTCTATCATAGGATGCCCTCTGGTCAAAATATGAAAAACAACACCCAATTGAAAGATTTTTGCCATTTGTGCTTCTCCCATCGTCTTTTTCAAATTGAGCTTCAATTGAACCTCCACTTGCATGAATCTTCATCTTTCTTTGCATATGCACATCATATTCGAGGGCATTCTTTACATGAAGATATTCTTCTTTCATTTTTCATCTTATCATTGATTTTTCCTATCCATCTATGATTTGTTTTTCATAAACTTTGCCAATATGTTTTTCTATGGGGTCAAGATTTAGCTGCAACCCATCTTTGTTTGCATTCTCCATCGGTTCAATGAATGGGAATTTTGACACCCAAGCAAAACTCCTTGACATTTCTCACTCACGCCCCTTGATTTGGCTTTTCTTTTCCCTTTGCGTGCACTTGCAAGATCTTTATCTTCATTGATTTCTATAACTTCATTATCATTTTTGAGTTAGATTTATTCATATTATCATTTATGCTACCTTGGGTATTCCCTAGAACATCATCTATGGCATTGTCATCATTCCTTCTACCTTGGGTATTCCCCCAAACATCATTTGTGGCATTCTCAGCATTCCTGATACATTGGGTATTCCTTTCCCCTAGAACATCATTTGTGGCATTGTCATCATTCCTACTACCTTGGGCATTCCCTGGAATATCGTCTATGCCATTGTGATTCAAGTCAATATATGGTATAGGGTCTAATGGTGTAGCTCCATCAAATGGACTACCAACATTGCCAAAATATGAATTTATGTTTCTCTATTTTAATGATCTTGACCTCACTTCACCACCCTTAGACAACTTCTTGCTCAACATCTCTCACAAATTAAAAGCTATAGAAAAAATGTCATTTTGTTCAAGAAGGAATCATAGATGATAGAATACAGATCCATGATTCCCTGGGTCTTAGATTAAGATATATCCCTAGTCCTAGACTCCTAACTACTACTCAATCAATATCATCTGTAACAATGAAACCAAACAAAGACATAAAAAATCAACATATATCTTATATTATTACACAGTAAATAAATGATCACTTACCTTTCAATGACTCGCCAATGCCTGTAGTTGTAACTTCTCTATGATCTAAGATGAATCAAGGATTTGAGATCTCAGAACTGAACAAAATGTGTAAAGGACTAATTAGAGTTTCAAATGCATTTATATCAATGCATATTTGGTGAATACCATGGGATTTTCAAATGGTAATATAATAATTTGGTGAATCCAATGTACTATTAATATGACACTTATAAATGTTAGGCGAAATGGACCTCCATCCAACACATATGTTGTAATTTTCTTGGTGAATATGGCCCTCAGACAAGCATGGAGTTATAATGGTATTGGTGAATTTGGTCCTCATACATGTTAAATGTTTAATGATACTAGCAAAATTGGTCCTCGTGCATGTCAACCGTTTAATGATATTGGTGAAATGGGTCCTCATGCATGTCAATCATTTAATGATATTGGCAAATATGTGGGTGAATTAAAACATGCCTCCAAAATTCAAGGTGAATCACCATTAGAACCGTGTAGAATACTGTGGCGAAAATACTAACTATAAATGACTCAAAAATTAATAAGGTGGTGAAATGAAACATGTTTGACCAAAAATCTAAAAAAATTAGGTGAATTGGCCCCCTGCTGGTGGGAATGTATTTGTCAATTGCCAATTCATGGATATGAACTATTCACCAATTGGCAAATATTTATCACTAAAATAATCCCTGCTATAGATAACTTTTCATTACACCAATCCACAGTTGCACATGCATCTCTAAATTTTGTTGCATCCTTCAATTTTAGTTGCTCTCTAGCAAGAGCTCTTTTCACACATGCTCCAGCTCCATCATGTTCTCCTTTACCATGTCTAGCTTCAAAAAACTCCAGATATATTGGATATTGTTTTCTTTGTGAGCCCTACATAGCCAATAAAACATTCAAGCATTTTTAATTTCCCTATACAATTATTTGACCATATGAGATGTTGTGCCATCTGTATTTCTCTTTCTTTTAAACTTTCAAAAAAAAATTAAAACAATATTGCATAAACTCTCATGAGTGTAACCAATTATCACTCAAATAGAAATGGTACTCCCTCAAAAAATTTCTATTATCTTATGTATTATCATCTACATGTCTGTATACAATATGAACAAAGATGGCCACCTGCATTGAATTATAATACTGAGATTGAATTTCCTCTTGTGGAGCAAGAGTATAGTTTTGTACAAAGTCAACCGCTAATAGTATAGTTCCAATTGGAAATGTGTTTTCACATGTGCAAAATTGTCTATCAAGCCACCGAGCATATTGGGAGTGTTTCACATATTTGGATACAATATTATCATTAAAGTCTCTGATGATTGCATGCACACGAATTTTTTCTATGACTAACTCGCAACACTTTCCAAATTTTCCATCCTTTAAAGAATATTAAACGTTCTTGAATCTTTTCACATCCACTATTTGTTGTCCAAATTCATGTGAAATAATTGCATGCATACATTCGCCTAACAATGAAAAGTTGCCACATCTATTGCATTGTCCAAAAATACATGCTTTTGAATAAAATAAGTATCAATTAGATGTTTCACAAAATAAACGTGCTATAAACTCCTTAACTATTTGAGGTCGCATATTAGTAGCACATTCCTGCATAATTTAGTTAGTATGCAAAGTACAACGTATATATCAAAAAACATCATAATAATAACAAAATTGCACATGAATTTCACAACAACAAGAGATTCATTGTTTATTAATTTTCACATACCAAGGTTTACATTTCTCGAATGATCTTTGACGTATGGTAATATTAAATGGTAACACTAAATCATCTTATTTTTTTTATATAATTGAGTTTGATTCATGTCTAATAGATGCTTTGGATGAGGATCACAAATTTTGGACCACACTCTTAATTTTAAAACATCTCTAAAATTAGATGATACCCTTGTATTATCATGCCAATATTTTTCAATTAAAGATTTGATTTCATTATTTAATTTGATGTCAGACCTTGGGAGTCTATCACTAAAACTCCAACATTGATTAATTGGATCATTTTCAATACTTTCTTTTCTTTTTGCTTCTCTTCTCAAAGTTTTAGGATTTATATTTAAAAATTCACTAGTCTTACTTATGATTCTTTTATTTAAAATTGATTTATTAACTAAAGTAGTTGTTATAGCTCTTCGTGCTGCATTACTATCTTTAGATCGACTCTTTTTTCCAATAGAATCAATAGCATTAGCAACACTAGATATAACTTGTTTCATTAATTCATCTTTCTTTTTACCTATTTAAAAAAAAATGCCTAACTGTTCATTATTTTTCACATTTTCCACATTTTCATCAATTGCATCATGAGTTCACATTGAAATCCAAGACTTTTTCTATAAAAAAAAGTTTATATAATCTATTTTTTATGGGTTCTCATTTGTCTCCAAGAAATCTTACCAAGAAGATTATCCAAGACATTTCTTTCAATCTTAAAAAAAACATTTTCATTTTCACTCATATAAGGGATTTCATTCTCATTTCCTCTTTCCATATTTTCAGTAGTACAATTAAGCTCATCATTGGTATACCCAACTTCATTTAAATAACTAATACGATCAGTATCATTGATAGGTGGGTTTGAAGATATTACCTGAATTAATTTCTATAGTCACATTTTCCATATCATTGAAAGTTGGGTTTGAAGACATACATGCATTTGTTTCTATAGTCACATTTCTTCCATATTCACATTTCCACATTTGCATCATCTACATTCATCCCATCCTTCATAGTCTCTTGAATGTTCTTCTCTTCAATAGTCATGGAACTAGATGATTTAATATTCTTCATTTCTTGAATCTTTGTTCTTCTATCTCTTTGCCTTTTTGTCTCCTCTCTATTTTCTTCAATTTCTTTAGGTGTCATGAGCTTCCTATGTTTTTTTTACGTTGATTTGATCCCATGATTACCAAACCCTCTTGATAAAAATAACAAATGATATTTAATCTATTTTCAAATTGATGTACCTCTTTGAAATTTTTAAGTACAACTAGATGTAGATCCCTTGTTCTATAAAGTTTGAAGTAAAAGTAGATGTGAATAACAAAAACCCTCTTTCTTGATTCCTCTTGAAAATAGCCCATGTACTTGATTCCACTTTAAAATTGTTCATATGATTGATTCCTTTTAGAATTTGAATAGAATATGACATGCCAAGAGACTCCACAAGACACTTGTGAATTAAAAAATATAAAAAATGTCATTGTCAGGCCATACATCAAAAGTGCAAGTTGTAGGTATACAATGGTAGTACCTTTTTACTGAAAATGGGAAATAACAGATATATTAGAAATGGGTACCCATTCTTAGAAGTTTGAATTCCACACCCACATTTTGGTTTTGGTTTGGTTTGGTTTTAGTTTGGTTTTAGGCTCAGGAAAGGCATGGTAAGATGGCCCCTAGCCTTGGACCTACAAGTAAAAGTCTATGTTTAGAGCAAGAGAAAAGACTAACTTTACCAATATGGCAGATATTTTTTTTCTAAGTTTTTTTACGAAGTTAAAACCATTATAGATGATGATGTGTAGTTTTCAAATATGTAATTTTTTTATTCGACTTGTTTTTCTATTTATTAATTAATTTATGAGCAAACTAGTCCAAAAACTTGAAAAGACAGGTTTTTGTATTTTTAATAACTTTTAATTTTTAAAGTTTTTTTTTAAATTATGTCATCAATCTACACATCATTCTTACAGAATGAGAAAAAAAATCATTTTATGATTAGTTTAGCTCAAATTATGTTGGTCGTACACGAGGGATTTTCAAAAACAACAATTAGGGTCAATAAAAATTAATAAAAATATATTTGGAAAAAAAGTATATAAAAATATCCTCATCAAACTTCACTATAATACACATCTTTTCCCAAAAGGATTTAGAAAAATATTTTATTTAGGTCAAATTATGTTGGTCATACATGTGCATGGTATGGTCCTAAAAAAGTGACTTTTAAAAGTGGTTTTTGTACAAGCCTATGCAAAATTAACTTGTATCATATGGGTATTAAAATAAATCACATATTTGAAAACTAGATTCAAAATACTACATTTCATATTACTAGACTTTCTTAAGATTCTATGTGTAATTGCTTCAAATTTTGACTCCAACTATGACAAACTTTAATTTTCAAGGAAAACACTTCCACTTTTTAGCCAAAAAGTGGACCCAACTTCTTGCACTTACCCTATCAATGAAGAAGTCAACCACTCAACAACATCAGTGGTACAACCTGGTCTCGAATGCAAGAAAGCATGAACCTCCCTTTTGATAGGAGGGAAAATAGCCAAAAAAGAAGAATGTTGTCTAAGATATTCGTTAAGAGTGGTTATTCCCTCATCACTAGTGGAAGGAGATACAATTGTTGACCCAAGAAGATTAATGGAGGAATGGAGCATGCTTGATACATCAATATGGATTGTTGGTAAAGAAGAAAGTACACTTTCATCAAGCTAGACATCCTTAATAGTATTAATAGTAAGAAAGTTTGTACTTCAAGGCTTCAAGAACATGTGTTCAACTAACATAGAAGTCATAGATTTCCTAGGCCCAGATATGCTTTCATACAATTATGGCATCTAACTAGTCAATACACCTTGTCAAGTGCATAGCTATACTAGTAATTTCTTGCAGAAAGCTAAGTGTATGGCCACTATATTTTAGTTGTCCACCATATGCATAATACACTTGGAGTATTAGATTAACTCATGCAATTAACATCTCCTCTACATGTGTTAGCACTTGTACAAAATTGGTTGTATTCTAGGGTCAATATTATTCCACTTGGACAAATGGTTGTCATTTTTCTCTATGAGGCATTGACAACAATCATTGGAATCTCACAATCATTGATCTAGATGCCTAGGTAGTATTCCATGCATATCGAGTAGATAGGCAGAATTGAGAGTTGATTTACCCTTTCCCAAAAATGTTGTTGGACTACATTTGAGAGTGAAATAATTGGGGAATGATTGTTCATTGGAAAACTTGGTGTACTTGTCCCTTGTGGTGGTAACTGTTGCCTATTTGATTTTCCTGGCCAAATGGGTAACGTGAAAGATCAAGATCATGTCGTTGATAGTTGCAATGAGTCATTTTGGGTCATATTTTTTAAAATCTAGAGTGTTGTAGTATGCTTTATAAGTTTAAATTGGTCTTGGAGGAATCTTAAATGCCTTGCAAAATTTAAAACCATCAATTATTTCCTTTGTTGCTTAAGTGGTCATGATAGGAGGTTTGGAGTTGTTTTATACATTTTTAAAACTAATCACAAAGCCTCTCCACCTTGTACAAGTGAGTCAAGGATACAAATGAGACTTCTTTTTCATTCAAATCAAACCTTATTATTTTGAAAGAAGGACCACTCTCTCATGTAGCATTCATGTATTCATGGTCAAAAGTCAAATTAACATATTTCCCCACACTGAAAATACTTTAATTTTGTCAAAAATCCTTGTGCATGTCTTGGAGGGAAAGGTTTTCTAACTAAACTAATCATGTCTAGTTTGTCTTTCAAGTGTGAGGTTAAGTTAGGTCAGAGTTTAGGGTTTTCATCGACCATGGAGGACATTGGATGCTTTCAAAACAAACTTGAAAGGTCATGATAGTAGAATGGAAGAGTTTTTCAAGAAGATCAAGGACTGCATATGTTTTCCACAGGTTTAGAGCTTCACCGATTGGAATACAACCTTGAAAGGTCAGGTTTTGTTTTCCATGCAAAAGATCTTCACATGGAGTTTGTGTTATGAGGTAAGAGCTTTGGTTTTACGGTGAACATCATTGAGATTTTTCATTTTTTAAGCCTTCCATGTAGCATTTGTAGGTTGTTAGGAGATATTTGTAGCTTCTGTAGAACCTACAACATGTTACACTATCCCTCATGAAAGCTTACATTACAAAAAGAGTGATATGAGATAGAGATCCCAAGGATGGCTGCTTCCAGTCATGAAGGAGTATGTAGGGTTTGATAGAGGCTAAGAATAATGCATTGTAGGGTCTTCATGATACCAAGTTTCCAATCACTAAAATCTGATGAAATGCATGAGTTGCATATAGTTGCATGGGGCAGTAAAAGTAAGTTAGAAGCCTATAAATTGTCAAGGTGCATATATGTAACAGAGGATATAGTACAAAGATAGGTTCTAATGCCATACAATGGTATATTCTTCAAGTTAAAGGTGGACATCAAATGTGAAAGAGGTTTGTATAGACTTTATATGCAGACCTAGATATTAGTTGGCAGAGGCTGAAAACCTTGTAAACTTAGCTAAAGTTTGAGATCACTGACATCAATTAGATAGAAAAGAAGTCATTGTAGAGGGTGATGATGCAAAGGCTGCTGACATAGAGGTACAGTTACTAGTACAAATAGAAAAGGTATGATGGCATTCATGAAGGAACAATGGTGGGAATGCATGATAACAGCATGCAGATGTATGGGGACAGTAGCATGTAGTTGTAGAGGAACAATTTATAATGCCAAGTAGCAGCCTATCCACTCCAAACAACAGTCAAACAATGCAACCATAGAAGCAAACCTTAAACAATGCATAGAGGGGCAGTGTTTGATTGGAGACAATCATAGAAGCATGCCTAATAGGCATGCAAGGATAAATCAAGACAGTTACTCTGGTGCATTCATATCTTAGATAGTAGATAGAAGAAAGGAGATAATAGAAACATGCAGTTATGCTTCATAGTCATTGAGTTGGCAGTTTTTGTATGACTACTCAATAATGACAAGGTTTGACAACACTTTTACAAGTGTGAGTTGGTTAGAAGATGAAAAATGATTGTAGCAGTCATTCAAAGAAGATATGATGACTACCCTAAATACCAAAGAAAAGTTGCATATAGTCTTCAAAGAGGATACAGAGGTCTCAAGGTATTGATTGTGTTTTGACAGTCAAGGATGGCTATGTTTTAATAGTGGTATTGACTATGTTTTGACAGTCAAAGATCACTATGTTTTGAAAGTCAGATATGACTATGTTCTAATAGTTGTAAGATTAACAACAGTAGCCAGCATTATTATAGAAGCAGTCACGAGAGACCTACAATCATTATCAAACAAGGAAAATAGTGAATAACAGTCATCTTAGTCAGGACAGTATCAAAGTGGGTAGGTCAAAGAAGACCATAGTGATAAGGTCAATCAAATAGTCATATAGTAGCAGCCTATTAAGGAACAACATACCAGCACATAGCAAGGAGAGTATAAGCCTTCAAGAGGACAGTCAAAGAGTTAATGCAATACTTTATTACTATGTAGAATGGAAAGTTTTGACAAAACTCAAGTTTAACAGTCCATTTACATTTCAATCCTAAGACTCACTAAACCCTACATCACATGGACCTTAAAGATCTAGTCATCTACAATGTCAAGAGTAAAAGAAGGAAAGTTGCAAGTAGACACAATGTTGATAGAAGAGACAACAATGATAGGGTTCTGAGAAAAGAAGACAGGTGTCTTGAGTAGGGATGACTTTAAGGAACACCCCCCTAAAAGCACCTATAAAATCCTGGTGAATCCTAGCTAAGTGTTATAATTTTCCTGGCGAATCTTTCCTTTTTTTTTGAAAAACCTATTAATTTTTCTAGCGAATCTATGCACATTATTAAAAAAATTTGTAAAATTGTGGTGAATCCTAGTAAAAATTCACTAAAAAAATTAAACCAATGGTGAATCCTTCCTTTAAAAAATTGCATATTTGGTCAATGCAATCCTCCATGTACTCTTTTTTTTTTAAATTTTAAAGTAGGGGCATGGGGGCGGTAGCCACCGGCGGGCAAGGTTAAGGGGTAGTGCCCCTTGTGGGGGTCAAGGGGGCAATGCCCCCTTGCGGGGGTCGAGGGGGCAGTGCCTCCTTGCGGGGTCCAGGGACAGCAGCCCCGGCGCGCTCCTGCCCCTCGCCACCAAGCACAAATTCAGTATCCAAAATGCATTGGATTAGTTATTTTTTAAATATTTCACTTAAAAAAAGACAAATAAACTAAATTCTTGCCATTGATTATCATTTTGATCATACGGTTATAGTTGAATTCTGCAACCCTTTTGGCATGTGCCTTTTAAAAGGCTTGCCAGGGCCCAAAACAAATTTTGGGCCCCAGTAATCCTTTTAAAAGGCACATGCCAAAAGGGCCGCAGGATTCAACTACAACCATTTGATTAAAATGATAATCAATGGTAATGAGTCAAAGGCATATTCAAAGTTAAAATAGCCCTAAAGTATATGAAAAACTAGTTTGATAATGGTGATATTACCCCTAAAGTAATGTCAAGAATATAATATTAATGGCAAATCCAATTAAGATTTATAATTATATAAAAAACTATTGGTGAATCAGCTCTAATGATGCATAATTTACTTGGCAAAACAATTTAATTTATTGGTTTAAAAGTAATTCTCTGGCGATTTAACCCATGAAAAATATTTTTTTGTAAAAATTGAGCGATTTAGCCCCTCGCTGGTTGTAATATATTCGCTAATTTTAAATTCCCAGATTGAACTATTCACCAATTGGCAAAGAGTCACCACTAAAAAAATCCCCGGTCTTGAGAAGACTGTGGCAGAGTGGAAAAAGCAATAAAAGAGTCTTAAACTAACCTACAATACAATAAAAAGAAGGTGACAATCTTGAAAGGTTAAGAGTAGTGAATGATCTTTGATGCTTTAAATGCCTTGGGTAAGTGCAAAAAGATGGGGGGCCAAAAAGTGGCCACATTGTTTTAAAAAAAAATAATGCATAACGCGAGCGCATTATTACTTCTTATAAATAAATAAAAAATCTTTTCACTTTATTTCATTTCTTTTTTCTCCTATACACCCGCGGCCTGCAAACCCTAGAAAGCATGCTTGCATTTTAGAAAACTCAATTCAACACAAAAATCTTTGCAATTCGTCGCCAAAATGCCACCACGACGTCGAGCACGCCAAAGGAGTGAGTTTTATTTATTTTTTTGTTTGAATTTGTTTCTAAATAGGTAGGTTTGAGCTGATTTTTTATGTAAATTTCATTAATTGTCAGGAAATGTTAATGCACCTCCTCCTCCTCAAAATCCACAAAATCTTGCAGAACAACAACCTCCTCCATTCATTCCTCGACATGCTCGTGGAACACCAGAAAATATAATGAAGCAAATTAAAAATAACAAAAAAGAAATTGAAGATATAATTGCAAGGTTGAAAGATCTTTCCACTTCAACCTTGCATAGGTCCACGCTTGCTGAATCTCTTGAATCTATGTTATCAAATGTAGATTCAATTAGCAAGCAAATATCTAGCCGGATGGATAAGAGGAGAGAGTTTAGAGACTATTATGCAGACAAGCTGTCATACCAAGATGTGAAAAAATTACAAATTACAAAATTAGACTTGTGTTCGATTTTCACCAACCCACAAACAAATCAACCTCCACCCATTACATGCAAGAGGTTCCCTATCCATTGGTGCAACAACAAAGTGATAAGGGACAATTTTGGGCAGAGGTGGTGGATGTTTTTTGACCATCCTCCATGCAATAATAATGAGGTCCCACAATACTTTTTGAGGAAACTCTACTGCGTGTTTGTCCTCAATAAAGTGCCAAACTATTTTGATATGCAGGACTTCCAGGGTAGAGGTGGGGGGTCAGCACAAGATAGACCAAGGGCACGTGTTGACCCACAGTGGTCAGTGAGACAAGTAATCAGCAGACCAGTCCATGAGCATGTTTCTATCCCTTCCATTATGAAGGAGAGTGTTGAGGTCGATACACTTCAGTCCATTAGTGCCTTGACCTAGAGCATCATAGAGCATACAAGTCCTACAACACAGAGTGGGTTGGGAGATAATGTGAGGAACAGGGTCCCACCCCATGCTTGTCAGACTTGTAGGTTAGCCTGTGGTTATGACCCCATGGATAGTCAGGATGCAAGTGCACAGGCTACATCTGCAGCTGAGCAGATGGTGATGACAGATACCCTCCTGAGTGAGACTTTTGGCCTTGATACTCAGGTAAATATTATCAAGTTTATTGATTTTAATTTATTAAATTTCATTTTTGAAATTCAAGATTAACTAATTTAGTTTGATGATTTTAATGAAATTTCAAGGTCATAGCATTGATGTAATTTTCACTGGTTCTCCACCTACATATTACACTAGATCATCTACTGTTGGGGTATGTAGCTAGTAAGCAATTATAAATATTACATGTGAATAGCATTGTTATATGAATGGTATTCTAATATCTAATTTTGGATGTTGAATAGGTTAATATTGGAGATTTCATGGCAACAACTGCCAATGGTGGTGGACTTCAAAGCTTCACAGAGGTAATAAAATAAATAGTTTAATGAATGAATTGTACTTACTAGATTTTTGTATGTGACTTGTGTGCTTTATTGTGTGTACTTCCATGTTTAGATGAACGTGTGTGTATGTTAGGAGCCATGATTTGCATCACTATTATAGTTTTCGTAATTGAATAATGTTGTTGTATTTCCAAATGATGCAGGCTGCGGAGACACCTCCCGATGTTCATAGGGCAATGGAGCATGGTGTTACCTCTGTGATTCATAGCTCCATGGCATTGACAGGGGTATGAGGCAGATTAGTAAATTTCAATTTACATTCATTATTATAGTTGTTTATTCTTGAAAAATTAAAAGATTATTGATTTAAAGTTTAATTTCTATTCGGATGGTTTCTATAGGACATGACATCACCACGACCTATTCTTGCTACTGAGGCAAGTGAGGAGATAGATTATATGGTAGCTGTAAGTGATTATTTTGTTAAATGTTTCATTTTTTATAACATGTAATTTCTATATATTAATGTCTATACTTTTTATTGTAACAACTAAAGATGCAGGAAGAACTAAATAGGAGGAGCAGCCCTCGAGTTTGTAGTAGACCACCCACATGCACGTCTCCATCCCCTAGAAGATCAAAGGCTACCCATGATCTATTCTCTTCACCAACCAGAGGGGAATGACTTTTTATTATGTTCCTTTGTTGTATGCCTATATGGCATTTGTGGACATATATTTTGTATTGCATATAGTTGACATTGTATGCCTATATGGCATTCTTGTAAGCCTATATGGCTATTTTGTATATATGTTATACTTATATCGACAAATATTGATGTATGCCTATATGGATATTTGGTTAATACAAATCTTTTTTATTGATGGCGTTCATACTTGCATTATAAATCCACGTTTGATTGGATATTTGTAGATGGCTACTTCAAATATTTAAATTCCAATTGTATTACATAGGATGTTTATTGATCCAATAAGCTAGCTATTGTTATTCAAGTATCACCTAAACCTCATTTTGGAACTAAAAGATAAAAGTTGTATTTTAAAAAAAATGAATCATCATGTTGAACAGAAAATATTAATATTCTTTATGAGTAGCATACAATGTCAACTATATGAAATACAAAAAAATGAATCATCATGTTATTCTTTATGTTTGAGATCTTGAAAATGACTAAGTCTGGTAGCCTGATATCCTAAAACACTAAAAATTGACTAAGTCTGAAATCTGGTGGATCCTCCAAATTCTATAATCTACATGTTAAATCTGGTGGATTCGAGACCTATCTCAAACATCCTGAAAGGTATATTGAAAAATATTTAAAGTATATTCAATATACCTTATCCTCTGGGACTTACACTTCTAGGTGAAAAATTGCTCTAGGGAGTTAGGTGTGCTTTCCCACCTCTGCAGACTCAAATCAGCGCCTAAGATTGAGACCTCAAAGTGCGCCTAGAGAAGAAAACAAACCTTTGATCATCCCAAGTTATGGCGCCTTGAATCGAATTGATACAAATGACCTTAAGCATTGAAAATTTGACAAGGAAAACACATTATGAGTTTAGGCGCCTTTCATGCTTCATATCACCAATTTTGGTACCTTGGCAACATAGTAGATGAATAACACCTCAGAATGAGTGCCTAAGGGTGATGTAGTCATACAAGGGTGCAAACAAGTGTTAAAAGCCTTAAAATATCAAGGAATAATCCAAATTCAAGTAAGGCACATTTTCACACCTTGATCATCATCTAAGGTGCCTTGCATAGGAGGTCTTGAGCAACATAAACCTTAGGCACAATTTCTTGCTCTACAATCAAATTTGAGCGCCTAAGCAGTGGATTGGTGATGGACATCACTTTGAGTGCCTTAAAAGTGTTTGAAGGTTTGAAATGGTGAATGATAGCGCCTAAAGGTCTTAGAACCAACTAGAATAAGGAATTGAAGAATGAGTTAACCACTTTGAGCATCTTGAAGGAGAGAAGTATGTATATGAAGATTGATTGAATGTTTGGAGTTTAGGTGCACTTTCCTTGTCATCTAATCACACATTGGCGCCTAGGAAGAGTTGACATGAAACAATCCTTTGAGTGGACTCCTTGATGAGATCTCTCCCATTGCTTAAACTTGTTGAAATGTTAAAAGCTAAGTCAAATGGATTCTAGGCGCTCTTTACCTTCAGAATGACCTTGAATTGGCGCCTAAGCATAACAAGAGAGTTTAAATCCATTAAATATGGTGCCTTGTAAGAGGAGAGCTTAAGAGCATGATACTAGATGGCATTTAAGAGTCAAGATCATCAAAATCCAAAGAAATGGGCTAAGTAAGCTAAGGCACCTTTGCTTGTCATTCAATACCTCCATGAGCGCCTAGATTGAAATTGCATCCAAGGACATCTAAGAGTAGGTGCCTAGAGGGGAAAAGTCATCCTAAGACCTTTATAATTATTTAAAGCATAAAAAATGCCAAGTATAAAGCTTCATGATGTTGGGCGCTCTTTCACCTCCATATAGATCTAGATTGGTGCCTTAGATAAAGTATCACGAATCTATATCATTGAGTAAGTTCTAAGAGAGAAAGGCTTACTTCAAGCATGTTTAATCATTCAAAGTCTTACAAATAATGAATAGAGCATAAATTGATGCTAGGCGCCTCCTCTTGTCTCTACTATCTAGTTTTGGCGCCTAAGGAGAAATTGCATCTAGTGAACTCATTAATTGGCGCCTAGGAGGAAAAGACCTTAAACTTACATTATTGAGTCAGCACTTTAGAAATTGAGCCATTCCTAGTCAATTGGAGTCATAAAATATCAAATACAAAGTCCAATTGGACTTAGGCGCCCCTTCATGTAATTTCCCACCATCATGAGTGCCTAGATCTAGGAAGATCATCCAATTGCACCTAGGAATAAGATACAAGTCCAAGACCTCAAATTTGAGCGCCTAGAAGTGTGATGGATTGAAGAAGCTACATTGGTGCCTAAAGGTAAGTTGTATCTTATGACATCACCTAATTGAGTGCCTAGGAGGTATAAAGCTTAACATTCACATGAGGACATGCGATTAGTAAAGGAGAGTTTTCTCAAACATTTAAACATGTGAATGAAGTCATAGAAATGCACTAAGTCATCTAGGCGCCATTTTCCCCTTGTGTACCTTTACATTTGCACCTAATAAGAAGTTGCTTCAGTTCATTGGAATGTTTGAGTATTGAGGATTTCTTAGCAATGCTTTACAACTTTACATTGCCTCCTTCTGACAATTTTTGGGGTAGCAGAAAACCTTTCACCACGGGCAAACACCTCAGAGATATAAAAAACTAAGAGAGGTTATTGTAGAGGCACTCTACATGATCATGTTGCCTCAGATGAAATGTTTCTAAGTGATACAATTTTTGAGTAACATCTCATCAAAGATTTCTGCCTTTTTGCACTTTAGACTCTTCAGGGATATCGTTGGTACAATGTAGCTCAGACTGTTTCGACATGTTTGGGTGAAAAATAGGACCATGCCTAGTGTAAATGTACCCATCTGGACACCTTGGAATAGTCAGTTTGGTCGCATCAGAAGCAGGACAAAAGTTACACCCCTTTGCAACTTTACACTGCCTCCTTCTGACGATTTTTGGGGTAGCAGAAAACCTTTCACCACGAGCAAACACCTCAGAGATATAAAAAATTGAGAGAGGTTATTGTAGAGGCACTCTATGTGATCGTGTTGCCTCAAATGAAATTTTTCTAAGTGACATGATTTTTGAGTAACATCTCGTCAAAGATTGCTGCCTTCTTGCACTTTGGACTCTTTAGGGATATCATCAGTACAATGTAGCTCAAACTGTTTCGACATGTTTGGGTGAAAAATAGGACCATGCCTAGCGTAAATGTACCCATCCAAACACGTTGGAATAGTCAGTTTGGTCACATCAGGAGCAGGACAAAAGTTACACCCCTTTGCAACTTTACACTGCCTCCTTCTGCCAATTTTTTGGGCAGCAGAAAACTTTTCACCATGGGCAAATGCCTTAGAGATATAAAAAACTGAGAGAGGTCATTATAGAGGCACTCTACGTGATCATGTTTCCTTAGATAGAATGTTTCTAAGTGACATGATTTTTGAGTAATATCTTGTCAAAGATTGTTGCCTTTTTGCACTTTAGACTCTTCAGGGATATCGTCGGTACAATGTAGCTCAGACTATTTCGACATGTTTGGGTGAAAAATAGAACAATGCCTAGCCTAAACATACCTATCCAGACGCATTGGAACTATCAATTTGGTCACATCAAGAGTAGAACACCAAAAATGCATAACATGATGATGTAAAAATGTGTATATGTGGAAAAATGCAGCAGGAAATTAAAAAAAAGACAAACCTTATAAATTAATGTGCATACTTACAACTCAATGTAACATGACTTTACAAAATCAATGTGAATACTTACAAATTAATCCAATGAACCATCTGGGTATGCTCTACTCTTTATTGTGTCAAGTATTGCTTCATGGTCAGACTCACGCACCTTCCACAAGATTTTGTTCAAAGGTCTACCCTGATACTTTATCAAATGAACATTGGATGCCATGACAAGGTTCGAGTAATGAAGAATCTTCTGATGCGTGTCAAAGTCCTGAAACAACCAAACATTAAAACTCTTTTGTGGGTACCTTCTAAGCCATGTTCCAGTAATAACCACTGAGCCTGTAGGGTATTCAATGTTTTCTCCATCTGTAACAGGGGCCTCCAATTTCTTTTGGCCTCAACACAATGACATAAGTAATAATCTATTCCCTCTTCATTATCTTCATCTGCAATAACTACATATATGTGCCCTACATTGATATGTGTAGCAAATTAGATGAAATTAGTCAACATTACAAAAACACTACAAAGTAAGATGACATTACCTGGTTGAACTAGATGAAATTAGATGATATACGTGCCCTATATTACCTGGTTGAACTAAATCTAATATGTGGTCAAAGTCAACTGATGATTCCATCTGTGTTAGTTCCAGTGCCGTCGGGGGTCGATACGTGTCAAGTGGGCTAAGATAACTTAACTACCATTTGTCAACCCACTTCTTTGACTCGCACTCATCCCAGACTTGAATTGTATAGGAAGAACAAAAGCATGACATCTTTCACGTATGGATACTCCATGAACCTGTAATTGAGCTTCTGAAAGAGTGTATCTCATTTGATCATGTCAGTGTATAACAGTCCTCATATGGTGCAATGTTAGTATCATCTATCAACCAAAAAAATCTACGAACTAAAGACTTACCTTCATTACCTGGACCCATGGAAGTATTACACCACTTGACAATCAATTTTACATTTGTCAACTTTGCATTGTCTTTATACTTTAACTCTTCTCGTGCTATGGCTCTTTTGATACATGCTCTTGCACCATCATGCTCCCCCTTTCCATGCCCGGCCTCACAAAAGTTCCACATATGTTGAATACCTATAAATTATGCCTCGTACATAGCCAATAGAAATTCCGCAAGTTCTTGAATTGTGACGCACAGTTATTCGACCATATGATATGCTAACTGAACGATATGCCCCTTCTAGCCAAATCATTATAGAACACCTGAAAGCAACCTTGCACGAACTCCGTAGAATGCGTGTGATCATCACTAATATAGAAATTATACTCCCTTATGATCTTTCTATCATCCTCTATACTATCATTCACATGAATGAATGTGATGTGCACAAATATAGAAACCTGTGTGGACTTGTAATAGTGTGATTGCACCTCACGCTGTGGTTGTAGACTGTAGTTCTCTACAAAGTCAATGACTAAAACAATGCTACCAACCAGAAATGTGTCCTTGCATAACTTGAATTGCAAGTCCAACCATCGAGATCTATGGACATGTCTTGCATACTCAAACACTATGCTATCATGAAATATAGGCATAAACTGATACACTGAAATCTTTTCAATAACCAATTCACACCTCTTTGCTTCTTTACCATCTTTTGTATTGTATGCCACTATTTTATACTTGCTAAACTCTACTAGTTCATTTCCAACTGCATGTATTCTTTCCATATGTTCACATATTGGCAAATGTTGCAAGCCACCGCAACGATGACATGTGCCATCCAAGCATAATTTCTTGTAGAATATTTGACCTTCCTCTCTTTCACATAAAATTCTTGATATGAAGTCTCTTGAAGATGTTGGTGGGGCACATATGGCACAACCCTGCAAAACATTGTTAGTATGCATATCTAAACATATAGACCTATAAACATCAAAATGGTTAGAAAATTCAATATGTAATCTACAACAAGTAGTGTGTGTGTGATTTATCTTGACATAGAAAGGTTTTAGCATTTCAAAATATCTTTGACAAATTTTAATTTAAGGATACTTCTCTAGAAATTTACCATAAAATTGTGTTTGAGTCCCATCCAAAAAATGCTTTGGATGTGGCTCACGGTTCTTACTACCGATTCTCCTTCTTACCACATCCTTTTGATTTGGAGATACCCTTGTGTAATTCTTCCAAAAGTCTTCAATTAGTGATCTCAATGCTTCAACAATTGGTTTATCTTTTCATGGTAGTCTCCCCGAGAATGCCCATAATTCATTGGCATTTGTGTCCTCAATTCTTTGGCGTCTTCCAACGGCTCTTGATAAAGTCTTCCTATTAATTCTCAAATCTTGACTTGTCTTTCTAATGAGATGAGCTTTCCTTGTTTGACTACTTACTATAGTCGATGTAATCACAAGCCGTGTTGCATTACTATCATTTGAGCTTGAGGTGTTACCCACACTCTCATATGCACTCATTAGATTCTTGACAATAGATTTTTCACTTGAAGCCTCTGATGTTCTCAACCCAAGAATCTTCATGATGGACCTATACTTTATACTTCGCATCATTTCAATGAATAGTTGACATCTTGCAGTCTCATTTAACTTTTCAAAGAACAATCTCCAAATCTTATGAGCATATCTTCTACAAGTGTGTTTTGGAATCTTACCTTCTATTAGTTGCAAAATATTCTCATCAATATCAATCAAATACTTTAGTTTTCTATGCAAAATTCTAGGTGGTGTTAAGTTAGGTAAATTCATCTCAACATTAGGAATTTCATCAATAATTAAATGAGATGGGCTAGATGGCATACCTTCAATCGAAGATGGAATAGATGACATACCTTAAGGTTGAGGTGGGAATGATGGCGTCCCTCCTTCATCACATGTGAGTGATGATGTACTCTCAACTTGAGATGTGGTAGATGGTGTCCCTACATGTTGACTTGCGATAGAGGACGTGTCTCCAACTATGGTATTCAAATCTCTCGTAGCATGAAGTTTTTGCATTCGTTCTCTTTGTGCTGCCAATACCATATCTCTTTGTGATGGTTGTGGTTCCTCTTCAATTGGCATGTCTTCATTTATCGTGTCCAATTTCCTCTTCTCACGAAGTTCCCTCATAGCCACTGCTTTCTTTGCATTCTTATCTTCTATCTCTTCCTGTGTTGGTTTAATTCTTGATCGTTTCCTTAGCATGATGGAGAATTTGTCTGTAGCATGATAAAGAGACTAATATTAGTTCCTAAGAAATAAATACAAGATAATAGTGGGATTGTATTTTTATTATGTTGTAAGGATTTATTCTTGTATAGTTTGACATCATGGTATGTTAAGGTATGTTTATTACACATAATTATTAAAGAGCCCAAGTGTAGAAAATATACATGGCATCATGTGAGATTGTAGGCTGCTTTCTTGATTGGGAATGTGTCTATTTTAAACATGTATGATAAAGCATGATAAAGTAATTCAAATAGAATTAAGGAAAATGTAAACAACATGCATGTAAAGACTTGACATACCTAAAAAACCAAGATTCGAATGGAGAGAGTACCCAATTATGTAGTGTTTTTTTCTTCTTGCATCAAACTCCTCAACAATTTGAGTTTTTCACCACTTGCTTCATTTTCAATGTTAAATTGAATAACACTCAAATATAATTACTAACAACAATACTATTAACCAATCTATAATGTTAAATTCCTAAAATTGAATCACAATTAACATTGCAACACTACAAAAATTGAAACTTGAATAGATATATATCAAACTTGGTGTGAAAACTATGTTATTTCCTCCTTCTCAAGTTGGCAAAGCAGAAAACGTGGTGGAAAGATCATGCAAAGGTAGTAAAATGTGTAAAATGTGCATGTGAACTTCTCAACAGCATGAAAGCACTTCTTTTTTATTGGAGCATGCGTAGAATCAGTATGAAAATAGAGCATGTGGGCTTGGATCATGAGGGTCAACACTTTTTTACCATTTCTATAGCAAGACAAAACGCGAGTGTGTTATAACGCGCTTACGTTATAATGCGCTCGCGTTTTGTTGTGCTATAGATTGATCCATAAATATTTTACCTATCTCACCTTCGATAGCACCTTTATAATATCTCACCTCTAGTTCCATTAGCTCATGTTCTATATCTCACCTCTAGTGTCATCGGTGTAACAAGCCTCTCGGAGGATCTTTTGAAACCTACACTGATCAATGGTGTTAGGCCGATCGGAGGCGTATCAGGGAAAAGTGAAAGGAGATCTCGCCGAAGGATCAAAGGTATCAGAGAGACAAGGGGTATCTTACACCAATCCATCAGAAGGAAATGATGTATCAACAACTCTAAAGTGAGTCCCACCGATAGCATTCATCACACCGAAGAAGAGAAGGATCATCGGTGCATCGACCCAAGCATATAAATGTCTGCCAATAACGAAAGTCTCACCGAAGGTGATTGGTATCAGTGTATTAACAAAGTTAATGCTAGTATGGCCAACAGTGATTGTGTTGCCGACAGAGAAAATCAAGGTTGACGCTGGAGTGTGTCCATTGGTGCATCAGCCTGAGTTCGTAGGCATTCACCAATGAAAGGAGTCTGTGCGACAAGTATGGTTCGAAGGTATATCAGAGTGATCAGTGTGTATCGGCGGAGCGGTTCTCAAGCTCACCGATGGTAAAGGTCATACCGACGGTTGGAGCATAGTGTTAAGCTGTTGGTGAGAGAAGTGAGATCAGTAGAAGAGTTTTTGAATGTGCCGATAGTGTTCAGTCTCACCAATAATGAAGAATGTGTGTGTAGTTCAGTATCATTTGGACCTTGAGGAAGTTATTTAAAGTTGATTAAGCAATAATCTTTCACATTGATTGACCTACTGAACATAGGTCCAAACTTGATTTACCTAACCACTAGAGCCAGCTAGAATCTCTTCCACCTCATCTGACCCAATCTCCAACAAACCATCCTCCAAAGGATCTAGGTGCCCCAGAATAATTGTGGCTAGATGATCACAAGAAGGAAAATATGGAAAGCATAATTTTGGTGATCCTAAAATATTTTCTGGGTAAGATGGTGAAAGGAGGCATTATCTTCCTTAACACAAGAAGGGATGACCACATCCTGTGCTTCATCAACTGACACTTCCAAGCCTTACAATTCCTCTTAAATACGGGAGGATCCATGACTCGAAGATCCAAGCCACTTGGTCCCGCCTTACTGAAGGATGACATTCTGGGAGAATTAGGAGATTTTCCTTTGGAGATCATATAATCTTTAAATGCTTTCCATCTTGGTAGGTCCTCTGCATTAGAGAAAAACCACTAATGGTGTCTGAGAAATAAGAAATTCTTCATCTCTTTGGTGATCCATTTCTCTTTCCAAACCTTCCCCTTCAGATTTGAATGACCACAAGGTTTTTGAGGGAGAACTTTTCCTGTTTCCTGCAAGAGCTTGCCAGATGCTCCGCCATATGATAGGCATAACAATGAAGGGGCAAGCCCTCATAATCAAGTTCTTGATAGAAAATGCCCATCGAGGAAGAAAGATAGATCTTCTTTGGAAGCAAAAGTTCTAGTTTGTGACAAATCCTTATCCAAGCATAAATAGCAGGGGTTCTATCAAGCGATTGCTAATCCACTTCCACAAAGTCTCCTAAAGACTTCTTGATTGATTCCAAAACATCCACACCCCAAAACTGGAGAGGCAATCAATATAATCAAACCCGTAAATCTACATTTGATGACAGAAACTCTATTCAGGCTAGATTAAGAGTCCAGCATTTCAGCTCAAGTCTAAACCCATCAACATCTAAATAACCTAAATACAAAATCTCTATTTGCCTATCTTTAGAACATAACATTGCCACAAAATAACCCTAATCCCTCAACCCTCAACCCTAATCTGTTATCCCTCAACTCTAATCCCTCATCCCTAAACCCTAAATGCTATCCCTATTCCTAAACCCTCAACAGGCTCGATACTATACCTTAAACCCTAATCTCTTATCCCTAAACCCTCCAACCCTATCCCTAATCCTTATACCCTTGACAATCTACTTTAACCCTAATCCCTTGACCCTCAACCCTATCTCGAAACCCTTAACCCTCGAACCTCAATGTACTCAACCCTCAACGTCAAACCCTAATCCCTCAACCCTTAACTCTGATCCCTCAACCCTATCCCTAAACCCTAAACCCTAAAGCCTCAACCCTCAACCCTCAATGTCAAATCCTAATCCCTCGACCCTTCACTCTAATCCATCAACCCTAAACCTTATCCCTAAACCCTCAACACTATACCTTAAACCCTAACCCCCCAACCCTCAACCCTAAACCTTATCCCTAAACCCTAATCCATCATCCCTCAACTCTAATCTCTCATCCCTAAACCCTAAATGTTATCCCTATTCCTAAACCCTCAACAGGATCAATACTATACCTTAAACCCTAATCCCTTATCCCTAAACCCTCCAACCCTATCCCTAATCTTTATACCCTCCACACTCTACTTTAACTCTAATCCCTCGACCCTCAACCCTATCCCTAAACCCTTGACCCTCGAACCTCAACCCTCAACGTCAAACCCTAATCCCTCAACCCTTAACTCTGATCCCTCAACCCTCAACCCTATCCCTAAACCCTTGACCCTCGAACCTCAACCCTCAACATCAAACCCTAATCCCTCAACCCTTAACTCTGATCCCTCGACCCTCAACCCTATCCCTAAACCCTAAACCCTAAAGCCTCAACCCTTAACCCTCAACATCAAATCCTAATCCCTCAACCCTTCACTCTAATCCCTCAACCCTAAACCCTCAACACTATACCTTAAACCCTAATCCCTTAACCCTCAACCCTAATCCGTCATCCCTCAACTCTAATCCATCATCCCTAAACCCTAAATGCTATCCCTATTTCTAAACCCTCAACGGGCTCGATACTATACCTTAAACCCTAATCCCTTATCCCTAAACCCTCCAACCCTATCCCTAATTCTTATACCCTCGACACTCTACTTTAACCCTAATCCCTCAACCCTCAACCCTATCCCGAAACCCTTAACCCTAGAACCTCAATGTACTCAACCCTCAACGTCAAACCCTAATCCCTCAACCCTTAACTCTGATCCCTTGACCCTCAACCCTATCCCTAAACCCTAAACCCTAAAGCTTCAACCCTCAACGTCAAATCCTAATCCCTCAACCCTTCACTATAATCCCTCAACCCTAAACCCTATCCCTAAACCCTCAACATTATACCTTAAACCCTAATCCCTCAACCCTCAACCCTAAACCTTATCCCTAAACCCTAATCCCTCAACCCTCAACCCTAATCTATCATCCCTCAACTCTAATCCCTCATCCCTAAACCCTAAATGCTATCCCTATTCCTAAATCCTCAATGGGCTTGATACTATATCTTAAACCCTAATCCCTTATCCCTAAACCCTCCAACCCTATCCCTAATTGTTATACCCTCAACACTCTACTTTAACCCTAATCTCTCAACTCTCAACCCTATCCTGAAACCCTTAACCCTCAAACTTCAATGTACTCAACCCTCAACGTCAAACCCTAATCCCTCAACCCTTAACTCTGATACCTCGACCCTCAACCCTATCCCTAAACCCTAAAGCCTAAAGCCTCAACCCTCAACCCTAAACGTCAAATCCTAATCCCTCAACCCTTCACTCTAATCCCTCAACCCTAAACCCTATCCCTAAACCCTCAACACTATACCTTAAACCCTAATCCCTCAACCCTCAACCCTAAACCTTATCCCTAAACCCTCCAACCCTATCTGTAATCCTTATACCCTTGACACTCTACTTTAACCCTAATCCCTCGACCCTCAACCCTATCCTGAAACCCTTAACCCTTGAACCTTAATTTACTCAACCCTCAACGCCAAACCCTAATCCCTCAACCCTTAACTCTGATCCCTCAACCCTTAACCCTTAAAACTTGAACCCTAAAACCTATCCCTACACGCTCGACGCTCGACACTATATCTTAAACCCTAATCCCTTAACCCTCATCCCTAAAGCCTCAACCCTAAATCCTTAAACCTTCAACCCTAAACCCTATCCCTAATCCCTCTACCCTCGACATGCTTATTTAACCCTAATCCCTTGACCATTAACCCTATCCCTCAACCTCTACCCTCAACCCTCAACATTAAACCCTAATTCATCAACCCTAAACCCTAATCCCTCAAACCTAAACCCTATCCCTAAACCATCAACCTTCAACACTATACCTTAAACCCAAATCCCTATCCCTCAACCCTTAACCCTTAAAACTTAAACCCTATCCCTACACCCTCAACACTTGACACTATATCTTAGGCCTTAAACCCTCATCCCTAAAGCCTCAACCCTCAATCCTTAAACCTTCAACCCTAAACCCTATCCCTAATCTCTCTACCCTCGACACTCTAACCCTAACCTCGACATTAAACGCTAATCTGTCAACCCTAAACCCTATCCCTAAACCCTCAACCCTCAACACTATACCTTAAACCCTTATCCATCAACCCTAAAACCTAATCCCTCAACCCTCGACACTATACCTTAAACCCTAATCCCTCAACCCTCAACCCTCAACCCTAATCCCTCATCCCTAAACCCTAAACGTTATCCCTATTCCTAAACCCTTAACCCTCGACACTATACCTTAAACCCTAATCCCTTATCCCTAAACCCTAAACCCTAAACCCTATCCCTCAACCCTTAACCCTTAAAAATTAAACACTAAAACCTATCCATAAACCCTTGACGCTCAACACTATATTTTAAACCACAATCCCTTAACCCTCAACCCTAAAGCCTCAACCTGTAATCGTTAAACCTTCAACCCTAAACCCTATCCCTAATCCCTCTACCATCAACACTCTACTTTAACCCTAATCCCTTGACCATCAACCCTATCCCTAACCCTCAACCATCAACCCTCAACACTCAACATTAAACCCTAATCCGTCAACCCTAAACCCTAATCCCTCAACCCTAAACCCTATCCCTAAACCTTCAACACTATACCTTAATCCATAATACCTCAACCCCAAACCCTAAACCCTATCCCTAAACCCAACAAAACTGCTTTGCCTTATGTTAGGTTGTTAAACCCATCATTTTTGACACTCTTCTCTTAAAGATAATTGAGTTGCAAGAATATGTCAGAAAAATGGCTATGAACTTTTTTAATGTTAGTAATGTTAAATGGCATGTTTTTTCTGGCTCATTTGGGGTTCATTATGCCAATAGGTGTACACACTATGAGAAAAGCTTTGCGTATGGTACATCCACAGTGAGTAATTAACAGTTGAAATTAGAAGGATGATCATTATGAGAAAAGATTTACATTGGGGTACATCTATGTTTCTTGTTGTCCAGCCCGCACTTAGGGGAGGTATATTGTTATGAACAGGCAAATAATCTCCCATTGTTTATTGGCTCTATCCACAAGAACTACTAAACTATACCTTAAACCCTAATTCCTTAACCCTAAACTTTCAACCCTAAACCCTATCCCTAATCCCTCTACCCTCAACACTTTACCTTAACCCTAATCCCTCGACCCTTAACCCTAAATGCTATCTCTAAAGCCTCAACCCCAAACCCTATTCCCTCAAAATCCTAAACTCTAATCCCTTATCCCTAAACTCTAAATCCTATCCCTAAATGCTCAACCCTCAACCTTAAACCTTAATCACTCAATCCTTATCCACCCCTCTCCTCCCCTATCTGGCTCACTCCCATCTCTACCCTCCTCTACCCTCAACACTATACATACATACATATAGGCATACATAGATACATACACTCATACATACATACATACATATATGATTAATAGCCTTGAACATAAAAAAATTTAAGGGGAACATAACACGAGCGCATTATAACACGCTCGCGTTATGTTTTGTTTTGGGAATCCCAAGCATTGGACTTGGGATTTGCTTTGGATTTCCAACCCAAAGGCTTCGAGTGCCTTTTCAACATCCACAGACGTGTTTTTCCATATTCTTCAAGATTTCACATAATTCTGTTCGTGCTAACCCTCAGATTTGCACATGTTTCAAGGTCAAACAAATTGAACACCTAGGTAATGTTAGGCTTTCTCTTAGCTATTTGACGATGTGATTTTTTTCACATTTTAACAATGTTAAGCCTTTCATCTTTAATTTTTTTGTTTGTGTGTCCGTTTTTGGGCAAAAACCACTGTTTGGTTTTTTTTTTATTGTAAATTAACTATTCATTGAAATTTCAAAAAAAATACATATTTAGAAACTAGACTCCATTCTACAAATATTGAAAAAAGAAAAAATAAATTTTTGATTAGTTTTCAAAATTTATAGGGGTAGCACGGCCAAAATTTTGTTTTTTAGGATGTGTCCACTTTGATAATTAGTAAAAAATCAAATATTCATCAAAAAATTATCAAAAAAATTGGGCATAAACTACATGCTATTAGCTAATTTCTCACTGAAGCGATTTTAAAAATACCAAAAAAAAGTTGACCTTTTGAGGGAGCCACAAAACATGCTATGTTATGTTTTTTTGATAGAAACAACACCAATTTCTGTGGTTCCCTCTTTTGAACCCCTTAATCTATGTCATTTTCAAAAAAAATAGTAGTTTAGAAAGTAGACTCGGAGCACTACGAACATTATTTTGGTTGCATCTCCAAATTTTGAGTGTAACTATGCTCAATTTCTCATCCAAGGCCAATATTTCCTGATTTTAGAAAAAAATTGGCCACTTAAGACCCCTTTTTGGCCCCCCATCTTCTTGCACTTACCCCCTTATAGGATTGTCAAACACAACAATCTTAAATAGACAGTCACAAACCTACATCATAGATTGATAAGAATCATGAGCAATGAGTAGTATAAGAGGCACTTTAGAAGGTCTGACAAAGGTTGAGCAGAGAGATGTTGGGGTCTGCTAGAGGCATAGAAGGTATACAAATCTGAGATGAAGAAAAGTTTGTGTTCAAGCATATTTTCCATAACTAGAGTGAGTGCATACAAATTTCCAAAGAAACTAAGAATTAGTTAGACTTGGGTAAGTCTCTAAATCAATGTCCTATAACCATTGTGATTAGTCTCAGAGTCTTGATGATACAACATTTAAATGTGAAAGTACTCTCAAAGGTCTAAGGGTCAATGAGTATTGAGGGCAGGAGAATGGACTCATGGATAGCAGTTCTTTAGAGAAGTCAAGAGGTAGAGATAGTTATTTCAAATGATAATGATAGTGATACAAGAATTAAAGGAAACAACACCTAGAGATGACTGTCACAAGTCATAGAAATGACTGTGTACAACAGACCTGGAAAAAGTCATAAAGATCAAACAAGAAGATAGTCCTAAACAAGACTACAGTAGAAGATAGTCACCATGGTTGTAAATAACAGACATAGTCATATAGACTGTGTGACTATGTATCAAAACCATGAAGACATCAACAAATAGTCATAAAGGAATAAGAATGAAAGAGAGAACAATAAATCAAGAAGTTATCAATAGCCTTGCATGCAAAACATAAGAATATTGTAAAATGAAACCTTGAATATGATAGAAAGATGCAAGGATAGTGAATAGTTAGCAAGGTCTTTGGGACTGTCAGACCTGATAGAGAATTGTTGGATAGTGATAGTAGATGAGTAACATAGGAGCAATCTCCTCTTTTCAAAAGGAACTAACAACTAGCATGAACATCAATCCATGAGAGGTCTGAGAAGAGAATGACACAGTTCATAGAGTATTCAATGAAATGCAAGGATGCCTCCAAGAAGACTTGGTCAGTTTCAAACACAAGACACATGCCCTATACCTTTTCTAGTTGCATTTTGAAGAAGTAATGATCAGTTGGAATCATTATGGTAGCATTGTGAGCAGTTGGAACATTATGCAATCATCTAGGAGATGTTGGAGCTTTCCAAGGAATGGTTCCACTTCTCTAGGGTGCACATCCCAACCACTTCCACGTTTCATGCAATAGATGGAGCACAATCCAAGGAACAAGAGGTCAAGCCCCCTTTTGAGGAGACCAATTCAAGTTTGAAGATTTTGGGCGTCCAAAATAGGTTAGCTACCTTTAAGGCTTTGTAACTTAGTCAAGATTAGTTCATATATGCTCTCCTATGTCTAGGATGACATATAGGACCCATAGGCAACATTTTTCATGAGTTATTTTCATGTTTTTGAGCTCGAGAAGCCTAAAACAACATATTGTAACTCAAAAAGATAGACTTCTAGTTGTATGACAACATTTTTGTAAGCACTTTCAAGGCAGTACAAGTCATTTTCAGACTTATTCAACTGAAGGATACCTTCTTTTCAATAAAAGTTCAAGCTTTTTACCTTCTTAGCTCTTGTTTTCATTGTGTATGAATGAATATGAATGCATGTTTATGTGATGTTCAATGAAATTCTTAAACAAAATGTCATATTTGATGCCTTTGTTACAAAATAATGTGTCTCTGTGAGTTATGAGTTGTGTTATGATACAAAACAGTCCTAGTTGTGAAATACATAAAGTTTTCTTCCTAAAACTGCAAGATATCAAGCCTTCCTATAACATATCAAGCTGTAAACATTAGAAGAGTATGAGTTGTGTGTGAAACAACTACTTTATTAAGATTTTGTGTGTCAGACAGCAACTGATAGGTCATTTATCATTTGATGAATCAATTTTCCAACTATATTAGGAGTATCTTATGTCTTTTCCTCACTCTTTCCCTAGCAAAAGAGGTAGGTAGTCTAGTTTAGGTGATGAAATCAAGGGAACCAACCCTTCATCTAGAGGTTTAGCTTCAAGTTTTGTAAGGTCCCACACCTAGAAGCTATTCCCATTGTATCACGGGGTCTTGCTGGATCACATTCAACAAGAGGGTGCAACCTACGTTGATAATAGTAACAACTGAGGATCATGTGTTGAACCATGGGGCATAAATCTTGACCTAATATGCATTGAAGCAAGTAGAGACTGGACATTGGGAGGAATATCTACAATAGGGATGTGATCAAGCATTTCACAGTGTATTGATAGCGTCCTCTTCTCTCATTGCATTCTATTGAGATCATGCTTTCATGCTTGATAGTGCAAGCATTACAACTCATTCCTTCGATCTTGACTTGATGAGCCACTACTAGATGTAGCATTGGTTACACAAGTATTCCATAGCCAATCCCAATAATAGCATAAGAACAGGGAAGTAAGAAAGTTAGGAAGAGGGAATAGGATGACGAAAGACCATGAAAGAAAAGTGCAACAAATTTTTTATGTGACCAATCATTCAACAAAAGTCAAAGATGATTGAATATGAGAATAAAGGAGCCCCACCATAATATCCATTAACCTTTTGAAAATATATGTATACAAATCATGCAAAAAAATACATCCAAACCACCATCATTCAATTAGAATAAGAGGCACAACTACTTTAAAAGGCCAAGCACAAAGTGCACATGAATCATAGAATTTGTAATATAAAACCATGTACAAAGGCACCATAAAAAATAAGTGAAAGATATGTACATCTCTCAATACAAAAAAAACAACCATAACATACTTTAAAATTTCATATAGTTGTATACAAGGCAAACCAAGATCCTCACATCAAAATATTTCCATTCTAGTACAGAACATGGTATCACAACATCAAAAAGCTATAAGTAAGAGTGCATGGAAGAAAGAGAAACTAAAAACAAGTTTCAAAGTGTGTTCCATCCAATGGCCCAAGGAACACCAAGAACGCAAGGACAAGAAATAAAAGGCATAAGATCTATACAAGCATGGATAGCTTTGAGATTTCATCTAGAAGCTGATCACTTTCATCCACAAAGACAATATGCTCAAATCCAACTTCACAATATTACTAACCCTCTTTTCATTATTATATGTTGCACCATTGACATATAACCTAAATAGAAATTGTTATGTCAACATGACATTTCTCAAAACCTCTTGAACCAATATATGTTTAAGCAATAACTACTGCAAGTTCATAGTAGTGACACCCATCAAACATTTCCACATTGATCAAATGCAGTCACCTGGTGCATGCTACCTATATGGTCTTGCAATTCAAGTTTCAACATATAGTTGAAGTCACAATTAGTGAGGTATTTGCTACATGGCTATCTAATTATTGTACAAACTTTTTCTTGCATTTATTTCCATTGACAACAATAAGATAAGAAAGGTAGCAAAAGTTATCTAGTTGTAGCTTTTAAATAGTGGCACGAACAACCATGGTCTTTGTCCTTTCAAAATTCTCAAGTGATCAAGCATCAAAGAGGAATGCACAACTATCATGATTGCAAGCAAAAGCACCTCCTCTTGACAAGCATGTTGAAGCATTCAATGCACCTTCATAGGCATACCAAGAATTCAAGGCTGCAACCTCCTTGAGAATGAGATTCAAATGTAGCTCTATGGATCATACAGTGTCAATGGTATTTCCATTCCATGATGCCACACGACCACCTCTAAGCTTAAGCATAGGAGGATGATCTTGGGAGTACAACTCATATAGTTGGTTTCAATCCACATCAACATGTGTGTTACAGAGAGACATCTATGCTAAACCTTGAAATGTCTACAAGGCACACAACACATTTATCTATCTCTGTTCAATCACACTTACACACCATTGATGTAGTTGAGATGGTCTCTACAACACCAATAACATCAACCAAGGAATTAGCAGCAACTGCCTCAATGTCTTCAATCTAGGTGAAATGGAAGTTATGGGTTGGTATGTTGGACATGTCACAATCATAGAAAACAATTATTGAATAAGTTTTCAATAATATCTCCCATAGATTTGGGGAGAAATTGTAAGTAGGGTTTTATACCTTAACATGACCATTAGAGATGACATACACCATGCTAACCTTGACAACACCTTAAGAATGATCAACTACATCATTGAATCATGTCAAATGTATTTTTCTTCTACCAGAGTTGACAATGTCGAAGCCAAGTACCTTTCCATCACCTCTAAATTGTTTTTAGTTCTACAATACACCCCTAGTGAAAAAACTACCCTAGATCAACCACCATTTATGGTAAGGAGTAAGTGCACCAATTGGTCTTATTACAATTGTGTTACTCAATGTACTAGTAGAATATTGCAATCTTCACCCATGAGATGATGAACCAACATCAAAAGAAGAAATTCCCATCCTAGGCCCCCAAGTTCCCACCAATAGGCATAGAAGAAATAAAAATAGGTGTACCAACAATAGGAGCTTGAACAGACAAACCTTTCAATGAGATAACAAGAATTAAGTTGCAAATTGCAAAGGAGAGATACATAAAAAACTAGAACCCACTAAATGTAAGGTTGAAAGAGTAAACAACCATTCAAGGGGAGATCCAACCACTTCCATACATCATTTTGTTGAAAACATGACATGCATAACCTGCCAATTACAATATGGACCCTACAACAAGGCCATCTCCAACAACAAGCTCATTATACTTAAAGGGAAGGAGAGCATCATGCATGTGCATCCCATCAAAAAGGCATAGCTGATAACTCAAGAAAGTAATATGCTTATAAACAATTAGACCTAATGAGATAACTTGTTTGGCACATACCAGAGAAGCCACCAAGCAATCTACTGATAGCACCATCGGTCAAGGTGATGTCCATAATGGAAAAGAAGTGAAGAGTGAGACAATCTTGCAAGAAATTCAAAATAAATATCCAATAAAGAGTACATGAAATATAACAAAGAGAACATATCTAATCTGTGGAAAGAGTCCTGAAGCAAGCACCACACAATAATGACAATCACAATTTGATAGTGGACATTGTATAGACTATTTTGAGAGATGAACATGTAGGAATTGAATTGAGTAAGCAAGTCCAATAGAAGGCATAACAAGAGGAGGAGCACAAAGACAACACATGAGCATTGTATTCACAACCATGATGGGGAAACATTACAATCATGACCATTGTAAAATATACACAACACATGAGCATTTTATTCACAGGAGCATGTATACACAACAACCAAAACATATCAACAATTTACATACAATCTCTAGACATACAAAAAGCCATAGAACCAACAAGTACCTATATGAGTGGCCTATTTATAATGGAAATATAGACAAGCAAAAATTGCCAATACATCTATAAAATGACCTAATCAATGCTAAATATTAGCCATATAGAATGCAAGCGCATGCACTATCTCATCCGATCCACTTCCTCCATAGAGTTGATTGTAGCAAAGATCTTTAAACTATAAGTACAATCAATCAAGTTTTTCATACACAATTCTAAAGCCAACCAAGGCATCTTGGAATAATTGCATCTCACTTTCCTCCAACAATTGTCTAAGAAGAGACACATCCTAGCACAATCAACAATCCTAGAACAAGACTGGGACGATGTAAAGGAAATCTCATGCTCCCAAAGGGATAGTCACATCAAGTGTAGCATTAACCCATAACCTACCATGGACTAGTTCTGTCACACTCCCATTTGAGCTACTGCTTGAGACTTCAACAACTTTGAAAGGATACTTGTTGCAAGTATGTGCCTAATCGGTGTTGTCATTGATGTCAACATATCCTTGTTGTCATTGGTGTCAACTGTATCTTATTCTATTACTTGTTTAGAAGACTTGTATATTGAGGATATTGAGAAAATTGGCCTCTCTGAAAGAAACAAGTGAGTTACAGAGAAGTGCAGTACAGACAGTGAGTTGTATGCTGAAGAATAGTCTGGTAAACTGCTCTGCATTTATTTCTGCTTGAAGATCGTGGTCTGCGGATTGGAAGTAATTTAGAGGTATGACTAAGGATGCTACATTTGGGATTTGAGCCCTCCGCATGAAGATCTGAGTGAGTTGTGCTCAACAGAGTGAAACCTTCTTTTTCTGTAAGTTCGGTTAGGACAGGATGAAAGTATTATGCTTCGCATTCCTCCACAATAAAGTATTTTGCTTTGTGGTTCTAGAAGGAAGTCTAGGATGATGATAAGTGCCTACAATTGCAATGGTTCATGGTTTGGTGGTCTGCAAGCTATCTTTCCTTTATGACAGTTGAAGACAATAAAGTTCATGTGTTCTGGTGAGAAGATTCCTATGGATAAAGTAGTTAAGGTTCGTGTGGTTGCTCCTTATGATTATAATGTTCTTGTGGATGTCTCCTAATCATGTTCCTATCTTGATATTGGTCCACGTTAAGGATTTGAGATCGTGTTCAAATATTGTTCCCAGATAGTGTAACGTGTAACCAGTTTTGGCCGACCTGGTTAATCCCATTAATTGCGGAGATCTCTGGAAGATTGTTGAAGCGTGTTGTGGCATGGAAGATCATGTTTGAGTCCCAGCTAAGGCATGGTGTGATCTGCATTTCATTTCCTTTGCATAATGTTGTAATAGGTCAGGACCTATTTTGTAAATGATTGTAATGCCGACCTTGGAGATTGTTCCAATGGTTGATGCAGACCTTGATAATCATTCCAAGGTTGATGAAGTGCATAAATACTTGTAGTTGAGTCATGGAAAAGGTGTTCTTGTGCGGAAATGAAAAAGATATTAAGAAAGGTTCAAAAGGCAGAGCAGAGAAGAGGCAAAGGAAAGAAGAGGAAGAACAGAGTAGAGGAAGAGCAGAGTAGAAGAATTATTGTACTTCAGTCACAAATATAGAAAGGTGTTGATTTTGGTAGTGAGTCTGGCAGTGATCCTCCAGTAGGGTTTAACAGCCCTTAGGGTTCAATAGCCCTTATTGTAATCTTGCTAGGTTTAGGGTTGAGGCAGTGAGCCGGCTAGACCTAGTTGTCCTTCATCATAGTAAGCCAGTATATTTAGGCCCATGGAGTGACCAAGCTTGAACATCATTATTTCAAGATTGCAATATATATTAGGAGCTAATCCTCTCTGTGGTTTTTCCCCACCTTGGGGTTTTCCACGTAAAATCTGGTGTCTCTTGTGTTTGATGTTGTATCTATGGTTAAGTTTATGATTTCATGCACTCATTGTTAAATCATAATAATTATGGATAAGTGATGAATGTTTTTAAATTGCAAAAAGTGTTCAAGTTTTAGAGACAACTGATTCACCCCCCACCCTCTCAGTTGTCTGGCACATATCAACAATTGGCATTAGAGCCAAGTTCCTCTGAAGAAAGTTTAACAGCTTGAGGAAGATCTAAAATGTCTTACAAGAAGGAAGCACCGCATTTTGATGGAACAAATTATGTTCTCTGGAAGGCTCAGATGAAAAGCCATCTTCTTTGTCTTGGTTACAAAGTATGGAAAGTTGCAGAAACAAAATACACCATACCTCAAAATGGTCTGACGACTAAAGATGAAATCAAAGAATATGAGATAGATGTCAAGGTAAAGGATGCTCTACTAAGCTCATTAATTGACTCAATATTGACGAAAGTGGTGAATCTTGAAACTGCAAATAAGGTATGGGAAAAGTTGAAAAATCTATATAAAGGAGATGATTCTATGAAGGAATCCAAGTTACAAAGTCTAAAAGTGAAATATAAAAGTTTGAAGATGAATGATGATGAAAACATATCAGCCTTTATGCAAAGAGTTGATGAACTTGTTACAGGGATAAAAGCCATAGGCAGAACTCTCGACGAAAAGGAAGTTGTTATGAAAATTCTCAAATCTATGTCCAAGTCCTACTGTCACAAGGTAGCCACAATTGAAGAATTCATGCAAGTAAAAATGGTTGATAGGGATTAGTTTCTTGGTAAGTTTACTACTTTTGAAATGAGAGAGTTTGGTGATGCTCAATCGAAAGTTGAGACGGCCTTCAAAGCTAGTACTTCTGGAAGTACTTCCAGATCAGAAAAGTAGAAGGTAGAATCTGATGATGAGTTTGATGAAGTTGAAGCCAACTTTGTGGATAGATTGCAAAGAGGATCCGGTAAGTATAAAGGCAAATTACCTTTCAAATGTTTTTCCTATGGTAAAGTAGGTCATTTTGCTTCCAGATGTCCTGAAAGAATTGAAAGAAATAGAAGAAGATATGAGAACATGATTAGGACCCAAAAGAAGTGTTATTATGTTGAAGAATTTGATGATGATGAAGGAGTATCAGATAATGGTGAACCAGATAATGCTAGTTCCTCTGTAAATGAATGCTTGTTTATTGCTATTAAGGAAGATCTTGTGTCTACTAATTCTACTAGCTATGTGAAGGAAGAAAAACTAATGGAAAGTGCTTTGGCTGCTTAGGTCATTAAGGACAAGGATGAATGGGTTATTGATAGTGGCTACTCTAACCACATGACTGGTGACAAAAGTAAGTTTGTGAGTTTGGAAAGATATGATGGTGGACTGGTTAAGATTTGTGGGAAATGATCTATTTCTTTTGATGGAAAGCATAATACTGAAGATGTCTTATATGTGAAAGGATTAAAGCACAATCTTTTGAGTGTGGGTCAGATATGTGACAAGGGCTATGATTTAAGCTTCAAGGACAATGGATGCAAGATCAGGGAAAGCTCTGAAATAGTCATTGCAACTAGTAAGAAGACCAGAGGTAATATCTATCACTTGAAAGGAACTGATAACTATTGCTTGTTGACTCAAAATTATGAGAGTTGGTTATGGCATAGAAGGTTGTGTCACATAAATTTTGATAATATTATGAGTCAACAAGCAATAGTTATCAGTTAGAGGACTACTTGAGCTAGTGTATACAGATTTGTGTGGACCTACCAGAGTAAGAAGTTTGCAAGGAGACAGGTATTTCATGTTGCTTATTGATGATTATTCTAGAATGACTTGGGTCACCTTTTTTAAAGAGAAAGCTGAAGCTCTATATAAATTCAAGGCATTTAAGGCAATGGTTGAAAATGAGATGGATTTGAAAATCAAATGCTTGAGGTCTGATAGAGGAGGAGAGTTCACATCAAATGAATTCAATTTCTTTTGTGAAGAACATGGAATAAAGAGACAGCCATCTGTGCCTAGAACTCGACAACAAAATGGAGTTGTTGAAAGGAAAAATAGAACAGTTCAAGAAGCTGCTAGAACCATGATGAAGGAAGCTCATCTTTCGGAAGCATATTGGAGAGAGGCAATTCACACCATTGTATATATCCTCAGTAGATTTCAAGTAAAAGGTAACAGTTCAAAGACTCCTTATGAATTGTGGCATGGTAGAGTTCCTACTATGAAATATTTCAAAGTTTTTGGTAGAAAATGTTATATCAAAAGAGAAGAAAATTTAGGCAAGTTTGATGCTAGATGTGATGAAGGAATCTTCCTTGGTTACTCCAACAAGAGCAAGGCCTACTGGTGCTATAATAAGAGGCTGAACAAGATCATTGAAAGTGCAAATGTTAAAGTTGATGAATGTAAGGAAAGGTCTTCAGAATCAAGTTAATATGAGTCAAATTATCCAGATGTCTCAGAAGTGGTGCAGCATGAAGACAACCTAGATGAAGAAGAACAAGCTCCAATAAGTGCTACCAAAACACCAAGATTTGTAAGAATCAATCATTCTGAAGGTCATATCATAGGAGATAAGAGCAAAGGGATCTTAACCAGAAGGAAAGCTGCAGAGGAACAAGTAAATTTCTGTCTCATTTCCAAGATTGAACCTAAATCTGTGGATGAGGCTTACAAAGATAAGAATTGGACAAAGGCTATGGAAGAGGAATTGATGCAGATAGAGAAGAATCGGACTTGGGATCTTGTTCCCAGACTAGCAGACAAAAATATAATTGGTACAAAGTGGGTCTTCAGAAATAAGATGAATGAGAATGGTGAAGTGGTAAGAAACAAAGCAAGGTTGGTATGCAAAGGATACGCTCAAGTTGAAGGAATAGACTTTGAAGAAACTTTTACTCCAGTGGCAAGGCTTGAAGCAATAAGGATGTTTTTGGCTTTTGCAGCATACAAAAATTTTAAGGTTTATCAAATGGATGTGAAGTCTACCTTCTTAAAAGGAGAATTGGAAGAGGAAGTCTATATCAAACAACTGGAAGGATTTCAGTCATTAGATCAGGGTGACATGGTATGTCGATTGAAGAAAGCTTTGTACGGATTAAAACAAGCTCCCAGGGCATGGTATGCACAGGTGGATAGGTGCCTGATATAGATAGGGTTACACTAAACTAGTTTGCACACCTATGATAACTGGTTGTAAGTTGAGTAAAGATGATAACTCACCCTTGGCAGACTAGAAAAGGTATAGATCTATGATTGGAGGATTACTTTATCTGACTCAAACCAAACCTAACATAATGCATGCAATATGTCTTGTGGCAAGATTTTAGGGAGAACCCAAGGAATCACATGTGATGGTAGTCAAGAGAATTCTGAGATATTTAAAAGGGACAATGGATTATGGTTTGTGGTACCCTAAGGATTGTGACTTTACTCTCAGTGCATATATTGATGCAGATTGGGCTGGAGATGTGGATGACAAAAAAAGTACAAGTAGAGGTGCCATTTTCTTGGGAAAAAGATTAGTATCTTGGTTGAGCAAGAAACAAGATTCAATATCCCTATCTACTGCAGAAGCAGAATACATCACAGCAGCATGCAGTTGCACTCAAGTGTTATAGATGAGCAGACTTTAAAGGACATCAAAATTGCGTATGAAGATCCCATTGCAATCTTTTGTGAGTGAAAGTGCCATAAACATATCAAAGAATCTAGTGATGCATTCAAGGACAAAGCACATATCCATCAGGTATCATTTTCTAAGAGAAAAGGTGATAGAGAATGAAGTCAAGTTGGAGTATGTTTCTACCAAGGATCAAATTGCAGACATTTTTACCAAGCGTCTGTCTAAGGATACTTTTTAGTATCTTAGAGAAAAGTTAGGGGTTATCACCCCTCCTGCTCTAAATGAAGATGCATAATAGTGCATCAGTCTGGAGGTGCTCAGAGATCTGGATTGATGCTTTTTAGGGCTACTTCTCAAGGGGAGTAGTCAGAGAGTTCAGAAGAGAGATTAGATTAGAGTAGAAGAGTGCAAGTATGTGCCCTTTGCCATTGATGTCAAAGGGGGAGAGAAGTCGTGCAAAACTTAGAGTGCAGATGTGTAAGAGAAAGGGGGAGAATTTTGGAGAAAGAAAGAGTGCAGGTGTGTAAAAAAAAGGGGGGAGAATCTTGTCTTGATGGTTGTTGCAATTTTTCACATCATATGTTGCCATCAATGAAAAAGGGGGAGATTGTTGCAAGTATGTTCCTAATCAGTGTTGTCATTGATGTCAACATATCCTTATTGTCATTGGTGTCAACTGTATCTTATTCTATTACTTGTTTAGAAGACTTGTATGTTGATTATATTGAGAAAATTAGCCTCTCCGGAAGAAACAAGTGAGTTATTGTAACATCCAAATCTGAATTTACTAGAAAACTAGGTAATAGTGATACAAGGAACGTTGCATGCAAATTAATTAACTAAAAACACAATATACGGGTTCCCCACCCTTATCTCTTCACTTTAAATGCTTGACGGTTTTTGACCAAAGACAATTATTTATACTACAAAGCTCTTCACCCTCCTTCCAAAACAAATAGTTTCAAATGGTTCAATGAGGTAAGAGTTATAGAATAAAGATACTAAAAGACTTGAAATCTATATTAAGAACCTAGAGATGATCATTCCCATTTATCGACCTCCAACTTAAGATCTAATACAGGATGAGATACTAGTTAAATACATTTGTCGGCATTCAATCCTATCTAGAATTTCTTATCTGCCAATGTTTGTCACACCTCTAAACTTTATGGGACAGGTTATTTGAAATAAACATCAAGCCAATTTAAGTTTATATCTTACGTCATATAAGTCATCGAAGTTGAACCTTGGAGGGTTTTGGAACCAAAATTGGTTAGAACTTCGACTAATCACTAACTGACAAAAGTGTACCACATACTCACACTGTTCAGACATAAACAAACACAAAAACACAGTTTGAATCCATTCTGCCTATCATGTCTTCGGGGCTCTACTGTGCTAGGACAGAGAGATGTTTTGCAACCTTCTCCTACACTAGTTTTACCCTCTGACACCACAGCCAGTTAATATCACACCACATGTTGTCTTAACAATCATAAACTACGTCGAAAACATGCATTAATACTGAGGTTTAAACTCCTACACAGTGGCGTAGGGCAGAGTGACTCTTCACTAAGAAACTAACGTATTCAGAGAAGATGAAATTCACACAGCACTTATAGTTAAAACATTACTTGCATTATCCTTTACGTTCAAAGATCCTACACTATCACTGCAGAAATAAGACACAAACAGTGATCATAGACTGCGCAGAGGGAAAAGGTAAGAACCTGTTGTAATACTAAGAGTATCACTGTTGCTAGCTCGACCTTGCTGATCTCTCTGCGACGTCCTCCCAAGTTCCTTCCTTAGACTCTAACCCACAGCTTCCTCCCTGCCTATTCATGTCCTCCCTCCAAGAGAAAATACCATCCCAAAACTGCGCATGGCAAAGGAAAATAACGGCATCTTCCTCTGCCGACCATGCCTAAACAAAAGGAGATCTATTTTTCTGCATGCCACCCGACTCCCTAACCTTCAGCGACCACTAAACATTGTGGAGGTTCCTTTGGCGATGTGGCAGCTGGTGGCACAACAACCCCATCCACTTACTCGAGCATCAAGGCTTCTAAACCTCTAAGTTTGCAACTAATAACCGAATGGTGGAGTTGAGCTCTTACAAGGTGGTGGATAATAAATGCATAAAGTGTCTCTAAGGTCGAATAAGAGAATGAATAAAGACCAACTTAATAAAGAAACTAAAGGTTAGATTAATGATGTCTCAAAGTCTTAAGCTTGAAGGAAGAAGACACATTCGAAATGGATGACGTCAAAAACATCAGAACTTGAGCGTGTCCCTACTCAAGCTTCCACAAGAAAATTGACATAAATCAAACTAAAGGAAATACCTCATGTTTACCAAAATGTAACTAAGGCGATTTTGGCATATTCTTCCAATTAACGACCAAAATAGGTTATAGCTCACCTCGGCTTCAAATTTGACATCCGTCGATTTCCACAAAGGAATGAGTTCACAACACATGATCAAAGCATTTTTACGACAATCACGATGGATTGTGCATAACACAAAACAAGTTTTCTAGATCGTTTAACGCACATTTATGACTTCTCGTGTCATTCGACTTCGAGATGCGACTCACAAATCCGCCACAAATAAGTTTATTTATTTACCTAGAATAGGAATATTAGTCATCTCTATAAGACGACTTGATTAAGCGGACTTGCGAGAACAACGTTGATTTCCAAAATTCTAAATGACGACTTACGAAAGGTGCTAAACCATAACTTCTGACGTCGACATCTTGTCTAAATTATCTTAGCCGCAAGCATGACTAAATTCAAGGCTTCAAGGTTTATCTACCTGATTGGCGTTTTCAGTGACAAACACCCATGGTTAATTTCCAGAGTCTATCCTCTTTCTCAAAGATACTTTCTCTTTCCTATCGAACATGGTCCACCTTTTCTTGCAACGACAGTCTCACATACAATTTTATGGTCAAAGCACCTATATTCCAAATCAAAGCATAATATATCAAATCATCATATTCTCTTAACAAAATGACATTTTAGTTTATAATATCACATTGATCATAATCAATAGATTCCAAAATTTCATAGAACTAACTTTCTCTATCCACATCACCAGTTTCCATGATGTCAACAACATATTACATAACTGAAATATGCAAGAAAAGTAAATAGTGTTATTGTTTCCAAAAAGAGGGATGTAACAGTTACAGAGAAGTGCAGTACAGATTGTGAGTTGTATACTGAAGAACAGTCTGGTAAACTGCTCCACATTTATTTATGCTTGAAGATCATGGTCTGCGAATTGGAAGTAAGTTAGAGGTATGATTAAGGATGCTACATTCCAGATTTGAGCCCTCCATGTGAAGATCTGAGTGAGTTGTGTTTGCCAGAGTGAAACCTATTTTTTCTATAAGTTCAGTTGGGACAGGAAGAAAGTATTATACTTCGCATTCCTTCGCAATAAAGTATTTTGCTCTGTGGTTCTAGAAGGAAGTCTGGGATGATGATAAGTGCCTACAGTTGCAATGGTTCGTTGTTTGGTGGTCCGCAAGCTATCTTTCCTTTATGATAGTTGAAGACAGTAAAGTTCATGTGTTCCGGTGAGAAGATGCCTATGGATAAAGTGGTTAAGGTTCGTGTGGTTGCTCTGGATGATTATAACATGCTTGTGGATGTCTCCTAATCATGTTCCTATCTTGATATTGGTCCGCGTTAAGGATTTAAGATCGTGTTCGAAGATTGTTCCCAGATAGTGTAAAATGTAAACAATTTTGGCCGACCTGGTTAATCCTAGTGATTGCAAAGATCTCTGGAAGATTGTGGAAGCATGTTGTGGCATGGAAGATCATGTGTGAGTCCCAGCTAAGGCATGGTGTGATCCACATTTCATTTCCTTTGCATAATGTTGTAATAGGTCAGGATCTACTTTGTAAATGATTGTAATGCCAACCTTGGAGATTGTTCCAATGGTTGATGCTGACCTTGATGATCATTCCAAGGTTGATGAAGTGTATAAATACTTGTAGTTGAGTCGTGGAAAAGGTGTTCTTGTGCGGAAATGAAAAAGATATTAAGAAAGGTCCAAAAGGTAGAGCAGAGAAGAGGCAGAGTAGAGAAGAGGCAAAGGAAAGAAGAAGAAGAATAGAGCAGAGGAAGAGCAGAGCAGAGGAATTATTGTACTTCAGTCACAAATATAGAAAGGTGTTGATCGTGGCAGTGAGTCTGGCAATGAGCTGCCAGTAGGGTTTAACAGCCCTCAGGGTTCAACAGCCCTTATTGTAATCTTGCTAGGTTTAGGGTTGAGGCAGTGAGCCTACTAGACCTAGTTGTTCTTCATGGCAGTAAGTCAGTATGTTTAGGCTCGTGGAGTGACCAAGCCTGATCATCATTATTTCAAGATTGCAATATATATTGAGAGCTAATCCTCTCCGTGGTTTTTCCCCACCTTGGGGTTTTCCACGTAAAATCTGGTGTCTCTTGTGTTTGATGTTGTATCTATGATTAAGTTTCTGATTTCATGCACTCATTGTTAAATCATAATAATTGTGGATAAGTGATGAATGTTTAATTGAAGAAAGTGTTTAAGTTTTAGACAACTAATTCACCCCCCCTCTTAGTTCTCTGACGTATATCAACAATACTAAGGAGCTAACATCTTCTAAGCTCATTACTATAAATAAATTTTTAAATCATGTAATTATAGTTTAGACTCATTTCATGTACAATGGAATCTTAATCAACTAATCCACATTGTGGGCAAGGAAGAATCATTTTAAATGGGTGGAAAAAATATTCAACAATCTATATATCAAGAATTAATAGATGATACTTCACCTAGAAACAACAAAGAGCTGTAAAAACAAAGATTTAAAGTCTTTTAGTGAGTCAAAAGTGAAGTTGGGTGGGTAACACATCATTTTCAAAAAAAATCTATCACAAATTTACACTCTTTAAAAAATTACATTCATTTTCCACATCCATATCTACAATGAAATTTATGGGAAATAAAATTACTTACAAAACAATGTCATGGTTCATTAAACCCTTATATTTAATAGCACAAATATTTATTTGTCACCTATTTTGTTTTATCCTAGAAATTATCACCTATATTTTCATCTTGATTCAAATATTTTGATTTCATGCTTTTGTCATAGATGAAACCCTATAACTTCTAATTCATTAATGGCACAACCTAATAGATGACAATCATACGTACTCTTTACATATTCACCTTAATTTTTAAGGGTTTTATTTATAAGTAGACTTATCATAATTATTAGCACTTCCATTTATAAGTAGGCTCACCCTAACTTTTAAGGCTTTTTAATTTTATAAATAAACTTAGTCTAATTCTTTGAACTATCATTTATGAGCATTTATGAGCAGACTTACATTAACCTTTAGAAATTTATTCTTTTTCTAAATAAACCTACTTTAACATATGAATTTTATTACTATTTATAAAAAATGTAAGATATCCAATTTTATGTACTCTAAATAAAATTTATAAATTATATAAGTATATTAAATACAATAAAAATATTTGGTAGTTGTATCTTTATATATAAGAATTTGCAAATAAAATTACATGACCATGCAAAAATTACTTAAAATTATAAATAACATCAAATATACAACAAACATAGATTTTTTAAATAATCATATAATCAAGTCCACATGGAATAGATTTTTAAAATGATCATCTAAATATAAGGAAAATATTTTCCATTAAAATAATATTTACCATTCTCTAAATTTGGAGGAACTATAACAACACTCATTTTGAGGAACTTTTAATAGGAGTAATTGTGTCAACAGTTTTGAATTCTAATTTCAAACCAACTTTAAATTTATAATATTTTACAATACATGTATAATGTATGACTTTTTTTTACACTTATATAGGAAAGATTAATTTTGACAGAATATATTTCAATACAAAGCACTAGAATAGATTAGGAAACAATCTGTATCATTGTCCAATGAGAAATCTTTGGAAATGTGTGGAACTTGTCTTAAACATGGTTAGAATATAGAAACAATAATCTCTGTGAATGTGAGCACTTAAGATTATAGTAGAAACATATAAATGGCTTCTTATGCTCTCATATGTGCAAATCGTGATCTTAAAAGCTCACTTTATAAAATACAAGTAATAATTATTGAAGATTGTAACCACCTCCCCTCTTTCAAGAAATCTCCAATGTCTTGCCATTTTCTGAAATCCTCACCGCCAGATCTCCACCCCCTTGGATCAATTCAATGGTTGGCCTGTCTGCGAGGGCATATTAATTTGAGAGAAGCGTCCATAAGCTGCGGAAAGCCTCTGCAACTCTCTCCTCTTCTCCCACCACAACCATTCCTCTTTCCACGTCACCTATGCCGTACCCACAGTCTCTTCTGTACTTACTCTCTCGGAGTGTGAACTTCTTGGTTCTGTGCCACCTAGAACGTTGTGTGAAGACACAAATCAATACCCATTTACCCTTCTCCACCTCCGGGTTAGAGATTATCACGTTACGATCATCGGATATAAAAAAATTGTATTTTGGGGAATTACAATTTAGAACTGAACATAGCAGGATGCAATGGGCATTGGAGGACAATTTTAGAGCTGGGTAGGAGTTGATTGTCTGGTTAGAGATGGAGTCAATGACGGAGAGATTGGTAAAGGCGAAGGAGTCTATAAGTGAGCCACTCTCAGGGACTGCCCGCGTGCAGACACATATTTCTTCTGGCCATTTCTGCAAATGTTTTGCACATCAACATTCAGCCTATACACAATTAGTTGAAAACAATTAGAATTCTATATTCCTATAAACTATTATTACCTGCATGCTTGGAATGCAACCTTCAATAGCTGATCTGCTGATTGCTATGAGTTCTAGCCTCTTCAATCTTTCCATGCGCTCCAAACTTTCTGTGCCTGCCTCCTCCCACCTTGTATGTGCTCTCAGCGTCTCCAATGCTCTGCAATGTTCCAAACCTTGTATTTTCTTAACTCCGTAGCAACCTTTAAGTTCAAATACTTGGAGAGAAGCTGATTGTGCAAAACTGGGAAGCGCATCTAACTTGGGGGACCCAGATATCATCAGAGTTTGAATGTTTACCAGACAGACAATACCGCTGATGTTCCTCACCATTTTACACCGCCGCAAATATAAGGCCTTGATTGTACTTGGGAGGACTTCTATCTCTGTTAGATGCTCATTATCATTAAGTTCGAGAGTGGCAAGGCTCGGACAACAGTCTTCAGAGATGGAAATCTTGGACACTTGAGTTTTATCCAGAGTTATCTGCTTGAGGTTGCACAACGAACAAGTAAGCAACCCTGCTCCGAGATTCAAACTGTTGATTGGGCTCCCTACCATTACCTGTGTAAATGTTTTTGGCAAGGATTTCAGTTCTGAAGACCTTATATCTAAATTCTCTAAGAGATTTAGACGCCCCACAGAGTCCGGCAATGATTCTAACTTGAGACATTCATTAATTATAAGAGTAGTCAAGGAGGACAAATCTCCAAAAGATGTAGGCAGGCTTGTCAACGACTCACTTCCAACATAAAACTCTCGCAACTTGCTCAGTTGACCGATGTTCATTGGTATCTCCCTTATGTTGGTGCCACGTATATCGATCTCTCTCAAGGAGGCCTGATTTGTGATGTGACGAGGCAATTCCTCCAATTGAATGCACCAAGCAAGATTCAAATACTCAACCTTTGTCATGTTTTCAAGAATGTCCGACTCTAAGGCGAGTTTATAACATCCCTCTAAGCAGAGGTGTTGCAGGAGTGTTAGCTTTTTAAAAGAGTCTGGCAACCTCCTTAATTCATAGCAATTTGACAAATCTAGATGCCTCAAGTTTCTCAAATCGCCAAAACTGCTGGGTAGTGATGATAGCTCTGGACAAGAAGACAACTTCAGGTGCTCAAGTGATTGGAGATGGCAAAAGCCTTCCGGCAGGCTCCTCATCTTGTTCCTTAACCCGTTTATGACTATAATTTTCAAATCCCGGAGACATCCTATTGACTTTGGAAATCCTTGGAATTTTGAGCACCCAGAAATAACCAACTCTCTTAATTGCACAGGACCCTGCAAAATCGACTGAAAATGAAAATTAATAAAAAATATTTAAGAAACAATAAAAGATCTTATTAAAAGAAGATACTTACATCGCTGTCAGTCTCCCATAGTTCTTCTAGGTGATTTTCCTTAGCTCCTTCTTCATTGAGTTCTAAAACCCTCAAATTTTTCAATAACGTCAATGAGCGAAGATTTCTCTGCCCATGGTGAAACCAGCGAAGCCATACTAGCTCTCTTAATTTATCACCAATTACTTGATTATAATAATTTCCTCTGACTTGAAAAAATTTTAATCCAAGCAAATTGGGTCTGAGGCTACAATCTCCTCTGCTTGTCTTAACTATAAGCTCTCCGCCTTGGGAACATCGAGGAAACTCAACCTCGCTTGTGGATCCAGCTCTTGTGGCCATTATTCCTCGAATGTCAATCCTCTTTAAAATAGAAAAAAACCATGAAATCAGAAATTATGGAAAAATTCAACTTCGTGGAGACAAGAAAACAAGTACAAGTAGACAAAGAAGGTCGACACGCCATTGTTTAGAGAGACAATCAAAGAAAGTACTAATCTTACCTGTGCTTCATTATCAACATTAATATTCTGCTGGGGAGACCACAAACGGTAGGGTGACATTTCATTTGCAATTTCTCTTCCCAAATCTCTTAAGTGATCATGCATTCTTATACAGTCTTGATCATCAAGCTCAACCAAACACTTATTCAGAAGCCTTTCCCAACTGTGCATACCACTCCACCCTAATCCATCCCAAGCTGTAATGGCCCAAGTTCTCTTTTCCCCAATAAAGAAACAAGCACTATCTAAAAACATCTGCTTCTCTTCATTATCTAAGGCATCATAACTTACTTTTAGCTTCTCTTTAATATCGTTAGCTAGTGTTCTAGATATTTTATGCAATAGAGATTTCCAGTAATCTTTGTTGGAGTTACCATATAGCTGTCCTCCAAAGACTTTTAAAGACAATGGTAATCCATTGCACACATTTAGGAAGTTTTCAACCAAATCTTCAAACTCTTGGAGTGGATAGGGCTGCATGAATGCATGCCAACAAAAGAGCTGCTTGGCATGAGGTGAATCTAGTGCTTTCATTTTATAGATGGATGAGATGCCCCAACATCGAAGGATTTCACGCTCTCGCGTAGTAACTATAATCAAGCTACCGCATCCAAGACTGTCCTTCTCAGGGATTAGTGCATCCAATTGGTCTACCTTATCCACATCATCTAGAACAATGAGCACTTGAACAGATCTTAAACGACTGGCTAGAATCCCCTTCCCTTCTTCTATATTGTCAATCGATAAATCTTTGAGACCGAGGTCCTCTAGGAGTTTTCTCTGTTTGTTATGCAATATATTTTTGGAAGCACAATCTCTTACATCTACCAAAAAACTAGACCTCTGCATATTTTTATATTTAATATTATAAAGCTGTTTAGCAAGAGTAGTTTTACCACAACCACCCATACCCCAAATTCCCACAGTTTGCACACCGGAATGACTTTCTGCAGATTGAAGTCTTATTCTTTCAAAGTCTTCGACAACTTCATCTAAACCAACAGGATGTTTGGCAACAACTAAAGGCTCATTTTTAATTACTCTCAAAACACAATTAACAATATTCTTGAGCAGCCTCCTCTCGTCACTAAAACATATACAACAGCAGAAAAAGGAAACAGCACAAAAATCGCTTAGTATGACGTGCATAGAAAATTAAGAAATTTAAAAGAAATGCACCGAATACATAAGACGATTTATAAGAAAAGTATTAGTGCTGTAGTCAAGAGTATTCCGTACTCACCCTTTGTTATTAATGATGTGACCAATATTATATGAAACATTGTAGAGGGCATTCTTCCACTCCTGAAGCTTTTTTGAGCTGTATCTACGTTTCTTTTTGTGGTGAGAAAATGCTTCAGCATATACTCCTTTTGCATATCGAACATCATCAGGCTGAACATGATAGAAAACAGGAACAATTTTTGTCCCTGTTTTGAGCATATATGAAAGCTCCGCCAAACACCATGGGGATTGTGCATAATTCTGTGAAAATATAGCTATATGAAGCAAAGCACTTTGCATTGCTGCTTCTATTTCTGTAGGCAAGAAATCCCCCAATTCAAGCTCTTTAGAATCTAAGAAAACCCTCAATCTCATGCCTGTGAAGGTATTATAAAGAGCGGCAGCGAGAGTGTGTTTGACATCAGGACCACGATGATTAATAAATACATCATAGGGAAGCTTTTTCACAGGCATAGTGGATCTACCAGAAGTAGATGCAGCTGGTGCAACTTCTTCAAAAGCATTTGTAAGCTCATTCTCTGGTTGCCCAGAAGTAGATGCCATGAAATTGAATTGAACTGAAGACAACAAAACAATGAAAGAAAACCAAGGAAAGCAGGATAGAACTTGGAAGCGATGGGGTAAACTTGATAGAAGAGGGAGATTATATACAAGAGGAGAAGCAACTCAGAGGAGTTGTGCAAGTTTTGTTGCAACAACAAAAGTCAATTACTGTACAGTCGAAAACAGCGTGTTAGAAACGCAGAAGCAACTCGGAGGAAGTGTCGTACAAGTTTTGTTGCAACAACAAAAGTCGATTACGGCACAGTCGAAAACAGCATGGAAGAAACGCAGAAGCAACTCAGAGGAAGTGTTTTCCAAGCTTTGTTGCAACAACAAAAGTCAATTACGCCACAGTGGAAACAGCATGGAAAGGAATCCTGTTCGATTCTCCAAACAAAATGGACTATTATACCATACAATCCATATCATACCATTCGCTCCACACCATACAAAACCAATCACTATTGAAAGGAAGGTGAGTCGCTATTGAAAGTGCCGGTTTGGGAGAGTCGGATCTATGGTCATAAGGTCAGATTCATTGGCGAGGGACATTCCAGAAGGAATAATCAGTCAAATTCATTGATGAGGGACATTCGAGAAGGGGATAATCAGTCAAATTCACTGATTAGGGACATTCCAGGAAGGAATAATCAGTCAGATCCATACCAAGTCAAGCCGCCTGATCGACACCCACCTCTTGGAATTGGTCAGAACCAAATCCACCCCGAGACAGAGAAAGGTAGATAGCCGGTGAAGTCGCCTAGGAGGGAAACTCTATAGCATGGCATTTGATTGATTGGAACAAGAAGATGCGAGCAACCGGGCAACTAGATGGACAGGTTATATAAACATTTTCTTAGATGTAATTGTAATTGTGTGCATTTGTAGGTGACTATTATGTTCATATCACATTGATAGAATCTTATTTTCTCACCAAAACCCTGCCAGAGAGCTTCTCTATCACCTGAGTTGTTTTTACAAGTCAAAAGTAGAGCTAATGATTCTTCAAGCAAATCTACCTATTTGATTCCCCATTTTCTAGTCCATTTCACCAAGCATTTCTTGAGTTACAAACATGACATGGTCTAGTAATTTGACTGTATTGAATTGCATTAAGTGTGTGATTATGGTATGGAATCATAGGTGGAGATCCATCTAATATGGAAGAAAAACAAGTTGAGAGATTATTGCAGCAAGCATAACATTCATGTGAGTATATGGTCTCCTTTGGGAGCTCTAAATACTTCATGGGGTTCTAATGTGGTGATGGATAAACCCCTTATTTAAGAGATTTTTCAAAAGCATGAAAATACTAGGTGTGAGGTAATCATTTGTTCATATTCAATTATTTTGGAATTTTTGCTTGGACATGAATTAGAAATTTATTTTGGTGGGGTTCAATTGCAAGTTAAGGTGGGGGTGTACAATAGAGAGCGAGTGTGTTGCCTAAGAGCTATAACACAGGCTTAATATCCAAAAAAAATTAAATCTTTGATTGGTCTTTAACTCTAGATGATCATGATAAGATTAGTAAGCTTGAACAATGTAAGTTATTGCATAGGGAGAATTTGGTTAATAGTACAACGAACCCTTACAAGATTGTTGAAGTATTATGGATGGGGGAGATTTAACACATCCATGCCCCTTGGTTTAAGCCAATCACAAGTAATTGACACTTATATGAAGATATTTTATAAATTTATTTACTTAATCACTTGTGAATGTCACTATTAGCTTTTGGGGGATTATAATGAAGGCATTAGCTTGACTTGGTACAACAAAGTTTTCAATGGGCACAAATTTTTATAAGGATAGATTAGAATCATCCAGTCACTATTTTTGATGCTGAAAGAAATAGTCCAAGATGAAGTTTGGAACAAACTATGAAAAGGTTTCATGGTCTTCTAGAAATAGTTAAAATCTACTAAAAGTATCAATAAATATTTGACAAGCTTTTGATGTCCATTTATTTTTTTGATAAAGTAGTGTTTTTGATATAGATAAGTAGGGAAAATAGGTCCTAGTCCCTCCAAGTAACATATTAAGAACAGTCCAAAGAGTCCAACATACTAACAACCATAATAAACTCTAATAATAACCCTATCAGACTAGGGAATGAACCAACAAAAGCACAACTACAAAACAACCAAAACACAAAACCTAACCATAGTACCAAAAAATAGACAACAAAAAGAACAAGATCAATTTCTAGTTTTATTAACCAGGTTACCCCAATCCTTTCTCATATTCATCAAAGTGTCCTCTTAGGTACTAGTTCCCATCTGCTACTATTGTATGTGCTTCTTTGAAGTGCCCTACAAATTGTCCTGCTAGTTCTTCCACTTATTCAGGTCTAACTGAATAGTCATGAGACTTGAAATAGTTTTCTTCATCACATCCTTAGTAAAAAGAGCTAACTCATTCATACCTTGTTCAAGCTTGGTCACCCTATTATGGTACATAAGAATCATGTCATACATGTTTGCCCAAATCTCCTAGCAAGTATTTCATCTCATTCTTTTATTATAGATCTTCTCCAAGTCTTCAATCATCCTAATAAGATCATTAGTAGAATTAAGACCCATTTCCCCAGCATCTCCTTCAACTTTATTTAGATCATTTTTGAAGATTCCCACATCATCCCCCACATCCTCAAAGTCATCCCTAGCATGAGAATGAAACTAGTCTCAACAACCACCTTCTGGGTATGATGAATAGGTCTTCTTCTTCAACATTTACATCAAACTATATATGTCTTTCATATCCTGCACCATATTCATACCTTCCTCATTCTCTTCAATTCTAGCCACATCCTCAAACTCTTCCTCACCCCCATCCCCACCTGCCATCTCCTCCATAGAGTCAAACCCATCTTCATTATCTTCTACCTTAGCAGCATTGTCAATCTTTTCAAGCACAGAGTCAGGATCCTCAATGACAATCTCCTTTCTCTTATTGCCTTTCTCTTTTCTTTGTTTAGCTTTTTGGGCCTTAGATAAATGGGTTGACCTTCCAATCCTAGCAACATGTGAATAAATATTTTCTACTATATCCTTTAGATTAATTTCTTCAAAATTAGCATTCAAATTAACCTTGGCTGAAGTTAATTTAATTAAATAACATTTTTTCCCTTCTTCACACTAGCAGGACCCACACTACCAGTTGTTTCTTTTAGGGACAAGAGAATTTTTTAGGGGAATCCACCACATCTCTGCTAGTAACAATTTTCATAGCTTTTACACTTGGAGTGGGGGGAAGAGTGTTCTTCTCTTCAAGCATAGCTTCATTACTAATTTTGACATCCTTTCCATCTGGAGTCCTGAATCCTGCTTACTAAAACTTGGCTTAGAAGAAAATGATAGTCCTTGTGGAGTTTTAGACCCCACAAGAACTTTTTCCTCAGATCCCTAAAACCATCAACCACCCAAACTTCTGATCCTGCTAGGAAAATGAATAATTCTTTTGGACTTTTGGGATCCAATAGATCACTCGCACCAACTGCCTAAAATCCTAAATCCCTCTAGACCTTTGATGCCTGCCAAAGTTGAAATAAAAAAGAGAAGTCGGACCCAAGAGTGATTTCTAACCTAGAACTTTTGCTTCCCAAACTATTTTTCCTCTTGCAACCTAAAGTCTCACCCAAGCCTAAAACGTGTAGAAATTCCCTTTTGTAATAGATTTTAGTAAACCAAATAGATTTCTTATGGAATTGTCTTGTACTTTTCAAGTCTAACCAATGTTTGAAGAGGTAAAAAAGCATATAGAAGAGCAATTTGTTCTA